>CM035129.1:60705525-63105525 GCA_020205605.1 Panax ginseng
TGTGTGTGTGTGTGTGTGTGTGTGTGTGTGTGTGTGTGTGTGTGTGTGTGTGTGTGTGTGATGTGTGATGTTTAGATGATAAGTTGGTGTTTGCCTTATAATGGAAAGTCCATGAGTAAGGAGGTCTTAAACTTAAGCATTCTTAAATTGTTTATGAAGTAACTAGGGATTTGATGTCGTATGAACTGATTTTGTACCATATGTGCATACTTGAATCGTGTCAAGCTTGTTTAAAGACTGTGTTAGCTAATGAATATCTTGATCATATAATACGCTATAAATAGGATTCGAAAGTGTTGAGTTATTAACGTGGATAAACTACGCTTAAGACAAGTTCTCTAACCTTACTCAAATTTATATTGAGCAAGTATCCGAACCCTACTCTTATTGTGCAAGTATAATTGCATTCTTTATTCGACAAATATCGTAAGCTTTTCTCTTTGAATACAAGTTATATTACTTTCTCATTCAAATGAGCTAATATGCTTAAACCCTTGTGAAAGTTATTATTCATGTTGAACTTAGTATTGTTCTTGAATATTGTGAAACAATCGGTGCCATTTGATTAAATTTAGACTATATGCACATTTATAAAAGTTTGTCCAAACCAATTGATTGGTGCAGAAATCTTGAAAACTGAGTTGGACAACCCTTTTGGTAAGGGGAGTGTATGTCATTGGAAAACCCAACACATGATTGAATATTATTGGGGTGTTATGCATAATGTAAAGTATTGTAGACTGATCATCTATAGTAATTGATATTTTTGGGTTATCAATTTAATATTGGTAACTCTAGTGGAAGTTCAATAGTCCTTAGTGACTACTCAGTATAAATTGTTTATTCAGTTAGATACATTGATAATCGTTGAATTCATATATCTCTGTTGATTTATATTGAATTATCATTCTTATTACAAGAATTATTGACATTCATTACTCATGATACTATTCTGAAACTCTGAACTATCTTAGAGATGATACTTCGATATTTCAAACTCGTGTTATGAAACTCTTTACCCTTGTTGTATATTACTTGCTGGGCAATTTGTGCTCATCCTTGCTTATTTAAAACCTTTTAGTTAAAGAGGAACATGGAGGTGTTTCTAGAACAGACAATGGTAAGGGCAAGGCTACCGACTAGCTTGATCCCTTTTATGTCTAAGACTAATATGTTGTACTAAGACTATTTTCAGACTATGTTTAAACTTAAGTAAGATTATGTAATAGGTCTTTATTCGATAACATTATGTAATCTATTAAGTACTGTAGGTTGCAAGACTTGGGGGAATAATTATAATAAATCATTGTATATTATTCTAAATTAGATTTTCCATTGTGAATGTATGATTTTAGTTATTATGGTAATACTTTGAGCACGTGATGAACCAAATTCAAGTGACCAAGTGGAGGTCCAAATTTGGGGGCGTCACAGGTTGGTATCAAAGCTATAGTTATAAACCTTAGGAATAAGAGTCCTTAGATTATAACTTAAGAGAACTTAGAAGTTAGGAAGGAGATAAAACTTAAGTAGAGTTTTCCTTGAGAGACTTAGTGTGTTATGAAATGTAACTTCATTATATACAATGAACTTATGTTTATTTAACATTCTAATGGAGTTGTTGTTTGTGTTGTCTTATATTGGTGATTGTAGGATGACTGATATGGGAGGACCTAGCCACGTAGTAGAGGAGGAGCCGCGTGATATCCACGTAGTCTATGAGATACCCTTGATAGCGGAGCCTATTTTAGTAGTAGCCCCTTTTTATAATGACGATGAGGAAAAGGTGGAGTCTAATCCGGAGGAGGAACCTTTGGAGGAGGAGCCCGAGCCTATGGAAGACTCCGATGAGGCTACTTTCGAGGATCGGATGTTGGGAGAATATGAGGAGCAGATTTTAGAGTTAAGGTGTAGAGTGGAGGAGTTAGAGGTTGAGGCTAGGGAGAGGGAGTCTGCATTCCAGAAGTTGAGGGACGAGGACCATCAGAGACAAATAGTGATGCAGGAGATGGAGGTGGAAATTGCTCAACGTAAGGAGGTAGGGATCTAGTTGGGAGCTTTGTTTCACCGAGTGGTGGCGAGAAATGTTGAGATGGCAGGAAAGCTAGAGGAATTAGAGAAGAAGGTTTTGAGTGAGAGGACAGAGAAGGAAGCTCTCCGAACTCAGTTAGAAATGGAGGTGATAGATAGGATTCACTTCTAGGAAAAGTGGGAGGAAGCCAATGATAGAGCAGATGACCTAGAAGACGAAGTACGGTGTAAAAGAAGGAAGATGAACAAGATGGACTATGCTCTACGCATGACCATGTAGAGATTGATCGATGGGGTACATCACTACCCAGCTAAGAAAGGACAGAGCCGACATACCATAAGTCAGGATATGGTGGTACACATCACACAAAAGGAATATCAAAGCCCCGTGGAGCGTGGGATGTTAGATTGAGTCTAGAGGATGTAGACTAGTAGTCGCAGTATTTTGTTTACGTGTTGTTTAATATGTTGTTGTATGTAAGACCCCAACTTTTATGAATAAAGATGAATTTTCTATAAATATCATTTTTGAATATTATGGAGTGAATTTAATATAATGTTATAGTTGTGAGTAATATTTATAAATTTTGCAAAGAATGCAAGTTGTTATATTTTATTCGATTGGTCATGGAATATTCGTTTTAACAGGGAATATTCGTACGACGGTACAATCATTGGTGGACCCTACAATGGAAAATATTGTCGGATTGAGAAAATGACAAAAATATCTTTTATATAAATAATTGGCGTGGTTATTCTAATTAACAACTTTGGAATACACAGTGGTTAAAGTACGATAATATGCGTTGTTGCCGATGTACAGACGCTTTATTGTATTGCACAATATTTTTGAATTATTAATTCTTACGTGAAGGCCTTTACTACTCATAATTGTTACGGTAATTCTTGTTCAATATTTTATTTTATTGATTCAATAATTCTTTAGCGTTGATATTTTATATTATTGTTATTTCAATAATTGTCATTACCTGATGTATTTCCCATTATCAAATTAATAATTCATATTATTTGAATAATATTATTAGATAGCATTATTGGCAATGTCTAGAAAGTTTTTTCAAGGAGAGGTTTGGTCACCAAATTGCGCGCCAGTAAGGAGAAATCCTTATCGGAAAGCCCCCTCTTTCCTGGGAATTAACGGTCTGGTTATCATTATTGTGATTCTGTAATATTATTTATGAATAATTAATTATTGATTTATATGATAAGAAAATATTTATTTTATGTGGACATAAATGATGGATACGAAAATATTTATTTTATGTGGTTATAAATGAAGGAATTAATGTTGAGGTGTTTTATCAGTATTTTGTCGGATTGGAGGTTTTAAAAAAATCAAATCGGTGTTCTTAAAACTTTATTGCGTGGATTATAATTTTGATCCGACCGTTGGATCGTTGTGATTTTTGGATATGTTATACATATATAAGTTGAGTATATGTCCACAAATTTTGAACCGTTAAAAACTAGCGTATGATTTATTTTGAATTTTAGGAAGTGTTAAAAATCATCCGTTTGTTGAATTCAGATATTTTTTGTTTGGAATTTGAAAAAGCTTTCTTCTGTAAAGTTGTAGAGAATTCGATTTCATATGGAATGGACATAAAATTTGTATTTTTCTGATAAAAGGGCTATTTATTATGAATTATTGAAGTTTCAAAAATTAAATATTTTTATTTAAAAATATGGTGGGCCCCACTTTTGGTTGTTGAGAAAGGTGGCTAATTTTTAGTGGGCCCCCACTTATGGTGGTTGAAATTTTTTCAAAGAATTGTGTATAGAAAAAAATAATAATATTATTTTATTATTTAGTCTCCTATGACATTCTAGCATTTTCCTATAAATAGGCGCTTAAGTTAGAATTGAAAAACACACCAGAATCAGATAATTCTTCTTCTATAATATTGAGCGTATTTCTTTAGAGTTTAAGAAAGCTTTGAGCGTAGAAAACAGTGAAAGTTTTCTTCAAGAATATCCCCGCTATACCAGTTGGAATACTCTTCTTTAAAAGGTAAGTGATGTTATTTTTGTTTAATATTCGCTTGAAATAATATTTTCTTCCATATTTTGTAGTATGTAAGTAATATTATTTTGTTTCAGATTTTGAATTCTATACTCGTTTTGTTAAAATTTTGGCTTCTATACTCCATGATATTAGTAGAATATCCTTGATATTTCTGCGCTTCATCCAAAGATCTTTTCATGAAAATATTATTCGAGCATTCTTGATAAGTTTTAACTTTTTATCTTGCCGAGTACTATTCACGGGGTTACTATTCTCAAGTACTATTTACGAGGTACTATTCACTTTCGAAAGTCTATTATTCACGGGGTAATATTCATGATAAAATTGATTCATTTTCATTCAAATTATTTTTGGTACAATATTATTCTTGAATTTTACTCCACAAAGCGAAGATCATGTTGACAATTTGGACGTTATTGATTTCTCAGATAAATTAAATTATAAATGTTTAAAAATTTATCCTTGAACTTATTTTATTGAATTCTTATATCATTGTCATCATCCTTATGTTTATATTTTCTTGAAAGTCATCTGTGGCTTGTAGTGCATAGATGGACTTGGTATAATTATGACCAGGGATTATTCGATATAATTGATAAGTAGATTTTATACCTACTTATCCGGTATCTGTTACTTGAATTAGTTGCTTATATTCATGTTCTTAGTTACTTTTCATACATTATATGTTATTTTGTAGGTTGTGACATGACATTGGCATGAAGAAGCAAGGAAAAGCAATTCGAACATCTTTTGGACTAAAATACGCAAGCAAATGCAAGAAGGGAATATTGAAGGACTTTTAAAACCAAGTTGGATGCATGTTCTTGGCTTAGAACTTGGATTTTATGGTAGCTCTAATTCTTAGCTTTTCGGAACATCTTGAATCATCCCAATCGGAGTTCGGATGTGAGAGTTATGGCCTTTTTATCAACGAAGATCAAAGCTAAGAGTTGTCATACTTGCCAATTACATAGCATCTACTTCAAGCCCGATTTCCACCTTGATCGAATTCGAATTTGTCAATCTCAAAGAATGAAGTTATAGATCTCGTCGTTATCTTCGATTTGATAGGTGGCAGGCCTCGTAACTCCAAGCGGATCAAAAGTTATGCTGTTTTACCAAAGGACGTCGCCGGCGAAACTACGCGTGGCAGGACCGCGCTAAGCGCTAGCCCACTAGGCCACCAGCATTTACGATCTGTGTGCGCCGGAGCGCCGAAATAATTAGCAATGGTATTTGCCGCTAGGCGGCGGGAATAGAGTGAAATTGGGTTATTTGATGTCCAATTTGAGCTAGAATAGGATTCTTAGTTGCTTAACTTGCTAGGGTGTCCATTAGAACTCTAAATACTTGAGTTTAACTTGGATTGGGAGGCTAGTTCTAAGACTTTATAAAATTCCTCTTGGGATAGATTTCTATTATCTAATTCTTTACTTCCTTTCTTAGATTAGGAACCCTAGATTAGATTAGAATTGGAGATTGAAGCAACTTGGAGACCGTTGAAGATTAAGAGCATGAGCTTGAGGAAGATAAAGATTTGCTGACAACAGATTTATTCTTTACTCTACTCTTATTTTTATCTTTTAATGTGTATTCAAGTGTGGATTCTTAGTTTTAATTCAATGAACTAATTCTTTGTTTGAGATTACAATGGATCTTATTGTGTAGTTTATTTTAATATGCGTCGTTATCAATTATTATGTTCTATTGTGAGGATTGTCTATTGTGATTTGGAATTAATTGTTTAATTGATTGGCCATCAATTACCGTGATAATCTATATGAACTCGAGAGATGAAGTATAGATTTAGATCTAATCATGATAGCATGTGTTCAGGATTTTGTTAGTAGCTTAAACTTGATGAGTGTTAAGGTAGAGATATGCTTGACGCCATATGTAATTTTATAGAGAACTTGCTCTTAAACCTTCTTCAATTATAATTCACATAGAGATATAGTGGGTTAGTTGATTAAGGTGTTTAGCAGTTCTTTCTTAATTGTGGATTGGCGTTAATACGGTATTAGTGCATCGAGAGGTGGTTAATACTACTTTAGTGTTCTTGATTAACAATTCGGGATAGAGAATAATTGATGAAGTGTGTTAACTTAAATGAAGCAATAAGTGAAGTTGTGATCTTAAATCTCAGATTATCTTAATTTAACTAGTGGAAGTTAATAGTAGTTTAATTTATATAATTTGAAATTCATTCGTTTAAATAAGATTGAGTTGGTTACGGGTTAGTATTTGGTGATTTTATTAAATAATTCTCTGTGGGAGCGATACTTAACTTATCACTTTATTACTTGTTGACCACGTATACTTGCGTGTTGTGCGTAATTAGATTTTACCCAACAAGTTTTTTGGCGGCGCCGTTGCCGGGGAATTAGTTTAATATTTTTTACCAATATTAATTTCAATCAAATTAGTCTTAATTTAAACATTTTATTTTTATTTTTAATTCTCTTCCTATATTTCTCTCTTTTTAGGTACCATGGATGACTTTGCGTATCAATGGCCATACACGAACATGACTCAACCAAGGGAAACGAGGATTGATGGACTTAATGCATTTTCGCAATATCAGCACAGATTGAAGAACTTTTGAGGAAGTTGGACGTTTTGCGATTAAAAGGAGTCGAAGGATGGCGATTATATGTGACTACTATTGTCTTTGGCGATCACCCGAGTAATCAATGCACCATCAATCTTGGGCCGGTACAGTACGGTGGTGAATACCTCAACGATTATACATATGCTAATTATCATCAAGTTTGGGGGTATCACCCGGATTCGTCATGGAGCTATACTTATGAAAACCAATACTACTCTCCAAATCCAACATACATGCCGAAATTCTCATATCAACCTCCATTAAACGAAGAAAAGTCAAAGTTAGAGGAATTACTGTCAAAGGTCATAGCAAACCAATAGGAGAGGATGATGAGTCAAGAAATATCGAGCCACAATTTTCGACACCTGGATGGAACAACTCATCACCACTTCAACTCATGGTCCTCAATACATGGATTCCAAAACTGAGATAGATAATTCGAGATTGGAGGAATTGTTGTCCAAGTTCATAGCATCAAATAAGGAGAGAAGGATTAATCAAGAGCGGTCAATTCAGAATCAAGAGATAGCTATTCAAAATCTTCAAAATAAGATAGATCAAATGACCAAAGCCGTAAGCAACCTTCCTCCAAACACTTGGCTTTATGATATGGATGATGAAATTGATGGAGAACCCGAACCGAATCTACGACTGGATGAGCCACAAGATCTAGGAAGTGTGGAGATAATTGGGGATAATGAAATAGAGGTCCACGAAGATCTAAATGAGTCTCCACCAAAGATCAAAGAGTCGGTCAGATTTACAAAATCATGCCCACTTGGTAGTCATGTCGTCGGCGAAGCTCTTGATGACAAAAGAGCGAGTATAATTTTGAATCCATGGTGGGACAGAAAGAGAGGATAGATGGAGAGCTCATTGTGTGTGACAAGCTTCCATGCCCCAAAGTGATCACATACACAATGGAGAAAACACCTAGCTGGGGGACGTTCTTGATTGAGATCATACCAAATCAGAGCATGCTAGGTGACTTTAAAGCAATGGCTATCACAATTGGGAACCTACCAAAAGCTACATTATTTCCGATGGATGGTGGGTTCCTCAATTATCGAGGAGGAATTGGATAGCATTGACCAGACAAAGTCAGGCTGAAAGACTATAATTCAAGCGCTAACTAGGAGGCAACCCAAGAATTTTTCTATTTATTTGCTTTACTAGTTTATTTAGTAGATAGGAATTAATTTTCTTATTAAGTTCTCTTACCAATCCAAAGTGTTATTCTAATCCATGTTGTCTCTTTTCATTGCAGGTATTGGAGGTTCAATGGACAACCAAAAGATTATAGAAAAGGTTATGCAAGTCGAACTCAAGTCGATGCTGATTCATTCCAATGTGCTTAACTTATTCTTCAAACTTCACAGACAAGGAGATAAGTTGCTATATGTCGGGAAGTCCTCTCTTTTAATTTTTCCTATCTTAGCCATTGAGGACAATGTACATTTTTAAGTTTGGGGTATTTATCATGTTTAGTATTTACTTGGGCAATGTTTTGATGGAATTTGATTTTGGCCAATGATAAGTGGGTGGTTGATATTGTTAACTCTTGCAGAATTGATGAGCATGCTTAGTCTATATTTTAACTAGTTAGTTGGGTTTCACATTACTTGCGAAATTATTCAAAATTTTTACACATATCCATTTGTTTAGCCAGTTGGGATTAAATTTTTTTTTTTTGGCTAATTTCTTATGAAAGATACCATTGCAACTTGAGATATCTTATTTGAGCATCATTCGAAGTGAAAATTAGGCACTCACATAAGTTTGGGGGAAATCTTGGGGTTTATGAAAAAAATTATTGGAACCTTCCCGAGTTGAATAATTGAATCTCGTGGTGGGTCGAGATGGAGCGTAACACGCACTCCCCATAAACACAGGCACGAGATGGAGCGTAAAACGCACTCGTTCAATGAAAAGTGAAAAGCGAGATGGAGCGTAAAATACACTCGTTCAATGAAAAGTGGAAAGTGAGATGGAGCGTAAAACGCACTCACTAAATAGAAAAAAGAAAATATGTATGTTTGAAATACTTGGGAAGGGTTCTTACATGCTTAAAAGTTTAAATATCCAGTTGATCCTCAAGAAAAATTTGTGTTATGTCTATATTAGCGGTGATTGATGTGATAAAAAGTTTTGAAAGTCATTTTTGAAAATCTTTTATGAGTTTTGGTTGATTTAATCTAAATCATAACTGGATTGAACATGTGGATGCACGCACGCACTTAAAGGATCAAGAGTAGATGTAAGTCTAATGACAGTTGTTGAAATTTTAGACATGACATTGTTTTGAAATTTTCTACGGGTTATTATCTGTTATAACCTTTGAGGCCATTGATCGAATTCATATTGATTCATTGTTTTGGTGGATCATTGCTAGAGGATGAATATGTCTAATTTGTGCTTTTTGCTTGAGGACAAGCAAAGGTTTAAGTTTGGGGTATTTGATAAGTAGGTTTTATACCTACTTATCCGATTATCTATTACTTGAATTAGTTGCTTATATTCATGTTTCTTAGTTACTTTTCATACATTTTATGTTATTTTGTAGGCTGTGACATGACATTGGCATGAAGAAGCAAGGAAAAGCAATTCGGACATCTTTTGGACTAAAATACGCAAGCAAATGCAAGAAGGGAATATTGAAGGACTTTTAAAACCAAGTTGGATGCATGTTCTTGGCTTAGAACTTAGATTTTATGGTATATCTACTTCTTAGCTTTCCGGAACATCTTGAATCATCCCAATCGGAGTTCGGATGTGAGAGTTATGGCCTTTTTATCAACGAAGATCAAAGCTAAGAGTTGTCATACTTGCCAATTACATAGCATCTACTTCAAGACCGATTTCCACCTTTATCGAATTCGAATTTGTTAAAGCTCAAAGAATGAGTTATAGATCTCGTCGTTATCTTCGATTTGATAGGTGGCAGGTCCCGTAAATCTAAGCGGATCAAACGTTATGCCTGTTTTACCAAAGGACATCGCAGTAGAAACTACGCGTGGCGCGGACCGCGCTAGAGGCACGCTAGGCCACCAGATTTTACACCGCACTGTGTAGCGAAAGCATGCGCCGAAAATGGCTTAGCAACATTTTGGAAGCGCTAGGTGGTGGAAATAGAGTGAAATTAGGTTAGTTGATGTCCAATTTGAGCTAGAATAGGATTCTTAGTTGCTTAACTTGCTAGGGTGTCCATTAGAACTCTAAATACTTGAGTTTAACTTGGATTCGGAGGCTAGTTCTAAGTCTTTATAAAATCCCTCTTGGGATAGATTTGTATTATCTAATTCTTTACTTCCTTTCTTAGATTAGGAATCCTAGATTAGATTAGAATTGGAGATTGAAGCAACTTGGAGACCATTGAAGATCAAGAGCATGAGCTTGAGGAAGATGATGATTTGCTGACAACAGATTTATTCTTTACTCTACTCTTATTTTTATCTTTTAATGTGTATTCAAGTGTGGATTCTTAGTTTTAATTCAATGAATTAATTCTTTGTTTGAGATTACAATGGATCTTATTGCGTAGTTTATTTTAATATGCTTCATTATCAATTATTATGTTCTATTGTGAGGATTGTCTATTGTGATTTGGACTTAATTGTTTAATTGATTGGCCATCAATTACCGTGATAATCTATATGAACTCGAGAGATGAAGTATAGATTTAGATCTAATCATGATAGCATGTGTTCAGGATTTTGTTAGTAGCTTAAACTTGATGAGTGTTAAGGTAGAGATATGCTTGACACCATATGTAATTTTATAGAGAACTTGCTCTTACACCTTCTTCAATTGTAATTCACATAGAGATATAGTGGGTTAGTTGATTAAGGTGTTTAACAGATTTCTTTCTTAATTGTGGATTGATGTTAATACGATATTAGTGCATCGAGAGGTGGTTAATACTACTTTAGTGTTCTTGATTAACAATTCGGGATAGAGAATAATTGATGAGAAGTGTGTTAACTTAAATGAAGCAATAAGTGAAGTTGTGATCTTAAATCTCCGTTATCTTAATTTAACTAGTGGAAGTTAATAGTAGTTTAATTTATATAATTTGAAATTCACTCGTTTAAATAAGATTGAGTTGGTTACGGGTTAGTATTTGGTGATTTTTATTAAATAATTCTCTATGGGAACGATACTTAACTTATCACTTTATTACTTGTTGACCACGTATACTTGCGTGTTGTGCGTAACTAGATTTTACCCAACAATAAGACAATATTCGTATTAAAACTCTCAGTTTATGTTTTGTTGTATTTTACACAACATCTGCATTATTAAGTTGTATTTGAATTTGGTACCATGTATTTGGCGACTCAAGATGGGTGATGTATACCTATTTTTGGGGCGTCACAGTTGGTATCAAAGCTTAGGGATATGATCCCTGGCTGAGATGTGAGACAAGAACTAGGAGGGGAGAGACGGGGAATTCCTTCGCTAGTATGTCCTACCTAAGCTTATTTGGTATTTAATTGGTCGGTTAGAGTATAAGAATAATATGTGACATGTTAATTAACCCTTGTTTTGTGGCAGTATTTAAAAATGACATCTGAGAATGTTGAGAATAACAATGGAGCACAGGAGACCGTTGAGTCTCCACAGATCAACAATCAGGATAATGTGCATCAGGAAGGCAACAATCCTCATGCAAACAACAACACTAACCAATGATGAGCGATGGAATGTTCGGAGGCTTTTTGCAATTCATGCAACATCAGGCAAGAGAGACTCTTGTCCAAAATGCAGTTAGAAACACTGGCAACTCTAGGACGGTCACTGCTAAACAATTCAAGGAACTGGGACCACCGGATTTTTTTGGAGAGCCAAAACCACTTAAGGCGGAGACGTGGATAAATCAGATCAACAAGATATTTGATGTCTTGGGATGCTCCGAGGAGCAAAAGGTTCCTTTGCCACCTTCATGTTATGCGGGGAGGCATTCTTGGTGGGAATCTGTAAAGCGTACTCAACCTGCCGCACTGAAGATGTCTTGGGAGAAGTTCCAAGAACTGTTCAACGACAAGTACTTTCCTGAAAGTATTCATCACATGAAAGAGGTAGAGATCATTAAACTGGAGCAAAACAACATGACCGTGTCACAGTATGAAGCCAAGTTTGCCGAGTTGTCCCGGTTTGTGTCCCATTTGTAATACCCGAGAATTTCCACGTATTATTAAATAAATATATTAATGGAAATGAATATTTATTTGAATACGAACAATTTCGTGTTATGAAATGAGATAACTCAATTATATTAAATAATTGAATAATTGAGAATACGTGGAGTTTGTGGTAAACTCGTTGAAAATCTTGTGTGGCATGGTGATGGGAAATACTAATACTAATATTAATTGTTGTTGTAGTATACTATTAGTTGTTAATTGATGTGTGGTAGATTAAATATTTAATAATGAGGATTAATTAATGATTATATTAATTAATTGTAGATGGTCGTGGTAGAAGATTGAATTTTTAGTAATTAACTAATAATGTGTAATTACTATTATTTGCAATATATTATAAAGATGAATATTGATTATGGAAACCCACGAATATATTAATTAATGGTTGGATTAATTAATATTGGTGTTAATTAAGTAAGGAATTGCATAATTTATTTATTTAACATAATTAAGTAAGTTAGTAATATAATATTATTATATTAACAGTTATGTGCATATTTGCATATACAACTATACTATATGGTGCGGTGTGACATTTATGTGGCTATATATTAAGTCCTATAGAACTATATTATTTTCAAATTCAGTTGAGCAATCTGTTTTCAAATCTGATCATTATTAGCTAGTTGTTTTGACTTAAGCTAGCCTGTGAACATGTGTAAGATGTTTATGTTAACCTAATGTGAGCATGTTTTCATAGACTTTCATGATTAATGGAGATATATGGTTTAAATGGAGATTTGAACCTTAAATTTTGAAAATAAACTATGTTAAAGATCGTGTTCTACAAATTATGAACCTAGCAAGCTTAGACAACTGATTTTGCACATAGATGAGCATGTTGTAGTGTACATAGTCCTTTGAGCATGATCAAACTACGCTTAAGGCAAGTTTCCTTGAACTTCACTCTTTGATTGTGCAAGTTTCTCTAACCTTACTCAAATTTATGTTGTGCAAGTATCCTAAACCCTTGCATTACCTTATTCGATAAATACTGTAAGCTTATCCCTTTGAATATAAGTTATATTACTTTCTTGTTCAAATGAGCTAGTTTGTTAAACCCTTGTGAAAGCTATTATTCATGTTGAAATCGGTATTGTCCTTGAATATTGTGAAAGAGTCGATGCCATTTGATTTGGCTAGACTATATGCATGTTTATAAAAACTGTCCAAACCAATTGATTGGTGCGGAAATCTTAAAAAACTGAGTTGAACAACCCTTATGGTAAGGGGAGTGTATGTTGTTGGAAACCCCAACACATGAGTGAATTATTATTGTGGTGTTATTCATAACATCTAGTATTGTAGACTGATCATCTATAGTACTTGATATTTTTGGGTTATCAGTTTAATATTGGTAACTCTAGTGGAAGTTCAATGGTCCTTGGTGACTGCTCAGTATAAATTGTTTATTCAGTTGAATACCTTGATAGTCGTTGAATTCATATATATCTGTTGATTTAATTGAATTATCATTCTTATTCAAAGAATTATTGATATTTCTCATCTATGATATTATTCTGACACTTTGAACTATCCTAGAAATGACACTTCGATATTTCAAACCTTGTGATATATATCCTACACCCTTATTGTATATTACTTGTTGGGCAATTCGTGCTCATCCTTACTTATTTAAAACCTTTCAGTTAAGGAGGAACATGGAGGTGTTTCTGGAACAGACAAGGGCAAGGGCAAGGCTACTAACTAGCTTGTTCTTTTTATGTTTAAAGTCTATTATGTTATGTTAAGACTATTTGCAGACTATGTTTAAACTTAAGTAGGATTATGTAATAGGTCTTTATTCGATACTGGTATGTAATCTATGAAGTACTGTAGGTTGCGAGACTTGGCGGAATAATTATAATAAATCATTATATATTATTCTAAAGTAGATTTTCCGTTGTGTAGTCGTTATTTTAGTTATTATGGTAATACTTTGAGCACGTGATGAACCGAATTTGAGTTACCAAGTGGAGGACCGAATTTGGGGGCGTCACAGGTTGATATCAAAGCTATAGTTATAAACCTTAGAAACGAGAGTCCTTAGATTATAACTTAAGAAAACTTAGAAGTTAGGAAGGGGATAAAACTCATGTAGATATTTTCCTGAGAGACTTAGTATGTTATGAAATGTAACTTCATTCTACACGATTAACTTATGTTTGTTTAACATTCTAATGGAGTTGTTGTTTAAGTTATCTTGTGTTGGTAATTGTAGGATGACTGACATGGGAGGACCTAGCCGAGTGGTAGAGGAAGAGCCGCGTGATATCCACGTAGTATTTGAGACACCCTTGATAGCGGAGCCTATTTCAGTGGTAGCCCCTTTTGATGATGACGATGAGGAAGAGGTGGAGTCTGACCCTGAAGTGGAGCCTTTGGAGGAGGAGCCCGAGCCCGTGGAGGACTCCTATGAGGCTACCTTTTGAGGATCGGATGTTAGGAGAGTATGAGGAGCAGATATTGGAGTTGGGATGTAGAGTAGAGGAACTTGAGGCTGAGGCTAGGGAGAAGGAGTTTCCATTCCAGAAATTAAGGGACGAGGACCATCAGAGGAAACTAGTGATGCAGGAGATGGAAGTGGAGATTGCTCACCGTAAGGAAGTAGGGATCCAAATGGGAGATTTGTTTCACCGAGCGGTGGCAAGGAATGTTGAGGTGGCAGGAAAACTAGAGGAATTAGAGCAGAAGGTTTTGAGTGAGAGGGCGAAGAAGGAGGCTCTCCGAACTCAGTTAGAAATGGAGGTGATGGATAGGATTCACTTCGAGGAGAAATGGGAGGAAGCCAATGATAGGGCAGAAGATCTAGAGGATGAGGTGTTGTGCAAGAGGAGGAAGATGAACAAGATGGGCTATGCTCTATGCACGGCCCTGGAGTGATTGATCGATGGGGCACATCATTACCCAGCTGAACAAGGACAAACCCGGCATACCATAAGCCGAGACATGGTGGTGCACATCACACAGAAGGAATATCAGAGCGCCGTTGAGCGTGGGATGTTAGATTGAGTCTAGAGGTAGAAGCTCAGTAGTGTAGTAGTTTATTTAAGTATTATTAATATGTTGTTGTAATCACAATCTTTTGTGTAAGATGTGAGATAGTGGTAAACCCCCCCAAACTTCTGAAAAGTGTTAGAGGGGTAATAAGTTAGTATGTCCCCGTCTTTTGTGATATTAGGGGATATGTGTTATCATTTATAGCAGTATGCTAGAAAAGAACATGTAATGTAACCCTTTGGCATATGAATATAAATGATCCTATTTCAGGAACGTGTTATAAACCTTTAGTTCTTTTCTATTGAGAAATGTATAAGTATTATAACTAGATAATAAAATGAAAATTTTGTGATGCAAAAAATGCCGCCCAGACGTAGAATAACTGTCCCAGAAGAGTCGGTTAATGATGAGAGAGGTCCAGTAGATCCCATACAAAGATTAATAGATTTATTGGGAGAAGCTCTGAGGGGAAGAAATGAACCCACAACCCGTTCCCCAAGCTGTCCCAGTAACAACCTTCAAAGACTTTAAGAGTGTAGGACCCCCAGAGTTCGTGGGAACCACCGACCCAATAGTTGCGCAAACCTGGATCAAGGAGATCGAAAAGGCCTTCACTATAGCTTGCGTGGGTGAAGACCAAAAGATAGTATTTGCCACATACATGATGAGGGCCGAAGCGAACTATTAGTGGGAAACTAATCAGCAGAGAGCGGAGGAAGGAACGATAACATGGGAGCAGTTTACAATGCTGTTTTTCAAGAAATATTTTCCAAAAAGTATGAAGAGTAGGATGGAAGTAAAATTCCTAGAGTTAAAACAAGGTGATATGACAGTGGCGTAATACGCAACTAAGTTCAATGAACTAGCACGATTTGCAGAGCACTAAGTTGTGGATGAGGAGAGGAAGGCGAGATGTTTTGAGAAAGGGTTAAAACCTTGGTTGTACAATAAGGTATCGGTCTTCCAGATTGATTCCTTTACAACATTGTTGGAGAAGGCAATCATTGTGGAAGGTGGCAGTGAGGCCTTGAGTCTGTATCATAAGGAGAAGAAGAATAAGAACGCCGAAAGTAAGCATCGTGGAGGGAGCAGCAGTAGAGGAAGTAACTCCAAAAAGAGGAAATGGGAGAATAACAACAACAAAAACAATAACCAAGGTGGAAGTCACCAGGGAAACTTCAAGAAGAGGACCGAAGCTTGCAATAAATGTGGAAGAAGCCATCAGGGAGAATGCTGGAAGAGGAAAAGCACCTGCTATAATTGTGGCCAAGAAGGGCACATATCGCCAAACTGCCCAAAGCCAAAAAAGATTAGAGAATGTTTTGCTTGTGGATCAACAGAGCACCAGATAAAGGAATGCCCGAAGAAAGGAAACGGTGGAGGTGGCGGAAGCCATGGAGGAGGAAGTAAGTTGATGATTGGTAGACCTGCGCAACCCAACCGATCTACCGCTCGAACCTTTAACATGACTGTCCAAGACGTCATAGCTGCAAAGGACGTGGTGTCAGGTATAATCCCAATCAATAATATAAATGCTTATGTATTATTCAATTCGGGTGCTACCTGTGACGCCCCCAAATCTGGGTCTCTTCCAACTTGACAGATGGTGCTACACGGTACTACCATTCATTCATACATTCCATAGAATAGTCTCAAAAGGACTAATATAACTTATATATATTCAAAATAATATTACATTCCCCAGGTTCTTTGTAACCCTTTTCAGTTGTTCTTGTCATAATATTAATATATTAGAACATTCACCCTATACTATTACATAAGTATACTACGGGTTCGTCTTCGCCTTGCCTTTATCCTTATGAGCCTTCTTATCGCTTCGATTTTAGTTTGTCTTTCTCATATGGTTCAAGCAAGAGTGAGCATGACTATCTCAGCAAGTACTACAATTCTAATAAACAACATGCTTGAAACATAGAACTCATATATCTTCAATAACTGAACAATAGTTACAAAGTACTATCGATAATTCAAAATAGCACTTCTTTTCCTTCTAAACATTTTACACAACCATACTCAGTGGAATAACAATTATGACTCAAGTATAAGAGCATTCATAAGTTCTTTTGAAAAGGACAACCAGACACTAAGTTCGTAAGTCCGGCATATCTTACGAGCACTTCTAAGTGATCAGCTCATAGTATTCTATGTTGATCAACACTACATTCATTAAACGTGTATACGTTTAAGTTGTGGCAACCTCACGTGCCTGTCGTTAAACGACAAAAACATTTTAGTATACTTGGTCTTCGATTGAAAACCATACCAATGTAACTCGGTAAACATTAATCATGCTTGAAAGATTCATAATATAAGTCTAGCCGAAAGAATTGGCTTAAGACTTCATCATTCAAGACTTCATGTGAAATAATACATGAATTACAAAGCTTATCCAGCATCGAATCGAACAAGGGTTAGAATACTTGCCTTTGACGTCCGATTCTCGATTAATATCCGTCTGATGATTTTAAGTCTTTATGATTCTACAATACATAATCACATAACGTATCATATTAAGTCATACACAATCAAGTATCATTACTATTATATCTTACCCTTCATCTCAACGTAATTCCTAACTTAGATTCGTTATTTAGGGTTTCCGGCTTTCGTTACGTCATTCTCATTCCGCTAATCTTCGATTGATTATTAACTCTTAATCAACATGCATTAGTGTCTTACAAGTACTTTACAATGTCTTAACCATGTTATGATTACATCTTAATTCATTACTAACAAGTTCTCTTTCCTTCTATACTTGAAATCATTCTTCACTATCATTTTTCTTGATCAGCTGCATGCTGGCTAAGGATTGCTCAGGACTCATGTCATGGCGCGAGTTAGCGATGCAGACTAGCCCTCCTCCCCTCGCCAAGGCTTGGCTATGGCCATTCTAGGGCTTAGAGTCGCCGGCCATGACTCTATGCCTCAAAAATTTTTTCAGTTTTGACATTTTTACGAACTTCCCAGACGCATAACTTCTTCGTTTTAAGTCTGAATTGGTCCGTTCAAAAGCCTACGGTTCACAAATTTCATAATCTACGCGTTCATGTAAGAATTTTATCTATTTGACTTCGTTTGCTCAAAATTCACCTATGAGTTCATTTTTTTTAACGAAAACGATAAACGTTCGTGAACGTTCAACGCTTTCTTTCTTCGTTTCAAGTCGAAATTCGGTCATTTTTGAGTCCGCAACTCTATAATGACTAAAATGACTTATCTCCATCGAAAACCAATATTTTTGACTTCAAACACAAAATACGACTTCCATTCGAGAGAATTTTACTTAATTCGACGTTAATCGTCCCAATCGTGAATTTCGCAAAATATTCATTACTAAGCGCTTTTTAATGGATTTTAATCAACATATGATCATTACAAATTACTTATCAACCCATCTTATAAACAAGGTAGGTTTTGACTTATTTTCATAAGTCATTAACTTATTTAGCTTATGAACTAGAAATCTTCATGCACATGACTTATTAATAATTTAAGTCCACTAATCAAAGTTCTCATGCTATATTCAACATACTAAACATCATATGACAACATATGATAGGTTCTTCATTGTTCTAGCAACTTATTAATGTTCAAGTTGCTTATTCAACTTATTCGGCTTAAGTTCATTCTTTAATAACTTATTACATGTTATCCTCAAACCATCCCCCTTCTCTATCAATCCTATCATAGAGAAGATATAGATAAAAGAAGATGAGTCTTACCCTTGAAGACTTCTATTTGCTTTGGAAACTATCAAAGGTTGAAGTGGCTTATAAGTGCTTAAGTGACTTATTCTCCCTAACTAATAAGTAGCTTTATGTTTGAGAGAAAAGTAGGATGAAAATGATCAACCAACTCATGAAATGAGCTTGGTATTTATAGGCTTGGTAAAGTGAGGGCATTTTAGACTTTAAACCTCCCACCTCCTTACTATTCATTTGCTTAACCTTAAAGTCTTCTTGCTAGCCACTTCTTTTGCTTGCTCCCCACAATACTTGGTCACCACAACACTTGCTCATCACACATAATGTTTGCTCATCAAGACTACCCACTTTCTCACTTGGTTTGACCCATGGATCAAGGCTTTACTTTGGGCTTGCTAATTAATCTAGCTTTCTCTCTTAATGGGCTTATGATAGTTAAATACTTGGGTTTGATGGTTACCTTTCATTGGACTCATACTATTAGGTTGATAATCCTACAAGTCCATTACTTATAATTCAATAACTTATCATTTATACCCCACGTATAATCTTCGTATACTAACTCGTATATTAGTTCGTAGTTTACATTATTTCATTCTTTATACATAATAGTACAATACGTTGTATTATACTTACATCATACTTCACATAATGTATACACATCATATGATCACAACTTCCTTCCTTTAACACTTATTAACCTAACGTTCCCAAATTAAGTCCGCATGCGAAATATTACGTTTTCCATACTTAGGTTATTATTACATAATCGATATCACCTCGATATTATAACATTACGTATTTCTCAAAAATTCAAAAATAATTCCCGAACAGAAATCGATGAATAGTGTTTTTCGGAAAATTTCTCAGAAAACTTTTATTTTTGTTTTAGAAATTCAAACACTTTAATTCTCCCACGTAGTTAAAATACTACAACGTTCTGATGTTTCTAGGTTATAGAACGACATTCATCTTCTCAACACATAATAATAATAAATAATATTATTTTATTCATTATTAAAAGTAATTACAAAATGTTCGATTTTCCGGGGTGTTACACTCTCCCCCTTATAAGGATTCTATCCCCAGAATCTCGCTTAAAAAAAAATTACACAAATAAATGCGGGTAATTCTTTTTCATCATTTCTTCTAACTCCCACGTTGCTTCTTCTGCATCGTGGTTCTTCCATATTACCTTCACCGAAGGTATAACTTTATTCCGCAGAACTTGTTCTTTTCTATCGACAATTTGAATCGGCGTTTCCTCGTACGTTAAGTCCTTCTCAACATGAATAGGCTCGTATTCTATCACGTGCTTATAATCCGGCTTATAAGGACGCAATACCGATACATGAAATACATTATGTATTCGTTCTAAGTCTGGAGGTAATGCTAACATGTAAGCTACCTCACCTACCCGTTTCAATACCTCGAAAGGTCCTATAAACCTCGGACTTAACTTTCCCTTCTTTCCAAAACGTATATTTCCTTTCAAGGGAGATACTTTCAGAAATACGTACGAACCTACTTCAAACTCTCGATTTTCTCTATGCGGATCCGTAAACTTCTTCTGTGTGTCTTGAGCTGCTAGAAGACGCATTTGAATCTTCTTAATAATATCTGCTGTCTGTTGCACCAATTCTGGTCCCAACATACGGCATTCCCCTACCTTATCCCAATACAGTGGCGTTCTGCATTTTCTTCCATACAAAGCTTCGTACGGTGGCATACCTATGCTTGCATGATAACTATTGTTATATGCAAACTCCACTAATGGTAGATGATCATCCCAACTACCCTTGAAATCCATGACGCAAGATCTTAGCATAACTTCTAACGTCTGAATTGTCCTCTCACTTTATCCATCCGCCTGTGGATGATACGCTGTACTCAGCTTCAACTGCGTTCCCAACTGCTCTTGTAAACTTCTCCAAAAATTTGAAGTGAATCGTGGATCACGATCTGACACAATCGATACTGGCACTCCATATCTAGAGATTATTTCCTTAATATAAAGTCTAGCTAACTGGTCTAAGTTATACTTAACCCTAATTGGCAAAAAGTGAGCCGACTTCGTCAATCGGTCCACTATTACCCAAATTGCATCATACCCCTTCTGAGTAGTCGGAAGTCCTACCACAAAATCCATCGTGATATTCTCCCATTTCCACTCCGAAATTTCCAATGACTGTAACAAGCCACTAGGTCGTTGATGTTCGGCCTTAACTCTCTGACAAGTCAAGAACCTACTAACGTACTCGGCAATCTCTCTCTTCATATTTGTGAAAGTAGTATGCATACAAGCCAATCATGTTTGATGATAAAGCATATATTTTGTAACAATCTTATTCATTTATTAATAAAAAGTATTATTTATTAAAGGCTTTTAATTATCTACATGATGTTGTTTTATAATATGTGATAAACCCATAGTTTTAAGCAATGCTTTTAGAATAATGATGATGATCATTCTAATGAGATCTAAATTCATAAAAAGCTTAAAACTAAAATAATTCCCAATCGTTGGATACTAAATTGGGGATTAGTGAATCCAGATAGATTGGTACATACGTTGCTTGCTCATTGGATTAGGATGATTGATCTCATGATCATTTGTGTGGAGACACTAAAGCAAGTATGTAGGTGCTTATTAGAGAATAAGTTCACTGAACGTGACTCGCTAAGGAATACCTAATGGAGTTTTACTTGCCTGTCAATAGGAATTCCTGTAGTGATAGTAATACAAGTGATCCTTGGACTTGAGATCATCATAGTATCTTGTGTATGATGAGTTATACTTTGACTTATTCCTTAAGACCCTTAGGGTATATCAAAGGGTATGTTTGGGTATAATAAGTTGTACATGGAGATAATGTATGATCAATAAAGAATCTACCACTTCTAGTAAAAGAAGAGAAATGTCCTATGTGATTCGATAAATGACAACTCAGTAGTCCTTGGCCAAGGCATAATGATATTAGAAAGGAGTTTCTAATTTGCATTATTTGGAGTTGTGCATTTAAGAGTCGAAATACATATAATTAAATAAAATAAGACTTGACAGTAATTCCATGTCTTATATTTAATTGGGACATTGTATGGTGGAAGGATTGAATTGTACAGTAACTATTTACTCAAAGGTTCTTTTATGATTAATGTTAAAATCTATATTATTTGGAAAGTCGTTAATCGCTAGGGAGGCTTATCCCTATTGTAGAATAAATATTATTTATTTAAATAAATTATTAGTTTAATTTATTTATTTAAATAAGATTAGAATTGTTCTAATTGATTTATTCACAACCGGTTTAATATGGAGAACCTAAAGGGTCACACCATAAAAGGAAGAATAATTATTTAAGAAGTTAATGACATAATCGTAATAATAAGTTAAGTATATTTAATTTAATCTATGGTGATAGAATAAATTAAATAGCTTAATATTTATTATTTAATATTTTGGAAATATTAAATATAAATTAATAAGAGGAGTCTTATTATTATTATTACTATTATTATTATTTAATTCCTAAAGGAGTTTGGGAATTAATTAATAAAAGTACTCTCAAATATCCTAATAGGATTAGGAGGCAAATTAATTAAAAGAGTTTAATTAATTATCCCTATTAAGATTAGAGAGCTTAATTAATTAAAAGAATTTAATTAATTAAAATAAAACCCAATTCCTTAATTGTTAAGGAGGGTTGCCCACATCTATAAATAAGAGGAGTCTTATATTATGGGTGTTAAGTTGTTGTTGACTTTTTAACAACAGACGTAATTCCAATTGTTGGGAGAGTACGCCTTTTCTATAGAGATAGAAAACTAGGGTTTTGCCAAATACCCATCTTCTTGAATTCTTCTTCTTCCTTGGTGGATCACCTCTAGAGGCCAAACACTTGGGTGGCTAACGTTGATCAAAGGAAGGGACCAAACCCGGTAGATTTAAGTTGAACGCGAAAAGGATTGGAGGTGAACTTGTACCTGAGGAAGCTCAGATCTTCAAGGGTATGATTCTTGTTCTTTATTTTTCGTTTAATTAATAATTGTGCATAAAGGGTGATCCGGGTATATGGTTTGTGAATTTTTAAAACTCTGATTTTACACGTTTCTGCTTATTTTTGCAATTTGATTGCGTTCATGAATATTACAAACCTAACAATTTGGCCACCAGAAACTCTGTCGAAGATCTTGATACATCTTAGTGCTACCAGGATGAATCGAAAATGTTGAACTATGAGCCTCTTGTAGAACCTGCTCCTTTAATTCCGTCTCATTCGGAACCCAAATTCTTCCTTCAAATCTCAATAACCCCTCGTTATCAAGACTGTACTTAGTATCTTTTTCATTGGTCAACCACTCTCTCATCCGGTTACACTCATCTGTTTTGAGTTGTACCTCCTTAACTCTTTCTACAATGGTCGATTACATCTCCGTCACAAACAACATTGGTCCTCCTTCACTTGGCAGCTTCACTTCCAACTCCATCCTAGCTATCTCTGTTATTAACTTAGTTTGAGCCGTCAACAAAGACAACTTTTCCCGACCCTTCCTACTTAAGGCGTCGGCAACTACATTGGCTTTTCCAGGGTGATACAGGATTTCACAATCGTAATCCTTTATCAACTCCAAATATCTCTCCTCTCGCCTCATATTCAACTCCTTCGTGTGAAGATATATTTTAGACTTTTGTGGTCCGTGTATATCTCACATTTTTCTCCATAGAGATAATGTCTCCATATCTTTAGAGCAAAAACTACTGCGGCCAGTTCGAGATCATGAGTTGGATAAACTTTCTCATAATCCTTCAATCGCCTAGATGCATACGCAATGATGACCTTGCCATCTTTGCATGAGCACGCAACTAAGTCCTCTATCGCCGGCATCGCTATAAACTACAAAATTTCCTGTGTCATCAGGTAATGACAAAACAGGCGCTTCACTCAATCTTTTCTTCAATTCTTGAAAACTGTCTTCACAGTTATCAGTCCACACGTATTTCACCGTCTTCCTTGTCAAGTTAGTCAACGGAGTAGCTATCTTCGAAAAATCCTGGATGAATCTCCGATAGTAACCCGCTAACCCTAGGAAACTCCGCACCTCAGTCGACATTTTCGATTGTTCCCAATTCATCATGGCTTCGACCTTCACTGGATCCACTGAAATCCCCTCATGGTCAATGACATGACCTAAAAACTGCACCTTCTCTAACCAAAATTCACACTTCGTGAATTTCGCGTACAACTTCTCCTTCCTTAATGTCTCCAACACTAATCTAAGGTTCTCAGCATGATCTTCTGGCGTCTTAGAGTAGACTAGAATATCATCTATAAACACCACGACGAACTTGTCCAAATATTGTTTGAACACTCTGTTCATCATATCCATAAATGCAGCTGGTGCATTTGTCAATCCAAATGACATCACTAAAAACTTGTAATGACCATAACGAGTCCTGAATGCTGTCTTTGGCACATCCTCCTTTCTAACCTTCAGCTGATGATAACCCGTCCGCAAATCTATTTTAGAAAAATACTTAGCCCCTTTCAACTGATCAAAGAGATCATCGATCCTGGGCAATAGGTATTTATTCTTTATCGTTAACTTGTTCAACTCCCTGTAGTTGATACAAAGTTTTAACGATCTATCCTTCTTCTTAACAAATAGTACTGGTGCTCCCCATGGCGACACACTTGGCTGAATGTATTTACGATCCAACAGTTCTTACAACTGTACCATCAACTCCTTCATCTCCACTTTGGCGCCCACGATACGATACGGCTCTCGAAAAGCTGAGTGCCGCCTCGCACAATGTCTATCACAAACTCGTCTCCTGTCCTACGAAGACCAGGTAATTCACCCAGAAATACATCGGCGAATTCTCTCACTATAGGTATTTGTTCCATGGTTGCTACCACTCTCTGGGTATCAACAACATGGCACAGGTAACCTACACATCCCTTCCTTAGTAATTTCCTAGTTTGTGTCATGGTTAGACAACACGAACGTCCTGACGATCTATTCCCATAAAATACTACCCGAGGTTGTTCTAATGTCTTAATATTCACACATTTCTTTTGACAATCTATAATTGCCCCATGGTTTACCAACCAATCCATTCCGAGAATTACGTCGAATTCTCCTAACTTTATTGGTAATAAATCTACCGATAATTTACAACCCCGTATATTTACACAACAACACTTGTGAACATTTTCAACAGGAATTATCTCTTCGTTTGCTACCTTAATATTTACAGGTATAGGCAACTTTTCGGGAAGTAATCCTAATCGTCTAGCAAAATCGCATGCTATAAACAAATAAGTAGCACCCGAATCAAACAGCATGTACGCATTGATATCGTTGATCGGAATAATACCTGCGACGACGTCCCCTAATGCAACCGCATCTTGGACTGTCATGTTAAAGTTAAGACCCATCGGCCTACCCTACCGCTACTTTGGACCCCCAATAGCTAACTTCACAAGATTAGTGCCCTCGTTCCCCGTCTCCCCTTCTTCGGGCAGTTCTTTGCCATGTGGTCAGTTGATCCACACACAAAGCACCCATGATTCTTCTTCGAACTCGAACAATTAGGCGCAATGTGCCCCTCTTGTCCGCAATTGTAATAGACGGCCTTCCCCTTGAGACAGACTCCTAAGTGAGTCTTCCCACAGGTCTTACAGGCCTCCATTCTTCTCTTCGGGTCTCCTTGCTTCACTTCGGTATTCCCAGAGCTAAATACCTTCCTTTTCTGACCCTCGCCACTTACACTGGCTCCCTCAATCTTGACTCTCCCGTCAACCTTTCCTTTATTCTTCTTTTCTTTGTGGTATTGGCTCAACGCCTCACTACCACCTTCGGCGATTATCGCCTTTTCTAAAACGATTCCAAAAGAAGTACTTTGGAATACCGATATACGGTTATAGAGCCAGGGTTTCAAGACCTGCTCGAACCGACTCGCCTTCCTCACCTCGGTATCCACTTGGTGCAGAGCGAACCTCGCCAGTTCATTGAACTTGGCAGCATATTGGGGAACCATCATGTCCCCTTGTTTCAACTCCAGAAACCGCATTTCCATCCTTCCCTGCATGCTTATGGGAAAGTAGTTCTCGAAGAATATCTCTTTGAACCTATCCCACATTAAATTTGCTATCCCAACCCTAGCCTGATTGGCTTCCCACCAAAAATTGGCCTCTCCCTTCATCATATAGGTCGCAAAGGCAACCTTTTGGGCCTCATCGACATTTGCTATTACAAATGCCTTTTCTATCTCCTTAACCCACGTTTGGGCTTCAATAGGGTCCGTAGTTCCTTTGATCTTTGGCAGACCCACACTCTTGAAATCCTTAAAGTTAGTATCTCGTGCTACTCCTAGATTTACGGGGATATTAGCCCCTGTTCTATTAAATGCAGCTGTTAATAAATTTACAAACTCTTGCATTGGGTTAATCGGACCTCCCTCCGGTTAATTTACATTCGCATCTTGATTACGTTGCACTCTTCTCAGCGGCATTTTGCTGATACAATAAACACATTACGTTATTATTTCTTTCTCTATTAGTTATCATTAATATTAAATAATAACATCAACATCCATAACACATTGCTTTCCATAAAAAGAACTTATATTCATTCTTCATAGTATAATACTACATCGGATACATACTCAGCCTAATCTAATTATATTACTTTCCCGCTATCACTTTCCAAAAATTGGGATTTACAAAAAACTACCCTTTACTATACAAACAGGGCTTTACATCACTACTACTTACAAAAATATTTACATACTACCTTAAATACCACTACTCTACATCTGCCTCAAGGCATTCTCAAAATCTGCCTTGGCAAGACCGGCAATGATATCACGGCTAATAGTATGCCGTGTTTGCCCCACCTCCACCGGATATCCAGCTACCTGCTGCTGGAAATCCGTATGAGAACTCCTATGGATATAGGACATCCTCCCTATCTTCTACACCTTAGTCTTTAGCTCCTCCTTGAGCTCAAAGACCTCGTGCTTCAAATCATGGACTTTGTCCTTAGCCAAAATCCTCTCATCGTGTTCCTGCTCCCACATGGACTTGACATCAGTCTTGTCCTCTCTAAGCATTTGGAGCTCTGCCTTCAGCTCCTTAACCTCCTGACAGTAATGGATATTTCTATCCAACACTGACATGAAAAGAGACATCATCGACCCCCCAGGAGCTATCTCGACTGCTATAGCCACTAGGTTAAAAGAGACTGTCTCTACCTCCTCCTCCAACATCTCGTCAAATACTGATATGCAATCAGCTTCCTCTGAGTCTCCAGACTCAATAATCACTACGTCTGGCACTGCTGCTATAGGGTTCGGTATAACCTCTACTTGGTTCACCGACTCTTCACTAATGGCTTGACCACCTACATACATTCCGTTTACTCCTTACATCTACACAAAACAATTAAGTTGATTAGTATTACACGTCAGTAGAATAATAAAAACACATAACATAATCATAATGCATTTTTATAAGGTTATTTTCTTCTTGTACTTTCTTGACTCTTCTTAAGGCTATGACTTAAGGTTTTTAATTCCCCCCTTAAGTTTTATAACCTAATGCTTTGATACCAACCTGTGACGCCCCCAAATCCGGGTCTCTTCCAACTCGACAGATGGTGCTACACGGTACTACCATTCATTCATACATTCCATAGAATAGTCTCAAAAGGACTAATATAACTTATATATATTCAAAATAATATTACATTCCCCAGGTTCTTTGTAACCCTTTTCAGTTGTTCTTGTCATAATATTAATATATTAGAACATTCACCCTATACTATTACATAAGTATACTACGGGTTCGTCTTCGCCTTGCCTTTATCCTTGCTGGAGCCTTCGGTCCGCTCGATTTTAGCTGTGCTCATATTGTTCAAGCAAGAGTGAGCATGACTATCTCAGCAAGTACTACAATTCTAATAAACAACATGCTTGAAACATAGAACTCATATATCTTCAATAACTGAACAATAGTTACGAAGTACTATCGATAATTCAAAATAGCACTTCTTTTCCTTCAAAACATTTTACACAACCATACTCAGTGGAATAACAATTATGACTCAAGTATAAGAGTATTCATAAGTTCTTTTGAAAAGGACAACCAGACACTAAGTTCAGAAGTCCCAAGCATCTTACGAGCACTTCTAAGTGATCAGCTCATAGTATTCTATGTTGATCAACACTACATTCATTAAACATGTATACGTTTAAGTTGTGGCAACCTCACGTGCCTGTCGTTAAACGACAAAAACATTTTAGTATACTTGGTCTTCGATTGAAAACCATACCAATGTAACTCGGTAAACATTAATCATGCTTGAAAGATTTATAATATAAGTCTAGCCGAAAGAATTGGCTTAAGACTTCATCATTCAAGACTTCATGTGAAATAATACATGAATTACAAAGCTTATCCAGACTGAACTGGAACAAGGGTTAGAATACTTGCCTTTGACGTCTGATTACTGATTAATATCCGTACAGTACTTTAAGTCTTTATGATTCTACAATACATAATCACATAACGTACCATATTAAGTCATACACAATCAAGTATCATTACTATTATATCTTACCCTTCATCTCAACGTAATTCCTAACTTAGATTCGTTATTTAGGGTTTCCGGCTTTCGTTACGTCATTCTCATTCCGCTAATCTTCGATTGATTATTAACTCTTAATCAACATGCATTAGTGTCTTACAAGTACTTTACAATGTCTTAACCATGTTATGATTACATCTTAATTCATTACTAACAAGTTCTCTTTCCTTCTATACTTGAAATCATTCTTCACTATCATTTTTTTGGTCGTAGCTGGGCGGCCAAGGATTGCTCATGACTCATCTTTGCGAGAGTTAGCGATGCACTAGCCTCGACCTACCAAGCTTGGCTACAAGCATTCTAAACTTAGAGTCGTAGCAGCCGCTGACTCTATGCCTCGAAAAAATTTTTCGATTTGACATTTTTACGAACTTCCCGGACGCATAACTTCTTCGTTTTAAGTCTGAATTGGTCCGTTCAAAAGCCTACGGTTCACAAATTTCATAATCTACGCGTTCATGTAAGAATTTTATCTATTTGACTTCGTTTGCTCAAAATTCACCTATGAGTTCATTTTTAACGAAAACGATAAACGTTCGTGAACGTTCAATGCTCGTTTCTTCGTTTCAAGTCGAAATTCGGTCATTTTTGAGTCCGCAACTCTATAATGACTAAAATGACTTATCTCCATCGAAAACCAACATTTTTGACTTCAAACACAAAATACGACTTCCATTCAGAGAATTTTACGAATTCGACGTTAATCGTCCAATCGTGTGAATTTCGGCAAATATTCATTACTAAGCGTTCTTAATGGATTTTAATCAACATATGATCATTACAAATTACTTATCAACCCATCTTATAAACAAGGTAGGTTTTGACTTATTTTCATAAGTCATTAACTTATTTAGCTTATGAACTAGAAATCTTCATGCACATGACTTATTAATAATTTAAGTCCACTAATCAAAGTTCTCATGCTATATTCAACATACTAAACATCATATGACAACATATGATAGGTTCTTCATGGTTCTAACAACTTATTAATGTTCAAGTTGCTTATTCAACTTATTCGGCTTAAGTTCATTCTTTAATAACTTATTACATGTTATCCTAAAACCATCCCCCTTCTCTATCAATCCTATCATAGAAAAGATATAGATAAAAGAAGATGAGTCTTACCCTTGAAGACTTCTATTTGCTTTGGAAACTATCAAAGGTTGAAGTGGCTTATAAGTGCTTAAGTGACTTATTCTCCCTAACCAATAAGTAGCTTTATGTTTGAGAGAAAAGTTGGATGAAAATGATCAACCAACTCATGAAATGAGCTTGGTATTTATAGGCTTGGTAAAGTGAGGGCATTTTAGACTTTAAACCTCCCACCTCCTTACTATTCATTTGCTTAACCTTAAAGTCTTCTTGCTAGCCACTTCTTTTGCTTGCTCCCCACAATACTTGGTCACCACAAAACTTGCTCATCACACATAATGTTTGCCCATCAAGACTACCCACTTTCTCACTTGGTTTGACCCATGGTCAAGGCTTTACTTTGGGCTTGCTAATTAATCTAGATTTCTCTCTTAATGGGCTTATGATAGTTAAATACTTGGGCTTGATGGTCACCTTTCATTGGACTCATACTCTTAGGGTGATAATCCTACAAGTCCATTACTTATAATTCAATAACTTATCATTTATACCCCACGATAATCTTCAGATATACTAACTCATATATTAGTTAAGTAATATCGTTATTTCATTCTTCATATATAATAGTACAATCGTTGTATTATACTTACATCATACTTCACATAATGTATACACATCATATGATCACAACTTCCTTCCTTTAACACTTAATAACCTAACGTTCCCAAACTAAGTCCGCATGAAAAATATTACGTTTTTCATACTTAGGTTATTATTAAATAATTGATATCAGCTCGATATTATAACATTACGTATTTCTCAGAAATTCAAAAATAATTCCCGAATAGAAATCGATGAATAGTGTTTTTCGGAAAATTTCTCGGAAAACTTTTATTTTTGTTTTAAAAATTCAAACACTTTAATTCTCCCACATAGTTAAAATACTACAACGTTCTGACGTTTCTAGGTTATAGAACGACATTCATCTTCTCAACACATAATAATAAATAATATTATTTTATTCATTATTAAAAGTAATAATAAAATGTTCGATTTTCCGGGGCGTTACACTACCTGTTCGTTTGTATCTGAAGAATTTGCTAGTAAACTTAGTACACCCCGAGAACGTTTAGAAGATCCTTTGAGCATAGAAGTTGCGAATAAGAAAATAATCCCCGTAGAATACGCCTATCGAAATTGTCACTCCAACATTAGAAAACATGATCTAAGCGTAGACTTGATTCGTATTAGACTAGGAGAATTTGACGTAATACTGGGGATGGACTGGTTATATAACCATGAAGCAGTAATTGATTGTCAGAATGAGTGTGTGAACCTTCAAACTCTGAGTAAGTCTAAGGTAGTGTTTTATGGTAGCTCATCGCTTAAGCAATCATGTTGCGTTACGATGATGCAAGCCAAGAAATTGTTGAGGAAATGATGTGTAGGTTATTTAGCTTACGTTGTGGATACTCGGAAAAAGGGAGTAGAGATTAAAGATATACCCTTAGTGAGTGAATTTTTGGGATGTGTTTCCGGACGATCTGCCTGGCCTTCCGCCAGACAGAGAAATTGAATTCATAATAGATTTAGCACCGGGGACGACACCGATTTCGAAAGCTCTATATCGTATGGCGCCGGTAGAAATAAAGGAATTGATGATACAACTTCAAGAGTTATTGGATAAAGGTTACATTCGACCGAGTGTGTCTCCTTTGGGAGCACCAATGTTATTCGTAAAGGAAAAGGATGGATTAATGAGGCTCTGTATCGATTATTGCGAATTGAATAGAGTAACGATCAAGAACAGATATCCATTACCAAGGATAGACGACTTGTTTGATCAATTGAAAGGAGCGAAGTGTTTCTCGAAAATTGACCTACGGACGGGATATCATCAACTGAAAGTGAGAGATGAGGACATACCAAAGACTGCGTTTAGAACCCATTATGGACATTACGAGTTTTTGGTAATGTCATTCGGTTTAACTAATGCTCTGGCAGGATTCATGGACTTGATGAATCGAGTTTTCAATCCCTACTTGGATAAATTTGTAGTAGTTTTCATCGACAATATTTTAATATACTCGAAGATGGAGGAAGAACACGCCGAACATCTGAAGATTGTTTTGGAGGCACTACGAAAGGAGAAGATGTATGCGAAGTTTTCTAAATGCAAATTTTGGATGAAGAAGGTTCAATTCTTAGGCCACGTGGTGGATGAGAATGGAATATCAGTAGACCCCGAAAAGGTCAAAGCGGTAAGTAATTGGGAACAACCAAGAACTCCAACGGAGGTGAGAAGTTTCTTAGGGTTAGCAGGGTACTATCGAAGATTTATCCAAGATTTTTCAATGATACCGACCCCGTTAACTAATTTAACGAGGAAGACGGTGAAATTTTTATGGACCGACAAATACGAAGAGAGTTTTTGAAAGTTGAAGAAGAAATTAAGCGAGGCGCCTGTATTATCATTACCAGATGATACGAGAGGATTTGTGGAGTACAGTGATGCGTCGCATAGAGGACTTGGTTGTGTGCTTATGCAACACGGCAAAGTTATTACGTATGCATTACGACAATTGAAGGATTACGAAAAATGTACCCTACTCATGACTTAGAGTTAGCGGCAGTTATTTTTGCGTCAAAAATATGGAGGCATTATTTGTACATAGAGAAATGTGAGATATACACGGACCACGAAAGTCTGAAATATATCTTCACTTAGAAGGATTTGAATATGCGTCAGAGGAGGTGGTTAGAATTAATCAAAGATTATGACTGTGAAATTCTTTATCACCCGGGAAAGGCAAACGTAGTTGCCGACACTCTGAGCAGGAAAGGAAGGGAGAAATGGTTTCGACTGACAACTCAGGAGGAGTTAATAAGAGATATGGAGAAATTGGAAATAGAAGTAAGGGGACCTGAGAGGTCTACAGAAATGTTATTTATAATGGAAGCTGGTCCGACATTGTTGGATAGAGTAAAGGAAGCCCAGGAGAGAGATGGAGAATGTGAGAAAATCAGAAGAAGGATCATGGAAAAAGAGGAAGAAAAATTTCAAATAGATAAAGATGATATCTTAATATTCGAAGGGAGAGTGTGGGTGCCGGCAGTGGCCGAGTTAAGAGAAGAGATTTTGTACGAGGCTCATAATACGACGTATTCCATTCATCCAGGAGGCACAAAGATGTACCAGGACTTGAAGCAATATTTTTGGTGGCCAAACTTGAAACGAGAAATTGCGATGTACGTTAGTAGATGTCTTATGTGTCAACGAGTCAAAATAGAGCATCAGTGACCGAGTGGATTATTACAACCATTGGAAATACCATAGTAGAAATGGGAGCACATTTGGATGCCATTTGGGTTATCGTAGATCGACTTACGACCGAGTGGATTATTACATTCGTGGTAGGACTTCCAGTCACGCTAAAAGGTTTGGATGCCATATGGGTTATCGTAGATCGACTTACGAAGACCGCACATTTTCTACCTATCAAGATCAACTACAATCTAAATCAATTAGGGAGTCTGTACGTAAAGGAAATTGTTTCATGACATGGAGTGCCGCTGTCGGGATGATGGGAACACAGTTGAGGTTGAGTACTGCTTATCATCCTTAGATAGACGGACAAAGTGAACGAATAATACAAACACTAGAGGACATGTTTAGGACTTCCGTGATGGACTTCAATGGAAATTGGGATGACCACCTACCCTTAGTCGAATTTGCGTATAATAATAGTTACCATGCGAATATCGGCATGCCACCGTATGAAGCTCTTTACGGAAGGAAGTGTAGAACGCCATTATGTTGGGACAAAGTCGGCGAACGATGAATACTCGGACCAGAGTTAGTACAACAAACCGCAGACGTGGTTGCAGTAATAAGAGCCAAACTAGTAGCAGCTCAAGATCGCCAGAAGAAGTACGCAGACTTACATCGGCAAGACCGAGATTTTGAAGTCGGCAGTTTTGTATTCTTGAAAGTATCTCCATGGAAGGGGAAGATCCGTTTCGGCAAGAAAGAAAATCTAAGTCCAAGATTCAAAGGACCGTTTGAGATACTAAAGCGAGTGGGCGAAGTAGCGTACAAAGTTGCACTACCACCTGAGTTGGAGCACATCCATGTCCTGTAGAGAGAATGGGAACAATCAAAGTCTCACCGCCTCATCTGAAACTCCATTAAACCTGAAAGTATCGCACATTTCCAAAAAATTGACTAAGTGCTTGTTCGGATCATCGTTTGCCAACCCCCCAAACTGAATTGAATTCTGTATCATTTGAATCATCCCAGGCTTAATTTCAAACGTGTTTGCTGCTATTGTTGGTCTTGTTATACTTGAATGCAGTTCCGTTACTTTGGGTATTGTGAAGTCCCTCAACACTTTCCTATCTTCGGCCGCCATCACTATTTCCTCTTCCTCTTCAGGTGTTTCAAATTCTTGCCTCGTTTCTTTGATCCACTTACTCAACCTCTAAAACCTTCTCTCAATGTTGTTGTCAAAAGGCAGCAAGTCTGGATTTTTAGACCGAGTTTACATAAACTATGTCCAACGCCTGAAATAAGAAGCACAAAACAAAAATAAAAAATGTCTAAGTAAAACTAGATTAATTAAACTGATATTATAAAAGTATTAAGAATTATACTAATTTAGTCCCCGGCAACGGCGCCAAAAACTTGTTGGGTAAAATATATATATACGCACAACACGCAAGTATACGTGGTCAACAAGTAATAGAGTGATGAGTAAAGTATCGTTCCCACAAAGACTAACTAGCAAAATACCTTAACTTACAATTACCAATCTTCTATTAATCCTAATTTTATTAAACAAATCGAATTCAATGATTTAAATTAATGAACTAAAATTAAGAATAATTAAACTAAAATAAAACAACCACAAATACCAAAATCTGAATTTTCAAACAATTGATGGAGAATTAGACTTATGATTTCACCTTAAGCTTCACTTTGATTTTAACACTTTTATCCCAATTCAATGCACTATCTCATTTTATTAATCAAGAACACGAACGTAGTACTAACCACCTCTCGATGCACTAATACCATATTAACTTCAATCCATAATTAAAATAGAAATCCGTTAAACACCTTAATAAACTAACCCACTATATCTCTATGTGAATTACAATTAAAGAAGGTTGAAGAACAAGTTCTCTTATCCGATTACATGCGGTGTCAAGTATATCTCTATCTTAACACGAATCAGGTTTAAGCTACTAACAAAATCCTGAACACATGCTATATCAACTAGGTCTAGAATTAAATTTCCTCTCTCAATTCCATCCAACCCCGCGAAGAATTATTGGCCAGACAATTCATAGATTCAAGCATAAATCAATATAGATAAAGTGAAGATAATTTATTAAATTGGGAATCAAAGCTTACAAAATCACCGATTCACTTAAGGATCCATCACAAGCCAAAAAAGCGAATTAGTTCATAATAAATGAAATAAACACTGAATAAATCATAGAAATCATTCTTTCAATTGCAAATAATAATCTAACACAAAGAATATTAGAAAACACCCTTTACGTAGACTACAATTGCAACCGTCTTGAAAAACTCTTCGAAATACTCCTCCACTTTTGCTCTCCAAAAAGCTGACTTTGATCTCCGTAATCTCCTTGGTTCTCCTCTAATTATGTTTTTAAGAGTAGTATATATCAAGCCTAATACTCCAGCTACATCCTCTAACAAATAGAGTTATAAAACTATACCAACAACTGAAATTCGAGTCCAATAGGAATTGTAATTGACACAGGACTTCCTCAGAATTTCCCAACCCCCGCCCCGACGGGGGTATATGTATGTTAAATGCTAGTCCCGATGGGCTTGTTCTCTGTTTTGGTCGAGGCGCGGACCCCACTTCGTGGGTGTGTAATTGAAAATCACCATTTTGCCTGCCTCTTCCCGCTAGTTGATCGAGTAGACCCCGCCTCGACATCCTCCTGTTAGTAGACATGTTGCAACCTGAGTTATTTCCAAAAACTCTCAAATTAAATTCCAAAAGCTCCGAATATCCCCATTAATCCATGAATCGCCACAACCACCAACCTACACATAAAACAACATAAACCAGGTAAAAATGCACTTGTTTACAAGAATATAGCAACAATTAAGCATGAATTAGACATGAAATTGCGTATATAAAATACACTTATCACACTCCTACATTTGGGCTTTAACATTAATTCATATTGGGCTTTATTATTATCCCAATTGGACATTACAATCTCCTACACATTCCTACAAATTCAATACATTTGGCTTAAAGTCTTATAACGTATAATCTATGTATTATTCTAGTATTCTAACTCGTATACTTATTTAATATACGGCATTCCATCATTCATAAATACTCGTATAATACCCCTTATTATACTCATATTCATTACCTCGTACAATACTTACGTATTATACAATCATTGCTTTAATTCATTACACGCATTAAAATTCCTTCTCGGAATTCACTTTCCATAATCGTTAGGTTTTAAGTCCGCAGGCGAAAAACTGCGTTTGCCATAACTGAAATATTATTGGATATTCCATCTCGTCTTAGAATTCTATCATTACGTATTTCTCAGAAGTTCAATAATTTCCGAGCAGAAATGCGTGAATAGTGTTTTTCAAAAAAATTTCTCGAAAAGCTTTTATTTTTGTCTTGTAAATTCAAACACTTTAATTCTATCACATAGCCAAAATACTATGACATTCCGATATGTCTAGGTCATAGAACAACCTTCAATTAGCTTACTCCCGTAAATAATAAATTAAATTCATTTAATCCACATAATCAAATAAAAAATTTATTTCTCATAAAATCCAATTTTTTTCTGGGGCGTTACAGATCCGCGCTTTACATCAAACTTCTGGAAACTTCTACAGGAATGCATGGGTACACAGTTGCGAATGAGTACGACATATCACCCTCAGACAGATGGACAGAGTGAAAGAACAACAGACATTAGAAGACATGTTAAGAGCTTGTATAATGGACTTTAAATGAAATTGGGATGATCATCTACATCATCAGGTTCTTTCTATATAACAATTTCCACGCTAGTATTGGCATGCCACCTTATGAAGCGTTATACGTGAAAATGCATGTAACTCCGCTACACTGGGATGAAGTTGGCGAAAGACAATTACTAGGCCCGGAATTGGTTCAGCAGACAACAAAAATAGTCAAAGTGATTTGAACAAGACTGATAGCAGCTCAAGATAGGCAGAAGAAATACACCGATCCACACCAAAAATGTTGAGTTTGAATCGGGTAGTTATGTGTTCTTAATGGTCTCTCCCTGGAAGGGAAAGATCAGGTTCGGAAAGAAAGGGAAATTAAGCCCAAGATTCATTGGACCCTTTGAGGTACTGTAAAGGATCGGAGAAGTTGCGTATGAGGTAGCTTTACCTCCAGCACTCGAGAATGTCCACAATGTCTTCCATGTTTCAGTTCTACTACCCTACAAACCCGATTACAAGCACGTGATTGAATATGAACCACTAAATTTCGTAAAAGATTTATCTTACGAAGAAATTCCAGTTCAGATTGTCGATAGGAAAGAGCAAGTTTTAAGAAATAAAGTAATACCTTCTGTTAAGGTAATTTGGAGGAACCACAACGCTAAAGAAGCTACGTGGAAACTCGAAGAGAATATAATGAAGAATTATCCTCATTTATTTACTTCAATTATTGTAAGCGATTCTAGGGATAGAATCTTTGTAAGGGGGGAGAATGTAATGGGACGAATTGTTTGAACCGTGATTCTGAGGACAGAATCCTTTTAAGGGGGGAAAGATGTGACAATCGATATTTTGTAATTTAATTTTAATATTTATTAGATTAAATGAATATTTTTCGATGAATTAATTGTTAGATTAAATAATTAATTAATGAAGTTGTGGTAGATTAATTTAATTATGTGTTATATTTATTAAATTAATGTGGAGAATTTTTATTATTCGAAGTATGTAATTATGTGAGCTTATTGAATTAAAAGAAATATTTAATAAGCCTAATATTATTTTAATTAATTTGATAATTAATTAGAGAATTAATAATTTGATGTGACGCCCCCAAAATAGGTATACATCACCCATCTTGAGTCGCCAAATACATGGTACAAAATTCAAATACAACTTAATTATACAACAGTCGTGTAAAATATGACAAAACATAGTTGAGAGTTTAAACAAGTATATTGTCACCTAGACAATATCCACACTCAATGGAGTCCTCATTACAATTATTATCACATTATTCCGTAGAATAGTGAGGACTACTAAAGCCACGACCATCACTCCATTCCCCGACTCATCCCAGTGATATTCTCATTTCTTGGAGAGAACAATGAAAGCAAAGGGTGAGCTCAACTAGCCCAGTAAGAAATATTATGACTAAGATAAGGCAGAATAAATTATCCTTAGCCTTTAACAGTATAAAAACTGATAGAATACAATAGACAACAAGTTTTAGATCAACAACTACAGCGGAATAAGCAATCCATTAGAAGAGTCAAGTAGAGCATAAAATCTATTATCTTCTATGATTTAAAAAGTTTTTCATCACTTTTATCACTGAGACTCAGCTTAATAAATAATCCACATCATCGAATCACCCCTGCACTACGACCAAGGATATTCTTTAGTATCACGACCACAAATTATCTATGCACTATGGGCCAAGGATATTCATGTATTCATTAATGGTCATGATCATGCCAACAACTGTCCATCAATGCACTACGGGCCAATGAGGACTTTTACCACATCATTTGTAACATTACAGTCATGATTATACCGAATGATCCCTGGTCATAATTATACCAAGTTTATCTATGCACTATAGGTCACAGATGACTTTCAACAGAATATAAACATGAGGATGATGACAATGATATAGGAATTCAATAAAAAAAGTTCAAGAATACAAGATTTATAATCTAACTTATCCAGAAATCAATAATGTCCAAATTGTCAACATGATACTTCTTTGTGGAGTAAAATTCAAGAATGCTCATAAGAATATTTCCATGAAAAGATATCTTTGGATGAAGCGCAAATATCAAGGATATTCCACTAATTTCATGGAGTATAAAAGTTTAAAACTTAACCAATCGAGTATAATAAAGAATGGAATAACAAAAGAATTCACCGCATGCGATAGACCACACGCATGTGTTATTCCAATGTAATAATAAATAGTGGAACCGGTCATGCGTAAACGCAAGCGAGGATATTCGAACGGTGTCATGCGTAACGCACGCATGTGATATTCCAAATGTAATAATAAAGAATGGAATAACGGAAGAATTCACCATGCATGCGATAGACCGCGCATGACGAAAGTTATTCCAACAAAATAATAAATAATAGAACCGGTCATGCGTAGCGCGCATCCGGACGATATATTCCAACAGAATAATAAATAATGGAACCAGGTCATGCGTAATACATACAGACAGGATATTCCAATAGAATAATAAAGAATGGAATAACAGAAGAATTTCACCATGTATACGGTAGTCCACGTATACAGGTTATTCCAACAGAATAATAAGGGATGGAATAACAATAGCTCTCTTCAAGAACACGAAAGAAATAATACCCCTTACCTTAGAAAGAAACTAGATACTAGAGTAGTGAGGTAGCAAACTTCTCTTCTTCTTTCTCTCTATAATTTCTCTCTGTAATAAATGCTCTATAGCTTGAGTGAATTGGTAAGAATAATGAAGAAATGAGCTTCTATTTATAGGAAAATATAGTTTCGATAATTGCACATTTTGGGGCTCAGAATATTACAGTATAATACCTTCCTCTTTTCCTTTATTTTTAATTTAGTCCTACAAGTATTATCAAACTTGCACCACCTCCCCTAATAGTAAATAATGCGAATCAATAGTAAATCATGTGACTCAATAGTTCTAGACATGTGAAAATACGAATTACAGTATAGTACCTCCATCTATACCTCCATTTTTAACTAGTCATGCAAGTATTATCAATCTTACACCAACTCCCCTAATAGTAATAACAATGTGAATCAATAGTACACACATGTGAACAAATAGTTATAATCATGTGAATCAATAGCAATTAATTGCTCATTTATCCGGTTAATTACCCGATTGGTCAATATAACCTCCAAACATAATGGAACATTTTTATCAACAATATAATTTTTGAATTTTTGAAATTTGACTTTTCCCAAAAAAGTCAACTATTGACTTTTTGACCAAAAAGTCATCCCCGAAAATTTTTGCGTTTATAGTCTATTTTTACTAATTTCATCGCTCGGACTCAAATATCACGTCTACGTCTCCAAATTCAACTCTGAACTGAAATTTGATTTTTAATAACATTTATTCATTATTGTTATAATTCGCAATATTTAACAACTAGGTCGTTCCCAGGAAAGAGGGGGCTTTTCGATAAGGATTTCTCCTTATTGGCGTGCAATTAGGTGACCAAACCTTTCCTTGACAGAACTTCTAGACATTGTCAATATTACAAATAATAATATGAATAACTTTGTCGTCTCAATTATTGATTTAATAATATAACATATTATACAGATGATACTGTGACAATAATTGAATCAATAATATGAAAGATATGATGCAGCAATTACTGTAGCAATAATTGAGTATAACTGAGTGACTTCTTACGTAAGCATCAATAATCAATACCGTGTGCTACTATTTACTGTACTTTTACTACCGAGTAGTTCAATAGTTTTAACGGTAACACTTCCGCCGTTATTTTTATAAAAAGATAATTCTGTCATTTTCTAACTACGACAATACTTCTGTTGTGGGGTCCACCAATGATTGTGCCGTTGTACAAATATTCCCTGTTAAAATGAATATTCCCCGACCAATCGAATATTATATAACCACTTGCTTACTTTGTAAAATTTTTAAATATGACCCACAACTATAACATTATATCAAATCCACACCATAATAGTCAAAAATATATATCGAGAAAATTATTCTTTATTCATAAAAGTTGGGGTCTTACATTTGACGTAATTATCAAATGAGAAATTATTATATTTTAATTAAAATAAATTAAATAAGATATTTGATTTATTTTATAAAGGGGTGTGACACTATTAAACTATAGTATAAAAGATTTATTAAATTAAATGGGAATGAGTCTTTTAAGGCTAGCCAAACGGAGCCCTATTGGGAGTTGGGCGAATAACCACGAATTAGTAATCACCACAATCAAGGCCAGCTTTTATAATTATATACGCGTTCCTTCTTTTATTTTGTTAAGTCTTTTATATTCTAAGTCTGGCAAAGCAAAACACAAAGAGAGATTGAGAAATTGTTGAGGGAATTTGTGAGTTGTGTGATTGAAGAATTAATTGAGAAGGGTTTCATCTCAACTCATCTACGCTTTGGGTAATCTCTTCAACCCAGTTTGTTTTATTCATGTCATTTAAAAGTTTTCATGAAAATGGCTTTCAAGTTCTGTTAAAATCTCTGTAATTAGAAATTGTATTGATTATGTGGATATATGTGATAATATGTTAGCATAACATGTTTTTACTATATATTGTAGATTTCCATATCATCAGTTTCATAAAATATGCCATATATTGTTGCTTCAAAAATACAGAGTATAGAAATATGGCCATATGGCCCATACACTTAAATTTAATACGTAAATCATATGTTGTCCCTAAATTTTACACTTTTATATAATTATGCATGTCAAAACGAAGAAAACAATCTTCAAATAGACAGATTTGGTGTTATAACGAACCCGTAGTGTTAATTTTTATGTTTTGTTTTCAAAACTTTCAAGAACATCAAGAACAGTGAAATTATGTGTTTTGATTCAAGTAATTATATAAATTAAGTTGTTAAATCATGTTAGAAAGGTTGGGTAATGATCATATATGAATTATAGTATTTGGGTATACATAAATTAATATATGGACAAGAAAATTGGAAGTTATGGCCATGTTCTCTGTGTTCTTCACAAGAACATATGGGTGAACTTGGGAGATTTTTTTTGGCCCAACCTTGTTACGTGTGAACTGCAAAAATTGCGTAGAATCGAAGTGCAGGTAACCCAGCCCCAAATAGTGTTACTAAACTAAATTACTCATACTTGACGCAAAAAAAAAATTAAAAATAAATAAAAAATAAATAATAATAATAATAATAATTAATTAATTAAAATATTTATCAAATAAAATAAATATTTTAATTGAGATATTTATGGGTAAAATAAATATTCGATGAAAATTATTATTAAAATATGTATAAAAATAAAATAAATATTTTAATTGAGATATTTATGGAATAAAATAAATATTCGATGGAAAATTATTATTAAAATATTTATCAAATAAAATAAATATTTTAATTGAGATATTGATAGAGTAAAATAAATATTCAATGAAAATTATTATTAAAATATTTATAAAATAAATAAATATTTTAGTTGAAATATTTATGGAATAAAATAATATTCTATGAAAATTATTATGAAATAATTTATTCGAGTGTAATAATAGTAAGGGAATGAAAATATTCTAATTTAATTAAGTAATTAAATTAGAAGGGTAATGATTTGTTAAATAAAGTGGAGTTTACATTAAATAATTAAGTGAAAATATAACTAATGAATTTCGTGAATACATATGGTATGTGTGTAGGACTTGTGGTGAACAGAAGTAGTAATCGTTTAGCCTACACACGAGGCAAGTTCCTAAACCTTGTTTCTTTATATAAAGCAGGTTCCTTATTCTATCTTGTTTATTATTGTTCAAGTTAAGATATCATATTATATGTTATCATTCTTTAAAAACATGATTCCTGTTATACAATACTTATTCGATTGTATACATCTTGAAATTTATTATTCAAATTGAATATCAATTATTATTAAACCTTATAAGACTAGCGAACCCTTATTTATTCGACTAGTCCATAGTTGATGAGCATTATAAATTCTAGAACTTTTATTGAGCTTATCCAAACCAAACTTCCTTTGGTACGGACTCCGATGTCAAACTAAGATGAACAACCCTTTAATAGGGGATTATTTACGCTTTAGCATTAAGATATTGTGCACAGTATGGTACTAAGGGCTGATCTTGCTAAGTACGAGAAGAAGAGTCCATAGTCTTATGATTGTTAAAGGTTTCAAGTATAAACACTTGACAACCTAGGACATAGTTCAAGGTCTTATGACCCTCAAAAGTTCTTTTGATTCTTGGTATTCATTCTTGATTCAAAAGCCTAGTTTTTCTTATTTCAGAAGTCTTTAATTCATTCCCATGTTATTATTTTTTTGTTGTACTATTATACTTGTGGGCAATCATGCTCACTCTTGCATAATAATAACATTGCAGTTAAGAACGAAAGGTTCGACGAGCCTTCTACTAGCAAAGGCAAGGGGAAGATTAACAAGTGATGAAAACGTGTTGTTTATGTGATTATGTATTTATGTTTCAGACTTATGTTAATGTTGTGTAAGACTATTATTTGTTTATATTTCCGCATTTGAGATTTAAGGTTAGTATGACCTGGGATTTATTTATTTAATTCAGATAATGTAACTCCTTAAGGAGAGGATTTATTTCTATCTCTTGCATGGTTTGCATTTATTATGGGTAGATAGAAAGATGATATTTGTATAGTGAACACCAAATCCCGTGGAATTGAAGTACCCGAATTTGGGGGTGTCACACAATTACCGCTTCATGGTTATATAACCAATCCAACCCCAGTATTATGTCAAATTCTCGTAGTCTAATAGGAATCAAGTCTATGCTTAGTTCATGTTCTCTAATGTTTGTGTGACAATTTTGATAAACGTATTCTACAAGGATTATTTCCTTTTTCGCAACTTCTATGTTCAAAGGATCTTCTAAACGTTATCGGGGTGTACTAAGTTTACTAGCAAATTCTTCGGATACAAACAAACAGGTGGCACCTGAATTAAATAATATATAAGCTTTTATATTATTGATTAGGATTATACCTGACACCATGTCCTTCGCAGCTACTGCGTCCTGGACGATCATGTTAAAGGTTCGGGCGGTCGATCAGTTGGGTTACGCAAGTCCACTAATCATTAACTTGCTTCCTCCTCCCTGGCCTTCGCCAGCTCTACCGCTTCCTTTCTTCGGGCAATCCTTTATCTAGCGCTCTATTGATCCACAAGCAAAACATCCTCTGATCTTCTTTGGTTTTGGGCAACTTGGCTATATGTTCCCCTCTTGGCCGCAATTATAACACGTGGGTTTTCCTTTCTAGCATTCCCCTTGATGACTTCTTCCACATTTATTACAAGCTTTAGTCCTTTTCTTGAAGTTTCCCTGGTGACTCCCACCTTAATTATTGCTTCTGTTGTTATTATTTTCCCATTTCCTCTTTCCAGAGTTACTCCCTCCACTACTACTTCATCCACGATGCTCACTACCGGTGTTTTTATTCTTCTTCTCCTTATGGTATAGACTTAAGGCCTCACTGCCACCTTCCGTAATGATTTCCTTCTCTAACAATGTCACAAAGGAATCAATCTGGAGTACTGATACATTATTATACAACCACGACTTCAACCCTTGCTTGAAGCGTCTTGCCTTCCTCTCCTCATCCCTAACTTGGTGCTCCATAAATTGTGCTAGTTCATTGAACTTAGCTGTGTATTGCGCCACCGTCATATCTCCTTATTTTAACTCTAGGAACTTCACTTCCATCCTACTCTTCATACTTTTCAGGAAATAGTTCTCGAAGAACAGAGTCATAAACCTCTCCCATGTTATTGTTCCTTCTCCTGCTCTTTGCTGATTAGCTTCCCACCAATAGTTTGCTTCGCCCCTCATCATATATGTGGAAAATACTGAGTCTTCACCCACGTGAGCTATAGTGAAGGCCTTCTCAATCTCCTTGATCCCAGTTTGCGCAACTATCGGGTCGGTAGTTCCTTCGAATTTTTGGGGTCCTACACTCTTAAAGTCTTTAAAGGATGTCACTGGGACAACTTGGGGAATGGGTGGTACAGGTTCATTCCTTTCGCTCAAGGCTTCTCCCAATAAATCTACAAGTCTCTGTATCAGATCAACTAGTCCTCTCTCATCATTAACTGACTCTTCGAGGACAGTTATTCTACATCTGGGCGGCATGTTCTGCATCACAAATTTTCATTTCATTATCTAATTATAATACATAGACATTTCTCAATTGACAAGAACTAAAGGTTTATAACACGTTTCTGAAATAAGATCATTTATATTCATATGCCAAATGGTTACTTTACATGTTCTTTTCTAGCATACTACTATAAATGATATCACATATCCCTTAGTACCACGAAAGACGGGGACAACACCATATTACTACCCCTCTAACATTTTTCAAAAGTTGGGGTTTTACTACTATCTCACATCTTACACCAAAGACTGAGATTTAACAACAACGACTTAAACAACACATAAATAAAATACTACAACTACTGGACTTTTTCCCTCTAGTCTTAATCTAACATCCCACGCTCCACGGCGCTCTGATATTCCTTCTGTGTGATGTGCACCACCATATCTCGATTTATGGTCTGTCGGGTCTGTCTATGCTCAGCTGGGTAGTGATTTACCCCATTGATCAAAATCTCCATGGCCATGCGCAGAGCATAGCCCATCTTGTTTATCTTCCTCCTCTTGCACCGCACCTCGTCTTCTAGATCATCCACCCTATCATTGGCTTCCTCCCACTTCTCCTCGAAGTGAATCCTATTCATTACCTCCATCTCTAACTGAGTTAGGAGAGTTTCCTTCTCCTTCCTCTCACTCAAAACCCTCTACTCCATTTCCTCCAGCTTCCCTGCTATCTCAACGTTCCTAGCCACCGCTCAGTGAAATAAAGTTCCCATCTGGATCCCTGCCTCTTTACGGTGAGCAATTTAAATCTCCATTTCCTGCATCACCAATTTCCTCTGATGGTCCTTGTCCCTCAACATCTGGAGCTCAGACTCCCTCTCCCTAGCCTCAGCCTCTAACTCCTCCACTCTACACCCTAACTCTAATATCTACTCCTCATACTCTTCTAACATCTGATCCTCAAAAGTAGCCTCGTCGGAGTCCTCAAAAGGCTCGGGCTCCTCCTCCGGATCAGACTCCACCTCTTCTTCATCGTCATCATCATCGTTAGGGACCACTACTGATATAGGCTCTGCTATCAAGGGTGTCTCAAATACTACGTGGATGTCACGCGGTTCCTCTTCTACTACTCGGCTAGGTCCTCCCATATTAGTCATCCTATAACCACCAACATAAGACAAGACAAACAACAACTCCATCAGAATGTTAAATAAACGTAAGTTCATTGTCTAGAATGAAATTACATTTCATAACACACTAAGTGTCTCAATGAAAACTCTACGAGAGTTTTATCTTCTTCCTAACTTCTAAGTTCTCCCGAGTTATAATCTAAGGACACTTGCTCCCAAGATTTATAACTACATCTTTGATACCAACCTGTGACACCCCTAAATCTGGACCTCCACTTGGTCACTCGAATTCGGTTCATCACGTGCTCATGGCATACAAAAATGACTAAAATATCACGTTCACAACGGAAAATCTAATTTAGAATAATATATAATGATTTATTATAATTATTCCCCAAAGTCTCGCAACCTACAGTACTTAATAGATTACATAATAATATCAAATAAAGACTTATTACAAAATCCTACTTAAGCTTAAACATAGTCTGAAAGTAGTCTTAATACAGTATAATAATTTTAATCCAGAAAGGAACAAGCTAGTCGGTAGTCTTGCCCTTGCCCTTGTCATTACCAGAGACACTTCCTTGTTCCGCCTTAACTGAAAAGTTTTAAATAAGCAAGGATGAGCACAAATTTCCCAGCAAGTAATATACAACAAGGGTGTAGAATATAATATCACAAGTTTGAAATATCGAAGTATCATTTCTAAGATAGTTCAGAGTTTCAAAATAATATCATGAATAATGAATATCAACAATTCTTGGAATAAGAACGATAATTCAATATAACTCAACAGATATATATGAATTTAAAGACTATCAATGTATCCAACTGGATAAATAATTTATACTAAGCAGTCACTAAGGACTATTGAACATCTACTAGAATTACCAATATTAGACTGATAACCCAAAAGAATCAAGTACTATAGCTGATCAATCTATAATACTCTAAGTTATGCATAACACCACAGTAATATCCATTCATGTGTTAGGGTTTCCAACAACATACACTCCCCTTACCATAAGGGTTGTTCAACTCAGTTTTCAAGATTTTTCGCACCAATCAATCGGTTTAGACGGTTTTATAAACATGCATATAGTCTAGCTGAATCAAATGGCATCGACTCTTTTACAATATTCAAGAACAATACCAAGTTCAACATGAATAATAGTTTACACAAGAGTTTAAGCATACTAACTCGATTGAATGAGTAAGTAAGATAACTTGCATTCAAAGAGATAAGGTTTAGATACTCTACTTAAGGTATTCGTTGAATAAAGTAATGCAAGGGTTTAGGATACTTGCACAATGTAAAGGATAGTTTATATACTTGCCTTAAGCATAGTTTATCCACGTTAAGAAATCAACACTTTCGAATCCTATTTATAACGTATTAGAAGTACAAGATGTTCATTAGCTAACACATTCTTTAATCAAGCTCGATGTGATTCGAGTATGCACGTATAATACAAAATCAACTTATATGCTTTTCACGAATCAAGTATCTAGCAATTTATAAAGCTCAAGGTTAAGACCTTTTTATCCATGGTCTTTCCTATTACAAGGCCAACACCAACATAATATCTAATCATCACGTATATACATATATCAGTAGGTTTTAAACTACTTTTAGCAATATATGCATCTTATAAGTTACTGTCCAAAAATCAAAATGCAGAATCTCAGATTCCAGATCAAGCGTATTGTGCTACATAAGCTAAGCTTCGGAGATAAGTAAATACTGCTTTCTCCTCTGGCTAAGCCAAGACTCAGCTGTTGTCTTGAGGTTTCTATCCGGCATAAACACAACAATCATACATAATCATGCTAAAAGTCTTTTCATGCTTCTCAAGTCAATCTAGGTTACTCCTATGATCATATAATTCCAAATTAAATATTTCAACAATTTAAGGCCCTTCAAGGTCATGAAACCACAAAGTCTATCATGCTTGCTCTCTAAACATATTATTATAAAACTCGTATTGGGCATGCTTGTGAGTATTCATAACGCATATGTGAAACTAACACCGCTTTAATTGAAAATATGCTTCATTCATGCTTCACTTGAAATATGATACACAAGCATGGTATATATATGTTTATGTTACATGAGTGAGTCTAAAAGTAACATTAACATGATTACAAATGTCAGATTCTAACCCTCAAGGGTAGTTTGTCAATATTCATGTTCAAAAGTCATATTTTCATTTGTAAAGTGTACTAATTAGTCCAACATGTTCATGCTTGGTTACTAATCACATAAACACAAGCTGATAGTTTATTCATGCATTTCTAAATTATACCAACATGCTTTCTAGTCAGTACATAAACATGGCACTCATACTCATCAAGTTCATTTCTACAGTTTCTAAATTCATTTTAACTACACACTTTCATTATTCATGAATGCTAATCTATTACAACATGCTCACGTTAAGTTAATTTGCTTGTATATACCCCTTACATATGCTTGCATGCTAGTTTAAGTAATCGTTGATCATCACTTAGTAGGTTATAAAACAGAAGGCTCAACTAATCTCAGAGGCTTAGTACAATTATGGCTCAGCTGCACCATGTCTGTTTCAGGAGCAGAAGCAGAATCTATTTTGCAGAGTGTTACCCAACTCCATTTCCCTTGACTTAAACATGTTCCAAACCATTACCAAAGGGTTCATATATGCTAGTAAACTTCTTAAACACATTATAACATATTAATACATCCTGTTTGAAATAGAATTTCAAGAAATTACAAGAATCAAATGACACCCATCTTAAGAATATAATTAGAAATTATACCTCTTTGAGCTTGAATTGAACTTCCTACACACTGAATATTCTTCTACAATTGCTCAGCCACTTGAACTCTTTACTTAGACTTTTCAGACAACTCTCTTTGTGACGCCGCCAAATTCAGATACTTGAAACCCGAACTCGGTGCTTCACGATACCATTTCTATGAGTGGAATAATACTAATAATAATAATAATAATATAATATTAAACTTAAGTTTACATATTCATCAGAGTCTAGTTCCCAAGTATGCAACCTTTAGTCATTCATTACATGTCATAATATATAAATAAATATCATAGTCTTCATAATCTTAAACTATTACATGAAATAGTAATGCATTCAGTCAGCAACTTTCCCCTTTCCCGTTGTGCCCTGCATTGATCAATACTACATTTCAAGAACGATGATATCGTTCACTCTGTCCACCTTGGGTGCATAAAAAGTTTTCCCATGTAAGGGATGTTCATGCTTGTCGGGGTTCAAAACAAAAGGTTTTATCTTGTTCAACAATAATCTATAATTCAACATATATATATATATATATATATATATATATACGGGTAATTGACAACAGTGTATCAAAATGTGATTAAATACAATGATTATCCAAGTGGGGACACTTGTATAACCATTAACGAACAGAACATATATCTGAATTACCATATACTAACATGTTGATAATCAATGGGCGGGCATATATAATATAGGGTTAATAATCTGTACGGTAATAATATAATTCTGAAACATTCTTACTCATGTCCATTGCATAAAGAAAATGCAAAGGTAGGATACTTACCTGATACGTTGCTTACAATTCTCAACTTAGTTTTATCTTTTATGAAATCACCTATCATTAATCAGATCATTTTATTGATTAGTATAACATATCGTAACACATAACACTGCCTATTGCAGTCAGCACATTACCTAATCACATTGTCACATAGGTCCAACAGTTTTTAGACCATAAATAAACACATAACTAATCAAATTATTTAAGTCCAGATCAATTTCTGAAACATATCGGTCTATCGACAGCTTTATCGGGTAATTATCGAGTCTAAGACTCTATCTCGAAGTTCAACATCTCAGAAATATCGGTTATATATTATGACTTATAATAATTTTAAAACATTTATTATAATTTATCATAAATTTTCAAACACCAAATCATAATTAAATGATTTAAATATTAAATAATTCTATTATCATTAATATTAAATTATTAATGAAACCATTGCCAAAATATTAAAGTTATTTATAATAACTCAAAATATTTTAAAACATTTATATTACCCTTAAATGATTTTTAAAATATTTAAAATTATTTTTAAATAATAACCACTAATATTAAAATATTAATGTACTATTTATCTAATTATTAAAAGTCATTAATTATAACTTAAAATATTTTTAATTCATTTATATCCCTTTTAAATGATTTTTAAATTAATAAAACTATTTTTAAAAATTTATTTAATATAATTATTAAATAAACTTAATATCATTAATGTTAAATAAATATCATTAATATTAAATTATTAATGAAATTATCCTTTAAATATTAAAAGTTATATTTTATAACTTAAAATATCTTTAAACACTTTATTTTCATTTAAAATGATTTTATAACATAAAAAATCATTTTTAAACTAATTTATTTAATATAATTATTAAATAACTTAAATATCATTAATAATAATTAATTAATGAATTCAACCTTTACATATTAAAAGTTATATTTTATAACTTAAAATATTTTTAAATATCTTATTATTATTTAAAATGATTTTTCATAATATTATATCATTTTTCTCTAATTTATTTAATATACTAAATAAATAAATTAAATCTAATTAATATTTAATTAATTATAAATATTAATGAAAAATAGCCCAAATAATCAGAAATTATTTTTCATATTTTAAAATAATTTTTAAAACCATGTTTAATAATTTTTATAATTTATTTTCTAATTTTTAATCATTTTCGAAAAAACAGAAAATAAAATAAATAGGAACCGTCGCTATAGCCTATAACAACACAAGTCTGTCGTCTTAGGTGTTCTTGAGCTCAAGAACACTATCAGACCAGTTTTCAAGTTGCATGGTTTGACCAAGATTATAATAGTGTGTGATGTGTTTCTAGAAAAGTTGTTGGTCAAATAATGTAGTACTAATGCACAACTACAAGATTCAACAACAAAAGAGTTCTTAAAACATATAACTGATGAGATCTGAGCCTCCAAAAGTGTTGTCGGGTAGATCGTTTTCTGATTCTGGGTTACCTGAAATGAAGAATGATCATGAAAGCAGATACTTTGAGCCTACACTATATGTTAATCCTGCAATGGTTTTGTGATCTATAAGCTTCAGTGTGTAGACAGAATGTAACTAAAGAGTTCTATTACAAAACATCATCAAAACAACAACGGATCAAGATGCTATGGGTCGGTCAAAGCATGTCGAAAAAACATATTCTTCCTGCTTCGAAATTCCGAAACGGTAAATCGGCCCGATTAAGGCTAGTTTGACCACCTAACCTGATCAATATACTGATGTTTTAAGAGATATAATGACCCAGATCTATAGTCCACATAACCAGCTACATCATGTACCAAACAACAACATTAAACAACATCAAAATCTGTCAGATCCGGGCCTTGAAAAACATTGTCATACGGAGTTTTTAACTTTCTGGGCTGCCCAGAATTTGACCGGTCAATGCCGGTCAACGACTTTTGACTGCTAATATCTACAAATCTAGAGATCAAATGACACAGATTCCACTTGGATATTAAAGAACACATTACAGGCTACCAATAACAACTTGAAAACAACAAAAACACTTAACAACCAAAGATCTATAGTGTCTGACATTTCATTGTCAGGCACAAAAATAATATTTTCTAGATTTTTGAAAATCATTAATTTGAGTACTTAGATGTTATGGATCCATAAGATACCAACCTAGATCATCTATAAACACTAAAACCAATATAATCTAATACTTAAACACAAGATCTAACAACAGATTATAGAACAGAAATCAAGGCTAGGGTTTATACCTTAAATGCTTAATTTCTGATTTTTGGCTTATAAATCTGTTAGTGGATTTCGTGGGGCTTGAAAATGGAACTGAAATGTTTGCTAAAATCGTTGGTTTTAGTGAGAGAGAGGATTGGTTGAGTGTTGGGCAAAAGTTAGTGAACAAATGAAATATTTCTCTCTCTAATCTATATATACTACAAATGTGCAATGTATTTGGATGATAAAGAGCTCAATTGCTAGCAAATTTTAAGTCACATGGGGTTAGTATGGGTTGGTAAACAACTAAAGTTTTAGCTAATTCTACAAGCAAGCTATTAAAGACTGCACATAAGGGTATTTTGGTCCATAGCCTTGCAAAATTAATGGCAATCTTGTAATCTTGACAAACCCTTAGGGTTTGACCCTTAGGGTTTAATCCTAAGGTTTACCACATAACATAAATAGGTTTTAGCAACTAGGGTTTGAGAATAGTAAAATAAAATTATTTTAGTTTCTAAAATTTAAAAATTAAGGTTTGTTAATTAGATTAGATTAATAATTATGTTATACAGGAACATTAGGTTTTATAATCACTAATCATAATTAACTTTGCTAATATAGCAATTAGGATTTAGGATTATAATAATTAGGGTTACTAATATGCAATTAGGGTTTTTATTTATTAAACAAGGGTTTTAATTTACAATTAGGGTTTCCTATAATTAGGGTTTCCTAATTAGCATCAAATCCTTATAGTACACATCATTCACTTCATACATAGTCACTTAACAGATTTTAAAAATCTCGTTTGACATCGAAATTAGGATCTATAAAATATTACTAGGGTTTTGTTCATAATATACCATAATTAACCAATCATTATCAATACGTACATACAATACATATTTATAGCACTAAAAAATCAAAATATATTTAATATTATAATATTATTCTCATGCATTGATCAAAACCCAAAATTAGGGTTTTGATTCCATATCTGATTTATCTGTCGTAATTAACCTTATTAATTAAGTTAAAATAATTAACTTAATAACCTCGAACAAAAATTCCCGTAATGAAATAATTATTATAATTATTCTAAAAATCATATCATATATTATTTAAATAATATAAGATTATATTTTCATGAAAAAGAAGTGATAAAAACATTTCCAATATGGAATTAATTATTATAAGAATATAATTGATAATAATCAAAAATTCTAAAATAAAATTATCTCATAATAATTAATGTAATAGATAAATTTTATTTATCACACATATAAACATATACATATTACCTTGGCACATATCACATATATTTATTTTAAATAAAAAAAAATTATACGCAAAATTTATGATTTATTTATATAGAAAATATCGAGTTGTCACATTCACCCTTCCTTAAAAAGATTCCGTCCCCGGAATCACCATTTTAAAACCTACACATACCAGGGTACATAGAATACACAATCTTTGCAAGTAGATCTCGATCATCTTTGATCGAACTGATCTTTAACTAATCACATAAAGCTTGTCTTTCTGATTAAACAGAAATTTGATTTCTAAAAGTACTCAAATTCCTCCTTCAAAATTTCTTTATAAAATAATTTAGTATATATTTGAAAATCATGTATAATAAAATAAAAGTTATACGAATAATACCTGGAGTGCCATCGCTAGCTGCCGCTGTATCCTGCAGTGTCATGTTGTAAATCCTCGCAGTAGATTTTGCTAGTTTGCTCGATGTTGTTGGTCCCGTGATTGTTAAAGTCCCGCTGCCCTTGCCAATATTCACACTACCTGCCTCTACCCTCCTCTTCGGACAATCCTTCACCTTGTGCTCCATTGACCCGCAAATAAAACAACCACTGTTCATTCTAGGATTGGGGCAGTTGGGAGAAATATGTCCCTCCAGCTCACACTTATAGCACACAAACTTACCCTTAAGACACTCACAGGAATGACCCTTCCCACAATTCTTACATTGCACAGCCTGCTTTTTCACACCTTCCTGCTTCACCTGCACACCCCCAAAGTTGTTCCCCTTCCTCTTTTCACTCCTATTCCCAATATTTGCTTCCACCTTCCCAGTTCCCTCAACTTTACCCTTGTTCCTCCTTTCTTTGTTATAAAGGCTCATGGCCTCACTTCCCTCCTCAGCAATAATCGCTTTCTCCATGAGTGCTGCAAATGTAAGGATCTGCAACACTGCCACCTTATTGTAGAGACATGGTTTTAATCCCAGCTTAAACCTTCTCGCCTTCCTAGCCTCCGTATCAACTTGATGCGGAGCAAACCTAGCTAACTCATTGAATTTTGCGGCATACTCCGCAATAGTTATATTCTCCTGCTTCAATTCTAAAAATTTCACCTCCATCCTAGCCTACATACTAGCTAAAAAATAATTTTCGAAAAACAAAGTCTTAAACTTATCCCATGTTACCACACCTGCTCCTGCCCTCGCCTGATTCGCTTCCCACTAAAAATTGGCCTAACCCTTCATCATGTAGGTGGCAAAAGCCGTCTTTTGCCCCTCAGCTACCCTAGCTATCATGAATGCCTTCTCGATCTCCTTAACCCAAGTTTGGGCTTCTACAGGTTCAGTTGTACCTTTGAATTCTGGCGGTCCTACAACCTTAAAGTCTTTGAAATTTGCCAAGTGATTACCCGGCTGGTTCCCTGCGGCTGGTATTCCTTGTTGCATAGCCTGAGCTACCATATTCATAAACTGCTGCATCGGATCTGCTTATTGCTGTCCCTCAACGTTGTTGACAGATTCTTCTGCCCTTTGGTTTTAAGTTTGACGTCTTGGCGGCATTATCTGGTTAAGTAAAACCATACATTAACTTACACTCTAAACCTTATCATGTAAGTTTATTATATTAAACTTGTTTCATTTTTTTTTCCAAAATTAGATTCATATTCATTCATCGATTTCAAAATACTTTACATATCACAGCACATATTGCTTTATACATTAGCTATCCCATTGTGACTACAAAAGTCGGGATTTACAATATTGACCAACACAAAAGTTGAGGATACATCATTACACAGATATACTAAGCACACATTTTATATTAAACATGCCTACACAACAGAACTTATACTACCTATTTACTAAGCCTTTTTCTTGGACAACTCTTCGCCTGATGATCTTCCTTTCCACAAACAAAACATGCACCTGGTTTATAGTCGGGACAATACAAAGTGGTATGCCCCTCATAGCCGCAAAGATAACATATTCTTTTCCCTTTCTTCTTATTAGGTTTTCCTAAGTTATGGTCTTCTATCTTTCTTTTCCCCTTATTACTCGGAGCTACACATGATGTGTTGCTTGAGGCTCCCATCTGATCAATTTGGATTTTAAGCTTATCCTGCTCTTCCATTGTTTCTATTAACGCCTGTCGCAGTTGACTATTTAATAGCTTTTCAATCTCCCACAACCTTTCCAGAGAAGAAACCTTGTTCCTCAGATTCTGTAGTTCCATTGATGCTTGATCAACTTCAACTTTAGTGTCCGAATCACTATCTGTCAATTCAACCATTTCCGGATTTGGTACTATGTTTTCCACGATAACCACCTCATCCGAGTGGGTTTCATTGTGAGCTTCTATTTCAGCTATTGGCTTCGATATTAGCTCCGGTGTATGGATCTGATCCTTCTTCAAGTTATAAGCATATAACAAGCCTTTTCCACCAGACATCTACACACATAAATTATCCTGATTAGCATATAGTATATACAAATAACAAATAAGAGTTTTATATAAGTTATTTTTTTTATTATGTTTGACGATGAATTTATCTGATTCATCTCTTTTTAAACTCTATATGAGTTATTTATATTTTCAACGTTTTCCTCTGTCCTAAGGTTATAGCCTAAGGTCTATCCCACCTAAGGTTTCTAACCCTATAGCTCTGATACCAACCTGTAACGCCCCCAAATTAGGATACTTGAAACCCGAACTCAGTGCTTCACGATACCATTTCTATGAGCGGAATAATACTAATAATAATAACAATAATATAATATTAAACTTAAGTTTACATATTCATCAGAGTTTAGTTCCGAAGTACGTAACCTTTAGTCATTCATTATATGTCATAATATATAAATAAATATCATAGTCTTCATAATCTTAAACTATTACATGAAATAGTAATGCATTCAGTCAGTAACTTTCCCTTTTCCCTTGTTCTTAGCGGATCCTTCAGTTTGTTCGCACTTAGCTGAAAACATTTAAATTAAGCAAGGATGAGCATTTGAGTGCCCAGCAAGTATTAATAATTATATATATAAGCTGAAAGAATTTAAATATTTTCTTTATATTATCCTTCTACAACAAGTCTATAGTTGTGAAGTAATCTGTACCAAGGATAATAATAACATAACAACCCTCTTTCAAATTTTGAAACTACATATTGACTATATATAGGGTTAATGTGACATATTATGAACATTGTTTTAATTTTCGAAAGGGTTAAACAGAAATTCATCTCGCAAATGCATGTATAACTTACTTACGGACACGAGGGTGATCACCACAGCTCCTGCATTGATCAATACTACATTTCAAGAATGATGATATCGTTCACTCTGTCCACCTTGGGTGCATAAAAAGTTTTCCCATGTAAGGGATGTTCATACTTGTCGGGGTTCCAAACCAAAGGTTTTATCTTGTTCAACAATAATCTATAATTCAACATATATATATATATATATATATATATATATATATATATATATATATATATATATACGGGTAATTGACAACAGTGAATCAACATGTGATTAAATATAATGATTATCCAAGTGGGGACACTTGTATAACCATTAACGAACAGAACATATATCTGAATTACCATATACTAACATGTTGATAATCAATGGGCGGGCGTATATAATATAGGGTTAATAATCTGTAGAGTAATAATATAATTCTAAAACATTCTTACTCATGTCCATTGCATAAAGAAAATGCAAAGGTAGGATACTTGCCTGATACACTACTTACAATTCTCAACTTAGTTTTATCTTTTATGAAATCACTTATCATTAATCAGATCATTTTACTGATTAGTATAACATATCGTAACACATAACACTGCCTATTGCAGTCAGCACATTACCTAATCACATTGTCACATAGGTCTTACAATTTTTAGATCATAAATAAACACATAACTAATCAAATTATCTAAGTCCAGATCAATTTCTGAAACATGTCGGTCTATCGACAACTTTATCGGGTAATTATCGAGTCTAAGACTCTATCTCGAAGTTCAACATCTGTAAATATCAGTCATATTATAACTTATAATAATTTTAAAACATTTATTATAATTTATCATAAATTTTCAAACACCGAAATCATAATTAAATGATTTAAATATTAAACAATTCTATTATCATTAATATTTAATTAATATTAAATTATTAATGAAACCATTGCCAAAATATTAAAGTTATTTATAATAACTCAAAATATTTTTAAAATATTTATATTACCCTTAAATGATTTCGAAAATATTTAAAATCATTTTTAAATAATTACCACTAATATTAAAATATTAATGTACTATTTATCTAAATATTAAAAGTCATTAATTATAACTTCAAATATTTTTAATTCATTTATATCCCTTTTTAAATGATTTTAAATTAATAAAACCATTTTTAAACCATTTATTTAATATAATTATTAAATAAACTTAATATCATTAATGTTAAATAAATATCATTAATATTAAATTATTAATGAAATTATCCTTTAAATATTAAAAGTTATATTTTATAACTTAAAATATCTTTAAACAATTTACTTTCATTTAAAATGATTTTTATAACATTAAAAATTATTTTTAAACTAAGTTATTTAATATAATTATTAAATAATCTAAATATCATTAATAATAATTAATTAATGAATTCAACCTTTAAATATTAAAAGTTATATTTTATAACTTAAAATATTTTAAATACCTTATTATTATTTAAAATGATTTTTCATTGTATTAAATCATTTTTCTCTAATTTATTTAATATACTAAATAAATAAATTAAATCTAATTAATATTCAATTAATTATAAATATTAATGAAAAATAGCTAAAATAATCAAAAATTATTTTTCATATTTTAAAATAATTTTTAAAACCATGTTTAATAATTTTTATAATTTATTTTCTAATTTTTAATCATTTTCGGAAAAATGTAAAATAAAATAAATAGAACTGTCATTATAGCCTATAAATGACACAAGTCTCTGTTGCCTTAGGTGTTCTTGAGCTCAAGAACACCGCGCACTCATTTTCAAGTTGCATGGTTTGACCAAGATTATAATAGTGTGTGATTTGTTTCTGGGAAAGTTATTGGTCAAATAATGTAGTACTAATGCACGACTACAAGATTCAACAACAAAAAAGTTCATAAAACATATAACTGACGAGATCTGAGCCTCCAAAAGTGTTGTCAGGACTGTTCTTCATTTTTGGGTTACCCAGAAATGAAGAACAGATCATGAGTGATACTTTGAGCCTACACTACATGTTAATCCTGCAATAGTTTTGTGATATATAAACTTCAGTGTGTAGACAGAATGTAACTAAAGAGTTCTATTACAAAACATCATCAAAACAACAACGGATCAAGATGCTATGGGTCGATTGAAGCATGTCGAAAATGATAGCTTCCCGCTTCGAAATTCCGAAAACCAGAATCGCCCAGTTAGCTAGTTTGACCACCTAACCTGATCAATATACTGATGTTTTAAGAGATATAATGACCCAGATCTATAGTCCACATAACCAGATACATCATGTACCAAACAACAACATTAAACAACATCAAAATCTGTCAAATCCGTACCTTGAAAAACATTGTCAAACGGAGTTTTTAACTTTCTGGTCGCTTGAATTTGGCCGATTAATCTTGGGTAACCGCTGATCGCTAATATCTACAAATCTAGAGATCAAATGACACAGATTCCACTTGGATATTAAAGAACACATTACAGGCTACCAATAACAACTTGAAAACAACAAAAACACTTAACAACCAAAGATCTATAGTGTTTGACATTTCATTGTCAGGCACAAAAACAATATTTTCCAGATTTTTGAAAATCATTAATTTGAGTACTTAGATGTTATGGATCCGTAAGATACCAACCCAGATCATCTATAAACACTAAAACCAACATAATCTAACACTTAAACACAAAATCTAACAACATATTATAGAACAGAAATCAAGGCCAGGGTTTATACCTTAAATGCTTAATTTCTGATTTTTGGCTTATGAATCTGTTAGTGGATTTCGTGGGGCTTGAAAATGGAACTGAAATACTTGCTAAAATCGTTGGTTTTAGTGTGAGAGGGGATTGGTTGAGTGTTGGGCAAAAGTTAGTGAACAAATGAAATATTTCTCTCTCTAATCTATATATACTACAAATGTGCAATGTATTTGGATGATAAAGAGCTCAATTGCTGGCAAATTTTAAGTCACATGGGGTTAGTATGGGTTGGTAAACAACTAATGTTTTAGCTAATTCTACAAGCAAGCTATTAAAGAATGCACATAAGGGTATTTTGGTCCATAGCCTTGCAAAATTAATGGCAATCTTGTAATCTTGCCAAACCCTTAGGGTTTGACCCTTAGGGCTTAACCCTAAGGTTTAGCACATATCATAAATAGGTTTTAGCAACTAGGGTTTGAGAATAGTAAAATAAAATTATTTTAGTTTCTAAAATTTAAAAATTAAGGTTTGTTAATTAGATTAGATTAATAATTATGTTATACAGGAACATTAGGTTTTATAATCACTAATCATAATTAACTTTGCTAATATAGCAATTAGGATTTAGGATTATAATAATTAGGGTTACTAATACGCAGTTAGGGTTTTTATTTATTAAACAAGGGTTTTAATTTACAATTAGGGTTTCCTATAATTAGGGTTTCCTAATTAGCTTCAAATCCTTATAGTACACATCATTCACTTCGTACACAGTAACTTAACAGATTTTAAAAATCTCGTTTGACATCGAAATTAGGATCTATAAAATATTACTAGGGTTTTGTTTATAATATACTATAATTAACCAATCATTATAAATACGTACATACAGTACATATTTATAGCACTGAAAAATCAAAATATATTTAATATTATAATATTATTCTCATGCATTTATCAAAACCCAAAATTAGGGTTTGGATTCCATATCTGATTTATCTGTCGTAATTAACCTTATTAATTAAGTTAAAATAATTAACTTAATAACTTTGAACAAAAATTCACCGTAATGAAATAATTATTATAATTATTCTAAAAATCATATCATATATTATTTAAATAATATAAGATTATATTTTCATGAAAAAGAAGTGATAAAAACATTTCCAATATGGAATTAATTATTATAAGAATATAATTGATAATAATCAAAATTCTAAAATAAAATTATACGTAATAAATAAATTTTATTTATCACACATATAAACATATACATATTACCTTGGCACATATCACCTATATTTATTTTTATAAAAAAAAAATTTATACACAAAATTTATGATTTATTTATATAGAAAATATCGGGTTGTCACACTCTTTGCAACACAAAAACTAAAATTGTAGCTTATATTTATAGAAAGAGGATGTACTAGATCTTGACATTACACAATCTTGGAGTCCATGGTGTAATGGAAGGATACATAGGTTCCTAGAGGGTGGTTTAACAACTCCATACTAGCCACTTAGCTAGCAATGATCACGTAAGATTAGCAGCTTGAAAGTTACGTAAAGAGAGTTTAGGACACTGTTCATTGTACTTGGTGACACTCAATTTGGGATAAGAGAGAGAAATCTCAGCATTTGGTCATGTAAAGCTTGATTTGGTTCTTTTAATTCCCATAATATAATATTATGGTACAATTTTTACCATATTAGGAATTTAGGGATTAAACGTATACTCACATCATATAATCCATGTACATTAAATACATGTAATAACATAACACGGTCAAATATTATTATCCGGGTAGTTCCATAATTATCTCTACTACTCACATAACCACATTATAACCTTATTTAATATTAATGTTTATTTAAACATTTAATTACTCTTTCAGTTCCTAGAATACACAGATATTTATTCATGCATTACAATTATATATGATATCATTGTACTACTTGATACCTCATGTCATTAAAATATACTCCTATCTTATGATTTTTATAAATGTCACACATATAACATTAATGTTCCATTTCATTTCCACAGTAGAAATTAACTAACTTCAACCGATCATCAAGCAGAATGCGCTTGATTTATCTTCATTAGAGGGGCGCAATGCGCATACTACAACGATAAAGGCTAAAACTAGTTTAGCTTCAAGCCGGTTCTAACCTTTATCGCCTTACTAGTTTTACACAACATGAATTAATGTCCACGTGAGTGATATTACCAGTCTAAGAGTGCATTCATTACTTATATGAAATCATATAATTATTTGAAATAACTATCAATTAACTGCTTGCCTTAACAATTCTTATTGTTAGTTAATATAGTCACTATTATCACGGTGCCACACAAGGCCTTTCACAATTCCCATAGTCAATTCCACACTTCTCAATACGTATTAATCTAATACGAATCAATTGAATTATTCAATATACAAAACATTAACACTTATATTCACATAAATATTTATTTCTATTAATATATTCATTTAATAATACGTGGAAATTCTCGGGTATTACAGATAAGGGTAGGGCGCAATTAGTACTATAAACATCGTCATATTCAGATTCTGAATGTCTAAGATTGCATACTAATACCCTAATCATGATCTATATGTGCATCCATCTAGCATGACATGACATAAGATCGTTTAAACATGATTTTTTACAAATATTCAAAGGATGGACAACACTAAATATATGTATACAATGAAAACCTTTGTGATCATACATACTAACGGATTTCATGACTACCTCATAGGTTTATGTAACAATCCAATATATTATTATTTGTAATTTAAAATATTTATTAAATTAAATAAATATTTTATTGATGTGGTTGTTGTTAGTAAATATTTATGAAGTAAATTTATTAGATAATACTCTAATTTAATTCAATAGTTAGAGATGGAATGCTATGTTTTAATTTAATAATTAAAATGGTATGTGAAATTATTAAATAAAATTATAATGAGATTATAATTTTGTGATATTTGTTTAAGTGGAAAATTTATTTAAAATTTATTATTTAACTAATGTTGGATATGGAGATCCAAATAAATAATATGAGATTATAAACTATAGTGTAAAGATTTATTAAAATAAATTAAATGGATTTAACTAAACAAGACTTAAAGATATTAAGTCTTTATTTTAAAGAGTTTTTTCTAAACAAAGCCTTATGGCTTTTGAATTTTTATTATAATAAATAAAATAAATTAAAATAATAAATAAAAGATACTATAACTGATGTACGTTAAGGTTGTAACCATTTTTTTTTAATATGTGTATTATGGCCCTATCAGTTTCTTTTATCTTTATGCATAGTGATAGTTTGGCCTATACTGATACTAAGAAGAGAAATGAACAAAGAATTTGAGAGAGAGATTGGAGAGAGTTTGAGAGAGTAGTCTAAGAATTCTAAATAAATTCTTGGTGTTTAACAAGGATTGTTCAAAGCAAGAAAATGTATTTTCTAAAACCTTGATATTAAATATATATATATATATATATATATATATTTTACGGCATAAAATTTCCAAGTTCTATGGATTCAATTTTCTTGAATGGTTGTTATACAACTGATTTCTTATGATTGTATGCAATTATGATGTTAGAGTTTGTATTTAGACAAGAATTAGTATACTAATTAGGTTTAAAAAGGAAGAAAAGTATTTACAGTACATATTTATACATATAGCTTGTGAAAGTACCAAATTTGGTGGTTAATTTGTAAGCTAATCATTAAATTGAGCCCGGAATATGTTAATTCGGTAAGAAACAAAGAGAACGTAGTTTGAATGAGTCAAATTAGTATAAAGTTGTGATCAAAGTGTGAATTTTTGTGAAGAATGTCAAAAATGGAGTTTTTGTATAAAAACAAGGAATTTAAGGATTTAAATTAGTTGAAGTTGTTATTTAATTATTCTAAGTTGGTGAATATGCGAGGAATCATGTTTGTGTTAGTACTATACCAATTGCATATGTTAAATTTACTATTTTATGGGTGAAATTCGTGTTAGTTGGGCAAAATAGAGCACTGTTAAAAGTCTACGTAGTTTCTATCTCACAAGACCAAATAGCAAATTGCAGCTAGTGTTAAAGGCCAAAAAACAGAGTAATGCTACTTGCCCCCTAAACCTATGTATGGTAATTTGCACCATACCTACGATTAGAGATAGTGAGGTCTATTACTTTTGCAGACTTTAAACATCTATTATAACCTAGTCTAATGATGTGTTGAGGTGATAAACATGTAATGAAGAGGTCAAAACAGAATCGTACCGTGTTATTAGTAATTTCAACATTGTAAAAATTTAGCAAGATGGGAAAGATATATGTTATGATTAAAGACACTTAATGAATGGTGAATAAGTATTGTGAACTTAACACTTATAATTTTTGAAATATATATGGTAAAGTAATTTGTACTAAAATAACAAGTTTAACTAGAAGTGAGTGTTATTTTGGAAAGTGGATGTTAGTATATCTAATAGATATTGTGATTTGAATACTATGTGTAGGTGAACGTGAGTTGTAAATTTATAGTTTGCACGAGGCAAGTTTTTTACTCTAAACCTTTAGTGAGCAAGTTCTTTGTTCCTATATTTTATTTGAGCAAGCTAAAATCCCAACTTTATTCGAACAAATTTTGAATTCTAATCATTATTGATTTATTCTAACTTGTTTATAGTTAAGCAAGTTTCTTTAGTTCCACTCTTGTATAGTGAATACGTTTTCTTGAATTCTAATTCCTAATATTGAACTGTCTTATTTCAATTACTTTGCACAAGTTAGTATCATGTTGAGCAAGTTTTGTTTTCAGCTTGCTATCAGTTAATACATGTTCAATAATTCCATTTCTTATTTAATAAGATTATAACCTTAGCTTAATATTATTTTAGCAAGGTTTATTGTTTTATTCAATGCTTATGCTTTTGGTTATTTCCAATCATGCTTACGATTCTTAAACATTTTACCTTAAACTGTTATTGATCACTCGTACTGCTGTTAAGTCTTGTTAATTCAACTAATCCTTTAGTTGATGGTCGTTAATGTAACGACCCAGAAATTTGAATCGTCCAGAATTTAAGTTTAAGAATTAGTTATTAATAAAATAATTTTTTATTAATAATAATATGTGTTATGTGTTTATTAATCGTTCTAGAACCTAGGATTATTATAAGTCGGGAGGATTCTGGCTACGAGCTAGATTGAACGAGTAAGAATTTTTAAGACAAAAATAAAAAAATTTCGGGAACAAAAATATTTCTGGGAAAAAAGACGAAATATAAACTATTCACCCGACGAAACCCTAAAGGTTAGGGTTTGAAAACCTAAACCTTTCCGAGAGTTCGGTATGTCGAAATGACATTCCGTCAAAAGATTTGATGATAATATGTCGTGAAAAGTTAAGTAAGCCGATAAAAGTTTTTCTCGAAAAACGTACAGAAATCAGATGAAATAAAAAATGATGAAAAGTATTGTTATGTACTTTTAACTCGTTTAACTACGTTAAGGGAAAACGTGAAGGAAAATGCTTGACACCAAAAAGTGTTTTTCAGTTTTTCAGAAATCCGAAGAATACATAAAAGTTAATCGATAAAGGAAAGACGAAATATCCAAAAATATTTTGATTCTGAGAATCGCAGTTTTTAAAACTGTAGGATAAAACCCGAAAGACAGAACCACGAAGCTTCCAAGGGAAGCTACGTGAATAGTAAGGAGGTGGGAATAGTAAGGAGGTTGGGGGGCGAAATGAGTAAAATACCTCTAGCTTGGAAATTCTATAAATAGGAAGATTAATTCTTTTATTTGGGATTTTGAAAATCCTACACCTTGAGAGAGAGAGGGTTCGGACGAAGAGGGAGAAGGAAGAGCATGAGCATGAATGATCAGATAGAAAGTGTTCATGAAATAGAAAAGCTAGCGAATCGCCGGTTTTGTCTAAAAGAAGAAAAATAAGGAAGGAAGGTATTAAAACCTAACTTTTATGTTAGATTTTCTTTAAGTTTTATATGTTGAAAACATAGCTTAATGAGAATAACAAGTAAAAGATGTCATAAATGATTTCATATGGTTGAAATCGTAAGAAAATGAAGAAATAAGAATTAAAAGTTTAGTAAATAAATTTCTTAAGGAAGTGTAAGATTTGTAATAAATTAGAATGATCCAAGTGGATTAAATGAATGACTAGGTGAAATAAGTAAGGAATGGTGTTCTATAACATCAAATTCCAATAAAAAGTGAAATTGTAATCCAAAATATCGATTAAAAATGAAGAACGAATGAAGAACACGAGAAGAACATGAAGAACGTTGTTGATGGACAAATTTAAAACCATCGTAGGATAATTGTTATTGATGGAAAATTTTAAAAGCATCGTGTATAAGTTAGATGCTTATTTCTTGGTTAGGAACAGTAGAAACGTACATGAAGAACGGATTAAAACTTAGCTATGACGAAGTTATGGCAAAAATTTCGTAAAATTCAAACAAGAATTAGAAAGTATGACGAGTTTTGAGTTTCATAAGAATGTAAGAGAACATAGAAAATGTGAGTCGTGAACTCAAGAACGAACGAATTCTGAGTTTGGATGACGAATTACGGACGAACGAACGAAGAGTGTTAAAAACGTAAAATGAACAAAGGGTGAAGATTAAGCCAATCGAATGGCATGTTAATGGATTCAGAATGAAGTTCTATCTAAAGAGAGTTGAAGTACGTAAGATAATGAAGAAAATGGCTTTAGAACGACCTCGTTCTGAGTTATAACGCATACGTTATGGAAGCGTGAAGTAAGCGTCTCAAATCAGATTTAAGACTTAGAAAATTTTTCAGGGATGAAGGCTTTGTGCTGTAGCGCGAGCCATGCCTTGGGAGGCGGTGCCACAGGTGCGGACTTTCGGCGATTAGACAGCTATGATGTGTGCAACTGCAGTGTGAAAGTGATAAAGAGGACCCGACGTGGTGCGGTGCGGGGGAAAAAGCAGATTGATAAGCTTGTAAGTGCTCAATTACTGGGGGATGTGCAAGAAAGAAATATGAACATGTAGTTCACCTAAAATAACACTTAAACAAGTGAATTAAACCTTTAGTATAGGTTGAACGAAATGGTCAAAAGATATTAAAAGATCATGAAGAGAATAAACGTAAATGTAACGCAGTTGCAAGCAGTCTTAGCATACAACGAACAATATGGCTTCGACATTAAGAAAGAGTAATGAACATGGGGTTCAGGTAATAACTAACGAAAGTATTAAGTAAGATAAAAATGGTACCAAGAAAGCCGTAACAAACAGTAATAAGATTAATGAAAGCCGATCGTGATTCGGATAGAAAAAATGATTGAATAAATTATAAGTATGGAACATTTTAACCAATGTGAAAGTTGAGTGTACGCAAATATTAAGTGGATAGAACCTACACCCCGTGTATGGTTTGACCGTAAGATAATGAAGATCAATGATTAAACCATGAATGGTAAAAGAATGAATTAAAGACAATGACGTTTAACATAATGAAGCCGAGTTAATGATTAAATGGAATGATCGCTCTAAGTATACAAAAGACTGTATGACTTAGACGATGAAGAGTGAATCTTGAGGTGTGGCATTTAGTTGCCAGGAAGTGTTGTCTCTCTTATCAGTTCTGATAAAAGTGCTCTAACTCATGCAAGTATACGAATTCAAAAATGTCTGAGTAAGTAAAATATCGATCCCACAGAGAAAGTTGTTAAACTTAGATTACTATGCATTAATCAACTCACTATATTTATATGCTCAGACTGATGAATCAATTATTGATTTAAACTAATTATGATTACCAACTACAAATAACGATATAAATGGACTAACTATATTAAGGAAACAATGGGATTCTAACTTCATTCAATATTTTGTCTAATCGCCATTGTCATTCAAGAAGGGTTCACATACCACAGGAAAATAGCCAAGAGCACAAAAAGAGTTATAACCATTTTTCAATGCACTATAACCTACTCACACAACATCTACAGATGTTAGACTCTATGTGATCACCAATATAATCACAATCACCATATGTCTATGCATAATTGCAATTCTATTGTTCTTAAGCACAAGCTCTCATTCTAGCTTATATGGTGAAATAGTATATGTCTATCTGGTTCATAAAATATGTAAGCTATTACACTAAGCCCATATTCGTATGCTATCATGGATACAGTCCATATTTATATGTTCATTGTCAATTCCATACAAATACTGAAACGAATAGTGATCAAGCATTCATATATGTAATACAACCATGACAGATATCCCATATGATATGCAAAACAAATCTAGCATTTAGATGTACAACTAAACTACATAATCCGTTAGAATCCCATAATGGAGTTTAGTTCATGACTGAACCAAAAGCCATTATGGGATCAATGTTAAGCATGATCAATAAACAAACGAGTGAAGTAAGAAAGATAGAACGATCAAACCCAATCGATGAATATAAACCAACGATTATCTATTAAATCCTCACTGCAATCCAATAGACAATAATCAAAATCCACGATGATAGAGAATTCCAAGAAGAAGTAGAGAAAATAGACATTATGGCTTTCTTCTACGTTGGAATCTCTCCCAAGGTGTAAAACCCTAGTTTCTAAGATGAAAATACGTAAAAATAATCACGTCTCACTCTGACACCAGTCAGAATCGTTTAAAAACCCATTACACATCATTTAATTGAGAATTAAAAATAAAATTAAATTCTGAAGATCGGATCGCGCGTATGACGGTAGCGTCTCTAGCTTCTTTGTCTCGCGGCCGCGAGACTTGCAGTGTGTTATGTCCACTCCAGACGTCCTCTCGCGCGGTTGCGCGATCATGCCTCGCGGGCATGCGTCTAGTATCTCGCGAGCGCTCAACTTGCAGAAGGTCTCCCATGTCTAGCCTTGCACTCGTGCAGGCGCACAAGTTTAAGTTGTCCTGCCGCGCGGCCGCACGGCTTGTTCTGCAGTTTCTGGCTCTGTTTTTGTTCTGCTGCTGCTACTACTTGTTCACTCATGCTTTAATCCTCTTGATTTCTTGGTTTCCATGCTTCATTGTACCTCCATGCCATGCACATACTTGCCTTGTGACTAGCCTTCCGCGTACACACTCATGGAGTGCCTCTAATTCTACCAAAATTGGTAGATTCTGCACTTATTCACCAAAAGGAGTTTTAAGTAAATGCAATGCAAAATAACGTGAAATGCAACTAAAACACAATGAAATGTACTTGAGGTGGGCACAATTCGCATGGATTGGTATATAATAAGTAGGAAAAAATACCACTTATCAGGAAGCCATAAGGAATGAGAAATTGACATAACGAAGATTATAGTTTAATAGTTCGTATAGGTTAAGATAAGTTAGGTTGTGGTGCAATCATAACCTTTGATGGTTGACATATGGGAGCTGGGCTAAACAATTCCTTCAAAGAGCGAAGGTATATACAAAATTGGCAACCGATCTAACTCAATTTGTGATGGCGGTGTAGGCAGACAGGGAACTTGTTTGTTGGTTATTTGTGGAAACCACTCAGAGTACCATATGGACTACTAGCAGAGAAGCGATGTGTGCTGAGTCCTAGAGAAGTTATAAGAAGAAGATAAGAATGTAAAACATCAAAGATGATGAACAAATAAGTAAGGAATCTCTGTATGTTATGAAGCCGTAGAACGGTAATGAAAGTGGTCGCGTAAACTTAGGTTGCAAGAATGCGAACCCTAAGAAGCAAAATTAAGCAAACCAATGCATAAGTCAAATATACATGACTAATTGGTGTATGTGTTGTTTTTCTTTTGTGCTACATAAGAATTTGAATAAGCAGTTCAGCGTAAGCTATTGCTGGGCGTAAGGCAAGTTTCCTAACTTCATTTATATTTCAAATGAATGCTAGTTTCTTAAGCTTTTCAGATGTTGAACTTGAGAAGTTTTGTCTATGTGCGAATGTGCGATATTTGTATAAGGTGGTAAAACGTATGAGGCCTTGACCCACAATGTGAACACTTCGGAGTTTCTATGAGATGAACTGTTCCGTGATTTAACTGTTCAATAAGAGAATGCTCTATTTATACATGATCTGTTATTGTTAAGTCCATGCTAATGATTCTAGCCAGACAGAATGTGTATGAAAAAGGTAGAAGAATGAAAGTATTTTAAAAGGAAAGTGAATATTGTTTTAAAATGATAGGAATCGAGATTATTCCTATTCTTCAAGCTGCTTCATAACCTTTGTTTAGTTATTGAAGTTCTAAAGGAATATTTGAATTCTTGAAGTTATTTGTTCAACTGCTATGACTTGTTGGGCAATTGAATGCTCACACTTGCTTTAAATGAAAAACATTCAAACTAGGGTTTTGCTCTCTTTTCTCTCTAAGAGACGTTCTATTAATATTAGTGTGTCTCTTCTTCCTTCCATCTGCTGCCTTTTATAGCCAAAAATGGAGGGAGTAGCATTAATGAGAGTTTAATGAGAGAGTTGGTGATATGTTTCCTTGACCCATTAATGGGTGAGGACCATTGACCATAGACCATTGATCATTGACCAAAATAGGAGCCAATATTCAATAAAAAGAAATGATCTTGTGTAGATATATGTTAAGCCTTTAATGAGTTGAGGGGCTAGTTGTTTTGCTGAAAGGTTGGTTAGAGATTTCTTGTAAAAACACCATTACACTAGTCCTGCCCAGTTTTATTTTCATCTTTTTAGATTCCCTGTCCTCCCCCCTTCGATTCTGACCAACCCCTATTAGTATTATAGCTTTTGGGAACTTGCTATTATTTGAGGTGCTTAAACCCTTTATTTCAATGGCCAATCCACCCCTTCAAATAGTCACAAATGACATCCTATGCTGGCACCTGGTTCCCCCTTCCCCAACAATAGTTTACCATTTGGCGTATATGGGCTTAGATTGTTGCTTTTATACCAAATCTGGATGATATAAGTTTCTCCTTTACGCTCTCATCTCTTTTGCCTAATTGTAGTACTATGTTACACACAGTTCAGCAAAATCTGTTCCAATCTATATTCTTTGTTTAATTTTTGGAATAATATAGATGCTGAAGAAGTGAAGTAAACAACTAAATGAAGAAGATTGGACATGGAATAACCTAAACATATTATGCTGGGCAATTGGATCGATATCTGGGTCCATGATGGAAGAGCAGGTAAACATTTTTCTAGATCAAATTTTTATTTCTTTTACTTTTTGCTTCTGCCATTTATTATTTAAGATTTACTATTATTATATGTTTGAAAAAATTAGTGTTTATAGAATGTGGTTTTACTGAATAGGTATATCAAGGGGATCAAATTGTTATGAAACTGACTTAAGGAGAGTTGCCCTTTTAATTGTCGCTCTGAATTGGCATGTTATCATATGCCGATTCCACCACAGCAGAAGTAGATTTGACAAAGCGTGCATCTGCAAGGAAGATATTGCTATGATGTTACGTCAGTCCTGTGTCTTTACTGTTGGATATATATATAGAAATGAATGAAATAAAATCAATAGGTGTGACCTTTGGTTCATATCTTTTCAAAGGGATGTAACCTTTCAAAGGATATAACTTTTCAAAGGGATATAACCTTTCAAAGGGATATAACCTTTCAAAAGGATGTAACCTTTCAAAATGATGTAACCTTTTGAAAGGATGTATATCTTCAAAGGGGTATTTGGAAACCTATAAATAGGTTCCAAATCTACCCAAAACTATAACTTCAAATTCAACTTCAATCCTTCTCAAGTTCTTAAAATTATATTCATTCATCATTCATTAAAAGTCATAGAGAGTATTCAATATTTTGTTGGTTTGTGGAACTCTTCCATTGAAGTGCTTCTTGTGAGAGTTGAAGACAATTTTATCCCAGGAAGTAGGCGTCCATTGTTCCATCCGTAAAGACTTGGATAAGCGTGGATTTAAATCTGCTTTTAAGAAGAGACCGTCCAACAATTGGCTTGGTTTTAATTTATCAATTTCATCTAGTAAGTTAATTATCATTTTTTTTAAAATTATTTATCTTTTAATTATGTTTATATATTAAGTATAATATAATAATACTTAAGGAATAACAATCTTAAAGCAGATTTTTGATGTTCTTCCTTAGTATTCATTTTATATTAATTTATAAAAACAAAATTTCCTAAGTACTTATTTTATAATATATAATAATCGGAGGATATATATATATATATATATATGGTTATAATTTTCTTACCGGAGGAGTCTTTTTCTAGAGAGAGAAAGGGAGTCCACTGCCTTTCCACTCCACTACTCTGTAAATTGTGGAATCTATATATATTAATTAGTACGTTAATCACATAAGTTTTTTGCTGACAAATTACATACCATGTTTTTACAAGTTAGTATAATATATAATATAATATATATTAGTACGTTATATTATAATATATATATATATATATTCTAACGTTAAAATTAGTATATCAGTACGTTATAATATATCAGTAGTTAGTATATATCATATATTGGTATAATATATATTTACAGAACATTGAAGTGAATATATATTGTAGTCAGTATGTTATTTATAATACTTTGGAATTGTGTTTCAAAGTGGTGTAGTATGCCTTCGAGTTGCATAAAAGGCTAAATCACATAAACTGTATATTTATTCAATTCATGGTCAAGTTTAGTCCGACCAACAAGGAGTAACACATGGGTGGTATTAAATTTTTTTTGTCATTTTAATGTAAAATAGAGTCATATGTGTGGTAATTCTGATTTTAATATAAGAATACTTGGTTTAAGCTAAGGCCACCACTGTAAGCATGATAATATTGGTATGATTGTGATATTGTTGATATTTATGTTTATTGTGAGAGAATTATTGTAATATCATATATATATATATATGTGTGTGTGTGTGTGTGTGTGTGTGTGTGTGTGTATAACTGGTCCTCATCAGTTATGTGTTCAGAGTTAGTTGGCCGATCCTCCTTAATATCTTGACGAAGTCCAGTCAATGAGGTCAAACCATACTTAACAACCTGGACAGAGTCATATGCATTGACATGTATTAAAAGAACTGGTACCTTAGACCTTACTTCATAAACTCAATTAAGCATGCCAGTTCACATAAATTTGAACCAATACAAGATCTCAGGTCAAGGACATGAGAATGAAGTTATTTGTTGACCTAAGAAATGATGTTATGAACCATCATGAAAAATTAGCAGTTCCAATCTCATTGGCCTAAACCAGTGCCACCAATTATTATTTATTGTGATAGTCAATCAGCGATTGGTATGGCAAACTGTTAAACAATTACTCTCAAATGATATAATATCTATTGACTATGTGAAGTCAAAGGATAATATTACAAATCCACTAACGAAAGGTATACCTGGAGAGCAAGTGAAAAGTTCATCAAAGGGAATGGGTTTAAAGCCTATAAAATCCTAAAGAGTCGCCATAATGGAAACCCAACCTAAATGATTGGAGATCCCAAGAAATAGGTTCAAAGGGACAACCTAATTATGTGTGATCTAGCAAGCACTGAGAAGATAAATACTTCTTCCCATTCCTATGATGATATAGTGCACAAACTTATGAGTGAAACAGGATAAACTTTGTTTTTAATAATTTCTATAGCTTGAATATAAAAAGGTCAAGTGGGTATTAGCAGGATACTCTTTATAGAAATAAACCTATGTGAGTGAGAAGGGGGCCACTTCTATGAGAATGACGAAGGCTAAATTCTCTAGCACACTCATGAAACCAGGTGGTGTCCAAGGCCAAAATGGTCACAATAATGAGAACCAATAAAATAAATTGAAAAATACTGTGTGAATTCTATTGTCTCGGTTTACACTAAAAGGTTGAACAGTTCAAGACATCACGTTCAATCGATTGGCGATCGTCAAATACTTTCACTAGGAAAGGTTCAAAGCCACAAGCTACCTTCACCGATTCAGTATTTTTTGTTCACTGATACTCTCTCTAAGTCTGTCTGCATATTCATTTGCATTAATTTACCCAAATTTCATTCATATAGTGAATTGTTGGATATATATATAGAAATGAATGAAATAAAATCAATAGGTGTAACCTTTGGTTCATATCTTTTCAAAGGGATGTAACCTTTCAAAGGATATAACTTTTCAAAGGGATATAACTTTTCAAAGGGATATAACCTTTCAAAAGAATGTAACCTTTCAAAAGGACGTAACCTTTTGAAAGGATGCATATCTTCAAAGGGAAATTTGGAAACCTATAAATAGGTTCCAAATCTACCCAAAACTATAACTTCAAATTCAACTTCAATCCTTCTCAAGTTCTTAAAATTATATTCATTCATCATTCATTAAAAGTCATAGAGAGTATTCAATATTTTGTTGGTTTGTGGAACTCTTCCATTGAAGTGCTTCTTGGGAGAATTGAAGACCATTTTATCCTGGGAAGTAGACGTCCATTGTTCCATCCGTAAACACCGATAGCGGGGACGAAATCTTCTTTAAGGAGAGATTGTCCAACAGTTGACTTGGTTTTAATTTATCAATTTCATCTAGTAAGTTAATTATCATTTTTTTTAAAATTATTTATCTTTTAATTTTGTTTATATATTAAGTATAATATAATAATACTTAAGGAATAACATTTACTATATTGTCTTCAGAAATATGTGTTCAACTAGTAGTTATTGGAGCATCCCACCCATAAGCAAAAAAATTGCCAAAGGTTGAAACCCTCAAGGCTGTACATCCTCAGAATAGGACATACTAATCTCACTACACCCTTGGGCTAAACACGCTAACAAATTAATTGAGTAGAACAGATGCTGAAACTTGTCCTTGAGTTGGCTTCATACTTAAGATATGTACATTGGTTGAACAAAAATATTTTATTAAGTTAATTTTATTGGATGAAGTAGTGAATTAACATTACCCTAGATGGTTGTGTATTATATATTATGATGCTAATTTTATTTGTGCATCTGTGGCTTACATTTTCTACAGAGGAGTGCGTGGAATTAGTTTCATGCAAAATTTGTATATTTAACATTTATCTTAATATTTTTGCTATCTGTTCTTTTGTTTCAACCATTTAAGCATTAAAATGTTTTCTAAAATTTTATTTGACTTATGGCAGGAAAACAAATTTCTTGTCATGGTGATCCGTGACTTACTAAATCTGTGTGAAGTAACAAAAGGAAAAGACAACAAAGCTTATGCGTTTCCTTTATTGCACACTTACTAAATCTGTGCGAAATATATATTTTAGCACACTTATGCCTTTCCATTATTTCAGGTCTTACAGGGTCTGGTGTACTTGCACAATGAATGACAAGTAATCCATAGGGACATAAAGCCATCAAACCTGCTTGTAAATCGTAAAGGGGAAGTAAAAATTACAGATTTTGGTATGAGTGCAATGCTAGCCAACTCTATGGGTCAATGTAATACGTTCGTTGGGACTTACAATTACATGTCGGTGAGTGGAGTCATCATCCTTCAGTGCACATAGTCTATTTGCTTCTTCAGTATCATTTATATTGAAAAGTGAATATGAGATGTATATATGGATAGTTTGGTAGATATTTTGTGGATGTAGTAATTTGAAACTATAAACAAATGATATTATTGGGATGTATTTTGAATGGTTGATACATTTTGGCTTTAAATTTAAATGAGAATTTAGACCTTTTTTAGTTATATATCATGGCATTAGCAGATTGCAGGTGCACTGGTAATATAGGTGAACCATAATTTTTTTTTCTTTTTAAAAAGGTTGTGTATTTTTCAAGTCAATCCACAACATTTTTAAAAATGTTGTATAAATTTGTCTAAATAGATTACACATTCTAAACGTTGTGTAAATGTGTCTAAACGTTGTATGATATATTAAACTACAACATTTTAAGTCAGAAAACGTTGTGGAATCATACTATCTACAACGTTTTCAAGCATTTAATAATTTATGGAAAACAAATCTACAACGTTTTTTAAGAAAAAAAACGTTGTATAATGTGTCAAACTACAACGTTTTAAAAACGTTGTATAAAGGGTGTCGAATAGATAACACCCTTAACCACGACGTTTCTGGGATAGCAACCACAACGTTTTTTTACGCGTTATCTATTTACTGTTTTGTAGTAGTGATGGTATGCCAGTATCCATAGTTTTTGATCGAGACCTAAGATTCACTTCACGATTTTGAGTTAGTTTGCAAAAAGCTATGGGCACGAATTTACGATTTAGTTCGGCGTATCATCCTCAAACGGATGGGCAGTCGGAGAGGACTATTCAAACTCTTCAAGATCTATTAAGACTCTGTGTCCTTGACTTCAAAGGAAGTTAGGACAAGTTCTTTCCATTAGTGGAATTCTTCTACAACAATAGTTATCAATCAAGTATTGGCATGGCTCCATTTTAGACATTGTATGGACGCAAGTGTCGTTCTCCAGTATGCTGGGACGAGGTGGGTGAAGCAACATTGTTGGGACCAGAGTTGGTACGTATGACTACAGAAAAGATTCAAATGATCCGACAACGTATAAAAACCTCACAAGATCTACAAAAGAGTTATGTCGATCTTCATCGAAAGAACGTGGAATTCAATGTTGGTGATCATATGTTGTTACGTGTTGCTCCATGGAAAGGAGTTACAAGATTTGAAAAGAGAGGAAAGCTCAATCCTCAATTCTCAATTCATTGGCCCATTTGAAATCCTCGGTCGCGTAGGAACTGTGGCCTATAGACTTGCCTTACCGCCAAGTATGTCTCGTGTTCATAACGTTTTTCACATATTTATGTTACGTAAATATGTGGAAGACCCGAACCACATTATTGAGTTAAAACAAGATGAGATAGCGGAAGATTTAACGTATAAAGAGGTACCTGTTAAAATCTTGAATAAGAAAGAACATTTTCTACGCTCCAAGGTTATACATCAAGTCAAAGTTTTGTGGAGAAACCACGATGTTGAGGAAATGACATGTGAGTTAGAATCTGAAATGAAATCAAGGTATCCTCATATCTTCGACATTCTAGGTACGTACACCAATTTCGAGGGCAAAAATTCATAAGAAGGGGAGGTTGTAAGACCCCAACTTGTATGAATAAAGATTAATTTTTCTTGAAATATATTTTTGAATATTATGGTTTGGATTTGATGTAATGTTATAGTTGTGGGTAATATTTATAAATTTTGCAAAGTATGCAAGTTATTATAAAATATTCGATTGGTCGGGGAATATTCGTTTTAACAGAGAATATTCGTATGACGACATAATCATTGGTGGACCCCACAACGGAATTATTATTGGAGTTAAAAAATAACAAAAATATTTCTTTATAAAAATAACAGCGGAAGTTTTACCATTAACTGTTAAAATACTTGGTGATAAAAGTACAGTAATACACGTGGTTGCATAGTAGCACACGGTATTGATTATTGATGCTTACGTGAGAAATCACTCAGTTTTGTTCAATTATTGCTATAGTAATTGCTGCATTGTATCTCGTGTTATTTGATTCAATTATTATCAATATTTTATATATTATTAAATCAATAATTGAGATGACAAGTTATTCATACTATTATCTGCATAATTAACAATGTTTAAAAAGTTATGTCGAGGAAATGGTTTTGGTCATCTAATTGCGCGCCAATAGGGAGAAATCCTTATTGGAAAGCCCAATCCTTCCTGGGAACGATCTAGTTGTTAATATTGCGAGTTATAATAATGATGAATAAATGTTGTTAAAAATATTGAGGGGATTTTTATGAAGTATTTGTTGTAAATTTTGCTTATTATATGGACCCCAATTTACCCATTTTTCAAAATAATCGGTAGAAAGTTATTTTAAGGGGGGGCCATGGGTGGGGCCCATGTGAGGAGGAAAGTCTTGGGGGTGGAAAATTATTTTGGTCACGGGGAGTACTAAATTTGTTATATATATATATATATATATATATATATATATTATAATAAATTTTGTTTTTATGAAAAATAGAATATATTATATTTTATTATGCATAGTATTTGCATAGTAAAAATCAGAAAATTTTCTAAAAATTGCTGGCGTCCATGAATTCGAAACTGTTGCTTCCGTGAGTCTAAAATTCAAAAAGTATCCTTTCCATTCTCCGATAAATAGGATGCTTAGTTTATAATAAAAAATCACACCAGAATCAGAGAATTCTTCTTCTATAATCTTGAGCGTATTTCTTTAGAGTTGAAGGAAACTTTGAGCGTAGAAAATAGTATAAGTTTTCTTCAAGAATATTCCCTCTCTACCAATCGGAATACTCTTCTTTTTAAAGTAAGGGGTATTATTTATTTCATATTCGCTTACGATATTATTTTTCGTATTCGTAAGGAATTTTATTTTCGTTCAATATTTGTAATGAATATTATTTTCATTCAATATTCGTAAGAAATATTATCTTCGTTCAATATTCGTAGGAATATTATTTTCGTTCAACAGTTATAAGGGATATTATTTTTGTTCAATATTCGTAAGAAATAATATTTTCTTCCATACTTTGTAGTATGTAAGTAATATTATTTCGTTTCAAATTCTAAATTCTATACTGATTTTGTTAAGTTTTGGCTTCTATACTCCATGAAATTAGTAGAATATTCTTGAAATTTATGTTTCATCCAGTATCTTTTTATGGAAATATTATTCTGAACATTCTTGATAAGTTTTAACTTTTCATGCCGGAGTACTATTCACGGGGTACTATTCACTTGATTACTATTCACCCGGGGTACTATTCATGATAACAATTGATTTCTTTTCGGTCCAAATCATTTTTGGTACAATATTATTCTTGAATTTTACTCCACAAAGCAGTATCACGTTGATAATTTGGATATTATTGAATTTTGGATAAATTTAATTATAAATCTTTAAAAACTTATCCTTTGCTTTCTTTTAATTGAATTCTTATATCATTGTCATCATCCTCATCCTTATATTGTGATGAAAGTCATCTTTGGGTTACGTGCATAGATGGACTGTTGATTGGTATGATTATGATCAGGGATTATTCGGTATAATCATGTCCGTAATATTACAAATGATGTGGTAAAAGTTCTCATTGGCCTGTAGTGCATTGATGGACAGTGGTTGGCATGATCATGACCATTAGTGAAAACACCAATATCCTTGGCCCGTAGTGCATGGATAATTCGTGGTCATAATACTAATGAATATCCTTGGCTGTAGTGCAGGGATGATTCAATGATGTGGATTATTTATTAAGCTGAGTCTCAGCGATAAAACTGATGATAAACTTTTTAAATCATAGAAGATAGTAGATATCATGCTCTACTTGAATCTTCTAATGGTTTACTTGTTCCGCTGCAGTTAAACTTGATGTTTATTGTATTTTATCAGTTTAATACTGTTGAAGGCTAATGATAATTTATTCTGTAATATCTTAGTCATAAGATTTCTTACTGGGCTAGTTGAGCTCACCCTTTTGCTTTCATTATTCTCTTTAGGAAATGAGAACGTAGCCAAGACTAGTCGGGGAACAAAGTGATGGTCCGAGATGGTTGTTTTAGTAGTTCTCACTATTTAGTGTGATAATAAATGTAATGAGGATTGAATTTGAGTTTGGACATTGTCTATGAGATAATATTCGTGTAAAAACTAAGCTATATTTTGTTGTATTTTACACGACAGTTGTATTAATTAAGTTTGTATTTAAATTTTATACCATGAATTTGGAGACTCGAGAATGAGTGATGTATACCTATTTTGGGGCGCCACAGGCGGGGCGTGAAATATATATATATATATATATATATATATATATATATATATATATATATAAAATTTAAAAGGCCACAAAGTGATCTCTCGAGTGCTAGACAAAAATTTAAATGTAAATATATATATATATATATATGAAAGCGATAACGCTCCAAATATTATATTAGGGCTCAATCGAAACATATATATATATATATATATATATATATATATATATATATATATATATATATAGGCTAGACAAAAATTTAAATGTAAATATATATATATATATATATATATATATATATATATATATATATATATAAGAAAGCGAACGCTCCAAATATTATATTAGGGCTCAATCGAAAATATATATATATATATATATATATATATATATATATATATATATATATATATACAGTGGGATCAAGTGCATACCCTTATCTTACTCACAGTGCTCACCCCCTTTAGCGGCGGACGGCGTGATTTTCGATCATACAACCGTAAATCTATACTTTTAGCGGCGCTATATGTTGTCGATCACTAAAAAAATACAGATTTACGGTTTTAAGACCGAAGCGTCGTTGGGTCTATCGCTAAAGGGGGGTGAGCACGGTGAGTAAGATAAGAGGTATGCACTTGATCCCCTCTCTCTCTCTCTCTCTCTTATATATATATATATATATATATATATATATATATATATATATATATATATATATATATAAGCAATAAAGGCCATGATTCGACGATACAGGCATACACACACGACTCTCAAACGTGAATAAGTATGTGTGGAATGAAAGTGAGAAAAGGCTTAAGAAATCTGAGATGTCTTACAGTGGGCTACCAAGAAGACTTCAGATAGCTTTTCATGAATGAATACTCGGTTTCCACCGGTTAAATATAGAAAAACACGAGCTCACTACTGTTTGGAAAAAGAAAGCACTCAATTTAAAGTGTGTACATAGTAAAATGGACAGGGCTTCCTCGCATTTTTCTCTTCTAAAATGGCCACTCCAAGCCCTTTATTTATAGAGGGGGGAGCCGCAAGTCCACCTGCGACTGCCAGGGGTGCCCCGGGCTTTGCGAGCCCTATCGTCTCGAAGTACGTGCATGTATGCAACACATTATTCGCTTGAACCTTCATAACTTTCAATCTGGGCATCCAATTGAGGCGTGTAATACCTTTCCAGAATGCTATTGTCGAGAGCTACACAATGAAATGGGATAAGATGTTGTCTAAAGTTGGGAAGATGGGTCCATGACCAGATCTTCAAGTCTTCAAATTATATCTGGTATACTGTCTTGTATAATAGTCACTCAGGATTTTGAGTTATGGTTCTTGTAGGACACTTTTGTGTAGATTGTGGGTTGAATTGTTGTTGAGATGGCACAAATGTAGCATCGAGGTGGCAAAATGATGATTTTTCCCCTCACTAGGGTTATCTCTTGCTCTGGGCTGATTTAGCAGTCGTTGCTCAAGGTTTTCTCTGAGATTGGGTTGTTATGTGTACGAAATGTCCTCAGGGTTGTATTTGAGGTGTGTTTAACTTCCTAGGGTTATCTCTAAGGTTGGAATTGAGTGCCTCGGGGTTATCTCCGAGGTTAAAAGCCGACTTCCGGGGTTTAGAGCGAACTTTGCTCAGGGTTATCTCGAATCGCATCCCTCGGGTTATCTCCAGGTTGGGCTGAAATCTCTTGGAGTTGTCTCCAAGACTGAAACTAAGTATCTCAGGGTTGTCTCTGAGACGAAAAATTGAGTATCCCAGGGTTATCTCCGGGATTGAGCTGATTTAACTTCCAGGATTATCTCTGGAAGACGATTTTGCCCTCCTTCAAGGTTAGTACTTGGAATGCAAAATTTTGAGTGTCTATAGGCACTTTCCCCTTAGATCTGATGACTGGCTATAATGCCTCCAAATTCAGACACTTAAATCTCTAGTTTGGTTCGTCACGTGCTATCTCTAAATAATAAATCAAAATATCACACAACGAAAAAAAGAAGAATAATTTGCATTGTTATAACATAATTATTCTTGTCCCAAGTCTTGTAAATATTACTACAACATTACAACTTAATTTAAACATAACTTTATACATCATAATACAAAAGTCTTATTACAACATGATAATATTAAACTCCTAGCGTAGAAGAATAAAGGTATTTTGTATCCTTGCCCTTACCCTTGTCCTTGCCTAGTGGTTAACCACGTTCTGCCTTAACTGAAAGTTTTAAGAAAAGCAAGAATGAGCAACAAATTTTCCCAGCAAGTAATATCACAATTAGGGTGAACAATTATAAATTTAAATCTCAAGGATATGACATGAATTATCAAAAATTCTCAATAAAGATTGCTATGGACTGAAAGATATCAACAAGATTCAAAGAGTTAATCATGTCAAGGTTCAAGAGTAATGAACACTAAGCAGTTACTAAGGACTAAGAACTTTTGCTAGAATTAGCAGTTTTATACTGATGATCCAATAAAAATGAGTACAACAGGTGATTAGTCTAAGTACCCTACGTTATGCATAACATTTAAACATGCTAGTATGTGCGCACGTCAGTTCCCCAACAATTATATAATTTCCCTTTCAATAAAGGTTGTTCATCTCAGTAGATTTATAAGAGTCCACACCAAGTTAATTTGGTTTGGATGGCTTTCTAATACACAATATTAGTCTAACCGAATCAATGGCTTATACCACTTTTATAATGCAATTAGGAATGATAAGTTTACTGTTTGTAACAACATCAAGATATAAATTGATTTTCGAATAGTAATAGATATTTGCTTGATGTAAATATGGTCGATATGACAATAATTCAGAATTATACAATTATAAAGTTTAAAGAGTTTAGGGAACTTGCATTCAATATGAAAATCAAATGAAGTTAGAGAACTCCCGTATCATTTGGTAATGATAATACGGGCACCTCGCTTAACCTCCTCTTCAACTCTTTTAAACCCTCGTCACATTTTTTTGTCAAAACAAACTTCATTATCTTCTTCGTTAGATTGGTCAACGGGGTTGCTATCTTGGAAAAATCTATAAATCTTCGATAGTACCCAGCTAACCCTATTAAACTTCTTACTTCCGTTGCCATCTTCGGTTGTTCCTAGTTGCTTATCGCCTCTACTTTTGCAGGATTAACTGAAATTCCATTTTTGTCGATAATGTGCCCTAAGAATTGAATCTTCTCCATCTAAAATTCGCATTTGGAAAATTTCACATACATCTTCTCCCTTCTAAATTCTTCTAATACCATCTACAAATGTTCGGCGTGCTCTTCTTTGGTCTTCAAATAGATCAAAACGTCGTCGATAAATACTACTAAGAACTTATCAAAGTATGGATTGAAAACTCGGTTCATCAAGTCCATAAATGCTGCCAGAGCATTTGTCAACCCAAATTACATCACTAGAAATTTGTAATGTCTGTAGTGAGTTCGGAACGCCGTCTTTGGTATATCCTCTTCTCATAACTTCAACTGGTGATATCTCGTTCGTAAATCTATCTTGGAAAAATAATTCTCTCCCTTTAGTTGATTGAAAAGGTCGTCTATCCTTGGCAATGAATATCTATTCTTAATCATCACTCGGTTCAACTCTCGATAGTCGATACAGAGCCTCCTCAATCTATCCTTTTTCTTTACAAACAACACTGGTGCTCCCTAAGGAGACATACTCGGCCGAATGTACTCTTATCGAGCAAATCTTGCAATTATATCATCAATTCCTTTTTTTCTACCGGCGCCATACGATATGGGGCTTTCAAAATAGGTGTTGTTCCCGGTGCTAAGTCTATTACGAATTCGATTTCTCTGTCTAGTGGAAGACCAGGCAGATCATCTGGAAATATGTCTTGGAAATCTCTGACTACCGATATATTTTTCATTTCTATTCACTTCTTCTGAGTATCTACTATATAGGACAAATAACCTATACATGCTTTCTTTAATAATATCTTGGCATGCATCATCGTAAGGCAACATGATTTCTTAAGTGATGAGCTACCATAAAATACTACCTTAGACCGATTTAGAGTATGAAGGTCCACACTTTTCTTTTGACAATCGATTATCGCAGCGTGGTTGGATAACCAATCCATTCCTTGTATCACATCAAATTCTCCAAATCTAATCAGAATTAAGTCTACTGTTAGTTCGTGATCCCTAATGATTTCACCACAGTTTCGGTAAACAAATTCTATTGGGATTACTTCCTTATTCATTACTTCTATGTTCAAAGGATTTCCTAACCTTTCTTGTGGTATGTTTAGCCGACTAGAAAATTCTTTAGACACAAGTGAACAGGTAGCACCCGAATCAAATAATACATAGGCATTTATATTATTAATCAGGATAATACCTGACACCACGTCCTTCGCAGGTATTGCGTCCTGAGCACTCATGTTAAAGGTTCTAGTAGTGGGACGGTTGGATTGTGTCGGTCCGCCGATCATAAGCTTGTTGCGTCCTCCCTGATGGCCGCTTCCTCCGCTGCTCCCTTTCTTTGGACAATCATTGATCTGGTGCTCAGTTGAGCCAGAAGCGAAACATCCTTTTTGATCTTCTTCAACTTTAGGCAGTTTGGTGAAATATGCCCTTGTTGGCCGTAGTTGTAATGAACACTGCGCCCCTTCCAGCATTATCCTTGGTGGTTCTTTCCACATTTCAAGCATCCCTCGCTCTCTTCTTAAACCCTCCATGAAAACTTCTTATTTGATTGTTATTTCTGTTGTTGTTATCCCATTTTTTCCCCTAGGTATCTTCCTCCACTACTACTAGTTCCTCCATGAGTTTCTCCTCCAGTATTCTTATTCTTCTTTTCCTTGTTGTATTGTCTTAATGCCTCGCTACCTCCCTCAGTAATGATTGCCTTCTCCAACAAGGTGGCGAACGAGTCAATTTGAATGACCGACACCTTGTTGAACAACACAGGTTTTAGTCCTAGTTCGAAGTGTCTAGCTTTCCTATCTTCAGTGTCTACTTGGTGCGTTGAAAATTGTGGGAGCTCAGTATACTTGGTCGCATACTGCGCCATGGTCATCTCCCCTTCTTTTAGTTCTAGAAACTTCACCTCGATCCTATCCTTCATGCTTTTCGAGAAGTCATTCTTGAAAAACAAAGCCTTAAACCTTTCCCAGGTTATAATCCCCTCTCCCGCTCTCTGTTAATTGGCTTCCCACCACTAGTTTGCTTCACCCTTAATCATGTACATAGCGAACACATTTTTGTGCTCTTCACCCAAACGAGCAATGGCGAAGACCTTCTTAGTGATAGTTGTACAAGTGATCCTTGGACTTGAGATCATCATAGTATCTTGTGTATGATGAGTTATACTTTGACTTATTCCTTAAAACCCTTAGGGTATATCAAAGGGTATGCTTGGGTATAATAAGTTGTACATGGAGATAATGTATGATCAATAAAGAATCCAGCGCTTCTAGTAAAAGAAGAAAAATGTCCTATGTGATTTGATAAATGACAACCCAATAGTTCTTGGTCAAGGCAGATTGAAATTAAAAAGGAGTTTGTAAATTACATTATTTGGTGTTGTGCATTTAAGAGTCGAAATACATATAATTAAATAAAATAATACTTGACAGTAATTTCATGTCTTATATTTAATTGGGATATTGTATGGTGGAAGGATTGAATTGTACGGTAACTATTTAGTCAAAGCTTCTTTTTATGATTAATGTTGAAATCTATATTATCTGGAAAGTGCGTTGATCATTGGGGAGGCTTATCCTATTGTAGAATAAATATTATTTATTTAAATAAATTAATAGTTTAATTTATTTATTTAAATAAGATTAGAATTGTTCTAATTGATTTATTCTGTAACCTTTAATATGGAGAACCTAAAGGGTCACACCATAAAAGGAAGAATAATTATTTATTTAAGTTAATGGCATAATCGTAATAATATGTTAAGTGTATTTAATTTAATCTATGGTGATAGAATAAATTAAATAACTTAATATTTATTATTTATTATTTTGAAAATATTAAATATATAAATTAATAAAAGCGCCTTATTAATATTATTACAATTATTATTATTTTAATTTCTAAAGAGTTAGAAATTAATTTAATATTAGTACTCTTGTAACACCCCCTTTCCCAAAAGGAAAAAGGGATGTCACGCACAAACATAATAAATACAAACCTCAAATAAATCTCAAAATATCTCCAATGAAATTTGAACACTAATTGTCACATACTCCAATTTAAATAGAAGGAACTCCACACTTACATAATCTCTACTAATAAGAAATAAATGCTAAAATGGCCCAAACATCCATTAACAAAATATTAAGAACACCAAGTCTAATAATAATTCTCAAAAACTAATCTACTCATTTGGATCAAAGGTAGCTCTCATCCCACATATCCTGATCACCCCTGATTACCTGCCGGAAAAAGAACACAGTGTGAGCCAATTGCCCAGTACGGATATGAAGATGAATAAATATATCACAATAAGTAATGAATCTAAAAGAGTTGAATGAATGAACACATGTAAATTACAAACGAATTATGAATAGATCAAAATTTGAGAGTCCATTTACAAGTGACTAACCATGTCAATCGAATAATTATAGCCAAAAGAATCCCAAACAAATAAGGCTGAATCAAATGGTTGTAAGATAACAATTTCATACTGAGCTCAAATACAAATAGCCAAAGGCTAACAAAATACATCGGTACCATGATGTATACAAAATCAAATCGGATAAATGCGCATGACACATACGTCACTAATCCGCCAAACAAATCGAATCAAATCAAATCTTTGAATTGACTCATACATTATCACGAACAAATATATCAAATGGCCAAAGCTCTACCCAGAGAATACAAAAGGATATGTCGTGGACTAATCACACCGCCACGGAAGGTGTCATGCCCTTGTGTCAAGAGGACATGCCTGTGGTACCCCCACAGGTGGTTAGCTCAAGTATACCCTAAGGATCAAACTAAAAAATATAAGCTAAAAGAGTTTCAAATCACAAGGTTTACATGACTATATTCAAATGAAATCGAATTATCAAATACAAATATACCCAATTATTACAAGATATCAATGATCAAAACAACTCCGAGTGTGAACGAAAATATACGAACAATGGTACAAACGAATAAAGTCTCCAAAATATGTTGACACGATTAACTAGTTCAAAGAGTACAAATACGAATTCAAATATCAACGCCAAAACGAAACTATCTCAATAATTTTGACAACAAGGAATAATCCCGAGAGGCAATACCAAATTTCTAAACGAGTACAAAATGAACGAATTAAATTTAAAGGAATATCGTTGAAAAAGTACGAAATCCGTACCTTAATGTAGTACCAAAATAATTCGCCGAATCCAAATATCACCCGCTAAACTCCCTCAATCCGATCTAATTATCAAAATAAAATATAAAGCATATAATTAAATTAAAAACTCATACAAATTATATTTTCATAAATTCAATAAATTTTAATATACTATATTCACTTTGTACTCAAAAGATATATTTTAATTATAATAACAATATTATAATATTATCTATCATTTTCCTTTATTAAATTACAGGAGTTCTATTATATATATATATATATATATATATATATATATATATATACGAAATTGGGTAAATATATATACATAAGATGAACTGCATTTGCAGTACTTAAAATATATTACTTATTATACTACTTGAAGTATATATATAATATATATAACTAAGTATGAAAAGTTGCTAGCTTACATTACACATATATATGCCAACGAATTGCAGTAGATAATATACATACACACACATTAATGCTCAGACTTTTAGTTATTCAATGACATGACCAATCAAGGTAATACTTTTCTAAGGAATAAACAAATCATATTCATACTATCACATATTATAAAAAGTTACTTGCCTTTAATTTACACCCACAACCCAATAAAAGAAGAAGGACACTTGCTTTAGTTTTTCCCTTCTGATCAATCTCCCTTGCCGCCGCTTCCTTCTCTTTTCAGTTCTATACCCACGATTTATTTTATCAGACTTAATAAGGTATAGCTAGGTTTTAATGATATAATTATTAATTAACATATTTTATTAATTCTTTTAATTTTATTGAGATTTAAAATGACACAAATATAAATTAGACCCAATTAATTAAAAGACCCAATTTAATGTAATATTACTTATTATCATCCAAATAAATTAAATAGAATCTGACCCAAACATAAGGAAAGCCTAATTAAATATTTTAAAGCTTGAATATTTATTATTATTTTATTGGGTATTACAACTCTCATTTATTCCTAATAAGATTATGAGACTAATTAATTAAAAGATTTTAATTAATTATTCCTAATAAGATTGGGAACATAATTAATTAAATAATTTTAATTAATTAAAATAAAACTCAATTCCTTAATTGTTAAGGAGGGTTGCCCACATCTATAAATAAGTGGAGTCTTATTATGAGTAGAGTGGTTGTTGACTTTTTCACAACATACGTAATTCCACAACCCATCTTCTTGAATCTTTCTTCTTCCTTGGTGGATCACCTTTAGATGCCAAACACTTGGGTGGCTAACGTTGATCAAAGGAAGGAACCAAACCCAGTGGATTTAAGTTGAACGCGAAAAGAATTGGAGGTGAACTTGTACCTGAGGAAGCTCAAATCTTCAAGGGTATGATTCTTATTCTTTATCTTTTCATTTAATTAATAATTGCGCATAAAGGATGATTCGGGTATATGGTTTGTAAAATTTTAAACTCTAATTTTTACACGTTTCTGCTTATTTTGTGTAATTTGATTGCGTTCATGAATATTACAAACCTAACGATGGCATCGAGCCAAACCTTTATGCGAATTATTAATTATTTTAATTTAATATATATATTAATATGTGTTTAGAACAATTTAATTGGGTGTAATTTTGTTGTATAAAATTTATTTAAAAAATAAAAATAAAAAAAAATAAAATATCCGTGACCAAGGATTCTGCATGTTCACGTTGGAAAATCATGTGAATCAGTATATGATTACTACTAAAGACGTTAATATAAGATTATATATAATGTGATATATATATATATATATATATATATATATATATATATATATATATATATATATATAGAATATAAAGTATATATATATTAAAAAACCGAGCCATGTGAATTATGAATCCCTTTTATGAATATGCATTATATGAAATCCGTGATACCCTTGAAGTTTTGAATTCACGTGAGGATAATTATATATATATATATATATCGGTAAGGATCAAAAGCATAATCCTTAAATAGCATAACGCCTTAAATAACAAAATTTTATAAAAACGACGTAGTTTTGGAGGGACGCGGTGGCATTTTTGTAAATACGCGGTGGCATGGTATTTACAAACATGCCACCGCGTCTTATCAAAACTACGTCGTTTTGATAAAATTATGTTATTTAAGGCGTTATGCTATTTAAGGATTATGCTCTTGATCCTTACCGATATATATATATATATATATTTTGTGACGCCCCCAAAATAGGTATACATCACCTATTCTGAGTTGTCAAATACATGGTACAGAATACAAATACAATAATATACAACAGTTGTATAAAATACGACAAAACATATGCTGTGAGTTTTAATACAAACATTGCCATCTAGACAATATCCACACTCAATGGAGTCCTCATTACATTTATTATTACACTATTTCACATAATAGTGAGGACTACTAATGCACTATCTAGGACCATCACTCTGTTCCCCGACTAGTTCCAGCTACATTCTCATTTCCTGAAGAGAACAATGAAAGCAAAAGGGTGAGTTCAACTAGCCCAGTAAGAAATATTATGACTAAGATAATGCAGAATAAATTATCCTTAGCCTTCAACAGTATAACAACTGATAGAATATAATAGACAACAAGTTTTAGATCAAAAACTGCAGCAGAATAAGCAATCCATTAGAAGAGTCAAGTAGAGCATGAAATCTACTATCTTCTATGATTTAAAAAGGTTTTCATCAACTTTATCTCTGAGACTTAGCTTAATAAATAATCCACATCATTGAATCATCCCTGCACTACGGCCAAGGATATTCTTTAGTATCACGACCACAAATTATCCATGCACTACGGGCCAAGGATATTCGTGTATTCATTAATGGTCATGATCATGCCAACAAATGTCCATCAATGCACTACGGGCCAATGAGGACTTTTACCACATCATATATAACATTACGGTCATGATTATACCGAACAATCCCTGGTCATAATCATACCAAGTCCATCTATGCACTATAGACCACAGATGACTTTCAACATAAAATAAACATGAGGATGATGACAATGATATAAGAACTCAATAAAACAAGTTCAAGAATTAATTTATCCAGGAACCAATAACGTCCAAATTATCAACATGATACTTCTTTATGGAGTAAAATTCAAGAATGCTCAGAAGAATATTTCCATGAAAAGATACTGGATGAAGCACAAATATGAAGGATAATCCACTAATTTCATGGAGTATAAAAGTCAAAACTTTAATCAACTAAGTATAATAAAGAATGGAATAACAAAAGAAATCACCAGGCATGCGATAGACCGCACATACTGGTTATTCCAATAGAATAATAAATAACGGAACCAGGTCATGCGTAAACGCACAGACAGGATATTCTAACAAAATAATAAATAACGGAACCAGGTCATGCGTAAACGCACATACAGGATATTCCAACAAAATAATAAATAACGAAACCAGGTCATGCGTAAACGCACAGATAGGATGTTCCAACAGAATAATAAAGAATGGAATAACAGAAGAATTTCACCATGTATGCGGTACTTCGCATAGACAGGTTATTCCAACATAATAAAGAATGGGATAACAGAAGAATTTCACCATATATGCGGTACTTCGCATAGACAGGTTATTCCAACATAATAAAGAATGGAATAATAGAAGAATATCGTAATGTATGCGGTACTTCGCATAGACATGTTATTCCAACATAATAATAAAGAATGGAATAACAGAAGAATTTCACCAAGTATAGGGTAGTCCGCGTATACTGGTTATTCCAACAGAATAATAAATAATGGAACCAGGTCATGCGTAATCTGCACAGACAGGATGTTCCAGCAGAATAATAAAGAACGGAACCAGGTCATGCGTAAATCGCAGAGACAGGATGTTCCAACAGAATAATAAAGAACAGAACCAGGTCATGCGTAAACTCACAGACAGGATATTCCAATAGAATAATAAATAATGGAATAACAACCTTATTCACCAGGCATGCGATAGATCGCACAGACATGTTATTCTAACAGAATAATAAATAATGGAATAATAGAAGAATTTTATCATGTATGCGGTACTTCGCATAGACAGGATATTCCAACATAATAATAAAGAATGGAATAACAACCCTTACGAGTATTGAAAGAAAATAACTATCTTCATGAATACGAAAGAATAATACCCCTTACAAGTACAACAAATAATATCCCTTACCTTAGAAGAAACTGGATATAAGAGCAGTGAAGTAGCAGAATACTTTTCTTCTTTCTCTCTATAGTTTCTCTCTCTAGAGTTTCAGTGAATTCGTAAGAAATAATGAAGGAATGAGCTTCTATTTATAGGAGAATAGACTGGATAGTAACTAATTCATGAACGGTCCAGATTGATTTACTTTTAAATGGATGGTCCATATTGATTTACTATGCAATATTAATAAAATATTCTAATAAAACAAAATCTTTTAAATAAAATATAATATATTCTATTTATAATCTAATAAAACGAATAACTTTATAAAAGTATTTTGTTTTATATAAAAAGATTTTACTATGCAAACACTATGCAGGTACTATACAAACACTATGCATAATAAAATATTATATATTCTATTTATAGTCTAATAAAACAAATAACTTTATAAAAGTATTCTATTTTATATAAAAAGATTTTACTATGCAAATACTATGCAGACACTATGCAAACACTATGCATAATAGAATATTAATATTCTATTTATAGTCTAATAAAACAAATAACTTTATAAAAGTATTCTGTTTTATATAAAAATATTTTCTGTTTTATTACATTTATAATAATAATAAAATAAAAACTTATCACCTTTATTATAATTCACAATATTAATCGACCAGGTCATTCCTAGGAAAGAGGGGGCTTTCCAATAAAGATTTCTCCCTATTGGCGCGTAATTAGGTGACCAAACCTCTCCTTAGCAGAACTTCTAGACATCATTAATATTACAAATAATAATATTAATAACTTCGTCGTCTCAATTATTGATTTAATAATATATAAAATATCAACAATAATTGAATCAAATAACGTGAGATACTATGCAGTAATTACTGTAGCAATAATTGAACAAAACTGAGTGACTTCTCACGTAAACATTAATAATCAATACCGTGTGTTACTATGCAACCACGTGTATTGCTGTACTTTTACTACTGAGTAGTTAAACAGTTTTAACGGTAAAACTTCCGTCGTTATTTTCATAAAAAATAGTTTTGTCATTTTTTCTATCCGACAATAATTTCGTTGTGAGGTCCACCAATGATTGTGCCGTCGTACGAATATTCCCTGTTAAAACGAATATCCCCGACCAATCGAATATTATATAACAACTTGCATACTTTTCAAAATTTATAAATATTACCCACAATTATAACATTATCTCAAATCCACACCATAATTTTGAAAAAAAATATTTCGAGAAAATTAAATCTTTACTCGTAAAATTTGGTATTTTACAATCTCCCCTCCTTATGAAATTTTGCCCTCGAAATTTACGTACATACCTGGTATGCCGAACAAATGAGGATACTTCGTCAGATTCTAACTCTTGACGTATAACCTTTGAGTGTTGAATACGATCCTTCTTATCCAAGATTTTAACACGTATCTCCTCATACGTTAAATCTTCTGCTATCTCGTCTAGTTCTAATTTAATAATGTGGTTCGGGTCATCCACATATTTACGTAACATCGATACGTGAAAAACGTTATGAACACGCGACATACTTGGCGGTAAAACGAGTCTATAGGCCACAGTTCCTACTCGATCGAGGATTTCAAATGGGCCAATTAAATCGAGGGTTGAGATAACGCCTTCTTAAACCTTCTTCTTCACATTCATCAGCTCTAAGTATGTAGCTTGAGCGGCTTTAACTTTATCGATTAAAGTCAATTCTAATCGTATATTTATTATCTTCACGTGGGTCCCTATAGTCTTTAACTCTATCATTTGTAAGTTATACGAAATGGGTCTTTGTGTTAACAACGTCGCACTCAGAAACGCATACGATCTTCTACTCAACGTGTCAACTACTACGTTCTCTCTTCCACAATGATATTGAATGGTATGATCGTAATCTTCAACAGCTCGAGCCAACGTCTTTGGCGTATTATACGTTCGTTTTGGTTGAAGAAATATTTATGGGTTGAAGAAATGGGTTTTGTAATGGGGTCAATACAAAATTCAATTTCACGCTCTAGAAATAGGCTAAGAAGTCTTCAAGAATATGTCAGGAAATTTATTAACAATAGAAATATCATTCAAAACTGTGACTCTCATCCAAGACTTGGATAGCACATGTATTGAAGGTTTCTCATAACGGAGTTTCAACCAATAAGTCAAAGTCTAACTTTTATGGGGTCAAATTTAAACGTTGAGCGCAAGCAAGAGAGATAAAAGAATGGGTAGAACGAGTATCTAATAAGGTATAGACTTTGCAAAAATTTATAATTAACTAACCCGTGCTAACTTCGTTCGGTTTACTCGTTTTTTGAGAAGTCACGAAAAATGCTCTCCCTGAAACCACCAACTTTGTTTTGTCCGCATCCGCCTTTGGTGCCACCGTCCCAGCTAGTCTTGACTTTGGTGTACGACAAAATCGGGCTAGGTGACCTTCTCTTCCACAATTGTAACATGCTTTGGACGGCATCACGCAGTTTGGACTGATGTGTCCCTCCCCTCCACATTTGAAGCATATGATAGGTGGTTGTTCTCCTTCCTTAACAACGGGTGCTGGTGCTGACGTCTTTCCATCATTGTTGAACCTTCTCTTCTTGAAATTTCCACTCCTATTATCTTGGCCATGATTACCACCGAAGTGGTTATCATTCTGGGCATGATAATTTCCCCCAAGATGGTTATCATTGTTCCGATGGCAGTTGCCACTGGTATGATTATTATCGTGTTGCTGGTCATTACCTTTTGGTTGTGATGACTCATTATCGCGCTCCAATAACTGAGCCTTATTCACAACATCTGAATATAAACAAAGTTTATGAGAAATGAGGTATTGACGTATATCAAGTTTTAAACCTCTTAGAAACATTCACGTCATTCGCTCTTCATTATCGACCAAATGGGATGCAAACCGGGATAACTCCGTAAATTTAGCCTAGTATTGCGACACGGTCATATTGTTTTGCTCTAACTTGATGAATTCCACCTCCTTCATGTGACGAATACTTTCGGAAAAGTACTTGTCGTTGAACAACTCTTGGAACATCTCCCAAGACATCTTGAGTGCGTCAGGCTGGGTACGTTTTACAGATTTCCACCAGTAATCTGCCTCTTCACGCAACATAAAGGTTGCAAAGGGAACCTTTTGCTCCTCGAAGCATCCCAAAACATCTAATATCTTGGTGATCTGCTTTCCCAAAAACTCCGGTGGTCCCAACTCCTTGAACTGCTTAGCGGTGACCGACCGTGGGTTGCCATTATTTCCACCTATATTTTGAACATGAGTCTCTCTTACCCGACGTTGCATGAATTGCATAAAGCCTCTGAACATCCCATCATTCATCATTTGATCGGTGTTGTTATTTACCTGAGGATTATTGTCTTCCTGTTGCACATTATCACAGGTATTGATCGTTGGTGACTCAATCGGTCTCATGTGCTTCATTCTTGATCTCAACATTTTCAGATGCCATTTTCAAACACTGTCACAAAACAAGGGTTATTTAACATATCACATATTATTCCCATACTCTGACCGACCAATTAAATACTAAATAAACTTAAGTAGGTCATACTAGCGAAGGAATTCTCCGTCTCTCCCCTCCTAGTTCTTGTCTCACATCTCAGCCAGGGATTATATCCCTAAGCTTTAATACTAATTATGCGCCCCCCAAAATAGGTATACATCACCTATTACGAGTTGCCAAATACATGATACGAGTAATACAAATACAATCTTAAATATACAACGATTAAAAAATAATGACAAAACATATTCTGCGAGTTTTAATACAAATATTGTCATCTAGACAATATCCACACTCAATAGAGTCCTCATTACATTTATTATTACAATATTTCACAGAATAGTGAGGACTACTAATGCACCATCTAGGACCATCACTCTGTTCCCCGACTAGTCCCAGCTACGTTCTCATTTCCTGAAGAAAACAATGAAAGCAAAAGGGTGAGCTCAACTAGCCCAGTAAGAAATATTATAACTAAAATAATGCAGAATAAATTATCCTTAGCCTTCAACAGTATAACAACTGATAGAATATAATAGACAACAAGTTTTAGATCAAAAACTGTAGCAGAATAAGCAATCCATTAGAAGAGTCAAGTAGAGCATGAAATCTACTATCTTCTATGATTTAAAAAGGTTTTCATCAACTTTATTACTGAGACTCAGCTTAATAAATAATCCACATCATCGAATCACCCCTGCACTACGACCAAGGTTATTCTTTAGTATCATGACCACAAATTATCCATGCACTATGGGCCAAGGATATTCGTGTATTTATTAATGATCATGATCATGCCAACAACTATCCATCAATGCACTACGGGCCAATGAGGACTTTTACCACATCATATATAACATTACGATCATGATTATACCGAACAATCCCTGGTCATAATCATACCAAGTCCATCTATGCACTATAGACCACAGATGACTTTCAACATAAAATAAACATGAGGATGATGACAATGATATAAGAACTCAATAAAACAAGTTCAAGAATTAATTTATCCAGGAACCAATAACGTCCAAATTATCAACATGATACTTCTTTATGGAGTAAAATTCAAGAATGCTCAGAAGAATATTTCCATGAAAAGATACTGGATGAAGCACAAATATGAAGGATAATCCACTAATTTCATGGAGTATAAAAGTCAAAACTTTAATCAACTGAGTATAATAAAGAATGGAATAACAAAAGAAATCACCAGGCATGCGATAGACCGCACATACTGGTTATTCCAACAGAATAATAAATAACGGAACCAGGTCATGCGTAAACGCACAGACAAGATATTCTAACAAAATAATAAATAACAGAACCAGGTCATGCGTAAACGCACATACAGGATATTCCAACAAAATAATAAATAACGAAACCAGGTCATGCGTAAACGCACAGATAGGATGTTCCAACAGAATAATAAAGAATGGAATAACAGAAGAATTTCACCATGTATGCGGTACTTCGCATAGACAGGTTATTCCAACATAATAAAGAATGGGATAACAGAAGAATTTCACCATATATGCGGTACTTCGCATAGACAGGTTATTCCAACATAATAAAGAATGGAATAATAAAAGAATTTCATAATGTATGCGGTACTTATATAGACATATTATTCAACATAATAATAAAGAATGGAATAACGAAGAATTTCACCAAGTATAGGGTAGTCTCGTTATACCGTTATTCCAACGAAATAATAAAGAATGGAACCGTGTCATGCGTAATCCGCATGCATAGGATGGTCCAACCGAATAATAAAGAACGGAACCAGTCATCGTAAACCACACGGATAGGATGTTCAAAGCGAATAATAAAGGCCGGAACCGAGGTCGTCAATAAGCAGAACGCAGATGAGGATATTCCAATGAATAATAAATAATGGAATAACAACGAAATTCACCGGGCATGCGATAGATCGCTTGCATGATGCGGTTATTCCAATAGAATAATAAAGAATGGAATAACAAAAGAATTTCACCATGTATGCGGTACTTCGCGTAGACAGGTTATTCCAACATAATAATAAAGAATGGAATAACAACCCTTACGAGTATTGAAAGAAAATTACTCTCTTCATGAATACGAAAGAATAATACGAGTACAACAAATAATATCCCTTACCTTAGAAGAAACTGGATATAGGGGCAGTGAAGTAGCAGAATACTTTTCTTTTTTCTCTCTATAGTTTTTCTCTCTAGAGTTTCAGGAATTGTGTAAGAAATAATGAAGGAATGAGCTTCTATTTATAGGAAAATAGTGAATAGTAACTAATTCATGAAACGGTCCAGATTGATTTACTTTTAAGCAGACAAATTATATTGATTTACTATGCGGTATTAATAAAATATTCTAATAAAACAAAATCTTTTAAATAAGATATAATATATTTTATTTATAATCTAATAAAACGAATAACTTTATAAAAGTATTACATTTTATATAAAAAGATTTTACTATCCAAACACTATCGCAGCACTATATCAAAACACTATGCATAATAGAATATTATATATTTTATTTATAGTCTAATAAAATAAATAACTTTATAAAAGTATTCTTTTTTACATAAAAAGATTTTACTATGCAAATACTATGCATGCACTATACAAACACTATGCATAATAGAATATTATATATTCTATTTATAGTCTAATAAAACAAATAACTTTATAAAAGTACTCTGTTTTATATAAAAAGATTTTCTGTTTTATTACATTTATAATAATAATAAAACAAAACTTATCACCTTTATTATAATTCACAATATTAATCGACCAGGTCGTTCCCAGGAAAGAGGGGGCTTTCCAATAAGGATTTCTCCCTATTAGCGCGCAATTAGGTGACCAAACCTCTCCTTGGCAGAACTTCTAGACATTGTTAATATTGCAAATAATAATATTAATAACATCGTTGTCTCAATTATTGATTTAATAATATATAAAATATCGACAATAATTGAATCAAATAACGTGAGATACTATGCAGCAATTACTTTGTAGCAATAATTGAACAAAACTGAGTGACTTCTCACGTAAGCATCAATAATCAATACCGTGTGCTACTATCCATGCACTATGGGCCAAGAATATTCGTGTATTCATTAATGAACATGATCATGCCAACAACTGTCCATCAATGCACTACGGGCCAATGAGGACTTTTACCACATCATATATAACATTACGGTCATGATTATACCGAACAATCCCTGGTCATAATCATACCAAGTCCATCTATGCACTATAGACCACAGATGACTTTCAACATAAAATAAACATGAGGATGATGACAATGATATAAGAACTCAATAAAACAAGTTCAAGAATTAATTTATCCGGGGAACCAATAACGTCAAATTATCAACATGATACTTCTTTATGGAGTAAAATTCAAGAATGCTCGAAGAATATTTCCATGAAAAGATCTTTGGATGAAGCACAAATATGAAGGATAATCCACTAATTTCATGGAGTATAAAAGTCAAAACTTTAATCAATGAGTATAATAAAGAATGGAATAACAAAAGAAATCACCGGGCATGCGATAGGCGCACATACAAAAGTTATTCCAACGTAATAATAAATAACGGAACCGTGTCATGCGTAAAACGCACAGATGGGATATTCTAACAAAATAATAAATAACGGAACGGTCATGCGTATAGCGCGCATACGAGGATATTCCAACAAAATAATAAATAACGAAACGGTGTCATGCGTAACGCGACGATAGGATGTTCCAATGAGAATAATAAAGAATGGAATAATAGAAGAATTTCACCATGTATGCGGTGCCAGCATGATAAAAGTTATTCAACATAATAAAGAATGGGATAACGAAAGAATTTCACCATATATGCGGTACTTCGCATAGACAGGTTATTCCAACATAATAAAGAATGGAATAATAGAAGAATATCGTAATGTATGCGGTACTTCACATAGACATGTTATTCCAACATAATAATAAAGAATGGAATAACAGAAGAATTTCACCAAGTATAGGGTAGTCTGCGTATACCAGTTATTCCAATAGAATAATAAAGAATGGAACCAGGTCATGCGTAATACGCACAGACAGGATGTTCCAACTGAATAATAAAGAACGGAACCAGGTCATGCGTAAACCACACAGATAGGATGTTCAAACAGAATAATAAAAAACAGAACCAGGTCATGCGTAAACGCACAGACATGATATTCCAATAGAATAATAAATAATGGAATAACAACAGAATTCACCAGGCATGCGATAGACCGCACAGACAGGTTATTCCAATAGAATAATAAAGAATGGAATAACAAAAGAATTTCACCATGTATGCGGTACTTCGCGTAGACAGGTTATTCCAACATAATAATAAAGAATGGAATAACAACCCTTACGAGTATTGAAAGAAAATAACTCTCTTCATGAATACGAAAAAATAATACCCCTTAAGAGTACAATAAATAATATCGCTTACGAGTACAACAAATAATATCCCTTACCTTAGAAGAAACTGGATATAGGGGCAGTGAAGTAGCAGAATACTTTTCTTTTTTCTCTCTATAGTTTTTCTCTCTAGAGTTTCAGTGAATTCGTAAGAAATAATGAAGGAATGAGCTTCTATTTATAGGAAAATAGACTGAATAGTAACTAATTCATGAACGGTCCAGATTAATTTACTTTTAAACGGACGGTCCATATTGATTTACTATGCAGTATTAATAAAATATTCTAATAAAACAAAATCTTTTAAATAAGATATAATATATTTTATTTATAATCTAATAAAACGAATAACTTTATAAAAGTATTCTGTTTTATATAAAAAGATTTTACTATGCCAATACTATCACGAAGCACTATGCAAACACTATTCATAATAGAATATTATATATTTTATTTATAGTCTAATAAAACAAATAACTTTATAAAAGTATTCTTTTTACATAAAAAGATTTTACTATGCAAATACTACTATGTACTATACAAACACTATGCATAATAGAATATTATATATTCTATTTATAGTCTAATAAAACAAATAACTTTATAAAAGTATTACATTTTATATATAAAAAGATTTTCTGCTTTTATTACATTTATAATAATAATAAAACAAAACTTATCACCTTTATTATAATTCACAATATTAATCGACCAGTCGTTCCCGGAAAAGAGGGGCTTTCGATAAGGATTTCTCCCAATTAAGCGGCATGATTAGGTGACCAAACATCTCCTTGGCAGAACTTCTAGACATTGTTAATATTGCAAATAATAATATTAATATCCTCGTTGTCTCAATTATTGATTTAATAATATATAAAATATCGACAATAATTGAATCAAATAACGTGAGATACTATGCAGCAATTACTGTAGCAATAATTGAACAAAACTGAGTGACTTCTCATGTAAGCATCAATAATCAATACCGTGTGCTACTATGCAACCACACGTATCACTATACTTTTACTACCAAGTAGTTTAACAGTTTTAACGGTAAAACTTCTGTCGTTATTTTCATAAAAAATATTTTTGTCATTTTCTCAATCAGACAATAATTCTGTTGTGGGGTCCACCAATGATTGTGCTGTCGTACGAATATTCCCTGTTAAAACGAATATTCCCGACCAATCGAATATTATATAACAACTTGCATGCTTTTCAAAATTTATAAATATTACCCACAACTATAACATTATCTCAAATACACACCATAATTTTGAAAAAATATTTCGAGAATATTAAATTTTTATTCATAAAATTTGGGATTTTACATATATATATATATATTAATCTTAATTATTTTATTATTAAAATAAAAAGTTATTTTAATTTTAAAATAAAAAGTTATTTTAATTTTAAAATAAAAGGTTTATTTTAATTTTAAAATTAGATTTCATGCTAACTAATTAGAGTAGGAATTGGATTCCATGATAACTAATTAGAATTGAAATTGAATTCTATATTTCCTAAAATAAAGGAGTTTATTTGTCAATAGGAAAGTGAATCCATGTTTCCTTAAATAAAAAAGTTTATTTAAATATGGAATAAGATTTCATATTATTCAAAATAAAGGAGTTTATTTGTGAATAGAAAAGAGAATCCGTGTTTCCTTTAATAAAAGAGTTTATTTTTTTTATTTTTTTACTTGGAATTGGATTCCATAATTAATTAAAATAAATGAGTTTATTTTGATTAAAATAAAATAGTTTATTTTATTCAAAATTGGATAAATTAAAATAAAAGAAGTTTATTTTGATTTAAATTTAGATTAAAGTAAAGGAGTTTATTTTGATTCAAAATTAGATTTGATGCTAACTAAATTTGCCCATTAAATGATATCAATATATATATATCGAATGTTTATTATTCATGAGATGAATGTTATTTATTGATGCATATGGTGATGTGTATGATAATAAATGAGATATATTATGGACTATTGACCAATGTGATTGGATTTTATTTTAGTTGAATGCATGAATGTATGAGTTTTATTAAATGGGGTTTACATACCTCGTCTTCTCTAATTTTTCTTAATGTAAATTCTATCTTTCTCCTATGTACTTCCCCTTAACTGCTGATCAAGGTTTCTATTTATTTTAAATAGTTTTGTAATAGGAATATTTAGAATTAATTTTGAAGAATTGGAGATCAAGGAGCAAGGAGCGCTTGAAGACCCGTTTGTAATAGAGCCTGAGTTTAAATGTAATAGTTATATTTAAATATTAATTCTTGCACCCCCTAGGGTTTGACCTTTTGGTTCACTTGGTGGCTATAGCGAACCAAAGTAGAATAAAAGTTCATAATCAATTCAAGTAGAATATAGTATTCTATATGTGCATGCTTATACTATATATATATATATATATATATATATATATATTATATTATGCAAACATGCTTCGCGTGTTAATTAATATGACGCGTATAATATATATATATATATATATATATATATATATATATGTGTGTGTGTGTGTGTGTGTGTGTGTGTGTGTGTGTGTGTGCGTGCGCGCACACGTTAAACAAGATGAGACAAATTAATAAAAAATCCCTCAAATATTTTATATTAAGTTGTAACGTTCAAAGATATTTAGAATATCGAACGTCACCTTCTAGCATGATAGAAACAATAGAGTATTGAATATTTAATATGAGTTTGTTGTGCACACACAAGGCATGTATTAAATATTTAAGATGTTGTTTTTATTACATATGATGTTTATAAGGAATTGAACATTACTGCTTTGTTGTGCACACACAAGGGTTGTAGTTTTCTCTTCACTTATATGGAAATGCTGGGTCTGACTTAACTTAAATCATTTTAGTTCGGATGTGCACCCACTTAATCATTATGATTTAAGAGGCAAAATACAAGGAGTTACATAGTTGATGTAATTGATAAGAGTTGTCTACCTATTTATTTATATATAGTTTGTTGTGCACACACAAGGTTATATACATTTGAAATGAGATCCTTATTCTCACTAGCATATCTTTAATTAGATATCGCCGAACTATATATATTGAGGGTAATATAGTTTGAAGAAAATAGTGGGAGAGACCAATTTAAAATAAGACCTAATTTATTTTGGTGATTAATAAAAGAATGTATGCTAAAATGTTGTTAAGAACAAATTCATTTACAGAATTTTACAATGTCTAAATTACTATCACTGCGAAACATATTAAATGGATTGGTTAAGGAATTTGAGAATAGTTCTCATGGCTGAAAAGCTATCTTATGTCCTTAATACGCCTATCCCTGCAATGGTTGCAGACAATGCCTCTGAGGAAGAGATTTTTACTTTTAGAAAGTGGCAAGATGATGCACAATTGGCTCAATGCATCATACTCATATCCATGAGTAACGAGCTTCAGCGTCAGCATGAAACTATTGATGCTCTTACTATATTCCTGCACATCAAGTAGTTGATGATGAGGAAAGTAGGACTGATAGATATCAGATATCTAAGGAGCTCTTTCGATCTAGAATAACCGATGACACTACAATAAAGATTAAAGTCCTTAACATTATCAATTTAATTGATCAATTAGGATAACAGGTTTTGTCATGGATGGAGAGTTGAGCCAAGATTTGATCTTGTACTCACTCCCGGACTCCTTTCACAAATGTTGTGAATTTTTTATATGAACAAGCTAGAGATCAGCTTCGCTGATTTGCTTAGCATGTTGAAAAATGTTGAGAGTCGCTTTCCAACCAAGAAAGACCAAGTCTTACTGGTAGGGGTCAAATGATCTTCTAAAAAGAAGAACGATTCTAAGGAGGTAAATAGAAAAGGCAAAAACAAAGGATAATAAGAACAAAACTGATACGGATAGCAAAGGAGTTTGCTTCCACTGCAATAAGCCTGGACATTGGAAAGAAACTACGAGAAGCATCTTGCCGAGGCTAACCAAAGAAGCTTAGTGAAGTTTCGTTTACAAATACAAATTTGTTCATGATTTAAAATAAATTTTTCTTTAAGTCAAGATTGTACTTGGGTTTTGGATACCGACTTTGGTTATCATAAATATAGATTTATGAAGGGACCAATCAGAAGTAGAATGCTAAATAAAGATAAGTAATCCTATGTGTGGAAAATGAAGCAAAGGTTGCCACATTAGCCATAGAAACTTATAGTTTAGCAATGCCTATGGGCAAATCTATTAAGTCAATAAGTTGTTATTGTATTTCAGTTCTTGTTAGAAACATTATTTCCATTTTATTATTAGACAATGAAATCTTTGGTATTATATTTAAGAACAATTGTTGTTCTATTTATAATAATAATGTTTTGTATAGAACTGGAATATTACTTAATGGATTTTGTATACTTGACTTACGTGAAAAATTATTTTGCAAATTAAACAAACTAGTATAAGAAAAGGAGATGATCATTCAAAGAGTTTAATGTGTGTATTTGTAGAAATACAAGTGTAAATTAATTGAAAGGTTCAAAGAATTCATAAGTAAAACAAATTGGCAAAGTATTAAGATTCTTTGATTAGATCAAGGAATAAATACTTGTGCAATAAGTTTCTAGATCATCTCAAATGGTTTTCTCATAATGGACGCCTCCTGATACACAATAATTGATTGATATATCTGAAAGGAAAAATCATACCTTGTTGGACATGGTGTAGTCCATAATGATTTTACCGACATTCCAGTATCTTTTTGGGGTCATGCCCTAAAAATGGTTGCATATCTACGAAAAGGTAACCTCAAAATCCAGCCCCAAGACTACATAAAAGTTATGGACAGGGAGGATTCCTAATCTTAAGTGTGTTAAGATAAGGGGTTGTCCAACTTATGTGAAAAGGTTTCAAAGGATAAACTTGGGACAAGATTTGACAAGTACAGATTTGTGGGACATCCTAAAGTAAGTTTAGGGTATATGTTCTATAATCCTACTTAGGAAAAGGTGTTTGTTGCGAAACATGCTACCTTCTAAGATAAAGGTGTTTATCATTGAAAGGGCTAGTGGGAGGATAATAGATCTTGAAGAGTTCAAGAATTGCAAAACACTATAAGTCAAATAAGAGGAACCTGTAGATAGACCTATTGTACCACAACTGAATCGTAAATCTGGAATAGTATCGAAGATACCTAGGAGGTATGGATTCATCATGGATGATGATGATGAGGTACACATCATAGAAGATGATGATCCAGTTAAATACGATGAGGTAAGAGTTGTAGACACTCAGAGAAATGGATTAAAGCAAGATTCTCAAATATGGAACATTCGTTTTGATGAGACAATCAAAAGAGTTTGATTCAAGAATGAACCTAGTGTGTACAAAAGGGTCAGTGGGAGCGACGTGACATTCCTAGTATTATATGTTGATATACTACAGATAAGGAATGACATACCAATGCTACAATAAATAAAGATAAAGTTGTCTAAACATTCCTCCATGAATGATTTGGGAAGAGTATCTTAATTAGGGATACAAATCTATATAGATAGATTTAAAAGGATGCTCGACTTAACCCAAGAAAAGTATATTCATTTGATGCTAAAGTCGTTTAGCATGGAAAACTCCATGGGATGTCTCATGTTGATGAGCCTTGAAGTGTATCTCTCTTAATAGTCCCCATAGACTCATAAAAGAGAGATCACATGAGTAACTATCATGTATACAATGAAATATACGAGACCTGATGTTGATCGGTCATATTTTGGAGAAGATCACTGTTAGACAGTGAAAAATATCTTAAAGTACCTAACTGGCACTAAGGATGTGATCAAATGTATGATGGGTCTGAATTAAAACTAGAAGGCTTAACAGACTCAAGTTTTTCAGACATACCAAGACGACAGAAAATCTACTTTAAGGTAAAGCGTTACCTTGAACGGTGGTGCAGTGAAATTGGAAAGGTTCCAAACAGCAAAGAGTTATTGGTTTAGTAATAAAGACAAAGTATATAGCTATAAATGAAGCTACAAGTTGATTGTTTGGATGAAAAGTTCATTACAGAACTAGGAATAGTTCCTAAGTCTCATCTTGGATATAAACATGTGTTGTGGCACTTTCATTTGATTATAAGAATCATTGAAAGATGGGAAATCACTATAGAGATAGTGGACTTTCAAGAACAACATTACATATCCATTAACTAAAGCTTATCCAACAGCAGGATAATCGACACTTAGAGAAGAAGGGTATGCGATACCATGGCGATTGGCTTTAGTGCAAGTGGGAGATTGAAAGTAGTTTGCACACAAGCCAATCATGTTTGATGATAAAGCATATACTTTGTAACAATCTTATTCATTTATTAATAAAAAGTATTAATTTATTAAAGGCTTTTAATTATCTACACGATGCTGTTTTATAATATGTGATAAACCCATGATTTTAAGCAATGCTTTTAGAATAATGATGATGATCATTCTAATGAGATCTAAATTCTTATAAAGCTTAAAACTAAAATAGTTCCCAATCATTGGATTACTAAATTGGGGATTAGTGAATCCGGATAGATTGGTACATACGTTACTTGCTCATTGGATGAGGATGATTGATCTCATGATCATTTGTGTGGAGACACTAAAGCAAGTATGTAGGTTCTTATTAGAGAATAAGTTCACTAAACGTGGCTCGCTAAGGAATTTCTAATGGATTTTTACTTGCCTGTCAATAGAATTCCTGTAGTGATAGTAGTACAAGTGATCCTTGGACTTGAGATAATCATAGTATCTTGTGTATGATGAGTTATACTTTTACTTATTCCTTAAGACCCTTAGGGTATATCAAAGGGTATGCTTGGGTATAATAAGTTGTATATGGAGATAATGTATGATCAATAAAGAATCCACCGCTTCTAGTAAAAGAAGAGAAATGTCCTATGTGATTTGATAAATGACAACCTAGTAGTCCTTGGCCAAGGCAGAATGAAATTAGAAAGGAGTTTCTAATTTACATTATATGGTGTTGTTCATTTAAGAGTCGAAATACATACAATTAAATAAAATAAGACTTGACAGTAATTCCATGTCTTATATTTAATTTGGATATTGTATGGTGGAAGGATTGAATTGTACGGTAACTATTTAGTTAAAGGTTCCTTTATGATTAATGTTGAAATCTATATTATCTGGAAAGTCGTTGATCGCTAGGGAGGCTTATCCCTATTGTAGAATAAATATTATTTATTTAAATAAATTAATAATTTAATTTATTTATTTAAATAAGATTAGAATTGTTCTAATTGATTTATTCACAACCGGTTTAATATGAAAAACCTAAAGGGTCACACCATAAAAGGAAGAATAATTATTTAAGAAGTTAATAGCATAATCGTAATAATATGTTAAGTGTATTTAATTTAATCTATGGTGATAGAATAAATTAAATAGCTTAATAGTTATTATTTAATATTTTGAAAATATTAAATATATAAATTAATAAGAGGAGTCTTATTAATATTATTACAATTATTATTATTTTAATTTCTAAAGAGTTAGAAATTAATTTTATAGTAGTACTCTCATTTATTCCTAATAAGATTAGGAGGCTAATTAATTAAAATATTTTAATTAATTATTCCTAATAAGATTGGGAACATAATTAATTAAATGATTTTAATTAATTAAAATAAAACCCAATTCCTTAATTGTTAAGGAGGGTTGCCCACATCTGTAAATAAGAGGAGTCTTATCATGGGTAGAGTGGTTGTTGACTTTTTCACAACATACGTAATTCCACACCCATCTTCTTGAATCTTTCTTCTTCCTTGGTGGATCACCACTAGAGGCCAAGCACTTGGGTGGCTAACGTTGATCAAAGGAAGGAACCAAACACGGTGGATTCAAGTTGAACGCAAAAAAAAATTGGAGGTGAACTTGTACCTGGGGAAACTCAAATCTTCAAGGATATGATTCTTATTCTTTATCTTTTTGTTTAATTAATAATTGCGCATAAAGGATGATCCGAGTATATGGTTTGTAAAATTTTAAACTCTAATTTTTACACGTTTCTGCTTATTTTGTGCAATTTGATTGCGTTCATGAATATTACAAACCTAACACGTAGTGCATTTATGGACAGTGGTTGGCTTGATCATGACTATTGGTGAAAACACGAATATCCTTGGCTCATAGTGCATGGATAATTTATGGTTGTGATACTAATGAATATCCTTGGCTGTAGTGCAGAGATGATTCGATGATATGAATTATTTATTAAGTTGAGTCTCAGCGATAAAATTGATGATAAACTTTTTAAATCATAGAAGATAGTAGATATCATGCTCTACATGACTCTTCTAATGGATTGCTTGTTTCGCTGCAGTTAAACTTGATGTTTATTGTATTTTATCAGTTTAACACTGTTGAAGAGTAACGATAATTTATTCTGCATTATCTTAGTCAAAATATTTGTTACTAGGCTAGTTGAGCTCACCCTTTTGCTTTCATTGTTCTCTTCAAGAAATGAGAACGTAGCCGGGACTAGTCGGGGAACGAAGTGATATCCGAGATGGTTGCTTTAGTAGCCTCACTATTTAGTGTGATAAATAAATGTAATGAGGATTGAATTTTAGTTTGGATATTGTCTATGAGATAATATTCATGTAAAAACTCAGCTATGTTTTGTCATATTTTACACGATAGTTGTATTAATTAAGTTTGTATTTGAATTCTTTACCATATATTTGGCAACTCAGAATAGGTGATGTATAACTATTTTGGGGGCATCACAGTTGGTATCAGAGCTTAGGGATATGATCCCTGGCTGAGATGTGAGACTAGAACTAGGAGGGGAGAGACAGGTAAATCATTCAATAGTATGACCTACCTAAGTTTATTTGTTATTTAATTGGTCGGTCAGAATATAGGGATAATATGTGGCATGTCAATTAACCCTTGTTTTGTAACAATGTTTGAAAATGCCATTTGAAAATCAAGAGATGAACTCATAGAGAGTTTTAAGTGATGAATCGAGGAGATTCATTTAAAGAATAAATTTTAGAACATAATATTTTGTTATAACAAAGATTTTATTGGGGAGTACTAATTAAGTTATTAAACTTGATTGTAGGATGTTAGGCGAAGAAGAAATTAGAGATATCCATATGGTGAGTGAAGAATTAATAGTTGCACCTGAGCTAGTCACAGAGGTAGCAGCTGAGAGTGAGGAAGAAGAGGAACCTTAGGAGAATTTATTAGGAGAACTTTATGATCGAAATGTAGAACTGCATAATCGAATTTATGAGTTAGAAGAGCAGGCTGAAGAACGACAGGCAGTCGTGGAGCAAAAGGATGCAACAATTCAAGCTTTTGTTACCCGATATGTGATGATTAAATAGAAGCACTCTTTGGCAGAGTATAAGATGATAAAGCTGGAATCTGAGAATTCAAATGTCAAGGATCAGCTGAAAGAAGAAACAACTGAATGAGTGAGAATGAAGGATGCATGGGTAAAAGTCGCACGACGCGTTGCTATTGTGGAAAGAGAAGTCCGGTCCAAGAAGGCTAAAATAGATGATATGATTTCTCTTTTTGGACAGCAATTAGGAGAACCCAACATCGAATTTTAAATTACCATGTAAATTGTTGTAAACACCAATTTAATATAGATCGAAGATTAATGATTCAGACCATAGAACATGAGTACGATGAAGCAGTTGAGGGTGGAATATGCCCTATAGCGAAAGTCAATTCCAACAGTAATGATGACACCAAAGGTTGTCCCAGACAAGTCAAAGTCGGTGGTTCAAGTGAGAGCGATTTTTTGTAACTTCCCAAAAAGTGAGGATCCAAACGAAGTTATCACGGGTAAGCTAATCATAAACTTTAGCGAAGTCTATACCTTATTTGATACCGATTCTACCCATTCTTTTATTTCTCATACTTGCGCTCAACATTTAAATTTAACTTCGGAGAAATTAGACTTTGACTTATCTGTTGAAACTCCGTTGGGAGAAACCTTCATTACATCAAATGTTTATAAGTCTTATTTGATTCAAATCAGCAACCGCACATTACCTGTCGATCTTATCTCTTTGAAAATACTTGCAATTGATGTGATTTTAGGGATTGATTGGTTAACTACTCATCATGCTAAAATTGATTATTTTTATAAGGTTGTTAGCTTTCATATTCCTAACCAACCTATTATACGAATTCAAGCAACCAAACCACTAAATTCAATCACTGTCATATCAAGCCATAAAGCTATTCGTTTATTGAAAAACGGATGTCAAGCCTTCTTAACCCATGTCATAGATTTAAACAAAAATACGTCAGATTTAAATGATATTTCTATTATTAATAAATTTCATGACGTATTCCCTGAAGAACTTCCTAGCTACCCACAGAGCGTGAAATCGAGTTTGGTATTGACCTTGAACCCGGTACAAAACCCATTTCTAAAACCCTTAAATATTTCTTCACCTAGAACGAACGTATTATGCGCCAAAGACGTTGGCTTGAGCTGTTGAAGGATTACAACCATATCATTCAATACCATCTTAAAAAAGTGAACGTGGTAGCTGATGCATTGAGTAGGAGATCATATGCGAGTACGAGTGCGATATTGTCAACACAAAGGCCCATTTGGTATGACTTACAAAAGGATGGAGATAGAGATATAGACACCATGGACCCACGTGATGATGTCAAATATACGAATAGAACCGACTTTAATCGATAAAGTTAAGGCTGCTCAAGCTACGGACCTGGAGCTGATGCTTATGAAGAAGAAAGTATAAGAAGGAAGCAAGAATCGATGAAGAAGGAATACTTCAAGTTAACTCCAAACTTTGTGTTCCTAACAACCCTGATTTAAAGTATAAGATCACGATGGAGACGCACAACACACCATTTTCAATTCATCTTGGGAGTACCAAGATGTATCGTGATCTTAGACATACATTTTGGTGGAGAAATATGAAAAGATAGATAGCGGAGTTTATCTCAAGGTGTTTAACTTGTTAACGAGTCAAGGCGGAGCATCAAGTGCCAAACGGTCCATTGCAACCACTTGAAATTCCAGAATGAAAGTGATAAGTAGGTTTTATACCTACTTATTGGATGTCAATTCACGAGAATTATGCTCATCTCAAGTATATTTTACTTTATTTTTATGCATTTTATGTTTGTTTAGCATTTCTTGTAGTGGAACTCCTATAGCAATGAAAGGCATGGAAAAAGGCAAGAATGGTGTGGATAAGCATGGTGACATGAGCTAGCAAGAACTAGGCATGATGGACATAGGTAGATGAGGAACTGAAGCAATGGATGAGTGCTATGCAGAAAAGGAAAGATGAAAAACAAACAAGAAAGCAAGAAGCAACAGCAGAAGACAACAAGCAGTAGTTGTTTGGTAAAATCTATATACGCACAACACGCAAGTATACGTGGTCAACAAGTAATAGAGTGATAAGTAGAGTATCGTTCCCACAGAGACTAACTAGAAATAATCTTAACTTACAATTATCAATTTCCTATTAACCCTAATTTTATTAAACAAATCAACTTAATGATTAAAATTAAAGACTCTAAATTAAAGAATAATTAAACTATCACAAAACAATCACAAATATCAAAATCTGGAATTTCAAACAATTAATGGAGAATTAGACTTATGATTTCACCCTAAGCTTCACTCTGATGTTAACACCTTTATTCCAATTCAATTCACTATCCCAATTTATTAATCAGGAACACGAACGTAGTATTAACCAACTCTCGATGCACTAATACCGTATTAACTTAAATCCACAATTAAGATAGAAACAAGTTAAACACCTTAATTAACTAACTCACTATATCTCTATGTGAATTACAATTAAAGAATGTTTAAGAATAAGTTCTCTATCCGATTACATGCGATGTCAAGCATATCTCTACCTTAACATTCATCAAGATTCTGCTATTCACACAATTCATGAACACATGCTATATTAATTAGGTCTAGAATTGAATATCCTCTCTCGATTCCATACAAATCCATAAAGAATTATTGATCAGGCAATTCATTAATTCAAGCTCAAATCAATATAGATAAACTGGAAATAGACTATTAAATTGGAAATCAAAGTTAAACAATCATCGTATCACTGAAAGATCCATCATAAGCCTAAAAAGTGAATTAGTTCATACTAAACGAAATAAACACTGAGTAAATCATAGAAAATATTCTTTCAATTACAATTAATAGCCTAAGACAAAGAATATTGAAAAACACCCTTCTCGTAGCCTAGAATCGCAATCGTCTTGAAAATCTCCTCGAAATACTGCTCCAAAGCTTGCTATCCAAAACTTAGATCAATCTTCGTAATATGCTCTTTTGTTGTTGTTTAATTAGTTGTTAATTAAGTAGTAGATGTCCAACACACAAGTTCCAGCTGAAAATTCCCTTCAATTAGAGTTCATATGCTATCCAAATGCTACAAATCATGCCCACGAAGAATTTCAATCACAACAGGACACAGCCAGAATCGACACCCCCCGCCCCGGCTGGCATCTTTTCTGTCAATCTCGAATGAAGCCCCCCCTGCCCCGGCGGGGGTATATAGGCAAAATACGCCCGCCCCGGTGGGCTACCTTCTGCTAACTGAAGTTTAAGACCCCCTGCCCCGGCGGAGGTGTATATGCTAATTATGCCCGCCCAGGCGAGGGTGTATTCTGCCAGATGACTTGCTGAATTTCATGTTGTATTCCAAGTTTGCTCTAATTGACCTCAAATCATCCCAATTGATTCCACATATCCGTTGAATACCACAACAACCATCCTACAAATAAAATAACATAAAACAAGTAAAAATGAACATGATCACAAGAATTTAGCAACATATAAGCATGAACTGGACATTGAATAGCATATATAAAATCCACTTATCAGTAGTCGCGCAGCCGTGCGGCTAATTAAGCCTTACAATGCACGCCCGCACCACTTGAAGACAAACAGTTTTGCATCCACGCGCGTCCGTGCCTTAACAAAGAAGGAAACTCGCGCGCCCACGCCAAGGCTTCGGCAGACACACCTATCGCGCGCCCACGTCCGTTTTACACTAGGATCATGCGCGGCCGCGCGAGTCCTCTGTAGTCTATTTGTTGACTTTTTTTAATTTGAATTTTGAGCACTTGAGGATCATCTAAACAATACTGGTTGGTACCAGACGTGTGTTATTGGGTCTTTTATCAGTTTTTCATATGAAATAATTAGGGTTCTTATGTTTAACTAGTCTTGAGAGGATTTGATCAATTTTGGGATACATTCTATATCCTCTCTTCACTTTGGTTATTGAATAATCGTTAACTTCATTTTTTGAAGATTATTGGTGCTTTGGAACAACACTTTGGAACAGATTCTGCAATTGGGTTTAATAATTTCTCTTTCATCTTTTATTTGTATTATTTAATTCCATGTGTTACTTCAATCCCATAATGGCTTTTGATTCAGAAATGAACTAAACTCCATTATGGCATTCTAATGGATTTTAATATGTAGTCTATAATTACATGATTGATTGTATGATTGTATATTTAGCATTGGATTACCTATTATGATTGAGCGTAATGAATGAATGTTTGATCACCATTCACCTTGTATGCTTATATGGACTTGAAAAATGAAATATGAGTATGGATATAATCATAATAACATATGTTTATGAGGCTGAATTGTTTAGCTTTGTAATTTGTGAACCGAATAGAAATATACCGTTTCACCGTGTGTAGTACTAAAAGAGCATGTGCTTTAATTCAATATTGCTGCAATTTCACATAGACATATAGTGATTTTTGTAATAGTGTTGCTTACATGATTTCTATCATATGTGGAGGTTATTTAATAGGTCATAGTTCATTGAAAAATGGTTATGTCCACCTTTGTGCTCTTGACTAGTTTTCCATGATAAATATATAAGCTTACATAATAGTTACAAGTTAGATGAATTATTAAATAAAGTTAGAATCCCATTCTTTCCAAATTTGATTTCATTACTGTAGTACTATATTTTTATTCATTAATTGAGTTTAGTATAAATTATAATTGTGAGTTATTTGTTAAAGCATATGAAAATAGTGACATGATTTATGTATGATAATTAAGATTTAATACCTTTCTTTGTGGATCGATACTTTTCTTACTTTGTACCACTTGTTGACACATGTATGCTTGCATGGGTTAGGGTCCTTTTTGTTAGACTAAAAAGGAGGCAACAAGTTTTTGGCGTCGTTGTCGGGTAAGGCGTTTAATTTTATTATTATTATCATCAATTTTAAGCTAAATTTGTATGACTTAGACAAATCTAATCTTATCTTATTTCAATTTTTGTTTTTGTTTGTGTTTCAGGTACTTTTATATATTTTATGTACACATGGTCATCCAAATTCGAGTTTGACACCTGCTTAGGATAACATTAACGGAAGAGGATGGAAAACGAGAGTGTGTAGAAATTTACAACCTGCTTTAGAGACCACAACATCCAACATGGCAGCAGAAGAGCAAAGAGAGGAGCACAGGGCATTGAGAGATTATTCGATGCCAAACATCAATGGATTTTAGTCGAGTATAGTCAGGCCAGCTATAGCATCCAACACTTTCAAGATAAAGTCAGGCATTATTCAAATCGTGCAGAATTCGGTACAGTTTGGGGGTGTTGCTACAAATGATCCGAATGAGCATCTATTGAGTTTCATTGAAATATGTGACACCTTCAGGTATAACGGGGTAACAGAGGATGCAATCAGACTTAGACTATTTCCATTTTCGTTATGGGATAAAGCAAGAAGTTGGCTTCACTCTTTACCTTCCGGATCTATCACAACATGGGAGGACCTAGCACAAAAATTCTTTGCCAAATTTTTTCCAATGGCTAAAACTGCTAAGATGAGGAACCCAATTTCCCAGTTCGAGCAGCAACAAGGAGAATCTCTATATGAAGCCTGGGAAAGATACAAGGAGATGCTAAGGAAGTGTCCACACCATGGTATGCTAGATTAGATGGTGATTAATACGTTCTATAATGGATTGGGATGGTAGTCAAGGCCAATTGTAGATGCAGCTGCAGGAGGAGCTTTATGGGCGAAGAGCTATGAAGAGGCCTACAATCTTATTGAGACGATGGAAGCGAATGATTTACAAAATCCTACAGCTAGAATGCCATAACCCAAAGTTACAGGTTTGTTAGAGGTGGATGATATCACTCAATTGTCAGCTCAGATGGCATCCATGGCAAAGAAGATTGATTCTTTAGTGGAAACTAAGGCAAAGACAGTTGCTTTCGTGTGTGAGATATGTACAGGGTCGCATTCAACTGACCAATGTGCTATCAGTTCAGAGTCTGTACAATATGTGATCAATTACCAGAAGAATTAAGGTTAATTTTAGAATACATATAACTCCAACAACCGCAACCATCCAAATTTTAGTTGGTCAAATAATCAAAGCAATCAACAAAGTCAGTTTCAACCACAAAATCAATTTCAGGCACAACCATCTTAGCAATAGTTTGCGCTAAGACCACCCTATCCACCTGGATTTTCTCAACAACAACAACATCATCCACCACCTATACCTCAGCAAGAGAAGAAGTCAGAGATGGAGGTGATGATGATGAAGTATATGACAAATACTGAAGTGATGATTAAAAGCCAAGCAGTGGCTATCAAAAACATGGAAACTCAAATGGGTTAGATGGCTAGCATGCTTAACAACATACCACAGGGTTCATTTCCAAGTACAACAGAGGCAAATCCAAGAAGGGAAGGGAAGGAACAATGTCAGGTAATTACACTTCGGTCTGGGCAGCAAACTGCAAAAAATAAGCATGGCACGCCCGCGCCACTTTTGTTAGGGGAACTAATAATGCGAGTACATGATCAGGAAGTTACTTTCAATGTATTCAAGGCAATGAAATTTTTGACAGATGAAGAGGAATGCTTCAGGGTTGATTTAGTGGAAAAGTTACTAAATGATGAAGTAGAGAACCTGGTGAATCATGAACCTTTGAGAGATGTTGTTGTGGGAAATTCAGAAATAGATGATGAAGAGATTGAAGAAATTATTTATATACTTGACACAACTCCACAGTTCATGAAATTCAAGACTCATGTTGAGCTATTAAAGATAGGTGGAGAGTCATCAGTGAAATTAAAGCCATCTCTCAAGACACCTCCAGAACTTGAGTTGAAACCACTTCCAGATCATTTGAGGTATGTGTTTTTAAATGAAAATTCAAAATTACCTGTGATTATTTCTTCTACACTAACATCTTTTCAGGAAGAAAAACTGCTACGAGTTGTCAGAGAGTTCAAGTCAGCTATTGGATAGACTATAACAGATATAAAAGGGATCAGCCCATCTTTCTATATGCATAAGATCCTACTGGAAGATGATATCAAGCCTTAAGTGGAACAACAAAGAAGACTTAATCCAATTATGAAGGAAGTGGTCAAGAAGGAAGTGTTAAAATGGCTAAATGCAGGCATTATATATTCGATTTTAGATAGCTCATGGGTGAGCCCGGTACAATGTGTACCAAAGAAGGGTGGTATGACCGTAGTCTCTAATGAAAATAATGAGTTGATTCTGACAAGAACAGTGACGGGGTGGAGAGTCTGCATGGACTACCGCAAACTTAACAAAGTTACAAGGAAAGGTCACTTTCCATTGCCCTTTATCGATCAGATGTTGGATAGACTAACGGGTAATGAGTTTTATTGCATTCTGGACGGGTATTCAGGCTATAATTAGATTGTTATAGCTCCAGAAGAGCAAGAAAAGACAACCTTTACATTTTCGTATGGTGCTTTCTCTTTCAGAAGGATGTCTTTTGGTCTGTGCAATGCCCCAACCACTTTTCAGGGATGTATGATGGCTATCTTTTTGGATATGGTGGAGCATAATGGAGGTATTTATGGATGATTTTTCCGTATTTGGGGATTCTTTTTTTTTGTGTATGGAAAATTTAGTGATGGTATTGAGAAGATGTGTTGAGACGAACTTGGTGTTGAATTGGGAAAACTGCTATTTTATGGTACAAGAAGGAATAACTATGGGACATAAGGTGTCGAAGAAGGGACTTGAGGTGGACAGAGACAAATTAGAGACTATTGAGAATTTGCCGCCACCAACTTCAGTAAAAGGTGTTCGAAGTTTTCTAGGATATGCAGGCTTTTATCGCAAATTTATTAAGGATTTCTCCAAGATAACAAAGCCACTTTGCAGCTTATTGGAGAAGGATGCACAGTTCAAGTTTGATGAGGATTGTGTGTTTGTATTTGAGCATTTAAAGAGGAGGTTAACTTCAGCACCAGTAATTATAGCACCGAATTGGGACCTACCATTCGAGTTGATGTGTGATGCCAGTAATTATGCTGTGGGGGCTATTTTTGGTCATAGAAGGGAAAAGATTTTTCATGTGATATACTATGCGAGCAAGACCCTTATCGATGCTCAATTGAACTACACCAGCACAAAGAAGGAATTACTGGAAGTTGTGTATGCTTTTGACAAGTTTTGAGCTTATATGATTGGTAAAAGGGTAATAGTGTACACGGATCATGCATTAATTTGATACTTGGTGGAAAAGAAGGATACAAAGCCTTGTTTGATCAGGTGGATACTTCTATTGCAGGAATTTGATTTGGAGATTCAGGACAGAAAGGGAACTGAAAACCAATTAGCGGATAACTTATCTCGACTGGAAAATCTGGGAAGAGAGGTAGATGACAAGACTGTGATTAATGAGTCATTTCCAGATGAACAATTATTTGTGGTGAATGGGGAAGTGCCATGGTTTGCAGAATATGCAAACTACTTGGTAAGTAGGATTGTCCCTTCTGACTTAGTTGGTCATTAAAAGAAGAAATTTTTGCATTACGTGAAGTGGTTTATATGGGATGAACCATATTTGTTCAAACAATGTGTTGATCAGATGATAAGAAGATGTATCCCATATAGTGAGACAGAGGGGATTTTGTAGGATTGCTACACTTCATTATATGGCGGTCATTACGGTGGAGAGAGGACAATGGCCTTAGTGTTACAAGCAGGTTTCTATTGGCTGAAGATTTTTAAAGATGCTTACAGTTTTGTCTAGAGATGTGACAAATGTCAAAGAGTTGGGAATATTTCGAAAAGGAATGAGATGCCATTGAACACGATCCTTGAGGTGGAAATTTTTGATGTTCGGGGGATAGATTTCATGGGCCCTTTCGTTTCTTCATGTGGAAATTTATACATCTTGTTAGCAGTAGACTATGTTTTGAAGTGGGTGGAAGTGGCAGCTCTTCCAGCTAATGATGCCAAGGTGGTCCTAAGATTTTTATAAAGGAGTATTTGTAGAAGGTTTGGGACTCCAAGGGCTATCATTAGTGATGAAGGCAGCCATTTTTGTAATAGGCAGTTCACAGCTTTGTTGGTTAAGTATAGGGTAAATCATCACATTGCTACAACTTATCATCCTCAAACTAATGGCCAAGCAGAGGTTTCAAACAGTGAAGTAAAGAGAATTTTGGAGAAAGCTGTGAACTCCACAAGAAAGGATTGGTCATTAAAGCTTGATGATGCTGTATGGGCGTATAGGACTGCTTATAAGACTCCGTTAGGCATGTCACCTTTTCAGCAGGTTTATGGAAAGTCTTGTCACCTTCCTATGGAGCCTGAGCATAAGGCTTATTAGGCAATTAGGAAGCTCAATTTTTATTTGAAGGCTGCAGGTGAAAAACACCTACTCTAACTCAATGAGTTGGATGAATTCAGATTACAGGCGTATGAAAACTCTAAGCTGTATAAAGAAAATGTGAAGAAATAACATGATCGCGAGATTATAGAGAGACTATTTGAGCTAGGACAAAGAGTTATGTTGTTTAATTCAAGACTTAAACTTTTTTTTTTGGGAAGCTCAAATCAAGGTGGTCAGGGCCATTCACAGTAAAGAGAGTTTTTCTACATAGTACAGTAGAGGTTTTCGATAAATTACCAGATAAGCCGTTTAAAGTGAATGAACAGCGGCTAAAGAATTATTTTGGTGGAGAGGTTGACATGCAAAAAGTAACCTCTATTCTTTCTTCCACATGACAGAGTCAAAGATAGTCAAGCTAATTGACTATAATTTAGCACTTGATGGGAGGCACCCCATTACTTCTATGCTTTTCTCTTGTTAATTTTCATGATTAGTTGTTATAGCTTAATTAGTGTTACATAAGTATTATGGGAGCTGAATTTACATTTGATGATGCTTGAGCGTAGCATAGAAAGTATGGTTTTAAGATAGTCATTTATGCATAATCATTAGTTCATGATTTGATACTGGTAATTGTTGTTTGTGCAGGTGTATTGGAGATGATTCGTCACTATTTTGGTATATTTGAGATGCAGATTGGTATAGTAGGATGCAGGGCAGCGCGATCGCGCAAGTACTTCAGTGTAAAATGGCGCGCCCATGCCATATGTCTGTGCAGCAAACTCGCGCATCTGTGCAACTTTCTAGTTCAAAACACGCGCGATCGCGCCCGAGACTGGATTTTGAAAAAAAATTAAAGTTCTTAAAGATGTGACTTTGCCCATCTCTCATATCAGTTATAATAGAAGTGTGCGTCTCTTCTTTCTCTTCATAAAACGAATGACTCTTCTCTCACAACCATTCCATTTCAAAAATTGTAACTCCTCATCCCACTATGCATATCTCGCATTCGTTTCCTTCCCACGTTCAAATTCTTCAATTGATAAAGCTAGGGTTCTTCAGAGGGTGCGTGGAAATACAACAAGTTTGGGGGTGTTCATTATTTATCAGAGAATAAAACTTTTATTCCATCAATAAAGCTTCTCTTCTTCTTCATCGGTACAAATGGGACCAAAACCTGCCCACTCTCGCACTCCTGAGTCCTCCTCTAACAGTAGCCAGAGTGGTGACAATGTGGACTTTTCTAAATTTGTTGACTTGGATGCACAGATAGAGTATTACCTCATTGTGGGAAAATAATTTGTTCGAGAGCGAGGGTTCAAGCAAGATGCATAAGATGGGCAATTGGTGCAGGTGATCAAGGAAAAATGTTGGCATGGAGTGTACTCTACACAAATAGCTGCACCTATGGCCATTGTAAGGGAATTTTATGCGAATGCGAGGGAGACAATGAGTGGCTTTTCTTTCGTCCGAGGGGTTCAAGTGGACTATCCACCAAGGGCAATTCGTGGCGTATTCAATTTACCTGACCCTCCAACTGGACGTACAAATTGGGTTGAGGTGGAGCGAATGGAGACAGACCTCGATGTAGTCATTACTGATTTGTGTATCCCAGGGACACAATGCACTTGCGCGCCCGGCACTAATCAGCCCAAGACCTTCCCGGCTTCAACTCTCAACAGATATGCCAAGGCTTGGAATCTCTTTGTTTGTGCAAAACTCATGGCATCCTCCCATCAACATGACATTACAACTGAGAGAGCAATCATTCTATGGGGGATTATTGTAGGAAAATACATCGATGTTGGTCACCTCCTTAATCAGAACATGCTGTGATACATACGGGGAAGCACTATGGGAAGTATACCATGTGCCTCGATCGTGGCTCATTTATGTGCTAGAACAGAAGTTAGGTGGACGGATGAAGAGTTACAGTACCCAAGTCAGGATATCACTCATGCCACGATAGCGAGATTCAAATATTGGGCAGATGGTACCCCATATCCAAGGGGTAAGGGTTTCATCCTTTGTCCCGCATCATCTACGCCATCCTCGCAGCCCTCAAAGACGAATGAAGCAGGCATGTCAACTCAAGCCACTGCTGCTACTAATGATTGACAGCTCCGAAGGTTGGTGCGGAAGGTCGATGCTATGTACGACAATTTTGCAACGTTTGCTACGGGTTTGACGAGGTCGCTAGCGGAGGCGTTTGCGCAGCAGGGTACCATGCTTGAGTGACCATAATTTGGGATAGCCGTGCCATTTCCACCATCGGATTCACCCCCCGAAGAGGGTGGTACAGCTGATTAGTAGGGGAGTTCTTCTAACACTATACCTTCATTCATTGGGATAATGAATATATTAAGTTTGGGGTATTGGGTAGTAGGGTAGTTGCATGTAGTTAATTTGCATGTGTTTGCATGTTTAGTTTAAATTTTGCATGTTTATGTGTTAGTTAATAATTGAAGAAATTTTTTCTATTTTTAGTAGTTATTATATGTTTTAGTTATGTGTTTAGTTGCATGTCCCGAATTTCTAGCTTTATGGAGTTTAAGTCTAGTCAATGATGAAATTGAATTTTTGAAGGATTTTTGAATTTACTGGATAACATGAGCTTAACTATAATATTTTACATGATGTAATCCATGGATGTTGTTTAGATGCTTTTGGTTTGCACATACGTGTTCACAAATGCTTGTTGGTATAAGAGTAATGTGTTTTTATTGCTTAATAGGAAATGTGGTTTTTAAAAAATAGAATTGTGTGGAAAATGGACTTAGGCTATGAAAACATTGATAATCAAGCTTTGGGAACACATGGGTATGCTTATTGTATATATATAAAAAAAGAAAATCTATCTTGAAACCTTCTTGAGCTGAATTATTGAATCATTGGAAGGGGCGATAAAAAAATATAGCAATAAACACCGCGAGAAAGTGCAAAAATCGCCCTCGTGAGTAAAAATAAAGCAGTTTAAACCCATTGTTGAACCTTAGTTTGTATTAATGTGTTAGAGTAGTTTTTGTGCATTAGTATACATGGATCTTGATTTAGACTGCAATTTTCTGTTTTGTGCAGTTTAACATGTGTATTCTTTGCCTTTGTCATGTTTTTGGTGAACACAAGACATGCACACACACAACATCTTTATAGCAAGTATGGGTTATTGATTGTATGATATTATGTTTATAGATAGTTTGAAATTTTATTCTTGAATCTGGATAATTCGCTGAGGCACATTGGATTAGAATTCTAATTTAGCTGGAAAAACTTGGGACTCATTTGCATCATAATTTAGTTTGCATAACATGTAGTTGCATTTCATTGTTTAATGTCGTATGCATTACTTGAGGGCAAGAAATAGTTCAAGTTTGGGCGTATTTGATAAGTAGGTTTATACCTACTTATTGGATGTCAATTCATGAGAATTATGCTCATCTCAAGTAGATTTTACTATGTTTTTGTGCATTTTATGTTTGTTTAGCATTTCTTCTAGTGGAACTCCTATGGCAATGAAAGGCATAGAAAAAGGCAAGAATGGCATGGATAAGCATGCTGACATGAGCTAGCAAGAACTAGGCATGATGGACATAGGTGGATGAGGAACTGAAGCAGTGGATGACTTTTTGTACTCCGTACTGCTTGTTACCCCGTGGATCGATACTTTTCTTACTCTGTACTACTTGTTGACACATGTATGCTTGCATGGGTTAGAGTCCTTTTTGTTAGACTAAAAAGGAGGCAACATGAAGTGGGAGCACATTACCATGGATTTCGTTACTGGTCTTCCCAAGGTTTTTCAAGGCATAGATGCGATTTGGGTCATTGTCGATAGATTGACCATGTCTGGTCATTTCTTACCTATATGACAAACTTATTCACTTGAACGTCTTGCTCGTATGTACATAAACAAGATTGTAAGACTGCATGCACTAGTACAAAGTAGTAAATAGACAACACTTAAACCATAACATTTTTATAAAATATGTTGTGGTATTTTTTTCCATAACATTTTTTAATAAAACGTTGTAGATATATATGAAAAAATGTTATCTATTTAAAAGGGAATTTTTTGGTTTTAACTAGATAACACTTTTTTTTAAAAACGTTATCTATGTAAAAAAACAAGGAGCAAAAAACCACACTTAAGTGAAAACTTAAAATTAAAAGACATACATAACTTTGGATGTTAACCTCTCTCGATTCCTTAGTCGAAGCTCGAAAAAAATGCCTAAACATAACTCTGGCTATTAATTCCCTCTGAATCTGTGTTCAATTAATGGAGCTTTGCTCCTGAGAAAATCTTCATATCTTGCAAAACAACTTCTTCATGGCCTTAAAGTGTCTAGAATCGATAGAGACTGAGTTTTTCAATAGAACGTCGTCATCCACGCTTCAACAGATGATCGAGAAGCAGATCTCGACGATCTGGTCGCACATCGAGTGACGAATTAACAAAGAGTTCAGAGATTGGTTTGCTGATATCCGTATAGTGAGTCGAAACCTTGGCCAACTAGCGATCGAACAAGCCTCGGCGTCGCAGCAAAGAGAAGGGTAGATGCGTATGAAGCAAAAAGCAAGCCAAGAAATAGCAGTCAACTAAGTTTACGAGAGTATTTATGCTTTAGAAGAAGAAGATGATGAAGGATTCGCAGGAATTGCCGAAGAATTTGATTTGACTCCATTATATAGAGCTTATCATATACACCAAACCATAGGGCGTGAAGATCGATTCAAACAATATTATTATGAGAACCAAAAACTTCAACTTACTTCGGACTTTCAGGTGTCATTAATGACACAAATGAGGCAAATGTGTATTTATTGATCAAATTTCAGCATTTGTTTGGATTGCAATTGTTCATAACAGTTAGGGAATGACTTTTTGAAGATTAAATCAGCTTTGAATGTGTTGATTTTTTGTTTTTGATAATAGCATAGGGTCCTATTATTTCGCATCTATTTTGCAATTTAGCTCTATACAGGGGTTTCATCCTATTTTTTCATTAGTTGTTCAATATGTCACCATTCCTTTCGTGATATTTTGTTGCTTGTAATTCCGACTCAAAATTTGCTTGCTTGACAGATTTAGTGACGTTCTGTTTTTACAGTTTTTCTTGTTTTCGTGGTAAATATGTATTCCTATGCTTTAATGTTTTTTTCTTACAAAATATTTATAAGGTGGTTTTTGTATAATGAAATGCTATTTACGTTTGTATGTTCTTCCTACTAAGAAGTTTGTCTTGTTGGTTACAGTGAGTTTCAACTCATTTATGAGCTATGCTTATATGTAGTATCAGCATCCCAAAGAACAGAGCTTATTAGGGATACGCTGGCCACGTTGCATGCCTTCCTTTCATGGATCCCTCTGGGATATATCTTTGAATCCCCACTGTTTTGTACATTATACTTGCCTTGTTATTTTTTTTCTTATGGAAAAAAGCAGATTTTGGACTTGTTCTACCTAGAGTAGGCAATCAAGTTTGAATTTATTCATGTTCAATGCTAAAAATGTGAACTTTACTAATCTCCGATATGTTACTTTGTCCGGCATCTTGAAACTCTTCTTAACTTCTTCCTTGCTGCCAAATCGAGAATCTAACCCTCCAATTCTCGACGAAGGTACTTTCTAAGTCTCATTGTGTTGAAATTTTGTAGAAGTGCAACTACTTGAACTTTCATTCTTGTGAATATTTTTCTCACAGGTTCCGACTCTTAGTTTTAGAGATTTTTATAATCCTCAATATGTTAAGATGTATAGCGTCTTCATGGTACAATTACAGGTAAGTTGGGATAATTTCTTTAGGTGATAGATCTTTCCTACACTATTGTGATTGTTGATATAGTTTTTAGTTTGGTTGTTAACTTATTATGTGTTGAATTTGGTGGTATTCCACTGTTTTATAGAACATTCTCCCATCCAACGCTAAAATACCCGACGCCTATGCACATGGGTTAAGTGAGGAACAAGTATTTATTTATTCATCTTATTAGATATAGATATAATTTGAGTTAATCTTCAACATCATCATATTTATACTAATTGAAACTTTGTTTTTTTCTTCATGCATTTATTCAGAACCTTGCTTTATTCTTCAGGTAAATTTCTATTATTGACAGGTTATGTTGTATAAAAAGTGTTGAGAAATAAAGCTTACACAAATAAATACAAACACACTACTATATGAGATATAAAATAATAACACCAGAAATTTACGTGGAAACCCAACTGGAAAAAATCACGGGGAGAGATATCAGAAATTCACTATGAAAATAATATGGAGATTACACACTCTCTTCTGAGAAATAAACTAACTATTTATTTCTCTCTACACCCTCACTCTCAGAATGCTCTAACTGAGCTTCTCACTCTCTAACTTTCTTTGACACTCAAACTAGAGATGGTAATAACGTTTATTGATATCCAAGAGGCTCCTTACTATGAGAGGATCCTAGCAGGCATAGGAAAGTCATTCTCGGAAATGATCAAACATGGAGAAATGGTAGAGATGGGCTTGAAGGCAGGCAAAATTAAAGACTTCACTGCCTTGGAATCGGTCGCCAAACATATACAGACTGGAAAGTATGCGAGCAATCCTAAGAGGGTACCTAATAAAGGCAATGAAGATGTATCCCTCGTTTCATAGGGGCAAGCTAGTAGACCAACCTATAGTCCCCCCATTTGGAAAAAAGCAGGACAATCTGCCATTTAAACAGTAGATTTCAATCAACCAATTCCTGGATAGAAAATGAAAATTTGAAAGAATGGAAAATCGGGTGTTCACTCCACTGGGCGATTCCCTTGAAAATGTATTGGCGATATTAATGGATCACAAGAAAATTACCAAACTGGCTCCGCCTCTGGAACCAGGGAGTAAAAGATATAATCCAGGCCAGAGATGTGCTTACCACTCATGGTCTCCGGGACATGATAGACAAGATTGTTGGTCCTTAAATCATAAAATTCCAAATCTGATCAAAAGTGGCAGTATTGTGGTCCAACAACCTAACCAACAAAATGTCAACACCAACCTTCTATTGCAGCATGATACAAAGGAAGTAAACATGATCGGGTTAAGAAGCGCTGAAATGTATCCAAATCATAAGTACATACGAAGGATATAGGAATACCCCCAAAGGCACATATCAAATGTCCAAAAGTGGGAAAACTCAGTGGAGGGTATGGCAGTAATTTAAAAATTAGAGATGATCCAGAATCAAGTAAATCTTCTAGCTAAGCTGATAGTGCGCCAACATCAGGATACGAGGCAGTTTTTCGCTTAACTATCAGAAAGCAAAGAGAAAAAGAGGTTAACCATAATGCAAGCCCATATCTCTCAATGATGAGCCATCTAAATGAAGAAGATCAAAGTAGGTTAAAAGGAGAAGAAAAAGGGAATGATAAAATTACTAGAAGATCTCGCCAACAAAAAAATCACTCAGGGGAATGCAAATTCTCAAAGAAGAAAGATCAAACAACCTCCACAAGAGGTCGAAAATTCACTCCTCTTAGAAAATCAAATGAAGAAATGCTACACTTCCTGATAAGCGAATGAAGGATTACTGAGTTGCTGCCTCCTATAAATCCCAAGATAAAGATTTATGATTCCACCAAGATATGTCTCTACCATTCTAACTCACCTAGACATGCGATTGAGGAATGCTGGTCTTTGCAACATAAAATCCAAGATCTCATTGAAAATGAAGAGCTAAAGATAGAATTCCTCATGACCAGAAAAAGCGAAAAAGAAATAAAAAGCTTAAGATGTCCACTCAAGACAGACAATTCAAATGAGGTGAAGGCTATGAGCACCAATCCTAATAGAACACAAGGTGGACTGATCCTAATCCAGGGAATGCCAGAGGAAACAAGAGAATTCCCAAAGGAGATTCCTCCACAAACTTCAAGCATCTTGTGGCCCAAAGATGGCAATCACATTCCTGAGTTTATCATCTTGTATGATGAGGAGGAAATACTAATCCTTTCCATGGAAGAAAAAGCCAAAAAGGAAAGTTCCTTGCAAGAAATGCAACAACATTTTGAAGTTGTCGGAGTAATGTGAAGGATCAGATCAAGGAAAAGATGCTGAGGTTGTCGGAGAAGCCAACCCATTGAAGAATTAAGAGTTCATCCCTTTTTGTGATGGGTCCAATTCAAGCATCCCTGAGGAATGTACTGAATCATGAAGTGATCAAGTTATGACTATAAGTGAAGATATTCAGAACCAAGAGGTAACCTCTATCGCGAGCCTTGAAGGTAACATAACCACTGATGACTGGACTATCAGGCCTCAGCTGGCTAAGAAGATGTAGATCCAGAGGATAAAGTTGGTAGTTCCAGGAGATGTTGGGACGGTATCACTTTCTTTGCAGTATGCCTTTTATTTTCCATGCATGTAAATATTGAAAAAATTAAAAAATTAAAAAAATCAAAAAATCAAAATCAAAAAAGGAAATCAAGCCAGTTAGGTCTCAGCTCATTAAGGCCTGAACTACGAAAGACCTGATCTCCCCTCATCAATGGGAGTACGTAGGCAGCCATTTATGGTGCGGTTAAACTAAATAAAAACCCAAAAAACCCAAACAAACACTTTAATGTCATTCCATCAAATCTGGCATAAGTCCCCAGAAAGGAAGAAACAGCGATACACTAGGACAACCAACAACGAGGACCTTCAAAGAGCCAACGCCCTCAATCACAAATCTTCATCAAATAAGAAGAAAAATCATCAAGGCCGATTGCGCGAACAAGTCAAGAACAATGATTAAGGGCATCAAAGCACAAATCTACTACTTGTTCACTATATAGTATAGAGGAAAAAGCCTCTTGCAATCTCGGCATGTTATCAACCCATCTGTCAAAGAAACTATCCTAGACAAAATGCAAGTCTGGGGGAATTTCAAAATTGGCGACAACCCGATATTGCAACCCTTACAACAAAACTAGGGCAATCTCAAAAACAGCAATAACTCAACACTAGGGCATTTATCAACCATCCTAAAGCGGAAAATGCACCAGTCCGCCCCATCAGCATAGTCCACCATCATCTCACTGGCTATTCGGTATAATCATTTGGTCTTTTCTAATCATACTATTCTCAAAAGGAATAATCCACATGTGAGGTATGACTCTTTCATCTCTTTATGAGCTTTCAGTCTCCATCTACATGCATTAGCGATAATATACATGTTAAGTATTCTTAGAAAGAGGTTTTTTCTTAACTTGTTATGAATAAGATTAATTTTGATAAGCGTCCGTGGGGCGAGAATAACGGGAACGATTAGAGAATTAAGACTATTCAACCATTTGATTGGGCAAGACATCCCAGTTTAAAGCGCTTTTTGGAACAGACTTAACCTTATATGCATGTCTGTACTTTGCGATTGCTTTGACTCTTAGTTGTGGGGTATGAAGATATGGCTGAAATAATGGCAATTAATGAGGAGATAAAAGATAAGTTGCCAGCCTAATGTCTCAAATTGTGGCCTAGGTTGCTCAAGTTATTAAGCCTTATGGGTGTCTTTACACCTGGTGCCCTAAATCCATCTGGTTTGGTTGTCATCAGCCTAACGCTCCTTACATGGGTAACTTTGCGCCTACAAAAATGAGCATTAAAAAAAACAAAAGGCAAAACCTGAGCAGATCTGAATCGTAGCGTAGGTTATTCGAGTAATTAATTTTGATGAGTGTCTTTACACCTGGTGCCCTAAAGCCATCTGGTTTTGGAGTCACCGGCCCAATGCTCCTTACATGGGTGACATAGAGCCTAAGAAAATGGACCTGTCAAGCTCAGGTAAAGAGGCAAATAGAGTTATCGCCTAACTTTTCTTGAAGCGTGGCCTTTATTACTCAAGCCAGTAAACCCGAAGGGGTGTCTTAACACCTAGTGCCCTAAAGCCCTCCGGTTTGGGAGTCATTGGTCCAAAACTCGTTACATGGGTAATTCTGAATAGCCTAAGAAAACAAGACAAGTTAGGCGAGAGAAAAGAAAAATTAGAAAAATTTGCGAAAGAATAGAAATGAAACCCCTTCTAAGAGTTGAGTCACTCATAGTGTGTGTGTCATATAAATCCAATTTTGTGAAAAATAACGTATAAAGTGAAGATGAAGTATCTCTATTATAGGGATATAAGTCTTTTGAATCTAATCCCACCCATGAATAATGACCATGGATGCTTTAAAATTTCCTTGCAATTTCATAAATTTTTAAACTTTTACTTTAAATGCTTTATTCACAAGAGTATATTAATCCCGACGGCCAAGTCGTCAAGCTTTTGGTACATTTTGCTCTTTTGATGTGTAGGATATTGCTTACTCGTGACTTGGTCAACAAAGAGAGTTTTCCATATGAATCCCTGGTGACAACATGTGAAAGGACTAGGGCATTTTCTGATTCCAGGAAGGGGAAGGAGTTTAAGGTAGAATCAATCTTCTCATCAAAAGAAAGGGGAGAATTCCTGAAAGAAATCATGGTGATATAAGCTTGCCCCTACAAAAGAAGGTGAAAATTCTCAAGAAAGTCCTTAACTCAAGAGCAGAAGCCCAACGACAAAAGGTCTAGCGAATGAAATCTACACCATTAAACATTTTAACCTGCGACAAGTCTCATAAGTTGAGGCATGTACACCGAAGTTCAAAGTTGGGCAGCGAAAGAATGAGCCACACCCTCCAAGGATGTCAGATGCACTAAGGTCATCAGTCAAGACGGGTTGCAAATCAAAAGCTAAAGGGAATCGGGCACAAGCACCCAACAGCGAAAAGAAACTCCAAATCGCCTCAGAAAGGGTGAGGTAAGTTTCTACTCCCTACACTTTAAAATGTGCATCAACCTAGGATAATAGACTCCTAAGGATAAATCTATGTCCTCACATCATGCATGATCCGCACATGTACAAAAGCACTACATCAGCGTACATCTCCATCAAGGTTTAGCATGCATCTCTCATAGATTTAAATATTCATGCACATTAAATGCCTAGATTAGAGAAAAATTTTGTTGTAGACACCATTTGGTATTATAAGCCATTGGCATCAATCCAGCGTAACATCAGGCGGAGTCTGGTGAATTAAGTCATTGAATATTACTTCAACGAAGGTATCCGAAGAACTAGTATTTTAAACCAATGGCATCAATTCAGCGCGACATCAAGATAGTTTAGCGATGAAAGCTTTGTATACCACCGTTTAAGTGGGAATCAAAATAGTTTGGTAATGACAGCGTAGTTAACTACCAGGATGGTAGGATCCATTGTCAAACTACCATCAGGGTAGGTGCCATTGTAAACTACCAGCATATACATCGGGAAGGTCTATTAATTTTAGAACATCATCCCCAGTAGAGATATAGAAAACATCTTAATTTCTCTTCATCAAACATGCATTGACAACACTGAAAAAAGCCAAATCGTTAGAGTCAACACCAGCATAGTGTTAGGATTTCGGCACATCAAAGCAACGCACAGCGAAATATAAATTGAACAAAACAAAAATAATTTCTGAAACCCAAAACAGGATCCATGTGAAACAGATATTAATTCAGTGTTAAGAGATTATAACGATTATGAAATAGCTTCTAAAATGCTTCAAATCTCTAACGCAATAACTCATGAAATTATGTCTCTATGGTATCCACACGAACGCACACGAACCGCGCACAATTCTGCAAAGGGAGCTGCGGTACTAGCCACTAAAGGAACATCCTTTTAATCTTGACATCCTAGATTAAACTCGAGTCATGAAATGTGACGCCCCCAAAATAGGTATACATCACCCATTCTGAGTTATCAAATACATGGTACAGAAACAACTACAACTTTATTAATACAATTGTCGTGCAAAATACGACAATATTTAAACTGTGAGTTTAAATACAAATATTGTCTTCTAGACAATATTCACACCCAAATAAGACCTCATTACAATTATTGATACATTATTTCACAAAAATGGTGAGGACTGCTAAAACAACTTCTAGAACCATCATTCCATACCCCGACTAGTACTCGCTACATTCTCGCCTCCTGAGATGAAAATGGAACAAAAAGAAAAAGGGTGAGCTCAACTAGCCTAGTAAAGAATATTATGACTAAGATAATATAGAACAAATTATCCTTAGTCTTCAACAGGAAAAAATCTGATAGAATATAATAAACAACAAGTTTCAGATCAATATTCGCAGCGGAAATAATAATTCATAGAAGAGTTACGTAGAGAATGAAATCAGCTATTAAATATGAATTTAAAAGTCCATCATTAATATTTTATCCCTGTAATATTAATCAATATACATCTTGAATCAAATGTTCATCTTTGCAGTACAGGCCAAAGATATTCATCAATTAGTCATTATTGGATTGAATAAATATTTTTCGATGAATTAATTATTAGATTAAATAATTAATTGATGAAGTTGTGGTAGATTAATTTAATTATATGGGTTATATTTATTAAATTAATGTGAAGAATTTTATTATTCGATGTATGTATTTATGTGAGCTTATTGAATTAAAAGAAATATTTAATAAGCCTAATGTTATTTTAATTAATTTAATTATTAATTAGGGATTTAATAATTTGACATTATTAATCAATGAGAATTTGAATTATGTGACTATGTGAATTAATGAGAAATTATTTTATTTTATTTAAAATAAATTAAACTAGATATTTAATTTATTTTATAACGGGTGTGACATGATTTAAACTATATGATAAAAGGTTTTATTAAAATAAAGAGTTTTAAAACCTAGTTATGCTAGCCAAACATGGCCTTAGAGGGAGTTGAGGGCAGTTACCCATGACTGGGTAACTGACCACAACGCGTCAGTTGTTTTCTATATTATATACGTCTTCCTTCCTTTTCTTTAATTATTTGGCTAAGTCTGTAAAGTAAAACAGAGAGAGTGTTTGAGAAATTTTGAGGGAGATTGTCAGTGGTGTGATTGAAGTGGTATCTGTAAGAGAGATTGTTATCTTCATTCATTTAAGCTTGGGTAATTCTCTTCAACCCAATTTCTTTTTTTTACGTCATATAGTTTTTATGAAAAATGGCTTTCATACTTTCTGTTGAATCTCTGTATATTGGGAAAATATGTTAGGGATATATGTAATAATTCGAGTAGCATAGCATGTTTTATATATATTGTATATGATTCCATATCATAAGTTTCATAATATTATGACTTGTTGTTTCAAAAATTTACAGAGTATGTTATATGGCCATATGGCCCTTATACGTAATTCTAATATGTCAACCATTAATTTTCTACAAAATTTTCACTTATATGTGATTATACATGATAAAGCGAACAAAACGAAATTTGAATGGTTGGATTTGGTTTTATAACGAATCTGTGGCGTTGAATTTTAGGAATTTATGTTCAACATTTCAAGAACATCAAGAACAGTATAATTTACATATTTTAATTCTGTAATTATGTGTTTTAGTGGGTTAAAATTACTCTATAAAGGTTGGATAATGATTATGTATAAATTCTAGCATGTGGGTATGTTTAAATTGATGAATTTAATGACCATGTTGTGTTTATTTCGCCTGATTCTCTGTTCTTCGCGAACTGGAAATTCAGAATCTGGAGTGTCTCACCGCGACGCCAACTCAGTGCTCGAGACTGTAATACAACATGAAAGATATAAGATAATAATGTTGGCCATAAACAATACCACTTAGCGTAATGTCCGAAAAATATTTTTTTAAGTGTTCAAGTATAGAAATGTGATAGCAACTTAATCTAATGATTATAAAGACTCATTAGACATACAATGAGATATGAAAATAGGTTCTTATCATGTCATTAAGGCATTTAAATGTTAATTGAATTGTTGATTATGTAATTAGCTTGTTATTCGTATAGTGTAATATTACGTGAAAACAAGTGTTGTAATTTGACTAAGTATTGTCATGAACTCGAGTTAGACAAAGAATAAACTTGTGATGTTTAGTACGTTATAATTGACTGGTATTGTGAACGCAAATGATATGTAGGATTTAAATCAAAGAACGAGTTTTATTAACTTGTAATCTACGCACGAGGCAAGTTTCCTAACCCTACTTGTTATCGTTATATAGGTTGATGAATTCACCTTTCTACATTGAGCAAGTTCTCATTATTATTGATCAAGTCTTTTTTGCCTATTAATCTTTCAAACATGATGCTGTTATACAATAATTATTCTATTGTATACCTTTTGAGATTTTATTCAAGTTAAATATTCATTTACTATTAAACCTTGTTAGACTAGCGAACCCTTAATGATTCGACTAGTCCATAGTTGATGAGCGTTCTAAATTCAGAACCCTTGATGAATTATCCAAACCAACCTTCCTTTGGTGCAGACTCGAATGTCAAAATGAGATGAACAACCCTATATAGGGGATTACTTATGCGTCAGCGTTAAGATATTGTGCACAATATGGTACTAAGGGTTGATCCCCCTAAGTACGAGAAGAAGAGTTCATAGTCTTATAACTGTTAAAGGTTTCAAGTATAAACACTTGACAACCTAGGACATAGTTCAAGGTCTTATGACCCTTAGAAATTCTTTTGATTCTTGTTATTCATTCTTGATTCAAAAGTTGAGCTTTTATATCAGAAGTTATTAATCCACTCGCATGTAATTATTCATTTATTATATTGTTATACTTGTGGGCAACCGTGCTCACTCTTGCGTAATAATAACATTGCAATTAAGAACGAACGATCTGACGAGCCTTCCACTAGTAAAGGCAAGGGCAAGCCTAGCAAGTAATGAAGACTGATTATTTATATGATTATGTAATTATAGTTAGACTTGATGTTACTTAAGATTTATTTGTTTATGTTACCGCACAGATGATTTAAGGTTAGAGTAACCTGGGATTTATTTATTATGCAGTTGATGTAACCCCATAAGGGGAGATTTATTATTTATTTCTATCTATTGCATGGTTTGCATTTATTTATGGGTAGATAGATAGATGATGTTTGTACAGTGAACACCAAATCCTGTGGAAATGGAAGTACCGGATTTGGGGGTGTCACATGGATACAATCAAAGCTAGTATCCATAATAGATATCTTGGACAAAAAATGAAATTTTAATTTTTCTGTGAATAGTGTCGTATTCGTGAATAGTACCGTATACGTGAATAGTGCCGTATACGTGAATAGTAAGCCCGACAATAAAAGACAAGAATTTCATAAGAAAAATCATACCAATATTTTGGTATAATGATATTAAAAGAAATAATATCATTTATAAAAAAAATAACATTCCTTACCTCCAAAAAGACAATACTTCTGACTGGAATACTGGATATAGTGTTGAAGGAACTTGCACCGTATAACAACACTCAAAGTATCAAAATACTCACAAGAATACACTCGATAATATAGAGAGAGAAGATTTCAGTTTCTGGTGTGATTTTCAATTCTAACCTAAGCACCCTATTTATAGGAAATTGCTTAGAACACCAAAGTAGAAAATTTAATAAAATATTAATATATATAAAAAATTTCTTATGCACACCAATAAAACTGAATTCAACATGTTTACCACTCATGTGGGGCCCACCCAAGTGTAAAAAATGTTTTCGTTAGAAAAAACATTTTAAACTCTAAAAATAATTATTCCAGAACTTCTGAACTTCAATAATTCATAATAAATAGACCTTTAATCAGAAAAATTCAAATCTTATATCCATTCCATAGGAAATTTAATTCTCTACAACTTTGCGTAAAGAAAGTTTTTCCAAATTCCAAATGTAAATTGACCAAAATCCACATACTGAGATTTTTTGTAGGCTATAATCAAATTTCAAATCAAAAAATGGGGTCCATCAACACACAAAACATGTATTAAACATTTTTTAGTAACAAAATACTCTTCCTCCTCATTTATTCATATATCCCACATTCATTGTAAAATATCACCATTATTATATTATAATAATATAATAATATATTTAAATGAATTATTTTATCAGAAAAAGATAAAATATTAATTTTCAACAATTGTCAAATTAAAAATTTTCTCCATATATATCCACATAAAATAAATATTTTCCTTATCATATAAATCAATAATTAATTATTCACAAATAATATTACAGAATCACAATATCGACAACCAGGCCGTTCCTAGGAAAGAGGAGGCTTTCCAATAAGGATTTCTCCTTACTGGCACGCAATTAGGTGACCAAACCTCTCCTTAGACAGAAATTTCTAGACATTGCTAATAATGATATCTAATAATATTATTCAAATAATGTGAATTATTGCTCCGATAATAGAAAATACTGTGTAGTGACAATTATTGAAACAACAATAATATAAAACATCAACGTAGCAATTATTGAATCAATAAAATAAAATATTGAACAATAATTACTATAACAATTATTGAGTAATGCCTTCTTACATAAGAATCAATAATTGGTGTAATACCGTGTGCTACTGTATTTTTAACCACTGAGTATTTCAATAGTATTAACGGTAACAACTACGCCGTTATGTATAAACAACTTATACTTGTCGTTTTCTTCATCCAATTGCTTTCCGTTATGGGGCCCACACAAGGCTGCGCCGTCGTACGAATATTCCCCGACAGTAAGAATATTCCACGACCAAATGAATATTCCCCGACAACAATAAATATTTTATAATCACTTGCTTATCTGAAATATTTGCGCATTTTTCCCATAACTAACCACATTAATCAAATCAACCCTTACTATTTTAAAATAAAAAATAGAGGAAATTTAATTTCATTTATAATAAGTTGGGGTCTTACAACCTCCCCTCCTTATGAAATTTCGTCCTCGAAGTTGACGTACGTACCTGGTGATTCAAAAAGGTGAGGATACCTCGCTTTCATTTCTGTTTCCAACTCCCAGGTCATTTCCTCAATAGCATGGTTCTTCCACAAAACTTTAACTTGTGGTATGACCTTTGTACGTAATACACGCTCCTTCTTATCCAAGATCTTGACAAGTACCTCCTCGTACGTTAAGTCTTCAGCTATCTCGTCTGGTTCTAACTCAATAACATGGTTCGGGTCTTTCACATATTTATGTAGCACAGATATGTTAAAAACATTATGAACACGAGACATACTTGGAGGTAAAGCGAGTCTATAGGCCACATTTCCTACTCGGTAAAGAATCTAAAATGGACCACTAAATCGTGGATTGAGCTTTCCTCTCTTCCCAAATCTTGTAACTCCCTTCCATGGAGCAACACGCAACAATACATGATCCCCAATACTAAATTCCACGTCCTTTCGATTAAGATCCACATAACTCTTTTGTCGATCTTGTGCCCTTTGTTTATGTTGTCGAATTATTTGGATCTTTTCTATAGTAATACGTACCAACTCTGGTCCCAACAATGTTGCTTCACCCACCTCATCCTAACATACTGGAGAGGGACACTTCTGTCCATATAATGCTTCGAATGGAGCCACACCTATACTTGCTCGATAATCATATTTGTAGGAATTCCACCAATGGTAAATACTTATCCCAACTCCCTTTGAAGTCTAGGACACAAAGTCTTAATAGATCTTCAAGAGTTTGAATAGTCCTCTCGATTGTCCGTCTGCTTGAGGATTGTATGTATGCCAATCAATCAGAAATCCGTGCCCATAGCTTTTTGCAAGCTAAACCAAAATCTTGAAGTGAATCTTGGGTGACGATCTGAAACTATGGATACTGGCATGCCATGCAATCTCACAATCTCATTTACATACATACGAGCAAGACGCTCAAGGGAATAAGTCTCCCGTATCGGCAAAAAATGAGCAGACTTGGTTAATCTATCAACAATAACCCAAATAGCATCTATTCCTTGAGAAACCTTGGGAAGACTCGTAACGAAATCCATGGTAATGTGTTCCCACTTCCATTTCAGAATCTCAAGTGGTTGCAATGGACCCTTAGGCACTTGATGCTCCGCCTTTACACGTTGACAAGTTAAACACCTCGAGATAAACTTCGTGATCTCTCTCTTCATATTGTTCCACCAAAATGTATGTCAAAATCACAATACATTTTGGTACTTCCAGGATGGATTGCAAATGGCGTATTATGTGCCTCCGTCATGATCTTGTACTTCAAGTCAGAGTCGTTAGGAACACAAATTCTGGAGTGGACTCGAAGTATTCCTTATTCATCGATTCTTGCTTCTGGAATAGCACCTTCTTGAACTTTCCTTTTCATACGCATCAGCTCCAGGTCTGTGGCTTGAGCAACTTTAACTTTATCGATTAAAGCTGGTTCTATTCGTATACTTAACATCATCGCATGGGTCCCCGGAGTCTTGAATTCTATCTTTATCTTTTGTAAATCACACAAAATGGGCCTTTGCATTAACAACATCGTACTCGTTCCCGCATATGATCATCTACTCAACGCGTCAGCTACCACGTTCGCTTTTCCAAGATGGTATTGAATGGTGTGGTCGTAGTCTTTCAACAGATCAAGCCAACGTCGTTGCCGCATGTTGAGTTCCTTTCGGGTGAAGAAATATTTGACGCTTTTATGGTCTGAATATATCTCCACTTTCTCCCCATATAGATAGTGCATCCAGATCTTTAGCGCGAAAATGACTGCTGCCAACTCTAAATTATGAGTAGGATAATTCCTCTCATATTATTAAGTTGTCGCAAGGCATAGGCTATGACCTTCCCATGTTGCATGAGAACACGTCCTAACCCTTTGCCTGAAGCATCGCTGTAGATAACAATTTCATCCGAACCAGATGGTATTGTTAGAACAGGTGTCGAAATGAGTCTCCTCTTAAGCTCTTGAAAACTCTTCTTGCATTCCTCGCTCCAAACGAATTTTATATCTTTCTGAGTCAGCAGAGTTAATGGAGTAGTGATTCGAGAAAATCCTTCCACGAATCTCCGATAATAACTAGCTAAGCCCAGAAAGTTACGTGACTTTCATCACCGATTTACTTGGTTGCTCCCAACTTTGTATTGCTTCAATCTTCGCCGTCAATGAGATACTCTATGTTTTGACACTACGTGCCCAAGGAATGCTACTTCCTCAAGCCAGAACTCGCATTTCTTCAACTTGGCATATAACTTGTTTTCACGAAGCCTTTGGAGTACCAGCTTCAAATGGTGCTCATGATCTTCACAACTTTTGGAGTTTATAAGGATGTCATCAATAAAGACAACAATGAACTGATCCAAATATTCCTTAAATACTCGGTTCATCATATCCATGAAAGCCGCAGGAGCATTAGTCAATCCAAAAGATATGACTAAGAATTCATAATGCCCGTACCGAGTTCTGAAGGCAGTCTTTAGAATATCCTCAGTTCTAATCTTCAGCTGATGATATCCAGAACGAAGATCGATCTTTGAGAAGAATTGTGCTCCTTGAAACTGGTCAAACAGGTCATCAATGCGAGGTAGCGGATACCTATTCTTGATGGTGACATGGTTCAATTCCCGGTAGTCAATACAAAGTCTCATACTCCCGTCTTTCTTCTTTACAAATAACATAGGAGCACCCCAAGGAGATGTACTAGGACGAATGAAACCGATGTCCAACAACTCTTGTAGTTGGACCTTTAACTCCTGAAGTTCAATAGGAGCCATTCGATATGGGGTTTTAGAAATGGGCTTTGTACCAGGTTCAAGATCAATAAAGAATTCAACTTCATGTTCTCGGGATAGACCGGGAAGTTCTTCAGAAAATACGTCAAGAAAGTCACTAACAACAGGAATATTATTCAAATCTGACGTGTCTTTATTCAAATTCATAACATGGGCTAAGAAAGCTTGACATCCATTTTTTAATAAACGAATGGCTTTATGTCTTGATATAACAGTGATTGATTCTAGTGATTTAGTTGCTTGAATTCGAATAACAGGTTGATTAGAAATATGAAAACTAACAACCTTACGAAAACAATCAATTTTGGCATGATGAGTAGTTAACCAATCAATCTCTAAAATCACATCAAAAGCAAGTATCTTTAAAGAGATAAGGTCAACAGGTAATGTGATGGTGCCAACTTGGATCAAATAAGATTTATAAACAGTGGATATAATGAAAGTTTTTCCTAACGGAGTCTCCACAGATAAGTAAAAGTCTAATTTCTCCAGAGTCAAGTTTAAACGTTGAGCAAAAGCAGGAGAGATAAATGAATGGGTAGCACCGGTATTTAGTAAGGTATAAACTTAACAAGAATTTATGATTAGCTTACCCGTGATCACCTCGTTTGGGTTCCTCGCATTTTGAGCGAATACGACAAACGCCTTCCAGAACCGCTTGACTTTGAATTTTCTCGGGACGACGAGTCACCATCCCCACTGAACATAGTTTCACTATAGTACAATCTCGAGCGATATGTCCTTCCTTTCCACAATTATAACATACCTTGAACTGTTGTGGACAGTTTGGGCTGATATGTCCCTCTTTTCCGCATTTATAGCATACGACCGATGGTCATTCTCCTCCCTTAGAACCGCTTGTCACTTGGTGTCGACGCCTTCACATTGTCAATGTTGAATCTCCTTTTTAAAATCTCCCCGACTCGCTTCTTCTATTTTCATGGCTATGATTACCACTACAATGGGTTGCCGCTTTGTCCACATTTTTCTTTCCCCGTACCGGTTATCGTTATTCGATGATCGCCGCCACACCGATATGACACTGGTTGTGGTCCCTCGGTTGAATGTACTCGTTATCTCGCTCTAATAATTGAGCCCTGTTAATAACATCTGAATATAGAGAAAATTTATGAGAAATGATATACTAACATATGTCGGGTTTCAAACCTCTCAGAAACATCCCCGTCATACATTCCTCATTCTCCACCAAATGAGGTGCAAACCTGGATAACTCCGCGAACTTTGCCTCGTATTGGGACTCTGTCATGTTGTTCTGCTGCAGTCTAATAAACTCTACCTCCTTCATATGACGAATACTTTCAGGAAAGTATTTATCATTGAATAGTTTCTGAAACGTTTCCCAAGACATGTTAAGTGAGGCTGGATGGGTACACTTCACAGATTCCCACCAGTAATCTGCCTCATTACGAAACATAAAGGTGGCGAATGGAACCTTCTGTTCCTCCGTCCATCCCAAGACATCGAATATCTTGGTAATTTGTTTGACCCACGTCTCCGTCTTAATCGGATCCAGCTTTCCCCTGCACTCGTGGTCCCAACTCCTTGAATCTTTAGTCAGGACAAACCGTATGCGTTCTTATCATTTCCACCGTATTTTGTACACGAGCCTCCTTCGTCTGATTTTGCATGAACTGCAAAAAGCTTCTAAACATTCCATCGTTCATCGTCTGATCAGTGGTGTTGTTTACAGGAGGAATATTGCCAGCCTGTTGCACGTTTTTCTCTTTGGTGGGTAAATGTGTCTCCACGGTCTCATTTACTCCACTGTTAACATTCTCAGTTGCCATTCTCAAATACTTCCATAAAACAAGGGTTAATTAAACAAATTAACATATCACATAATATCCTTATAGTATGACCGACCAATAAATTAGTTTAGGTAGGACATACTAGCGAAGGATTTGCTCATCTCTCCCCTCCTAGTTCTATTCCCCGATCTCCGCCAGAGACCATATCCCTAAGCTCTGATACCAACTGTGATGCCCCTAAAATAGGTATACATCACCCATTCTGAGTTGTCAAATACATAGTACAGAAACAACTACAACTTTATTAATACAATTGTCGTGCAAGATACGACAACACTTAAACTGTGAGTTTAAATACAAATATTGTCTTTAGACAATATTGACACCCAAATAAGAGCTCATTATAATTATTGATACATTATTTTACAAAAATGGTGAGGAGTACTAAAACAACTTCTAGAACCATCATTCCATACCCCAATTAGTACTCGCTACATTCTCGCCTCCTAAGATGAAAAATGGAACAAAAAGGAAAAGGGTGAGCTCAACTAGCCCAATAAAGAATATTATGACTAAGATAATATAGAACAAATTATCATTAGTCTTCAACAGGGAAAAATCTGATAGAATATATTAAACAACAAGTTTCAGATCAATATTCGCAGCGGAAATAATAATTCATAGAAGAGTTATGTAGAGAATGAAATCTACTATTATCTATGAATTTAAAAGTCCATCATCAATATTTTATCCATGTAACATCAATCAATATACATCTGGAATCAAATATTCATCTTTGCACTACAGGCCAAAGATATTCACTAGTTGTTCATGTTCATCTCAACACCTGTTCATCTTTGCACTACGGCCAAAGATATTCATCAAAAAATCATTCATCTTTGCACTACAGGCTAAAGATATTCAATAATATAATCATTTAGGACTGAGGATGATGAAAAATATTTTAAAGACAACGAATCCAGTGAAACAAAAGAATAAATATTAAGGATTCGTACTTTAAACATTTCGAGTTCAAAAATACTTCATAAATAATCATAATGGAGTAAAATTCAAGAATGATCAAAACATGGATACAATCAAAGCTAGTATCCATAATAGATATCTTGGACAAAAAACAAAATTTTAATTTTCCTGTGAATAGTGCCGTATTTGTGAAGTGTCATATACGTGAATAGTTCCGTATACGTGAATAGTAAGCCCGACACTAAAAGACAAGAATTTCACAAGAAAAATCTTACAAATATTTCGGTATAATGATATTAAAAGAAATAATATCATTTATAAAAAATAAAATATCCCTTACCTCCAAAAAGATAATACTTCTGACTGGAATACTGGATATAGTGCTGAAGGAACTTGCACTGTATAGCAACACTCAAAGTATCAAAATACTCACAAGAATACACTCGATAATATAGAGAGAGAACATTTCAGTTTCTGGTGTGATTTTCAATTCTAACCTAAGCACCCTATTTATAGGAAATTACTTAGAACACCAAAGCAGAAAATTTAATAAAATATTAATATATAAAAAAAATTTCTTACGCACACCAATAAAACTGAATTCAACATGTTTACCACTCATGTGGGGCCCACCCAAGTGTAAAAAACATTTTTCTTTCGAAAAAACATTTTAAACTCCAAAAATAATTATTCTGAAACTTCAATAATTCATAATAAATAGACCTTTAATCAGAAAAATTCAAATCTTATATCCATTCCATAGGAAATTTAATTCTCTACAACTTTGCAGAAGAAAGTTTTTCCAAATTCCAAACAAAAATTGACCGAAATCCATATACGGACGATTTTGCAGGCTATAATCAAATTTCAGTCAAAATGGGGTCCATCAACACACAAAACATGTGTTAAACATTTTTAGTAACAAAAATACCCTTCCTCCTCATTTATTCATATATCCCACATTCATTGTAAAAATATTACCATTATTATATTATAATAATATAATAATATTTTTAAATGAATTATTTTATCAGAAAAAGATAAAATATTAATTTTCAACAATTGTCACATTAAAAATTTTCTCCATATATATCCACATAAAATAAATATTTTCCTTATCATATAAATCAATAATTAATTATTCACAAATAATATTACAGAATCACAATATCGACAACCAGGCCGTTCCTAGGAAAGAGGGAGCTTTCCAATAAGGATTTCTCCTTACTGGCTCGCAATTAGGTGACCAAACCTCTCTTTAGACAGAACTTTCTAGACATTGCCAATAATGATATCTAATAATATTATTCAAATAATGTGAATTATTGCTCCGATAATGGAAAATACTGTGTAGTGACAATTATTTGAACAACAATAATATAAAACATCAACGTAGCAATTATTGAATCAATAAAATAAAATATTGAATAAAGAATTACCGTAATAATTATTGAGTAATGCCTTTCACGTAAGAATCAATAATTGGTGCAATACCGCAAAGCATCGTATTTTTAACCACCAAGTATTTCAATAGTATTAATTGTAATAACTACGCCCAAGTTATTTATAAACAACTTATACTTGTCGCCTTCTTCATCCAATCGCTTCACATGGGACCCACACAAAAGGTCATACTATAAGTATTTATTATTCCCCGACAATAAGAATATTCCACGACTAAACAAATATTCCCCGACAACAATGAATATTTTATAACCACTTGCTTATTTGAAATATTTACGCATTTTTCCCATAACTAACCACATTAATCAAATCAGCCCTTACTATTTTATAATAATAAATAGAGGTAATTTAATTTAATTTATAATAAGTTGGGGTCTTACATGAAATGTGTCATACTCTTTATAATTTAATCTGAGTTTTCTTGATCAATGAGTAGACTATATGAAATAAATCACTATTTGAGAATGACCATGCATTTCATAGTCCTACTCAATCAAGAGGCCTATGGATATCACCCCTAATATATAGGAGGGTTAAATTCCATCTAGATCACTAATATTCCTCACACGATTCATGATGTACCCAATAATCACCTTTATAGTCCACACTATTAAAGGTGACCTTTAATAATATCAAAGTACATAAATTCCCGTGTAGTATTATAGTGATTTCAGGTCGGAGGATCATTACATCATTATAACTATGAGAATCACTAATGAAACTTTGCATAATGCTCCACGTAGAATTCTCATGGTGGATCTGTCCAGTACATCGTTCTCAAACATGTACCTATGCATTGACTCAATATCTTATATATTTATGACCAATGAGATTTGGTCATCAGTCAATCCACATATTAGTCTCAATGCATCATTGTTGTCCCATCAATAATGAAACTTGATTAGGGACATTTAAGAGCAATGATACTAATTGTTATTATATAATTTCATGTTCAAGTCATATACTTGAAACTATATAATTTGTATCACTATTCTAAGGAATTTTATTATGTTAACATTTATATAACGAAGTAAATAAAATCATAATAAAATTATTCATTTATTCAATCAAATATAATATTAAAATGTTAAGCAATTATATCAAATAATTGGCTTCTAGGGCATAAACTCTAACACATAGGCATCAGCAGCAACCGGTAAAGGTAAAGCGAAATGCGATGTGTGAAGTGCGATTTGCGATATGTGAAATGCGATGTGTGATTTATGAACTGCGATTTGCGAAAATATTTTAAGCATTCATCATAACATTCATTACATTGCGATTTGCATCATTAAAAATACCTTGTAATATTTCTAGTGTCTAGTAATCTTTATCATGTCCATTCCATTGCATTGCATGAACATGCTAATGAGGGGCATTTGTAAACACTCAAAATGTTGTTTTCCTGTTACTAACTATGCAAGAGGGAAAAAACATCTTTTTCACACTCCAGAGATAACCCTGGAGGACCACAACATCAATTCCAACCCCGAAAATAGCCTTAGGAAAATGAGTTCCAACCCTGGAGAGAACCCCGGGGGATCAATTTTAAAGCCTGGAGATAATCCCAGTAGGTCAAACCAACCTCAGAGATGACCCTGAGGACAGTCAGAGTCAACGGCAGGCTAACCTCAGAGATAATCCTGAGAAAAGACTGCTACAACTGTGCAAAAATTGGAGATAACCCCGGGATGGACAAAATGGACATTTACCAACTCAACTTCAACTTAAATCAAATACACTCATTTCAAATCAAATTTCTTAAAAAGAAGTCCCACAAGAACCATATCCTAACGTCCGAGCGCAAACTACGTAAAATAGCTCAACGGACTGCCTGACGGAGACCCGAAAATGCTATTTCAGTCATAAGGGGAAATTCTATGTAATGTCGTAGCTCCCAGAAAGAGCTTTTTGGAATGGTATGGCACGCTTCCATCGGACTCATGGATTGAAATTTATGAAGGTTCGAGCGAACAACGCGTTGTCTGAGTGCACGTACTTTGAGACAGCGGGACCCACGTTTCCTGGGGCACCCCGGGCAGTCGCAGGTACACTTGCGGCTTTCCCTCTTTAAATAGAGGGCTCAGGGTGGCCATTTTGAAAGAGAAAAGGCAAGGAAGCCCTGTCCATTTTACTCTGTATACACTATAAACTTAGTGCTTTTTCATTTTAAACACTTGAGAGCTTATACTGTGCTATATTTTATCGGTGGAAACCAAGTGTTCATTCAATTAAACCTATTTAAAGTCTTCTTGGCAGCCCACTTTAAGACTTCCTACATTTCTTGAAGCCTTTCTCCACTTTTTGCACACACAGTTATTCACGTTGAGAGTCATGTTGTGTGCTAACATTATCGAGTTATGCCTCGATTAAGCATGGATTTACATCCGGTGCGTTTATTGATTTTATATATATATATATATATATATATATATTTACATTTCTGTTAGGCATGGAGTTTATTTCGTGGCCATTTACCGCTTTATTTACATTTTGTCCCGCCTGGAGTTTACTTCGTGGCGGTTGATCATTTATATATATATATATAACTGTTTACAGCTTTCATATAAACTGTAACATCATTTGAGCTTAGGAATCTTGTGATCATAGATTCAGTCTCCTGAATCTAGATTCGGTTCCCGTGAAGGACATTTTTGGCTGTAACGAGCTTGTAAATTATTCACGGTGTTCGAATTTCCTTAGATGGATCTCGTGCCCACATGGAGTTTGGCACTGCTATGTATTTTATTTTCTCGAAGATGCCTCACATCTCGAAATAAAAGCAATTAAGCCAAACATATAATAAAATGGAAGTATCAAAGGCCTCAATTACAATTGAGCATAAGGGTTTGAAAAACCTCTTTACAAAATATCACTACTATATCTTATTAAAACTGAACTTTTATACAAAATTAAAACCCTTTTGTATATAGGTGCAAATGAGGCATAACAATACTTCTAGATAATTACACATTGACCTACACATACACATACTAGTATAACAGTTTAATTAAAAAGTGGCGATCACCGTGGTAACACGGATGTCAGGGGGTGCCTAACACCTTCCCTCCATATAATCAAGCCACCAGACCCTAACGAATCTCGGTTTCACAAACCTGTTAAGTAGTGTCACATCACTGGGTCAATGTGAAAACATTTTCTCAGTTGAGTTGGTGCAACCATTTAAAAATACCAGCTAGCGACTCTTACAGTCCAATCATCGACATAAACATGTCGGACCTTTTCACAACTTGTTTCTTCAAACAAATCTCACCTAACATGAGAACACCAAAAGGGATAGTAAAAATCACAACGTCGATATGGAGGAGACACTGGCCGTTAGAAGGTCTCCGTCATTCTTTCCGATGCAGAATAAATAGGGAAGTAGTCAGGCTGAGACTATAAAACAAGCGCTAATTGGGAGACAACCCAATTAATTACTTAATTATGTAAAAATTCATTAAATTTGAGGCTATGTAATGTTATTGTAAGTTGTTTTGGTTTATTTCTGAGGAAAAAATCCTCAAGAAGAGAATAACAAAGAAAAATTAAGTGGAAAGCTAAACAAGCGAACAGGGCATTAGGCGTCGCGGGCGGCCGTGAGGCTTGGACGTCGTGGCTTGTAGACGCATTCAGCAGATGGACTGTAGTAGAGAATCTTGCGAATTTGGCAAATAAATCCTTTTCCTTTTATAATTCCATTTATTCCATACCAATTCTACTTGAACTCTAAACTCTTGGACTTGTAGGTTATAAACATAACATCAATTAACAAGTTTTCAAGTACAAATCCAGATCATTGAAGTCAAGAATTGTGCGGAGTAGAATTCAGTCATATTGAAGATAGTTCTCATGAGCTAAATTATTCAATATGGTCAACGAGCGTATAAAGAGACAGAGATCACCTCAAATTAATATTAGAGAGGAGTATGATAAAATGAGGTTCTTGAGCCTAACGGTAGCACTATACTATTCTGTCGAATTGCAATTTCTAAACGAAATTCCAGAAAGAGGCCTATACCCGGATGATAAGGATGATAAGGGAGTTTATGAAACAATTCAAAAAAACAGACGGGAAAACTTTACCCAACAATCGAGTATTCTTACAATGGATGTAGTAAAGGAATTATACTCCAACATTATTGATACATAATATAACACAGTAACGGTACGAAGCAAAGATGTTCATTTTGATCTAGTAACAATTAATGAATTTTTCTACATTTGAGATGACGGCGAGGGTGATGACGAATTATTAAAATATAAAGAAGAATTGTTCCCATGGCGCAAGGCACTCAAAAATCTATGCAGGTTGGGGGGCGATGGTAGAAAGGTATGGGGGCCATGAATGCTATATTTCTACAAATGAACTAAGCCCGTATGGTTTACCATGGTTCTACTTTATATGTACGCACGCACTTAGTGCTAACCAAGAAGATCAACGAACTTACTCAGGCAAGAGCATCCTTACTTTATTCTATCATCAAAGGTAAGAGGATTAATGTGGGGATGATAATTCATAATTCAATCAAAAAAGCAATACAGAATGATATACAAGATGGTTTGCCGCACCCGTCATTAATTTAGAGATTATGCTTGGAAGCTGGAGTAGCAGTGGGAATTGATGAAGAACGATAATCCCCTTAAGTACCAATAACAATTGAATAAATGAAAAATTTAGAATATGGGCCAGAGGAGTCTCCCATCCGAATGGAGCCGAATTTATAGTCAAGCCAACACTTCAAGGAAAAATAGTGAATATGCGATGGTGGTTGATAATTTTTTGAAGACAGTAGGATAAATCTATGAAGAATCACAAAAACTTTAAAAAATTGTTCGTCGACAAACTTGATAATTCGACCAGCTACTTCACCGGATGAACTCCTATTCTGAATATTGTATAGGTTTCAACTCGGAATTTTTGAAAGTATTTGTGAATGGTGGATTAGGTGCAGGCCCGATACATTTTCCACTACCACTAGTGATCGAAGACATTATCATCGATTCAGATGAAGATGAGGAGCCTACCACCAAACGACCATAATGGTTTAAGGAAGTCCTCATGATTTATTTTTTTTAATCCTTTTACATTGAGGATAATGCTTATTTTAAGTTTGGGGGGAATCTGAAGTATTTTAGTTGGGTAGTTTAATTTGAATTTTGTTGGTATATTCACTATAAACGATCATAAGACAAAACTCGTCCACTAGGGGTAACCTTAGGGTTCAAAGGCTTATTGTGAAAGTAGAATGCACATAAGCCAATCATATTAGATAATAAAGGATAAACCTTGTAACAATCTTATTCATTTATTAATAAAAGAATTATTGTTTAATTAAAGGCTTTTAATTTATCTACATGGTGTTATTTTATAATATGTGATAAACTCATAGTTTTGAGCAATACTTTTAGAATTATGATGATGGTCATGCTAATGAGATCTAAATTCTTAGATAGCTCATAAACTAAAATTGTTCACAATCGTTGGATTACAAAAAAGAGGATTAGTGAATCTGGATAGATTGGTACTGATGAGTGGGTTTTATACCTACGAATTGGATAGTGTTAAGACTTAATTCTTTGTTAAATTGAAGTATTATTTGTGTCGTTTTACTTATTTTTGTGTTTGTGTTGTAGGAAACGGCTTCATAAGGTCAAAACATGAAAAATGGATCTTAGTGGCATTTCTATAATTTTTGGAAAAGTACCCCCGTCGGGGCGGGCTTTTTGGGAGAATAATTTTGTTTCAAAAGTTGAGTTCAAGGAGGATTAGTTTGAGCTGTTTGTTTCAAGGACTTTAAGGACTCTAAAAGATATATTAAGAGGCATATAAAAGAAGAAAAATAATAAGGATTAAGTGGGATGATTCCATTAGATTAGGACAAACCCCTAGTTTTTATTAGATTTGGAGATTGAAAAAACTTAGAGACCATTGAAGATTCAAAGTAAGAGCAAGAAGGGAGCATCAAATTTGCAGACAACAGATTCTATTTTCTTTTCTACTTCTATCTTTGTCTTTTAATGTTTATTCAATTGTGAATTCTTGGTTTTAATTCAATAATCATGAACTAAATTCTTGTTTAAGAATACAATGGAGCTTGTTGCATAGTTTATTTTAACATGCTTCTCTATTAATTATTGTGATTATTCTTGGATTGTCTATTATGATTTGTGATAAATTAATTAATTGTCTAGGTAATAATTATCGTGATAACCTATAAGAACTCGAGAGATGGATTATAGATTTAGATCTTATCATAATAGCATGTGATTGTGTTTTCTGTATAGCGTTGGAATTCATAATTTATGTCTAGGAAAGAGATATACATATACATCGCATGTAATCTGCTAGAGAAATTGTGCTTAAAATCCTCTTTAATTGTAATTCACATAGAGATACAGTGAATTAGTTAATTAATTAAGGTGTTCTTTTTAATTCTATCATCTGCGGATTTAAGTGATTTGATTATGATGCATTGAGATATGGTTATATTTATTTATGGGTTCTTGATTAACAATTTAGAATAGTGAGCATAATTTATAAGAAGTGTATTAATTTAAGCGAATAAATAAGTGAAGTTGTGATCTTAAATCTCTATAATCTAATTTTTAACTAATGGTAATTAGAATTAGTTTAATTAAATAATTTAATTCATACCCTTAAATTGATTGTTTAAATAAAAATTAGTTTGGTTACGAGTTAGTATTTGGTAATTTTTATTAATAATTCCTCGTGGGAATGATACTCTACTTACACTTTATTACTTGTTGACTACATATACTTGTGTGTTGTGCGTAACTAGATTTTACACCAATAGGTACATACGTTGCTTGCTCATTGGATGAGGATGATTGATCTCATGATCATTTGTGTGGAGACACTAAAGTAAGTATGTGACACCCCAAATCTTGGTACTTCATTCCCACAAGATTTGGTGCTCACTATTCAAACATTCATACTATCTACCCAAATAAAATAATATTTGAATCATAAAACCTCCCCTTAAATAGGGATTACATCATTAAGTTCAAAAATATCCCAGGTTATCTAACCTTTAAACATCATTCAAATGCGGAAATAAATTATTACATAACATCATTAAAATAAAGTCTAAGATCATCATAATAAATAAAAGTACAAATCATCATCACTTGTACAATTTTCCCTTTCCTTTGTTAGTTGAAGGTTCATCTACCTTCTCCACCTTAGCTGCAATGAATTTATAAATATGCAAGAGTGAGCAAAACAATTGCTCACTGGATATAACAATGAATCAACATTAGTATAATAATAATATCTGCCAATAATAGGCTCATCAAAACTGAATAGTACTCTAACAATGATAATCAGGAACTGAAATCCAAAATATGGAATAAACATAACTGAGGGTCATAAGACCATGAACTATGTCCACAGTTGCGAGTAATCTTTCAACTCCAACTTTAACAGTCATAAGACTATAAAGACTCCTCGTACTTAGGGGGATCAGCCCTTCGTACAATGTATTGTGCACAAACATTTTAACGTTACGCGTAAGTTAACCCCTAATAATAATAGGGTTGTTCATCTCAGTATTTAGAGTACAATTCCACACCAAAGAAAGTTTGGTTTGGATAGGTTTTCAAGGGTAATTTGAAGTTTAACGAACATCAACTAGAGGACTAGTTGAATCATTAGTGTTTGATAATCACAACATAACATAGAATAATTGAAAATCATAAATGAACTGGTGATACATATCAAACTCGTGCTTGAAATAACTATAGAGCATAAGTATTCAATAAAATGGCTAAAATGGTTAACCTTTGCTTGAACAATAAATAAGCTAAGGTTAGAGTCTTATAACATTGGAAATGAATTTACTGAATGTACAATAACTAATAGCAAGCTGGAAACTAAAAACTTGCCCAACATGGTATTAAATTCATGCAAGGGTTAAAACAGTTCAATAATAGAAACGAGAATTCAAAAACTTCGTCCATTATACAATAATAGAATTCAAGAAACTTGCTTAACTATAAACAATTTATACATTAATATCGGAGCGGTTCCTGGCGCTAAGTCGATCACGAACTCGATCTCTCGGTCAGGTGGAAGTCCTGGCAAATCCTCCGGAAACACGTCCACGAACTCCCTAACTACTAGTATTTCCTCCAATTTCACACCCTTCTCCTTTTGAGTATCGACTATGTAAGCTAAATACCCTACACAACCTTGACTCAATAAATTTTTGGCTTGTATCATCGTTAGACATTTCATTTGTCTAGGCGATTTGCTACCATGAAAAACTACCTTTGACGGAGTCATAAGGTTTACACAATTCTTTTGGCAATCAATTATCGCTCCGTAATTGAATAGCCAATCCATCCCTAAAATAACATCAAACTCTCCGAGCTTTATTGGGATTAAATCTACTTTCATAACATTACCCTTAATGTTCACCCTACAGTTCTTGTACACGAACCTAACATGAATAACTTCCCCATTCAAAATTTCTATGTTTAAAGGGATTTGCAACTCATCACAAAGTATTTCTAACCTCTTAGCAAATTCATAAGATATAAATGAGAAAGTAGCACCCGAATCAAATAATACATATGCATCTATATTATTGATTGGGATAATACCTGACACGACATCTTTTGATTGCACCGCGTCCTGCACCGTCGTGTTAAAAGTTCTGGCTGTGGGCTTGTTTGTTGATGTTGGTCCAGCAATAGCCAATGCTCCTCCACTAGCATTTCCTTTACTCCCATTTGTCTCACCAGATCTCTTCTTAGGGCATTCACGAGCAAAGTGATCCTTGGATCCGCACGTGAAGCACACATTCTTCTTAGCTTGAGTGCAATTTGGGGCGATGTGACCCTCCTGGCCACAATTGAAGCATACTCATTTCCCCAGCAAACACACTCCCTTGTGAAACTTTCTGCACGTAGTACATGCTTCGAACTTCTTATTTTGCTGGTTTCTTTGCTGATTTCCAGCTCCCCCATTCACATTCCACTTCCTTGTCGGGTTATTGTTGCCATTTCTGCCGTTACTACCACCACTATTAGCTTCACCTTCACCTTTCTTCTTCCTCTGCTCTTGATTATGTTTTGTTACTGCCTCGCCTGTACTTTCAGCGAGAATCGCCTTCTCCATCACTGCTGTAAATGTCTTCAATTGGAACAGGGAAAGCCTACTGTACAACCAGGGTTTCAATTCTTGCTCGAACCTCTTCACTTGGTGTTCGTCCGTGCTGACTTGGTATGGCACAAATCTTGCCAACTCGTTGAATCTTGCGACATACTCAGACACTGACATTGTTCCCTGCTTCAATTCCAAAAACAGAACCTCTAGCTGACTCTTCGAACTCTCTTGGAAATAAGTCTTGAAGAACAACTCCTTAAACCTATCCCAAGACTTCACTCCTGGTCTTTCTTGAGTTTTGTTGGCCTGCCACCAATAGCTAGCCTCCGCTTTCAACATAAATGTTGCAAAAGCAGTCTTCTGATTATCTTGTACCCTAGCAACATTAAAAACCTTCTCGATTTCCATGATCCAGGTCTGAGCCTCAACTGGATTCATGGACCTTCAGAATTCTGGTGGTCCAACCGCCTTGAAGTCCTTAAACGTAATACCCTGATTCTGAGGTTGATTCTGCAAAGCACCCGTCAGTAACGTCACTAGCTGCTGAACCGGGTTTCCTTCCACACTATTATTGTTTTCCTCAGTGGTTCTCCGTCGTGGTGGTTGACGTCTTGAGGCCATTTTCTGTTAAAATACACCCATTAGCTTTTATTCAACCTTTTTAAGTATTATATACTTGGGTTACACATCATAAAAGTTTATCACACCACACTTAACACTTTGAATAAAACAATAACTTTTATTCATTCATCATAAAAAAAAACATCAAAACAATAGCATCACTGCTATTTACATTACTTTCATGAACTATAAACTTTCTAGAACTATAACAGTTGCAGGATAACATCATCATCATCTATCCCATTGGTTATATCATACTCGAGATTTACATTTCGTTTATTTTCAAAATCATATATCAATTACGTTCTCTACAATGTCCTACTAAGATACTATGTAGCCTTACGACGCTCTTCCTCCATAATTTAGAACATTGTTCGGCGATCCAATACGTATAATGGTAGCGTCTCAAACTGAATCGGATAACTCATGACTCGATCTTTAGCTCGATTGACCACGTTGTTGAATACGTTGTTCATTTCTTCCATCTTTCTCCTCTCTGCTATCCCGGCTCGTTGATAAGCTTCACTGTACACATTCTCGGCTCTTTCCCTCTTCATAGATTCTTCTTTCAGCTTATTCTCCAGGTCTAAAATCTTCTCCATCATTTTCTCATTTTCCCCTTCTGTGTGGATCAGCTTCTCTTCAACGTTGTTCAATCATTCTTCTCGATCCTGGATCTCATCGTCTTTCTGTGCCATCAAGGTCTGTTGTTCAGCTACTATCTCTTGTAACTCCTTGACAGTGTCTTGAAGTTCCACATTGCGGTCATACACCTCGTCATACATACGGGCAACTATCGAATTGAGTGGAAGCTCTTCCTCCTCGTCCTCCTCATCCCGCGATTGTGGCAGCTCTACGGGATCCTCCTCGTTTGTCTCTATCTCATCATCCTCAACAGGTACCCTCTCCCGCCTCAACTACATGGCGGATCGAGGAACTGCTTCTGTGGCGATAGTTATTCCCAAATCACCTGAATATCTCGAGGCTCCTCCTCTCTAGCCTGACTTGATCCTCCTATATTAGTCATCCTATCAACCAAAATTTAAGTTTTTAATTACTAATCATTACTACTCGACAGTCACGAGCACATAAGTTGTAATCACATAAGCACATAAGTGTTTTATTATTCTCTTTTCTAAAACTCGATAAGAGTTTATCATCACTATCTTTTCAAAGGTTACTTCCTAAGGCTTTTCCCCCACCTAAGGTTCATAACCTAAAGCTTTGATACCAACCTGTGACACCCCCAAATATAGGAACTTCATTCCCACAAGATTTGGTGCTCACTATTCAAACATTCATACTATCTACCCAAATAAAATAATATTTGAATCATAAAACCTCCCCTTAAATAGGGATTACATCATTAAGTTCAAAAACATCCCAGGTTATCTAACCTTTAAACATCATTTAAATGCGGAAATAAATTATTACATAACATCATTAAAATAAAGTTTAAGATCATCATAATAAATAAAAGTACAAATCAACATCACTTGTACAATTTTCCCTTTCCTTTGTTAGTTGAAGGTTCATCTACCTTCTCCACCTTAGCTGCAATGAATTTATAAATATGCAAGAGTGAACAAAACAATTGCTCACTGGATATAACAATGAATCAACAAGTGTATAATAATAATATATGCCAATAATAGGCTCATCAAAACTGAATAGTACTCTAACAATGCTAATCAGGAACTGAAATCCAAAATATGGAATAAACATAATTGAGGGTCATAAGACCATGAAATATGTCTACAGTTGCGAGTAATCTTTTAACTCCAACTTTAACAGTCATAAGACTATAAAGACTCCTCGTACATAGGGGGATCAGCCCTTCGTACAATGTATTGTGCACAAACATTTTAACGATACGCGTAAGTTAACCCCTAATAATAATAGGGTTGTTCATCTCAGTATTTAGAGTACAATTCCACACCAAAGAAAGTTTGGTTTGGATAGGTTTTCAAGGGTAATTTGAAGTTTAACGAACATCAACTAGAGGACTAGTTGAATCATTAGTGTTTGATAATCACAACATAACATAGAATAATTGAAAATCATAAATGAACTGGTGATACATATCAAACTCATGCTTGAAATAACTATAGAGCATAAGTATTCAATAAAATGGCTAAAATGGTTAACCTTTGCTTGAACAATAAATAAGCTAAGGTTAGAGTCTTATAACATTGGAAATGAATTTACTGAGTGTACAATAACTAATAGCAAGCTGGAAACTAAAAACTTGCCCAACATGGTATTAAATTCATGCAAGGGTTAAAACAGTTCAATAATAGAAACGAGAATTCAAAAACTGCGTTCATTATACAATAATAGAATTCAAGAAATTTGCTTAACTATAAACAATTTAGAATGAATCAACAAAATGAGAATTCAAATAACATTAGAGTTAAAGTTAGTTCGAATGAACTAGGACGATTGATTTATTCAATCAACAGTTGAAATAGAAAGCTTACTCAATCAAAGAATAAAGCTTCATAATGTAGTAATGGAACTAGCTCAACGAAAAATAAAGAATTAAGAAACTTTCTCAATGTAAAAGATAGAGTTTAGAGACTTGCTCAATGTAAATATAGAGATAGAAAACTTGCCTTGAGCGTAAGCTATAAAGTTAAACTCACGATCACCTACATATAATTTAGAACCACAATACCTATTAGATATGCTAACATATCATAACATGTTCATTACCATTCACATTTCAGAAACTCTTAGTATTTTACTTTGCAACACTTGTCTAACTTTCATTATGTATACCAAATTGTCACATAATGCATTCTCGATTTACTAATCACTTTTAAAATTTTGAATTCATAAACCACATAACATGACTCTATTTAACCTTGTTGTTACATGATTCTAACATTCCATAACCTTAAGCTAAGCTACAACGAACAACCAAAGTCTGCAGAATAAAATGAGACTTCAATTGGTGTAATGGCTACTTCATGCATCACAAGGCAAAGTTTTATATGGAATGTCACGCCCCATACAACAATCGCCGCACGCTTAAGGGTCATAAGGCCATAGCGACTTGCATAACCCAGTTTTTCAAAACAGAGCTTCTGCACATTTTCTTAAGCCAACTAACACGAATTTCACCCATCAAACAGTGATATTCACACGTAAAATAAATATACAACTATCATAAACATGATTGCTCACATTTACAACCAATTGGAACAATTTAACATCAACTAAAACTATTTTAATTTCTCAAAATTCATATTTTTCATATAAAACTCCATTTTTGATATTCAACCCAAAAATAATCACTGTTAATTCAATACATGACCAAATCATCTCATTCAAATTACGTCATGCTCGTATCACATAGAACTAACATATACAAGCTTCAATTTACAGTTTAACAAAAGAATTGACCATCTAAATTGGTACTTACCTAAGCCATACAAAGAATACATATACTGACAAATTTTCTTCCTACTGTCAAACAATTTAGCATGCAATTTCTTTGTTTGAACATTCCTCCAGCATTACAAACATGTATAACCACAATTATCAACTTTATATGTCCATAATTCAACAATTGATTATAACAGAACATAAGAAAATTCTTGCCGTGAAATACATATACACATATATACACACATATAAAACTCTAAGGTTGTGAACATACCTTCAATTAGCGTGTAATTCTTGCTACGATCACTGGAATTGTTGAAAATCCTAACCCTTCTCCCAATTTCTCTCAACTCTCAGTTCTCTCTATTGCCTCTAGACTAGCAAAACTATAATGAAGCTTTGATAGCCAGTATGCGTAATAACCAAAATGAAAAACTGATATGGCCTTAATACATATATTAAATATATCGGTTACCAACATAACGTATATAATATAAATATATTATTTTATTTATTTTATTTATATTATTAAATTTAAATTTCAAAAATTAGAAATATCAAAAGCCCTAAGCCTTGTTTGGCAAACCATTTAAATTTTAAAGAATTAAAATACTTAAGCCTTGTTTGACAAAAACTAATTTAAATATTTTTTAATTTATTTTAATAAACACTTTAGTTTATAAACTATAATCACATATTATTTTCATATCCAACATTAACCCATTAAATTAATCACATACTATATTTAAATTAAATATAGTCTTTTAGCAAATATCACCAAATTATAATTTTCATTATAACTTTATTTAATAATTTAACATACTATCTAAATTATTAAATCAACACAACAACATAACCTCTTATGTTATAATACAAACCTCTAATTTATAAATTAATTTAATTTATAAAATTCTCTAATACATTTAGATTCATTAACCATGACATCCATAAAATATTTATTTAACAATAAACACCTCAAATAATATTTATATAATTCAATAAATATTTAAATTACACTTTAAAATTTCGGATCGTTACAAAGTATGTAGATGCTTATTGGAGAATTAGTTTACTGAATGTGGCTCGCTAAGAAATACCTAATGGAGTTTTATTTGCATGTCAATAGGAATTCCTGAAGTGATAGTAGTACAAGTAATCTTTAGACTTGAGATCATCATAGTATCTTGTGTATGATGATTTATACTTTGACATGTCTCTTAAGACCCTTAGAGTATATCAAGGGGTATGCTTGGGTGTAAAAAGTTATATATGGAGATAATGTATGATCAACAAAGAATCTACCGCTTCTAGTAAAAGAAGAGAATGTCTTATGTGATTCGATAAATGATAACCCAATAGTTCTTAGCAAAGGAAGAATGAATTTAAAAAAGGAGTTTCTAATTTTCATTATTTGGAGTTGTGTATTTGTGAATCGAAATACATATAATTAAATAAAATAAGATTTGACAGTAATTTTATGTCTTGTATTTAATTAGGACATTGTATGATGGAAGGATTGAATTGTACGGTGACTATTTACTTACGGGTTATTTTATGAATAATGTTGAAATTTATATTATCTGGAAAGTCGTTGATCGCTAAGGATTCTTATCCTTAATGTAGAATAAATGTTATTTATTTAAATAAGATTAGAATTGTTCTAATTGATTTATTCACAACCGGTTTAATATGAAAAACCTAAAGGGTCACACCCTAAAAGAAAAAATATATATTTAAGAAGTAAATGGTATAATTGTAATAATAAGTTAAGTGTATTTAATTTAATCTATGATTTATAGAATAAATTAAATACCTTAATATTTATTATTTAATATTTTGAAAATATTAAATATAAATTAATAAGTGTAGTCTTATTATTATTATTATTATTATTATTATTATTATTATTATTATTATTATTATTATTATTATTATTATTATTATTATTATTATTATTATTATTTAATTCCTGAAAGAGTTTGGACTTAAATAATAAAAGGTACTCTCATATATTCTTAATAAGATTAGGAGGCCGCTTAATTAAAAGAGTTTAATTAATTATTCCTAATGAGATTAGGAGCCTAAATAATTAAAGGAGTTTCGTTAATTTAAATAAAACTCAATCCCTAAATTTTTTAGGAGGGTTGCCCACATCTATGAATAAGAGGAGTCTTATTTTGATTTGGGTTAATGACAATTCCAAGAGTTGGGAGAGTCACTACAAGGAAAAGCCTTATTTCAGACTGAATGTTCCCTCGAAAATAAGTCTATTTCGTCGAAAGTAGCTTATTTTTGACGGGATGTTCCGTTAGAAATTCGTTCGTATATATATGCAATCTATTTACGATTGAACAAATACGATGAAATAATATCATCGAGTATTAGATTACTTTATTTTCGATGAAAAATTCCCTATGAATAGTATCGTACGTATGAATAGTGTCGTATAAATGAATAGTACCCATGAATAGTACTCCAGCATGAAAAGCTTAAAATTTAACAAGAATGTTTAGAAAATTATCCTTGTGAAACGATACTAGATGAAGCGCAAATTTCAAGGATATTCTACTAATTTCACAGAGTATAGAAGCAATACTTCAACAAAATGAGTGTAGAATTAGGGATACAAAATAAAATAATATTACTTACATACTACAGAGTATGGAAGAAAATATTATTTCATACGAATATTGAATAAAAATAATATCCCTTATGAATACGAAAGAAATAATACCCCTTACCTTAGTAAAAGGCTGAATACTGCAATAGTGAAGTAGCAGAATACTCTTCTTCTTTCTCTCTGTAGCTTCTCTCTTTATAATTGCTCTTGTGAGTCTTAGTGAATTGATGAGAATGAAAGAAGAATGAGCTTCTATTTATAGGAAAACATAGTTTCGATAATTGCACGTTTTGGGGCTCGAATTATTATAGTATAGTACCTTCATCTTTTTCTCTATTTTTAATTTAGTCCTACAAGTATTATCAAACTTGCACCACCTCCCATAATAGTACATGCATGTGAATCAATAGTTCCATTCATGTGAACAAATAGTTATATGCAAGTGAACTAATAGCAATTTAATTGCTCATTTATCCGATTAATTACTCGATTGGTCAATTTAACCTCCAAAAATCAATTATTATCGAAATAATTATCGATTTCCACCAATACTAATAATCTCAACACAATGGAAATATCAATTTCATCTTTAATCAATAGGAACTTATTCATCATTAATATTATAACTCATAATATTTAACAACCAGATCATTCCCAAGAAAGAGGGGGCTTTCCGATAAGGAATTTCTCCCTACATGCGCGCAAATAGGTGACCAAACTCCTTTCCTCCAAAGAAATTTTTTAAAAATCATCAATATTGCAAATAATAATATGAATAACTTTGTCATCTTAATTATTGATTTAAAAATATAAAATATTATGCAGATGATACTTGTGACAATAATTGAATCAATAATATGAGAAATATTATGCGAAGAATTAATATAGTAATAATTGAGTATAACTGAGTGACTTCTCACGTAAGCATCAATAATCAATACTGCAGTGCTTACTACGCAACCCACGCGTATTCATCGTACTTTTTACCACCGGGTATTTAAACAGTTTAACGGTAAAACTTTCGCGGTTCTTTTTATAAAAAGATATTTTTGTCATTTTCTAACTCCGACAATACTTCCGTTGTGGGGTCCACTAATGATTTTGCCATCGTACGAATATTCCCTGTTAAAACAAATATTCCCAGACCAATCGAATATTTTATAATCACTTGCTTACTTTAAAAAAATTTCACATATCACATTTAACTTTAACTCTTTCTCAATTTAACCATTTACTAAATAAAATAATAATTATAAGAAAACTGAATACTTTAATTTCCTAAATTTTGGGGTCTCACAGGTAAGAACCGATTGTTAATCCATTTAAAGCTATAGAAGTCTTCTTTGGCAATCCACTGTAAGCCTTCTTACATCTTTTAATGCCTTTCTCCACTACTGTGCACACAGTTATTTACGTTGAGAGTCGTGTTGTGTGCGTATGCCTGGACTTCAGTCCGTGGCTTTTTATTTCTTTAGTATATATATACTTATATATATATATATATATATATATATATATATATATATATATTTTGTACCAACAATATCGAGTTATGCCTTGATTGAGCCTGGACTCACGTCTAGGGCGTTTATTACTTTTATACATATACTTATATATAAACTGTTGTCGAACTCTTTTTGATGAGCCTGGATTTATATTCAGAGCGTTTACTACTTATATATATATATATATATATATTTACATTTCTATCAGACCTGGAGTTTACTTCGTGGCGGTTGATCATTTTTTACTGCTTTATTTACTTTTTCGATCCCCCATGAAGGTAAATATATATATATATATATATATATATATATATATATCGCTTTTATATATTTATATTTCTAATCCCCCATGAAGTTCGCTTCGTGGTGGTTGATCGTTTGTATATATATATTTATAGCTTTTATATATATATAACTGCTTACAGCTTTCATATAAATTGCTATGTCATATGAGCGTAGGAATTATGTGATCACAGATTCAGACTCCTGAATCTAGATTCGGTTCCCCTGATGGACATTTTCAACTGTAAATAACTTGTACATTATTCACGGTGTTTGAATTTCCTTAGACGGCTCTCATGCCCACAAGGAGTTCGGTACTGCTACGTATATTATTTTCTCGAAGATGCTCCGCATCTCAAAAATAAAAAACAATCAAGCCGAACATATAATAAAATGGAAGAATCAAAGGTCTCAATTACTATTGAGCATAAGGTTTTGAAAAACCTCTCAGTTCTATATCTTGTTAAAACTAAATTTTTAAACAAATTCAAACCCTTTGTATATAAATATTTATATATATATAAGTAGTAAATGCACCAGATGTAAATCCAGGATCATCGAACAGAGTTTAAAAGTAGTTTATATATATATATATATATATATATATATAAGCAGTAAATACTCCGGATATAAATCTAGGCTCATCGAACAAAGTTTGACAACAATTTATATATAAGTATATATATAAAAGAAATAAACGCTCTGGACGTGAGTCTAGGCTCAATCGAGGCAAAACTTGATAATGTTAGTATATATATATATATATATATATAAGAAATAAAAAGCCACGGACCGAAGTCTAGACATACACACACAACACGACTCTCAACGTGAATAACTATGTGTGCAAAAAGTGGAGAAAGGCTTTAAGAAATGTAAGAAGGCTTATAGTGGACTGCCAAAGAAGACTTCAATAGATTTAAATGGATGAACACTCGGTTCCCACCGGTAAAATATAGTAAAATCTCACAAGTGTTTAAAATGTGAAAGCACTCAATTTATAGTGTGTACAAAGAAAATTGGGCAGGGCTTCCTCGCCTTTTCTCTTTGTAAAATGGCCACCCCAAGCCCTCTATTTATAGAGGGGGGAGCCGCAGGTGTACCTGCGCCAATCGCAGATGCACCTGCGGCTACCTGGGGTGCCTCGGACTATGCGGGTCTCGCCATCTCGAAGTACGTGTACGCATGCAATGCGATGTCCGCTCGAACTTTCAGAACTTCAATTTGGGCATCTGATTGAGGTGTATAAGACCTTTTCGGAATGATTTTGTCGAGAGTTACACAAATGACATGAGATTAGAGGTTGGACGAAGTCAGGAAGATGGGACCATGCCTAGGTCTTCAGGCTTTAAATTCTATCCGGTGTGTTGTCTTGTGTAATAGTCACTCAAGATTAGGGCTCTGATTCTTGTATAACATTGTTGTGCATAATGTATATTAAAATGTTGTTGAGACAGCATAATATGGGATTGAGGTGGCAAAATGATGATTTTACCCCTCACCAGGGTTATCTCGTGTTTGGGCTGATATAACAGTTGTTGTTCAGGGTTATCTCTGAGATTGGACTGATGTGCATGCAGAATGTCCTCAGGGTTGTCTTGAGTTGTTCCTGACCTCGCGGGGTTGCCTCTGGGGTTGGAACTGAGTGCCTCGGGTTTGTCTTCGAGGTTTAAACTGGAACTCCCAGGGTTGTCTCCAGGACTGAATATCTCAGGGTTGTCTCAGAGATAGAAAACTGATGATTCTGGGGTTATCTCCGGAACTGGAATGCACTCCTCGGGGTTGTCTGAGGTTGAAACCGAAAATCCCGGGGTTGTCTCCGGAACTATAACTGGTTATCTCGGGGTTGTCTACGAGATGGTAAGACTGATAATTCTGGGGTTGTCTCCATAATTGGAGCTTCTTTGTCCTCTAGGGTTATCTCTGAAAGACGATTCTACCCTCCTTCAATGTTAGTAATAGGAATGCAAAATTTCGAGTGTCTACAATATATATATATATATATATATATATATATATATATATATATATATATATATTTATTATATATAGTGAATTAAAAAGAAAGTTTTATAACCTAATATTATATATTAGGAATGTGAATTAAATAACCTAAGGGTTACAGTATTAAAAATTCTTGTATTTAAAATATATACTAACCTAAGAGATTAATTTTATTATTCTAATTTATTATTTAATTTAAACCTAATTAAAGAAAGCTTAATTAGGTTATAAAATTAAACCTACATGAACAATTATTTAAATTCCAAAATGAGTAAAATAGAAACCTTAATTAAATAATTAGGATAAAATAAAAATTGGAGTGTTGAACCAATAATATTTTACATGGCCCAATTATTTTAATTAGAAAGCCCAAACAATTTAATTGGGAGCCCAATCTTTATCCAATGTGGTGAGGGACTTTTAGGTCATTTGATAAAGCAAAATTTGCTAAATAAAATAAAGCAAAAATTGGAAAAAGGGGGGGGAGTCTGTCCGACCACATGAGGGGGAAAATAAAGCACATGGGATAAGTATTTACTTCCCTCAATTGTCAAGATTAGGTTACCAACTCTTACCTACTCCTTTAGTTGTCACCATATCTCCTAAGCCACCTTATTTTACCAAGATCACAAGAAATTGAAGAGAATGAGAAGGCAAGATATTGGGAGATAATATATACTTACAAGAGTGGTATGTATATATTTTTACTAATAATATATAGTCTCTAACACATTTACAAACAATTTTCCTTCTCATTTCTTCTTAAAATTAACAAAATAAAATATATATATATATATATATATATATATATATATATATATATATATATAGAGAGAGAGAGAGAGAGAGAGAGAGAAGAGAGGGTTAGGTAGAGCTACATAGAGGGAAGAAGAGAGGAGAGTTTTGATCTTGATACATCCCAAGTTCATCTCTTATTTTGGTAAAAGAAGAAGAGCATCCTATAGATCAAGTTATAAACACCTTTTGTTTTATTATTTTGGTTAATTTTCAAAATATAAATCTTATGTTCTTGAACTCCAAAACCTTAGATCTACATGTTAATGAGTGTTTTATGTATGGATCTAACCATTTTGAGTGTTAAAAAGTTGGGTCAAAGGAAGAAAATAAAACTAGTTTTCTAATGGTAAAAAACCCTAGCTTTTATCTACTTTGAAATTTTGCAATTAAAAATCTACACTGTTTTGTGATCCATCAAAGAGGGGTGCTAGATATGTGAGTTATCTTTTAAAACCAAGTGATAGCACTCAAAAATTTTGATTTTACAATTCATGAGAACTGTTTTAGCCAAAGCAATCCAATTAAAAGAAAAAAGGGAAAATGACAATTTCTGGCCAGTTCATTGCAGGGGTATTTTCATCCATTTTATGTATTCTAATTTTTTTGAGAAACTTTGGTAAGTTAGTATGATGAGTTAGCAAGGTTCAATCCAAAGATGGTGATTTTGGATGTGTAGAATGAAAGTTATAGATTTTACAAGAAATGACTATTTTAAAAGTGAATTAAAATAACTCTTTGTTTGTAACTCCAACAACTGTGAAAGTTTTACTGGAAGTTGATGTATATAATAGGAGCATACCCTGAACATTTCGTAATTTTTGGACAAAAGGATGATATATGATAATTGTTGCAAGATCTGACTATTTTGGACCATTTAAAAATAGTAAATAAAATTGGAAAATTCCAGAAAAAACATATGTTTATGAGGGAACCATATTCTAATGATTCTCAGAATAAAAAAATTCAGAACTATTTTGGTATTTTTCATGTAAATGTTTAAGTTACGAATAAATGAGAATAATAAGTTATGTTATGTCATAAATGGTAAAAATATAATTTTATGGCTTAAAGACCCTAAACATGATATGTGTAAATTTTTAGAGGGTATTTTGGTCATTTTTGATAAGATGTTAAATTTATGGCATTTTATGATTGTTAACTAAATGAATTAATAAAGTGTAAACAATTAGAATAAATTATTTGTTGGTTTAATAAATGATTAAAATATTATTAAGTGATTAATAATACTAGATTAAGATTTTATTAAGTAATTACTAATATTTAGATTAAAATTAGATTAAAATATTATTAAATGATTAATAATATTAGATTAAAACATTAATAAATGATTAAAATATTATTAAATGATTAATAATATTAATAAATAATTAATAATATTATTAAATAATTAATAATATTAGATAATAATTAAAATATTAGCAAGTGATTAAAGTATTATTAATTGATTAATAATACTAAGGATGGAATAAAATATTATTAAGAGAATAATAATATTAAGAAGTGAATGAAATATTATTAAATGATTAATAATATTACTATGTGATTAAGATATTATTAAATGGTTAATAATATTAGGAAATAAATAAAATATTATTAAATGATTAATAATATTATATAAGAGTTAAAATAATAGAAATATTATCTAAGGATAATAATATTACTAATGAGTGAGGTATTAGCAAATGTTTGATTACGAGTATTAGTGATTGGAAGATATGTTGTGCTAATTGGGAGGTCAATCTTATTAATGATAGGTCTTTCAGAAGAAGTTAAATTAGATTGTGTAGTCGTAATTAACAAACGAGGCAAGTATCTCTAACTCAAACTCGAGTTATTATTTTTCCAGTATGTTAGTGGATAATTATTATTGATTATTCCACATCTATGATTATTATTGAATATTCGCATTTATTGCAAGTTTCCTAACTCAAACTCGAGTTATTATGTTTCAAAGCATACTAGTGGATTAATTATTAACAATTATTCCACATCTATGATTATTGATATTCGCACCTAGTGCAAGTTTCTTGAACTTTCTTATATATTATCATGTACATATAATTATCTTGTGCAAATTTATTTCTCTTGTATAGACTTTATTATATGCGAGTTCTTTAATTCTTTTAATTGTTTAACCTTGTACAATTGATTATTGTGTGCAAGTTCATATGTTCATTTAACTTTGTTCTTACAATTATTTCATGTTGTTTGAAAATTCTACATTTGTTCAACGTTCATTAAATCCTAGAACTTATACAAATCTTTTATATTTGTATAAGTGTTCAAGCTATCTTTAAAATTTAATTATACCTGAATTGTTTAAGTACCATGTCGATGCCATTTGTTTTGGCTAGACTAATATTTGATGAAGCATTCTATTATTTGTGAACTGACTTGTTATTGAAAATTCGATGCCATTTGTTTCGACTAGACTAATATTTGATGAAGCGTTGTATTATTTGTGAACTAACTTGTTGAAAATTCAATGCCATTTTTTTTGGCTAGATTAATATTTGATGAAGCGTTATATTATTTGTGAACTGACTTGTTATTGAAATTTTGATGCCATTTATTTTGGCTAGACTAATATTTGTTAAATCATAAATTGTTCTATTAATTGAACTTGGTTATTATTAAACATTTATGCCACTTATTTCGGTTAGATCAATATTAATATTATATGTTGAAATCCTTAGCATTTCTTTGAATTCAATCTAAGCCATATTATTGTGGTCGTGACTCATGATATAAGACTAAGAAGAACAACCGTTATAAAAATAAGGGGAACTTTATTGTCGAAAAACGACACGCGCCACACATGTGAGTATTATGCATAATCACAGGTTCAGTGAGGTTGATCACCTTACGTACTTGCAGGGGAATATGATTTAATCTTTATGGTTAACTTATACTCTTGAGGTATTCGGTCAGTAAATGAACTGATAATTCCTCGAGAAGTTCAAGATCCATTTGTGATCACTCAACATAAAATTTGGGGAATAACCTTATTTATTGAAAATTGTTGCAGTATTGCTAATTCTTCAGAATTAATTGAAAATTGTTGAACCCTCAAAACAATTTAACTCTTTCATTCTTGATATGTTATTTAACATAAAATTTAAAAAAAATCCTCAATTTGGATATGATTCATTATTTCAGCTACTTCACAATCTTTTGAATATTGTTAAAGTTCTAAATAGTTAAACTCTTCTAATCATGATATATCATTCTTGTATTTAAACTTGACGAGTGAATTAGTTGCTTACCCTTACTATAAAAAGATATTATTTTAGTCAAGCCTGAATGTTTGAAGAATGACAAAGGCAAAAAGAAGGCTACTGAATAATGTCTTTTATGTAATAATTATTATGTTATACAATGATATAAACCTTTTGTATTACTAAGTCATGTAATGTTAAGGTTAGTGAAACCTGGGATAATTGTTGGGTAAATTCTAGATACTCTATACACGCAATTGTACGTGGTTAACAAGTAATATAATGATAAATAAAGTATCATTCCCACAGAGACTAGTATGAAATTTAATCTAACAATTACCAGTTTTCTATTAACCCAATTTTATTAAACTATTCAATTTAAGGATTGCAATTAATTAATAATAAAATAACTAAAAATCAAACAAATCAACCTAACTAGTTACCGCAAATTTTAATCAAATAATGGAGAATTAGGCTTATAACTTCACTTTAAATTTCACTCTAATTATCACACATTTTTCCTATTTAATTTTACTATCTCAGTTTATTAATCAAGAACACTCAAGTAGAATTAGTCATCTTTCGATACGCTAACACTGTATTAACTTAAATCCCTAAATTGATAGAATTAAGTTAAATAACCTAATTAACTAATTCACTATATCTCTATGTGAATTAAAATCAAATAAGGTTTAAATTTCAAGTTCTTTACGCGATTACATGTGATGTTAAGTATATCTCTATCCTAAACATTCATCTAGATTCCATTAAACACGGAATTCAAGAACATATGTTATAGCAATTAGGTCTAGATTCATACATCATCTCTCGAGTCCATATAAGTCCATACAAAATTGGTGATAAAGCAATTCATAAATTAAAGTACAAATCATAATAGGTAAACTGAAATTAAGGTAGGACAATTATTGTTCAACAGTACTAAAGATCCATTGCAAGCCTAAAAAGTAATTTATTTCATCGTAGACAAATTAAAAACTAAAATAAGTAAAGAATCCATCATCCCAATTACAAAATTTGAATTAAAGAAAAAGAATAGTACAAAACCACCCTTCGTTGTCTTCAATTTTGTAATCTTCGTGATACTGACCTTCCTTGCTCTCCTCCAATATCTTCTCTCAAATTAGGGCTCCAAGTATGATTGATTTATTCTTCTAATTGATCTCTGTTATGTTGTATTATATCCCAACACAAGTCATGTAAAACACTGATAAATGATGCCCAACATAGTCCCAATCCATGCCAAAGTGTTCCATCCATGCAGCTACAGAGTTCTAATCAAAGCAAAATACTTTCTCTCTCCCCGCACCCCTACCCCGAGCGGGGGGTTTTTATCTTAGTGAGGATCAGCCCACGGGTGCTATCTTGTTCTTGGCTCATGTACCCCCGCCTCGGCTGGGGTTTTCTTCACTAATATGCCCACCCCGGCGGGGGGTGCTTTTACAGATGCTGATTTTTGCTCATTTTGTCACCATAACGACAACATTATACCACCATGCCATGTAATGCAATCCTAAACACAAAATAAACACAAAACAAGTAAAATTGTACAGAAATAGACATGATCAACACTGTTTAAGTCCAAATCAAAAGTTGATTCATAGGTATAAAACCCACTCATCAATAATGTTATGTTTTTATTAAGTTAATGTAATGAATGATGTAATTCATAAGGAATAGGTAGATAGATGTGATGTACATGATGTATTATGAGCATCAAATCTGAGGTTCAAGGGATCTGGATTTAGGGGTGTCATAATATTAAACGTCACCTTCTAGCATAATAAAAGATAATAGAGTATCAATTAATTATTATTAGTTTGTTGTGTCACCACAAGGCTTATCTTAATTTTTTGAGATATTATTTTTTATCATATTTGATGCTTATAAATAAATTGAACAATGTTGTTTTGTTTTGTCATCACAAAGATAATATTTTTCTTTTTGAATATATGAAAGTGCTAGGTTAGACTTAACTTGGATAATTTTGATTCGGATGTGTCACCACTTGATCAAAATAATCTATGAGGTAAAATAAAAGGAGTTACATGATGATGTAATTGAAAAGAGTTGTCTACCTATTTATTTATATATAGTTTGTTGTGTCACCACAAGGCTATAAACATTTGAAATGGGATCCTTATTCTCACTAGCAAATATTTAATTAGATTTTGTCGAACTATATAAGTGAGGGTAATATAGCTTCAAGAAAATAGTGGGAGATGTGACACCCCCGAATCTGGGACCTTTGACCCCAGTCCAGTCATCATGATAAAATAAAAACATCCACCTCTAAACAACATACGATAACTAAAATAAGGAATATAATAAACGTACGTCGTTCATTCAAAAAGTGTTACTAGTCCCAAGATTCGATAACGTTAATACAATCTTACAAACATACCCTAAAATAATCATTAAGGTTTATATTACATAACAGTAATTTAAACTAGGCATAAAGTAAAGTCTGATCCTTGCAACTATTCTACATCTTTCCTTTACCCTTGTCCTTTCCCGAGGTCACGGGCTTAGCTGCAATATAATTCATGATATAGCAAGGATGAGCATTAAGTTTGCTCAGCAAGTTTAAATACAACAATAAGGATATATCATGATCAATGGAAAATATCTGACAGTGAATTCAACAATATGAATATCTGAAGGATTCAATAATATGAATATTGGAAGCAAAGATAATGACTTCTTTTTAGAATAACTGGTAGTCAAGTAGACTTTGAACTATAAAACTCCAATGGAATCAATAGTTGATTGACCCTTTGGTTATTGGCTACAGAATAAGTACTTGAGGGGATCAGCCTCGCGTACACCATGTATATGCATAACATTTAAATCTGCTATTTGTATTTTATTTTAGATACCTGGGGTACTCCCCTATCATAAAAGGGGTGTTCTTTCAGTCTAAGAATCCTTACCATCAATTGGTTTGGATAGCTTTTATAACACTTCATACACTTGTCTGATCGAACAAAGGTTCAGACTCTATCTGACATAGTTCAAGAATTATAGAACTTTAAATGATGTATAAGTCTAAGACTGTACGAACTCAAGTGCACTAAGTGCTAATATCAATAATATCGATGTGGAATAATTATAAAGTAATTAAACCACTTAATAACATGCTTGGAAATAAAGTTCAAGCTTAAATGAATAACTTTCATTTCAATGATAACCCGCTCAATACAATATGAGAAGGATAGGAAACTTGCACACAATCTAAAGTTGTGTATGTTAGGAAACTTACAACACAATAAAATTAGTGTTCGGATACTTGCTCAAGTAAAAGAGTAAGAATTAAGAAACTTGCACAACCAAAAAGTGAAGTTCGGAGACTTATTCAATATAAATTTGAGTAAGGTTAGGGAACATTCCTGCTTGCTCAGCTATAATTTAATTCTAGCTTTAATTAACTTGCGTTGAAACGACCTAACGTTAACAAGTCGGTCTTTTCAATTAGTATGTGTAAACTAATATGAGTCTACACTTACAAGAGTCAAGTCATCACATAGCATGCTTCTTAACACATTACATGGCATATTGGTCATATATTACAAGGTAAATAAATCATATAAGCATGCCTTAAACTTCAGATCAAAAACATAATTTTGATGAGACTGCAGGATGACGCAGCTGTGCTGTCCCCTGGCCAGACCAGGGTTGGGCTTTGCTCTCGTGATTTCAATACAACTCTAACCTACCCCTACACTTATACATTAACATACATACATGATAGAGGTTCTCACATAGCACACTGCCATACTTAAGTTTACCTTTGTAAGTTTTAGCTTATAATTTACATGGTGTTCAGGAATAGAAAAGTCATGTGGCTACCATGCTTCATAACTTGGTTATACGATATTCAGTAGTCATGCTTGTGTATAAACAACACAAGTATACTTTACTCAGATAGTTCATATTTTAGAAATTTCCTTTTTATGACTATGTGTGCATAAGTGAAAACCATACCTTAACCAAACGATGTTCATGTCAATATATCTATAGGAATAATGAGTTTCCTAGTGTAACGCCCCAGAAAATTGAACCTTTTGTAAATACTTTTATAATGAATAAAATAATATTATTTGTTATTATTATGTGTTAATAAGATGAATGTCGTTCTATAACCTAGAAACGTTGGAAGGTCGTAGTATTTTAACTACGTGAAGGAATTAAAGTGTTTGAATTTCCAAGACAAAAATAAAAGTTTTTCGAGAAATTTTCTGAAAAACACTATTCATCGATTTCTGCTCGGGAATTATTTTTGAACTTCCAAGAAATACGTAACGTTATAATATCAAGGGGAGATGGATTATGTAATAATAATTTAAGTATGGAAAACACAATATTTCGCATGCGGACTTAGTTCGAGAACGTTAGGAATATTAAGCGTTAAGAAGAAAGTGTATTAATCGTATGATAGTTATGTATTGTACAAATAAATTAATTTGGGTATAATATGAATATGTATGAAGGATGAGATATCGTATATTGTGAATTAATATACGAGGGAGAATATGAGAATAATATGTAGAGAATTGGTAATAAGGCTTTAACCCATTTGTAAATGAACTTGTGAATTATGTAGGATTTCCAAGTCTAATGAGAATTGTATGTGCAAGCCCAAAGTAAATTAATACAAGCCCAAAATGAATAAGTTAAGTTAATTAACTTAAGCCTAGATAATGATCCAATGGGTTAAGCTTGATCCATGAAGCAACCCATGTTTATGTGGGTTAGTCTTGGTGACCAAGTACTTTGTGTGGAGGGCAAGATAATGTTGTGATGACCAAATAATTAGTGTAGGGAGCAAGTTTACTTAACAAGTGGATAATGAATAGTATGGAGGTTAACTTAAGGTGGTGGGATGATTTAAGGACTAAAACTCCCTCACTTTGGCTTTCCTATAAATAGAAGGCTAGGATTTTCATTTGTTGCTTGTTAATTTTTAACCAACAACTTTCCTTACAAAGCAACTTAAGTGTTAGAGAGAATAAGCACATATAAGTCAAAAACTTCCATTGTTGATTTTTAAGAAGAAGAAGACTAGTCATCAAAGGTAAATGATCCTAAACCATTAGTCTTCCATCTCTATCATTGTAGGGAGATAAGAGAAGTGTAGTCTAATAAGCATGTATCCTAAGAACTTATAAGAATTAAATAATCAATGGACTTAAGCCGTATAAGTCATGAATAAGTAACTTGAACCTAAATAAGTTATGAACTTATGAAGAACAATGATGAACTTGTCATATGTTCACCTTATGAAGTTAATATGTTTTATAAGATGTGAGAATGTTGATTAAAGGACTTAAATCAATAATAAGTCATAATAAATGAAATCTAATAAGTTATAATTTTTAAGTCATGAACTTATGGAGAATAAGCCATAAACTAACTTATAAATAAGTTGTGGTAATATATAGTTAAAAATGTTCATATGATGGTTAGAATCCACTTAGAACGATGATAATATCGTTAGTAATGAAGTTTTGCCAGAATTCACACGATTGGACGATAATCGTCGAATTCATGAAATTCTCGGAATGGAAGTCGGATTTTGTGTTTGAACTCGAAAACATTGGTTTTCGATGGATACAAGTCATGTTTGGCATTATAGAGTTGTAGACTCGAAAAATGGTCGGATTTCAACTTAGAACAAAGAAACGAGCGTTGAACGTTCACGAATGTTTAACGTTTTTGTTAAAAATGAATTAATAGGTGAATTTTGAGTAAATGAAGTCAAATAGATAAAATTCTTGCATGAACATGTAGAGTATGTAATTTGTGAACCGTAGGCTCTTGAACTAGCCAATTCGGACTTATAACGAAGAAGTTACGAGTCCGGGAAGTTCGCAAAGTTAAAAATCTGTCAATGATATCTGGTGCACAGAGTTGGCGCCGTGGCGCCAACCCAAGGTATAATGGTGGCGCTGCAGAGTCACGTCGCGGCACGGACAAGAGGGTTAAGTTTGGCACCGCAGATGCAAGGCGTTAGCTCTGCTCTTTCGCTAACTTGCGTCGCAGTCACGAGATGAAAAGCTAATGACCGTATTGCAGCCGCCAGTCTTAGGGTTTGGCCAGTGAAGAAAGTTTACAAGTATGAAATGAATGGTAACTCATTAGTAATGAACTAAAGCTTGATTATAATATTGTTAATACATGTTTAAACCTTAAGTATGATCAATTAAGGTTAATGTAAGTCAATTTTATGTGAATGTATGAACGACGTAATGAATAGCCGGAACCAATAATAATAAATCTAAGTCGTAATTAGATTGAGAAGAAGGGTAAGATTCATTAGGAACCGTGTATGTTCATTCATGACCTAATATGTTATGTGATGTTATTATTTATTGTAGAGACTTAAAGAATTAAACGTAAACGTGTTATAACTGTAGCAGACGGTGAAGGCAAGTATTTTAACCCTTGTTTCAGTTCAATCTGGACAAGCTTTGTGGTTCATGTATTCTTACGCATGAATTAATGTATGATGAAGTCAAAGCCAACTCTTTCGGCTAGACTTATATTATGTTTCTATCAAAGCATGGTCAATGTTTATCAAATTATATTGGTGTGGTTTTCAAATGAAGACTGAGTATGCTAAAAATATTTTATCGTCAAACGACAGGCACGTGAGGTTGCCACAACTTAAACGTACATATGTTTAAGGAATGTAGTGTTGATCAACATAGAGTACTATAGGCTGATAACCTAGACGTGCTCGTAAGTAATGTCGGACTTACGGACTTAGTGTCGGGATGTCCTTTTCAAATAAAGTATGAAATGCTCAAGGTCTTGGACCGGAATTAATGTTTTACTGAATATTATTATTGTAAAACATTTTGAAGGAAAAGAAGTGATATTTTTAATTATCGATAGTACTTCATAAATATTGTTTAGTTATTGAAGATATATGATTCCTATATTTCAAGCATGTTGTTTATTCGAATTGTTGTACTTGGTGAGTTAGTCATGCTCACTCTTGTTTGAACTATATGAACACAGCTAAGATCGAACGGACCGAAGGCAGGATAAGGGCAAGGCGAAGACAAACCCGTAGAATACTTATGTAATAGTATAGGGTGAATGATTGTAATATATTTGATTTTATGACAAGAACACTGTAATGGTTATAAAGAACCTGAGGAAATGTTAATATTATTTTGAATATATATAAGACATATTCGTTCTATTGAGGCTTTTCAATTGAATGTATGTGTGAATAGTAGTACTGTGTAGCACCATCTGTCGGGTTATAAGATACTCGAATTTGGGGGCGTCACACCTAATAAACATGCTTGCATGGTCATAACTTACTAGATAAAAGTCTTGGTCAAGTTCATTTGAAAAGTCTTAAGTTTCTTATCTTTTAAATTATCTTAACTTTCTATCATGTATGCTAGTGTGTTTAATCACTTTAGACATGCATTTCATGTTAATATAAACCATAATATTATGTTCATAAAATCAGAATGCTCACATGAGGTGTTCGTGACAAAGTTTACTTTTGAAATTATATATTTCATTTCAAGACCCTAAGTGTTACGTCAATCATATGTGCTAACATTGTTATACTTGTTCATACTACATGCATGTGCTTATATCTCAAGGTTTTCCCCTTGTTAGGCATATACCTAAGTCATAACATCAAGTTAGGAACACATAGCACAACTAGAAATCAGAAACTGATTCTGGGGTACGACGTAGATGCGCTGAACCCTAGTACAAATAAGGCGCAACTGCGCCATGCCTGCACCAGAAGCAGAAACAGACTCTATTTTGCAAAGCCTCAATCCACTTTGATTCTTTTCAGTTTAAACATGTTCCAATCTACCATTAAAGAGTTCATACATGTAAACCTACTTCCTAAACACATGATAGCATGTTAATTCACATCCATTGACATGAAATTTCAAGTGATTTAAAACATTTGACAAAACCCAACTCAAGAACATAATTATAATTTATACCTCCTTAAGCTTGGATTGGACTCCTCACAATGTTAGTATGCTTCTATAATTGCTCAGCAACTTAGAACTTTCAATTTCAGACTTAACAAACAACAAAAACTGAAACTAAAGCTTCTATTTATAAAGGAAACTTGGACTGGACAATCATATTGCACTGAGGTTGAATTCATGGTGTAATGGAAGAAAACAATGGTTGCTAAGGAGTGGTTCAACAACCCCATACCAGTCATCTCCATAGTCATTGGCCTAGCAATCACTAGCCACTGAAAGTTACGTAAACTAGCTCCATGTTACTGTTCATGTACTATTGTGTCACTCAATTTGGGACAAGAGAAAAATCTCAGCAATAAGTTATTTAAGGCTTGGTTTGGTTCCTTTAATACCCAAAATGTAATCTTAATGTACAATTGTTACCATATTAGGAAATTAAGTATTATTTATGTACTCATATCATATAATCCATGTACATTAAATACACGCAATAAAATAACACAGTTAGGTATTATTGTCCGGGTATCTCCATAATTATATTTTACTACTCACATAACCACATTATCACATTATTTAATATTATCTATCCAGTGTGCACATATAATTTCTTTCCCAATTTCTGGAATACACTGATATTTAATTATTTCTGTATTAAAATCACTTATGATTTTATTGCACTACTTGATACTTCATATCATTAGAATATATTCTTATCATATGATTTTATTCATGTCACACCTTACATTAATGTTCCATTTCATTTCTATAGTAGAAAACTAATTTCTTTCCAAATCGGACATTGTACACCATTTACCATTTTCTATCTTTGAGGGGCACAATCAAGGCCAAATTCCATGGTAGTGCCAAAATGGTTTAGCTTCAAGCCAGTTCCAAATTCTATCACCACATAAGTTTTACATTATATAATTTAACTTTTATAGTGGTGATACACCTATAATTGAAATGAATCAATATGTTCAAATCCTGTCACTATATTCAAATAAATTGAATATTTAATTATTAAGAATCCTATCAATTCTTTGATATCAAAATCTTAGGGTTAGTCCACTAATTTAAATAAATTATTAGTGACTCCCTTTAATCATTTCATAAATTCACATAACCACATAAAGTTTAAATAGACTCACAAAACTAACTCATTAAAAATTAAATCACATATTTATTTAATAAGGAGTTTTAAAATTCACGGTCATTACAGGAGATACCAATTTAAAACAAGACCTAATTTATCTTGGTAATTAATTAATTAAAAATAGAATGTATGCTAAAATGTTGTTAATTACAAATTCATTTATAGAATTTTACAATGTTTAAATTTCTATCATTGCAGAGCATATTAGATGTTAATTTGAGAATAGTTTTCACGGCTGAAAAGTTATCTTATGTCCTTAATACGCCTATCCCTTCAATGGTTGCAGACAATGCCTCTGAGGAAGAGATTGTTACTTTTAGAAAGTGGCAAGATGATACATAGTTGGCTCAATGCAATATGCTCGCATCCATGAGTAACGAGCTTTGCATCAGCATGAAACTATGGATGCTCCTAGTATACTCCTACATTTTCAAGTAGTTGAATTATGAGGAAAGTAGGACTGATAGATATAAGATATCTAAGGAGCTCTTCGATCTAGAATAACCGATGACACTACAATACAGACACATGTCCACAACATGATCAATTTGATTGAACAATTTGGACAATATGGTTTTATCATGAATGGAGAATTGAGCCAAGATTTGATCTTGTAGTCACTCCCGGACTCCTTCTCACAATTGTTATAAATTTTCACGTAAACAAGCTAGATGTTAGCCTCACTGATTTGCATAATATGTTAAAAATATGTTGAGAGTCACTTTCTTACCAAGAAAGACCAAGTCTTACTGGTAGGGGCCAAAGGATTTTTTGAAAAGAAGAACGATTTTAAGAAGGTAAATAGAAAGGCAAAAACAAAGGATAATAAGAAAAAAAACTTATACGGATAGCAAAGGAGTTTGCTTCTACTACAATAAGCCAGGACACTGGAAAGGAAATTACGAGAAGCATCTTACAAAGGCTAACCAAAGAAGTTTAGTGAAACTTCGATTACAAATAGAATTTTGTTCATGATTGAAATAATTTTTTTTAAGTCAAGGTTCTACTTGGGTATTGGATACCGATCGACTTTGGTTCTCATAAATATAGATTTATGAAGGGACCAAGCAAAAGTAGAAAGTTAAAGAAAGGATAAGTAATCCTATGTTTAAGAAATAAAACAAAGGTTGCTGTATTAGCCATAGGAACTAATAGTTTAGCATTGCCTACATGCAAGAATATTAAGTCAATAAGTTGTTATTGTATTCAAGTTCTCGTTAGAAACAATATTTCCATTTTGTTGTTGGACTACAATTTTTTTGGTATTATATTTACGAACAATTATTGTTCTATTTATAATAATAATATTTTGTATAGAACTGGAATATTAGTGAATGGACTTTGTGTACTTGAATTACACGAAAAATTATTTTGCAAATTGAACAAACTAGTATAAGAAAATGAAATGATCATTCAAAGAGTTGGATATTTGTATTTGATGAAATACAAGTCTGATTTATTTGAAAGGTTCAAAGAATTCAGAGGTGAAACTAATTGGCAAACTATTATGATTCTTTGATCGGATCGAGAAAGAAATACTTGTGCAATAAGTTTCTAGATCATCTCAAATAGTTTTCTCATAATGGACATTTCCTGATACACAATAATTGATTTGTGTATCTTAAAGAAACAATTTTATCATGTTAGACATGATGCGGTCCATAATGATTTTACTGACATTCCAATATCCTTCTAGGGTAATGCCCTAAAAATGGCTGCATATCTACAAAAAGGTAACCTCAAAATCCAACCCCAAGACTCCATAAGAGTTATGGACAGGGAGGATTCTTAAGTATATTAAGATAAGGGGTTGTCCAGCTTATGTGAAAAATTTCAAAGGTTAAGCTTGGGACAAGATTTGACAAATGTAGATTTATGTGACATCCTAAAGTAAGTTTAGGGTATATGTTTTATAATCATAATTAGTAAATGGTGTTTGTTGAGAAACACACTTCTTTCTAAAATAAAGGTGTTTATCATTGAAGGGGCTAGTGGGAGGATAATAGATCTTGAAGAATTCAAGAACCAGAAAACACTATAAGTTAAAAAGGAGGAACCTGTAGGTAGCCCTATTGTACTACAATCGAATCGTAAATCTGGAATAGTACTAAGATATCTGGGAGGTATGGATTCATCATAGATGATGATGATGAGGTACGCATCATAGAAGATGATGATCTAGTTACATACAATAAGGTAAGAGTTGTAGACACAAAGAAATGGATTGAAGAAAGTTTCTCAAAAATAGAACATTCATTTTGATAAGACAATCAAAAGAGTTTGATTTTATCAAAAATAAGAATGAACACAGTGTGTACAAAAGGGTCAATGGGAGCGTCGTGCCATTCCTAGTATTATATGTTGATATATTACGGATAAGGAATGACATATTAATGTTTTAATTAGTAAAGATAAAGTTGTCTAAACATTCCTTCATGAATGATTTGGGAAGGGTATCTTAATTAGGGATATTAATAAATATAGATAGACTTAAAAGGATGGTCGGCTTAACCCAAGGAATGTATATTCATTCGATGCCAAAGATTTTAGCATGGAAAACTCCAAGAGATGTCTCGTGTTGATGGGTCATTGAGAGTATCTCTCTTAATATTTCTCGCAAACTCCTAAAAAGAGATATCGCATGAGTAACTATCATGTATGCAACAAAATATACGAGACCTGTTGTTGATCGGTCATATTCTGGAGAAGATCGCTATAAGACAGTGAAAACATCTTAAAGTACTTAATAGACTCAAGTTTTTCAGACTGACCAAGACAATAAGAAATCCACTTTAGGATAAAGCGTTACCTTGAATGGTGGTTTAGTGAATTGGAAAGGTTCTAAATAGAAAAGAGTTCTTGGTTTAGCGACAAAGACAAATTATATAACTATAAATGAAGCTGCAAGTTGATTGTTTGGATGAAAAGTTCTATACAAAACTAGGAATAGTTCTTAAGTCTCATCTTTGATCTAAACATGTGTTGCGTCACTTTAATTTAATTAAAGAATCATTGAATGAAGAGAAATTACTATAGAGATAGTGGACTCTCAAAAATAACATTACATATCCATTAACTGAAGCTTATCCAGCAGTAGGATAATCCTCACTTAGATAAGAAATGTATGAGATACCATGTCAATTGGCTTTAGTGCAAGTGGGAGATTGAAAGTAGTATGCACACAAGTCAATCATGTTAGATGATAAATCATATACTTTGTAACAATCTTATTCATCTATTAATAAAAGAATTATTTAATTAAAGACTTGTAATTTATCTACATGGTGTTATTTTATAATATGTGATAAACCCATAGTTTTGAGCAAGGGTTTTAGAATCATGATGATAATCTTGCTAATGAGATCTAAATTCTTAGACAGCTCACAAATTAAAATTGTTCACAATCATTGGATTACTAAAAAGGGGATTAGTGAATCCGGATATATTGGTACATGTGTTGCTTGCTCATTGGATAAGGATGATTGACTTCATGATCATTTGTGTGGAGACACTAAACAAGTATGTAGGTGCGTATTAGAGAATAAGTTCACTGAACATGGCTCCCTAAGGAATACCTAATGGAGTTTTACTTATCTGTCAATAGAAATTTCTTAAGTAATAGTAGTACAAGTGATCCTTAGACATGAGACCATCATGGTATCTTGTGTATGATGATTTATACTTTGACATGTCCCTTAAGACCCTTAGGGTATATCAAAGGGTATGCTTTGGTGTAATAAATTGTACATGGAGATAATGTATGATCAACAAAGAATCTACCGCTTCTAGTAAAAGAAGAGAATGTCTTGTATGATTCGATAAATGACAACCCATTAGTATTTAGCCAAGGCAAAATGAAATTAGAAAAGAGTTTCTAATTTTTATTATTTGGAGTTGTGCATTACTAAATTGAAATACATATAATTAAATAAAATAAGACTTAATAGTAATTCTATGTCTTATATTTAATTGGGACGTTGTATGGTGGAATGATTGAATTATATGGTGACTATTTACTCAAGTGTTCTTTTATGATTAATGTTGAAATCTATATTATATGGAAAGTCGTTGATCGCTAAAGAAGCTTATCCTTATTGTAGAATAAATGTTATTTATTTAAATAAATTAAGAGATTAATTTATTTTTTTCAATAAGATTAGAATTGTTCTAATTGATTTATCCACAACCGGTTTAATATGGAGAACCTAAAGGGTCACACCATAAAAGAAAAAATATTTATTTAAGAAGTAAATGGCATAATCGTAATATTAAGTTAAGTGCATTTAATTTAATCTATGGTGGTAGAATAAATTAAATACCTTAATATTTATTATTTAATATTTTAGAAATATTAAATATAAATTAATAAGAGGAGACTTATTATTATTATTATTACTATTATTAGTAGCATTATTTAATTCCTAAAGGAGTTTGGGAATTAATTAATAAAAGGTACTTTCATATATTTCTAATAAGATTAGGAGGCCAATTAATTAAAAGAGTTTAATTAATTATTCCTAATGAGATTAGGAGCCTAATTAATTAAATGAGTTTAGTTAATTAAAATAAAACTCAATTCCTAAATTGTTTAGGAGGGTTACCCACATCTATAAATTAGAGGAGTCTTATTTTAATTTGGGGTTAATGAAAATTCCAAGAGTTAGGAGAATACAATTTATTCTATAGAGATAGAATTAGGGTTTTGTCAAACACCCATCTTCTTGAATACTTGTTCTTCCTTGATAGATCACTTCTAGAGGCTAAACACTTGGGTGGCTAACGTTTATCAAAGGAAAGAATCAAACTCGGTGGATTCAAGTTGAACGTGAAAAGGAATTGGAAGTGAACTCGTACTCGAGGAAGCTAGTTTCTACAATGGTATGAATTTGGTCTCCTTCTCTTTCACCTAATTAATAATTGCCCATAAAGGATGATCCGGGTATATAGTTTGTAAAATTTTAAACACTGATTTTGCATGCTTCTGTTCTATGTATGTAATTTATTACATATTAATAGATATTACAAACCTACCATGTTGCATGTGCTAAGTGCAATCGTTTGTCCTATGAAATAAGGATTAATCTAAATTTTGTAATGTGATTGAATGTCAGTGTCAAAATGTTAGTCGTCCACTAGGGGTAACCTTGGGGTTCAAAGGCTTGCTGCACTTGCTAAGTGCAATCATTTGTCCTACGAAATAAGGATTCATCTAGTTTATGTATTGTGATTGAATGTTAGTGTCAAAATGTTAGTAATAGTAATTGAATAGTATTGGTCAATGAAGGAGACACAATTTGGACTTACGAAATAATTGGATGCATGAAATCAATGAATTAATTGCTTGGTGATGTTACAGAAGTCGAAATATCTTGTATGTCATGAGCATGCATATTTCATAAGTTGATTTGTTAGGAAATTAAGAAAGAATTTGTAAATTTGGATGAACTTCGTGTAATCGCTTGCTCATGGTTATTTTATGAAAATTTACGAACTACGATGGAACTATAGTGAAAAACCAGGAAGTGGAAATTACATAAGTTTGGGGAAGTTTAATTGCTGTTATTTTTAAATTATTTAATTTACAAAAAAATATATATATAAATATATATAATAAATCTAACTTAGTTCAACTATGTGACCATTGTTGCTCGGACATATAAGCCCTAGGAGCTATATTTGCACTCAGCGCCCTACAGTCAACTGGTTTGGGAGTTGTTGGTCGAAAGTCGGTACATGGGTAACTTAAAAAGCCTAATAGAGTTGAGAATTACATAGTCAGATATGGTTGGTTAATAGTATACACATATCTTTGGCTAGTCTATTTTTATGGCCTTGGTTGCTCGAGTTAGTAAATCCTTAGGGGTGTCTTTGCACTCAGTGCCCTAAAGCCAACTGGTTTAGGAGTCATTGGTCAAACGCTTATTACATGGGTAACTTAGGAAGCCTAAGAGATTTACATAATGTGATGGCCAAGAAGAGAATAATTACTGTTATGTTGACTCTTCGAACTTATGTGTTGTTATGTTCATGGAAATTAATGTGGGAAATTATTGTTCAATAAGTGGACATAAGTTTTCTATAAAGCATTTGATTGCATGAGTTCATTTAAATCTGAACTCATTGAGTTTATGATTGATCACACACACACGCAAGTGATTGCAAGTGATGTAAGTCACCTAGTTGCATTAAGATATTGAATTCATTATGCATTGAATTATAAAGTGTAGGAGGAATGTGTTTGAGGCTAATAATCATATAATACTATTTCTTTCTAGATAGGTAAATTAGTTGCTTATATAATTTTGTGCTTGAGGACAAGCATACGTTTAAGTTTGGGGGTATTTGATAAGTAGATTTTATATCTACGAATTATACATTTTTTACATAATTATTTTTACATAATTTTGTGTTTTTAATGTTTCATTACAGGAATGGAAAATACGTCTGAAAGAGGAAAATAATCAACTAAAGTACTAATTAGCTTTGTTACTAGTTAATAAGGTCAAGCAAGTGATTTGGGACTAAGAATAAGGAGAAAATAAGGGAAAAGAGCTGACTAAGGCGAGCAAAGGAAGTATAACAAAAGGCACAAACAAGAGAGTCTGAGACACGGCGCTCGAAGGCGGTCGCAACGGGCAATAAGGATAGCCATGACGCTTAGCGAGTCCTGGGCGTGTAGGTTCGACAAAGAATTTGATTTTGTTAGCTATTGAGTCCTACATTAAGTAGAGAGGCGTAAAAAAAATAGGAGATGTGTGAGATCCCAAAATTATGAAATAAAAGTATTCAATTTTCTTATAATTATTATTTTATTTAGAAAATGGTTAAATTGATAAAAGGTTAAAGTTAAGGGTGATATGTGAAATTTTTTGCAAAGTAAACAAGTTGTTATAAAATATTCGTTTGGTCGGGGAATATTCTTTTTGTCGGGAATATCCGTACGACGGCACAATCATTGGTGGACCCCACAACGGAAGTATTGTCGTAGTAAGAAAATGACAGAATTTTCTTTTTATAAAAATAACAGCGAAAGTGTTACCGTTAAAACTGTTGAACTACCCTGTAGTAAAAGTACAGTAATACGCATGGTTGCATAGTAGCACACTGTATTGATTATTGATGCTTACGTAAGAAGTCACTCAGTTATACTCAATTATTGCTACAGTAATTGCTGCATCATATCTCTCATATTATTGATTCAATTATTGTCACAGTATCATCTGCATAATATGCTACATTATTAAATCAATAATTGAGACGACAAAGTTATTCATATTATTATTTGCAATATTGACAATGTCTAGAAGTTCTGTCAATGAGAGGTTTGGTCACCTAATTGCGCGCCAATAAGGAGAAATCCTTATCGAAAAGCCCCCTCTTTCCTGGGAACGACCTGGTTATTAAATATTATGAGTTATAATATTAATGATGAATAAGTTCGTGTTAATTAAAGATGAAATTGATAATTCCATTGTGTGGGAATTATTAGTGTTAGTGGAAATCAACATTTATTTCGATAATAATTGATGTTTGGAGGTTATATTGACCAATTGGGTAATTCACCAGATAAATGAGGAATTAATTGCTATTAATTCATATGCTTATAACTATGTGTTCACATGTGTGTACTATTGATTCACATGATTTATTATTAGGGGAGTTGCTGCAAGTTTGATAATACTTGCATGACTAAATTAAAAATGAAGGTATAGATGAAGGTACTATACTATAATTAATTTTTTCACATGTTTAGAACTATTGAGTCACATGATATACTATTGATTCACATGATTTACTATTAGGGGAGTTGGTGCAAGTTTGATAATACTTGTATGACTAAATTAAAAATGAAGGTATAGATGAAGGTACTATACTATAATTAATTTTTTTTGCATATTTAGAACTATTGAGTCACATGATTCACTATTGATTCACATGATTTACTATTAGGGGAGGTGGTGCAAGTTTGATAATACTTGCAGAACTAAATTAAAAATGAAGAAAAAGAGGAAGGTATTATGTTGTAATATTTTGAGCCCCGAAATGTGCAATTATGGAAACTATATTTTCCTATAAATAGAAGCTCATTCCTTCATTATTTTTCACCAATTCACTAAAGCTATAGAGCAATTATTATAGAGAGAAATTATAAAGAGAAAGAAGAAGAGAAGTCTGCTACCTCACTATTCCAGTATCCAGCTTTCTTCTAAGGTAAGTGATATTATTATTATAGTAAGGGGTATTATTTCTTTCGTATTTATGAAGAGAGTTATTTCTTTCAATACTTGTAAGGGTTGTTATTCCATTCTTTATTATTCTGTTAGAATATCTTGTCTATGCGGTCTATCACATGCCTGGTGAATTCTTTTGTTATTTCATTCTTTATTGTTCTGTTAGAATAACCTGTCTGTGCGGTCTATCGCATGCCTAATGAATTCTTCTGTTATTCCATTCTTTATTATTTTGTTGGAATAACCTGTTTGTGCGGTCTATCACATGCCTGATGAATTCTTCTGTTATTTCATTCTTTATTATTCTGTTGGAATAACTTGTCTACGCAGACTACCGCATGCATAGTGAATTCTTCTGTTATTCCATTCTTTATTATTCTGTTGGAATAACCTGTCTATATGGATTACCGCATGCATGGTGAATGATCCTACGTATCATTCCTTATTAAATTGTGGAAATGATCTGTCTATATGGATTACCGCATGGCAGGCAAAAATCCATTTGCAATTTCATATATTCTATTATACTCATTTTGTTGAAGTTTTGGCTTTATACTCAATGAAACTAGTAGAATATCCTCGATATTTGCGTTTCATCCAATAACTTTTCATCGAAATATTATTATGGACTTTCTTGATAATTATTGATCTTTTCATGACGGAATACTATTTATGAGTTGCTATTTATGGGTTACTATTCACCTAGTTACTATTCACTCAAATATTATTCACTCAAGTATTCGGAACACTTTTTATGTTAGAGTACTATTCACGAGTTACTATTCACAGTTTACTATTCACCTGAATATTATTCACTCAGGTATTTGGGTTACTTTTCATGTCGGGGTACTATTCCTGAAGCACTATTCACAGGGTACTTTTTTACGGGGTACTATTCACCCAAAAAATATATTTCTTTTTTTTCCAAATTATTTTTGGTACATGAAGAGCATTCTTAAATTTTACTCCACAAAGCAGTATCATGTTGTGACAATTTAGATATTTTTAAACTCTGGATAAATTTAAAGTCTTTAATATTTATCCTCGATTTCGTTTGATTAATGCTTATATCATTGTCATCATCCTCATGCTTATATTGTGATGAAAGTCATCTTTGGCTTACGTGCATAGATGGACTATTGATTATTGGTTTTACAGTTGTATATCTTTGGCTTATATGCAAAGATGGACTGTTGATTATTGGTTTTACAGTTGTATATCTTTGGCTTACGTGCAAAGATGAACTATTGATTGATGAGTATCTTTGGCTTATGTGCATAGATGAACTGTTGATTTGTATGATTATGACCAGGGATCATCCGGTATAATCATGACCTGTAATGTTACAAATGATGTGGGAAAAGTCCTTATTGGCCCGTAGTGCATTGATGGACAGTTGTTCGTATGATTATAACCAGAGATTATTAGGTATAATCATGACCATTGTTGAAAACACGAATATCCTTGGCCCGTAGTGCATGGATAATTGGTGGTCATAATACTAATGAATATCCTTGGCCGTAGTGCAGGGATGATTCGATGATGTGAATTATTTATTAAGTTGAGTCTCAGCGATAAAATATTGATTACACACTTTTAATTCGTAGAAGATGGTAGATATCATGCTCTACTTGACTCTTTTAAAATACAGTTGTATGTCTTTGGCCTGTAGTCCAAAGATGAATTGTTAATGAATATCTTTGGCCGTAGTGCAAAGATGAATTTATTAGTATGATTATGAACAAGAATTGTGATTTGGTATAACCATGATTTTTGATGTTTCAGGTGAAGACAGGTGAATAAAATTATCTTCGTCCTGGGTGCGAAGAGGAATTTAGAATCACAATTATGATTATGAGTTATTCACATGATTGTGGATAGGAATTGTTAATTGATGTTACATGGATAAAACATTATTGGTGGACTTTTAACATGGAAAAGATAATAGACCTTATGATCTATTTGACTCTTCTACTGGATTGCTCATTCCGCTACAACTATGGTTGAAAAGTTTTATCGTCTACCACATGTTCTAAATCTCTGATTTATTACTGATGAAGGCTATTGATAATTTAATTATCTTTAGTCATGATATTCTTTACTGAGCTAGTTGTGCTCACCCTTTTGCTTCACAATTCCTTTCAGGTAATAAGAGTGTTCTTGGGTTAGAGTGGGGATAACGGGGGAATGAGACAAAGGGTCTATAGTTTGTTGAGGTTCTCCTTAAATAGTATGAAAATAATTTTATTGAGAACTTTAGATAAGTGTGTCGTATTGTATACGTCATTTGATATTTAATTTTGGTGAACTAAATAGGCTGAGGTGAACCCAACTTTGGAAGGGTGTTTTGCCACTATCATACAAGATGTCTAATGACATACAACCTCGTGTTATCATAAGACAGGGTTGTGCACATCCACTTGCTAAGTATATCTACGAGCACTACCTATATGATCTTGGAGTTTGGTTGAAATATAATTTTCAATTACAGACAGTGGAGATAGTTATATGTCAAGAGAAGACTCACCATTGGAAGAACATGATAGTAATCTTCTCATTTTTCTTTGGGGTATATTGGGTCAACCAATGATAATTCTGTGGACATATGATATCTATCATAACCTAGACGTATGGCCTACCATGTACGAAGGTTTCCTTGAGCACTTCCCAAATATTTTAATTTCTAAAACAATTTTTGACTTTTCTTTTATGTAAAGTACCACTGGAAGGTTGTGGTTCAGGAACCATGAGAGTTACATACATTTGTATTAAAACTCACAGTTTAACTGTGGTCGTATTCTGCACGACAGTTCAATAGTTGTATAAATGACGTTTGTATTTGATTTTTATAGTGTGATATCTGGCGACTCAGAATGGGTCGTGTGGACCTCTTTTGGGGGCGTCACAAGATGGATATATAAGGGAAGGAGAAGCTAGAGAAAAATGGGAGACTACAGAAGAGAATTTTTCAGCCATCATCTAGAGAGCTTAATTGGGGAAGAGGAGGAGATTTAAGATTGAAGATTAGAGATGGATTCTAGATTATTTATTCATCTTTACTTCTTTATTATTTGTAGTTTGACTATGATGATGGAATTGACAATTTTCTATTCAAGATTTTAATGGAACCCGATGGATTTATTTAATTGAATTATTTCTCGTTTGTTATTGATTAATTATTATTGGGTGGTTTATCATATGTTGTATTGCATGCAATAGTTGTGTGACCAGTAATTAATCTATCGATCTAGATGACATTGGAATATTGATTCTAGACTGGGTGTGAAATATGATATATGTGTTAGATTATTCTTCTTAGGAGTGGATATCTAATTTGTAAGAGGGATAAGACTATACCTAATTGTCTCATGAGCCTAATAAGAATTGGTAATTTTTGCTTTATAGTTAATTATTCACATAGGAATATAGTGAACTAATTAAGAATAAAGACACTTGTCTAGCTTGGAATAGGTTAAATGAATATTTATGAATTATTGGTTAGCAAATTATTATAATTGATAGGTGAAGTAATTGAGGTTAGGTAATTCATCGGGTGAAGTTGTGATCTTGATCCTTTAATATTTATGTTTAATCTTAATTAACTACTTAGTTTTATTCTTTGATTTTTCTCAATTGTTTAAATAAAGTTTTAATATCCTGAGTGTTTATGATAACGATTCTTAGAGAAGGAAATGAATGAGTTAAAAAATATATAATACTAAAAATTTAATTAAGTTCGAGTGAAAGTTATGAAATAAAAACCAAGAATTTGTTGAAGAAATGAATATAGTAGGAAATATAAAACTTATATTAAGGTAATGTGTTGAAGTTATTCAACGAAGAGATTTGATGAAAACCTGAGGAAGGTAGGGCTTCGGCGATTCCGAGGACGGAATCCTTATAAGGTGGGAAGAATGTAACAATCCAGAATTTTATTTATAATTTCAAATATTTATTGAATTAAATAAATATTTTTAATTAATGTGTTTGTTGTTTAATAGATATTTGTTAGATTATTTATTAGTAAGTAAATAATTCATGAGTTATAGAAATTAACTTAATTAATATAAGAGTGATGAATTAATTTTATGAGATAATACTCTAATTTGACTTAAAAACTAAATTAGAGAGTTGTTAAGCATTATATAGTTTGGTAGAATGTTGTTTTAATTTAATTTAGTAATTAAGTTGATATGTTAATATATTAAGTAAAATTATACTGAAAATTATAATTTTGTTGTAATTAGTTTTGTTTATTTAATTAAGATTAGATATGGAAATCCAAATAAACAATGTGTGACAATAAACTATATTATAAACGACTTATGATAATAAATTAAAAGAGTTTTAATTTGGTTTTACCAAACAAAGCCTTAGAGCTTTTAAAATTCTTATGTTAATCTTGTTTTGCCAAACAAGGCTTAAGGAATGATTAAATTATTATTTTAATAGGTTTTGCCAAACAAGGCCTTATGGCTTTTAAGTTTAAAATAAAAACAACTGATAAGTATTTAGTAGCCTTATTATTATACGTTAGTTTTATTTTTATGTTAGCGTCTATTTTAGTTTTACGTGAAAAGGGTTTGACCTAAGCCTAAGAAGAAGAGAGAAGAGAGAGTTTACAGAGAAGTTTGAGAGAGTCGTATTCTCTAAGAAATTGAAAAGGAGGTGATTATGAGAATCAAAGAAGGGAGAGGAAGGATAATCAAGTCATTCTCATCATCTAATTAAGCTTAAGGAGAAATTAAAAGGTAATAATATAGCCTTAGTTTTTAGTTATGTTTTATCAAAACTTCTTCTCTTTAATTGGTTTTGGTGCATGATTTGAGTAAGGAATTGGTTTATAAAGATTATTGGGTATGTATAATCTGTTAATTATCATTTAAAAATAATTTTTGGTAAACAAGTCCATGGAAACATGTTTTAGAATGAAGAAATTGAGTTTTATTGATATTTATACATTAGGGATTTTTTTGGAATCAAAATTTATGATGAAGTCGTGATATAATCTGAAATTGATGATATATGTTGTCAGTATGTTGAATTACGAAAACAATGAAAATTGAATGAATCAAATTGGTTAAGAAATGAATTCGTAGTAAATGAATTCGCTAAACATGTTAAAACATGAAAATAGAGTATGAACATATATTTTGGGTCAAGATTTAAGTTGGTTAATGTTTCTGTAAATTGTTATAATTCTAGTATGTTGTAGTTTTATGAATTACGAATCCATAGAATCGAAAACAGACTAATTTGGATGTGTACAACTCAAGTTATGAAGATTAGAAGAAGAAAAGGGTCAAAAATCGCAAAACACTGTAATCTGGGCGAAGCCTAGAGCGTGGGCACGCTGCCTAGCATTGCTAGATGGCGTGGGCACGCGGGAGTTATGAAGGAAATGGGCGCGGCCGCGCCCATAGTGTGCCAGGTGTGACTGTTTTGACCTAGTTTGGTAAAACGACCATAACATTTTCATTCGGACTCCGATTGAGTTGATATAAGATGATCCGGAACGAGGACGAATAGACTTACAACGTTTATTCTTTAATGTTTTCAATTTTAAGTCTGGAACATGGGTCAAAATGCTCATCTTTAGGACTGTTGTGTTTTCGGGGGCAATCGGAGGGCGTCGGGCATGCACGTATGCAAGTGTAGTGCTTCTGACGATAAAAGATGTTGTTCTAAGTTATAAAACATGAATGTTAGTAAATATAATGATTCTTAACATTAATAAATAATGTTTTAGAGAAGTTGTATAAGCATAGTAAGCATACATAAGAGAGTCAAATCGGGCGTGCGACGAATAAACGTCGAAATGCCGTGATAAGTGTTAACGAACTTAAAAAGTGTTTTAAGTCTAATGAAATGAATATTATAAGATATGAAATGGGTTTAATATAAAACCAATAATGATTCCTAGCAAGACTTAAGCACTTGAATGAACTTCGAGTATGAAATATAGTGAGATATAAGTTGAAAGTTAACACAATCAAATTGAACATTGTGTATTGATTAATAAGAAGGGTTAGGGATGTGGAGTAAAGTTTAAATTACAATTACTATGCGTTACTAAATGACTAATAGTTGTTGTCTATGATTATATAATTGTGTAGGGGCACGTGAAGTGCAAATAACTATAAGCTGTTAAACTGTTATTGGTAAACAACGATCAAGGCAAGTCTTTCAGTTCCTATTTGCTATGTGAATTTGATTGTTTTAAATCTTTATTGCAAAGAGCATGATTTGTTATATATGTGTTGAATGTATGAAATGTTAAAGTCAATTTATGACTACGTTGATTGACTAATGCATACTGATTGAGTAAGGAACCCAATCTTTATGCTTGTTATATGAATTGTAGCATATATGTTGTGTTAGTCCGATGTTTATGAGATATATGTTGACCATGCTATTATGTGCTACGTGATGCATGAAAACTGTTAGATTTTGCTGGGCTGTCGAGCTCAACCTTGCAAATAACCACTTTTGTAGGTTAAAGATTCAAGGTAAAGTTATATGCTACTTGAAAGACATGAATCAGATGTGATACTCGAAGATTTATACACTTTGGCTAAATTATTATTATTTGAACCATGTTTAGGGTTCTGAATAATGTATGATGTTTAATAGAAGTTGAGTTATAAAGTTTAAGTTTTGTTTGTTGTATGAAAGGATATTGAACCTAGATGTAAGTTTTATTTATTAACTCTGATATGGTGAGTAATATGCTAAGTATGTTTTAAAGGTAGGTAAAGATAAAGGTTTTGAGAAATGTACTTGATAAATTATACTGATTATGTAATGATAAACTATCAAGTTTGAGTTATCTGATATGTAAAGGTTATCGGATTGAAATGTAAGATTCTATTTAATAACTTTGATGAAGCGAATCATAAAATAACTTGATTCAAAAACATATAGATGATAAAGGTTTTGATTCAGGGAATTAAAGTAAGAAGATAAAAAAAGTTTAAATTATTCCGCATATTATTAAGTTTAAAATCGAATAATGATGTAAAATCAGAAATTAGATGTGTTATTAACGACCGAAGTCGATAATTGAATTGTATGAATTTTGGGGTCGTTACAAAGTTAAATTGGTTAAAGATTGGTAATTGGTTATTTTATTTATTAGTTTATTCTCCGTGGGAATGATATTTTTCTTGCCCTATATTTTATAATCGATCGCGTATACTTGCGTGTAGAGCTGCAAACGAACCGAACCGAACCGAACCAAATTTTGTCGAACTCGAACATATTCGAGTAACTTGATCGAACTAATAGCTATGTACGAGTTTGAATCGTTTGGTGTTCGTGAACATGATCGAGTTCGCGAACAAGTAGAACATAAACGTGTTTGCGAGCACAAACTTATTCGCGAACATAAACTATGTTCATGAACACCAAACTTGCTCACGAACACAAACTTGTTCACGAACACTAACTTGTTCACAAATTCAAACTTGTTCACGAACATAAACTTAGAACTCTAAAACAAAAAACATTTAAATAAATACCAAAAATATCTTCTCTAAGAGTTTAAGTATTCAATCAAAAATTAAACCAAATATTGTAATCATCATTCATCCAAAAAGACCAAAACCAAAAATGATTACTTATAACTTAGAAGTTAGAACTTAAAAGTTAAAAGTTAGCAAGTACTTAGAAATTCTTGATTACAAATATCAACAATCAAATTTTAATATCGAAAAGCCTTTCAACTCTTCAAGATCCAACCACTTCAAACAGAGTCTACAAACAAATGATTATCAAAAACTCACAATTTAATATTGGCTGAATGACACTTATGTCCCTCCAAGTTGTCACTCACTTTCAAAGTCGTTCCTAAAGTTCATTTTTTGTCAGTTAGATCCTTAAAATGATATTTTTTTTGGCATTTATGTCCCTTTTACCCGATTTGACTGTAACCCAACCCATTTATCTTTCACTCGATTTGACATCTGTCCCTCTAGGTTACCGAATTTTTTTTAATTATGAGAAAAAACTTTATTTTTAAAAAATAAAAAATATTATTTTTGTAAAAAAAAATAATTAAAGTTTCATAAAATTGTTATTAAAAAATATTCTCAGAAAAAAATAGAATTTTTTTTAAAAAAAATTGAGTAAAGTTTAATAAAATATAGCTTCAAAAAATAAAACAAAAAAAATTAATTGGAGAATTTTTTTTTTTAAAATTGAGTAAAGTTTCAAAAATATAGATTCAAAAAATAAAAAAAATCTAAAAAAATAAATTTTTATTTTTCAAAAAATTAGCAAAGTTTCATAAAATATCTATTCAAAACATAAAATAAAAAATAAAACTCTATTTTCAAAAAAATAGAAATTTTTATTTTTCAAAAAAAATGAATAAAGTTTAATAAAATATAGATTCAAAAAATAAAACTTTATTTCAAAAAAAAAAGAAAATTATTATTTTTAAGTAAATGATTAAAGTTTCATAAAATATAGATTCAAAAAAAAAGTAGATCAAAAAAATAAAACATTATTTACGTAAAAAAATAGAATTTTAATTTTTTTAAAAATGATTAAATTTTCATATAATATATATTTAAAAAAATTATATTTTCAAAAAAAATAGAAATTTTAATTTAATATAGATTCAAAGAAATAAAAGTTTATTTTAGAAAAAATAAAAAAAACTTTATTTTTTTATTTTAAACTTTTTTTTGAATCTATATTTTATGAAACTTTAATTATTTTTTAAGAAAACTAAAATTTTTGTTTTTTCTAAAAAAAATAAGTTTTAATTTTTTTGAATCTATATTTTATGAAACTTTACTCATTTTTTAAAAATAAAACTATTTTTTTAAATATAGTTTTATTCTTTTGAATTTATATTTTATGAAACCTTACTCACTTTTTCAAAAAATAAAAATTCTATTTTTTTGAAAATAAATATTTATTTTTGAATCTATATTTCATGAAAATTTACTCATTTTTAAAAATTATTTTTTTTCTAAAAATAAATTTATTTTTTTTATGTTTTTTGAATATATATTTTATGAAATTTTACTCATTTTCTTTAAAAATCTATTTTTTTTTTTTCTAAAATAATTTTTTTTGAAAATTTGCTCATTTTTTAAAAAATAATTTTTTATGCAAATAAAGGTTTTTTCTCTAAAAATAATTTTAAAAAAATCGGGTAACTTAGAGGGACAGAAGTGCAAAAAAAAAAAAACCAAATTGGGTAAAAGATAAATTGGTCGGGTTACAGTCAAATTGGGTAAAACATACTGAAATGCCAAAAAAAATATCATTTTAAGGACTTAACTGATGAAAAATAAACTTCAGGGATGACTTTGAAAGTGAGTAAAAACTTAGAGGGACAGAAGTGTCATTCAACCATTTATTATTAGTAATGTATTTCTTTTGTTGTCATTTTTAATTAATATTCAATTTTTTACAATTTTTAAATTTAAAATCTAGTTTTTATTTTCAATCTTCAAATTTATGTATTGTATTTTAAAGTTTCAAAATTATTCAGTAAATAATTTAATGATTATTACTCTATTACCGAAGTCTCGATACATACATTGAAGACTTGATTTCTCTATCTCGATTTGACAATTTCAATAACATATGTACATGCAAGCAACTATATTATATCATTCTTTAGATAATGTCAAATTATTATTGCATGATGATAAATGACTTTATTTATGTGCTTTATTACATGGGTTATAATTTTGAAATTATTAGGGATGTAAAATATAATAATTCAACAATCATTGTTTAAAATTTTATGAAAATATTAAAATTATTTTAATTAAATTAGAATTTAGAGGTGAAGAAGTACACATTATTATTTATTAATAATTTAATAAATTTTTTTTACTTATAATAAATTATTATAAAAACAAAAAGATGTTTAGGTAATAAAAAATAACTACAAATTTAACAATTATTAATAAGACAAACTTTAGAATTTAATATGAAATAACCAATTATTTGTATTTAGACTTTTAGAAACAATTTAAACATGTAATTAAGAAATCGAATTTCTCGAACCGATCTCGAACTTATCGAACTGAAATCAAACTTACCGAACTGAACCGAACCGAACTTGAACTGTTCGCGAACAAAGACGAAACAAACCAATTAGTTCGCGAATATGTTCGATCGAGCAATAGAATGGAACACTATGTGCGAACTCGACTCGACTAGGCGAGCAAGTCGAACTCGAACAGAACCGAACCGGTTCGCGAACAGTTCGGTTTGTTTATAACCCTTCTTGTGTGAAATTGTTATATAGATTTCGTAAAACAATAAAACTTGACAGTAATTTCATGTCTTATATTTAATTGGGACATTGTATGGTAGAAGGATTGAATTGTACGGTAACTATTCATCGAAAGATTCTTTTATAATTAATGTTGAAATCTATTTTATTTGGAAAGTCGTTGATCGCTAAGGGGGCTTACCCTTATTGTAGAATAATTATTATTAATTTAAATGAATTAAAAAGTTTAATTTATTTATTTAAATAAGATTAGTGTAGACATTCAAAATTTTGCATTCCTGTTACTTTTATGCAGGAGGGCAAAATCGTCTTTCATCCTCTAAAGACAACCCTAGAAGTCAAAATTGTCAAACCAGACCCTCGAAGAAAACCCCGAGAAATCATAAAACAGACCCTCGGAGACAGCCCCGAGAAATCATCAAACTAGACCCCCGAAGACAACCCTAAGAAATCATCAAACAAGACTCCCGAAGACAGCCTTGGGAAATCATCAAACCAAAACCCCGGAGACAACCCCGGGAAATTAAATCAACTTCAGAGACAATCCTGAGTAAAGACAGAAGTCAACAATCGTCAAACCCCAGAGACAACCCTGAAGAAAGACAGTTACAACACATCAAGCCCAGAAATAACCTAGAAGGGTAAAAAAGTAAATTTGCCAACTCAACAACAAAACTTTTCAAATTACCATGAAGAAGGTCATGCAGGACCATAACAACAATCCCGAGTGAAAATAGCGGAAGACAGCTCAACGGATAGACTGCGAAGACTCGAAGATCTGGTCATGGATATGTCTTCCTGTATTCGAAAAAGGTCAAATCCTATGACATTGTGTAGCTCTCAGAAAGGGCTTTCTAGAAAGGTATAGAACGCCTCCATCGGATTCCCAAATTGAAAGTTATGAAGGTTCAAGCAGACTGCGCGTTGGTCGGAGTGCATGTACTTCGAGACAACAGGTGTGACGCCCCCAAATCTGGGTCCCTTTCAACCCGACAGATGGTGCTACACGGTACTACCATTCATTCATTTCATTGAACAGTCTCAAAAGGACTAATATAACTTCTATATATTCAAAATAATATTACATTCCCCAGGTTCTTTGTAACCCTTTCAGTTGTTCTTGTCATAATATCAATATATTACAAACATTCATCCTATACTATTACATAAGTATGCTACGGGTTTGTCTTCGCCTTGCCTTTATCCTTGCCGGAGCCTTCGGTCTGCTCGATTGTAGCTGTGTTCATATGGTTCAAGCAAGAGTGAGCATGACTAGCTCAACAAGTACTACAATTCTAATAAACAACATGCTTGAAACATAGAACTAATATATCTTCAATAACTGAACAATAGTTACAAAGTACTATCGATAATTCAAAATAGCACTTCTTTTCCTTTAAAACGTTTTCCAACAATATTCAGTAGAATATCAACTAAGGCTCAAGGTTAAAAGCATTTCATAATTTCTTTTGAAAAAGACAACCCGACACTAAGTCCGTAAGTCCGGTATAGCTTACGAGCACTTCTGAGTGATCAGCTCATAGTACTCTATGTTGATTAACACTACATTCATTAAACGTGTATACGTTTAAGTTGTGGCAACCTCACGTGCCTGTCGTTAAATGACAAAAACATTTTAGTATACTTGGTCTTCAATTGAAAACCATACCAATATAACTCGGTAAACATTAGTCATGCTTGACAAAATCATAATATAAGTCTAGCCGAAAGAAATGGCTTAAGACTTCATCATTCAAGACTTCATGCGAAAGGTTACATGAATTACAAAGCTTGTCCAGACTGAACTGAAACAAGGGTTAGAATACTTTCCTTTAGCGTCTGCTTACTGATTAACACACGTACACTTTAAGTCTCTATGATTCTACAATACATAATCATATAACATACCACATTAGGTCTTATATAATCAAGTATGTTTACTATTATATCTTACCCTTCATCTCAATCTAAATCCTGACTTAGATTCGTTATTATGGTTTTCAACTTTCATTACGTCATTCACATTTTGTTCACGTTCAATTGATTATTAACCTTTAATCATCATTCATTAGTGTCTTACAAGTACCTTACAATGTCTTAACCATGTTATGATTACATCTTAGTTCATTACTATCAAGTTCCCTTTCCTTCTACACTTGAAAACATTCTTTACTAACAATTTCTTGTGATCATGCCACAAGCTTTCAACATTAACTCTCTGATCTCGCACATTTGCGCCATGAGTTAGCGATATCTTGAGGTTCGACTTCGCGATGCGGCGTGGGCTTTTAGGCTTGGAGTCGTACCGCGGCGCGGACTATGTGCCTCAGACAGTTTGTACAGTTTAAAAATTTAGCGAACTTCCCGGACGCATAACTTCTTCGTTTTAAGTCCGAATTGGTCCGTTCAAAATCCTACGGTTCACAAATTTCATAATCTATGCGTTCATGCAAGAATTTTATCTATTTGACTTTGTTTGCTCAAAATTCATCTATGAGTTCATTTTTAACGAAAACGATAAACGTTCGTGAACGTTCAACGCTCATTTCTTCGTTCCAAGTCGAAATTCGGTCATTTTTGAGCTCGCAACTCTATAATGCCAAATATGACTTGTCTCTATCGAAAACCAACATTTCTGACTTCAAACACAAAATACAACTTCAATTCCGAGAATTTCACGAATTCGACGATAATCGTCCAATCGTGTGAATTCCGGTAAAGCTTTATTCTTAATGATTCTAAATGGATTTTAACCAATCATATGATCATTACAATTTACTTATTAAACCAACTTATAAACAAGGTAGGTTTTGACTCATTCTCATAAGTCATTAACTTGTTCAACTTATGAACTAAAAATCTTCATTCTCATGACTTATTAATAACTTAAGTCCTTCAATCAATGTTCTCATGCTATAATCATCATACTAATCATCATATAACAACATATGATAAGTTCTTCATGGTTCTAGCAACCTATTAGAGTTCAAGTTACTTATTCAACTTGTTCGACTTAAGTTCATTCCTTATTAACTTATTACATGATCTTAGCATACATGTTCATTAATAACAGTTCCCTTATCATCCTATTCTAATAGAGATGAAAGAACTTTGGACACAAGATCATTACCTTTGAAGTCTAACTTCTTCTTCTTGAAAAATCTAACTTTGACTTAAAAGTGTTTATTTGCTCTACCAAATAAGTAGTTTATATTTGAGAGGAAATTTTATCAAGCAAACAAATGATGGAGAGCTTGCTATTTATAGGCTACCAAAAGCTAGGGTAGAATGGTCATCTAGACATCCCACCTCCTTATTCCACCTCCTCATTTAATCTCATTAATTCCACCTCCTTACTATTCATAACTTTGGCTCTAAGTAAACTTGGCTAGCACAACACTTGCTCACCACACCACTTGATCATCACACATAATCCTTGCCCATCAAGCTTACCCACTTTCTACTTGGTTTGACCCATGGATTAAGGCTTCTCATTGGGCTTGGTTAATTAATCTAACTACTTTCTTAATGGGCTTGTGTTACATAATTTGGACTCATGATATATCAAACACTTGGGCTTGATTGTCACAATATATTGGACTCCTACTATTAGGTTAATAATCCTACAAGTCCATTACCTTTAATTAAACAAAGTAACGTTTATACCCCACGTATAATTCTCGTATGCTAACTCGTATATTTAATCATAATATAAGTTATTTCATTCTTCATACTTAATAGTACATTACGTCGAATTATACTTACATTCTTTACTTCATATAATGTATACACATTATATAATCACAACTTTCTTCCTTTATACTATATAAACCTAACGTTCTCAAATTAGGTCCGCATATGAAAAATTACATTCTCTATACTTAGATTTTTATTACATAATCAATATCGCCTTGATATTATAACATTACGTATTTCTCGGAAGTTCAAAAATAATTCCCGAGCAGAAATTGATGAATAGTGTTTTTTGAAAAATTTCTCGAAAAGCTTTTATTTTCGTCTTAGAAATTCAAACACTTTAATTCTCCCTCATAGTTAAAATACGATGACGTTTCGACGTTTCTAGGTTATAGAACGACATTCATCTTCTCAACATGTAATAATAATAAATATTATTATTTTATTAATTATTAAAAGTAATTACAAAATATTCGATTTTCCGGGGCGTTACAACAAAACCCATCGGGCCAGGCCCACCAGGGTTAGATGCAGGTAGACCCGCGGCTGATCAGGTCTATATTTACCCTTACCCCCAGCTCATTTAAAATAAGGTAAAGAGAAAGAAAGGGTTCGAAAGAGAGAAATCAAGCCATTTGAGAGCGAAAGACAACTTTTCTTCTGTTCAATCTTTGTAAATCTCTTATACAAACACTTCTATACATTTATATATAGCAACATATCAAGTTTTAACCGTTGGAAAATGAGTTTTGAGGCGCTCAAAATTGTTCGATAGCCATTCTCGTGCCTAACTATAAGATTTCGCCAGATCTGGCTTATTTGCTTACTCTAATACGTATATAAGCGTTATATATACTTTTTTAAAGGTTGATATTCGTCAGATTTGAAGTTTTAACCATTCATTTCTTGTAAATAGTCGATATTTGAGCTTTGTTGACTAGATCTGTACTAGATTTAGCCAGATCTAGCTTTTCACCGGTTTAAAAGTTGTAGAGTTTGAACCTGGAAGCTAGAATGGTGAAGATCTATACAGATCTAGTTTTCTTTCTAGTTTTGTAAATTTTTGCTATATCTAGAGGATGCTGGAAGCTTTGGCTATGCGCGTGCAAGGATTTGACTGATGAATCCTTTGTTTTGCGATTTTAGAGTAAATATATCTGTTTTATTTTAGTATATTGGCTACGCATGCTATTAATGTAAGCCTAGGAGCCACATGATCTAAGATCCAGCTGACTGATCTAGATCTGGTTCCCATGATGGACACTTTTCAGTTGTACAACTAGCTTGCAAATTTTATACTTGTAAATATAAGACCTTAAAACGGTTATCCAAATTTAAGGTCCCCGTAATAATGAAAATCCTATGTGTGGTGCTCGAGCATACTTTGATGGCTTTCATGCCCATAAGGTGCCCGACACACACACACACACACACACACACACACATATATATATATATATATATTTGTATATATTATTTTGTTAAAGATGCCTCGTATCTCGAGAATAAAATCAAAATAAGCCTATTTCCTGTGTGAGCATAAGAGTTTGAAAACCTGTTTTCAAAACATCACTTTATATTCCTTGTATTAAAATTAAACTTTTATACAAGTCAAACCCTTTGTATATAAGTGCAAAAGAGGCATACCAGTATTTTCAAAAAAAGCACTTTGGCCCAATTAACTGCAGTGCACACACACACACGCATACACACAAGCTAGGGAATAAAAAGTGCAGTAACCCTATTTCATGGAAGTCGGGGGGTGCCTAACACCTTCCCCCCACTTAATAAAACCCCCGAACTCTATGATAATTGGTTTCCAAGACTAATTAAACAGAGTCCAATATTGGGCCATATTGCAAAACCTTTCAAAACTCAGTTGAGTTGATACAACCATTTAACTCATATCAACTGGCGACTCAGTGTAATTCAGACCAATAAAAATCAAATCTTTTGAAATCGTCAACATTATATGTTGATCTTTTCCTGAAAATCTCACCCTTCAGATCAAACAAATTCACATAGAAAATATAAAGGGTAAGAAACACCTAGGAAGAGGGAGAAATTTTTCTGACGTCGACCGGTGGCGACTCTGCTGGGGACAATAGAGGGCTTAAGCCGCATTTCAATCTTTTTGATTCTCTTCTTAGTACATTTGTGTGAAATGATGTCTTTACATTGAATGGATGTGAATATCTCTTTACCATACTTTATATTAGTGTTTCACACAATGTCATCATTTTGCATGCGGTGAGACACAATGAATGTATGTTGTGTGATTCCTCAACCAGTAGGCGAACCCGTCAGTCACTAATTACTAGACTCTGGTGAAGATTAAGTCCAAGTGAGGCTCAAGAAAGGTACCACTCAAATCCGCTCCAGTTAAAAGATAGGATTACCTTCCCATCTAGTAGATGGCGATGATTATTGGGTATAATATATATACGCACAGCACACAAGTATACGTGGTCAACAAGTAATATAATAGTAAGTAGAGTATCGTTCCCACAGAGAATTAGTAAGAAATCAACCCTCACAATTATCAGCTTCCTATTAATCCAAATTTTATTAAACTATCCAATTCAATGATTAAAATTATAAAAAACTAAAGTTACTAAAAATATCAAACAATCAACAAATATAAAAACTGAATTTTTAAATAATAAATAATTAGGCTTATAATTTCACCCCAAGTTTCACTCTGATTATTTCCCTTTATTCCAGTTCAATTCACTATCCCGGTTTATTAATCAAGAACATGAAAGTAGAATTAGCCACCTCTCAATACACTAACACCATATTAACTTAAATCCATAATCTAGATAGAATTATGTTAAACACCTTAATTAACTAACTCACTATATCTCTATGTGAATTACAATCAAAGAAGGTTTATGTTTAAGTTCTCTATTCGATTACATGTGATGTTAAGCATATCTCTACCCTAACATTCATCAAGATTCCATTCATTCACAGAATTAAAGAACACATACTATATTAATTAAGTCTAGACTCGTATTTCCTCTCTCGAATCCATACAATTCCACAAAGAATTGCTCATCAAGAAATTCATAAATTCAAACATAAATTAATATAGATAAATAAAGGAATAGCTTATTAAGCTGAAAATCAAAGTTACATAATCATCGTTCCACTTAAAGATCCATCATAAGCCTAAAAAGTAATTTAGTTCATCGTTAATGAAATAAAAACTGAATTTATTAAAGAAAACATCCTCTCAATTACAAATATAAAACTAGAAAAGAAGAATAAATTCAGAACCACCCTTCTTTTTAGTCCAATCTGCAATTGATGTGAAAATTCTTAAACAAACTCTCTCTAATGCTCTTACTCCAAAATTTATCTTCAATCTTGTTTTTCTACCTTCTATGTTCCTTCAATCTTGTTGTATGTTGGTTATTATATGCTTAGACACGTACTCGGATTACAATTCCATCCATAGTTGAGTCCTAAGTTACTGTCATCACTTTTCTTCACGTTTTGCAGCATTTTAAAAGAAGTAGGAAACCTCTTTGCCCTGTACCCCAACCCCGACTTGCTATGCTACTGTTAACAAACTTTAGAACCCCCAGCCCCAGCTAGGGTATTAGGCATAAAAGAGCCAGCCCCAGCTGGAATATGTTCTGCTAATACATGTCCACTTGAGCTCTAAACTTGCCAAGTTCTACCAAAACTCGGTCCTTTTTGTCCAATAGCCACTCCACCAATCCTAAACACAAAAAAACATTAAACAAGTAAAAACAAAACATAAAATCAAAGAATTAACACTGATTAAGCTTAAATTAGGAGTCGATTCATGGGTATAAAACCCACTTATCAAAATCCCCCAAACTTAAACTGTGCTAGTCCTCGAGCATAAAACAAAACAAATATGTTATTCAATGCAATACAATGACGTGTAATGTATCTAGTCTATATGCCTACGAATCCAGTAGTCATCATAGAATCAAATTTATTCATCTGGCCTCAAAGAAACCAAGCAAACACGACAACACTTCATATCAAAACCAATCAATAATTCCTTATCAATCCTCGAATTTTAAACCGTCATTACTGGTATTGTGTGTGTGTGCTCAACATCAATGCTAACTGATACAAGTTCAAATTTAATACATAATAAGTCTCTTATAAGGCATCATACAGAGTAAACTCAAAAATTTAAAAAACAGACAAAATCCAACTAAAGTCAAACAATTACTAAGATCAAGGGTCTAAATAGGGTATTTATGCTTTCTTTTTTAATCACAGGGGATTTTTGCTCTTATTTCCTGTTTTATTCATCTTTTTTTAGATAGTGAGTGCGTTTTACACTCCATCTCATGCCTATGTTTATGGGGATTGTTTTTCATGATTCTTCTCAACCCACCACAAGACTCAATTATTTAAAAAAAAATTCTCTTTTTTAGTAGCTTATATACCCCACTTTTCCCCTAAACTTAGGTTCTTGCCTAATTCTTCGTCTTCACTGCCTATCCTTGGCATTCTCTCATTTACACTAGCATTATCCTTTAGAAATTTCTTATGTATCAATTTAAACTAATCAGTTGACATACGTGTCATTAACGTGCTACCCTTTTTATACCAGTTTCAAACAAGTACAAGATCTGATTCATAACAAAAAATTATATCAAAGTTCTAATACTTAGTACTGTACTTGTTTACTTAATCACAATCTCATCATTGGTCAACATAAAATGAACTACATCAAACTACTGGACATATGCAATATAACACAATGCTTAACTAAATTATTTATATATTTTTTTAGATATGGTAAACATAACATGACAAACAACTAATAAAAACTATTTACAATCCTATACTACTATACAACTAAATAACTACATGAATGCAAACATTTAATAATCCTAAAACTAAACATGAAATAACATATGCAAACCTAACTAATGAAAGTAAATATACAATAATTAAAATTAAACTAAATTCCCCAAACTTGAAAATTACAATGTCCTCATTGTATAGATAAAGCAATAAATAAGTGGTGGCTGTTGTTCTTTATCGGATTCACTGGGTGGAAACCTTGACATCTGAGCTAGCTACTGGTATAGGAATTGTGCAGTGGGATTGAAACTCTAAAGCGTCTCTTTCAACAAGGCAAGGGAAAAATTTATGGACTCAATCATATGGTCCTGCCTCGCTGCAAGTCGCCGCATCTCTCTTCGGGCCTCCTTGTTGTACTCATCCATTTGTTGTTGAAGGTTTAGGAACTAAGGGTTAGATATGTCTTCAGGCTGTGGTGTTCCTCTGTTTCTTGCTCTCCCATTATCGCATCCCCCTGAAACTCGTAGTCATCCAAGGTGTCCTCAGCGTCAGCCTCATCCTCCGAGGCTGATGGAAATAAAAATCCTAATCCTCTAGGATGCGACTCTCCTCCGGGCCACACCGAATACCACACTATCATCCTCAGGTCTAGTGTCTGAAGCAACATCTGGGTGGTCTCATCATTGGACCATCGTACTCCTGCCAGTGGCAAGCCTCCAGAGAATGGTCCTCGCAGGCATCTTCAGATGGAAAAGGTTATTATTTCCCCCAGATCGATAATAAAGTCTTGAACAATGGTATATAAAAGCACTACCTTCTCCTTGGGCACATCTGATGTGTGAGTGGATGGAAACAACTTAGTTCACAGGAACGTATACCATATCTTTCCGTACCGGCTAAGATCCTTACTGTGAAAGACAGTGCCACTTTTCGACCCTTGATCCATGGAGTACCCGACTTTGTCATGTCTTTCATAATAGACTCATAATTAGGATCATGGTCACGTAGGTGAGCGTACTGGAAATGTTTAGGCACTCGTAACTAGTAGTATGTGTTGATGGCATTGGCACTAAAAGGAACTAATCCACCCCACACAAATGCTTTGTAGGGGGGCCTTATCCTTGGCGTTAGAGTAGAATTATTTGACAACATTCACAACTGTGGCTTCAGGCTCTTCCATGAACTTATTCCACCCTTTTTAATATATTTGCTACATTATTTTGCCGTCGACATGTTCAAGTGCCAACCATCGCTTCGGTGTGAATGCTTTTGTTACAAGGTAGTCGTAATGGTCGTCGGCGGCGGTACTTATAAATTTTCACCAGTCAAAAGTTCGTGTTGGTGGTGTGGACCCTGAACTCTCTCCATGTTGCGTTTTTGATGTCGGTATAAGTACCATTAACTTGGAATTGGTGATACTCAACAAAAGTTTCCCCCAAACTTTACTTAAGCAATCTGTCGAACACTTGGTGTGCAAGACTTGAAATCCCCCCAAACTTAGTGATCTTTCTTCTAATATGGTAGTAGATGTTGAGAAATTGTAGAAACAACTACTTACTCTCTGTATATCTCCAAGTGTTTGATTTTCTCTTCCCTTTGTGTTGCTGAAATCTGCTCAAGAAAATCCTTAAATTGATGTGGTTAGATGTTGTTGTGTATGTATGGCTTTATAGGGACGGGGTGATGTATAAAATAGTGGGGTGTTGGGTTAAAGTAGTGGGTAGTTATTTTAATTCTAATTGAAAGATGGGGATTAACTTGCAAGTTCGTGGGTGGAGGTTGTAAGGGAGAGGGATTTTAAGAAGTTGAAATGCAAGAAGATTGGGAGAACACGTCTGAACAATATGTAACTACTGCAGCCTCCTTTTCAACTTAGGAGCCCATACTGGCGAGGGTAATAGTTTTTTAAATGCCGACTTACCGGCTTGCTCACTGATTTGGATAAGAAAAACCCCCGCCCCAGTGGGGGGTGTTGTACTATGAATGCCAGCCCCGTTTGGCTTATTTCCTGCTAATGCAAAGAGGACCCCCATCCCCGACTGGGGTATTATGCTTGAAGGGGCCAGCCCCGGCTGGCATGGGGTTTGTTAATGCCTTTATTTTTCCTCTTCCTTGCATCCTTAGTGCATCCATTAGCTTCTTACGTACCAGCACATCATTAAAACATAAATATATTTAGATCTTGAGCAATTTAAGCACGTAAGATTAGATTATCAATAACAAGACAACTTAATAACTACGTGTTAAACTTATTATATACTAATTATTATTCTAAACTACAATCGAACTAGCATAGATAAAATTATTGAGAACTAAAGTAAAATTGGGTTGCCTCCCAACTAGCGCTTGATTTTTAGTCTTTCAGCCTGACTACTCCCTTTCTATGGCGCGTCTGCAAGTGTAATTGTGATGATATCCATGTTGGATTCGCCACCCCAATAATGTTTTAACCATTGACCGTTGACCTTAAATGTCTCCAATGGATTCGTACTGTAGAGTTCAACGGCGCCATGTGGAAAAACCCTTTTGATGGTAAATGGACCCGACCACCTCGATTTTAGCTTTCTTGGGAACAATCTCAACCTTGAGTTAAACAATAGTACTGATTGCCACGGTTCGAACATTCTTTGCATGATTTTCTGGTCGGGCCATTTCTTGACCTTTTCTTTGTATAACTTAGAGTTCTCGTAAGCTTGAAGATGGAATTCATCGAGTTCATTTAACTGAATTAGTCTCTTTTCACCCGCAGCTGCTTGATCGAAGTTAAGTTTCTAAATTGCCCAGTAGGCTTTATGTTATAACTCCACAGGTAGGTGACATCTCTGTGGTTATAGCCTAAGGTACACCTACCTAAGGTTTGTAACCTACAGCTTTGATACCAATTGTGACATCCCCAAATCCGGTTACTTTTTACCTAAGATCTGGTACATCATTTCTATAACTATTGCAGAAGAATTAAAAATAAATTGTTTATACATTAAACTTTTATACATCATTCCCAAGGTCTACAACCTTAACTTTATACATGCCTTCAATATCTTAAAGGTTTACAATATCATTTTCATTAGCATAATTAATAGTTCTAACTGAATAATAGCTTAAGCTTGGACTTTTCCTTTGCCTCTCTACCTTTACTCGAGCTTTCATCTTAATCTGAATTTTTTTTATCATGATATAGCAAGGGTGAGCAACAAATTTGCCCAGCAAGTTTAATTTTAATTGAGAATATATCATGATTGAAAGAATTGAACAATAAGCTAGCTAACTTTCAACAATATAAACATTGTGAAAGAGCATGAACAAATTTTCTTAACTGAACGACCAAGTCAATAAAAATGAATGGTCAAGCATAAACATGAACAGATTAACTGGACCAAATGGTAATGAAAGTGATCAGCCTTTCATGCCTGATTAACATTTACAACATGCACAACGTGCGAATCAATAATCAGTACAGGCGTGAATAACCAACAATAATTATTCACTAACATGCTTTGAACATACATCTCTAGTTGAGTTAGGAAAACTTTCTTGAACCGCTGATTATCGCTAAGCAATCTAATGTAATCTCTTATGAAAGACCTATCAGTTATAAGATTGATCTTTCAGTCAGCATATCATACTTGTTAGCTCATAATACTATTACTTTATCCATAGATTATCTAACACTTAATCACATAATTAAATATTAGATAACACCTTACAACATTAGCATTATTATTGTCCTTTGATAATTATTTAATCACTATATCATACACATTATGATTTAACACTCTAATCTTATATATTATAAGTTCTTCTTTAAACACTAATAAGTCAAATACCAAACTAATAACCTAGATTCCAAATCCAGCAACCTGGATGGTCAATCCACAAACCCAACTGCAATCTAGCAATCTGGATTCCCAACTCAGCAACTAGATTGCAATCCAGCAAGCTGGATTCAACAAATTTTCAATTCAGTAAACTGTTTTTTCAATCCAGCAAATTGAATTCCATATCCTTTTCACAAAAACACCAAATCAATTTATTATTTTTCTATCCTTTGTCCAAACATATATATATATATATATATATATATATTTCATACACAAAAAGTATTTTTCCATAATTTTCCAACTTCCTTTGGTATTTTTCAAAAATCATTTTTAGTGCGTAGCTTAAGAAATTAGCCCTATCATGCTCAACTCCAGAAATTCCCATCTTTTGACACAATCTTATACCTATTAACGTGACACTCCAGTTTAAATTTTGCGGCCATCGGAGTTATAGAACTCCAGTTATAGTCGTTTTCATCGGAAAATCACAAAAATTGAAATGGTCATAACTTGGTCATTTCAAGTCAGAATGAGCTCATTTTTGGACAGGAGATACTTAATACCATATATTTTCATGTCCAAAAAGGCCAGAATTTATTTCGGAAAGTAAGTGGCCAAAAATTCCCTTTTCAAATTTTGGGCAGTAGCTAAATTGAAAAATCAAGGTTTTTGTACTTTGTTAAAAATATTCCATACGGAAATCTACAACTCCTTTTCAGAGATTCCACTTGAAGATGTTAGAAAACTTATCATATTATCCTCCCAAAGTTTTCTTGAATTTTTGAATGTCTGAAAAATGACTAAACTGCCCCTACTCTTGACTGTCCAAAATAGTCTATTTTTCCTTAAAAGACACAAATTTGTTCTTGCTAAATTAGTCAGTACGGACTTTGTACTCAACATTTTTGAGTTCTACCACTTGGGTTTAGTATTTAACTTATATATCTAGCACCTCTCTTTGACGGATTGCAAAAAGAAGGTGTAGATCAAAAACGGTGGAAATCCAAAGTACATACAAATTTTATGGTTTATAACTAGAAAAGCACTTTTCTTTACTCTTGATTTCAAACTAAAACAACACCCAACATGGGTATATCTAAACATGAAACACTCATAAACACATAGATCTAAGGTTTTAAACCTCAAGATCATAACTTCATATTATCAATAATCAAATCAAACCAAAAAGGAAATTAGAATACATAAGTGAAAATTTTGCTATACCTTAGCTTTTCCTTCTTCTCCTTCTAAAATATGAGATGGATCTTGGGTGTATGAAGATAAAAATCTCCTCTTCTTCTCCTCTTGGAGCTGCCAAAGCCTCTCTTCTTTCACTTTCTCTCTCTCTCTCTGTTTTTTTTAGCAAAATAGAAGTAATAAGATGAAAGAGAAAATATGATTTAAGTGTTGGAAGAATCAATAGATATCTTTGGTATATCTAAACACAATCTACCAACATATATCTTCTCTCTCTCTCTCTCTTAATTATAACAATGTTACTTACAAGACTAGCCAAATGTTGTGGCTCCATAATACAATGGACACCTATGCCATCTTGTACTTATCTTTGGAAAATTGGGAGCATGAAATGATTATATTCATCCCCCCTTCCTATCCTTATCATGGCTGGCCATGTTGCCTTATTATCCATAAAAATTAATTTCTTTTTAATTCTCATTTAGAATACCAAATGTCCAATATGTCCCTCCTTAATTGGGCTTAAATTTGGGCCACCATTTCCTTCCTTTGGGCTATCAATAAATAATCTATTGGACTTAAAATTAAATTCTTTGGGCAATGTAAATTAACATAGTCCAATACTCTTAATATTACCATTCCCTAATTATGTAATTAGGGTTTTCATTTCCTCAATTATAACATAAATCCTTACCCATACACACTTATCTCCTTAACCCAATTAGACTTGCTATAATTAGGTTATAAAATTAATTAATTAATATTTATAAAATAAATCTCTTAAAATTAGTATATATTCTATATACCATAATTCTCTCATCCCATAACCCTTAAGTTATACAATTCTTCATTCCTAATATATAATTAGAATCACACTAGTTTCTTTTATTAGTTTATATAATAAATAAATATAAACCATCACATAATCTTCATATTCACAGAACATATACTCATATACACTTAATCCTGAATAATTCACCACAAAAATTTTTAAATTCACTAAATTCCTTCCCAGAAATCTCAAATCCATTCACTTATTTTCTGTCTAGGTTTATTATTCAACCTTTAATTCATCATTTAAGATTTAAATAATTATCTAAATTTTTGGGTTGTCACACGACCAACTTTCTTTACCATTTTACGGAGTTACGACATACGGAGATGTCTTAACTCATACGATCATTATCTTTGATTATTTACATTCTTATCTTTTGCTTATAACCATTCTAGGACTTAGAACACATCGAATCTCTACTAATATTCCATATGCTGCTCTGAGTGGTTTCCCATAAACAACCAGCAAACTAGTTTCTCGTCCCATTTACACTATCTTTCATAGTGAGTTAGCTCAGTTGCTAGTTTCGTATATACCTCCGCTCTCTGAAGGAATTGTTTAGCCCAGCTCCCATATGTCAATCATTAAATATTACGATTGTACCACAACCTAAACTTAGCTTAACTTATCTGAACCATTAAAACTATAATGTTCGTTAAGTTGATTTCTCATTCCTTATGGCTTTCTGGCAACTAAATGCCATACCTCAGGATTTATTTTTTATCGTCTAAGTTATACAGTCTTTTGTATACTCAGAATGATTATTCAATGTTAATATTATGCATTCATAGCGTTAAGCATTTTACGTTACCTTATTCATATCTTATAATATTCGGTTTATTCAACTCAGAACGTTATCCAAGTTATAATTATTAACTCGGCTTCTTAACGTTATACGTCATTGTCTTTAATTCAGTTTCTTCACCGTTCACAGCTTTAATCATTAGTCTTCATTACCTTACGGTCAAATCATATATGGTGTGTAGGTCTTTCCCATTTAATATTCGCGTACACTCAACCCTCACGTCGGTTAAAGTGCTTAACGTTTAAACTTCATTTTAACATTTTCTATCTGCCTCACACTCGGACTTTCATTAATCTTATTACCCTTCATTATGACTTTCTTGATAATTTCATATCTTACTTACTACCTTCGTTAACGTCTAAGTCATACAACTAATGTATGCTTAGAACGTTCACACGACTCGAATACGATTCACAAGGATCATTTACGTATTCTGCGTTCACGTTGTTCGACTCTTAATTCCATTCAACCTTTACCTAAGGTTTTATTCACTCTAATTCGTGATCCATTACATGAACACTATATTCATCATCCTTTCTTAATGTCGAAGCCATACGATTTGTTATATTCTAAGACCAATCATTCATCGAAACTACATTGCGTTTATAACGTTTATACGCTTTACACTTATCTCTCATTACGATATCATAACATCGAAATGTTATACATCACCCTCGTCACTCAACATTTAAGGAATCACAATCATAGCAATCCCACCGGTTCATTTTATCGTAACTACGGTCCCCGAATATTGGTTACGTATTTTGCGTTTACATTGTTTATCTTTTAATCCCGTTTAACCTTTACTAAAGGTTTAAATCACTTGATTAAGTGTTACATTATGTGAACTATATGTTCATTATCTTTCCTTACACTTTCCACAAGAGTTGAGTACTTAAAAGCTCTTATCTGGGTTTTGCCCTGCACCGGCGTTACGGCGCCCGTTCCTTTGTTTTTTCTAGCGCTGCAATGTAAGTCTCTAGTAGCTTAGTCCCTGGGATGGTGCTACGACACCGCTTCCCAAGGTATAACTGGCGCTGCATTGCTAGTTCTAAAACTCAAAAAAATTTCTAAGTCTTGAACATGTTTGACACACCTACTTTTGAAATCTTATAGCTTCTTCGTTATAACTCAGAACGAGGTCATTCCAAAGCTATTTTCTTAATCTCATTACGTACTTCAACTTCCCTCAAATAGAACTTCATTTTGTATCTGTGACGCCCCCAAATCCAAGTATCTTCTAACCCGACATATGGTGCTCCACGGTGCTACAGTTCACACAATCATTCAATTGAAATGTCTCAAAAGAACGAATATGTCTTATATATATTCCAAAACAATATTACTATTTCCCCAGGTTCTGTATAACCGTTACATTTGTTCTTGTCATAATATCAAATATTAACATCATTCACCTATACTATTACATAAGTAATCTACAGGTTCGCCTTAGCCTTCCCTTTATCCTTGCCAGATCCTTCAGTCTGTTCGGTCATAGCTAAATTCATATGGTTCAAGCAAGAGTGAGCATAACTATCTCAACAAGTACAACAATTCTTTTTAACAATATGCTTGAATTATACAAATCATATATCTTCAATAACTGAACAATAGTTATGAAGTACTATCGATAAATCAAAATAGCACTTCTCTTTTCTCTAAAATGTTTTACAATGACAACATTCAGTAAAACATCAATTCCGGTCCAAGACCTTGAGCATTTCATACTTTCTTTGAAAAGGACAACCCGACACTAAGTCCGTAAATCTTATCTGACGCCCCCAAAATAGGTATAATCCACCCAACCCATTCTGAGTCGCCAAATACATGGTACAGAGAACAACTACAACTTTATTATTAAAATTATTGTGCAAAATACAACAACACATATGCTGTGAGTTTTGATACAAATATATACCAACTATGACTCTCATCCCAACCTTGGATAGCACGTTACAATGGCACCTTACATAAAAGTACAATCAATAACTATTTTATAAATTAAAATCTTTAGAAAATATTCAAGAAAACCTTCGTACATGGGAGGTCATGCATCTAAGTTATAATAGATATCATATGACTGGAGAATTATCCTTGGTTGACCCAATAGACCCCAAAGAAAAATGAGAAGATTACTATCATGTTCTTTCCAAAGGTAAGTCTTCTCTTTACATATAACTATCTCCATTGTCTGCAATTGAGAATTATATTTTAACCAAACTCCAAGTTTATATAGGTAGTGCTTGTAGATATACTCAGCAAGTGGATATGCAAAACCCTGTCTTATGATAACACGAGTTTGTATATCATTAGACATCTTGTATGATAGTGGCAAAACACCGTTCCAATGTTGGGTTTGCCTCACCCTATTGGATTCACCAAATATAATTATTAAATGACGTATAAAATACAACACACTTATCTAAAGTTCTCAATAAATATTTCCATACTTTTTATGGAGAACCTCAACAACTATAGACCACCGTTCTATTCCCCTGTTATCCCCGTTTGACCCAGCTACACTCTTATTACCTGAAAGGAATTATGAAGCAAAAGGGTGAGCACAAATAGCCTAGTAAATAATATCATGACTAAAGGTAATTAAATTATCAATAGCCTTCATCAATAATAAATCAGAGGTTTAGAACATATGGTGGATGATAAAACTTTTCAATCATAGTTGCAGTAGAACGAGCAATCCATTAGAAGAGTCAAATAGACCATAAAGTCAATTATCTTCTCCATGTTAAAAGTCCACCAACAATGTTCTATCCCTGTAACATCAATCAACAGTTCCTGTCCACAATCATGTTAATAACTTATATTCATAATTAAGGTTCTAAAGTCCTCTTCGCATCCAAGACGAAGATAATTTTCATCACCTGTCTTTACCTGAAATATCAAAGATCATGGTTATACCAAATCACAGTTCATGTTCATAATCATACTAATAAATTCATCTTTGCACTACGGGCCAAAGATATTCATCAACAGTTCATCTTTGCACTATGGGCCAAAGATATTCAACAACAGGTCATCTTTGCACTATATGCCAAAGATATTCAATAACAGATCAGCTTCGCACTACAGGACAAAGATATTAATATCTCAAAGAAATATATAATCATTTCTAAATTTATATAAACCATAATTATAACCATGTTGATCAATTCACCTTTGCACTTAAGCTAAGGATATTCAATTATAAATTCAATGGTTATAATCATACCAGTCAATAATTCATCTTTGTACTACTGGCCAAAGAGAACCCATAGTCACGATCATACCAATAATCTACCCTTTTTTACACTCAAGTGAAAGAGAAATTTCATCACCAGGGTTATAAAAATGTTATATATGATAATAAAAATAATATGATCAACAACTGCATTTAATTTCAAGAGTAAGATTCATAAATTAACGATAATTTGGTCAGAAAAAGAAACTAATTTTGTTGTGAATAGTACCCCGTGAATAACTCATGAATAGTAACTCATGAATAGTAACTCATGAATAGTAACCCATATTCATATATAGTACCATATACATAAATAATGTCGTATACGTAAATAGTGCCATATACATGAATAGTGGTGTATACGTGAATAGTGCCGTATACGTGAATAGTAACCCCAGCACAAAAAGGTAAAAATTTCACAATAAAATTCATATTACTATTTCGGTAATAATGATATCAAAAAAAATAATATAATTTACGAAAAAAATAACATCCCTTACCATCACATACAATCTCTTACCTCAAAAGAGCAGTATTTCTGACTGGAATATCGGATGTAAAGCCGAAAGAAATTTGCATTGAATAACAGCTCTCAAAGTATCTAAATACTCACAAAAATACGCTCAATAATATAGAGAGAGAAAACTTATGTTTCTGGTGTGATTTTAAATTCTAACCTAAGCACCTATTTATAGGAAAATGCTAGAACGCCAAAGGAGACTAAATTAATAAAAAAATTCTACGCATGCTATTTTGAATAAAACTTAGCCACCACAAGTGGGGCCCACCAGAAATCAGCTAACTTCCACAACAACCAAAAGTGGGTACCACCTTCTAAAAATCTCCACCAAAAATCATATTTAAAAATAATTTTCGAATTAGTCACCTCTTAAAATTCATAACAAATCATACGTTAATTTTTAACGGTTCAAAATTTGTGGACATATACTCAACTTATATATGTATAACATATCCAAAAAAAATATGTAACGCCCCGAAAATTTGGATTTTCCAGAATTTAAGTTTAAAGAATTAGTTATTAATAAAATGAATTTTTATTAATAATATTATGTGTTATGTGTTTATTAATCGTTCTAGAACCTAGGATGATTATAAGTCGAGGGATTCTAGCTGCGAGCTAGACTAAGCGATTAAGAATTTTCAAGACGAAAATGAAAATTTTTCGGGAATAAAAGTATTTCCGGGGAAAAAGATGAAATAGGTACTATTCACCCGATGAAACCTAAAGGTTAGGGTTTGAATAACCTAAGCCATTATGAGAGTTTGGTATGTCGAAATGACATTCCGTCGAAAGATTTGACGATAATATATCTTGAAAAGTTATGTAAGCAGATAAAAGTTTTTCTCGAAAAACATGCAGAAATCAGATAAAATAAAAACGACGAAAAGTACTGCTATGTACTTTTCATTCGTTTAGCTACGTTAGGGTAAAACGTGAAGAAAAATGCTCAACGTCAAAAAGTGTTTTTCAATTTTTCAGAAATCCGAAGAATACGTAATATTTAATCAGTACAGGAAAGACGAAATATCCAAAAATATTTGGATTCCGAGAATCGCAGTTTTTAAAACTGTCGGACAAAACCCGAAAGACGGAACCACGTAACTTAAAGGCTAAGTAGACTTAAGGGCTAAGTTAACTTAACACCTAAGTCATGAATAGTAAGGAGTTGTGAATAGTAAGGAGGTTGGGTGGTGAAATGACTAAAATACCCCTAGCCTTGAAAATTTATAAATAGTAAGCTTAATTTATTTATTTGGGATTTTGAAAAATCCTACATCTTAGAGAGAGAGAGAGGGTTCGGATGAAGATGAAGAAGTAAGAGAATGAGTTTGGATGATCGGATCGAAAGTGTTCGTGAAATAGAAAAGCTAGCAAATCGCCGGTTTTGTCTAGCGGAAGAAAAATAAAGAGGAAAGGTATTAAAACCTAACTCCTAAGTTAATTTTTTCTAAGTTTTTATGTTCAAAACTTAGCTTAATGAAGATAAGAAGTAGATGATGTTAGGGATGGTTTCATATGGTTCAAATCATGAGAAATAATGAAAATAAGAATTTGAAGTTTAGTTAATAAATTTCTTAAGGAAGTATAAGATTCGTAATGAATTAGAGCGATCCGAGTTGATTATATCAATAAGTAAGTGTAATTAGTAAGGAATGATGTTCTATAACATCAAATTCCAATAAAAAGTGAAATCGTAATCCAAAATATCGATTAAAAATGAAGAACGAACGAAGAACACGCGAAGAACACGAAGAACGTTGTTGGTGGACAAATTTAAAACCATCGTAGGATAATTGTTGTTGATGGACAAGTTTAAAACCATCGCGTATGAGTTTGATGCATATTGATTGCTTAGGAATGGTAGAAACATTCATGAAGAACGAATTAAAACGGAGCTATAACGAAGTTATGGTAAAAATTTCGTAAAAGACGAGCGAGAATTAGAAAGTTAGTAAATGAACTCGAATGTGTAGGGTTTCATAAGAATGTAAGAAAATGTTGAAAACGTGAGTCATGGACTCAAGAACGATCAAATTCCGAGTTCGGATGACCGAATTACGGACGAACGAACAAAGAGCGTTAAAAACGTAAAACGAACAAAGGGTGATGATCAAGCCAATCGAATGGCACGTTAATGGATTCAGAACAATGTTCTATCTGAGGGGGATTGAAGTACGTAAGATAAAGAAGAGAATAGCTTTGAAATGACCTCGTTCTGAGTTATAACGAAGGAGATATGAGATCGGGAAGTAGCGTCTCAAAATAAAGTTAACACTTAGAAGAATTTTTCGAGAATTAGGGCTTGGCGCCGCGACGCCAACCATGCCTTGTTAGGTGGCGCTACAACCAGCCACTGTAGGGCTTTTATCGCAAACTTCATGACTGCGGCGAGAGATAGAAGGAGAGTGGCACCGCAAGCGTAGGAAAAAAAGCCAGAGAAGAGCTTTTAACTGCTCAACTCTTGGGGGAAACGTACGGGAAGATAAAGAACATAATGTTCAACTAAGATAACACTTTATCAAGTGAATTAAACAATTAGTACAGGTTGAATGAAATGGTCAAAAGAGATTGAAAGACAAAGAGTTTTAAACGTGAGTTACATAACCGATGTCCGGGGACCGTAGTCGCGATGAACGAACGTGAGGGATTGCTAGGGTTGTGATTCCTTAGACGTTGAGGGACGAGGGTAACGAATAAAATTTCGATGTTATGTCATGATAGTGATAGATAAGTGTGAAGCGTTTAGACGCTGTGTACGCAACGCTGTTGTGGTAAACAAGTGGTCTTAGCATACAACGAACTGTATAGCTTTGACATTAAAGAAGAATAACAAATGGTATTAAGAAAGCCGTAATGAATGGTAAAAAGATTAAAGGAAGCCGAGTGTCAGTCGGATAAGAACGTTAAAATAAAATGTAAGCGTTGAACGCTTTAATCGATGTGAAGGGTGATGGTACGCAAATATTAAACGGATAGAACCTACACCCCGTGTATGGTTTGACAGTAAGATGATGAAGATCAATGATTAAAACATGAATGGTAAAAGACTGAATTAAAGACAATGACGTTAACGTAACGAAGCTGTGTAATTATTAACTTGAATGATCGCTCTGAGTATACAAAAGACTGTATGACTTAGACGATAAAGAGTGAATACTGAGGTATGACATTTAGTTTCTAGAAAGTCATAAGGAATGAGGAATTAAATTAACAAAGATTATAGTTTAATAGTTCGGATAAGTTAAGATAAGTTAAGTTGTAGTACAATCGTAACCTTTGATAGTTGACATATGGGAGCTGGGCTAAAAAATTCCTTCAGAGAGCGAAGGTATATACAAAACTGGCAACCGATCTAACTTTCGTATTGTGGCGGTCAGTGGGCAGACGAACTTGTTTGTTGGTTGTTTGTGGGAAACCACTCAGAGTACCATATGGACTACTAGCAGAGAAACGATGTGTGCTGAGTCCTAGAGAAGTAATAAGGAGAAGATAAGATGTAAAACATCAAAGACGATGAACGTAAGAGTAAGACATCTCCGTATGTCATGAAGCCATAGAACGATAATGGAAGTGGTCGCGTAAACTTAGGTTACAAGAACGCAAACCCTAAGAAGTAAAACTAAGTAAACTAATGCATAAGTCAAATATACATGACTAATTAGTGTATGTGTTGTTTTTCTTATGTGCTACATAGGAACTGGAATGAGCGAGTTCAAATGTGGCTAGTCGAGAGCGTCGCGTAAGTAAGCAAGTTTCCTAACTTCATTCATATTTCAAATGAATGCTAGTTTCTTAAACTTCTCAGATGTTGAACTTGAGAAGTTCTGTCTATGTGCGAATGTGCGATATTTGTGTAAAGTGGTAGAACATATGAGGGCTTGTGCCATAATGTGAACACTTCGGTGTTTCTATGATATGAACTGTTCTGTGATTGAATTGTTCAATAAGAGAATGCTCTGTCTATACATGATTCATTATTGCTAAGTCTGTGCTAATGATTCTAGCCAGACAGGAAGAGTATGAAAAAGGTAGAAGAATGAAAGTATTTCAAAGTGCATGTGAATAATGTTTTAAAATGATAGGAATCAAGACTATTCCTATTATTCAAGCTGCTTCATAACCTTTGTTCGGTTATTGAAGTCCTAAAAGAATGTTTGAATTCTTGAAGATGTTTGTTCAACTGTGATGACTTGCTGGGCAATTGAATGCTCACACTTGCTTTTAAATGAAAAACATTTTCAGTGAATGATGTTAGAAGAACTTAAGGATCACGTAAAGATCAAGTTGATCGGTGTCCAGATGATTTGCCATTCAGTATGTGAATGAGCGTGAAGATCGAGAGAAGACTTGTAATATAAAATAAGTTAAATGAACTTTAGATTAGTTTGAAGAACTGTTATGTATCCTTAGTGACGGATGAAAGTCATTCTTGTAAGATGAAATGAATAATGTATTTATCATTATTTGAAATGAAAAGGTTAAAAGGTTTCCAGAACCTGGGATTTGAGAGTATATGTTGTTATATTTAGTTTTATAATGATGTATGTTTGGAAGAAGATGGGATCGTGATGTACAGAATCCGGGTGTGAAGATAGATCGAATTTCGTGGCGTCACAAAACAAAGATCCAACGGTCGAATTAAAAATTATAACTCACGCAATATATCTCAAGAACACTGATTTTTAAGATTATGAGTCCTTCAGACTAGTTTCATTCAAACAGTCACCACGAAAAATCCACAATGAATTTTTGGGTAATTCCAATTTCTATGGTTAGCTTACTTCCAGGGATTTCTTTTGATATATGGCTCATCTCCTAACACATTATACACAAAGAGTTATGAATTTTACAAAATCAAGTAATGAACTAATTTTTCTTAAAATCTCATATTTTGTTCTTCTTTTGATTTCTAGATTTCTCTCATTTGATTCATGCACCGTGAATTTATTATAAAAATATCACCATTATTATATTATATTATCACATTATACATTTATAATGTAATATAATAATATATTTAAATAAATTATTTTATCAGAAAAGACAAAATATCAATTTTCAACAATTGCCACTTTTCTAAGAATTCTTGCATTCCGACAAAATATAAAACACCTCAGCATTAATTCATCATTTATATCCACATAAAATAAATATTTCTTTTCATATAAATCAATAATTAATTATTCACAAATAATATTACAGAATCACAATTATGACAACCAGGTTGTTTCCAGGAAAGAGGGGCCTTTCCGATAAGGATTTCTCCTTACTGGCGCGCAATTAGATGACCTAACCCCTTTCCTCGACAGAACTTTCTAGACATCGCCAATAATGCTATCTAATAATATTATTCAATTAATATGAATTATTGATTCGATAATGGGAAATACCGTGCACTGACAATTATTGAAACAACAATAATATAAAATATCAACATAGCAATTATTAAATTAATAAAATATTGAACAATATTTAATGTAATAATAATTGAGTAGTGCCTTCTTACGTAAGAATCAATAATTAAAAATACTGTGCAATACCATGTGCTATTATGCAACCACGCATATTACTGTATTTTAACCACCAGGTATTGCAACAGTATTAACGGTAACAACTACACCGTTATTTATAAAAACTCAAACTTGTCTTTTTCTTCATCCAACAGTTATTATGTTATGGGGCCCACAAATGGTTGCACCATCGTATGAATACTCCCCGACAACAAGAATATTCCACGACAACAATGAGTATTTTATGGCCACTTGCTTATTTTTTTAAAAATAAATTATATATCACCCTTAACATTAACTTTTTATCAATTTAACCATTTATTGAATAAAAATTATAAGAAAAATTTAATACTTTTATTTCATAAAATTTGGGGTCTTACAATCTCCCCTCCTTATGAAATTTCATCCCCGAAATTTACGTACCTGGTAAGTCACCAACGAGAGGCTCAGAGCACTTTACTTATAGCTCAGATACCAATTGTGACGCCCCCAAAATAGACTTAATCCACCCAACCCATTCTAAGTCGCTAAATACGTGGTACAGAAAACAACTACAACTTTATTATTACAATTGTCATGCAAAATACAATAACACATATGTTGTGAGTTTTGATACAAATATATACAAACTGTGACTCTCATCCCAACCTTGGATAACACGTTACAATGGCACCTTACATAAAGGTACAATCAATAACTATTTTAGAAATTAAAATCTTTGGAAAATGCTCAAGAAAACCATCGTACATACGAGGCCATGCATCAAAGTTATAATAGATATCATATGAATGGAGAATTATCCTTGGTTGACCCAATAGACCTCAAAGAATAATGAGAAGATTACTATTATGTTCTTTCCAATGCTGAGTCTTCTCTTGACATATAACTATCTCCATTATCTGCAATTGAGAATTATATTTCAACCAAACTCCAAGATTATATAGGTAGTGCTCGTAGATATACTCAGCAAGTGGATATGCACAACCCTGTCTTATGATAACACGGGGTTGTATGTCATTAGACATCTTGTATGATAGTGACAAAACACCCTTCCAACGTTGGGTTCGCCTCACCCTATTGGATTCACCAAATATAATTATTAAATGACGTATAAAATACAACACAATTATCTAAAGTTCTCAATAAAATTATTTTCATACTATTTATGGAGAACCTCAACAACTATAGACCACCGTTCTATTCCCCTGTTATCCCCGTTTGACCCAGCTACACTCTTATTACCTGAAAGGAATTGTGAAACAAAAGGGTGAGTACAAATAGCCCAGTAAAGAATATCATGACTAAAGATAATTAAATTATCAATAGCCTTCATCAGTAATAAATCAGAGGTTTAGAACATATGGTAGATGTAACGCCCCGGAAAATCGAATATTTTGTAATTACTTTTAATAATGAATAAAATAATATTATTTATTATTATTATGTGTTGAGAAGATGAATGTCATTCTATAACCTAGAAAGGTCGGAACGTCGTAGTATTTTAACTACGTGGGAGAATTAAAGTGTTTGAATTTCTAAAACAAAAATAAAAGTTTTTCGAGAATTTTTTTTTGAAAAACACTATTCATCGATTTTAAACAAGAATTATTTTTGAATTTACGAGAAATATGTAATGTTATAATATCAAGTGATATCGATTATGTAATAATAATCTAAGTATGGAAAACGTAATATTTAGCATGTGGACCTAATTTGTGACGTTAGAATTATTAAGCGTTAAAGGAAGAAAGTTGTGATCGTATAATGTGTATACCTTATATGAAGTAATGAATGTAAGAATAATACTACGTATTGTATTAAATTCGGATTTGTATCTTATTAACCCAAAAGTCCATAGAATGGTGCTCCACTATACTAACATCCATACAATCATTCCATTGAAATATAAATCAAAAATGAAGGTAATTACTATCTTTTATTACAATCAAGTATAAATCCTTCCTGTGTTCATAACCTATTACATTGTTCAAAGTTGTTCATAATGTATAATAATTACAAACTTACTAAACTATTACACAATGCCTAAGCATCCATCTTAGCTTTGCCCTTATCTCATTTGGCATTCACAAAGACGCTCATCCTTAATCGCAGCTTATATGATTCACGCAAGAAGTGAGTATGACAAATCAAGTTTTAAACAAGTATAACAGAATACCACATTCGTGAATCATATAACAATTCCAACATAATCGAACAATAATTATGAAGTATTATGATTCAATACTTTTAATAGCTCATAACATCAATTCCCAAAGTATAGAATAGATTAGAATTCGAACCGTTAATAGACCTTGAACAACAACTTTCGCTTTTCATACTTGAAAAGGAGTCCACAAAGACTAAGGCCGTTCATCCGATAACTTACGAAAGCACGCCTAGGTGATCAAATTATAGTACTCTATGTTGATCAACACTCATTCATTAAACGATTTACGCTTAATATTTTTGCAAACTCGCGTGCCCATCGAAATATCGATGAAAATAGTTTTGTTTGTTCATAGACAAACCTTACCTTCACGCCCGCACTCAATCACTTGGCATAGATAACGTTAATATTTCAATATAGAAAGATATGAATCATAATCAATCTATATATTACGAATAGTCTAGCCGAAGTTAAAATCGCATCGACCCTTTCTTTCTTAAAAACAAGGCTTGCAATTCAGCTTCAATGAATCACATACAACTTGGCTAATATGAAAGTTAGACAAGCGTTAAGAAAAAACTTGCCTTTCAAAGCTTCAAATATTTTACTTGACTGACCACAACCTTTACAGAATCTACATGATATATTCACATAGCACATTGTAATTAGCTATCAAACAACTATTCACATTATTTATACAAGCTTCTTTCTCTCTATGTCTTTATTAACTTAATATCATTATTAAAGTCAACAAGACTTATTACCCTTCGTCCCGGTCTACTAATCAACTAACAATAATTAACCGGCCTTGAACATTGCCGGCGAGATACCACCAACATTGTTCAACATTCTTAACTTATTAATACGCATTTTATTCCTAAGTTTCATACCATATACCTTAGTATATGTAGTATAGAATAACTTTAATACACTTATAAAGTGTACAAACATCATTCCTTTAGGTCCCCGAACAAACGGGTTCAAAACCTAAATCATCGCTCAAGTCCTTTACTATACACATGCCACCGCACACCTCTAGTATTAAACTCAAGGCCATGGACGCCAGCTTAGCAAGGATGTGTCTCCTACCACACAAGTAAGGCAATCTCCTTCTATATCTGGCGCCGCACACTGCACTTCTCAAGATTCACTTTTCTCAGAAATTTCAAAAATTTTGTGAGATTTCCGGTCAGAATTCTTTTTTTTAAGCCCGATTTGGTCCGCTCAAAAGCCTACACGCCACAAATGACGTAATCTACGTGTTCATATTAGAATTCAACACTTTCAAACCGCTAACTCAAAATTGACCATTGAGTTCATTTTCTATACGCTCGTAAACGCTAATGAGCGCTCAATGCTCGCTTTTCTTCTGCTTTAAGTCGAATTCAATGATTCTCAAACCCACAACTCTTAATCACCTTATCTCACGTGTTGACATTGAAAACCAATGTTTTCAAGTCTCACGACAACTTTTGACCCTTAATCCTAATTCAACGCTTTTCGACGCTTAAACGCCTATTTTCGTAAAATTCGCCATAACTTCGTTACTATCGTTTTCTAAGCCAAATCACATGAAATACTTCATGGATTTCATATCTACACCCTAACCAATCAAGATGCATAAACTAACGTATTGATGGAGCTCAATCGCTTATAAATGATTAATCTCAACAAACAATATTCCCAATGGTTCGAAACTATCTCCAACCTTATGATTCTTAATATCTCATGACTTATAGATATTGAATCTATAATAAGTCATCTTTAATCTCTTATACAAGATATATACCACCCCTCTATGATTCTCCCATATAAAAGAAAATTTAAAAAGAGATGGTGAATGAAGAACAAGAAGTATTACCTCAAGCTTCTTAAGAAATCTTTTGGAAGAATAAAGGTTAGAGCTTCCAAAGTGTAAAATGATTAAGTCTAATTCTTTTCTCTCAAATATGTTGGTTGACAAATTTCAAAACTCTCCAAAAGCCACAATCCAAATTTCTATTTATAGAAAGCAAGAATGAAGGGTAATTTGGACCTCGCACACCAACCTCCTTACTATTCACTCACTTTGGTCACTAAGTAAAATGCTTGGTGACCAAGCATTTTCCTTGGCTACCACATAAAGTGGCCGCCCCCACTAGCTATGGTCATCCCATGGGTCATTTCCCATGGGTTTTACACATTTGGTGACCCAATTCTGGTTCGATCCACTTGCTTCGCTTTAAATGATTTGGACTTAACCAATTAAGCATTGGGCCTGCACTTGGGCTTAACCCATTAAACTCTTTGGGCTTGGTCATTAAATCATTGACCAAAACATAATCTAAGTCTAATGAATTAATCATTGTGACTTAGGTTAATTCTACAATACGCATCGTATTCCACACGCATAATTCACGATTCCCTTCAGATACCATACGTACATAATAATCATATTGTACCTTTATTTACTCACATATTATATCTAGACACTAAAAAGTATCATTAATGTATAATACTCGCATTAACCCTAACGCCATTCCTTCTACGCATATTATTTCCTTCTAAAATCAATATACTCAACCCTTAGGTTTTAAGTCCGCAGTGAAAAATCATGCTTTGCCATAAATAAAATATTATCGATATTCCATCTAATCTCAATATTCTATCATTACGCTTTTCTCGAATTTCAAAATAATTCCCTAATGTAAAATGGATGAATAGTGTTTTTATGGAAATTTCTAAAACAATTATTTTCGCTTAGGAAATTCCAAACAATTAATTCTAACACGTAGCTGTAATACTAACCACGTTAGCACATTCTAGGTCATAAAATGACCTACACATAACTTACTCACATAATAATCAATTAAGTTCATTTAATTCACATAATCAAATAAAAATTTAATTGCCATAAGAATTCAATTTTTTTCTCTAAGCTGCTATATTCTCCCCTTTATAAGGATTCTCGTCCCCTGTAATCTTAGCTTATAATTACATAAACAAATGAGGAAAATCTTCCTTCATTTTACTTTCGAGCTCCCACGCTGCTTTCTTCAAAGATTGTGGTTTCTCCATAACACCTTCATCAAGGTATTACCTTATTTCTTAAAACTTGTTCCTTCCTATCAATAATTTGAACCGAAGTTCCTCATAGACAAGTCTTTTTCTATTTGAATAGATTCATACTCTATCACGTGTTTATAGTCCCATTTATAAGGACGCAACATCGACACGTGAAAACACATTATGAATGCTTCCATCTCGTGAGGTAAAGCTACTTCATAAGCTACCTCTCCTACCTTTCTTAAAATCTCAAAAGGTCCTACAAACCTTGGACTTAACTTCCCTTTCTTCCCAAAATGTATCTTCCCCTTCCAAGGTGATACTTTTAGGAAAACAAAGGATCCTACATCAAATTCTCTATTTTTTCCGTGAGGATCTCGTGATACTTTCTTTGTTTGGCCTTGAGCCGCAAATTAAGCGAAAGTACGATTAACTTCACCATATCTGCCGTCTGCTATACCATCTCAGGTCCCAACATACGACGTTCACCCACCTCATCCCAACATAATGGAGTTCGACACTTCCTTCCATACAACGCTTCGTAAGGCGGCATGCCTATACTAGCATGAAAACTATTGTTGTACAAAAATTCCACCAACGGTAGATATTCGTCCCAACTCCCTTTGAAATCCATAACGCAAGATCTTAACATATCTTCAAGCGTTTGAATTGTCCGCTTCACTCTCGACCATCCGTCTAAGGATGATACGCATACTCAACCTTAATCATCGCTTCCCATTTGCTCTTGCAAACTCCTCCAAAATTTTGATGTGAATCGTGGATCACGATCTAACACAATCGAAACAGGTACTCCATGTCTAGAAATAATTTCTTTGACATACAGCTTAGCTAACTGATCCAAGTTATACTTGACTCCTATTGGTAGAAAATGAGCCGATTTTGTCAATCGATCCACTATCACCCAAATAGCATCATATCCTTTTCTGGTTGTCAGAAGTCCCACCACAAAGTCCATTGTGATATGCTCCCACTTACACTCTGGAATTTCTAACGGTTGTATCAATCCGCTTGGTCGTTGGTGTTCAACCTTAACTTTTAGACAAGTTAAGCACCTACTAACATATTCTACTATCTCCCTCTTCATGTTCGACCACCAAAAGTTCTGACGAAGGTCTTGATACATCTTCATACTACCGGGATGTATCGAGTACTCAACTATGGGCCTCCATCATAATTTCTTCTTTCAATTCAAAATCATTAGGGACCCAAATTCTTCCTTCAAAACGAAGTAATCCTCTCCTTATCGAGGTTATATTTAGTCTTCTTCATCTTCTATCCTTTTCTCAGATCTCGCTTGCACTCCTCGTTGATCAACAGACTCTCAACCCGCTCGCTATGGTTCATTGGGTTTCCATGGAAAATAACATCTCCACCGCTTCTCCGTAACTTAACTTCTAACTCCATTCTTTCCATTGTTGTTACCAACTCATTCTCGAAGTTGTTAACATCGACAGCTTTCTCTACCTTTCCTACTTAGCGATCGGCCACTACATTTGCTTTTCCCGGATGATATAAAATATCACAGTCATAATCTTTTATTAGTTCTAACCACCTTCTCTGTCTCATGTTCAACTCCTTCTGTGTGAATATATATTTCAGACTTTTGTGGTCCGTGTATATCTCACATTTCTCACCATAAAGATAATGCCTCCATATCTTTAGGGCAAAAACTACAGCTGCCAATTCTAAATCATGAGTAGGATAAACCTTCTCATAATCCTTCAATTGACGTGACGCATACGCAATGACCTTGCCATGATGCATGAGCACGCAACCTAGTCCTTTATGCGAAGCATCGCTATACACTACAAAATTCCCTATATCGTCTGGTAAGGACAATACAGGTGCCTCACTTAATCTCTTTAACTCCTCAAAACTGCTTCTCACATTTTTCACCCACACATACTTCACCGACTTTCTTGTCGATTTGTCAATGAGAGTAGCTATTTTAGAAAAGTCCTAATGAACCTTCTATAAGATCCCGCTAACCCCAGAAAACTCCAACCTCAACATGCATTTTTCTTTGCTTGCTCCCATTCATTAACCGCTTTACTTTTGCGGATCTACGAAATGCCATCCCTATCAATAACATGCCCTAGAAATCAAGACTTTCTCCAAACAAAATTCACACTTTGTGAATTTCAGATACAACTTCTCCTTTCTTAGTGTTTCCAACACTATTCTTAAATGTTCTACATGATCTTCTCAAGGCCTTTGAATAGACTAGAATATCATCAATGAACACTACTACTTAACTTGTCCAAATATTGTTTGAACACTGCTCATCATATCCATAAATGCAAATTGGTGCATTCACAACCCAAACGACATCACCGTAAACTCATAATGACCATAACGAAGTTCTCAACGCCATCTTAGGTACATCCTCCTTTCTCACCTTTAATCGATGATACCCCATGCGTAAAATCTATCTTAGAAAATATCAGGCTCTTCAATCGACTCGATCAAATAGATCATCGATCCCGGCAATGGGTATTTATTCTTAATCGTCAACTTGTTCAACTCTCGATAGTCGATATACAAAGTCTTAACGACCGCCCTTCTTCTTTCGACAAACAACACCGGTGCTCCCAAGGAGACACACTCTGCTTGAATGTACTTCCTATCTAATGCTTCTTGTAATTGAACCATTAACTCCTTCATCTCAACCGGCGCCATCCGGATGGTGCCCTTGAAACCGTGTCGCCCCTGTAATGTATCAATTACAAACTCTACCTCCCTATCCGTATGGAATACCCAGAAATTCTCCTAAAATACATCCGCGAACTCTTGCACTATAGGTATCCGGTCCAAGGATGTTCCCACTCTTTGGGTATCCACAACATGGCATAGATAACCTACACACCCTTTTCTCAACATCTTCCTAGCTTGTGTCATGTATGCACAACAAGAGCGCCTCTGATTTACTATCAAGAACACTACCTTGGTTTTCTTAGAAAGTCAAGGTTTACACATTTCCTATGACAATCTATAATTGCCTTATGGTTGACTAACCACCCATACCAAGAATCACATCAATTTTTTTTTAACCTTATTTGCATTAAATCTACCGATAATTTATTCCCTCTAATTTCTACACAACAATCCTTATGAATATGCTTAATGGGATTATCTTCTTCGCTTTGCTACCTTAACGCCTAAAGGTATAGGTAACTTCTCGTGATTAAGCCTAATCGCTTAGCAAATTCACATGCTATAAAAAGAACATGTAGCACCTTAATCAAATAAAGACATAAGCATTTATCTCATCGACCTAATGATACCTCGCTATAACATCCGCTGATGCAACCGCATCTTGGACAAATATATTAAACGTATGAGTCGAGGGTCTACCCACCGATGGTGTTGGTCCAAGAATGGCTAGTTTACCACTACCGTAACTATTATTCCCCTCTAAACCCTTCTTTTTGCAATTTCTTGCCATGTGGTCCATCACCCACGCATAAAACATCCCCGCTCTTCTTAGGGTTAGGATAATGAGTGACAAATGCCCTCCCCGCCACAGCTTGTAGCATACCGCTTTCCCTTTAAACATACTCCCATGTGAGACTTTTCCGCATGTCTTACATGCTTCCGCCCTCCGCTTGGGATCTCCTCGCTTTATTTTATTCCTGTGGTTAAAACTTTTTCTTTTTGGCAAGTTGCCGCTCACCGCAACTTCAAATTTTATTAATTCCTCTAACTTACTCTTAATCTTCTTCTCTCTTATGGTAATCGAGACAAAGCCTCACCACCACCTTCACTTATTATTATTTTTTCCGTAATAGTCCCGTAGGAAGCACTCAAAAACCGATATCCCATCAGAGAGCCAGGGTTTTAAGCCCTCGCTTCAAACCTACGCGCTTTCCTCGCTTCGTGTGTCCACCGATGTGGAGAAAATCTCACCAATTCATTAAATTTATGACATACTCGGGAACTCATCATATCCCCCGCTAAGTTCTAAGAACTTAATTTCCATTCTACCTCACATGCTAGTAGGGAAGTAGTTCTCAAGAAGACCTTCTTGAACTGCTCCCACGTAACATCCTCGGCCCTAGCCCCACCCCGGTGAGCCTCCCACCAAGAGTTGGCTTCCCCTTCATCATGTAAGTCGCAAAAGGAGTCTTTTATGCCACCCACGCTTTGTTATCACAAACGCCTTTTCAATCTCTCTAACCCATGTTTGGGCTTTAATGGGTCCGCTGCCCTCTAAACTCGTGAGGACCCACACTTTTAAAGTCCTTAAAGGTAGTTATTCTAGCTACCCCAGAGAGCTATGTGAATCCCACCCCTCGATTGAATGCAACCATAATAAATTAACGAACTCTTGCATAGGGTTATTAGGACCCCCCGTTTTCAAGTATGAGACTCTACTTCTTGATTACGCTTGTTCCTTTCTGCGGCATAATTTTGATTAAATAAATAAAGCTTTGTTATTATCTATTTAACTTCTCTGCTATCATTTTAACCCAACAATAACCATTCATACTACCACAAGCATATTAAAATAAAAACTTCATTATATTAATAGGCTTTCATAGTCAAAACTATTTACATCACTTTTCTTCAAATTAAAAAGCTATTACATACTATCCCGCATTAACTTCTAAAAAAATTGGGATTTACAAAAAGACTACCCTTTAATTATACAAAAGAGGGTTTTACGTCACTACTTCATTTACAAAAAGATCTAACGATCTACTAACACTGTCGAACGACATTTTCATACTTCTGATTTGCCAGAATCGACACTATATCTCGACTTATGGTATGTCGAGTCTGCCTGGACTCAATAGAATAACAAGCAATTTTTAGCTTGAAATCCTCATGAGCACATTCATGGATGTATGACATCCTAGCTATTTTCCGTCTTTCTCAACCAGCTTTTCAGAGCTCAAGGACCCCATCCCTTATAGTCACGAGCTTTATCACTATAAGCACTTTTTCATCGTGGCTCAGACTCAAAGTCCGCCTCAGCAGATTCCTTCACCTCATATAAGGCGCTTATCTCCTCCATCCGATTCTCCACTACTGCAAGAATGCACATTTCTATCCAACACGGACTCATACAGAGCTCACAGTTGCAGATCCGGAGGTGTTGGCCCAAAGTAGGTAACACCGTGTTAATCGATGTCACCTCCATCTCCTCCTCCACCTCTAGCATCTCATTAAGGTACGATGTTAAACCCATAGTCTCCTCGTAGTATTCCTCCTCGTAGATGTACTCTTCAATGTCCGAAAGTTATCTATGACCACTATAGGTACCTCCGCCAATCGGCATCGGTACAATCTCCACTTGGTTAATAGACTCCTCGCCACGACGTGAATATCTCTATACACCATGCTATCGATCGACATCTACAATAAAGACATAACAAGTTGATTAGTACATAGTAGTATAAGCACAAATCACATTTAATATCTTTAAGATTAATTTTCATCTTTTAATCCTTTCGATATCGAAGTTATCTCAATACCTTATTAATTCAATGGACTTGAATTTTATTCCTGACTTTCACCTTCCTTACGAGGTTATTAGACTAAGGTTCTTCCCCTTAAGTTTTATAACCTAAGGCTTTGATACTAACTCAGACGACGCCCCAAATTCGTAGTATCTTGCAAACCCACCATTGGTGCTCCACTATACTAACATCCATACAATCATTCCATTGAAATATAACAAAATGAAGGTAATTACTATCTTTTTATTACAATCAAAGTATAAATCCTTCCTGTGTTCATAACCGATTACATTGTTCATTGTTCATAATGTATAATAATTACAAACTTACTAAACTATTACACAATGCCTAAGCATCCATCTTAGCTTTGCCTTATCTCGCTTTGGCATTCACAAGACGCTCATCCTTAATCGCAGCTTATATGATTCACGCAAGAAGTGAGCATGACAAATTTCAAAGAAGTTTTAAAACAAGTATAACAGAATACCACATTCGTGAATCATATAACAATTCCAACATAATCGAATAATAATTATGAAGTATTATGATTCAATAATACTTTAATAGCTCATAACATCAATTCCCAAAGTATAGAATAGATTAGAATTTTGAACCGGCAATAGACCTTGAACAACAACTTTCGCTTTTCATACTTGAAAAGGAGTCCACAAAGACTAAGGCCGCTTCATCCGATAACTTACGAGCACGCCTAGGTGATCAAATTTATAGTACTTTCTATGTTGATCAACACTCATTCATTAAACGATTTACGCTTAATATTTTTGGCAAACTCAATGCGCCCATCAAATATCGATGAAAATAGTTTTGTTTGTTCATAGACAAACCTTACCTTCACGCCCCGCATCAATCACTTGCATATAGATAACGTTAACATTTCAATATAGAAAGATATGAATCATAATCAATCTATATATTACGAATAGTCTAGCCAAAGTTAAAATCTGCATCGAATTCTTTCTTGAAAAACAAGGCTTGCAATTCACCAATGAATCACATACAACTTGGCTAATATGAAAGTTAGACAAGCGCTAAGAAAAACTTGCTTTTCAAATATTTCAAATATTTTACTTAACCGACCACAAATTTTACAGTAATCTACATGATATATTCACATAGACATTGTAATTAGCTATCAAACAACTATTCACATTATTTATACAAGCTTTTTCTTCTATGTCTTTATTAACTTAATATCATTATTAAAGTCAACAAGACTTATTACCCTTCGTCCCGCCTACTAATCAATCAACAATAATAATTAACCTGGCTTTGAACATTGCCTATGTAGATACCAACATTGTTCAACATTCTTAACTTATTAATACGCATTTTATTCCTAAGTTTCATACCATATACCTTAGTATATGTAGTATAGGAATAACTTTAATACACTTATAAAGTGTACAAACATCATTCCTTTAGGTCCCTGAACAAACGAAGTTCAAAACCTAAATCACTACCTGAAGTCCTTACTCACAGCTGCACATGCACCTTCTAGTATTAAACTGGCGCATGCATGCACACCCAGCTAGCAATGGGTGTGTTCTCCTGGCAAGCACAAGCACAAATCCCTTTCTATGTTCCTATCCATCTCATGCCATGTTGCACTTCAAAGATTTTTTTCTCGAAATTTCAAAAATTTTGTGAGATTTTCGGGTCAGAATTTCTTTGTTTTAAGTCCGATTTGGTCCGTTCAAAAGCCTACACGCCACAAATGACGTAATCTACGTGTTCATATTAGAATTCAACACTTTCAATCCGCTAACTCAAAATTGACCATCGAGTTCATTTTCTATACGCTCGTAAACGCTAATGAGCCGCTCAATGCTCGCTTTCTTCGCTTTTAAGTCGAAATTCGACGATTCTCGAACCCACAACTCTTAATCACCTTATCTCACGTGTGTTGACATTGAAAACCAACATTTTCAAGTCTCACGAAACTTTTGACCCTTTAATCCTAATTCAACGCTTTCGACGCTTAAACGCCTATTTTCGTAAAATTCGCATATAACTTCAAGCATTATCGCTTTTCTAAGCCAAATCACATGAAATACTTCATGGATTTCATATCTACACCCTAACCAATCAAGATGCATAAACTAACGTATTGATGGAGCTCAATCGCTTATAAATGATTAATCTCAACAAACAATATTCCCAATGGTTCAAACTATCTCCAACCTTATGATTCTTAATATCTCATGACTTATAGATATTGAATCTATAATAAGTCATCTTTAATCTCTTATACAAGATATATACCACCCTCTATGATTCTCCCATATAAAAGAAAATTTAAAAAAGAGATGGTGAATGAAGAACAAGAAGTATTACCTCAAGCTTCTTAAGAAATCTTTTGAAAGAATAAAGGTTAGAGCTTCCAAAGTGTAAAATGATTAAGTCTAATTCTTTTCTCTCTCAAATATGTTGGTTGACAAATTTCAAAACTCTCCAAAAGCCACAATCCAAATTTCTATTTATAGAAAGCAAGAATGGAGGGTAATTTGGACTCGCACACCAACCTCCTTACTATTCACTTTGGTCACTAAGTAAAATGCTTGGTGACCAAGCATTTTCCTTGCTACCACATAAAGTGGCCGGCCCCACTAGCTATGGTCATCCCATGGGTCATTTCCATGGGTTTTACACATTTGGTGACCCACCGGATCTCGATCCACTGCCTTCGGCTTTAAATGATTTGACTTAACCAATTAAGCATTGGGCCTAGACTTGGGCTTAACCCATTAAACTCTTTTGGGCTTGGTCATTAAATCATTGACCAAACATAATCTAAGTCTAATGAATTAATCATCGTGACTTAGGTTAATTCTACAATACGCATCGTATTCCACACGCATAATTCACGATTCCCTTCAGATACCATACATATAATAATCATATTGTACCTTTATTTACTCACATATTATATCTAGACACTAAAAAGTATCATTAATGTATAATACTCATTTAACCCTAACGCCATTCCTTCTATGCATATTATTTCCTTCTCGAAATCAATATACTCAACCCTTAGGTTTTAAGTCCAGCGTAAAAACGCTTTGCCAAAATAAAATATTATCGCCATAAATAAAATATTATCGAAATATTCCATCTAATCTCAATATTCTATCATTACGCTTCTATCTAATTTTTCAAAATAATTCCAATAAAGTTCATTTAATTCACATGATCAAATAAAAATTTAATTGTTTTTTTTTTCTAAAATTGTACAATGGAAATTTCTCCAAACAATTATTTTCGCTTAATGGGCAGAAATTCCAAACAATTAATTCTAACATTAAGAGCTGAGCTGTAGGTACTAACCATCGTAAATACCAAGCACATTCTAGGTCATAAAACTTATTGGTTAGGAGACCTACACATAACTTACTCACATAATAATAAATTAAGTTCATTTAATTCACATAATCAAATAAAATTTAATTTGAATAAGCCATAAGAATTCATTTTTTTTACATTACAACAATAGACCTATACTATTCCAAGACAAATTAATAATCATTTTAGCTTTTCCCTTATCCTTATTCGATCCTTCGGGATGTTCAGTCTTAGCTGCATTCATATGGTTCAAGCAAGAGTGAGCATAACTAGCTCAGCAAGTATAACAATTTCAATAACAACATGCTTGATACATATGAATCGTATATCTTCGATAACTTAACAATAGTTATGAAGTACTATTGATAATTCAAAATAGCACTTCATCTTTCTTTCAAAATGTTTTACAATAATATCAATATTTAGTAAAACATTCACTCCGGTCAAAGACCTCGAGTATTCATTCTTTCTTTGAAAAGGACAACCCGGAACTAAGTCCGTAAGCCCGATATTACTTACGAGCACTTCTAGGTGATCATCCTATTGTAGTCTATGTTGATCAACAATACATCCATTAAACGTATGAACGTTTAATCATTTGGCAACCTCACGTGCCTGTCGTGTTACCGACGAAACATTTGTTTATCATTTCAGTCTTCTTTTGAAAACCATATCAAGTAGTTGACAAAAGATAATAACATTTGATAACAGATGAATAGATTATCAACAATCCACTCAATATGTCAAGTCTAGCCAAAAGAACTAGCTTTAACTTCATTGTACTTCAATTCATGCGTAAGGATACATGAACATCAAAAACTTGTTCAGATTGAACTGAGACAAGAGTTAGAATACTTGCCTTCAGAGTCTTATACAGTGCAATTACTGTATGTTTAAGTCTTTCAAGTCTCTACAATACATGATAACAAAATGCCTTACATTAGATCACATATAATCAAGTATGTATATGACTATCTTACCCTTCATCTCAATCTAATTGTATATTAAATTTATTTCTTTATTCGTTCCGGCTTGCCATTTACACTTACATTCATATATGACTAGGTTATCTCAACCTTTATATAACATCTTTAAGGTTTAACAAAGTTTAAACAATGTTACTTTATGTTCTTTAAATTATGTTTAATTTAAAAATCTATCATCATTCTTTCTTTGTACTTATCATTGCTCATTACTATCTTTGTTCTGAGACTGGCGCTGTGGCGCCAAATTTTATATTCATATACATACTGTATGAAAGTTAGCGATGGTGAGGTCCCGAACTTAGTACCATGCCTGAGTCCTTATTTAATGGGCGTATTGCTGCCGCCACTTTCCAAAGATGACATGATCGTCATGAAAGCCGCCACACAGTGTATACTACATTTTGCGCTACTGAGACGAAGTTTCTAGTAAGCTCGATTATCGTAACGTCGCTACGGCGTGATCAATTGGTCTAGGGTTGGCGCCGCGGCACCAACTCTGTGCACCAGAACTTGATTAAGTTTTAAAATTTTTGCGAAATTCTCGGACGCATAACTTCTTCGTTATAAGTCCGAATTGGCTCGTTCAAAAGCCTACGGTTATCAAATTACGTAATCTATGCGTTCATGTAAGAATTTTATCTATTCAACTTTTCTTGCTAAAAATGCACCTATTGGTTCATTTTTAACGTGAACGATAAACGTTCATGAACATTCAACGCTCATTTCTTCGTTCTAAGTCGGAATTCGCTCATTTTTGAGTTCGCAACTCTTAAATGACGAACATGACTTGCTTCCATTTGAAAATAACATTTCCAAGCTAAAACTCAAAATTTGACTTCTAATCCGGGAATTTCATGAATTCGATGATTATCGTCTAATCGTGTGATTTCCGACAAACCTTCATTACTTAGGATTTGTTCATTACTTCACTTGCATTCATTTCATTCTATAAGCATCTTCACATACTTAATACAACAACTTATTTTCATTGTTGGTTTTTGACTTATTTCATTCATGAGCTTATAACTTATTCCATTATAAACTACTTATTACTTCATTGTTCCTAACTTAAGAATGTTAGTCTTTTAATCATCATGCATACATGTTTTCACAAATAATTCCATCCTTGTATATATGATTTATATATACATACAAATTCATTACTTCCATTAATAAACTTATTACAAGTTCATAATTCTTTCACATAAGTTTATAACTTATGCTAGCTTAAATGACTTATTACCAACTTATGTGGCTTAAGTTCATTGCTTACACATTCTTCTTACCTATTAACATCCATGTTCCCTTAATCTATCTTTGTTTATCAACCTATCATGAATAGAGATAGAAGATAATGTAGAGAAGGAGTCTTACTTTAGAAGTTCTTGATAAGTAGCTTCTTTCTTCTTCTTATATAAGTGGATTATTATAACTTAATCACCCTAACAATTAAGCACTTTGAGAGAGTGTTTGGATTATTTGAACAAGTGCCAAATAGTTTGCCAACCTTCTCTATTTATAGAACTTCCAAGGTTAGGACAATTTAGTCAATAAACTCAACCACCTCCTTACTATTCATAGCTTGATCAACACAAATCCTATCCTTTGCTTGGTCCTTAATTAATATACTTGATCATTACATAACTTGGTCACCACTTATCTTGGTCATTACTCCTAATACTTGATCACCACTTATCTTGGTTATCACATAATAACCATATTAATATGGTTTTCCCCATGGATCACAACAATTCATTGGACTCTAGCTTGGGCTTAATCAACTAAATCCTTGGGCTTTGCTTTAACAAACACTCACATGTTTATTAATTCAATAGTTGGGCCTTAACCATAATTGACTCGGGCTTGTACAAAATCCTAACCAATCTTTACAAGTCCATTAATATTACATAATACATATACATATAGTTTATGCATTATTCTTGTATTCTAATTCATATAGAATTTATATACGATATTTCATCCTTCATACAAACTCGTATAATACTTCGTATTATACTTGTTTTCATTCCTTTGCACAATAAAAAAGTATCCTACAATTATTACTTTCATACTAATACTTCTCTTTACTTAACGTTTATAACTTAAGTCCACAAGCGAAATATTACATTTTCCATAACTAGATTATTATTACATAATCCGTCTTACCTTAATATTCTATCATTAAGTATTTCTCGGAAATTCAAAAATAAATCCCTAGCAATTACTGAGGAATAGTGTTTTTCGGGAAATTTCTCGGAAAACTTTTATTTCCGTCTTAGAAATTCAAACACTTTAATTCCTTCATGTAGCTCAAATACTACGACATTCCAACATCAATAGGTTATAGAACAACAACCATCTTGATATCACATAGAATATGATTTTATTATTATTTAATTTTAATAAAATTATTTTACATTAAAATCCGAATTTCTCGGTCGTTACACTAGAACCATGAAGAGCCTATCATATATTGTCATATGATGTTTAGTATGTTGAATATAGCATGAGAACTTTGATTGAAGGACTTAAGTTATTAATAAGTCATGAGCATGAAGAATTCTAGTTCATAAGCTAAATAAGTTAATGACTTATGAAAATAAGTCAAAACCTACTTTGATTATAAGTTGGTGTAGTAAATAATTAGTAATGATCTTATGTTGAATAAAATCCATTTAGAACGCTTAGTAATGAAGATTTGCCAGAATTCACACGATTGGACGGTTATCGTCGAATTCATGAAATTCTCGGAATGGAAGTCGTATTTTGTATTTAAAGTCAGAAATGTTATTTTTCGATGGAGACAAGTCATATTAGTCATTATAGAGTTGTAGACTCAAAAATGACCGGATTCCGACTTAAAACAAAGAAACGAGCGTTGAACGTTCACGAACGTTTATCGTTTTCTTTAAAAATGAACTCATAGGTGAATTTTTAGCAAACGAAGTCAAATAGATAAAAAAATTTCATGAACGCGTAGATTATGAAATTTGTGAACTGTAGGCTTTTGAATGGACCAATTCGAACTTAAAATGAAGAAGTTATGCGTCCGGGAAGTTCATAAAATTTTAAAAACTGCATAATTGTTTGAGGCATTGCAAAAGTCATGCCATGAGCGACTCTAAGCCTAAAATACCAGCAGCCATGAGCCGCAGTCAACTCCTTGCACACTTCTAACTCACGCATGCGTCAGGAAGTTACAGAGTAATTCTTGGCGAATGCCAAGGCTGAATTCAAGAAAATTGCTAGAGAAGAATAGTTTCAAAGGTAGAAGGAAAGGGAACTTGTTAGTAATTAATTAAGATGTAATCATAACATGGTTAAGACATTGTAAGGTACTTGTAAGACACTAATGAATGTTTATTAAGAGTTAATAATCAATCGAAGATTAGCAGAATGTGAATGACGTAATGAAAGCCGAAAACCCTAATAACGAATCTAAGTTAGAAATTACGTTGAGATGAAGGGTAAGATATAATAGTAATCATACTTGATTGTGTATGACCTAATGTGGTACATTATATGTTTATGTATTGTAGAATCATAAAGACTTAAAGTATTGTACGAGTGTTAATCAATAATCAGATGCCAAAGGCAAGTATTCTAACCCTTGTTCCAGTTCAGTCTGGACAAGCTTTTTAATTCATGTAACCTTTCGCATGAAGTCTTGAATGATGAAGTCTTAAGCCAATTCTTTCGGCTAGACTTGTATTAGAATCTGTCAAGCATGATTAATGTTTACCGAGTTATATTGGTATGGTTTTCAATCGAAGACCAAGTATACTAAAATGTTTCGTTGCTTAACGGCAGCACAGCATGAGGTTGCCACAACTTAAACGTATACACGTTTAATGAATGTAGTGTTGATCAACATAGAAATTACTATGAGCTAATCACCGTAAGTGCTCGTAAGATATGCTTGATTCTTAACTTAGTGTCGGGTTGTCCTTTTCAAAAGAACTTATGAATGCTCATAGACTTGAACCATAACTGTTATTCCACTGAGTATGGTTGTGTAAAATGTTTTGAAGGAAAAGAAGTGCTATTTTGAATTATCGATAGTACTTCATAACTATTGTTCAGTTATTGATGATATATGAGTTCTATGTTTCAAGAATGTTGTTTATTAGAATTGTAGTACTTGCTGAGCTAGTCATGCTCACTCTTGCTTGAACCATATGAACACAGCTAAAATCGAGCGGATCGAAGGCTCCGGCAAGGATAAAGGCAAGGCGAAGACGAACCCGTAGCATACTTATGTAATAGTATAGGATGACTGTTTGTAATATATTGATATTATGACAAGAACAACTGAAAGGGTTACAAAGAACCTGGGGAATGTAATAATATTTCAAATATATATAAGTTATATTAGTCCTTTTGAGACTATTCAATGGAATGAATGAATGAATGGTAGTACCGTGTAGCACCATCTGTCGGGTTAGAAGAGACCTGGATTTGGGGGCGTCACCGTAGATGATAAAACTTTTCAACCATAGTTGCAGCGGAACGAGCAATCCATTAGAAGAGTCAAATATACCATAAAGTCTATTATCTTTTCCATGTTAAAAGTCCACCAACAATATTTTATCCCTGTAACATCAATCAATAGTTCCTGTCCACAATCATGTGAATAACTCATAATCAAAATTAAGGTTCTAAATTCCTCTTCGCATCCAGGACAAAGATACTTTTCATCACTTGTCTTTACCTGAAACATCAAAGATCATAGTTATACCAAATCACATATCTTGTTCATAATCATACTAATATATTCATCTTTGCACTACGGGCCAAAGATATTCATCAACAGTTCATCTTTGCACTACGGGCCAAAGATATTCAATAACAGGTCACCTTTGCACTACATGCCAAAGATATTCAACAACAGATCATCTTTGCACTACAAGCCAAAGATATTAATATCTCAAAGAAATATATAATCATTTCAGAATTTATATAAACCATAATTATAACCATGTTGATCAATTAACCTTTGTAATTCTGTAATAAAGCACACCTAGAGGCGGGGTGAATAGGTGTAAATACTTAGACGTGATCTACAGTGGCCAATTTTTTTTAAGTTTACTATAGTAGACTATAATCGGATGGTCTAACCCTATCCGTATTAGTTATATTCTTAATTGTTAAAAACAGACAGCTAATACCTGTCCGGATTAGTGTAAAACTTTTTCGACGTAAACAAAAACTGGTAAATATTGAAGTTAAAAATAGAAGAAAAAAGGTAGTAAATCACACCGAGATTTTTACGTGGTTCAGCCCCTATCCTCTACTCTAGTGGCCTAATCCACGTCCAATCCCGACTAGGATCGGAGACTCACTTTATTAAAATAATATTTAGCAATTACAAAGACAATAAAACTCCCTGTTACAACGACGATCGATTGGACACCTCTGCCCCCTTTGCACCTTTGCAACACCTCTCACCTCTGAGACTTTGATACCTTCGTTGTACAGACTGAATATTACTAAAATAAAAACCCCAAGCCAGCCTAGACGTGTACTATGTTTACAATAGATATAAAAATAAGGAATAAAAGAACACTGTAAACCCAGACTAAAAGAATGATTATCTCAGATAGCTCTCTTGAAGTTTATGTTCTGCAGTCTTGTATTCCTTCATGAAGCCGAGTAAAAAATATATATAATGAAGAGAGCTACGGCTATGAAACCTTCCAATTCCTCCTGCAACGGCTATATCTTTTTGATTGAAATAGGAGATTCATGTTACCAATGACAACATCAGTAGATAAGGAAATACAGCTATCAAGAAGTCAAATGAAAATCAAATACTAGTTTAAAGAGTCATATTAGCAATTAGCAAGATCCCTTAAAAATAGCAATTATTCTTTAGCATATGACAAAATAACATCTCCATCAACTTTAAATAAGAATCCTTCATAAAACCAATTCCTAAAAAATCTCCCAAATACATTTAAATTGGTAGCTCAATATATATATATATATATATATATATTATATATATATATATATATATATATATTGGAAGGATATAACCCCACAATAAAATATGAGAAATTTAAGGAATATTAAACAGATTTCCAATCTCCTTAAATTACTCCAATTTGAATTAGTCTTTAAAGCATATCATGATTGGAAAACATATATATATTCTATATAAAATTTTAAGGCATGTGACAAAAATAACCACCTTGATTTACTCACTCCAATACTGCATTAACTTTCGTGAGCAATAAACATGACCCAATAACATAGTGATTAATCCATGCAATAACCCATGCACACTATTATATATCATATAATTAATATGCATAAAATTATTTGAATAACATGACCCAATTAAATTATAAGCCAAAATAAAATCGATTAAGCCCATATAAATATTGTCATCATTAAAACCACAAAGTATAAATACTAACATTCTCCCCCTTTTTGATAATGACAATATATTATCTTTTAACTTTATATGATCCCCCTATCTATAAGGCTCCCCCTAAATTTATGCATATTAAGTCAACATGAATACCTAGTCAATTCAAATTTTAAATACCAAATATCTCTCCCCCTTTGTCATTATAAAAAAGAAATCATTAAGCTCAAGTTGATTAAAACATAATCTTCATTACCCAAATATCTCTCCCCCTTTGTCATCAACAAAAATTAATTCATATCAATTTAGCTAAATAGTTATCTCGCCCCATTTGACAATATTAAAAGAATAAGTTCAAAGATAAAGAATATCATTGGAGCAAGTTTATAATAAAATCACATATAGCAAGTAAACAATATGATCATACCTTTGTGATTTGTTACGTGTATATCAACATTGTTGTTACCAATAATAAGCTTTCTAGATGTGCTCTGAAGTTTTCAATTTTGGATCTTCATAATCAAATCTCTTCAAAAACACTTCTTTTGATCATCCAATGTGGCGGTCACCTATAATCAAATTTGGGGGATGATTTCTTACAGTTCGAGATGATCTAGGAAGCTTGGCAGTGGTCATCTGTTTGTTATATTCAACCTATGATATATCAAATTATGTATCTAATTTTTCTTCTAAATCGGACGGTCCGGCCATTCTGCTTTTCTGTTCTCAGATATCGAGTTTTTTCAACTAAAACGGACGGGTTAGGATCATCGATTTCAAATTGCCTTTCCTTCTGATTCGGATGACTTAGGCTGTCCAGATTCTGCTATTTTATTTCCACGTTCCAGATTACTTTTTCCTGCAGAATACTTATTCTCTTCCTTTGATAGATCACGGTTAAGTTCATAAAAAATTACAAATACAGATTCCTCATCATGATTGTCAAATGTATTAAATATGGAACATTTAGCACAATAAGAACTTTAGAATAAATAATATTATGAACCCTTGTGTTAGAAAATCTATATATCTAATGAGGTACTTACAGATTTTGCAAAGTAATTTATAGGTAACTACTATTTGTCTCCCTTTTAACCTTGAAACATCTACAAAATGAACAAATAGTATACCTTTTTGGTACCCAAATCTTTTTGGGTCCTTTTGGGTTAGTAGCATATAAATCACATTTCTTTACCCAAATTTGTTTTATTCTAAGTTTATTACAATTAAAATCAAAAGGACCTTTAAAACCACATTTTCTACAAGTAACAAACGGTGAACAATAAAGTGGTTTAAACCTTGGTTTACTATTAATCATTCTAATATTATCATTAGTTCTATTTTTTACATTTTTAATAGGATTATACCCAATTCCTTGTTTATCAAGACTAGACCTTTGTGCCCCTAACATAACATTTAAATTCTCTTCCCCTTGAACAAATTTTGCAAGATCCTTTTTCAATGAAATTATTTCTTCCTCATTATTATTTTGCATGTTTAATATTTTCCCATCATTAAAAGCATCAATACAAGTATCTCTCATTTTCAAACTTTCTTTTAAAACATCATTTTCCTTTTTAAGATCATTGAATTCTTCATTTAATTTGTTTGCACGATTATATAGAATTTTATTATAGTTATCAAGATAATCAATTTTAGCATTTAACTTAGATACTTCACTTGATGTGCAATCTTTAACTATTTCTTGTTTTTCTTCAATTAATGTTTCTACCTCTTTCATTAAATCATTTATCCAATTTTTTAAATGAGCATTTTTCTCTTTAATATGAATATTTTCATTCTTTAAAACTAGATAATCAGAAATAGTAATATCACCAATTTCAGAGTTTACCTCGGATGATTCTTGATTGCATAATCTAGTGAAACACAGTTGAGCAGTTTCATCTTCTAGTTCCATTTCGGACTTACTCACTGGAGTTGAGCTACCCTTTTTATTTTTCCTTTGTTTCTTCCTTTGAAGTAGTCTCTCGAGTTTTCTTGAGAGCATTTCAATTTCTTCATCAAAATCTTCACTTTCATTATTCCTCTCGACTTGAAGTGCCAATGTTTTCTTTATTGGTGCTTCATCCTCTTCATCATACCTCTTTAGTTGATTTTCGAATTCTTCAAGCTTTCCAAACAAAGTTAGAGTTTCCATCGAACTGATTGTAGTTGAGTCTTGAAGAGTTGTAACTTTTGGTACGAACCATTTGGGCATGACTCTAAGTATCTTTCTATTTATCTCCCTTTTATCAATTTTCCGGCCGAGCATACTTAGAGAATTCATGAGAGTGAGGAATTTAGCTTGAGTTCTTTGATGGATTCATTATTCTCTATCCTGAAAAGTTCATATTCTTGCATTAGCATACTTAATTTGACTTCTTTTACCTTTGTAGTTCCCTTATGGCTCATGATGATTGTATCCCATATTTCTTTAGCAGTGGTGTATGCAGAAACTTTGTCAATTTCAGCTTGAATCATTCCACATAGCAGCGTGTTCATGGCTTTGGAGTTGTAGGATACCATGTATGATTCATTTGAATCCATTTCCATGAGAGTATTTGGTTTTCCATTATCATGTCTTGGAATGACATGGCCATTCTCAATAACCCACAATTCTCATGGGTCTCGTTTAAGATAAATCATCATTCTAAACTTCCAAAAGTTGAAGTTTTCACTTCCGATCAACAAAGGTAGTCGGCTTATGGATTGACCTTCTTGAAAACTGAGGTGTGCCATAGGATCTTTCCCTATGACCTGCAAAGATCAATATTAGTAGAGTCTCTCTTTGATGCCAAATGTAATTCTATAATAAAGCACACCTAGAGGGGGGGTGAATAGGTGTAAATACTTAGACGTGATCTACAGTGGCCAATTTTTTTTAAGTTTACTATAGCAGACTATAATCGGACGGTCTAACCACATACAGTATTAGTTATATTCTTAATCTGTTAAAACAGATGACTAATACCGTCCCGGATTAGTGTAAAACTTTTTCGACGCAAACAAAAACTGCAGAATATTGAAGCTAAAAATAGAAGCAAAAAGGTAGTAAATCACACCGAGATTTTTACGTGGTTCAGCCCCTATCCTCTACTCTAGTGGCCTAATCCACGTCCAATCCCAACTAGGATTGTAGACTCACTTTATTAAAATAATATTTAGCTATTACAAAGAAAATAAAACTCCCTGTTACAACGAAGATCGATTGGACACCTCTGCCCCATTTTGCTCTCCTCGCAACACCTCTCACCTCTCGACTTTGATACCTTCGTTGGCAGATGAATATTACTAAAATAAAAACCCCAAGCCAACCTAGACTTGTACTATGTTTACAATAGATATAAAAAATAAGGAATAAAAGAACAATCTAAACCAAGACTAAAAGAATGATTAACTCATATAGCTCTCTTGAAGTTTATGTTCTGCAGTCTTGTATTCCTTCATGAAGCCGAGTAAACAATATATATAATGAAGAGAGAAACGGCTATGAAACCTTCCAATTCCTCCTGCAACGACTATATCTTTTTGATTAAAATAGGAGATTCACGTTACCAATGACAATATCAGTAGATAAGGAAATACAGCTATGAAGAAGTCAAATGAAAATCAAATACTTGTTGAAAGAGTCCTATTAGCAATTAGCAAGATCCCTTAAAAATAGCAATTATTGTTTAGCATATGACAAAATAACATCTCCATCAACTTTAAATAAGAATCCTTCATAAAACCAATTCCTAAAAAATTTCCCAAATACATTTAAATTTGTGGCATATATATATATATATATATATATATATATATATATATATATATATATATATATATATATATATAGTCCCATCCTATTCTGGACTCCTCATTTTTTTCTTAAAATGCGACCTTTTTTTTTTTTTTTTTTTTTTTAAAAACAACTAAAAAATAATAATTATGGAACTTGAATTTTTACATAATACAAAGATTTTTGGGTGTGATTTAGATACATATAACAAAACATGTACATATCATTACATGTGCATCATCGCATATACATTTTTTGGTATAGGTATCCAAATCACGCCCAAAACACTATATTATGTAAAACATTCAAGTTCCATAATTATTATTATGTTTTTAGTTGTTCTACAAAAAAAATAAAATAAAATAAAATTTGGGTCCGCATTTTATCAGGTCCGGGAGTCCGGACCTGATCCATTTTTATATATATATATATATATATATATATATATTGGGAGGATATAACCCCACAATAAAATATGAGAAATTTAAGGAATATTAAACAGATTTCCAATCTCCTTAAATTACTCCAATTTGAATTAGTCTTTAAAGCATATATGATTGGAAAACATATATATATATATTCTATATAAAAAATTAAGGCATGTGACAAAAATAACCACCTTGATTTACTTACTCCAATACTGCATTAACTTTCGTGAGCAATAACCATGACCCGATAACATAGTGATTAATCCTTGCAATAACCCATGCACACTATTATATATCATATAATTAATATGCATAAAATTATTTGAATAACATGACCCAATTAAATTATAAGCCAAAATAAAATCAATTAAGCCCATATAAACATTGTCATCATTAAAACCACAAAGTATAAATACTAACAACCTTTACACTTAAGCTAAAGATATTCAATTATAAAGTCACTGGTCATGATCCCACCAATCAACAATTCATCTTTGCACTACTGGCTAAAGAGAACCCATAGTCGCGATCATACCAATAATCTACCCATCTTTACACTCAAGTGAAAGAGAAATTTCATCACTAGGGTTATAAAAATGTTATATATGATAATAAAAACAATATGATCAAAAACTGCATTTAATTTCAAGAGTAAGATTTATAAATTAACGATAATTTGGTCAGAAAAAGAAGCCAATTTTATTGTGAATAGTACCCCGTGAATAGTAACTCATGAATAGTAACTCGTGAATAGAACTCGTGAATAGTAACTCATGAATAGTAACTCATGAATAGTAACCCGTATTCGTACATAGTATCGTATACATAAATAATATCGTATACATAAATAGTGCCATATACATGAATAGTGTTGTATAGGTGAATAGTGCCGAATACATGAATAGTAACCCTGACACGAAAAGGTAAAAATTTCACCATAAAATTCATATCAATATTTCGGTATAATGATATCAAAAGAAATAATATCATTTACGAAGAAAATAACATCCCTTACCATCCCTTACAATCCCCCACCTAAAAAGAGCAGTATTTCTGACTGGAATATCGAATGTAAAGCCGAAGAAAATTTACACTGAATAACAACTCTCAAAGTATCTAAATACTCACAAAAATACGGTCGATAATATAGAGAGAGAAAACTTATGTTTCTGGTGTGATTTTCTGTTGATCGATTTCGCAATCAATGGATACGTGCAAGTATACTACAGTCAACAAGTAATAAAGTGAAATTATAGTATCGTTCCCACGAATTATTTAATAAAAATTACCAATTACTAACTCTTAACCAAATCAATTTTATTTAAACAATAGCAAATTGTGAATTTTCTAATTAAGAAAACTAAATTAACTAATTAAAACTAGGTTACTTTATAAATGAATTCAAATATATAAAGGCTAAGACTCCAATATCCCCAATTATGAACTATAAACCAATTATCCAATTATCCCAATTATTATGTCTACTGAATTGTTAACAAGAATTCTCAAATGCCAAAAGCCATCTCTCGAGTGATCAATTGCCTTCTATTTAACCCATATTAATTTTACTATATCTCTATGCAAAACAATTGAATTAAACTCATTACAATCCCAATTCCTTATGTGTTACATGCGGCAAATAGATATTCTCATTCTATTCACAAACCTAATTATTCACTGTGCAAATAACTAAGTCACATGTCACCATGCCCAGTTCTAACCCTAGAATTCCTCTCTCAATTCCTTCTAGAGTAACAAGGTAATTTTTGATCAAATAATTAATCAATAAGCTCACAGCAAGATGAACAATTCACTTCAACATAAATAATTGGAATAAATCAAATAATCAATTCATAATCATAAAAAGTTCAATTGAAATCTTAATAAAAGAGTTAGTTCATAATTACTGAATTAAAATCAAGAATCCACAATTGAATAGACATTAAAAGATAAAAGTATGATAAAAGAAGAGGATAGAATCTATTGTCAGCAAATCTGATGCTCCCCTCTTTCTCTTGCTCTTGATCTTCAATGGTCTCTAAGTTGCTTCAATCTCCAAAACTAATAAGAACTAGGGTTATATTCTAATCTAAAGGAGTATTTAATCTAGTCTAATCTATGTAATCTCCCTCTATTGTATGCCTTACATCATGTATTTATAGGTTATAAGTCCAATTTTTAGTTTATGAACAAACCCAATCCAATTTGGAGTCAAAAAGGTGTCAAAATTTGCCCAAAACGCATCCAGGCCATCACCAACCTCTTCCCGGTTGCCCTCAAATACTGGGCTTGCAATCGACGACAACGCTTTATATAGCGCCATACCGAAAACTAACTAAGAATAGCATCCGTATTAAGTTACAAGTTCTGACATTTTCTGCTCTAACGTCCTTTGGGAAAATGGCCATAACGTCTTCGTCCGAACTCCGATTTAGATGATTCAAGATGATCCAGAAATAGCCAATCCCACCTCCTTGATAAACCTCCATACTATTCATTACTTCATAATTAAGTTAACTTGCTCATTACACTAATTACTTGGTCATCACATTATTTTCTTGGTCACCAAAGTTAACCATATGATCATGGGTTGCCCCATGGGTCACCCTAACCCATTGGATCAATTGTTTGGGCTTTAGGTTTAATTAAATTATCCTACACTTGGGCATGTATTAACAAACCTAATTGAACTTTACCATTACTTATACTTGGGATTGCACATTAATTTCTATTGAACTTTACAAATTGCCACACAATCCTATAAGTCTATTTTATTTGTCTTAAGGCCTTATAACGTATACTCTACGTATTATTCTCGTATTCTCATTCGTATACTTATTCAACATATATGACATACCATCATTCATACATACTTGTATAATACTTCGTATCATACTCGTATTCATTACCTCGTACAATACCTATGTATTATATGATCAACACTTTAGCTCCTTAACACTTTATTTTCCCTAACATTCTCGAATTAAGTCTGCATGCGAAAAACTTCATTTTCCATACCTGAATTATTATTACATAATCCATTTCACCTCGATATTCTACCATTAAGTATTTCTCGGAAGTTCAAAAATAATTTCTGAGCAGAAATCAGTGAATAGTGTTTTTTAGATTCTCGGAAAACTTTTATTTTCGTTTTGGAAATTCAAACACTTTAATTCCTTCACTTAGTCAGAATACTATGACATTCCGACTTTTCTAGGTTATTGTATCACGTAATAATAACAAATAATATAATTTTATTCATTATTTAATTAAATAAAATTATTTTACATTAGATCTAAATTTCTCGGTCTTTACATTCTCCCCCCCCCCTATAAAGATTTTGTCCCCAGAATCTCGTCTTACATTATGCAAACAAATGAGGGTAATCCTTCCTTATCTTTTCTTCCAATTCCCACGTTACTTCTTCTACATCGTAGTTCTTCCATAACACCTTCACGGAAGGTATAACTTTGTTCTGCAGAACTTGCTCTCTTCTATCGATAATTTGAATTGGCATCTCTCCGTACGTTAAATCCTTCTCGATATGAATAGGCTCATACTCTATTACGTGCTTATAATTTGGCTTATAAGGACGTAACACAGATACATGAAACACGTTATGTATTCATTCTAGGTCTGGAAGTAATGTTATCATATAAGCTACCTCACCTACCCGTTTTAACACTTCAAAAGGTCTTATAAACCTCGGACTTAACTTTCCCTTCTTTCCAAATAGTATCTTTCCTTTCTAGGGAGATACCTTTAGAAATACGTAAGAGCCTACTTCAAACTCCCTATTTTCTCGATGCGAGTCCACATACTTCTTCTGACTGTCTTGAGCTGCTACGAGACGCATTTGTATCAACTTCACTACATCTGCTATTTGCTGCACTAATTCTGGCACTAGCATTTGGCGTTCTCCCCCTTCGTCCCGACACAATGGTGTTCTGCACTTTCTTTCATATAAAGCTTCATAAGGCGGCATACCTATGCTTGCATAATAACTGTTGTTATACGCAAATTCAACTAATGGTAGATGATCATCCCAAATACCCTTAAAATCCATGACGCAAGATCTTAGCCTTTCTTCTAACGTCTGAATTGTCCTCTCGCTTTGTCTATCAGTTTGTGGATGATACGCCGTACTCAGCTTCAATTGTGTTCCCAACTATTCCTGCAGACTCCTTTAAAAGTTCGATGTGAATCGTGGATCATGATCTAACACTATCGAAACTGGTACTCCATGTTTGGAAATTATTTCCTTAACATAAAGTTTAGCTAACTGGTCCAAGTTATACTTGACCCTAATTGGCAAGAAATGAGCCGACTTCGTCAACCGGTCCACTATCACCCAAATCGCGTCGTATCCTTTCATTGTACTCAGAAGTCCCACCACAAAATCCATCGTGATATGCTCCCACTTCCATTCTGGAATCTCCAATGACTGTAACAAGCCACTTGGTTGTTAATATTCGGCCTTAACTTTCAAACAAGTCAAGCACCTATTCACATACTCGGCGATCTCTCTCTTCATGTTCCGCCACCAAAAACTTTGTCGAAGGTCTTGATACATCTTAGTATTACCAGGATGAATCGAGTACCTCGAACTATGAGCCTCTTATAAAACTTGCTCCTTTAATTTCATCTCATTCAGAACCCAAATTCTTCCTTCAAATCTCAATAATCCCTCGTTATCGAGATTATACTTTAAATCTTTTTCATTAGTTAACCGCTCCTTTATCCGGTCAAACTCATCAGTTTTTGAGCTGCACCTCCTTGACTCTCTCTACGATGGTAGATTGAATCTCTATTGCAAACAGTCTCTGCCCTGATTCATTCAGCAACTTCATCTCTATCTCCATCCTAGTTATCTCTGTTATTAACTCAATTTGAGTCGTTAACATAGACAACTTCTCCTAACCCTTTCTACTTAAGGCATCGACAACTACATTGGCTTTTTCAGGGTTATACAGGATTTCACAGTCATAATCCTTTATCAACTCCAGCCATCTCCTTTGTCTCATATTCAACTTCTTATGTGTGAAGATATATTTTAGACTCTTATGGTCCGTGTATATCTCACATTTTTCTCCGTAAAGATAATGTCTCCATATCTTAAGGCAAAAACTACTGCGGCCAGTTCTAGATCATGAGTAGGGTAAACTTTCTCATAATCCTTCAACTGCCTTGATGCATACTCAATGACCTTGCCATACCGCATGAGCAGGCAACCAAGTCCTCTATGCGAAGCATCGCTATAAACCACAAAATTTCCTGTGTCATTAGGTAATGACAAAACAGGCACTTCACTTAACCTCTTCTTCAGTCCTTGAAAACTATCCTCGCATTTCTCAGTCCACGCGTATTTCACTGTCTTTCTTGTCAAGTTAGTCAATGGAGTAGCTATCTTCGAAAAATCCTAGATGAATCTCCGATAGTATCCCCCTAACCCTAGGAAAATCCGCACCTCAGTCGGCGATTTCGATTGTTCCCAATTCATCACGACTTCCACCTTCGCTGGATCTACTAAAATCCCCTCATGGTCAATGACATGACCTAAAAACTGTACATTTTCCAACCAAAATTCACACTTAGTGAACTTCACATACAACTTCTCATTCCTTAGTGTCTCAAACACTATTCTTAGGTGTTCAGCATGATCTTCTGGAATCTTAGAATAAACTAGAATATCATCGATAAACACCAGGAAGAACTTGTCCAAATATTATTTGAACACTCTATTCATCATATCCATAAATGTAGCTGGTGTATTAGTCAACCGAAATGACATCACCAGAAACTCATAATGACCATAACGAGTCCTGAATCCCGTCATTGGTATATCCTCCTTCCTAACCTTCAACTGGTGATACCCCGTCCTCAAATCTATTTTAGAAAAATACTTTGCCCCTTTTAACTGATCAAAAAGATCATCGATCCTGGGCAATGAGTATTATTCTTTATCGTTAAGTTGTTCAACTCTATGTAGTCGATAAAAAGTCTTAACGATCTGTCCTTCTTCTTTACAAACAGTACCGATGCTCCCCATGGTGAAACACTCGGTTGTATGTACTTTTTGTCCAACAGTTCTTGTAACTGTACTATCAACTCCTTCATCTCCTTTGGCGCCATACGATACGGTGCCCTAGAAACTAGTGCCACTCCTGGCGCAATGTCTATTACAAACTCGGTCTCCCTATCCGGTGGAAGACCCGACAATTCACTCAAAAATACATTAGTGAATTCTTTAACTATAGGTATTTGTTCCAAGGTTGCTACCACTCTCTAGGTATCAATAACATAGCACAAATAACCTACACATCCCTTCCTCAATAATTTCCTAGTTTATGTCATGGTAAGACAACACGAACGCCCCGATGATCTATTAATGTAAAATACTACATGAGGTTGTCTCAACGTTTTAATGTTCAAACATTTCTTCTGACAATCTATAATTTCCCCATGGTTAAACAACAAATCCATTCCGAGAATTACATCGAATTCTCCTAACTTTATCGGTATCAAATCTACCGATAATTTACAACCTCGTATGTCTACGCAATAACTCCTATGAATTTCTTCAACATGAATTATTTCTTCGTTTGATACCTTAATATTTAAAGGTACAGGAAACTTTTTGGGAAGTAATCCTAATCATCTAGCAAAATCACATGCTATAAACGAACAAGTAGCACCCGAATTAAATAGCACGTAAGTATTTATGTCGTTAATTGAAATAATACCTGCGACTATGTCCCCTGGTGCAACTGCATCTTGGACTATCATGTTAAAGGTGCGGGACATCGGCCTACCCAGCTGTGCTGGACCATTAATAGCTCACTTACAGCTATTAGCGCCCTTATTCCCGTCTGTCCCCTTCTTCGGGCAATTCTTTGCAATGTGGTTTGTTGACCCACATACAAAGCATCTGTGGTTCTTCTTCGGACTTGGACAGTTAGGCAACATATGCCCCTCCTGTACATAGTTATAGCATACCGCCTTCCCCTTGATACATACTCCTAAATGAGTCTTCCCACAGGTTTTGCTGGCTCCTTCTATCTTCTCTCCCCCATCGACCTTTCCCTTATTCTTCTTGTCCTTATGGTACTGGCTTAAAGCCTCGCTCCCACCTTCGGCGATTCTCGCCTTCTCTAGTATAGTCCTAAAGGAAGTACTTTGGAACACAGAAATCTGGTTATAGAGCCAGGGTTTCAAGCCCTGCTTGAATCGTCTAGCTTTCCTAACCTCGTTGTCCACTTGGTGTGGAGCAAAGCTCGCTAGTTCTGTAACGCCTCAAAATCTGGTCTATTCTTACACCTGGATTTTGTACGTCACAATCTCATCTCTTTCTAAACATACATCATTATATAGCTAAATATAACAACATACATTCTCAAATCCCAGGTTCTAATACCTCATAACCTCTTTGATTACAAATAATGATAATTACATTATTCTTTACGTCTTACAAGAGTGACTTTTATCCGCCACCAAGGATATATAAAATTTCATTAAACTATTCTGTAATTTAATTAACCTATTCTACATTACAAGTCTTGGCTTGATCTTCACGCACAATCATATAATGAATGGCATTTCGTCTGGATACCGGTCAGCTTGATCTTTACGGGATCCTTAAGTTCTTTCAAACATCGTATGCAAAAAATATTTTTCATTTAAAGCAAGTGTGAGAATTCAATTGCTCAGCAAGTCATAGCAGTTGAACAAACAACTTCAAGAATTTAAACATTCTTTTAGACCTTCAATAACCGAAAAAAGGTTATGAAGCAGCTTGAATAATAGGAATAACCTCGACTCCTATCATTTTACAACCTTAATCACATTCACTTTGAATTACTTTCGTTATTCTACCATTTTCATACACATTTTATATGGCTAGAATCTTTAGCACAAACAACAAACAAACAAGTTCCCGTCTCATCTACACTGCCCATAACAGTGAGTTAGATCGGTTGCCAGTTTCGTATATACCTTCGCTCTCGGAAGGAATTGTTTAGTCCAGCTCCCATATGTCAACCATCAAAGGTTACGATTGTACTACAACCTAAATTCTTCTAACTTATTCGAACTATTAAACTATAATGTCCGTTAAGTTAATTTCTTATTCCTTCTTGCTTTTTGGCAACTAAATGCCATACCTCAGGATTTATTCATCATCGTCTAAGTCATACAGTCTTTTGTAGACTCAAAATGATCATTCAATATTTTTATACGCATTTATAGCGTTAAGCATTTTACGTTACCTTATTCTTATTTTACAACGTCCGGTTCATTCGACTCGAAATGTCTTCTAAGTTATAACCATTAACTCGACTTCTTTACATTATATGTACTTGTCTTTAATTCAGCTTCTTCACCGTTCACAGGTTTAATCATTGGTCTTCATTACCTTACAGTCAAATCATACACGGGGTGTAGGTTCTGCCCGTTTAATATTCACGTACACTCAACCCTCACGTTGGTTAAATTGTTCAATACTTACATTTCATTCTATCATATTATATCCGAATAACGACCGGCTTCCGTTAATCTTATTACCGTTCGCTACAGCTTTCTTGATAATCATCTTACTTACTCCCTTCGTCAACGTCTGAGTTATACAACCACTGTACACTAAGAACGTTCGCTCGACGTGAATACGATTCATGAGAATCGTTTACGTATTCAATGTTTACGTTGCTCACCCCTTAATCTCACATTCAACCATTACTTATTATTTTAATCGCTTTCATTCATTACTCATCACCTGAACCTCATGTTCATTATTCTTTCTTAATGTCGAAGCCATACGATTCGTTGTATGCTAAGACCGATCGTTCATCGCAACAACATTGCATTCTTAGTGTCTATACACTTTACATTCTTCTCTCATTACAATGTCATAACATCAAAATGTTATACATTACCCTCATCACTTAACGTCCAAGGAATCACAAACATAGTAATTCCCCACGTTCGTTTATTGCGACTACGGTCCCTGAATATCAGTTACGTAATCCATCGCTTAAATTCTCTGTCTTTTAATCCAATTCAATCTTTCTGTTCAACCTTTACTAAATGTTTAATTCACTTATTTAAGTATAATTTTAGGTGAACTACATGTTAATATTTCTTTCTTTCACATCCCCCAGTAATTGAGCACTTAAAAGCTCATCACTGGCTTTTTCCCTGCACCGGCGCCGTGGCTCTGGGACCCTTCTTTTACCTCGCGCTGCAGCGCCATTATGTAGTGCCTTCTCCCCCGAGCTAGCGCTACGGCACCGCCCTACAAGGCATGACTGGCGCTGCGGTTCCAAGCCCTAACCTCAAAATTAGGGCTTACTTCCTAATCTCATAACTGTAGTGCCTTGTTTGAGATGCTTACTTCCTAATCTCATAACTTCTTCGTTATAACTCAGAACAAGGTCGTTCCAAAGCCATTCTCTTCCTTATATTACGTACTTCAATACCCCTCAATTAGAAATTCATTCTGAATCCATTAACGTGCCATTCAATTGGCTTAATCTTCATCCCTCGTTCATTTTATGTTTTTAATGTTCTTCGTTCGTTCGTCCGTAATTCGGTCATCCGAACTCGGAACTTTTTCGTTCTTGAGTCCATGATTCACGTTTTATACGTTCTCTTACATTCTTATGAAACCTTGCATGATCGGGTTCATTTACTAACTTTCTAATTCTCGTTTGTTCTTTATGAAATTTTTGCCATAACTTTGTTATAGCTAAGTTTGATCCATTCTTCATGAACGTTTCTACCATTCCTAACCAAGCAATAAGAAACTAACTTATACACGATGGTTTTAAACTTATCCTTCAACAAGAATTACACTATGATGGTTTTAAATTTGTCCATCAACAACGTTCTTCGTGTTCTTCGCGTGTTCTTCGCGTTCTTCGTTTTTTAATCGATATTTTGATTACGATTTCACTTTTTCTTGGAATTTGATGGTATTGAACACCATTCCTTACTTATTTCACCTAATCATGCATATAATCCACTTGGATCGTTCTAATTCATTACGAATCTTACACTTCCATAAAGAAATTTATAAACTAAACTTCAAATTCTTATTTCTTCATTTTCTCATGATTTTAACCTTATGAAACCATTCCTAATTTCTTTTACTTCTTATTTTCATTAAGTTATGCGTTTAACGTAAAACTTAAAGAAAAACTATATAAGAGACTAGGTTTTGGATTACCTTTCTCCTTTAATCTCCTTCCGTCGGACAAAGTTTGCTCATGAGCAAGCTTTTCCTCTTCTTTCTCATTCGAAATCTCTCTCTCAAATGTTGTAGGATTTTCAAAATCCTAAACAAATGATTTAAGCTTCCTATTTATAGAAAACCAAGGCTAGGGGCAAAATAGTCATTTTGCCCTCAAACCTCCTTACTATTCATAACTTAAGCACTAAGTTTACTTAGCCTTTAAGCTTACTTAGCCTTTAAATTTACTTAACCCTTAAGTTTACTTACTCCTTACAGTTCGAAAACTACTATCTATCCTCGGAATCCAAATATTTTTGGATATTTCATCTTTCCTTTACCGATAACTTTTATGTATTCTTCAGATTTCCGAAAAACAGAAAAACACTTTTCACCATTGAGCGTTTTCCTTCACGTTTTTTTCTAACGTAGTTAAACGAGTGAAAAGTACATAACTTTACTTTTCGTCATTTTTATTTTGTTTGATTTCTACACATTTTTCGAGAAAAACTTTTATCGGCTTACTTAACTTTTCATGATATATTATCGTCAAATCTTTTGACGGAATGTCATTTTGACAAACCGAACTCTTGGAATGGCTTAGGTTATTCAAACCCTAACCCTTAGGGTTTTGTCGAGTGAATAGTGCCTATTTCATCTTTTTCCCCAAAAATATTTTGTTCCCGGAAAAATTTTATTTTCGTCTTAAAAATTCTTACTCATTCAGTCTAGCTCGTAGTCAGAATCCTTCCGATTAATAATCATCCTAGGTTCTAGAATGATTAATAAACACATAGCACATAATACTATTAATAAAAATTCATTTTATTAATAACTAATTCTTTAAGATTTTGGACAATCCAATTTTTCGGGTTGTCATAAGTTCATTAAACTTGGCAGCGTATTGGGGAGCCGTTATGTCCCATTATTTCAAATCAAGAAACCTCATCTCCATTCTTCTATGCATACTCGTGGGAAAGTAGTTATCGAAGAATATCTCCTTGAACCTCACCCACGTTAGGTTCTCTATACCAGCTCTAGCCTGGTTAGCCTCCCACCAAAAATTGGCTTCTCCCTTCATCATATAGTTTGCAAAGGCAACCTTCTGACCCTCATCGACATTTCCAATAACAAATGCCTTCTCGATTTCTTTCACCTACGTTTGGGCTTCTATAAGATCCGTAGTTCCTTTGAACTCCAGCGGACCGACACTCTTGAAATCCTTAAAAGTAGTAGCTCGTACTACTCCAGGATTTACAGGGATATTAGCCCTATTTCTATTAAACGCATCTGTTAATAAGTTAACAAACTCCTGTATTGGGTTTATCGGACCTCCTTCCGGTTGATTTACATTAGCGTCATGGTTTCGTTGTCTCCATCTTGGCGGCATTTTGCTGTTAAAACAAACAACACATCATTATCACTCTTTTCTTATTACTTAGTTATTATTTAAGATTAAACAATAACTTCAACATTCATTACTCAATATATTCCATAAAAAGGCTTATATTGATTCATTCCTTGTAGTATAATACTACATTATTTACATTATACAGCCTAAGCTGATTACATTACTATCCCGCAATTTCTTTCCAAAAATTTGGATTTACAAAAGACTACCCTTTGCTATACAAAAGAGGGTTTTACGTCACTACTAGATACACAACATTTACATATCTAATTCTACTCTAGCTACTACTAGATTACATATGCCTCAAAGCATTATCAAAATCCGCAGTGGCAAGACCGGCGATAACATCACGGCTGATAGTATGCCGAGTCTGTCCAGCCTCTATTGGATACTCATCTACCTGCTGCTAGAAATCCTTATGAGAACTCCTATGAATATAGGACATTCTCCCTATCTTTTTTTCTTGGTCTTTAGATCCCCCCTGGGCTCAAAGACCTCATGTTTTAGCTCATGGATCTTATCCTTCGCTAAAACTCTCTCGTCATGATCCTGCTCCCACATCGTCTCCACATCTGTCTTATCCAGCAAGACAGCATGGAGCTCTGCCTTTAACTCCTTCACCTCCTGACAGTAGTTGAGGTTTCTGTCCAACATTGTCATAAATAATGACATCATCAACTCCCCTTGGGGTGTCTCTTCAACAAGTGCAACCGGGTTGAAGGACACCACCTCCACCTCTTCTTCTAACATGTCGTCAAAAACTGACATTAAGTCGTGGTTCTCCGAGTCTCCAGACTCAATCACCACCACTTCTGGCTCCTCTGCTGTTGGGTTCGGTATAACCTCTATCTGATTAACTGATTCTTCACTATCTACCTGTACATCTCTATAAATTCTATTTCCTCCTGACATCTACAACAAAACAATAAGGTTTGATTAATACACGTTAGTAGAATAATAAAAACACATAACATATATATAATGCATTTTTAAGGTTACTTCATCTTTTATTTCTTTAACTTCTCTTAAGGTTATGACTTAAGGTTTTAAATATCCCCCCTTAAGTTTTATACCTACTTCTTTGATACTAACTTGTGACGCCCCCAATTTCGGGTATCTTCCAACCCGACATATGGTGCTCCACGGTGCTACAGTTCACACAACCATCCAATTGAAATGCCTCAAAGAACGAATATGTTTTATATATATTCCAAAAAAATATTACCATTTCCCCAGGTTCTTTATAATCGTTACATTTGTTCTTGTCATAATATCAAATATTAACATCATTCACCTATACTATTACATAAGTAATCTACAGGTTCGCCTTAGACTTCCTTTTATCCTTGTCGGATCCTTCGGTCCGTTCGGTCTTAGCTACATTCATATGGTTCAAGTGACACCTCCAAATCCATGTACTTCATTCCCACAGGATTTGGTGCTCACTTATCAAAAACTATTACATCTAACTACCCATAATCAAAGGATAAAGTCATAATTTAAATAACTTAAACAATAATCTTCCCCATTAAAGGGTTACATCATTTCAAAACAATCCCAGGTAATCTAACCTTAAAATTATTACATAAGTTTTCGGAATACATCATATAATTAAACAAGTCTTATAAGATGAAACATTTAAATTAACTTCATTAATTCTTCAGCTCTTAGGCATCTTGCCCTTCCCTTTGCTGGTAGATGGCTCATCGACTCTTTCAACCTTAGCTGCAGTGTTAATTGCAAGAGTGAGCAAACAATTGCTCACTGATATAGAAAGTAATAATGATAACAATATAAGAGTGAACAACAAATGCTGAACAATAATGAATTTGCTCTATGAATCTAGTGCAGATAACAAGTTCGAAATCAATATCTGAGGGTCTTATGACCACGAACTATGTCTCCAGTATATAGGTATTATTACCTTAACCTTAATGATCATTTAGATCATGATGAGACCTTTCTTAACGTATATGGGGGATCAACCCTTTGTACCATGTATTGTGCATAAACATCTAAACATCACACGTACAAAAATCCCCTATATTAGGGTTGTTTGTCTCAGTTTGAATTTAGAATTTCTGCACTAAAGAAAGTTTAGTTTGGAACTAGCTTATCAGTGTCTCTACAATTTTAGAACACTATTCAACACTTATCAATAAAGGTTTAATACAAAAATGTATAACTGAACAAGGCTATTAAGTTAAAGATCGGATATCAATATTATATATAACTGAATAACATGATTTACATGCAAAGTGCTATATTTAAAGGAGTTTAGAACAATCTTCTATAAATCAATGTATTAAAACAATATATGCTTCGAATGATAATAAGGAAAATAAAACTCGCTCCATGTAACGAATTAGGTTACAAGAGCTTGCACAAACATACTCAAGATAAACTAGGCTTGCTCAATTTTAAGAACTTGAACAATAATAATATAGGAATGGAAACTTGCATTCAATACGAAAAGAATGAAATTAGAAAGGTTGCTCAATTGTAAGGAGATAAGGTTTAGAAACTTGCACAATTATAAAAGTAGAGTTAGAGAACTTGCCTCGATTGTAAGCTATACAAACGTAAAATAATCTCCAATTACGCTACACATATCATTACAATCGCAACAACAATTTGTTGTATGAATATTAACACTATGGGTATTAAACCATCATTTAGGTCATAACCCTAGCCTAGCACCTAACCATTTAGGTTAACATACTTAACGCCTCTAAAATCACACATTAATCAACATAAACTTTATCGTTCACTTCTAACTTTTGAAAACATCACTTTTAGTTTCATTATATAACTCAATTAACAATCATTTAAGAATCTTTTACACTTTGCATTACCACACCATATCATATGTTATTGTAGTTTATATTATGCTTTAATATTCTTAACATGCATACTAAACTAACCCAAGTTCATTACACATGACCTACAATTAAGCAGGCTTTACTGTCTGTGACAAGCCACTCACGCGGCCACGCAAGTGTTAAACTGGTTAATTAGCATACACACCATACACATACAGCATGCTACCGACAAGAGAGCCGTGTGGCATGCATATGCCACATGGCGCCTCAAAGACCGCTTTTTGCGAAGCTCGAAACAGACTCTACTTTGGCCATAAAATCCCAATTCTATCAAATTACAACATCTTCACTTTGTCATAATGTAGTTGCATATGCTAAACAGCATTCTACACACAAAAACATTATATAAACTCTATTTTGATGAATCAAAACTATATTTTTCCCAAATTTCCTTCATTTTATTCTTTTAACGAATTTGATCGCCATGAACTCGTTTCTTGATCAATTATCATGATTCGAACTATATTATTTTCGTTTCTTAACATATTAACATAATCCATCAACAAACTACAGATTACATGACATATTGGACAAGAAATTTGGTACTTTCTACGGCTATTTTGCAAATATGAACACTCTGATTTTCCTTTTCTTCCTACACCCAATTTACACGAACTTGATAACAAATAACAAGCATACATGATGATTAACAGAGTTTTGCAAAACTATATGAACGTATCTCTACCACCACTCACATGATTTCCAAATCATATCAAAAATATATATATATATATATATACATATACTATCAAAACTAAAAATAAACATAGGAATAATATATACCTTTAATCCTTGGTTATACGCTAGCAAGAGATGATAACAAGGTTTAGCAATCCTCTCCTTCCTCTTGAAATCTTAAGAGAATACCCTCTCAATTTCTCTGCACTTCTCTCACCCTCTATGTTTTCTCCTTAGCGAAATACGTGAATAAGAACGCTAGCCTTAGGAAATAATATGCGTAAAACATAAACTGACTTCCACTAACCCACGTTCTCTTTCAGTTATAAAATAAAAAGTCTTCGTCAATAAGCCAAAGGCCACAAGGCCCTGTTTAGCTAACCAAAAAAACCCAAAACTAAATTATCATTATATTATTTATATAATATAGTTACAAGTGTCACACCCTAATTTAGTTAATTTAAGTAACTTAGTTTAATTAATTTAAATAACTTATATACTAATAATAAAAATCTTATTATCATTATATCTTATAATTATATATCTAATTTAATTAATAAATTAGAAATATCACTTTATTTAATTTATTTATTTCCACTAAATTAAACAATCCATTTAGCTTAATTATTTTCTTAAATATTAAGCAATTGATTTAATTTAATTATTTCCTTAAATTAAATCCTTCAAATAAAATTATCAACACTCAATTTAATTATCAATAATCAATTTAGTTAATAAATTAATTCACCACAATTCATCAATTATTTATTTCCTCATAAATAAATTATTTAAAATATTTATTTAATTCAATAAATATTTAAATTAAATTATAAATTTTCGATCGTTACATCCTTCCCTCTTTAAAAGGATTTTGTCCCCGAGAATCACAACTTGAAAAAAATTTATTCGTTACATTCTTCCTCCTTAACAATCCTTCTTCATCATAAAATCAAGCAAACAATGAGGATAATTCTTCATCATAACGTTCCTATATAGCTTCCTCTCGGCATTGTGGTTCCTCCGGATTATCACTTTATTATCACTTTATTCCTCACTTGTTCTTTTCACAACAATTTGAACAAGGACTTCTTCATATGACAAATCTTTCTCAAACTGTAAGGGCTCATATTCTATAACATGCTTATAATCAGACTTATATGGCCTTAGCACTGATATATGGAAAATATTATGAATATACTCTAACTCCGAAGGTAAAGCTATCTCGTACGCCACTTCGCCAACTCGTCGAAGCACTTCAAAAGGTCCTATAAATCTAGGGATTAATTTCCCCTTCTTGCGAAATCGAATTTTTCCCTTCAAGGGAGACACTTTCGGAAAAACATAACTCTGAGAGCATCAATTCTCGACCTTGTCGATGTTGATCGGCATATTTTTTCTGTCTATCTTGTGCTGCGATTAATCTTGCTCGAGTAATCTTGATGATCTCGACAGTCTGTTATACCAATTCTGGACCCAATAGCTGACATTCACCTACCTCGTCCCAACATAACGGAGTTTTGCATTTTCTGCCGTAAAACGCTTCGTAAGGCGGCATGCCAATACTTGCGTGATAACTATTATTATAAGCAAATTCTACCAATGGTAGATGGCCATCCCAATTTCCCTTAAAATTCATGATACATGCTCTGAGCATATCCTCTAGTGTTTGGATGGTTCTCTCACTTTGACCGTCGTTTTGAGGATGGTACGCTGTGCTCATTCTCAGCTATGTCGCCAAGCACTCTTGTAGTCGTTTCCAGAAATTAGGTGTGAAACGTGGATCTCTGTCTGATACAATGGACACAGGTACACAATGCCTTGAAACAATTTCCTTCACGTACAGTTTTTATAATCGATCTAGGGTAAATCGAATCTTGATTGGCAAAAAGCTTCGTTAGTCGATCGATAATCACCCAAATGGCGTCGTAACCTTGCTGAATCATTGGAAGACCTACCACAAAATCCATTGTGATATGCTCCCATTTCCATTTTGGTATCTCCAACGGTTGTAACAATCTGCTAGGCCTTTGATGTTCAGCTTTGACTTTCTGACACGTTAAACATTTGGCCACACATTCAGCCACATCCTTCTTCATATTCGGCCACCAAAAATGATGTTTAAGATCTTGGTACATCTTTGTACTCCCAGGGTGAATCGAATATCTTGAATTATGAGCTTCATTCAGAATTTCTCCTTTAATTTCTGGTACTTGCAGAACCCAAATTCGCCCTTCGAACCGAAGTAACCCTTCCGAATTAATTTTGAATTTATTTCTCTCACCTTCAGATATTGTCTGTTTTATCTTTTCGCAGTCCTCATCTTGAAGTTGTGCATTCTTCACCTTATCCACTAACGTTGAACTATTTCCCATCTGAATAACTTTTCATCGGATTACATCGGACATTTAATTTCCAACTCCATCTTAGCCATTTCCAACACTAGCTTCTCTTGATCAGTTAACAACATTAACTTCTCCCGTCCCTTCCTACTTAAGGCATCAGCTACAATATTCGCCTTTCCTAGATGATAGAAAATCTCGCAGTCATAATCTTTGATCAACTCCAACCATCTCCTTTATCGCATTTTCAAATCTTTTTGTGTAAAGATATACTTCAAACTTTTATGGTTGGTATATATCTCACACCTCTCTCCTTAAAGATAATGTCTCCAAATTTTAGGGCAAACACCACTGCTGCCAACTCTAAATCATGAGTCGGATACCCCTTCTCGTAATCTTTTAACTGACGTGATGCATATGCAATAACTCTGCTATTCTGCATAAGCACACGGCCTAGTCCTTTATGCGATGCATCACTATATACCACAGAATTCCATGTATCATCAGGCAACGAGAACACAGGTACTGAACTCAACCTCTTCTTTAACTCTCGAAAACTTTCCTCACACTTCTCTGTCCAAACAAACTTAATCGCCTTCCTAGTTAAATTTGTCAATGGAGTTGCGATTTTGGAAAAGTCTTGCATAAAATGCCCTATAGTAACCTCGCCAATCCTAAGAAACTCCTTACTTACGGCGGTATCTTCTTGGACCGATCTCGATTTATTACAACTTTAAATTTTAATGGATCAACCAAAATTACATCCTTATCAATAACATGCCCGAGAAACTATACATGTTCTCAACCAAAATTCACATTTTGAGAACTTAGCGTACAACTTCTCTTTTCTCAACGTCTCCAACGTCACCCTTAAATGTTCCACATGTTCCTCTTTGGTTATGGAATAGACCAATATGTCATCAATAAACACCACCACAAATTTGTCTAAGAATGGTTTAAACACCCTGTTCATCAAATCCATGAACGTTGTAGGTGCTTTGGTTAAACCAAAAGACATAACCAGACACTCGTAATGACCATACCGAGTTTTGAAAGCCATTTTTGGTACATCCTATGGCCTCACCTTCAACTGATGATAACCACTTCTCAAGTCTATCTTAGAGAAATACCTTGCTCCTTTCAACTGATCGAACAGGTCAACGATTCTAGGTAATGGATACTTGTTTTTAATCGTGACCTTATTCAATTCTCTGTAATTAATGCAAACCCGCATCGATCCGTCTTTCTTCTTAACAAACAACACCTGTGCTCCCCATGGTGAAACACTCGGCTGAATATACTTCTTGTCAAGCAATTCTTGCAATTGCACCATCAACTCTTTCATCTCTACCGAGGCCATTCTGTATCGTGCCTTAGATATCGTGGTCGTTCCTGGCAGTAAGTCAATCACGAACTCAATTTGTCGATCCGGTGGAAGACCCAGCAAATCATCTGGAAATACGTCTGCAAAATCTCTTATAATCGGTATCTCTTCTAACTTCACACTCTTTTTCTGTGTATCAACGATGTAGGCTAAGTATCCTACACATCCTTGTCTCAACAACTTCTTGTCTTGCATCATCGTCAGACAACTTGCTTGTTGAGGTGACTTGCTACCAAAGAACACAACCTTTGATGGAGTCATAAGGTTAACACACTTTCTTTGGCAATCAATTACTACTTCGTAATTGAATAACCAATCCATTCCCAGTATAACATCAAACTCACCAAGTCTAATTGGTATCAAATCTACCATCATCTCGAGACCTTTTATAACCACCCTATAATTCCAATATACAAATCTAACAGGAATCACTTCTCTATTCACAATCTCTATACTTAAGGGAAATTCTAATTCTTCCTTGGGAAATTCTAAATTCTGAGCAAATTCATCGGATATAAATGAACAAGTAGCACCCAAATCAAATAGTACATAAGCATTAATACCATTAATCGGAATGATACCTAACACCACATCCTTAGACTGTACAGCATCCTGCACGGTCATATTGAAAGTCCTCGTAGTAGGTCGGCTTGACTGTGCTGGTCTAGTGATAGTTAATGCGCCACCACCGTTGTTGTTCCCTTTTCCACCACTTGCACTTCCCGCTGGATTCTTAGGACAATCACGAGCCATGTGATCCTTTGAACAACAAGTAAAGCATGCTCCTTTCTTCGAACTAAAACAGTTTGGTTCAATGTATCCCTCCTGACCACAGTTGAAACACACTAACTTTCCCTTCAAACATACCCAGTATGGTTCTTCCCACAAATTGCACAAGCTTCAAACTTTTTCTTCTGCTGATTTCCTTGTTGTCCTCCCGTCATTGAATTCTCGCTCCACTTCTTTTTCTGACTATTACTTACAACATTACTACCACCAACCTTATTCTCATTCTTCTTCTTCTTCTTCTTCTTCTTCTTCTTCTTCTTCTTCTTCTTCTTTTCTTCTGTTCTTGATTGTACTTGGTCAAGGCATCGCTTCCACCTTCTGCGATAATTGCCTTCTCCAAGATAAACAGCACGCGTGTTCAAATTGGAACATTGAAACCTTCTTCGAAAGCCGGGCTTCAATCCTTGTTCAAACCTTCTCACTTTACGCTCATCAAGATTGACTTGATATGTGGCAAACCTTAACAACTTGTTAAATTTTACGGTATATTCGCACCACCATCAGTTCCTTGCTTCAACTCCAGAAATTGCACTTCCAGCTGATTCTGAGAACTCGCTGGAAAGTACATTTCGAAGAACATCTCCTTAAATCTATCCCACGCTATCACTCCTTGTCCTCCACGAACCTTATTTGCTTGCCACCAGTAGCTAGCTTCAGACTTCAGCATGAACGTTGCGAACGTAGTCTTCTGATCTTAGTTAACTCTAGCAACGTCGAACACCTTCTCCATTTCCATGATCCAGTTTGGCTTTCCACCGGATTCATAGTCCCTTAAAATTTTGCGGTCCAACCGCTTTGAACTCTTTAAAGGTCATGACTTGAGCTTGCATTTGATTCGCAAGTGCACCTGTCAACAAAGCTACCAACTGCTAAACCGAATTAGTGTGGGTCTCATTGTTATTATTAGTAGACCCCTCAGGAGGTGCTTGCTGACATGGTTGTCTTCTTCTAGGAGGTATTTTCTGTTAAAATATACGCTTATTAGCTCATTACTCAACTTCTTGGGTATTTAAAGTCTAACTTAAACATTCCAAGATTAAAGCTTTAACACATAGCATTTCAAATAAACTCTAATACTTTATTCATTTATAAAGTTTTAAAACATGTTCAAGATAGCATAACCGCTATAAACATTCACTTTCCTGAACTAAACAAGTTCCAGGATTATATAATCATACTATCCCTTTATTTATCTCAAAATAAGGGATTCACAATTTATTTATTCACATAATTAACCTCATACTATTATCACTCTTATTCTATCTAGACATATTAAGGCGTCGTAAGGCTTCCCGACGTTCCTCCTCCATGATATGATATGCCGTTTTGTGATCCATCACGAACCACGGTGAATTCTCAAACTGAGATGGGTAATAATAGACTCGATCCTGGGCCCTATCAATCGCTGAATTAAAAGCATAATCCATCTCCTTCATCTTGGCTTTCTTCACTTGGACCTTAGCCTTAGCACAGTCTGCACGTTGAGTCGCCTTCATCCATGCATCCTCCGCTCTTGCACGCTTAGCTGATTCCTCCTTGAAATCATATTTCAATTTCTTCATGTCAGTCTTCATCTTCTCATTTACTGCTAACAATTCTTCATGCTGCCCCTTGATATGAACCAGATCCAACTCCATGTTTCCAAGTTTCGAATCAAGTTCTTGAATCTCTGAATACTTCTGCTCCATCAAAGCATGATGCATCTCAACCATCTCCTTCAGCTCCTCAACCTCATCCTATAATTCTACATTACGGTCGTACAGAGCGTCATACATCTCAGCTGATATGGAGTTTGGTGGAAACTCCTCAAGATCCTCTTCCTCATCCTCCTCCTCTATCTCCTCAGAACTATCCTCCTCGGGATCGGTCATGAGCACGTCCCTCCTTGATCAATCGCTCCCTTTGCTACGTGAATATCCCGAGGTTCATCATCTATAGGTATTTGAGGTATCACCTCCTAGCTGGACTGAATCCTCCTCCGTTAGACATCCTGACAACAAAATATTTTAAGTTTTACTTAACGTTTTTTGATACTCGCGAGAACAAAAGTTATTAACACATAGCACATAATGTCTTTTATTATTTAGCTTCAATGGATACCTTAATCCATTCCTTAAAACTTCGTAAGAGTTAAACACCTCTATGTTTTCTATTTCCTAAAGGTTACTTCCTAAGGTTTCCCCACCTAAGGTTCATAACCTAAAGCTTTGATACCAACCTGTGACACCCCCAAATCCTGGTACTTCATTCCCATATGATTTGGTGCTCACTTATCAAAAACTATTACATCTAACTACCCATAATCAAAGGATAAAGACAATTTAAATAACTTAAACAATAATTTTCCCCATTAAAGGGTTACATCATTTCAAAACAATCCCAAGTAATCTAACCTTAAAATTATTACATAAGTTTTCGGAATACATCATATAATTAAACAAGTCATATAACATGAAACATTTAAATTAACTTCATTAATTCTTCAGCTCTTAGGCATCTTGCCCTTCCCTTTGCTGGTAGATGGCTCATCGACTCTTTCAACCTTAGTTGCAGTGTTAATTGCATGAGTGAGCAAACAATTGCTCACTCATATAAAAAGTAATAATGATAACAATATAAGAGTGAACAACGAATGCTGAACAATAATGAACTTGCTCTACGAATCTAGTGCAGATAACAAGTTCAAAATCAATGTCTGAGGGTCTTATGACCACAAATTATGTCTCCGGTATATAGGTATTATTACCTTAACCTTAACAGTCATTTAGACTGTACAGACCTTTCTTAACGTATTTAGGGGGATCCGCCCTTTGTGCTATGTATTGTGCACAAACATCTAAACGTCACACGTACAAAAATCCCCTATATTAGGGTTCTTCGTCTCAGTTTGAATTTAGAATTTTTGCACTAAAGAAAATTTAGTTTGGAACTAGCTTATCAGTGTCTCTAGAATTTTAGAACACTATTCAACACTTATCAATAAAGGTTTAATACGAAAATGTATAACTGAACAAGGCTATTAAGTCAAAGATCGGATATCAACATTATATATAACTGAATAACATGATTTACATGCAAAGTGCTATATTCAAAGGAGTTTAGAAAAATATTCTATAAATCAATGTATTATAACAATATATGCTTCGAATGATAATAAGGAAAATAAAACTCGCTCGATGTAACGAATTAGGTTACAAGAGCTTGCACAAACATACTCAAGATAAACTAGGCTTGCTCAAGTTTAAGAACTTGAACAATAATAATATAGGAATGGAAACTTGCATTCAATATGAAAAGAATGATGTTAGAAAGGTTGCTCAATTGTAAGGAGATAAGGTTTAGAAACTTGAACAATTATAAAATTAGAGTTAGAGAACTTGCCTCGATTGTAAGCTATACAAATGTAAAATAATCTCCAATTACCCTACACATATCTTTACAATCGCAACAACAATTAGTTTTATGAATATTAACACTATGGGTATTAAACCATCATTTAGGTCATAACCCTAGCCTATCACCTAACCATTTAGGTTAACATACTTAACGCCTCTGAAATCACACATTAATCAACATAAACTTTATCGTTCACATCTAACTTTTGAAAACATCACTTTTAGTTTCATTACATAACTCAATTAACAATCATTTAAGAATCTTTTACACTTTGCATTACCACACCATATCATCTGTTATTGTAGTTTATATTATGCTTTAATATCCTTAACATGCATGCTAAACTAACCCAAGTTCATTACATATGACCTGCAATTAAGCAGGCTTTACTGTCTGTGACAAGCCACTTTCAGCGTGCAGTAATAAATTATTAACCACGCGTCCATGAGACGCAGAAGCCTCGCCGACGTCAGCTCGGCGACATCTCAAGACCGCTTTTTTGCGAAGTTCTAAAGCAGACTCTACTTTTGCCATAAAATCCCAATTCTACCGAATTACACCAAATTACAACATCTTCACTTTGTCATATTGTTGTTACACATGCTAAACACCATTCTACACACAAAAACATTATATAAAATCTATTTTGAAGAATCAAAACTATATTTTTCCCAAATTTCCTCATTTTTATACTTTTAACGAATTTGATCGCCATGAACTTGTTTCTTGATCAATTGTCATGATTCGAACTACATTGTTTTCATTTCTTAACATATTAACATAATCCATCAACAAACTACAGATTACATCACATATTGGACAAGAAATTTTTTACTTTCTAAGGCTATTTTTCAAATATGAACACTGTGATTTCCCTTTTCTTCCTACACCCAATTTACACGAATTTGATAACAAATAACAAGCATACATGATGATTAACAGAGTTTTGCAAAACTATATGAACATATCTCTACCACCACTCACATGATTTCCAAATCATATCAAAAATATATATATATACATATACTATCAAAACTAAAAATAAACATAGGAATAGTATATACCTTTAATCCTTGGTTATACGCTAGCAAAAGATGATAACAAGGTTTAGCAATCCTCTCCTTCCTCTTGAAATCTCAGAGAATACCCTCTCAATTTCTCTGCACTTCTCTCACCCTCTATGTTTTCTCCTTAGCCAAATACTTGAATAAGAACGCTAGCCTTAGGAAATAATATGCGTAAAACATAAACTGACTTCCACTAACCCACGTTCTCTTTTAGTTATAAAATAAAAAGTTAACGTCAATTGAATAAGCCAAAGGCTACAAGGCCCTGTTTGGCTAACCAAAAAAACCCAAAACTAAATTATCATTATATTATTTATATTATATAGTTACAAATGTCACACCCTAATTTAGTTAATTTAAGTAACTTAGTTTAATTAATTTAAATAACTTATATAATAATAATAAAAATCTGATTTTCATTATATCTTATAATTATATAACTAATTTAATTAATAAATTAGAAATATCACTTTATTTAATTTATTTATTTCCACTAAATTAAACAATTCATTTAACTTAATTATTTTCTTAAATATTAAGCAATTGATTTAATTTAATTATTTCCTTAAATTAAATCCTTGAGATAAAATTATGAAAACTCAATTTAATTATCAATAATCAATTTAGTTACTAAATTATTTCACCACAATTCATCAATTATTTTTTTCCTTAATAAATAAATTATTGAAAATATTTATTTAATTCAATAAATATTTAAATTAAATTACAAATTTCCCGATCGTTACAATGAGCACGTCTAGGTGATCAGCCTATAGTACTCTATGTTGATCAACTCTACATTCTTTAAACGTATGTACGTTTAAGTTGTGGCAACCTCACGTGCCTGTCGTTTGACGACAAAACATTTGTTTAGCATACTCAGTCTTCATTTGAAAATCATACCAATATAGTTTGGTAAAACATTGACCATATTTTGATAGATTATAAGAAATCAAAAACATCTTAAGTCTAGCTGAAAGAAGTGGCGTTGAATTCATCATACATCAATTCATGCGTAAGAATACATGAATCTCAAAACCAATCTAGGTTGAACATAGACAAGGGTTAGAATACTTGCCTTCAGCGTTTGCTACAGTTATTACACGTTCACTTTAAGTCTTTAAGGTCTCTATAATATATGATCACATAACGTAACACATTAGGTCATGAATAAACATACATGGTTCCTAATGAATCTTACCCTTCTTCTCAATCTAATCATGTATTAGATTCTTTAATATTTGTTCCAGCATTCCGTTATAGTTTACATCATCATTACGTTCATGTTTAATTGATTATCTTCAACCTTTAGTTATCATACTTAAGGTTTAATAATGTCTTAATCAATGTTATATTTAACTTTTAATTCGTTACTAATCAATTAACGATCTGGCTTTACTTACAACCTTTCCTTACTATGAAATCCTTAAGGCTAGTGCTGCGGTGCCATCTTCTCTTCATTGTGCTGCTGCATTGCGGTACAAGAAGTTAGCGATGGCGAAGGGTCAGGTGCTCGTCACCGTGGTAGCGAGAGTCCTTGTGTAATGGGCGTACTTATTTCACTCTTCGTGGTCTAAAGTCCCGACTTTCGCTGACTGAAAGTGAGTCTCGATATATATGTCCCATTACATGCGACTCTTCAAATATGTATAGAGCCTTTTGCACATGGCGCTAAAGTGCCACCAATATTTGTTGGGCTGGCGCCGCGACGCAAGCTCTGTGCACCAGACAGTTAAAAATTTTGTTTTGCACAACGAACTTCCCGGACTCCAAATTTGATCATTTTAAGTCCGAATTGGCTCGTTCAAAAGCCATTAGCTCACAAATCACATACTCTACGTGTTCATGCAAAAATTTTAAATTTTTGACTTCGTTAACTTAAAATTCACCTATAAGTTCATTTTTAACGAAAACGATAAACGTTCAACGCTCATTTCTTCGTTCTAAGTTGGAATTCGATCATTTTTGAGTCTGTAACTCTATAATGCCAAATAAGACTTTTCCCATCGAAAACCAACGTTTTTGAGCTCAAAATCAAAATTTAACTTCCATGCCGAGAATTTCACGAATTCGACGATTATCGTCCAATCGTGTGAATTCCGGCATAACTTAGTTACTTATGATTTGTTCATTGTTTCAAATGGATTCTATCCATCATATTGACAACTTAACATACATATTATATCAACTTATTTACATGATAAGTTATTACTTATTCTTCATGAGTTTATAACTTATCCAAGTATAAACTACATATAATTTCATTTCTCATGACTTATGATAGTTTAAGTCTTCTAACCATTATCCTTACATCTTCTTAACATATAAACTTCATTCATATAAACATGTTAAAAGTCTTACAAGTTCTTCCTTAGTTCATAGCTTATCTATGAACAAAGTGCTTATTCACGACTTATTAAGACTTAAGTCCTTAGATTAATCATTCTTATCATTTATTAGCAAACATGTCTATCAATCAACACCTCTCTTATCAACCTACAATGGTAGAGATGGAAGATTAATGACATAGGAGGCTTACCCTTGATGATCAAGCTTTTCTTCTTCTTTTCTACTTAATGCAAGTCTAGCTTATTTTTACTTATTCTTTCTAACAATTAAGTTGGAAGTTGTTGGATGAAAATTAACAAACAACAAATGAAATCCAAAGCTTTATATTTATAGGATTGCTAAGGTTAGGGCATAGTGGTCAATAGCCAATCCCACCTCCTTAATAAACCTCCATACTATTCATTACTTCATAATTAAGTTAACTTGCTCATTACACTAATTACTTGGTCATCACATTATTTTCTTGGTCACCAAGATTAACCATATGATCATGGGTTGCCCCATGGGACACCCTAACCCATTGGATCAATAGTTTGGGCTTTAGGTTTAATTAAATTATCCTACACTTGGGCTTGTATTAACAAACCTAATTGTACTTTACCATTACTTATACTTAGGCTTGCACATTAATTTCTATTGGACTTTACAAATTGCCACACAATCCTACAAGTCCATTTCATTTGGCTTAAAGCCTTATAACGTATACTTTATGTATTATTCTCGTATTCTCACTCGTATACTTATTCAACATATACGACATACCATCATTCATACATACTTGTATAATACTTCGTATCATACTCATATTCATTACCTCGTACAATACCTATGTATTATACGATCAACACTTTAGCTCCTTAACGCTTTATTTTCCCTAACATTCTCGAATTAAGTCCGCATGAGAAAAACTATGTTTTCCATACTTGAATTATTATTACATAATCCATCTCACCTCAATATTCTATCGTTACCTATTTCTCGAAAGTTCAAAAATAATTCCCAAGCAGAAATTAGTGAATAGTATTTTTTGGAAAATTTCTCGAAAAACTTTTATTTTCGTCTTCAAAATTCAAACACTTTAATTCCTCTACGTTGTCGAAATACTACAACATTCTGACATTTCTAGGTTATATAACGACATTCATCTTACAATCACGTAATAATAACAAATAATATAATTTTATTCATTATTTAATTAAATAAAATTATTTTACAATTGATCTGAATTACTCGATCGTTACAGTATCTGTTAACATGCCATTCAATTGGCTTAAATTTCATCATTCACTCATTTTACGTTATTATTATTCTTCGTTCGTTAGTCCGTAATTCGGTCATTCGAACTCGAAATTATTTCGATCTTGAGTCCACGACTCAAGTTTTCTATGTTTTCTTACATTCTTATGAAACCCTACACATTCGGATTCATTTACATACTTTCTACTTTTTGCTCGTCTTTTACAAAATTTTCACCATAACTTCGTTATATCTAAGTTCAATTGTTCTTCATGAACGTTTCTATCATTTCTAACCAAGCAATAAGAAACTAAATTATACGCGATGGTTTTAAACTTGTCCATCAACAACAAGTTATAACTACGATGGTTTTAAATTTTTCCATTAATAATGTTCTTCGTGTTCTTCGCGTTATTCGTTTGTTCTTCATTTTTAATTGAAACTTTGATTATGATTTCACTTTTCTTGGAATTTGGTGTTATAAAACAACATTCCTTAATTATTTCACCAAATCGTTCATATGATTCATTTGGATCGTTTAAATTTATTACGAATCTAATACCTCCTTAAGAAAGCTTTTAATAAATTTAAAAAATAAACTTCTAATTCTTATTTCTTCGTTTTCTCATGATTTCAACCATATGAAGATCATTATTAACATATTTTACCTCTATTCTCATTAATCTATATGATTCCATATAAAACTTTAAGGAGATTTAGATTAGACTAGGTTTTAGGATTACCTTTCTTCTTTAATCTTCTTCCATTGGACAAAGTTTACACTCGGGCTAGCTTTTCCTCCTCATCCGACTTCTCTCTCTCTCTCTCAAGTGTTGGTGATTTTCAAAGCACCAACAAATGAGCTAAGGCTCTCTTATATAGAAAACCAAGGCTTGGGGCAAAATAGTCATTTTGCCCCCAAATTTACTATTCCCACCTCCTTACTAACCCCCTTGCTATTCACGAAGCTTCTCTTGGAAGCTTCGTGGTTCCGTCTTTCAGGATTCTTTCGACAGTTCAAAAAAACTACGATTCTCGAAATCCAAATATTTTTGGATATTTCGTCTTTCCTTTACAAATGTACTTTTATGCATTCTTCAGAACTTCAAATAACTGAAAACACTTTTTGATGATAAGCGTTTTCCTTCACGTTTTCCCCTAACGTAGTTAACCGAATGAAAAGTACATAACAATAATTTTTGTCATTTTTATTTTGTCCAATTTATGCATGTTTTTAAGAAAAACTTTTATCGGCTTACTTAACTTTTCACAATATATTATCGTTAAATCTTTCGAAGGAATGTCATTTTGATATACCGATCTCTTAGAAAGGCTTAGGTTATTAAAACCCTAAGTCTTAGGGTTTCGTCGGGTGAATATTGCTTATTTCGTCTTTTTCCTCAAAAATATTTTTGTTCCCGAAAATATTTTGTTTTCGTCTTGAAAATTTTTACTCGTTCCGTCTAGATTGTAGCCAAAATCCTCCCATTTTATAATCATCCTAGGTTCTAGAACGATTAATAAACACATAGCACATAATATTATTAATAAAAAATTCATTATATTGATAACTAATTCTTTAAACTTAAATTTTGGACAATCCAGATTTTCTCAGGTTGTCACAAAACTTGCATGTTCAAAGAAAGAATTATTCCCCTTTCCAAACATTTGTACAACCCTCGAATCCTATGTTCCAAAGAACTGGAGAGGCCAAACGTCAAAGAACATTTAGACCCTTAGGGGACTCACTTGAGAATATTCTCAAGCTTCTGACAGCACAGAAGAAAATCGTTCAGCTCCTTCCACCAGCAAATCTAAGTGGGAAGAATTTTTACCCAAGTAAGAAATGTCCTTATCATTCTGGGGCTCCAGGCTATGATACCCAAGAATTTTGGTCTTTGAAGCACAAGATCCAAGATATGATAGACAGTGGCGGGATCGTGCTAGCAACATTAGAGTAACCAAATGTTCAAGATAACCCTCTACCTCAACACAATGAGGATGGAGTAAACATGATAGGTATCGGAGGGGGCAAACTTCCAAATACCTTCAATACATTGGAGTTACATTACAAGAAAATAAAGGTATCCCAGCGGAGTTGGGTTACTCCCAAGGATGGTCTTTAATCAAGTATGAAATGAAGTCTATCAAAGAATAGATTGGTCAACTAGAAGAACTGATGGTACATCAGCACCAAGTAACTCGATAGTTGATCAGTTAAGGACAAACAAATCTCCTCTCCATTGTAATAAGGGATCAACAATAATTATAAGAGAATGAAACTTAGGAAGAAAAACTTACAAGGAAAGCTAGATCCCAGGCTCATGGATAGTATGTGGATAAAAAAAAGTTCACTCCTTTGGGTCAATCGATGGAGGAGATCATACAGATGTTGATCAATGAAATGAAGATCACAGAACTGTTACTGTAAGACCCCAATTTTTATGAATAAAGAATAATTTTCTCAAAATATATTTTTGAATATTATGGTGTGGATTTGATATAATGTTATAGCTGTGGGTAATATTTACAAATTTTGCAAAGTAAGCAAGTGGTTATATAATATTCGATTGGTCGGGGAATATTTGTTTTAATAGGGAATATTCGTACGACGACACAATCATTGGTGGACCCCACAACGAAAGTTATAATGCCCCAAAATCTGGTCTATTTTCACATCCGGATTCCGTACGTCACGATCCCATCTTCTTCTAAACATACGTCATTATATAGCTAAATATAACAACATACATCCTCAAATCCCAGGTTCTAAAATCTTAAAACCTCTTTCATTATAAATAATGATAATTACATTATTCTTTACATCTTGTACAAGTGACTTTTATCCGCCACCAAGGATACATAATCGTTCATTAAACTATTATATAGTTTAATTCTATCATTCTATATTACAACTTTTCCTTTGATCTTCACGCTCATTCATATAATGAATGGTACTTCTTCTAGATACCGACCAACTTGATCTTTATGGGATCCTTAAGTTCTTTCTAACATCGTTCGCTGAAAATGTTTTTTTTTAAAGCAAGTGTGAGCATTCAATAGCCCAGTAAGTCATAGCAGTTGAACAAACAACTTTAAGAATTCAAACATTCCTTTAAGACTTCAATAACCGAATAAAGGTTATGAAGCAGCTTGAATAATAGGAATAATCTTGATTCTTATCATTTTAAAACATTAGTTACATTCACGTGGAAATACTTTCATCCTGTACTGTCTTTCATATAGATTTTGTCTGGCTAGAATCAATAGCACAAACTTAACAATAATGGTTCATGTATGAACAGAACATGCTCATATTGAACAGTTCAATCGCAGAACAGTTCATATCATAGAACGCCGAAGTGTTCAAATTGTTGCACAAGGCCTCATACGTTCTACCACCTTGTACAAATATCACACATTCGCACATAGACAGAACTTCCCAAGTTCAACATCTAAAAAGTTTAAGAAACTAACATTCATTTAAAATATGAATAAAGTTAGGAAACTTTCCTTATGCACAGCTACAGCTTATAGTTTACGCTGAACTGCTCATTCCAATTCCTATGTAGCACATAAGGAAATAACACATACACCAATTAGTCATATACTTAACTTTACGCATTGGTTTACTTAACTTCACTTCTTAGGGTTCGCGTTCTTATAAACTAAGTTTACGCGACTAACTTTCTTTATCGATTAATGACTTCATGACATACGGAGATGTCTTACTCAATACGTTCATTATCTTTGATGATTTACATTCTTATCTTTTTCTTATAACTCTCCTAGGACTCAGCACACATCGTTTCTCTACTAATAGTCCATATGGTACTCTGAGTGGTTTCCCACAAACAACCAACAAACAAGTTCCCGTCTCATCTACACTGCCTATAACAGTGAGTTAGATCGGTTGCCAGTTTTGTATATACCTTCGCTCTCTGAAGGAATTGTTTAGCCCAGCTCCTATATGTCAACAATTAAAGGTTACAATTGTACTAGAATCTTACATTCAACCTTTACTTAAGGTTTTAATTGCTTTCATTCATTACTCGCCACCTGAACCCCATGTTCATTATTCTTCCTTAATGTCAAAGCCGTACGATTCGTTGTATGCTAAGACCATTCACTCATTGCATCAGCGTTGCATTCACAATGTCTATACGATTTACATTCATCTCTCATTACCATGTCATAACATCGAAATGTTATACATTATGGTCGTCACTCAACGTCTAGGAAATCACAACCATAGCAATCCCCCACGTTCGTTTATAGCGACTATGGTCCCCAGATATCGGTTACGTAACCCGCGTTTACATTATTTGTCTTTTAATCTCGTTTAATCTTTTTGTTCAACCTTCATTAAAGGTTTAATACACTTAATTAAGTGTTACATTAGTTGAAATACATGTTCATATTTCTTTCTTGCACATCCCCCAGTAATGGAGCAGTTAAAATCTCATTTCTGGGCATTGCCCTGCATCAGCGCTGCGGCGCCAGGTCCTTCCCTTTCCTTTGCACTGCGGCGCCATTTAGCAGTAGCTAATGACCCGAGCTTGCGTTGCGGCGCCGAACCCCAAGGCATGACTCGCGCTGCGGCACCAAGCATGAAACCTAGAAAAATTTTCTAAGTCTTTTACAAGCTTGAGATACTGACTTCAAAATCTCATATCTTATTCGTTATAACTCGGAACGAGTTCGTTCCAAAGCCATTTTCTTCCTTATCTTATGTACTTTGATTTCCCATGGATAGAGTTTCATACTGAATCCATTAACATACCATTCAATTGGCTTAATCTTCACTCTTTGTCCTTTTTACATTTTTAACATTCTTCATTCATTCGTCCGTAATTCGGTCATCCGAACTCAGAATTTGTTCGTTCTTGAGTCCACGACTCATATTTTATATATTCTCTTACATTCTTATGAAACCCTACATGTTCGAGTTCATTTACATAATTTCTAATTTTCATTCTTCTTTTACAAAATTTTCGCCATAACTTCGTTATAACTAAGTTTTAATCCATTCTTCATGAACGTTTCTAACGTTCCTAACCAAGCAATAAGAAACTAACTTATACGTGATGGTTTTAAACTTTTCCATCAACAACAATTATCCTGCGATGATTTTAAATTTGTCCATCAACAACATTCTTCGTGTTCTTCGTGTGTTCTTCATTCGTTCTTTATTTTTAATCGATATTTTGATTATGATTTTACTTTTTCTTGAAATTTGATGTTATAGAACATCATTCCTTACCTATTTCACCTACTCGTTCAAAAGATTCATTCAGATCGCTAAAAATCCTTACGAATCTTATACTTCCTTAAGAAATTTATAAACTAAATTCCTAATTCTTATTTCTTCATTTTCTCATGATTTCAACCATATGAATTCATTCTTAACTTCATCTACTTCTTATCTTCATTAAGTTATGTTTTTGAACATATTAAACTTAAAGAAAATTAGAAGAAACTAGGGTTCGGATTACCGTTCTTCTTTAATCTCTTTTCGTCGGACAAAGCGTGCACTCGGGCTAGCTTTTCCTCATTCTTTCCCTCTTCTTCTCCCATCCGAACTCTCTCTCTCTATCTCGTAAGTGTTGGTTGAAATTTCAAACCAAACAAATGGGCTTAAGGCTTGTTTATATAGAAAAAAAAGGCTAGGGGCATTTTAGTCATTTCCCCCCCACCTTCTTACTATTTATGGCTTAGCCACTAAGTTTACTTGGCCACCACCCTTACTTGGTGGCCAAGTGGCCGCCCCTTATTCCCATGGGTCTTCCCCATGGGTTGCCCTATGGGTTTTACCCATCGGTTCGATCCGCAGTTAATTTTTCTTGATCGGGCTTAATTAAATCTATCATTGGGCCTTACATTAATTCTTACTGGGCCTTCTCTGGGCTTGATTACACATTCCATTGGGCTTGATATAATCCAAGTTCCATTAGATTCTTCAAAGTCCATGAACTAAAAGTCTATTTAGACTAATCGTTTTCTACGTATTCCATTCTCGTATTCTCGTATTCTCTTCGTATATAATTTGTACGATATTTGTAATCTATGTCATACTAATCTTCACACTATACTCATATAATAACTAGTATTATACTCGTATTTCTCATGCATAATAACTCTAATTATTATACAAAATCATAAAATTCTCGGAACTCACTTTTCCTAACCCTTAGGTTTTAAGCCCGCAGACGAAACCTTCGTTTTTTCCATAACTGAAATATTATTGAATATTTCATCTCGTCTCAAAATTCTATCATTACATGTTTCTCAAAAATTCAAAATAAATATCCGAGCAGAAACGGATGAATAATGTCTATTTCGTCTTTTTCCCCGAAAAATATTTTGTTCCCGGAAAACTTTCATTTTCGTCTTGAAAATTCTTACTCGTTCAATCTAGCCCGTAGTCAGAATCCTCCCGATTAATAATCATTCTAGGTTATAGAACGATTAATAAACACATAGCACAAAATAGTATTAATAAAAATTTATTTTATTAATAACTAATTATTTAAACTTAAATTCTGGACAATCCGATTTTTCGGGTTGTCACATTCTTCCCTCCTTATAAAAATTCAATCCTCGGAATTTCTTAAAACCAAACCCTTACCCGGGTCCTCACATTCTCCCCTTCTTCAAAGAATTTCGTTCTCAAAATTTTAGCTTACCTTTCTTCTCAACTTCTCTTCAAAGAAGTTCTTATCTTTCATACATTCCCTACCCTTCATAACTTATCAAGAATCATGAAGTGAAAGTAATAAATAGGAATATAAGGATTCCTTTAAAACATTTCATTCTTTTGCTGAGGGGTCAAATTAACCATGAACTCTTACTAGGTTAAACAGCCTTTCGCCGTAAACCTTTCTTACACGGTAAGTTTACAATCACAAAGAAGGTAAACTACCTCTTCTATACGTAGGTGATCAACCTATCGTATAACCCCATTTCAGGGTATGTTCACCTCAGACTTAATCATTAGATTTTGCACCAAAACAATTTGGTTCGGCATAGTTCTTCAAAGAAAGCTCGATTTTCTTTTCATCATGCCATACCATTTGTCTTAGCCAAATCAAATAGCCTCGACCATACCAATAAATTGGACATCAACTTGAAACATTCGTCTAGTTAACTCACTTGACATCGACTATTGTTTCCTCTTTTATAGTTCTTATAAAAGAGCTCTAACTCATGCAAGCATACACGGGTCAACAAGTAATACAGAGTAAGTAAAGTATAGATCCCACAGAGAAAGTTGTTAATTTTAAACTATTATGCATTAATTAACTCACCATACTTATATGCTTAGACTGATGACTAGATTGTTAAATTAAAATAATTATGATTACCAACTAAAACTAAGAATACAAATGGAATAAGTATAATATGGAAATAATGGGACCCTAACTTCATTTAATATTTCATCTAATCGCCACGGTCATGCAAGAAGTGTTCACATACTACAGGAAAATAGCCAAGAGCACGAAGAGAGTTATAACCATTTTTCAATGCACTATAACCTACTTACACATCATCTACAGATGTTAGACTCTATGTAATCACCAATAAATCACAATCACCATATGTCTATGTGAAATTGCAATCCTATTTATTTTACGCACAAGCCCTTACTCTAGCTCATACGGTGAAATAGTATATGACTATCTGGTTCACAAAATATGCAAGCCATTATAACAGCCCCATATTCGCATGCTATCATGATTTCAATCCATATTTATATGTTCATTGTCAATCCCATACAAATACTGAAACAAATGGTGATCAAGAATTCATACATGTAAAACAACCATGACAGATATCCTATATGATATGCGAAATAATCCTAGCATTTAGTGTACAACCAAACTACATATTAAAATCCGTTAGAATTCCATAATGGAATTTAGTTCATGACTGAACCAAAAGCCATTATGCGATCAATGCTAAACATGATCAATAAACAAACAATTGAAGTAAGAAAGATAGAACGATCAAACTCAATCGCTGAATAGAAACCAATGATCAACTATTAAAGCCTCATAAAAATCCAATAGATAATAATCAAAATCCAAGATGACAAAGAAATCCAAGAAGAAGTAGAGAAGTAGACGTTATGGCTTCGTTCTACGTTGGATTCTCTCCCAAGGTGTAAACCCTAGTTTCTATGATGAAAAATACGTAAAAGTTATCAAGTGTCTCTCTGACACATGTCAGAATCATTTAAAAACAATTACACATCATTTAATTATGAATTAAAAATAAAACAAAATTACAAAGATCGAAGATCGCGCATGCGTACAGCCGCTCTATAGCTTCTCATCTCATGGTCGCGAGACTTGCGATGTGTATATCCAAATCAGATTTTTACTCTCACGGCGCTGCATCATACCTCGGGTGCGCGTCTCTTCCCTCGAGGTTGCTCAACTTGCAGAAGGTTCTCATTGTTTAGCCATGTACTCGCATGCATGCATCGCCGAAGTCTAAGCTTGTCTGGGCGAGCGACTTGTTCTCTGCAGAGTTCTCGTTTTGGTTGCATCACTCTGCTTTGCTACTTGTTCATTCATGCTTAATCCTCTTGCTTGCTTGGTCTCCATGCTTCATTGTCCCTCCATGCCATGCACATCCTCGCCTTGTGACTAATCTACACACATCCATTAGCCTCGTGCCTCTAATACCACCAAAATTAAGCCAAGTCCTGCACTTATTCACTAACAGGAGTTTTAAGTAAATGCAATGCAAAATAACATGAAATGCAACTAAAACATAATGAAATGTACTTGAGATGGGCACAATTCGCATGAATTGGTATGCAATAAGTAGATAAAAATACCACTTATCAAATACCCCCAAACTTGAACTGTTGCCTGCCCTCAAGCAATTCATACTAATGAATAATGAAAATACAACTACCAAACTATGCAACTACTCTATGATGCATACTAGTCTCACATAATCTCAATGCATAATGTAATTTTAGTTAAATTACCTCAAGTGAATTATCCAGATCCGTAAATACAGTTTCAAACCAAACTATAGACATAATATCATACATTCAGATAATTCATGAATGCTATAGAGATGCTGTGTGTCAGTGTGATTTTCACAAAAACTTGATCTAAGCAAAGAATATATATACTACATTGCTCCAAACAGAAAATTATAGTCTAAAGCAAGAATCATGTATAATCATGTAACGCAGATCGTTTCAGCATATCAACACAAACTAAGGTTCAACAATGGGTTTATTGCTTTATTGCTACACACGGGGGCGATTTCGCACTTTCCCGCGGTGTTTATTGCTATTTTTCTTTTCTTTTTCTCTTTTTCTTTCTTTCTTTTTTTTCACATGATTGTGCAATGTCTCAATCCATTAGGCACACTACTACCCCTTAGCGAGCTTTCAACCAACGACTCCTAGACCATGAAAGACCTTAGGGCGCTAGGTGTAGAGACAATCCCCACGGGCGTACTTACTCATGCAGCCAGGGCCCCGAATTAAGACTAGCCACATTATTGCTATTTGATTTTTTTTATACATAGCATACCCATGTTTTCCCAAAATTTGCACATCAATGATTCATACAGTCTACAACACTTTCCCCATGTTTCTCTTTTTAAAACTACATGTTCTATCAAGCAATGCAACATACACATCTTAAACCTACAAGTGATTGTGAACATATTCGCATGCATCTGAAAGCATTTAAAGAGCAACATGAATCTCCTCGTAAAAACATTATATCACGCATTTCATGTTATCACAAATATTCTAAAATCTTTCACAATTCACTATCATCATTAGTTAGGCAAAAATTTCTATTAAGCAAGAATTTGTGTGAGACATGCAACTAAAACATCCTAACACAATAAATAATGAATAAAAATTAAAAAAAAAATTATGCAAAATTTTATCTAACACATAATCATGCAAAATTAAACTAAACATGCAAAAATAAATTGAATTCTAAACTACTATGCAAGTACTCCAATACCCCCAAACGTATAGTGTTCAATGTCCTCATTGAATGAAGGTAAAGGGTACAAGAAAACTCCCCTGATCGGGCTTGACCACCTCCTCGGTGGTGAATCTGTGGTGGATACGGCACGACTGCTCCAAATCATGCCATTCTAGCATTGTTCCTTGCTGCGTGAAGGCTTCGGCCAAGGCCCTTGTGAGTCCCATAGCAAATGTTCCAAGATTGTCATACATGGCATCGATTTTGTGCTCCAACCTTCAGAGATGTCGATCGCTAGGAACAGGATGTGCTCGGGTGGATGGGCTCTTCATCGACCGAGGGGGGGTCACTGGATGGCTCTGGGAAAAAGTGGGTGAGAATGAATCCTCGTCTGCTGCGGTGTGGCTCACCACCCACCAAATTCAAATTTAGCAATGGTGGCATGTGTGATGTCTTGACTTGATATTGCATTTGCTCATTGCCCCAATTGCACCCTCACACAAGACATAACATGGCTACCACCGAAGCATGTAGAATGCTCCCAGTGGTAGTTCCCTTCAGATACTTCACAATATTTTGATTAATTAAATACCCCACATCAATGTATTCGCCAAGAATAATGCATCGTGATTATCACCTTGTTCCGCCGTGATCTCATGTTGGTGCGATGAAGGCAATAGCTTGGCACAAATGAATAGATTCCACGCCTTGCATATCGATTTAGTGCGGCTGCTGGAAATATTCGAGGCTGGGTCGTGCCAACTTTGTAAGTCCATTTCGTGCCTGGCACACATAACTCAGCGATAACAAGCTCCAAGTCCATTTCCAGATGTGCCCCTTTGATCCAATTTTCCACCCTCGTTGGTGGTCTTGCAGGTGATTCTCAAAGACGCTTTTGATGGTGGCGGGTCTCAGAGTAGTTCTATCTCAACACCATGAACCCTAGAGGTATCGTTCATGGTGACTTTGGCATTGGCATAGAACTCTTGGACTATGCTCATCGGTATGGGCGTGGCGCGGCGGCGGTCGATCCACCCCATCCCGATTCAAATGATCATGGCACAAAGCTCTCCATCTTGGCCTTCGGTCTAAATCCTCTTTCCTTGATGAATGTTTTTACGACAATGCAAAGTAGTACTCCTGCTGAGAGCCTCTAGTCACAAGAACTTGGTGTGAGTCGACAATGTCCTCCTCGTGGATCGGGGAGGAGGAAGAGGAAGATGAAGATGGTCGTACTCTCTTTGGACCTATTTGAGATTGTTGATAGAGATAGCATATGAACTTACTGAAAGAGAATGGAAATTTGTGAATTGATAGCCTTCACCTTTGTGTTTGCCAACCCAATTGAGAACCCTAGCTTTATAGAAGGGATGAGATGTGGATGAGCTCTGAACGTGGAGGAAATTGTGGAGATTTGATGGAGGGATACACGACTTCAATTTTTAACTGATAGAGAGATAGAGACGTGAGTTGTGGAGAGTATGAGAGTTCTGTTTTGTTATTATCATAATTGAGAGTCCAAATGAGCCAAGACTCTCTTTTAAAAATGCTCAAATCTAACTGGATTCGGTGTCGCGCTACGCGTATGTATACTTGAAATTTTGAGCATGCATGGTAGCGAGATTTGAAGGGTTTGATGGTCAGTTGACTAGGCAGCAGCGCGCAAAATTTATGTTTGCATGGTCATGCGGCAATGCCGATCCTGGTATCTGCCATTCTGAAGTTTGATTTCCTCCTGCTCATCAGTGATGCTTTTCAACAATTGTACCTACACAGATATTAAGGCATATTGTTAAGACATGATTTAGCGACCGTATAATGCTAATCATCTTGCAAATATTCGCCAAGCAAGTATTGCTACGTACAAAGGCATGAAATTCCAATGTCCTAGTGAAAGTGAATTAGATGAAACTAACTACAATAATCCAAAATGAACAACTAAAAAATTTAATGGAGATAGAAATAATGGGTTGCCTCGCATCCAGCGCTAAGTTATAGTCAATTAGCTTGACTGTTTCTGGATTTTCACTTCACATCAAGAATTGAGGTGCCTTTCTTATTGTCCACCGCACCTCAAAATTTAATGACTTCGGTTTTCGTTAACGGCTCTACCTTCAATTCTGAACTTTCGCCCGTTACACGCCTCTTTGATTCATTCTTCCTCGGTTTCTGTACCCAATCCTTTAGGTTACAATCTACCAGATCAACCAGAAAACACTCTTCTTCATCTGTTGGGAGCTTTATTGCCTTGAAGACATTAAAGGTGACCTCTTGATCTTGTACACGCATAGTTAGTTCCCCTTCGCACATCTATCAAGTCCCGCGCTTTGGGATAAGAATGGTCTCCCTAGTATGATCGGTATACTCTTATCCTCTTTGAAATCTAGAATGATAAAGTCACTAAAAAATGAACTTATCCACTTTAACCAACACATCTTCAACAATTCCCCATGGGTATGTGTGATTGATCTGTCATCAACTATAACAGAATGAAATGTTTGTCGGCCTTGGGCCGAAGATTCCCAACTCGATTGAACTCACTTGACCAGGCATCAAGTTTATACTTGCCCCCAGATCACATAAACACTTGCTAAAATTCATCTTCCCAATGGTGCATGGAATTGTGAAGCTGCCCGGATCTTTTAACTTTGGAGGTAGTTTGCGTTAGAGCACTGCACTATATTCCTCTGTCAAGGCTACTGTTTCAAACTCATCTGATCATCTCTTCCTTGACAATATACCTTTCATAAACTTTGCATATCTTGGCATTTGTTCCAATGCCTCTGCGAAAGGTATGTTGATCTGCAGCTTTTTAAATACCTCCAGAAACTTGCTGAACTGTCTATCATCTTTCTGCTTAATTAACCTCTACGGATATGGAACTTGAGGATGCAGTGGTTGTACTGAACTCTTTACCTTCTCTTCTAAACCTGCTTTATTCTTCTCTTCCTGCTGAACCGCCGAATTTTCCAGATTTTTCTCCTCTTCAATTTCTGCTTTCTCTCGCTGCTGAAGGCCTCCTCCTTAGTATTATCATGCACGCCACAGCCACACTGACTTTCGAGAGATTCTATCAAATCTTTTTCCCCAATCATAATGTGATTGCTTGACACTGCTCCTTCTCGTCTCTTCTAGGATTTGTCTCTGTGTTACTTGGCAATGCACCCTGGGGCCTGTTAGTAAACATGTTCGCCATTCGCCCCATCTGAGTCTCCAAATTCTTGATAGCCACTACTTGGCTTTTAATCATGACTTCAGTGTTTGCCATGTATTTTAACATCATCTCCTCCATCTCTAATTTCTTTTCTGGATGTGGTGTAGCTGGAGTGTGGTGTTGTTGCTGTTGAGGAAATCTTGGTGGAAACGGTGGTTTTAGTGTAAACTGTGGCTGTGATGGTTGCGGTTGAAACTGTTGGTTCGGTTGGAGCAGATTTTGCTGTTGTCCTTGGTTGTTAGACCAACTGAAGTTCGGATGATTGCGGTTGTTGGGATGGTATGTGCTCTAAAATTGACCTTGGTCTTTCCTGTAGTTGCTCACATATTGTACTGACTCCGAGCTGATAGCACATTGATCCATGGAGTGTGACCCCGCACAAATCTCACAAACGAAAGCAATTGTTTTCACTTTGTTCTCTGCCAAAGTATCTATCTTTTTAGCCATAGCTACCATTTGTGCTGACAACTATGTAATCGCATCTACCTCCAACACACCTGCAACCTTAGGCTGTGGCATCCGAGCTGTCAGATTCTTATAGTCATTTGCAGCCATAGTCTCGATAAGCGTATAGGCCTCGTTATAACTTTTTTCCCATAATACCCCTCCTGCGGCTGCATCCACAATCAGTCTCGACTGCCATCCTAAACCATTGTAAAATGAATTTATTACCAACCAATCTGGAAAACCATGATGCGGACACTTCCTAAGCATCTCTTTATACCTCTCCCATGCCTCATATAAGGACTCACCCTGTTGTTGCTAGAACTGAGATATGGCCGACCTCATCTTCACAGTCTTAGCCGTTGGGAAGAACTTGGCTAAGAATTTTTGTGCTAAGTCCTCCCATGTAGTGATTGACCCTGCCGGCAAAGAATGTAGCCAACTTCTTGCTTTATCCATCAATGAAAATGGGAATAACCGTAGTCTGATGGCATCCTTCGTCACACCATTATATCTGAATGTGTCGCAGATCTCGATGAAGCTCAATAGGTGTTCATTCGGATCATCCGTAGCAGCACCCCCAAACTATACTGAGTTATGCACCATCTGAATAGTGCACGGTTTAATTTCAAAGGTATTGGCTGCTATCGCCGGTCTGACTATGCTCGACTATAATTCGTTTATGTTCGGCATGGAATAGTCCCTTAGAGCCCGATGCTCTTCTCTTTGCTCAATTCTCTGTTCTTCCGCCATATTGAGTGTAGTGTTCTCTAACTGTGCTTGCAGATTTCTCCGCACACTTTTTTTCCAACCTTTTCCGTTTATATTAGCCTGCACTGGTGTTAACTCTGAGTTGGATGATCGTGTGTGCATAAAACTCTACAAGTACCTGTAACCAAAAACAAAAGAAAAAATAGAAATGAGAAACAAATAGAGTTGTCTAAGTCATACAATATAGCTTTAAATTAAAGATAATTATCTAAATTAGCGCCTTTCCCCGGCAACGGCACCAAAAACTTGTTGCCTTTTTTATAGTTTTTATAAAAGAGCTCTAACTCATGCAAGCATACACGAGTCAACAAGTAATACAGAGTAAGTAAAGTATCGATCCCACAGAGAAAGTTGTTAATTTTAAACTATTATGCATTAATTAACTCACCATACTTATATGCTTAGAATGATGACTAGATTGTTGAATTAAAATAATTATGATTACCAACTAAAACTAAGAATACAAATGGAATAAGTATAATATGGAAATAATGGGACCCTAACTTCATTTAATATTTCATCTAATCGCCACGGTTATGCAAGAAGTGTTCACATACAACAGGAAAATAGCCAAGAGCACGAATAGAATTATAACCATTTTTCAATGCACTATAACCTACTTACACAGCATCTACAAATTTTAGACTCTATATAATCACCAATAAATCACAATCACCATATGTCTATGCGAAATTGCAATCCTATTGATTTTACACACAAGCCCTTACTCTAGCTCATACGGTGAAACAATATATGTCTATCTGGTTCACAAAATACGCAAGCCATTATAAAGCCCCATATTCGCATGCTATCAGATTGCAATCCATATTTATATGTTCATTGTCAATCCCATACAAATACTGAAACGAATGGTGATCAAGCATTAATACATGTAAAACAACCATGACAGATATTCCATATGATATGCAAAACAATCCTAGCATTTAGTGTACAACCAAACTACATATTAAAATCCGTTAGAATTCCATAATGGAATTTAGTTCATGACTGAACCAAAAGCCATTATGGGATCAATGCTAAACATGATCAATAAACAAACAATTGAACTAAGAAAGATAGAACGATCAAACTCAATCGCTGAATAGAAACCAATGATTAACTATTAAAGCCTCATAAAAATCCAATAGATAATAATTAAAATCCACGATGACAGAGAAATCCAAGAAGAAGTAGAGAAGTAGACGTTATGGCTTCGTTCTACGTTGGATTCTCTCCCAAGGTGTAAACCCTAGTTTCTATGATGAAAAATACGTAAAAGTTATCAAGTTTCTCTCTGACACACGTCAGAATCGTTTAAAAACCATTACACATCATTTAATTACGAATTAAAAATAAAAAAAATTACAAAGATCAAGATTGCATCGGCAGCCACAGGCCTCTTATAGCTTCTCCGTCTGCGCTACCACGAGACTTGCAGTGTGTATATCCATCCATTAGGCCTCTCACGCCAGCGCTTTCACGGCGGCAAGACATCTCTTCCTTCGCGGTCGCTCAACTTGCAGAAGGTTCTCATTGTTTAGCCATGTACTCATACGGGTGTGCGAGTCTAAGCTTGTCCTGCTGCGCGGCCGCGCGGCTTGTCCTCTACAGGTTCTAGTTCTGGTTTTGTCTTGATGCTGCTGCTACTTGTTCATTCATGCTTAATCCTCTTGCTTGCTTGGTCTCCATGCTTCATTGTCCCTCTATGACATGCACATCCTCGCCTTGTGACTAACCTTCACGCATCCATTAGCCTCGTGCCTCTAATACCACCAAAATTAAGCCAATTCCTGCACTTATTCACCAAAAGGAGTTTTAAGTAAATGCAATGCAAAATAACGTGAAATGCAACTAAAACACAATGAAATGTACTTGAGATGGGCACAATTCGCATGAATTGGTATGCAATAAGTAGATAAAAATACCACTTATCAACTACTTCTTTAAATTCTTTCACAATACATCAAAACATTTTATGACGTCATGATACCGCACTTTTCACTGTACATTGAGGACTTCGTCAGTGTATGACTTCATCATTATACATCATACCATAGTGGTTTGTTGATCCTAAGATCAAATTCATCACCAGTTTCAATTGCATTAATAACTCCATCCTTTTACCATCCTTGCATCAAATGCATTGATGATATAAAATTCATTTTGATATTTCAAATCAATTTCTGTCTAGCCAAAACAATTAGAATAGCCATACCAAGAATAGTTCTTTTAAAATCCATTGGTTCCAAAAGTTGAACCAATTCTTTCATTTTCAAAATGCGCACATTAGCACGATTTCAAGAAACTTCAAAATCTAGCATATCTAGATGACTTGGAATATCCTATTCACCATCTTCCTTCATTTTCTTACTTGCGATAATACTTAATCTTCTCTAGCACCTTCAATGCTAATTCTACTAAAAATAACGTGTTTTCAGTCTAAACATTCTTATACCTTAGTACAGTCCATCAACTTACCACACATTATGAGTTCAGGAACTTTCCATAATAATATGAGTTTAAGAATTATCCCAGACAGACCATAAGCGTCTGTTCGCTGAGGAGTTCAAAAACATACCATATGATTATGAGTCACGAACTTACCATAAGTATGAGTTTTAAGAACTCGTAGCTACCTTATCGTTCTCTACCTATCAAGTATATACATGAGAAAAGATCCACCTTCTCGTCATATACATCTTGATAGCGAGACCAATTTCAATGATTATCACTATAATAAACTGAGTGTTTGTTACACCCAGCACAAACCTCTGCCCATACAAAGGTTCATACAACTTAGCTATCACATAAGTCCTCAATTAAAATTTTACAACTTCTAACTTTCTCTTTACTTAATACGAATTTTCTTTAATTTGTATACTATCCTTTACAAATCAATCTGAGTTCTTCTTTCCCGTACTACTTCGTAGTACCATTCATTCATAGCATTAGCTATGAATCATTCATCATTTAACAACTCATCTGTTACTACGATTTACTATAATCACGTGGTGATATCCTTATCCCTCTCTCTACGATTATAGTCTTAGGTACTCATACCTAAGATTTATAACCTATCAGCTCAGATACCAACCTGTAACGCCCAAAAATCCGGTCAATTTTCACATCCGAATTTCGTACATCACGATCCCATCTTCTTCCAAACATACATCATTATATAGCTAAATATAACAACATACATCCTCAAATCCCAGGTTCTAAAACCTTAAAACCTCTTTCATTATAAATAATGATAATTACATTATTCTTTACATCTTATACAAGTGACTTTTTTCCGCCACCAAGGATACATAATCGTTTGATAAACTATTCTATAGTTTAATTCTATCATTCTATATTACAAGTCTTCGCTTGATCTTCACGCTCATTCATATAATGAATGGTACTTCTTCTGGATACAAATCAGCTTGATCTTTATAGGATCCTTAAGTTCTTTCTAACATCGTTCGCTGAAAATGTTTTTATTTAAAGCAAGTGTGAGCATTCAATTGCCCAGCAAGTCATAACAGTTGAACAAATAACTTTAAGAATTCAAACATTCATTTAAGACTTCAATAACCGAACAAAGGTTATGAAGCAGCTTGAATAATAGGAATAATCTTGATTCCTATCATTTTAAAAATTAGTTACATTCACGTGGAAATACTTTTATCCTCTACTGTCTTTCATACAGATTCTTTCTGGCTAGAATCAATAGCACAGACTTAACAATAACGGTTCATGTATAAATAGAACATGTTTATATTGAACAGTTCAATCAAAGAATAGTTCATATTATAGAAACACCGAAGTGTTCAAACTGTGGCACAAGGGCTCATACGTTCTACCACCTTGTACAAATATCATACATTCGCACATAGACATAACTTCTCAAGTTCAACATCTGAGAAGTTTAAGAAACTAGCATTCATTTAAAATATGAATGAAGTAAGGAAACTTGCCTTACGCACAGCTACAACTTATAGTTTATGCTGAACTTCTCATTCCAATTCCTATGTAGCACATAAGAAAATAACACATACACCAATTAGTCTATACTTGACTTTACGCATTGGTTTACTTAACTTCATTTTATAGGGTTCGCGTTCTTATAAACTAAGTTTACGCAACTAACTTCCTTTACCGATTAACGGCTTCATGACATACGGAGATGTCTTACTCAATACGTTCATTATATTTTATGATTTAAATTCTTGTCTTTTTCTTATAACTCTCCTAGGACTCAGCACACATCGTTTCTCTACTAGTAGTCCATATGGTACTCTGAGTGGTTTCCCACAAACAACCAACAAACAAGTTCCTGTCTCATCTCCACTGCCCATAACAGTGAGTTAGATTGGTTGACAGTTTTGTATATACCTTCGCTCTCTGAAGGAATTGTTTAGCCCAGCTCCCATATGTCAACCATAAAGGGTTACAATTGTACTAGAACCTAAATTCATCTTAACTTACCCGAACTATTAAACTATAATGTTCGTGAGTCAATTTCTTATTCCTTATGGCTTTCTGACAAATAAATGTCATACCTCAGGATTTATTCTTTATCGTCCAAGTCATACAGTCTTTTGCATACTTAGAACGATCATTCCATATTCATTCTATGCATTTATAGCATTAACCATTTTACATTACCTTATTCTTATCTTACAACTTCCGATTCATTCGACTCAGAACGTCATCCAAGTTATAAACATTAACTCGGCTTCTTTTACATTATACGTACTTATCTTTAATTCAGCTTCTTTATCGTTCACAAGTTTAATCATTGATCTTCATTACCTTATGGTCAAACCACACACGGGGTGTAGGTTCTACCCGTTTAATATTCGCGTACATTTAACCTTCACATCGGTTAAAGTGTTCAACGCTTACATTTCATTCTAGCATTCTCATCCGACTCACATTCGGCTTTCATTAATCTCGTTACCGTTCGCTACGGCTTCCTTGATAATTCATATCTTACTCACTACCTTCGTCAACATCTAAGTTATACAACCACTGTACACTTAAAACGTTAGCTCGACATGAATACGATTCATGAGGATCGTTTACGGAATCAACATTTACGTTATTCCTCTCTTAATCTCACATTCAACCTTTACTTAAGGTTTTAATCACTTTCATTCATTACTCGCCAACTGAACCCCAAGTTCATTATCCTTCCTTAATGTCAAAGCCATACGATTCGTTGTATGCTAAGACCGTTCACTCATTGCATCAGTGTTGCATTCACAACGTCTATACGCTTTACATTCATCTCTCATTACCATGTAATAACATCGAAATGTTATACATTACGCTCGTCACTCAACATCTAGGGAATCACAACTATAGCAATCCCTCGTGTTCGTTTATCGTGACTACGATCCCCGGATATCAGTTACGTAACCCGTGTTTACATTATTTGTCTTTTAATCCCGTTTAATCTTTTTGTTCAACCTTCGTGAAAGGTTTAATAAACTTAATTAAGTGTTACATTAGTTGAAATAAATGTTCATATTTCTTTCTTGCACATCCCCAGTAATTGAGCAATTAAAATCTCATTTCTGGGCATTGCCCTGCATCGGCGCTGCGGCGCCGGGTGCTTCCCTTTCCTTCATGCTGCGGTGCCATTTAGCAGTAGCTAATGGCCCGAGCTCATGCTGCGGTGCCATTTTCTAAGTCTTTTACAAGCTTGGGACGCTGACTTCAAAATCCCATATCTTATTCGTTATAACTCGGAACGAGGTCATTCCAAAGACATTTTATTCCTTAACTTATGTACTTTGATTGCCCATGGATAGAACTTCGTTCTGAATCTATTAACATACCATTCAATTGGCTTAATCTTCGCTCTTTGTTCTTTTTACATTTTTAACGTTCTTCATTCGTTCATCCATAATTCGGTCATCCAAAATCGGAATTCATTCATTCTTTAGTCCACGACTCACGTCTAATATGTTCTCTTACATTCTTATGAAACCCTACACGTTCGGGTTCATTTACATACATTCTAATTTTTGTTCTTCTTTTACAAAATTTTGGCCATAACTTCATCATAGCTAAGTTTTAATCCGTTCTTCATGAACATTCCTAACATTCCTAACCAAGAAATAAGCAACTAACTTATACGCGATGGTTTTAAACTTGTCCGTCAACAACAATTATCCTACGATGGTTTTAAATTTGTCCATCAACAACATTCTTCGTGTTCTTCGCGTGTTCTTCGTTCGTTCTTCATTTTTAATCGATATTTTGATTACGATTTTACTTTTTCTTGGAATTTGATGTTATAGAACATCAATCCTTACTTATTTCACCTACTCGTTTATAAGATTCATTCAGATCGCTCAAAATCCTTACGAATCATATACTTCCTTAAGAAATTTATAAACTAAATTCCTAATTCTTATTTCTTCATTTTCTCATGATTTCAACCATATGAATTCATTCTTAACTTCATCTATTTCTTATCTTCATTAAGTTATGTTTTTGAACATATTAAACTTAAAGAAAATTAAAAGAAACTAGTGTTCGGATTACCGTTCTTCTTTAATCTCTTTATGTCGGACAAAGCGTGCACTCGGGCTAGCTTTTCCTCAGTCTTTCCCTCTTCTTCTCCCATCCAAACTCTCTATCTCTATCTCTCAAGTGTTGGTTGAAATTTCAAACCAAACAAATTCCATTGGGCTTGATATAATCCAAGTCCAATTGGATTCTTCAAAGTCCATGAACTCAAAATCCATTTAGACTAATCGTATTCTACGGATTCCATTCTCGTATTCTCGTATTCTCTTCGTATATAATTTGTAAGATATTCGTATTCTATGTCGTACTAATCTTCATACTATACTCGTATAATAACTACTATTATACTCGTATTTCTCACGCATAATAACTCTAATTATTATACGAAATCATAAAATTCTCGGAACTCACTTTTCCTAACCCTTAGGTTTTAAGTCCGCAGGCAAAAACTTCGTTTTTTCCATAACTGAAATATTATTGAATATTCCATCTCGTTTCAGAATTCTATCATTACGCATTTCTCGAAAATTAAAAATAAATCTCCGAGCAGAAACGGATGAATAGTGCCTATTTCATCTTTTTCCCCGAAAAATATTTTTTTCCCGAAAAACTTTTATTTTTGTCTTAAAAATTCTTACTCGTTCAGTCTAGCTCGTAGCCAGAATCCTCCCGATTAATAATCCTTCTACGTTATAGAACGATTAATAAACACATAGCACATAATAGTATTAATAAAAATTCATTTTATTAATAACTAATTCTTTAAACTTAAATTCTGGACAATCTGAATTTCCTGGTTGTCATAGAAGTATTGTCGTAAAACGACAGAATTATCTTTTTATAAAAATAACGGCAAAAGTGTTACCGTTAAAACTGTTGAACTACCCGGTAGTAAAAGTACAATAATACGTGTGGTTGCAGAGTAGCACACGGTATTGATTATTGATGCTTACGTGAGAAGACACTCAGTTATACTCAATTATTGCTACAGTAATTTCTGCATCATATCACCCATATTTTTTATTCAATTATTGTCACAGTATCATCTGCGTAATATGATATATTATTAAATCAATAATTGAGACGACAAAGTTATTCATATTATTAAATTGCAATATTTACAATGTCTAGAAGTTCTGTCAAGGAGAGGTTTGGTCATCTAATTGCGCGTCAATAAGGAGAAATCCTTATCGGAAAACCCACTCTTTCTTGGGAACGACCTGGTTGTTAAATATTGTGAGTTATAGTATTAATGATGAATAAGTTCGTGTTGATTAAAGATTAATTTGATAGTTCCATTGCGTTGGAATTATTAGTGTTAGTGGAAATCAACATTTATTTCGATATTAATTGATTTCTGGAAGTTATACTGACAAATCGGGTAATTAATCGAATAAATAAGCAATTAATTGCTATTAATTCACATGATTATAACTATTTTTCACATGTGTGTACTATTGATTCATATTCTTGTACAATTAGGGGAGTTGGTGCAAGATTGATAATATTTGCATGACTAAGTTAAAAATGGAGGTATAGATGGAGGTACTATACTGTAATTTATATTTTCACATGTCTAGAACTATTGATTCACATGATTTACTACTGATTCACATTATTTACTATTAGGGGAGGTGGTGCAAGTTTGATAATATTTGCAGGACTAAATTAAAAATGCAGGAAAAGAAGAAAGTATTATACTGTAATATTTTAAGCCCCAAAATGTGCAATTATCAAAACAATATTTTTCTATAAATAGAAGCTCATTCTTCCTTCATTTCTCACCAATTCACTAAAGCTACAGAGCAATTATTATAGAGAGAAAGAAGAAGAGAAGTCTGCTTTCCTCTCTACTCTCCGATCCAGATTTTTCTAAGGTAAGGGTATTATTTCTTTCGTATTCATGAAGAGAGCTATTGTTATTCCATTCCTTATTATTCTATTGGAATAACTTTGTATGTCTGATACCGCATACATGGTGAAATTCTTCTATTATTCCATTCTATATTATTATGTTGAATAACTTTGTCTATCTAATCGCATACATGGTGAAATTCTTCATTATTCCATTCTTTATTATTACATTAGAATATCCTATCTGCATGCGATTACGCATGACTGATTTCATTCTTTATTATTACTGTTAGAATAACTTTCCTGCGTATGCTTCTATCACATACATGGTGAATTCTTCATTATTCCATTCTTTATTATTACTCGTTGAATATCACGCCTATCTATGGATGACGCATGACACAGTTCCATTATTTATTATTACTTGGAATAACTTTTATGCATGCGGTCTATCGTGCGCATGGTGAATTCTTCTGTTATTCCATTCTTTATTATTTTGTTGGCATAACCTGTCTATGTGGATTACCACATGAATGGTGAATGATCCTTCGTATTCATTCCTTATTAAATTGTGGAAATGATATGTCTACATGGATTATTGCATGGCGGATGAAAATCCATTTGCAGTTTCGTATATTCAATTGTACTTGTATGAGATATCATTTCTTTTGTACTCATCATGGAATATCATTTTCTTTGATATTTTTTTTACGAGTTATTATTCATGGGTTACAATTCACCCGGTTACTATTCACTCTAGTATTATTCACTCGGGTATTCAGGGAACTTTTCGTGCTGGAGTACTATTCACGAGTTACTATTCACCCAATTACTATTCACTCTAGTATCATTCACTCGGGTATTCGGGACACTTTTTGTGTCGGGATACTATTCACCTGAAAAATATATTTCTTTTCTGTCCAAATTATTTTTGGTACATGAATATTATTCTTGAATTTTACTCTACAAAGCAGTATCATGTTGACAATTTGAACGTTATTGATTTCTGGATAAATTAAATTATAAATATTTAAAATTTATCCTTGAACTTGTTTTATGGAATTATTATGTCATTGCCATCATCCTCATGCTTATATTGTGATTAAAGTCATCTTTGGCTTACATGCATAGATGGACTTGGTATGATTATGACCAGGGATTATCCGGTATAATCATGACCGTAATGTGACGAATGATGTGGTAAAAGTCCTCATTGGCCTGTAGTTCATTGATGGACAGTTGTTGATATGATTATGACTAGGGATTATTCGGTATAATCATGACCATTGATGATTACATGAATATCATTGGCTGTGGTGCAGGGATGATGTGGTTTATTTATTAAGCTGAGTCTCAGCGATAAATTTGATGAAAATCTTTTTAAATCATAGAAGATAGTAGATTTATGCTCTACTTTACTCTTCTAATGGATTTCTTGTTCAGCTGCAGTTAAACTTGTTGTCTATTATATTCTATCAGTTTAACATTGTTGAGGGCTAATGATAATTTATTTTGCATTATCTTAATCATAATATTTCTTACTGGGCTAATTGAGCTCACCCTTTGCTTTCATTGTTCTTTTCAGGAAATTAGAACATAGCTGGGACTAGTCGGGGAACGGAGTGACGGTCCAGATGATAGCATTAGTAGTCCTCACTATTCTGTTACATAGTGTGATAATAAATGTAATGAGGACTCCATTGAGTGTGGATATTGTCTAGATGACAATATTTGTATTAAAACTCACAACATATGTTTTGTCGTATTTTACACGACAGTTGTATAATTAGGTTTTTAATTGTATTTTGTACCATGTATTTGGCGACTCAAGATGGGTTATGTATACCTATTTTGGGGGCGTAACAGTTGGTATCAAAGCTCAAGGATATGATCCCTGACTAAGATGTGAGACAAGAACTAGGAGGGGAGAGACGGGGAATTCCTTCGCTAGTATGACCTACCTAAGTTTATTTGGTATTTAATTGGTCGGTCAGAGTATAGGGATAATATGTGATATGTTAATTAACCCTTGTTTTGTGGCAGTATTTGAAAATGGCATCCGAAAATGTTAAGATAAGCAATGAAGCACATGAGGCCGTGGAGTCACCATAGATTAATACCCTGAATAATTTGCAACAAGAAGACAATAATCCTCAGGTAAATAACAACGATCAAATGATGAATGATGGGATGTTCAGAGTCTTTATGCAATTCATGCAACATCAGGCGAGGGCGGCTCCTGTCCAAAATGCAGGTGGAAACACTGACAACTCTCAGACGGTCACTACTAAGCAGTTCAAGGAGCTGGGACTATGAGACCTCAAATTTTATGAATAAAGATTTAAATTTCTCTAACTATTTTTTTGAATATTATGGTGTGGATTTGATATAATGTTATAGTTGTGGGTAATATTTATAAATTTTGAAAAGTATGCAAGTTGTTGTATAATATTCGATTGGTTGGGGAATATTCTTTTTGTCGGGGAAAATCTGTACGACGGTATAATCATTGGTGGACTCCACAACAGAATTATTGTCGGATTGAGAAAAGGACAAAAATAATTTTATGAAAATAACGGCGGAAGTTTTACCGTTAAAACTGTGGAACTACTCGGTAGTAAAAGTACAGCAATACGCGTGGTTGCATAGTAGCACACGGTATTGATTATTGATGCTTACGTGAGAAGTCACTCAGTTTTGTTCAATTATTGCTGCAGTAATTGTTGCATAGTATCTCACGTTATTTGATTCAATTATTGTCGATATTTTATATATTATTAAATCAATATTTGGACGACGAAGTTATTAATATTATTATTTGCAATATTAATGATGTCTAGAAGTTCTGCCAACGAGAGGTTTGATCACCTAATTACGCCAATGATAGGGAGAAATCCGATTGAAAGCCCCCTCTTTCACAACAACAACTCAATGTCGATTACTTATTGTGAATTATAATAATGATGATAACTCATTGTTAGATATATTGAGGTGTCTTTTTATGAAGTCACGGAGTTTATATATATATATATATATATATATATATATATAATATAAATTTTGTTTTATTAGTATTATTAATGTAATAAAACAAAAGCTTTTTATATAAAAATGAAATACTTATATAAAGTTATTTGTTTTATTAGACAATAATTAGAATATATTATATTCTATTATGCATAGTATTTTGCATGGTAAAATCTTTTATATAAAAAAGAATACTTTTATAAAGTTATTTGTTTTATTAGACTATAATTATAATATATTTTATTTTATTATGCATAGTGTTTGCATAATGCACTGCATAGTATTCTCTGCATAGTAAATTAATATGGACCGTCCCATTTAAAAGTAAATCAATACTCAGCACTTCATGAATTAGTTACTATTCAGTCCATTCTCCTATAAATAGAAGCTCATTCCTTCATTATTTCTTACGAATTCATTGAAACTCTAGAGAGAGAAATTATAGAGGGAAAGAAGAAAAGTATTATGCTACTTCACTACTCCTATATCCAGTTTCTTCTAAGGTATGGGACATTATTTCTTTCGTATTCATGAAGAGAATTTCTGTTATTCAATTCTTTATCATTATGTTGAAATAACCTGTCTATGTGAAGTACCGCATACATGTTGAAATTGTTCTGTTATTCCATTCTTTATTATTATGTTGGAATAACTTTTATCATGCTGATACCGCATACATGGTGAAATTCTTCATTATTCCATTCTTTATTATTATGTTTGGAATAACTTTTGTCTATGTGAAGTACCTCATACATGGTGAAATTCTTACATTATTCCATTCTTTATTATTATGTTAGAATAACTTTGTCTACGTCAAGCACTTTATACATGGTGAAATTCTTCTATTATTCCATTCTTTATCATTCTGTTGGAACATCCTGTATGTGCTTTACGCATGACCTGGTTCTAGTATTTATTATTTTGTTGGAATATCCTGTCTTTGCATTTACGCATGACCTGGTTCCATTTGGAATATCATGTCTGTGCGTTTACGTATGACCTGATACCGTTATTTATTATTCTATTGGAATAACCTGTCTGTGCGGTCTATCTCATGCCTGGTGATTTCTTTTGTTATTCCATTCTTTATTATACTCAGCTGGTTAAAGTTTTGACTTCTATACTCCATGAAATTAGTAGAATACTCTTGATATTTGCGCTTCATTCAGTATCTTTTTATGGAAATATTCTTCTGAGCATTCTTGAATTTTACTCTACAAAGAAGTATAATGTTGACAATTTGGACATTATTAGTTCTTGGATAAATTAATTCTTGAACTTGTTTTATTGAATTATTATGTTATTGTCATCATCCTCATTTTTATATTATGTTGAAAGTCATCTGTGGTCTGTAGTGCATAGATGGACTTGGTATGATTATGACCAGGGATTATTCGGTATAATCATGACCGTAATGTTACAAATGATGTGGAAAAAGTCCTCATTGGCCCGTAGTGCATTGATGGACATTTTTTGGTATGATTATGCCTATGGATTCTCTTCGGCCAAGGGTGCAAAGATGAATTGTTTTATGGCATGATCAGGACCGTTGATGAAAACATGATTATCTTTAGCCCGTAGGGCATGGATAATTCATGGTCGTGATACTAAAGAATATCCTTGGCCTGTAGTGCATGGATGATTTGATGATGTGGATTATTTATTTAGCTGAGTTTTAGCGATAAAAGTTATGAAAAACCATTTAAATCATAGAAGATAGTAGATTTTATTCTCTACTTGACTCTTCTAATGGATTGTTTGTTCCGCTGCAGTTAAACTTGATGTTTTTTATATTGTATCAGTTTAACACTGTTGATGGCTAACGAATATTTATTCTGCATTATCTTAGTCATAATATTTCTTACTGGGCTAGTTGAGCTCACCCTTTTTGCTTTCATTGTTCTCTTCAGGAAATGAGAACGTAGCAGGGACTAGTCGGGGAACGGAGTGACGGTCCAGATGATATCATTAGTAGTCCTCACTATTCTATGAAACAATGTGATAATGAATGTAATAAGATTGAATTTGAGTGTGGATATTGTCTAGATGACAATATTCGTGTTAAAACTCTCAGATTTTGTTTTGTCGTATTTTGAGTTTGAATACTATCTAGAAGATAATATTTGTATTAAAACTCACAGCTCATGTTGTATAATTTTGTTTGTATTTGAATTCTGTACCATGTATTTAGCGACTCAAGATGGGTGATGTATACATATTTTGGGGGCGTCACAGTTGGTATCAAAGCTTAGGGATATGATCCCTGGTTGAGATGTGAGATAAGAACTAGGAGGGGAGATATGGGGAATTCTTTCGCTAGTATGACCTACCTAAGAATATTTGGTATTTAATTGGTCGGTCAGAGTATAGGGATAATATGTGATATGTTAATTAACCCTTGTTTTGTGGCAGTATTTGAAAATGACATCTGAGAATGTTGAGAATAACAATGGAGCATAGGAGACCGTTGAGTCTCCAAATATCAATAATTAGGATAATGTGCATCAGGAAGGCAACAATCCTCAGGCAAACAACAACACTGACCAAATGATGAACAATGGAATGTTCAGAGGCTTTATGCAATTCATGCAACAACGGTAAGAGAGACTCGCTCAAAATATAGGTGGGAATAATGGCAACCCACGGATGGCCAACCGCTAAGCGGTCAAGGAGCTGGGACCACCGGAGTTTTTGGGAAAGCCAGAACCACTTAAGGCGGAGACGTGGATAAAGCAGATCACCAAGATATTTGATATCTTGGGATGCTCAGAGGAGCAAAAGGTTCCCTTTTCCACCTTTATGTTGCGTGAAGAGGGAGATTACTGGTGGGAATCTGTAAAACGTACCCAGACTGACACACTCAAGATGTCTTGGTAGAAGTTCCAAGAGCTGTTCAATGACAAGAACTTTCCTGGAAGTATTCTTCACATGAAGGAGGTTGAGTTCATCAAGTTGGAGCAAAATAATATGACTGTGTCGTAGTACGAGGCTAAGTTTTCTGCGTTGTCTCGGTTTGCATCCCATTTGGTCGATAATGAGGAGTGAATGACGCGAATATTTCTAAGAGGTTTGAAACCCAATATACGTCAATACCTCATTTCTCACAAACTTTGTTTATATTAAGATGTTGTGAATAGGGCTCAGTTATTGGAGCGCAATAATGAGTCAGCACAACCAAAAGGCAACGACCAACAACACAATAATAATCGTCTTATGGGTAACGGCCATCCAGAACAATGATAACCATCATGGGGGAAATTATCATACCATGAATGGTAACCACTTCAGTGGTAATCATGGCCAAGATAATAGAAGTAGAAATTTCAAGAAGAGAAGGTTCAATAATGATGGAAAGACAGTAGCACCAGCACCCGTTTCAAAGGAAGAAGAACGACCACCGGTCGTATGTTTCAAATGCGGACAGGAGGAACACATCCGTCCAAACTCTATGGAGCAATCCAAAGCATGTTTTAATTGCGGAAGAGAAGGTCACCTAACTCGATTTTGTTGTATGGTGAAGTCAAGTCCAGCTGGGATAGTGATGCTAAAGGATGTCCTAGACAAGCCAAATCCGGTAGTTTAAGAGAGAGCGTTTTTTATTTCGTGACGAGGAACCTGAATAAAATTAGCACGGGTTAGTTAATTATAAATTCTTGCGATGTCTATACCTTATTAGATACCAGTTCTACCCATTCTTTTATCTCTCTTGCTTGCGCTTAACGTTTAAATTTGACTCCGGAGAAGTTAGACTTTGACTTATTGGTTGAAACTCTGTTAGGAGAAACCTTCATTACATGTGTTATCCAAGTCTTGGATGAGAGTCACAGTTTTAAATGATATTTCTATCGTTAGTGAATTTCCTGACGTATTCTTGAAGACTTCCTAGCCTACGCCTAGAGCGCGAAATCAAATTTTGTATTGACCCTAGTAAAAAACCCATTTCTAAAACCCTCAAATATTTCTCCACCTAAAACGAGCGTAGCATGCGCAAAAGACGTTGGCTCGAGCTATTGAACGTACCATTCAATACCATCGTGGGAAAGCGAACATGGTAGCTGACGTGTTGAGTAAAAGGTCGTATGTGTTTATGAGTGCGATGTTGTTAACGCAAAGGAAAAAAAACCCATTTCATATAACTTACAAATGATGAAGATTGAGTTAAAGACTCTAGGGACCCACGTGAAGATAGCGAATATACGAGTACAGTCGACTTTAATCGATAAAGTTAAAGCCGCTCAAGCTACATACTCGGAGTTGACGAATACGAAGAAGAAGGTTCAAGAGGGCGCTATTTTAAAAGCAAGAGTTGCTGAATAGAGGAAATCTCAACCCTCGATTTTATTGGCCCATTTGAAATCCTTGATCGAGTAGGAAATGTGGCCTATAGACTCGTTTTACCGCCAAGTATGTCGCGTGTTCATAATGTTTTCCATGTATCGATGTTACATAAATTTGTGGATGACCCGAACCACGTTATTAAATTAGAAATAGACGAGATAGCTGAAGATCTAACATATGAAGAGATACGTGTTAAAATCTTAGATAAGAAGGATCGTATTCAACACTCAAAGGTTATACCTCAAGAGTTAGAATCTAAAATGAAGTCAAGGTATCCTTACCTCTTGACATACTGTGCATGTATATATAAATTTCGAGTATGAAATTTCATAAGGAGGGGAGATTGTGAGACCCTGAATTTTATGAATAAAGATTTAAATTTCTCGAAATATTTTTTTGAATATTATGGTGTGGATTTGATATAATGTTATAGTTATGGGTAATATTTATAAATTTTGAAAAGTATGCAAGTTTTTGTATAATATTCAATTGGTCGGGGAATATTCTTTTTGTCGGGGAATATCCGTATGACGATACAATTATTGGTGGACCCCACAACGGAATTATTGTCGGATTGAGAAAACGACAAAAATATTTTTTTGAAAATAATTGCGGAAGTTTTATCGTTAAAACTGTTGAACTACTCGATAGTAAATGTACAGTAATACACGTGGTTGCATAGTAGCACACAGTATTGATTATTGATGCTTACGTGATAAGTCACTCAGTTTTGTTCAATTATTGCTTCAGTAATTGTTGCATAGTATCTCACGTTAATTGATTCAATTATTGTCGATATTTTATATATTATTAAATTAATAATTGGACGATGAAGTTATTAATATTATTATTTGCAATATTAACGATGTCTAGAAGTTCTGCCAAGGAGAGGTTTGGTCACCTAATTGCGCGCCAATAGGGAGAAATCCTTATTGGAATGCCCTCTCTTTCCTGGGAACGACCTGGTCGATTAATATTGTGAATTATAATAATGATGATAAATGTTGTTAGATATATTGAGGTGTCTTTTTTGAAGTCACGAAAGTTTATATATATATATATATATATATATAAAAATTTGTTTTATTAGTATTATTAATGTAATAAAAGAAAAGCTTTTTATATAAAAATGTAATACTTTTATAAAGTTATTTGTTTTATTAGACAATAATTAGAATATATTATATTCTATTATGCATAGTGTTTTGCATAGTAAAATCTTTTTATATAAAACAGAATACTTTTATAAAGTTATTTGTTTTATTAGACAATGATTAGAATATATTATATTTTATTATGCATAGTATTTGCATATTCCCTGCATAGTGTTCTGCATAGTAAATTAATATGGATCGTCCATTTAAAAGTAAATCAATCTGGACCGTTCATGAATTAGTTACTATTCAGTCCATTATCCTATAAATAGAAGCTCATTCCTTCATTATTTCTTAAGAATTCATTGAAAATCGAAAGAGAGAAATTATAGAGAGAAAGAAGAAAAGTATTATGCTACTTCACTACTCCTATATCCAGTTTCTTCTAAGTTAGGGGTATTATTTCTTTCGTATTCAATAAGAGAATTTCTGTTATTCCATTCTTTATCATTATGTAGGAATAACCTGTTTATGCGAAGTACCGCATACATGGTGAAATTCTTTTGTTATTCCATTCTTTATTATTATGTTGGAATAACCTGTCTATGCGAAGTACCGCATACATGGTGAAATTCTTCTGTTATTCCATTCTTTATTATTATGTTGGAATAACCTGTCTATGCGAAGTACCGCATACATGGTGAAATTCTTCTATTATTTCATTCTTTATCATTCTGTTGGAACATCCTGTCTGTGCTTTACGCATGACCCGGTTCCATTATTTATTATTCTGTTGGAATATCTTGTCTGTGCGTTTATGCATAACCTAGTTCCATTATTTATTATTATATTGGAATATCATGTCTATGCGTTTATGCATGACCTGGTTCCGTTATTTATTATTCTATTGGAATAACCTGTATGTGTGGTCTATCGCATGCTTGGTGATTTCTTTTGTTATTCCATTCTTTATTATACTTAGTTGGTTAAAGTTTTTACTTCTATACTCCATGAAATTAGTGGAATATCCTTGATATTTGCGCTTCATCTAATATCTTTTCATGGAAATATTCTTCTGAGCATTCTTGAATTTTACTCTACAAAGAAGTATCATGTTAACAATTTGGACGTTATTAGTTCCTGGATAAATTAATTCTTGAACTTGTTTTATTGAATTATTATGTCATTGTCATCTTCCTCATGTTTATATTATGTTAAAAGTCATCTGTGGCATGTAGTGCATAGATGGACGTGGTATGATTATGACCAGGGATTATTTAGAATAATCATGACCGTAATGTTACAAATGATGTAGAAAAAGTCCTCATTGGCCCGTAGTGCATTGATGGATAATTTTTGGTATGATTATGGCTATGGATTCTCTTCGACCAAGGGTGCAAAGTTTAATTGTTTTATGGCATGATCATGACCGTTGATGAAAACATGATTATCTTTAGCCCGTAAGGCATGGATAATTCGTGGTCGTGATACAAAAGAATATCCTTGGCTTGTAGTGCATGGATGATTTGATGATGTGGATTATTTATTTAGCTGAGTTTTAGCGATAAAAGTTATGAAAAACCATTTAAATCATAGAAGATAGTAGATTTTATTCTCTACTTGACTCTTCTAATGGATTGTTTGTTCCGCTGCAGTTAAACTTGATGTTTTTTATATTGTATCAGTTTAACACTGTTGATGGCTAACGAATATTTATTCTGCATTATCTTAGTCATAATATTTCTTACTGGGCTAGTTGAGCTCACCCTTTTTGCTTTCATTGTTCTCTTCAGGAAATGAGAACGTAAGCGAGGACTAGTCGGGAACGGAGTGATGGTCCGAGATGATATCATTAGTAGTCCTCACTATTCTATGAAACAGTGTGATAATGAATGTAATAAGATTGAATTTGAGTGTGGATATTGTCTAGATGACAATATTCGTGTTAAAACTCTCACATTATGTTTTGTCGTATTTGGAGTTTGAATATTGTCTAGAAGATAATATTCGTATTAAAACTCATAGCTCATGTTGTATAAATAAGTTTGTATTTGAATTCTGTACCATGTATTTGGCGACTCAATATAGGTGATGTATACCTTTTTTGGGGGCATCACAGGGACCACCGAAGTTTTTTGGAGAGCCAAAACGACTTAAGGCAGAGACGTGGATAAAGCAGATCAACAAGATATTTGATTTCTTGGGATGCTCCGAGGAGCAAAAGGTTCCCTTTGCCACCTTCATGTTATGAAAGCGAGGCGATTCTTTGGTGGGAATCAGAAACGTACTCAACTCCGTCGCTTCAAAATGTCTTGGGAGAAGTTCCAAGAGTTGTTCAACGACAAGTACTTTCCTGAAGGTATTCATCACATGAAGGAGGAAGATTTCATCAAGCTTAAGCAAAAAAATATGACCGTGGCACAGTACGAAGCTATGTTTGCTGAGTTGTCTCGGTTTGCGTTCCACTTGGTTGATAATGAAGAGATAATGACGCGGATGTTTCTAAGAGGTTTGAAACCCGAGAAACGTCAATACCTAATTTCTCACAAACTGTATTTGTATTCAGATGTTGTGAATAGGGCTCCGATTATTGGAGCGCGATAATGAGTCAACCCAACCAAGAGAGAGCAAATTGACAAGTCGATAATACCAATGGTAGCAATCATCGAAGCGGTGACAACAAGCGTGGAGGGAATCAACATGCCAGAAATGGTAATCACTTCGGTGGTAATCATGACCATGACAATAAGAGTGGACATTTCAAGAAGAGGAGATTCAACAATGATGAAAAGACGTCAACACCAGCACCTGTTGTTAAGGAAGGAGAACGACCACTGGTCGTATGTTACAAATGTGGAGGGGAAGGACACTTCAGTCAAAACTGCGCGATGCAGTCCAAAGCGTGTTACAATTGTGGAAAAGAAGGTCACCTACCTCAATTTTATCGTGGACCAAAGTCAAGTCCAGCTAGGATGGAGGCATCAAAGGGTGTCCCAGACAAGACAAAACTGGTAGTTCAAGGGAGAGCGTTTGTCGTAACCTCCCAAAAAGTGAGGAATCTGAATGAGGTGATCACGGGTAAGCTAATCATAAACTCTAGCGAAGTTTATACTTTATTTGATACCAGTTCTACCCATTCTTTTATTTCTCCTACTTGCGCTCAACGTTTAAATTTAACTTTGGAGAAATTAGACTTTGATTTATCTGTTGAAACTCTGTTAGGAGAAACTTTCATCACTTCCACTGTTTATAAGCCTTGTTTGATTCAAATCGGTAACCGCACGTTACCTGTCGATCTTATTTCTTTGAAAATACTGGCATTTGATGTGATTTTAGGGATTAATTGGTTAACTACTCATCATGCTAAAATTGATTGTTTTCGTAAGCTTGTTAGCTTTCATATTCCTAACCAACCTATTATACGAAGTCAAGCAACCAAACCACTAAAATCAATCACTGACATATCAAGTCATAAAGCTATTCGTTTATTAAAAAATGGATGTCAAGCTTTCTTAGCCGATGTCATGGATTTAAATAAAAATACATCAGATTTGAATGAGATTTCTATTGTTAATAAATTTCCTGATGTATTCCCTGAAGAACTTCCTGGCCTACCCCCAGAGCGTGAAATTGAATTTTGTATCGACTTTGAATCCAGTACAAAATCCATTTCCAAAGACCCATATCGAATGGCTCCTATTAACCTTTAGGAGTTAAAACCCCAACTACAAGAATTGTTAGACATCAGTTTCATTCGTCCTAGTACGTCTCCTTCGGGTGCTCCTATTCTATTCGTGAAGAAGAAAGATGGAAGTATGTGACTTTGTATTGATTATCGGGAGTTGAATAATGTCACCATCAAAAATAGGTACCCGTTGCCTCGCATTGATGACCTATTTGACAGTTTCAAGGAGCCAAATTCTTTTCAAAGATTGATCTTCATTCCGGATATCATCCGTTGAAGATTAAAACTGATGACATTCCAAAGACTACATTCCGGATATGATGGCCAAATTCTTTTCAAAGTCATGTCTTTTGGATTAACTAATGCTCCTGCTGCTTTGATGGACATGATGAACTGAGTATTCAAGGAATATTTGGATCACTTTGTGGTCGTCTTTATTGATGACATCCTCATATACTCCAAAACCCGTGAAGACAATGAGCAACACTTGAGGCTGATACTCCAAAAGGCTCGTGAAAACAAGCTATATGCTAAGTTGAAGAAATGCGAGTTCTGGCTTGAGGAAGTTGCATTCCTTGGGCACATGATATCAAATCATGGAATATCTGTTGACCCAGCGAAGATTGAAGCAATTCAAAGTCGAGCAACTAAAATCGATGGATCAAGTACGTAGCTTTCTCAGCTTAGCTGGTTATTATCAGAGATTCGTGGAAGGATTTTCTCGAATCGCTGCTCCATTAACTCAGCTGACTTGAAAAGATACAAATTTCGGTTGGAGCGAGGAATGTGAGAAGAGTTTTTAAGAACTCAAGAGAAGACTCATTTCAGCACCTGTTCTGACAATACCATCTGGCTCGGAGGGATTCGTCATCTATAATGATGCTTCAGGCAAAGGGTTATGATGTGTTCTCATGCAATATGGGAAAGTCATAGCCTATGCCTCACGACAACTCAAAGAATATGAGAGGAATTATCCTACTCATGATATAGAGTTGGCAACAGTCGTTTTAGCGCTTAAGATTTGGAGGCATTACCTGTATGGAGAGAAGGTGGAGATCTATACGTACCATAAAAGCCTCAAATATTTCTTCACTCAAAAGGAACTCAACATGCGGCAACGACGATGGCTTGATTTGTTGAAAGATTATGATCATAACATCCAATACCATCCTGGAAAAACGAACGTAGTAGCTGACGCATTGAGTAGAAGATCATATGCGGGCACGAGTGCAATATTGTCAATGCAAAGGCCCATTTTATATGACTTGGAAAGGATGGAAATAGAGATAAAGACTCCAGGGACCCATGTTATGATGGCAAATATATGAGTGGAACTGACTTTAATCGATAAAGTTAAAGCTGCTCAAGCTACAGACCTGGAGCTGATACGTATGAGGAAGAAAGTACAAGAAGGTGTTATTTCAGAAGCAAGAATCGATGAAGAAGGAATACTTCGAGTCAACTCCAAACATTGTGTTCCTAACGATTCTGACTTAAAGTATAAAATCATAATGGAGGCGCACAACACAACGTTTGCAATCCATCCTGGGAGTACCAAAATGTATCGTTAACTTCGACATAAATTTTGGTGGAGCAATATGAAGAGAGAGATAGCGGGGTTTATATCAAGGTGTCTAACTTGTCAACGAGTCAAGGCGGAACATCAAGTGCCAAAAGGTCCATTACAACCACTTGAAATTCCAGAATGGAAATGGGAGCATATTACCATGGATTTCGTTACTGGTCTTCCCAAGGTTTCTCAAGGCATATATACGATTTGGGTCATTGTTGATAGATTGACCAAGTCTGCTCATTTCTTACCGATACGAGAAACTTATACACTTGAACGTCTTGCTAGTATGTACATAAACGATATTATAAGATTGCATGGTATGCCAGTATCCATAGTTTTTGATCGAGACCCAAGATTCACTTCAAGATTTTAGGTTAGTTTGCAAAAAGCTATGGGCATGGATTTACGATTTAGTTTGGCATATCATCCTCAAACGGATGGGCAGTCGAAAAGGACTATTCAAATTCTTGAAGATTTATTAAGACTCTGTGTCCTTGACTTCAAGGAAAGTTGGGACAAGTTCTTACCATTGGTGGAGTTTTCCTACAACAATAGTTATCAAGCAAGTATTGACATGGCTCCATTTGAGGCGTTGTATGGAAGAAAGTGTCGTTTCTCGATGTTGGGATGAGGTGGGTGAAGCAACGTTGTTGATCAATTTGGTACGATATGACTACTTTTTAAAGATTCAAACGATCCGACAATGTATAAAAACCTCACAAGATCGACAAAAGAGTTATGATGATCTTCATCAAAAGGACGTGGAATTCAATATTGGAGATCATGTGTTATTACGTGTTGCCCCATGGAAAGGAGTTACGAGATTTGGAAAGTGAGGAAAGCTCAATCCTCGATTCATTGACCCATTTTTAATCCTCGATCGAGTAGGAACTGTGGCCTATAGACTCGCCTTACCGCCAAGTATGTCTCGTGTTCATAACGTTTTTCACATATCCACGTTACGTAAATATGTGAAAGATCCGAACCATATTATTGAATTAGAACCAGATGAGATAGAGGAAGATTTAACATATGAAGAGTTACCTGTTAAAATATTGGATAAGAAGGATCATATTCTACGCTCCAAGGTTATATCTCAAGTCAAAGTTTTGTGGAGAAACCATGATGTGGTGGAAATGACCTGGGAGTTAGAATATGAGATGAAGTCAAGATATTCTCACATCTTCGATATACTAGGTACGTACCCTAATTTCGAGGATGAAATTTCATAAAAGGGGAGGTTGTAAGACCCCAACTTTTATGAATAAAGAATAATTTTCTCGAAATATATTTTTGAATATTATGGTGTGGATTTGATATAATGTTATAGTTGTGGGTAATATTTACAAATTTTGCAAAGTAAGAAAATGGTTATATAATATTCGATTGGTCAGGAAATATTCATACGACGACACAATCATTGGTGGACCCCACAACGAAAGTATTGTCGTAAAACGACAGAATTATCTTTTTATAAAAATAACGGCGAAAGTGTTACCGTTAAAACTATTGAACTACCCGGTAGTAAAAGTAATACGATGTCTGGCGCTGTGGTTTCATAGTAGCACACAGTATTGATTATTGATGTTTACGTGAGAAGTCAATCAGTTATACTCAATTATTGCTATAGTAATTGCTGCATCATATCTCTCATATTATTGATTCAATTATTGTCACAGTATCATCTGCATAATATGATATATTATTAAATCAATAATTGAGAGGACAAAGTTATTCATATTATTAAATTACAATATTTACAATGTCTAGAAGTTCTGTCAAGGAGAGGTTTGGTCATCTAATTGCGCGCCAATAAGGAGAAATCCTTATCGGAAAGCCCCTTCTTTCCTAGGAACGACCTAGTTGTTAAATATTGTGAGTTATAATATTAATGATGAATAAGTTCGTGTTGATTAAAGATGAATTTGATAGTTCCATTGTGTTGGAATTATTAGTGTTAGTGGAAATCGACATTTATTTCAATATTAATTGATGTCTGGAAGTTATATTGACCAATCGGGTAATTAATCAGATAAATAAGCAATTAATTACTATTAATTCATATGATTATAACTATTTGTTCACATGTGTGTACTATTGATTCACATTCTTGTACTATTAGGGGAGTTGGTGCAAGATTGATAATACTTACATGACTAAGTTAAAAATGGAGGTATAGATGGAGGTACTATACTGTAATTCATATTTTCACATGTCTAGAACTATTGATTCACACTATTTACTATTAGGGGAGGTGGTGCAAGTTTGATAATACTTGTAGGACTAAATTAAAAATGAAGGAAAAGAGGAAGGTATTATACTGTAATATTTTGAGCCCCAAAACGTGCAAGTAATGAAACAATATTTTCCTATAAATAGAAGCTCATTCTTCTTTCATTTCTCACCAATTCACTAAAGCTATAGAGCAATTATTATAGAGAGAAATTATAGAAGAAGATAAGTTTACTACATCTCTACTCTAGTATCCAGTTTCTTTCTAAGGTAAAGGGTATTGTTTCTTTCGTATTCATGAAGAGAGCTATTATTATTCCATTCCTTATTATTCTGTTGGAATAACCTGTATATGTGAAGTACCGCATACATGGTGAAATTCTTCTATTATTCCATTCTTTATTATTATGTTGGAATAACCTTTCTATGCGAAGTACCGCATACATGGTGAAATTCTTCTGTTATTCCATTCTTTATTATTCTATTGGAATATCTTGTCTGTGCGAATTAGGCATGACCTAGTTCCATTCTTTATTATTCTGTTGGAATAACCTGTTTATGCGGTCTATCGTATTCATGGTGAATTCTTCTGTTATTCGATTCTTTATTATTAAGTTAGAATATCCTATCTGTGCGGATGACACATGACCTGGTTCCATTATTTATTATTCTGTTGGAATAACCTATCTGTGCGGTCTATCGCATGCATGGTGAATTCTTCTGTTATTCCATTCTTTATTATTCTGTTGGAATAACATGTCGATGTGGATTACCACATGCATGGTGAATGATCCTTCGTATTCATTCCTTATTAAATTGTGGAAATGATCTGTCTACCTGGATTACTGCATGGCGGGTGAAAATCTATTTGCAGTTTCGTATATTTTATTATACTCTTATGAGATATCTTTTCTTTTGTACTCGTCATGGAATATCATTTTCTTTGGTATTTTTTTACGAGTTACTATTCATGGGTTACTATTCATCCAGTTACTATTCACTATAGTATTATTCACTCGGGTATTCAGGACACTTTTTGTGTCGGAGTACTATTCATGAGTTACTATTCATGGGTTACTATTCACCCAATTACTATTCACTATAGTATCATTCACTCGGGTATTCGGGACACTTTTCGTGTTAGGGTACTATTCACAGGGTACTATTCCTGAAGTACTATTCATGGGGTACTATTCACCTAAAAATATATATTTCTTTTCTGTCCAAATTATTTTTGGTACGTGAATATTATTCTTGAATTTTACTCTACAAAGCAGTATCATGTTGTCAATTTGGACGTTATTGATTTCTGGATAAATTAAATTATAAATCTTTAAAATTTATCCTTGAACTTGTTTTATGGAATTATTATGTTAGTGTCATCATCCTCATTCTTATATTGTGATTAAAGTCATCTTTGACTTACGTGCATTGATGGACTTGGTATGATTATGACCAGGGATTATTCGGTATAATCATGACTGTAATGTGACGAATGATGTGGTAAAAGTCCTCATTGGCCTGTAGTTCATTGATGGACAATTTTTGGTATGATTATGACTAGGGATTATTCGGTATAATCATGACCATTGATGATTACATGAATATCCTTGGCAGTGGTGCATGGATGATGTTGTTTATTTATTAAGCTGAGTCTCAGCGATAAAGTTGATGAAAATATTTTTAAATCATTGAAGATAGTAGATTTTATGCTCTACTTGACTCTTCTAATGGATTTGTTTTTTCGCTGCAGTTAAACATGTTGTCTATTATATTCTATCAGTTTAACATTGTTGAGGGCTAATGATAATTTCTTCTGCATTATCTTAGTCATAATATTTCTTACTGGGCTAGTTGAGCTCACCTTTTACTTTCATTGTTCTCTTCAGGAAATGAGAACATAGCTGAGACTAGTCGGGGAATGGAGTGACGGTCCAGATGATAGCATTAGTAGTCCTCACTATTCTGTTAAATATTGTGATAATAAATTTAATGAGGACTCCATTGAGTGTGGATATTGTCTAAATGACAATATTTGTATTAAAACTCACAACATGTGTTTTGTCGTATTTTACACGACAGTTGTATAATTAAGTTTTTAATTATATTTTGTACCATGTATTTGGGGACTCAAGATGGGTGATGTATACCTGTTTTGGGGGCGTCACAGTTACCCTCAATAAATCCCCAATCCAAGAGATTTGATGCTACCAGGATATATCAATAGCATTCCAACACTCCTGGTCATGACACAAAAAGTTGTTGGGCAGTTCGTCACCTGATCCAGAAAATGATTAATAGCGGTTACCTGCAAATGGTAAATAATAATAATACCTTGCCTGAAGAAGAGGAGATATTTCCTCCTAGAACATAGAGATGAAGGGAAGTTATAGCAGTCCTATCCTCTAAAACAGACTTGTCTGTATCACTTCTAGTAATCCAAGGAAAGGGGGACAAAGGAGGAAATAATCCTTTGAAAGTGGCTGCACCAGAACCCTTGATGTTGCCATTCAGGCTGTAATATCCCTTCATCATCCTAAAAAGAGTCTCGTGGAACTATGGGGAGAATGAAGGATAGACCTCAAATCATACGGTGACTATATCAAAGGAAAAATTATTGTATCTACCGCACCGAGTGATAAAGCCAGTCACTAAAACTAAGGGGAGAGTAGTGTAAAGATTAAGGGAGGAACCTCAACAAATATCCATTCTGGACTTGATATTGTCTTTAAAGATCATCGCAAAATCTTAACACAAATGCATGAAGAAGCGCATTTACCTAAGGCAGTGAATACATAAAAGTTTTGTCACTTGATAGATCACATTTTCAATAATACTGTGATATCTTTCACTAATGAAGACATACCAGTGGAAGGAATTGGTCATTGCAAGTCATTGCATATTGCAGTGATATCCTCTTGGTATGTGATATGAGTAGTATTGATAAATGGAGGATCTTCCTTAAACATCTATCCCTACAACACCTTGTAATGAATGAAGATCAATCTAAATCGAATCCAAAGCAGCCACATAGTCATAAGAGCCTTTGACGGGTCTCGACGAAATGATGTAAGAGAAATTAAACTTCTAGTGGAGATTGATCCACATATCCTTTCAAGTGTTGAACATCACCACAGGATATAATCTATTGTTGGGAAGACCGTGGATTCGTATGGTAGGAGAAGTCCCATCCACTCTTCATCAACAAGTCAAATACATCATCAATGGCAATCTGGTCACCGTCAATGCCAAACCAGAATGCCTAGTTTATGTACAAAGTGACATGCCTTTAATCAACCTCAACGAATTAGTTGAGCCAACTAGTTTTCAAGCCTTCGAAGTGAGCAACACTCATTATCAACCTATCGGGGTCCCAGCCTTGAAGCCAAAGATTTCTTACGAAGTGATGTCTGTCGGTAAAGAAATGATGTCTTTGGATTTTTGTCCTGGTAATGGGTTAGAGAAAAATTATCAAGGGATCAAACATCCAATCCAAATATCTGGCCAAATAGGAAATGTTGGATTTGGCTATGGATCCAATCACAATAACCCACAAAAGCATCATCCAGTTTAGACATCCACCATTTTAATACCATATCTCACGGATACAAGATTCATGAAACCAACAAGGAAAATCCATGTGACTGTATCAGGTATGTTGATTCCTAAGGTTAATCCGGTCAGTGAAAAGGAAATCTAGATTCATGTTAAGGAAAACAAGGAAAGGAATGAAAGGTTCCTGCAAGAAGTACAAGATCGATTGACAAGTATGCATTTTCTGGCACATGCTGAGGGTATGAACGAGGATATCCTAGATGAAGACTATTCAGAAGATCAAATCATGATCCCTTGCATAAATAGGGATAAGGAGAATCATTCAAAGAAAAGTACTGACCCTGATGTAAATTCAGTTCTGGTCATCATCAAAGAAGAGGAGGATATCAACCACCCCTTAATCATAACTATCAACAATGACCTGACCTTGGACAACTGGAGCAGCACTCCTTGCATATGTCAAAAAGGGTAAAAGGGTAGAAAGTTCATCTGCCTTGAAGTGTAGATATTAATCGAATTAATTATTGAAAATAATTAAAAACTAATAAACTAAAAAAAACAATTAAATCAATTCAACTAATTACATCAAATTTTAATCAAATAATGGAGAAGTAAGCCTACAACTTCATTTTATGCTTCACTCATATTATCACACTTTTTTTCAATCTGATTAACTATTCCAGATCATTAATCAAGAACACAAAAGTTGAATTATCCATCTCTCGATGCACTAAAATCACATCAACTTAAATCCACAGACGATAGAATTAAGCCAAACACCCTAATTAACTAATTCACTATATCCCTATGTGAATTAAAATTAACGAAGGTTTAAATTCCAAGTTGTCACACGATTACATGCGATATTAGGTATATCTCTATCCTAAACATACATTATGATTTCCAGAAAAACACAGAAATCATAAACACATGCTATTATGATTAAGTCTAGACACATATCTCATCTCTCGAATCCATACAAATCCATATAGAATTTGTGATCAAGCAATTCATAAATTAATCACAAATCATAATAGATGAACTGAAAAATAGTTTTATAAAATTGAATTCAAAGCATGACAATCATCATTACACATAAAGATCCATTGTAAGCTTAATAAGATAATTAGTTCATAACTAATGAATTAAACACTGAAGAGATTAAAGAAAATATCATCCCAGTTACATAAACTGAAATAAAAGAACAAGAATAGTATAGAACCACCCTTCTCCTCATTCAATTCTATAATCTTGCCAATCCTTGCTCCTTTGCTCCTCTCTTCGAAGATTGTCTCAAAATTAGGGCTTCAAAGTTTCAATTGATTGTTTGATGAATCTCCAAATTCCATAGCCTACCTCTTTGTAATCGCAGTATAAACGTCCTCAATCCAATCCCAAATTGAACCCAAAGTCCATCAGTCCACACCATAGCAACAGTAGAATTGCAATAAAACTCCTCTTCTAATCCATGTACCCCCTCCCTGGTGAGGTAATTTAACTTGGGAACCTCTACCCCAGCGGGGTACTAAGCCTCTACCACGTATCCAACCCATCAAGGTGTTTCCTTTAATAAATAGCCACCCGTTGGGTACCATGTCATCTTTTGTCAAGCTTTTCTCGCTATAATGCTTCACTTACTCACCATATCGCTACCATCCTCACCTTAGCTATCACGTACTGACCCTACACAAAAACACATAAAAACACATAAAATGATACTAAAATAGACAGATTAGACACTAATTAAGTCTAAATAGGAACCCAATTCGTATGTATGAAACCCACTTATCAAATTCCCCCAAACTTAAACTATGGTAGTCATCGAGCACAACAACATGCAATGTAATGTTACTAACGATATGCCTACGAATCTAGCTAATAGACAAAATAAAAATTCTATTCATATTGCCTTAGAGAAATCACAATAGACATGACATTACATTATACCAAGACAAATCAACAACTTCACATTAATCACCAAATTTATCACTGTTATGACTGATATAGTACGCGTGTGCTCAATAACCATGTTAACTGTCATAAAGTAAAATAAAACACATAATATGTCTCTTTAAAGGAGTCATACAGCTGAATGTCAGGAAATCCAAAAATAATCAAGATCCGACTAAAATCAAATAGTTACCAAATTTAGAATTCAAAATGGGATACTTTTGCTTTATTTTTCACTTACGGGGGCTTTTGGCTGTTTTTCCCATTTTTTTCACTTTTTATTTTACTTGTGACTATTCAATGTCTAGTCCTCTTAGGCTTTTCAGTGCTACCCATTAGTGAGCTTTCAACCAACGACTCCCAAACAGTCAGGCTTTAGGGCGTTAGGTGTAGAGACATCCCCTCGGGCATACTTACTTAAGTAACAAAGGCCACAGAACTAGACTAGCCACGATGTTTATTCATAATTTTTTTTTCTTCTTTTATCTTTCTTTTAGATATATCCCAATTCTTCCCCCAATCTTAGGCTTCTGTCTAATCTTAGCCATCACTACCTATTCATGACTTTCTTTTATTCAAACTAGCATTATCCTTAAGAGTTCAATTATGTGTCCATTTAAGTACAATCAGTCAACATAGTAATTGTTATAGTGCTAACCTGATTATACCAGTTTCAAACAGACAAAGATCTAGATCATGATAAGAAATTATATAAAAGCCTCGACAGTCAGTACTATTCTTGTCTATGCAATTCCAATCCCATCATTAGCCTAAACAAACTTTAACCATCTAACAGCTGGAATCAATGCAAATATGAACTCAATCCAACATAAAAATAGTAAAATAACTAATATTTTTGAGATTTACAATTTTTTATTTTTATTTTTTATATATATATAACTTCAGAAAAATAGAAATAGAAAACTATTTACAACACTACTAACTAAGTAAACAGAACTATATTATACTAATAATGCAACTACATGAATGCAAACATAAAATAGTATGAACTAACTAAATGCAATTAACATATGCAAAACTATTTACTTAACAAAAATAAACAAACTAGACAAAACTATAAAACTACACTACTACTCCCCCAAACTTATTAGAAACAATGTCCTCATTGTGAAAATAGAGCATAAAAGTATAGGAGGACTTCCCTGTAGTAGCTAGGCAGGCGGTGGTGACATCTCCTCAACATTAGAGTCAGATGGTGAATATCTTAGAAGTGAATGTGGAGTCAGAAATTTGAACTTATCTGCAGCGGCTGGATTCATTCTTTGAAATGCCTCAGCCAATAAAGCATGGAAAGTATTCATTGTGGTAAATAAATGATCTTGTCTCACTGCAATTCTCTTGAGCTTCCTATCTTTTTATCTATCTCTATCATCAATGTGTCGCTGTAAGCTACGAAACTTGGTACTGAACATATACTTTTTGGACCGACTACCCCTTGCAGCCTCCTCAAGACCCTTAGACATCTCGTCAGCCTTGAATTCATTATCCTCAGAGGTATCTTCTGCCTCATCCTCCTCAGGAGCATCGGGAAATAAAAATCCTAATCCTTTAGGATACGACTCCCCTCCAGCCCATGCTGAATATCTAGCAGTCAAGTAGCTGGAGTGGCTGCTGCACAGTTTCATCTGCCGACCATCGAACCCCTAACTGTCTACACAGTCCACAAATAAGTGAGGGGTGTGTCAATCTTCCTGAGAATGGCCTGCACAAGCAACGTCTGATCAAAAAGCTAATAATGGCCCCAATATCAATATCAAAATCCTTAACAATGGCATAAAGGAGTAGAACCTTTTCTTTAGTCATTTCATTGGTATGTGTTGATGGAAATAGCTTTGCACACATGAGCGCATACCAGATCTTGCCATACAAACTCAAATCTTTACTCATAAACATGGTTCCTCCTTTCTTCCCTTTTACCTATGTGGTGCTCGGTTTTGATATTTCAGTGAGAATATTATCATAATTGGGGTTACTAGCTCTATTCTGAAAATACTAGCAAATAGTTGGGGCTCGCATGTTGTAGAACTAATTTATCGCCTCCGGACTAAAAGGCACTTGCTTGACACACACAAACACCATAAACGGTGCTTTATCCTCTACGTTAGCATAAAACTCCCTCACCACATTCACAACTGTATTGTATGGCTGATTAGTGAATGTATCCCATCCCTGTTCATTGATCTATCGCCTCATTTGTCCATCGAACGAATTTGGCCTTAACCCTCTCTCCGGTGTTGTAATAACCCATTATTTTCAATAAGAAATTTTGTGAATAATTTTATATATATATATATAGATAAGGGTGGGAATATGTGTAAAGTAAAGTATATCCATATATCTGATAAATAAAATTATTTATTAGATGTAACTAAGTTCCTTTTAGAATTATTAATCATAGTAGATTATATTTTTATAATAAATTAATCTTTTAATAAAATATTTATTATTTATTTTCCATGAAAATATGATTATTGTATATATGTTATGGATTTTATGATATGTATTTATTTTATTAATTAAGTTAATTATTTTAACTTAATTAATAATGGTATCTATAAAGGTTATGTCAGATATGAATTCAAAACCCTAAGTCTGGATTTTCAATAAGGGATGAGAATAATAATATTATATTATTTATATTTTAGTAATATAAACATGTCTGATATGTGTGTAATGTTAATGTGCGGAACAGTTATAATAAAACAGTACAAAATCCTAGCATTACTGATAAACTATAGTATAGAGTCAACTATGACTATAAGGTTTGTTAAGTTATGTGTTATATAATTAATGACTATTATTATGATTAATGTTAATTAGGTAAACCCTAATTAATATTTAGAAACCCTAATTACTAGATTAGAACCCTAATTGCTAAGTTATAAACCCTAATTATTAATTTAGCAAGCTTTTGGTAATTAGTACACTATAAAGGCTAATTTACAAATCTTACGTGATTAGGAGACCTAGTGTAATTAGGGAACCCTAATTAACATTCCTAGAAACTAAGATTTCTATTTTTGCCCTTAATACACAATTCTAGATTTAGAGCTTGGGAAACCTTAGGGTTAAACCCTACGGGTCAAACCCTAGAGGTTAGAATGAATTGACAACCTTGCCACTAAAAGTAAGTACCAAATGACCAAATTGCCCTTCTAGCATTATTTAATAGATAACTTGTAAAACATGCCATAACTTTAGTTGGTGACCAACTCTAGCTAGCCATGTGGTCTAGTAATAGCCTTTAATCAATAAAAATCTGATAGACATGATCAACCATAAGCATTACACCATATTATATAAGATCAAAGAGAGAGAAAGGCTCCTAACTTGCTCATTTATACACCAACACTCAACCAAGACTCTCTCAACTTCAAACCTCCAAAATTACCTTGCTAGACCAAATTCCAATCAAGCCCCACTATCACTTATAGCGGACTGTAAGTCGATTCAAGGATCAAAGCTAAAAAGGAGGTATAAACCCTAATCTTTAAAATCTTATTATCTGATGTTAAATGTTGTTAATGATTAGTTAGATATGTGCTAGAGGGTGTCTTTTAATGATCTGGGTTGCTAAATAGTGGATCCATAACATTTTTATGCTCGAATTTAAGTTTTTACAAAATTTGGGAAATTTTCAAAAGAGGTCTTACAACCGAATGTCAGACCATGTAGTTCTTTAGCTGGTTATCATTTTTTTGTTTTACATGTTTGAACTTATAGTATAACATGTGGTCTGTATTCTAGAACTTGAATCTAGCTTAGATCGTGCACAGAATGAAAGTTATGGGTGGTGAAACCCCATTGACCGACCATGACTTTTGGTTTTCTGGGTAACCCAGATTTCCCCAGAAGCGTTTGGCAATGACTTTGTGTCCTCAGATCTTGCTTGTTGTTGTTTGTTTGTTATTTTTGTTCCATCTAAGCTGTAGTCAGTTATGTGATCTACAATATCATGGCTTTAAATTACTAAAACATCAAATAGATTTAATACAGTGGTCGGTCAAAGTAGGCCAGATGATCACGACTTGTGTTTTCTGGGTAATCAAGAAAATTAAAGACCGTGATCTCTGACATGGTTTGACCAGCATGGATCTTGATCGTGTGTTGTTTTTATATGTATATTATGTAATAGATCTGTACCTCTACATGTTAGCTACACACTACAACTCTTAGATCACATAAACATTACACGAACAACATGTAGTGGAAACCCAAAGTAGGCTAGTCGAACTATTCTTCATTTCTGGGTAACCCAGAAAATGAAGAACATCTCTGACAGCTACTTTGAAGGCTTGAATCTTTTAATTGTGATGTTGTTTGTTCTTGATTGTTGTTGGACCTTGTAGTATTACACTGGTACTACAAGATCAATGTATTTGCTTGCCCAGAATCACACTGAATCAGTGTTTAATGTTTGGTCAAAGTGAGACCCTTGAACACTGACTGTCAGTGTTCTTAGTGCTCAAGAACACTTTAGGCGACGGTTTCTGTCGCTAAAGGCTATAGCGACAGACTTATTAAATTTAATTATATTATATTCTAAAAATCATTTAAAAATAGTAAATAAATTCTAAAAATTACAAAAATTATTTTAAAATTATTTTAAGTTATAAAAATTACCTTTTAATAAATTGAAATATTTTCCATAAATATTAGTAATTATTTGAATATTATTGATATTTAATTTATGTAATAAATACATTAAATAAATTGACCAAAATGATTTTATTAAATTAAAAATTATTTTAAATGATAATAAGGTATTTAAAAATATTTTAGGTTATAAAATGTAACTTTCAATATATAATGTAAATTTCATTAATTATTTAATATTAATGATATTAGATTTATTTAACAATTATATTACATAAATTGATTAAAACTAATTTTATTGATTTAAAAATCATTTAAAAAGGATATAAGTGGTTTTAAAATATTTTAAGTTATTATAAATGACTCTTAATATTTTAGTGAATAATATCTTAATATTTAAATATTAATGGTAATAGTTTAAAATAATTTTAAATATTTTAAAAATCATTTAAGGGTAATAATTAATACTTTAAAATATATTGAGTTATTATAAAATAACTTTGATATTTTGGCAAGGGTTGCATAAATATTTTAATATTATTTAAATATTAATGATAATAGAATTATTTATTATTTAAATCATTTAATAATAATTCCAGAGTTTGAAAAATTATGATAAATTATTATAAGTCATATGATTGATAATTAAATTATCCTGAATAATATTTGAGTTACAGATTAGAGTTTTATACTCGGTAATTACCCGATAAAGCCATCGGTACACCGAAATGTTACCGAAGTTGATCCAAACCTTTATAGGTTGACTGTATAAGTGTTTGTTTGCGTCTTAATGACTGGTATAACTATGTGACAATGTGATTAGATTATGTGTTGACTGTAAAAAATAGTACGATGTGTTATGATATGATTTTCTAATCAATAGAACCATCTTATAAATGATAAGTCGTTGAATTAAAGGTAGAACAAAGTTGTGTAAACAGCAGACCAGGCAAGTTTCCTATACTTACTCCAATTATTATTGAGCAAATATCTTTACCTTTGCATTTTCTTTATGCAATGGACATGAGTAAGAAAGTTTCAGAATTATATTATTATTGTATCAGATTATTAACCCTATTGTTATATATGTTATATCCGATCATTGATTATCAACATGGTACTATATTGTAATTCAAATATATATATATATATATATATATATATATACCCATTGACCCCGGTATGTATACGATAACAAAGAGTCATCTAAGCTATTTGACCAGTTAGACATAGATTTAGAAATGTTGTTGAATATGATAAAACCTTTTTATATCCAATCAAATTGTTTTGGTTCGGATTCCAGACTAAGTATGAACATTCTGATCAAGGGAAAACTTTTATGCGCCCAAGGTGGACAGAGTGAACGATAATATCATTTTTGTATGTAGTATAAATCAATACAGGGCATAACAGGCTGATCACCCCCCGTGCTCGTAAGTTATGACGGTTTGCGGATGAAGTTCTGCTAAACCTATTCAAAAATTGAGAACAATGTTCATAGTATGTCACCTTAACCCTATTTATACGTAGTTTTAAAAATTTGATAGAGAGTTATTATGTTATTATTATCGGTTCAGATTACTTCACAACTTTTGATTTATTACAGAAGAGTAGTACAAAGAAAACATTTAATCCTTTCAGCTAATTTTAGAATAACAAATAGTAATTTAAACGATAAAACTTGTTCAACATTAGTATATCAGAATATGTAAACTTGCATGCTAGATAACAAGTTAAAGACAAGAATAACTTGTTCAATATCAGAATAAGATTTAGAAATCATAAACAAACTAGATACAAGAACTTGATCAATTGTAAGAATAAACTTGCACAATTAAATAAATGAACGAGCTCAACGAAAGTGTAAAATTAGAAAACTTGCTCAATTGTAAAAGTAGAATTAGAGAGCTTGCTCAATGTAAAAAGATAAGTTTAGAAACTTGCCTCGAGTGTAAGCTATAATATTAAACTCACATTCACCTACACATAGGTTTAGTACCACCATCTATTAGATATACTAACATTAACATTCCAACATAACACGCATTTCTAGTTAGACTTATTATTTTAGCACAAGTCTTATGCTACTATACAAATATCAGAAATTCATAAGTGTTAACCTTCACAACACCTGGTTACTAATCATCATGTTTAATAAATCACAACATGTTATTTTCATAGTTTACTAACTTCTTAAAACATTCGAATTACTAACCACATTGTACTATGTTGTTTTAACCTTGTCATTACACATTTGACATGCTAACATAACCTTAAACCATGTTTGTTACTATCCCAGTCTCAAGAGAATAATGTAACTCACTGTCTCAGATTGTAGTGGCTCAAATTGCGCCATACACAAGCAATGGGCACCAGCTAAGAATTGCAATGCATTTTTAGCCTTGGCACCTACAAGTAATTTCATGCCTTAAATTCATCTATACATATATATATATATATAATATGGATATTATGAAAAATTACCTTCAATTTGCTAAGATAATCCTTGTTAATCCACTAATAATCACCTTGAAAAATTCTTAGGTTTCCTCTCAATCTCTCTCAAGTTCTCTATATTTCTCTTAGGCTTAGTAACTCAGTTTATGCGTAAAAACCGAACTAAACAGTAAGCGTAGACAAAACTGATAGGTAATAAAAATACACCTACTAATTACTATCAGTTACAAATAAAAATATAACGTATATGTTATAAACCTATTTTATATTTTATTTATTTTATTTAAATTATTTACAAATTAAAAAATTAAAAAATCCAAAAGCCATAAGGCTTTGTTTGGCAAAACCCTTTAAAATTTAAAGACTTAATATATTTAAGTCTTGTTTGTCAAAACTAAATTAAACCTCTCTAATTTTATTTTAATAAACCATTTAGTTTATAATTTATAAATACATCTTATTTATTTGGATTTCCATATCCAACATTAACCAATTAATTTAATTGCACACTATATTTTAATTAAATATACCATTTAAACAAATAACACAAAATTATAATTTTATTATAATTTTATTTAATAATTTAATATACCATTTAAATTATTAAATCAACACAACAATATAACATCTCATGTTATATTACAACTCTCTAAATTATAAATTAATTTAATTTAGAATATTAACTAATACATTTAGATTCATAAATATTTACTAACAACCATTACATCAATAAAATATTTATTCAACAATAACCTCATCAAATAAATATTTATATAATCCAATAAATATTTAAAATTACTGTTTAAAATTCCGGATTGTTACATCATTCCCTCCTTACAAGGATTCTGTAGCCAAAATCACAACTCAAACAATCAAATCGTCATATTCTCCCCTCCTTACAAAGATTCTGTCCCCAAAATCGAAGACATAGACTAAACAAATAACTCAGGATAATTCTTCATTATTTCCGCTTTGAGTTCCCAATTAGCCTCTTCGACATTGTGGTTCCTCCATATCACCTTCACAGAACATATTACTTTGTTCTTGAGCACTTGTTCTTTCCTGTCGATTATCTGGATAAGAATCTCTTCATAAGACAAATCTTAATTGAATTGCAACGGTTCATACTCGATCATATGTTTGTAATCAAGTTTATACAGTCGCATCACCGACACATGAAAAATATTGTGCACATGCTCTAATTCTTGAGGTAAAGCGACTTCGTAAGCCACCTCTCCCACTCTTCGCAATATCTCAAAAGGTCCAATAAACCTTGGGCTTAGCTTTCCTTTTTTGCCGAAACGAATTTTCCCCTTCGAAGGAGAAACTTTCAGGAAAACGAAATTTCCTACCTCAAATTCGCGACTTTGCCTATGTTGATCAGCATACTTCTTCTATCGATCTTGAGCAGCTACCAGTCTTGCTCTGATGAGTTTTATAACTTCAGCGGTCTACTGTACCAGTTCTGGTCCTAGCAGTTGACGTTCACCAACTTCATCCCAACATAGTGGAGTTCTGCATTTCCTGCCGTATAATACCTCGTATGGCGGCATACTAATGCTTGCATGGTAACTATTGTTGTATGCAAACTCCACCAACGGTAGATGATCATCCTAGTTTCATCTGAAATCCATGATGCATGCTCTAAGCATATCTTCTAGCGTCTGGATTGTTCATTCACTTTGCCCATCAGTTTGCAGATGATATGTTGTACTCATCTTTAGTTGCGTTCCCATGCATTCCTGTAGTCTCTTTCAGAAATTTGATGTGAACCTTGGGTTTCTGTCTGATTCTGTTGATATTGGAACTCTGTGTCTTGATACGATCTCTTTGACGTATAGTTTTGTCAGCTGATCAAGATTAAATATAATCTTTATTTGCAAAAAGTGTGTTGATTTTGTCAGTCTAACCACTATCACCCATATCGCATCGTATCCTTTCTGAGTTGTTGGAAGACCTTCCACAAAATCCATTGTGATATGCTCCCACTTCCGTTCTTGTATTTCTAACGGTTTAAGTAATCTGCTCGGTCTTTGATGCTCAGCCTTCACTCTCTGACATGTCAAGCACTTTGAAACACATTCTGCAACGTCTCTTTTCATATTTGGCCACCAAAAATGTCTCCGCAAATCTTGATACATCTTCTTACTTCCCTAATGAATCGAATATCTTGAACTATGAGCTTCTATCAAGATTTCTTCTTTAATATCCGGTACTGCTGGAACCCAAATTCGTCCCTCGAATGTTAGCATTCCTTAAGTATCAACCTTATACTTCACCTCTTTACCCTCGACCACACCTTCCTTTATTTTTTTACATTCCTCATCTTGTAGTTGAGCGGTCTTCACTTTGTCCTCCAAAGTTGGACTAGCTTCCATCTGGTATAATTTTTCATCGGATTCTTTTGGAAATTTGATTTCCAACTCTAGCCTTACCATTGCTGAAATAAGCTCCTCCTTATCGGTTAACAACATCAACTTTTCTTTGCTTTTCCTACTCAAGGCATCTGCAACCACATTAGCTTTTTCGGGTGATAAAAGATTTCGCAATCATTGTGAGACCCCAAATTTTATGAAATGAAAGTATTCACTTTTCTTATAATTATTCTATTTAGTAAATGGTTAAATTGATAAAAGGTTAAAGTTAAGGGTGATATGTGAAAAAATTTCAAAGTAAACAAGTTGTCATAAAATAATCCAATGATAAAAGTATAGTAATACGCTGGCGTTGCATTGCATTGTAGCACACAAGATTGTACAAGATCTTTGATTATTGATGCTTACGTGAGAAGTCACTCAGCTTTATTCAATTATTGTCACAATATTTTATATTATTAAATCAATAATTGAAATGACAAAGTTATTCATATTATTATTTGTAATATTGACGATGTCTAGAAGTTCTGTCAAGGAGAGGTTAGGTAATCTAATTGCGTGTGATTAAAGGTGAAATTGATAATTCCATTGTGTAGGAATTATTAGTGTTAGTGGAAATCGACATTTATTTCGATAATAATTGATGTCTGGAGGTTATATTCATCAATCGGGTAATTAACCGGATAAATGAGAAATTAATTGCTATTAATTCTAATGCTTATAACTATGTGTTCACATGTGTGTACTATTGATCACATGATTTACTATTAGGGAATTTGGTGCAAGATTGATAATACTTGCATGACTAAGTTAAAAATGGAGGTATAGATAAAGGTACTATACTGTAATTATTTTTTTCACATGTTTAGAACTATTGAGTCACATGATTTACTATTGATTCACATGATTTACTATTAGGGGAGGTGGTGCAAGTTTGATAATACTTGCAGGACTAAATTAAAAATAAAGGAAAAGAGGAAGAGGTTATTCTGTAATATTTCGAGCCCCAAAATGTGCAATTATTGAAACTATGTTTTCCTATAAATAGAAGCTCATTCTTCCTTCATTTCTCATCAATTCACTAAAGCTATAAAGCAATTATTATAGAGATAAATTATAGAGAGAAAGAAGATGGGAAGTCTGCTACCTCACTATTCCAGTATCCAGTTTCTTCTGAGGTAAGGGATATTATTATTATAATAAGGGGTATTATTTTTTCGTATTCATGAAGAGAGTTATTTTCTTTCAATACTCGTAAGGGTTGTTATTCCATTCTTTAATATTATTTTGAAATAACCTGTCTATGCGAAGTACCGCATACATGGTTAAATTCTTCGGTTATTCCATTCTTTATTATTATGTTGGAATAACCTGTCTATGTGAAGTACCGCATACATGGTGAAATTCTTCTATTATTCCATTCTTTATTATTCTATTAGAATATCCTGTTTGTACAGATTACACATGACCTGGTTCCATTCTTTATTATTCTCGTTGAATATCTCGCTCGTACAGACATGCATTTACTTCGTTCCATTATTTATTATTCTTTATGGGAATAACTCATCTGTGCGGGCTTATCGTATGCCGATGAATTCTTCATTATTCCATTCTTTATTATTCTGTTGGGAATAACCTGTCTGTGCGGTTTATTGCAAGCCTGATGAATTCTTTTTTTATTCCATTCTTTATTATGATGTTGGAATAACCTGTCTGTGCGGTCTATCACATGTCTGGTGAATTCTGTTGTTATTCCATTCTTTATTATTTTGTTGGAATATCTTGTCTGTGCGGATTACGCAAGACCTGTGTGAGAAAATTTTATGAAATAAAAGTATTCAATTTTTCTATTTTGGTAAATAGTTAAATTGATAAAGGTTAAAGTTAAGGGTGACATTTGAAAATTTTTCAAAGTAAGTAAGTTGTTATAAAATAATCGGTGGTAAAATACGTGTGGCTGCATAGTAGCACACTGTATTGATTATTGATGTTTACGTAAGAAGTCACTCAGTTATACTCAATTATTGCTATAGTAATTGCTGCATCATATCTCTCATATTATTGATTCGATCATTGTCACATTATCATCTGCATTATATGATATGTTATTAAATCAATAATTGAGACGACAACGTTATTCATATTATTAAATTGCAATATTTACAATGTCTAGAAGTTTTGCCAAGGAGAGGTTTGGTCACCTAATTGCGCGCCAATAGGGAGAAATCCTTATTGGAAAGCCCCCTCTTTCCTGGGAACGACTTGGTTGATAAATATTGTGAGTTATAATATTAATGATGAATGTTATTAAAATTGAAGTTGTGTTCGGAGTTGAATTTGGAGACGCGGATGTGATATTTGAGTCCGAAACGATGAAATTAGTAAGAATAGACTATAAACACAAAATTTTCGGGTTTTACTATTTGGTCAAAAAGTCAACAGTTGACTTTTTCAGGAAAAGTCAAACTTTGAAATTTCAAAATTTATATTTTTGATAAAAATGGTTTCATTGTGTTGGAATTATTTGTGTTAGTGAAAATTGACATTTATTTTGATTATAATTGATGTCTAGAGGTTATATTGACCAATCAAGTATTTAAACGGATAAATGAGCAATTGATTGCTATTATTTCACATGATTATAACTATTTGTTCACATGTGTCTACTATTGTTTCACATTCTTGTTACTATTAGGGGAGTTGGTGCAAGATTGATAATACTTGCATGACTAAGTTAAAAATAGAGGTATAGATGGAGGTACTATACTGTAATTCGTATTTTCACATGATTATAACTATTGAATCACATAATTGAACTATTGAATCACATTATTTACTATTAGGGGAGGTGGTGCAAGTTTGATAATACTTGCATGACTAAATTAAAAATAAAGGAAAAGTTGGAGTTATTGTACTGTAATATTTTGAGCCCCAAAACGTGCAATTATCGAAACTATGTTTTCCTATAAATAGAAGCTCATTCTTCTTAATTTCTCACTAATTCACTAAAGCTATAGAGCAATTATTATAGAGAAATTATAGAGGGAGAAGCTATAGAGAGAAAGAAGAAGAGAAGTCTGCTACCTCTCTACTCCAGTATCTAGTTCTTTCTAAGGTAAGGGATATCATTATTGTGTAAGGGATATTATTTGTTATACCTATAAGAGGTATTATTTCTTTCGTATTCATGAAGAGAGCTTCTGTTATTCAATTTTTATTATTATGTTGGAATAACTTTTCTATGCGAAGTACCGCATACATGGTGAAATTCTTCTATTATTCCGTTCTTTATGATTACATTTTTTAATATCATGTCTGGTGCGTATTACGCCTCTGACCTAGTTCCATTAATTATTCTGCATTGAATAACCTCGTCTGCGTGCATCTATCGCATGCATGGTGATTTCATTTATTATTCTATTCTTTATTATTCATTGGAATATCTTCTCTCTGTGTGTTACGCCGACGGGACCGGTTCCCTCTTTATTATTCTCATTGAATATCACCGTCTTGCATGTGTTTTACGCCGGACCTGGTTCCGTATTTATTGTTCTGTTGGAAATAACCTGTCTGTGCGGTCTCTATCGCATGCATGGTGAATCCTTCTATTATTCCATTCTTTATTATTATTTTGTTGGAATAACCTGTCTATGTGGATTACCACATGCATGGTGAATGATCCTTTGTATTTCATTCCTTATTAAATTGTGGAAAAGATCTGTTTATGTTGATTGTGATGAGAGTCATAATAAAAACTTTGGACTGATGAAAGTCATTGGTATATGAAGTATTAGTAAGTGTTATGATGAGTTATGTTGGTTATTATGTGAAAACATGAAAGTTTATTAGAATTCATAAAGGGTTGAAAAATCAGATTTTGGTGAAAACGGAACATGAAATTCAATTGACCATATCTCCTATTATATTTTGAATTTTTGAGTGTGGTCAAGTTCTAGAGTTAGATCTATGAGTTTTGTAGCATCTCCAAGTGGAATCACTGTAAAAGGTGTTGTAGATTTTCGTGTTGACCGATTTTAGCAAAGGAGACAAACGCTGCCAATTTCAAAAAAGCTACTGCCCATGTTTTTAAAAGGGATGTTTAGGCCACTTAATTTGTGAGAAAAATTCTGGCCTTTTGGGACATGAAATTATATGGTCTAAATTACCTCATGTCCAAAAATGAGCTCATTCCGACTTAAAATGAGCAAGTTATGACTATTTCAATATTTAGGTTTTTCCGACAAAAAATGCTATAACTGGAGTTCTATAACTCCGATGACCATGAAATTTAAACTGGAGGCTCACGTTAACATGTGTAAGATCCTGCCAAGATTTGGGAATTTTTGGAGTTAAACTTAAGGTAGCTAATTTCTTAAGGAATTAATTCAAAATTGATTTTTAAAAAATAGTAAATAAATTTTAAAAATTCCGAGAAAAATATATGTTCAATATGGGACTATATTATGCTTAATCCCAGAAAAGAATAAATTTTGGGACTGATCTGGTATTTTTCATTAAAATAGTTTAGTTACGAATATATGAGTTAAATATGTTATGTGAAGTTGAAGAATTAGTAAATATGATTTTATGGCTTGGGAATCCTATATAAGGTATGTGCAGATTTTTGATGAATACTTTGATCATTGGTAATGAAATCTTATGAGTATGGCATTTTTGAATGATTAAATGCATTATTTGGTAAAGTGTAAATAATTAAATTAAATTGTTTATAAGTTTAAGAATTGATTAAAATATTGTTATAATATTAACAATATTAGATTGTGATTTTATTAAGTGATTGATAATATTTGGATAAATTTAAAATCTTTAATATTTATCCTTATTTTCGTTGGATTAATGTTTATATCATTGTCATCATCCTTATGTTTATATTATGTTGAAAATCATCTGTGGCCTGTAATGCATAGATAAACTTAGTATGATTATGACCAGGGATTATTCGGTATAATCATGACCGTAATGTTACAAATGATGTGGTAAAAGTCATCTTTGGCCCGTAGTGCATAGATGGACTTGGCGTGATTATGACCAGGGATTATTCGGTATAATCATGACCGTAATGTGATGAATGATGTGGTAAAAATCCTCATTTGTCAGAAAAGTGCATTGATGGACATTTTTGGTATGATTATGGCTATGGATTCTCTTGACCAAGGGTGCAAAGATGAATTGTTTTATGGCGTGATCAGGATCGTTGATGAAAACACGATTATCTTTGGCCGTAGTGCATGGATAATTCGTGGTCGTGATACTAAAGAATATCATTGGCCTATAGTGCAGGGATGATTCGAAGATGTGGATTAATTATTGAGCTGAGTCTCAGTAATGAAATATTAATTCATGGATGTGATAATAATGAATATCTTTGGCTGTAGTGCAAAGATGAATTAATTAGTATGATTATGAGCAGAAATTGTGATTTGGTATAACCATAATTTTTGATGTTTCAGGTGAAGAAAGGTGATGAAGATTATCTTCGTCCTGGGTGCGAAAAGGAATTCAGAATCACAATTATGATTATGAGTTATTCATATGATTATGGACAGAAATTGTTGATTAATGTTACAGGGATAAAACATTATTGGTGGACTTTTAACATGGAGAAGATAATAGACCTGATGGTCTATTTGACTCTTTTAATGGATTGCTCGTTCCGCTGCAACTATGGTTGAAAAGTTTTATCATCTACCATATGTTCTAAATCTCTGATTTATTATTGACAAAAGCTATTGATAATTTAATTATCTTTAGTTATGATATTCTTTACTGGGCTAGTTGTGCTCACCCTTTTGCTTCACAATTCCTTTCAGGTTATAAGAGTGTAGCTAGGTCGAGTGGGGATAACAGGGGAATAGAACGGTGGTCTATAGCTGTTGAGGTTCTCTCTAAATAGTATGAAAATAATTTTATTGAGAACTTTAGATAAGTGTGTCGTATTGTATACATCATTTGATATTTAATTTTGGTGAACCGAATTGGGTGAGGCGAACCCAACGTTGGAAGGGTGTTTTGTCACTATCATACAAGATGTCTAATGACATATAACCTCGTGTTATCATAAGACAGGGTTGTGCACATCCACTTGCTGAGTATATCTACGAGCACTACCTATATGATCTTGGAGTTTATTTAAAATATAAGTTTCACTTGGAGACAGTGGAGATAGTTATATGTCAAGAGAAGACTCACCATTGGAAGGAACATGATAGTAATCTTCTCGTTTTTCTTTGGGGTCTATTGGGTCAACCAAGGATAATTCTCTGGACATATGATATCTATCATAACTTAGATTCATGGCCTCCTATGTACGAAGGTTTCCTGGAGCACTTTCCAAAGATTTTAATTTCTAAAACAGTTTTTGGTTGTACCTTTATGTAAGGTGCAATTGTGACAAGAGTCAGAGTTTGTATACGTATTTGTATTTAAACTCACAGTATACATGTCATCGTATTTTGCACGACAGTTGTATAAATGAAGTTGTACATGATTTTTATATATTTTCTGGAGACTCAAGATGGGTGATATATACCTATTTTGGGGACGTCACATTTAGTATCAGAGCTTAGGGATATGGTCGCTGGCGGAGATAAGAGTCTAGAACTAGGAGGGGAGAGACGCGTTATATACTTCACTAGTGTGTGACTTACCTAAGCTGAAATTGTTTACTTGATAAGTTGACAAATTGTGATATGTCGATTAACCTTTGTTTTGAAACTCTATTCTAGAATGATATCTGAAATACAGGAAATAAGAAATGGGAAAATCATGATATCAAGGAAATTACCGGGAAGGTACAATCTGAAAAGAAAGCAAGGTATTCTCATCTCTTCGAATATCAGGTACGTACGTAAATTTCGAGGGAAAAATTTCATAAGGAGGGGAGATTGTGAGACCCCAAATTTTATGAAATAAAAGTATTCAATTTTTCTATTTTGGTAAATAGTTAAATTGATAAAGGTTAAAGTTAAGGGTGACATTTGAAATTTTTTCAAAGTAAGCAAGTTGTTATAAAATAATCGGTGGTAAAATACGTGTGGCTGCATAGTAGCACACGGTATTGATTATTGATGCTTACGTAAGAAGTCACTCAGTTATACTCAATTATTGCTACAATAATTGCTGCATCATATCTCTCATATTATTGATTCGATTATTGTCACAGTATCATCTGCATTATATGATATGTTATTAAATCAATAATTGAGACGACAACGTTATTCATATTATTAAATTGCAATATTTACAATGTCTAGAAGTTCTGTCAAGGAGAAGTTTGGTCACCTAATTGCGCGCCAATAGGGAGAAATCCTTATTGGAAAGCCCCCTCTTTCCTGGGAACGACCTGGTTGATAAATATTGTGAGTTATAATATTAATGATGAATGTTATTAAAATTGAAGTTGTGTTCGGAGTTGAATTTGGAGACACGGATGTGATATTTGAGTCCGGAACGATGAAATTAGTAGAAATAGACTTTAAACACAAAATTTTCCGGGTTTTACTATTTGGTCAAAAAGTCAACAGTTGACTTTTTCGGGAAAAGTCAAACTTTGAAATTTCAAAATTTATATTTTTGATAAAAATGGTTTCATTGTGTTGGAATTATTTGTGTTAGTGAAAATTGACATTTATTTCGATAATAATTGATGTTTGGAGGTTATATTGACCAATCAGGTATTTAACCGGATAAATAAGCAATTGATTGCTATTATTTCACATGATTATAACTATTTATTCACATGTGTATACTATTGTTTCACATCCTTGTTACTATTAGGGGAGATGCTGCAAGATTGATAATACTTGCATGACTAAGTTAAAAATAGAGGTATAGATGGAGGTACTATATCTTGTAATTCATTTTCACATGATTATAACTATTGAATCACATAATTGAACTATTGAATCACATTATTTACTATTAGGGGAGGTGGTGCAAGTTTGATAATACTTGCATGACTAAATTAAAAATAAAGGAAAAGTTGGAGGTATTGTACTGTAATATTTTGAGCCCCAAAACGTGCAATTATCGAAACTATGTTTTCCTATAAATAGAAGCTCATTCTTCTTAATTTCTCACTAATTCACTAAAGCTATAGAGCAATTATTATAGAGAAATTATAGAGGGAGAAGCTATAGAGAGAAAGAAGAAGAGAAGTCTGCTACCTCTCTACTCCAGTATCCAGTTCTTTCTAAGGTAAGGGATATCATTATTGTGTAAAGGATATTATTTGTTATACCTGTAAGGAGTATAACAAATATCATTCTGAGACCCCGAATTTTATGAAATGAAAGTATTCACTTTTCTTATAATTATTCTATTTAGTAAATGGTTAAATTGATAAAAGGTTAAAATTAAGGGTGATAGTGAAAAAATTTCAAAGTAAACAAGTTGTCATAAAATAATCAGTGATAAAAGTATAGTAATATGCGTGGTTGCATAATAGCACACAGTATTGTACAGTATCTTTGATTATTGATGCTTACGTGAGAAGTCACTCAGTTTTATTCAATTATTGTAACAATATTTTATATTATTAAATCAATAATTGAAACGACAAAGTTATTCATATTATTATTTGCAATATTGACGATGTTTAGTTCTGTCAAGGAGAGGTTAGGTAATATAATTGCGCGCCAATAGGGAGAAATCCTTATTGGAAAGCCCCCTCTTTCCTGGGAATGACCTGGTTGTTAAATATTGTGCGTTATAATATTAATGATGAATAAGTTCGTGTGATTAAAGATGAAATTGATAATTCTATTGTGCGGGAATTATTAGTGTTAGTGGAAATCGATATTAATTCCGATAATAATTGATGTCTGGAGGTTATATTGACCAATCGGGTAATTAACCGAATAAATAAGAAATTAATTGCTATTAATTCACATGCTTATAACTATGTGTTCACATGTGTGTACTATTGATGCACATGATTTACTATTAGGGGATTTGGTGCAAGATTGATAATACTTGCATGACTAAGTTAAAAATGGAGGTATAGATGAAGGTACTATACTGTAATTATTTTTTTCACATGTTTAGAACTATTGAGTCACATGATTTAGTATTAGGGGAGGTGGTGCAAGTTTGATAATACTTGCAGGACTAAATTAAAAATAAAGGAAAAGAAGAAGGTATTATTCTGTAATATTTCGAGCCTCAAAACGTGTAATTATTAAAACTATATTTTCCTATAAATAGAAGTTCATTCTTCTTTTATTTCTCAGCAATTTACTAAAGCTATAGAGCAATTATTATAGAGATAAATTATAGAGAGAAAGAAGAAGGGAAGTCTGCTACCTCACTATTCCAGTATCCAGTTTCTTCTGAGGTAAGGGATATTATTATTATAGTAAGGGGTATTATTCTTTCGTATTCATGAAAAGAGTTATTTTCTTTCAATACTCGTAAGGGTTGTTATTCCATTCTTTATTATTATATTGGAATAACCTGTCTATACGAAGTGACGCATACATGGTGAAATTCTTCTCATATTCTATTCTTTATTATTATGTTAGAATAACATGTCTATGCGAATTACTGCATACATGGTGAATCTTCTGTTATTCCATTCTTTATTATTCTGTTGAAATATCGTGTCTGTGCAGATTACGCATGACCTGGTTCCATTCTTTATTATTTTGTTGGAATATCCTGTCTGTGCGGATTACACAAGACCTGGTTCAATTCTTTATTATTATGTTGGAATATCCTGTCTGTGCGGATTACGCATGACCTGGTTCCATTCTTTATTATTCTGTTGGGAATAACCTGTCTGTGCGGTCTATCGTATGCCTGATGAATTCTTCTGTTATTCCATTCTTTATTATTCTGTTGGGAATAACCTGTCTGTGCGGTTTATTGCAAGCCTGATGAATTCTTTTTTTATTCCATTCTTTATTATGATGTTGGAATAACTCATGCATGGCTCATCACATGCCCGGTGAATTACATTTGTTATTCCATTCTTTATTATTTTGTTGGAATATCACATGCATGCGGGATTACGCAAGACCTGTGTGAGACCCAAAATTTTATGAAATAAAAGTATTCAATTTTTCTATTTTGGTAAATAGTTAAATTGATAAAGGTTAAAGTTAAGGGTGACATTTGAAAATTTTTCAAAGTAAGTAAGTTGTTATAAAATAATCGGTGGTAAAATACGTGTGGTTGCATAGTAGCACACTGTATTGATTATTGATGTTTACGTAAGAAGTCACTCAGTTATACTCAATTATTGCTATAGTAATTGCTGCATCATATCTCTCATATTATTGATTCGATCATTGTCACATTATCATCTGCATTATATGATATGTTATTAAATCAATAATTGAGACGACAACGTTATTCATATTATTAAATTGCAATATTTACAATGTCTAGAAGTTTTGCCAAAGAGAGGTTTGGTCACCTAATTGCGCGCCAATAGGGAGAAATCCTTATTGGAAAGCCCCCTCTTTCCTGGGAACGACTTGGTTGATAAATATTGTGAGTTATAATATTAATGATGAATGTTATTAAAATTGAAGTTGTGTTCGGAGTTGAATTTGGAGACGCGGATGTGATATTTGAGTCCGAAACGATGAAATTAGTAAGAATAGACTATAAACACAAAATTTTCGGGTTTTACTATTTGGTCAAAAAAATGACGTTGATTTTTTTTTTGAGGAAAATCAAACTTTGAAATTTCAAAATTTATATTTTTGATAAAATGGTTTCATTGTGTTGGAATTATTTGTGTTAGTGAAAATTGACATTTATTTTGATTATAATTGATGTCTAGAGGTTATATTGACCAATCAAGTATTTAAACGGATAAATGAGCAATTGATTGCTATTATTTCACATGATTATAACTATTTGTTCACATGTGTATACTATTGTTTCACATTCTTGTTACTATTAGGGGAGTTGGTGCAAGATTGATAATACTTGCATGACTAAGTTAAAAATAGAGGTATAGATGGAGGTACTATACTGTAATTCGTATTTTCACATGATTATAACTATTGAATCACATAATTGAACTATTGAATCACATTATTTACTATTAGGGAGGTGGTGCAAGTTTGATAATACTTGCATGACTAAATTAAAAATAAAGGAAAAGTTGGAGTTATTGTACTGTAATATTTTGAGCCCCAAAACGTGCAATTATCGAAACTATGTTTTCCTATAAATAGAAGCTCATTCTTCTTAATTTCTCACTAATTCACTAAAGCTATAGAGCAATTATTATAGAGAAATTATAGAGGGAGAAGCTATAGAGAAAGAAGAAGAGAAGTCCGCTACCTCTCTACTCCAAAGATCTAGTTCTTTCTAAGGTAAGGATATCATTATTGTGTAAGGGATATTATTTGTTATATACCTTAAAGAGGTATTATTTCTTTCGTATTCATGAAGAGAGCTTCTGTTATTCAATTTTTATTATTATGTTGGAATAACTTTTCTATGCGAAGTACCGCATACATGGTGAAATTCTTCTATTATTCCGTTCTTTATGATTCTGTCGGAATATCATGTCGGTGCATATTACGCCTGACCTAGTTCCATTAATTATTCTGTTGGAATAACCTGTCTGTGCGGTCTATCACATGCATGGTGATTTCTGTTGTTATTCTATTCTTTATTATTCTATTGGAATATCTTCTCTGTGTGTTTTACGCCAGACCTGGTTCCCTCTTTATTATTCTGTTGGAATATCCTGTCTGTGTGTTTTACGCCGGACCTGGTTCCGTATTCATTATTCGGGGCACTTTTCGTTTCGGAGTACTATTCACGGGTTACTATTCACCCGATTACTATTCACTCTAGTATCATTCACTCGGGTATTCGAGACACTTTTTGTGTTCGGGTACTATTCACGGGGTACAATTCCCGAAGTACTCTTCACGTGGTACTATTCACCCGAAAAATATATTTCTTTTTTGTCCGAATTATTTTTGATACATGAATATTATTCTTGAATTTTTCTCCACAAAGCGGTATCATGTTGACAATTTGAATATTTTTAAACTCTGGATAAATTTAATGTTTAATATTTATCCTTGATTTCGTTTGATTAATGCTTATATCATTGTCATCATCATCATGCTTATATTGTGATGAAAGTCATCTTTGGCTTATATGCATAAATGGACTGTAGATTATTGGTTTTACGGTTGTATATCTTTGGCTTACGTGCAAAGGTGGTCTGTTGATTATTGATTTTATAATTGTATATCTTTGTCTTAAGGGCAAAGATGAACTGTTGAGTGAAAGCTTTGGCTCGTAGTGCAAAGATGGACAGGTGTATGACATGATCATGACCACTAGTGATACTAACAAATATCCTTGGCCCGTAGTACATGGATAATTCGATGATGTGATTGGCAGGATCATGACCATTAGTTAATAGTTGAATGTCTTTGGTCGTAGTGCACTGACAGATAATTGATTGGTATGATAATGACCATTGGTTTTATAGTTGAATATCTTTGGCCCGTAGTGCAAATGTAGAAAACTGAATGATCATTGTTATTACATTTGAATATATTTAGCCTTTGGGGTCAGAATTTTGAGTAAACATTCTATTAAGCCTTTGTGTCAAGGAGAAACTGTTGATTCACATTATTATTAATATGAATTGTGAATTTAACTACAATCTTTGGTGGTTTAGGTGAAGACAGCTGATGATAATTCTTTTTGTCTTGGGTATAAAAAAGAACTGTTGTTGAGTATTACAGGAATGAAATATTAACGATGGACTTTTAATCTAGAAGAGATAGTAGACATTATGTTCTACTTGACTCTTCTAATAGATTGCTTATTCCGCTGCAGTTAAACTTGATTTCTATTGTATTATATCATTTTAACACTGTTGAAGGCTAAGGATAATTTATTCTGCATTATCTTAGTCATAATATTTCTTATTGGGCTAGTTGAGCTCACCGTTTTTCTTTCTTTTACTCTTCAGGAAATGAGAATATAGCTGGGACTAGTTGAGCTCCAGAATGGTTGTTTTAGCAGTCCTCACTACTTAGTGTGATAATAAGTGTAATGAGGATTGAATTTAAGTTTGTATACTGTCTATGAGACAATATTCATGTAAAAACTCGGCTATGTTTTGTCGTATTTTGTAGGACAGTTTTGGGGGCGTCACAATTATAATCTTTTATCAATTCCATCCATCTCCTTTGAAGCATGTCCAGGTCCTTCTGTGTGAAAATATACTTCAGACTCTTATGGTCTGTGTAGATCTCACATTTCTCTTAATAGAGATAGTGTCTCCATATTTTCAAAGAAAACACAACCGCCGCCAACTCTAAATCATGAGTTGGATACCCTTTTTTGTAGTCTTTTAATTACCTTGATGCATACGCGATAACTTTGCCGTTCTGCATAAGGACACAACCCAACCCTTTGTGTGAAGCATCACCATACACCATCTGGTTCTTCGAACTTTCTGGGAAATAGGTCTCAAAGAATATTTCATTGAACCTTTCCCAAGACATTACTCCTTAACCTCCTCGAATTTTATTGGCTTGCCACCAATAACTCGCATCTTCTTTCAACATGAATCTTGCAAAAGCAGTCTTCTAGTTATCCTCTACCCTAGCAACATCGAAAACTTTCTCTATTTCCATGATCCAGGTTTGTTCCTCAACCGAATTAATGGACCTATGGAATTCCGGTGGCCCAACTGCCTTGAAATCCTTAAAAGTCTCAGCTTGATTATGTGGTTGGTTCTGTAATGCTCCCGTCAATGGCGTTATGAATTGCTGAACTGGATTATATTCAACATTGTTGTTATTTTTAGGGTTCCTTTGTCGTTGTTGACGTCTTGGAGGCATTTTCTGTTAAAATACATCCATTAGATTCTATTCAACCTTCTAGGTATTACATACTTAAGTTGCACATCATAAAAGATTATCACATAACACATAACACTTTGAATAAAAAATAACTTTTATTCATTCATAATCTTTTAAAAACATCAAAACACTAGCATCACCGCTATTTACATTCTTTCCTGAACTACAAAAGTTTTAGGACAACTTCATTATAATCACATCCCTTTGGTTATATCATACCCGGGATTTACATCTTATTTACTCACTAATCACATAATAATTACATTTTTAACATTCTATTAAAATGCTACATAGCCTTACGACGCTCCTCCTCCATAATTTGGAACATTGTTCGACGATCTAAAATGTACGATGGCAGCGTCTCGAACTAAATAAGATAACACATGACCCGATCCTGAGCTCAATTGATCACGGTATTGAATACGTTATTCATCTCTTCCATCTTCATCCTCTTTTCTTTTGCTTCTCCCTCTGCTATTCTGGCTCGTTGATAAGCTTCATTGTACGCGTCATTGGCTCTTTCCCTCTTCGTAGATTCCTCTTTCAACTCTACAATATCTGCTATCATTCGCTCGTTCTCTCCTTCAGTGTGCACCAGCTTCTCTTCAACATTGTTCAGACGTTCCTCTCGATATTGGATCTCGTCGTCCTTCTGTGCCATCAAGGTATGTTGTTTAGCTACTATCTCTTGCAACTCCTCGACGGTATCTTGAAGTTCCATATTGCGATCGTATACTTCGTCGTACATACGGGTGGTAATCGAGTTAAGTGGAAGCTCTTCCTCCTCGTCCTCCTCATCCGACTGTGGCAGCTCAACAGGGTCCTCCTCATCCGTCTCTATCTCATCATCCTCATCAGGTATTCACTGTTGCTCACTACTATTACCAACGGGGTTGCTTCCCGTGGCAGTAGTTGTTCCCAAACCACCTTAATATCTCTATCCTCTCTAGGTATTTGGGATTCTTCTTCCCTAGCCTGACTTGATTCTCCCACATTAGCCATCCTGTCAACCAAATTTTAAGTTTTAGTTACTAATCATTACTACTTGACACTCACGAGCACATAGATTATAATCACATAAGCATATAATTGTTTTATTACTTTTTTCTTAAAACCCGATAAGAGTTTATCATCACTATCTTTTCAAAGGTTACTTCCTAAGGCTTTTCCCCACCTAAGGTTCATAACCTAAAGCTTTGATACCAACATGTTACACTCTCAAATCTAGGTACTTCATTTCCATAAGATTTGGTGTTCACTTTCCATTCATTCATACTATCTACCCAAATATAAGAAAATTTAAATCATAAATCCTACCTTTAAATAGGGTTACATCATTAAATGCAAAAACATCCCAGGTTGTCTAACCTTAACATCAATCAAGTGCGGAAATAAAATAGTTACATTACATCATTAAATAAAAGTTTGTCATTATAACAATAAATAAAATTATAGGTCTTTATCACTTGTACATTTTTCCCTTTCCTTTGCTAGTTGAAGTCTCATCTACCTTCTCGACTTTAGCTGCAATAATAATATTTATGCAAGAGTGAGCAAAACAATTGCTCACTAGATATAACAATGAATGAACAAGATAATAACAACTGCCAGTGAATAGGCTCATCAAAACTTAATAGTACTCTATCAATGATAACCAAAAACTGGAATCAAAATATGGAATATATATCTGAGGGTCACAAGACCACGAACTATGTCCACAGTTGTAAGTAATCTTTGAACTTCAACTTTAATAGTCATAAGACTATAAGGACTCCTCGTACTTAGGGGGATCAGCCCTTCATACAATGTATTGTGCACAAATATTTTAACGCTAAGCGTAAATTATCCCCTAATAATAGGGTTGTTCATCTCAGTATTTAGAGTACAAGTCCGCACCAAAGTAAGTTTGGTTTGGATACATTTCAAGGGTAATTTAGAATTCAAAGGTCATCAACTAAGGATTAGTTGAATACAATATTGATAACGTCATGCTATGGAATAATCATAACTGAATCGATATTGTAAATTAAGATCCTGTTTTAGGAATAAACTAATAGCATAAACATCGAATAATCATAAAATACCTTGTTTGAACAATATTAAGCCAAGATTATTTAAAATTGAGAACTAAGCATGCATAACAAATAATAATTTAAACGATAAAACTTGTTCAACATTAGTATATCAGAATATGTAAACTTGCATGCTAGATAACAAGTTAAAGACAAGAATAACTTGTTCAATATCAGAATAAGATTTAGAAATCATAAACAAACTAGATACAAGAACTTTGCTCAATTGTAAGAATAAACTTGCACAATGAAATAAATGAACCAGCTCAACGAAAGTGTAGAGTTAGAAAACTTGCTCAATTGTAAAAGTAGAATTAGAGAGCTTGCTCAATGTAAAAAGATAAGTTTAGGAACTTGCCTCGAGCGTAAGCTATAATATTAAACTCAAGTTCACCTAGACATAGGTTTAGTACCACAATCTATTAGATATACTAACATTCACGTTCCAACATAACACGCATTTCTAGTTACAATTATTATTTTAACACAAGTCTTATGCTACTATACAAATATCAGAAATTCAGAAGTGTTAACCTTCACAACACCTGATTACTATTCATCATGTTTAATAAATCACAACATGTCATTTTCATAGTTTACTAACTTCTTAAAACATTCGACTTACTAACCACATTTCACTATGTTGTTTTAACCTCATCATTACACATTTGACATGCTAACATAACCTTAAACCATGTTATGTTGCTATCCCGTGTTCTTGATAATAATAGAACTCACTTTGTCTCAGATTAAGGTATGCGCAGTTGTTGACTATACACAAGCTCAGGACCCGATTTCTTCTTTCCATTTTAGCCTTAACATATCAAGTAAGAATTGCTACTGCTCACGAATTGAGAGCGAAACGACTATGAACAGTAGCCGACTTTAGCCCAACAAACACGAATTTCACCCACTAAGCAGTAATATTAACACAAACAAATGGTATAGAACTATCACAAACATTTTTGCTAACATATTCCTCAATATAGAACAATTTAACAACAATTAAACTAGTTTAATTTCCTCAAATTCCACATTTTCATATAGAACTTCATTTTTGAGTTCCTTAGATAAAAATCATCACTGTAATCTCAATTCTTCACCAAATCACTTCGTTCAAACTACATTATCTTCGTTTCTTAATGAACAAGCATAAACAAGACTCAATTTGCATATTATCATACAAACTAGCCACTAAATTTGGTACTTTCATAAACCATATGTAAAATATATACACTATAATACTTTCCTTCCTTTTTAAAACAAAATTAGCATACAATTCATGTTTAAACACCAACTCTAGCATCACAATTACATACAAATGCTATAATACAGTCATATAGCAACAATTCGAAAAGTATAAAATTCACAGAGTTTGAATCTTCATGCCATAAATTCATCTATACATATACATATGTATATAATATGGAGATTATGAAAAATTACCTTCAATTTGCTAAGATAATCCTTGCTAATCCACTGATAATCACCTTGGAAAATTCTTAGGTTTCCTCTCAATCTCTCTCAAGTTCTCTGTATTTCTCTTAGGCTTAGCAACTCAATTTATGCGTAAAAACCAAACTAAACTGTAAGTGTAGACAAAAATGATAGGTATTAATAATACGCCTACTAATTACTACCAGTTATAAATAAAAATATAACGTATATGTTATAAACTTATTTTATATTTTATTTATTTTATTTAAATTATTTACAAATTCAAAAATTAAAAAAATTCAAAAGCCATAAGGCTTTGTTTGGCAAAACCCTTTAAAATTTCAAGACTTAATATATTTAAGCCTTGTTTGTCAAAACTAAATTAAACCACTCTAATTTTATTTTAATAAACCATTTAGTTTATAATTTATAAATACATCTTATTTATTTGGATTTCCATATCCAACATTAACCAATTAAATTAACTGCACACTATATTTTAATTAAATATACTATTTAAACAAATAACACAAAATTATAATTTCATTATAATTTAATTTAATAATTTAATATACCATTTAAATTATTAAATCAACACAACAATATAACATCTCATGTTATATTACAACTCTCTAAATTATAAATTAATTTATTTTATAATATTAACTAATAAATTTAGATTCATAAATATTTACTAACAACCATTATATCAATAAAATATTTATTCAAATAATTTCAACAATAACCTCATTAAATAAATATTTATATAATCCAATAAATATTTAAAATTACTGTTTAAAATTCTGGATTGTTACATCCTTCCCTCATTACAAGGATTCTGTCCCCAAATTCATAACTCAAACAATCAAATCGTCACATTCTCCTCAACTTACAAAGATTCTGTCCCCAGAATCGAAGACATAGACTAAACAAATAACTCAGGATAATTCTTCATTATTTCCGCTTCGAGTTCCCAAGTAGCCTCTTCGACATTGTGGTTCCTCCATATCACCTTCACAGAAGGTATCACTTTGTTCTTGAGCACTTGTTCTTTCCTGTCAACTATCTGGATAGGAATCTCTTCATAAGACAAATCTTTATTGAATTGCAATGGTTCATACTCGATCATATGTTTGTAATCAGGTTTATACGGTCGCAACACTTACACATGAAAAACATTGTGCACGTGTTCTAATTCTGGAGGTAAAGCGACTTTATAAGCCACCTCTCCCACTCTTCGTTGTATCTCAAAAGGTCCAATAAACCTTGGGCTTAGCTTTCCTTTTTTGCCAAAACAAATTTTCCCCTTCGATGGAGAAACATTCAGGAAAATGAAATTTCCTACCTCAAATTCGCGACTCTGCCTTTGTTGATCAGCATACTTCTTCTGTCAATCTTGAACAGCTACCAGTCTTGCTCTGATGAGTTTTATAACTTCAGCGGTCTGCTGTACTAGTTCTGGTCCTAGTAGTTGACGTTCACCAACTTCATCCCAGCATAGTGGAGTTCTGCATTTCCTGCCATATAATACCTCGTATGGCAGCATACCAATGCTTCTATGGTAACTGTTGTTGTATGCAAACTCCACCAACGGTAGATGATCATCCCAGTTTCCTCTGAAATCCATGATGCATTCTCTAAGCATATCTTCTAGCATCTGGATTGTTTGTTCGCTTTGCCCATTAGTTTGCGGATGAGATATTGTACTCATTTTCAGTTGCTTTCCCATACATTCCTGTAGTCTCTTCCAGAAATTTGATGTGAACCTTGGGTCTCTGTCTGATTCTATTGATATTAGAACTCCATGTCTTGATATGATCTCTTTGACGTATAGTTTTGCCAGCTGATCAAGATTAAATCTAATCTTTTTTGGCAAAAAGTGTGCTAATTTTGTTACTCTGTCCGCTATCACCCATATCGCATCGTATCCTTTCTGAGTTGTTGGAAGACCTACCACAAAATCCATTGTGATATGCTCTCACTTCCATTCTGGTATTTCTAACGGTTGAAGTAATCTGCTTGGTCTTTGATGCTCGTCCCTCACTCTCTTATATGTCAAGCACTTTGCAACATATTTTGCAACGTCTCTTTTCATATTTGGCCACCAAAAAGGTCACCGCAAATCTTGATACATCTTCGTACTTCCCGGATGAATCGAATATCAACTATGAGCTTCTGTCAAGATTTCTTCTTTAATATCCGGTACTACTGGAACCCAAATTCGTCCCTCGAATCTTAGCATTCCTTCAGTATCAACCTTATATTCACCTCTTTACCCTCGACCACACCTTCCTTTATTTTTCTGCATTCCTCATCTTGTAGTTGAGCGGTCTTCACTTTGTCCACCAAAGTTGGACTATCTTCCATCTGGTATAATTTTTCATCGGATTCTTTTGGAAATTTGATTTCCAACTCTAGCCTTACCATTGCTGAAATAAGCTCCTCCTTATCGGTTAACAACATCAACTTTTCTCTGCTTTTCCTACTCAAGGCATCTGCAGCCACATTAGCTTTGCCCGGGTGATAAAAGATTTTGCAATCATTGTGAGACCCCAAATTTTATGAAATGAAAGTATTCACTTTTTTATAATTATTCTATTTAGTAAATGGTTAAATTGATAAAAGGTTAAAGTTAAGGATGATATGTGAAATTTTTTAAAAGTAAACAAGTTGTCATAAAATAATCGGTGATAAAAGTATAGTAATATGCGTGGTTGGATAGTAGCACATAGTATTGTACAGTATCTTTGATTATTGATGCTTACGTGAGAAGTCACTCAGTTTTATTCAATTATTGTCGCAATATTTTATATTATTAAATCAATAATTGAAATGACAAAGTTATTCATATTATTATTTGCAATATTGACGATGTCTAGAAGTTCTGTCAAGGAGAGGTTAGGTAATCTAATTGCACGCCAATAGGGAGAAATCCTTATTGGAAAGCCTCCTCTTTCCTAGGAACAACCTGGTTGTTAAATATTGTGCATTATAATATTAATGATGAATAAGTTCGTGTGATTAAAGATGAAATTGAAAATTCCATTGTGTGGGAATTATTAGTATTAGTGGAAATCAAAATTTATTTCGATAATAATTGATGTCTGGAGGTTATATTGACCAATCGGGTAATTAACAGGATAAATGAGCAATTAATTGCTATTAATTCACATGTTTATAACTATGTGTTCACATTTATGTACTATTGATTCACATAATTTACTATTAGGGGATTTGGTGCATGATTGATAATACTTGCATGACTAAGTTAAAAATAGAGGTATAGATAAAGGTACTATACTGTAATTATTTTTTTCACATGTTTAGAACTATTGAGTCACATGATTTACTATTGATTCACACGATTTACTATTAGGGGAGGTGGTGCAAGTTTGATAATACTTGTAGGACTAAATTAAAAATAAGGGAAAAGAGGATAGTATTATTCTGTAATATTTCGAGCCCCAAAACGTGCAATTATTGAAACTATGTTTTCCTATAAATAGAAGCTCATCCTTCCTTCATTTCTCACCAATTCACTAAATCTATAGAGCAATTATTATAGAGATAAATTATAGAGAGAAAGAAGAAGGGAAGTCTGCTACCTCACTATTCTAGTATCCAGTTTCTTCTGAGGTAAGGGATATTATTATTATAGTAACGGATATTCTTTCGTATTCATGAAGAGAGCTATTTTCTTTCAATACTCGTAAGGGTTGTTATTTCATTCTTTATTATTATATTGGAATAACCTGTCTATGCGAAGTACCGCATACATGGTGAAATTCTTTTGTTATTCCATTCTTTATTATTATCTTTGGAATAACTTTGTCTGTCTAATCACCGCATACTTGGTGAAATTCTTCTCATTATTCCATTCTTTATTATTACATTTGGAATATCCTATTTGTCGCGGATTACACATGACTGGTTCCATTCTTTATTATTACATTGAATTTCACCGTGCATGCGGATTACGCAAGACACAGGTTCCATTCTTTATTATTATGTTGAATATCCTATCTGTGCGGATTACGCATGACCTGGTTCCATTCTTTATTATTTTATTGGGAATAACCTGTCTGTGCGGTCTATCGCATGCCTGGTGAATTCTTTTGTTATTCTATTCTTTATTATGTTGTTGGAATAACCTGTCTGTGCGGATTACGCAAGACCCGGTTCCATTCTTTATTATTATGTTGGAATATCCTTTCTGTGCGGATTACGCATGACCTGGTTCCATTTTTATTATTCTGTTGGGAATAACCTGTCTGTGCGGTCTATCGCATGCCTGATGAATTCTTTTGTTATTCCATTCTTTATTATTCTATTGGAATAACCTGTCTACGCGGACTACCGTATCCATGGTGAATGACCTTTCGTATTCATTCCTTATTAAATTGTGGAAATGATCTGTTTACGTGTATTACCGCATGGCGGATGAAAATCCATTTACAATTTCGTATATTCGATTATACTCGTATAAGATATCATTTCTTTTGTACTCGTCATGAAATATCATTTTATTTGGTATTTTATTTATGAGTTACTATTCACGAGATACTATTCACCTGTTACTATTCACTCTAGTATTATTCACTCGGATATTCGGGGCACTCTTCATGTCGGAGTACTATTCACGAGTTACTATTCACCCGATTACTATTCACTCTAGTATCATTCACTCGGGTATTCGAGACACTTTTTGTGTTCGGGTACTATTCACGGGGTACAATTCCCGAAGTACTCTTCACGTGGTACTATTCACCCGAAAAATATATTTCTTTTTTGTCCAAATTATTTTTGATACATGAATATTATTCTTGAATTTTTCTCCACAAAGCAGTATCATGTTGACAATTTGAATATTTTTAAACTCTGGATAAATTTAATGTTTAATATTTATCCTTGATTTCGTTTGATTAATGCTTATATCATTGTCATCATCATCATGCTTATATTGTAATGAAAGTCATCTTTGGCTTACATGCATAAATGGACTGTTGATTATTGGTTTTACGGTTGTATATCTTTGGCTTACGTGCAAAGATGGACTGTTGATTATTAATTTTACAATTGTATATCTTTTGGCTGGGCAAAGATGAACTGTTGATTAAAGCTTTGGCGTCAGTAGTGCAAAGATGGATGTGTGTATGACATGATCATGACCACTGGTGATACTAACAAATGTCCTTGGCCTGTAGTGCATGGATAATTCGATGATGTGATTGGCAGGATCATGACCATTATTTATTAGTTGAATTTCTTTGGCTGTAGTGCACTGACAGATAATTGATTGGTATGATCATGACCATTGGTTTTATAGTTTAATATCTTTGGCCCGTAGTGCCAAGGTAGACAACTGATTGATATGATCATTGTTATTACATTTGAATATCTTTAGCCTTTGGGGTAAGAATTTTGAGTACACGTTTAATTAAGCCTTTGTGGCAAGGAAAAACTGTTGATTCACATTATTATAACTATGAATTATGAATTTAACTATAATTTGGTGGTTTGGGTGAAGACAGGTGATGATAGTTCTTTTTGTCTTGGGTATAACAAAGAACTGTTGTTGAGTATTACAGGAATGAAATATTAACGATGGACTTTTAATCTAGAAGAGATAGTAGACATTATGTTCTATTTTACTCTTCTAAAGGATTGCTTATTCCGTTGCAGTTAAACTTGATGTCTAATGTATTATATCAGTTTAAAATTGTTGAAGGCTAAGGATAATTTTTTCTGCATTATCTTAGTCATAATATTTCTTACGGGGCTAGTTGAGTTCACCCTTTTGCTTTCTTTTACTCTTCAGGAAATGAGAATATAGCTGGGACTAGTTGGAGAATGGAGTGACCGTCCGAGGTGGTTGTTTTAGCAGTCATCACTACATAGTGTGATAATAAGTGTAATGAGGATTGAATTTGAGTTTGTATACTGTCTATGAGACAATATTCATGTAAAAACTCAGCTATGTTTTGTTGTATTTTGTAGGACAGTTGTATAATTAAGTTTGTATTTGGATTTATGTACCATATAAGTGGCGACCCAAGATGGGTGATGTATACATGTTTTGGGGGCGTCACAGTTGGTATCAAAGCTTATGGATATGATCCCTGGCTGAGATTTTAGACTAGAACTAGGAGGGGAGAGTCGGGTAATTCCTTCGCTAGTATGACCTACCTAAGTTATTTGGTATATATTTAGTTGGTCAGTCAGAGTATAGGGATAATATATGGCATGTCAATTAACCCTTATTTTGAAACTATATACTAGAATGATATCTGAAATACAGGATATGAGAAATGGGAAAATCATGATAGAGAGGAAATAACCGGGAAGTTACAATCCGAAAAGAAAGCAAGGTATTCTCATCTCTTCAAACTACCAGGTACGTAAATTTCGAGGGCGAAATTTTATAAGGAGGGGAGATTGTGAGACCCCGAATTTTATGAAATGAAAGTATTCACTTTTCTTATAATTATTCTATTTAGAAAATTCTTAAATTGATAAAAGGTTAAAGTTAAGGGTGATATGTGAAAATTTTTCAAAGTAAACAAGTTGTCATAAAATAATCGGTGATAAAAGTATAGTAATACGCGTGGTTGGATAGTAGCACATAGTATTGTACAGTATCTTTGATTATTGATGCTTACGTGAGAAGTTACCCAGTTTTATTTAATTATTGTCACAATATTTTATATTATTAAATCAATAATTGAAACGACAAAGTTATTCATATTATTATTTGAAATATTAACGATGTCTAGAAGTTCTGTTAAGGAGAGGTTAGGTAATCTAATTGAGCGCCAATAGGGAGAAATCCTTATTGGAAAGCCCCCTCTTTCCTGGGAATAACCTGGTTGTTAAATATTGTGCGTTATAATATTAATGATGAATAAGTTCGTGTGATTAAAGATGAAATTGATAATTCCATTATGTGGGAATTATTAGTCTTAGTTGAAATCGACATTTATTTCAATAATAATTGATGTCTGGAGGTTATATTGACCAATCGGGTAATTAACCGAATAAATGAGCAATTAATTGCTATTAATTCACATGCTTATAACTATGTGTTCACATGTGTGTACTATTGATTCACATGATTTACTATTAGGGGATTTGGTGTAAGATTGATAATACTTGCATGACTAAGTTAAAAATGGATGTATAGATGAAGGTACTATACTGTAATTATTATTTTCACATGTTTAGAACTATTGAGTCACATGATTTACTATTGATTCACATGATTTACAATTAGGGGAGGTGGTGCAAGTTTGATAATACTTGCAGGACTAAATTAAAAATAAAGGAAAAGAGGAAGGTATTATTCTGTAATATTTCGACCCCAAAACGTGCAATTATTGAAACTATATTTTCCTATAAATAGAAGCTCATTCTTCTTTCATATCTCACCAATTCACTAAAGCTATAGAGCAATTATTATACAGATAAATTATAGAGAGAAAGAAGAAGGGAAGTCTGCTACCTCACTATTCTAGTATCCAGTTTCTTCTGCGGTAAGGGATATTATTAGTATAGTAAGGAGTATTATTCTTTCGTATTCATGAAGAGAGTTATTTTCGTTCAATACTCGTAAGGGTTGTTATTCCATTCTTTATTATTATATTGGAATAACTTTTGTCTATCTGGCAATCCGCATACATCTTTGAAATTCTTCATTATTCCATTCTTTATTATTATATTTGAATAACATGTCTATCAAAGTGCATATACATGGTGAAATTCTTATGTTATTCCATTCTTTATTATTCTGTTGGAATATCCTGTCTGTGTGGATTAATTATGACCTGGTTCCATTCTTTATTATTCTGTTGGAATATCCTGTCTGTGCGGATTACGCAAGACCCGGTTCCATTCTTTATTATTATGTTGGAATATCATGTATGTGTGGATTACGCATGACCTGGTTCCATTCTTTATTATTCTGTTGGGAATAACCTGTCTGTGCGGTCTATCGCATTCCTGGTGAATTCTTTTGTTATTCCATTATTTATTATTCTGTTGGAATAACCTGTCTACGCGGACTACCGCATGCATGGTGAATGACCTTTCGTATTCATTCTTTATTAAATTGTGGAAATGATCTATCTACGTGGATTACCGCATGGCGGATGAAAATCCATTTGCAGTTTCGTATATTCTATTATACTCGTATGAGATATCATTTCTTTTGTACTCGTCATGAAATATCATTTTATTTGGTATTTTATTTACGAGTTACTATTCACTCTAGTATTATTCACTCGGGTATTCGGGGCACTTTTCATTCTGGAGTACTATTCATGAGTTACTATTCATGGGTCACTATTCACCAAATTCCTATTCACTCAAGTATCATTCACCCGGGTATTTGGGACACTTTTTGTGTCAGAGTACTATTCATGGGGTACTATTCACCCGAAAAATATATTTCTTTTCTGTCCAAATTATTTTTGAAACATGAATATTATTCTTGAATTTTACTCCACAAAGAAGTATCATGATGACAATTTAAATATTTTTAAACTTTGGATAAATTTAAAGTCTTTAATATTAATCCTTGATTTCGTTTGATTAATGCTTATATCATTGTCATCATCATCATGCTTATATTATGATGAAAGTCATCTTTGGCTTATATCATAAATGGACTGTTGATTATTGGTTTTACGGTTGTATATCTTTGGCTTACGTGCAAAGATGGACTGTTGATTATTGATTTTACAATTGTATATCTTTGGCTTACGGGCAAAGTTGAACTGTTGATTGAAAGCTTTGGCCCGTAGTGCAAAGATGGATAGGTGTATGACATGATCATGACCACTACTGATACTAACAAATATCATTGGCCTGTAGTGCATGGATAATTCGATGATGTGATTGGCAAGATCGTGACCATTAGTTAATAGTTGAATGTCTTTGGCCGTAGTGCACTGATAGACAATTGATTGGTATGATAATGACCTTTGGTTTTATAGTTGAATATCTTTGGACCGTAGTGCAAAGGTAGACAACTGATTGGAATGATCATTATTATTACTTTTGAATATCTTTAGCCTTTGGGTCAGAATTTTGAGTAAACGTTCTATTAAGCCTTTGTGTCAAGGAAAAACTGTTGATTCACATTATTATTAATATGAATTGTGAATTTAACTATAATCTTTGGTGGTTTAGGTGAAGACAGGTGATGATAGTTCTTTTTGTCTTGGGTATAACATAGAACTGTTATTGAGTATTACAGGAATGAAATATTAACGATGGACTTTTAATCTAGAAGAGATAGTAGACATTATATTCTACTTGACTCTTCTAATGGATTGCTTATTCCGCTGCAGTTAAACTTGATGTCTATTGTATTATATCAGTTTGACACTGTTGAAGGCTAAGGATAATTTATTCTGCATTATCTTAGTCGTAATATTTCTTACAGGGCTAGTTGAGCTCACCCTTTTGCTTTCTTTTACTCTTCAGGAAATGAGAATATAGCTGGGACAAGTTGGGGAATGGAGTGATAGTCCGAGATGGTTGTTTTAGCAGTCCTCACTACTTAGTGTGATAATAAGTGTAATGAGGATTGAATTTGAGTTTGTATTCTATCTACGAGATAATTTTCAGGTAAAAACTCAGCTTTGTTTAGTAGTTATTTGCACGACAGTTGTATAATTAAGTTTGTATTTGGATTTATGTACCATGTAAGTGGCGACCCAAGATGGGTGATGTATACCTGTTTTGGGGGCATCACAATCATAATCTTTTATCAACTCCATCCATCTCCTTTGACGCATGTTCAGGTCCTTCTGTGTGAAAATATACTTCAGACTCTTATGGTCGGTGTAGATCTCACACTTCTCTCAATAGAGATAGTGTCTCCATATTTTCAAAGCAAACACAACTGCCGCCAACTCTAAATCATGAGTTCGATACCCTTTTTCGTAGTCTTTTAATTTCCTTGATGCATACGCGATACCTTTGTCGTTCTGCATAAGGACACAACCCAACCCTTTGTGTGAAACATCACTATACACCACAAAATTTCATGTATTATCTGTTAACAACAACACAGGTGCCACACTTCACTTATTTTTCAAGTCTTGAAAACTTTCTTCACACTTCTCCCTCCAAACAAATTTTACAGATTTCCTCGTCAAATTTGTCAACGGAGTATCATTCTTGGAAAAATCCTGAATAAACCGTATGTAATACCCTGCCAATCCCAAGAAACTTCTCACTTCTTATGGAGTTCTTAGTGGTTCCCAATTTATCACAACTTCTACTTTTGATGGATCCACTGAAATTCCATCCTTGTCGATTACATGCCCAAGAAATTGTACACGTTCTAACCAAAATTCACATTTAGAGAATTTTACGTACAACTTTTCTTTTCTTAGCGTCTCCAGCGTCAGACGTAAGTGTTCCATGTGTTCTTCTTGAGATTTAAAGTACACCAAAATATCATCGATAAATACCACCACAAACTTGTCTAAAAATGGTTTAAACACCTTGTTCATCAAATCCATGAACGCTGCAGGGGCATTTGTCAAACCAAAAGACATCATCAAAAATTCGTAATGTCTATACTGAGTTCAGAATTTCGTCTTTGGTACATCCTCCTTTCTTACTTTCAGTTGGTGGTACCCACTACTCAAATCTATTTTTGAGAAATATTTAGCACCCTTCAATTGATCAAATAAGTCATCTATTCTTGGCAACAGATATTTGTTTTTAATAGTGACTTTGTTTAATTCCCTATAATTAATGCAAAGACGCATTGACCCATCCTTCTTCTTCACGAATAACATCGGTGCTCCCTACGGTGATATGCTTGGCTGAATGTACTTCTTATCTAACAGTTCTTGCAGTTGCATCATCAGTTCCTTCATATCTACCGGAGCCATTCTGTACGGGGCCTCAATATTGGAGTGGTTCCTGGAGTTAAGTCGATCACAAATTCAATCTCTCGATCAGGCGGAAGTCTTGGCAAATCTTTTGGAAACACATCCCCAAATTCCCTAGCCACTAGTATTTCCTCTAATTTTACACTCTTCTTCTTTTGAGTATCGACTATGTAGGCTAAGCACCCCACACAGACCTGACTCAACAACTTCTTAGCCTGCATGACTGTAAGACACCTCATTTGTTTAGGTGATTTTCTACCATGAAAAACTACCTTTGACGAAGTCATATGGTTTACACACTTCTTTTGGCAATCAATTATCGCTCCATAATTGAACAGCTAATCCATTCCCAATATAACGTCAAATTCTCCAAGTTTTATCGAGATTAAATCTACTGTCATAACATTTCCCTTAATATTCACCCTACAGTTCTTGTATACAAACCTAACAGGAATCACTTCCCTATTCGCAATTTCTATGCTTAAAGGAAATTTCAACTCTTCACTAGGTATTTCTAACTTCTTAGCAAATTTATCAGATATAAAACGAGCAAGTAGCATCCGAATCGAATAATACATATGCATTTATATTATTGATTGGGATAATACCTAAGACAACATCTTTTAATTGCACCGCATCTTGCACCGTCATATTGAAGGTTCTTGTTGTGGGCTAATTTGTTGACATTGGTCCAGCAATAGTTAGTGTACCTCCACTAGCATTTCCCTTGCTTCCATTTGCCTCACTAGATTTTTTCTTTGGACACTCGGGTGAAAAATGATCCTTCGACCCGCAGGTGTAGCAAGCATTCTTCTTAGGTTGAGTGCAATTTGGGGCAATGTGACCCTCCTGGCCACAGTTAAAGCATGATTGCTTCCCCCTTAAGCACATACCCGCGTGAAACTTCCTGCATGTAGCACATGTGTCAATCTTCTTCTTCTGCTGGTTACCTTGCTGATTTCCAGCTCCCACATTTGCATTCCACTTCCTCTTCAAATTGTTGTTGCCATTTCCACCGTTACCACCATCACTCTTAACTTCACCTTCACTCTTCTTCTTCCTCTACTCTTGGTTATGCTTTGTTACAGCTTTGCCTCCACTCTCAGCGAGAATCACCTTTTCGAGCACTGCTGCAAACGTCTTTAACTGGAACAGGGAAACCCTGCTGCACAACCAGGGATTCAATCCCTGCTCGAATCTTCTTGCTTTGCGCTCATCAGTATTCACTTGATATGGTGCAAACCTCGCTAACCCGTTGAATTTCGCTGCATACTCCGACACTGTCATTGTGCCCTACTTCAATTCCAGATATTGCACCTCCATTTCGTTCTTCGAACTTTTTGGGAAATAGGTCTCAAAGAATATTTCCTTGAAGCTTTCCCAAGACATTACTCCGTGACCTCCTCGGGTTTTATTGGCTAGCCACCAATAACTCACATCTTCTTTCAATATGAATCTTGTAAAAGCAGTCTTCTGGTTATCCTCTACCCTAGCAACATTAAAAACTTCCTCTATTTCCATGATCCAGGTTTGGGCCTCAACCGGATTCATGGGCGCATGGAATTCCGGTGGCCCAACCTCCTTGAAATCCTTAAAAGTCGCAGCTTGATTCTATGGTTGGTTTTGTAATGCTCCCGTCAATGGCGTTACGAATTGTTGAACTGGATTATCATCAACATTGTTGTTATTTTCAGGGTTCCTTTGTTGTGGTTGACGTCTTGGAGGCATTTTCTGTTAAAATACATCCATTAGATTCTATTTAACCTTCTAGGTATTACATACTTAAGTTACACATAATAAAAGATTATCACATAACACATAACACTTTGAATAAACAATAACTTTTTATCATTCATAATCTTTTAAAAACACCAAAACAATAGCATCATTGATATTTACATTCTTTCCTGAACTATAAAAGTTTTAGGACAACTTCATTATAATCACATCCCTTTGGTTATATCATACCCGTGATTTACATCTTATTTACTCACTAATCACATAATAATTACATTTTTGACGTTCTATTAAAATGCTACATAGCCTTACGACGCTCCTCCTCCATAATTTAGAATATTGTTCGGCGATCTAAAATGTATGATGGCAGCGTCTCGAACTAAATAAGATAACACATGACCCGATCCTGAGCTCAATTGATCACGGTATTGAGTACGTTATTCATCTCTTCCATCTTCATCCTCTTTGCTTGTGCTTCTCCCTCTGCTATTCTGGCTCGTTGATAAGCTTCATTGTACGCGTCTTCGGCTCTTGCCCTCTTCGTAGATTCCTCTTTCAACTCTACAATATCTGTTATCATTCGCTCGTTCTCTCCTTCAGTGTGCACCAGCTTCTCTTTAACATTGTTCAGACGTTCCTCTTGATCTTAGATCTCGTCGTCCTTCTGTGCCATCAAGGTCTGTAGTTTAGCTACTATTACTTACAACTCCTCGACGGTATCCTGAAGTTCCATATTGTGGTTGTATACTTCGTCGTACATACGGGTCGTAATCGAGTTAAGTGGAAGCTCTTCCTCCTCTTCCTCCTCATTCGATTGTGGCAGCTCAACAGGGTCCTCCTCATTCGTCTCTGTCTCATCGTCCTCATCAGGTATTCTCTCCTGCTCAACTACTGTGACCAATGAGATTGCTTCCCGTGGCAGTAGTTTTTCCCAAACCACCTGAATATCTCTATCCTCTCTAGGTATTTGGGATTCTTCTTCCCTAGCCTGACTTGATTCTCCCACATTAGCCATCCTATCAACCAAATTTTAAGTTTTAGTTACTATTCATTACTACTCGACACTCACGAGCACATAGATTATAATCACATAAGCACATAAGTGTTTTATTACTTCTTTCTTAAAACTCGATAAGAGTTTATCATCACTATCTTTTCAAAGGTTACTTCCTAAGGCTTTTCCCCACCTAAGGTTCATAAACTAAAGCTTTGATACCAACCTGTGACACCCCAAATCTATGTACTTCATTTCCACAAGATTTGGTGTTCACTTTCTATTCATTCATACTATCTACCAAAATATAATAAAATTGAAGTCATAAATCCTCCATTTCAATAGGGTTACATCATTAAATCCAAAAACATCACAGGTTGTCTAACCTTAACATCAATCAAGTGCAGAAATAAAATAGTTACATTACATCATTAAATAAAAGTTTGTCATTATAACAATAAATAAAATTACAAGTCTTCATCACTTGTACATTTTTCCCTTTCCTTTGCTAGTTGAAGGCTCATCTACCTTCTCAACTTTAGCTGCAATAATAAAATTTATGCAAGAGTGAGCAAAATAATTTCTCACTAGATATAACAATGAATCAACAAGATAATAACAACTGCCAGTGAATAGGCTCATCAAAACTGAATAGTACTCTATCAATGATAACCAAAGACTGGAATCAAAATATGGAATATATATCTGAGGGTCATAAGACCACGAACTATGTCCACAATTGTAAGTAATCTTTCAACTTCAACTTTAACAGTCATAAGACTATAAGGACTCCTCGTACTTAAGGGGATCGACCTTCGCAACAATGTGTATTGTGCACAAACATTTCAACGCTAAGCGTAAATTATCCCCTAATAATAGGGTTGTTCATCTCAGTATTTAGAGTACAAGTCCGCACCAAAGTAAGTTTGGTTTGGATACATTTCAAGGGTAATTTAGAATTCAACGGTCATTGACTAAGGATTAGTTGAATACAATATTGATAACGTCATGCTATGAAATAATCATAACTGAATTAACATTGTAAATTAAGATCATGCTTTAGGAATAAACTAATAGCATAAACATCGAATAATCATAACATACCTTGCTTGAACAATATTAAGCCAAGATTATTTAGAATTGAGAACTAAGCATGCATAACAAATAGTAATTTAAAAGATAAAAATTGTTCAACATTAGTATATCAGAATATGTAAACTTTCATGCTAGATAACAAGTTAAAGACAAGAATAACTTGTTCAATATCGGGATAAGATTTAGAAATCATAAACAAACTAGATACAAGAACTTGCTCAATCGTAAGAATAAACTTGCCCAATGAAATAAATGAACTAGCTCAACGAAAGTGTAGAGTTAGAAAACTTGCTCAATTGTAAAAGTAGAATTAGAGAGCTTGCTCAATGTAAAAAGATATGTTTAGAAACTTGCCTCGAGCGTAAGCTATAATATTAAACTCACGTTCACCTACACATAGGTTTAGTACCACCATCTATTAGATATACTAACATTCACGTTCCAACATAACACGCATTTCTAGTTAGACTTATTATTTTAGCACAAGTCTTATGCTACTATATAAATATCAGAAATTCATAAGTGTTAACCTTCAAAACACCTGGTTACTATTCATCATGTTTAATAAATCACAACATGTTATTTTCATAGTTTACTAACTTCTTAAAACATTTGAATTACTAACCACGTTTCACTATGTTGTTTTAACCTTTTCATTACACATTTGACATGCTAACATAACCTTAAACCATGTTATGTTGCTATCCCAGGTCTGCAGTAATAACAGAACTCACTGTCTCAGATTGTGATGATGGCCTTGATTCACATACACAAGCATGGCACTAACACTAGCCTACCATTTGCGCCATTTTTAGCCTTGGCACCGGCGCAGCTTCATGCCGTAAATTCATCTATACATATATATATACACTGTAATATTTTCCAAACCAGCCACTAAATTTGGCACTTTCATAAACTATATGTAAAATATATACACTGTAATACTTTCCTTCCTTTTTAAAACAAAATTAGCATACAATTCATGTTTAAACACCAACTCTAGCATCACAATTACATACAAATGCTATAATACAGTCATATAGCAACAATTTGAAAAGTATAAAATTCACAGAGTTTGAAGCTTCATGCCATAAATTCATCTATACATATACATATGTATATAATATGGAGATTATGAAAAATTACCTTCAATTTGTTAAGATAATCCTTGCTAATCCACTGATAATCACCTTGAAAAATTCTTAGGTTTCCTCTCAATCTCTCTCAAGTTCTCTGTATTTCTCTTAGGCTTAACAACTCAGTTTATGCGTAAAAACCAAACTAAACAGTAAGCGTAGACAAAACTGATAGGTATTATTAATATGCCTACTAATTACTATCAGTTACAAATAAAAATATAACATATATGTTATAAACCTACTTTATATTTTATTTATTTTATTTAAATTATTTATAAATTCAAAAATTAAAAAATCCAAAAGCCATAAGGCTTTGTTTGGCAAAACCCTTTAAAATTTAAAGACTTAATATATTTAAGCCTTATTTGTCAAAACTAAATTAAACCACTCTAATTTTATTTTAATAAACCATTTAGTTTATAATTTATAAATACATCTTATTTATTTGGATTTCCATATCCAACATTAACCAATTAATTTAATTGCACACTATATTTTAATTAAATATACTATTTAAACAAATAACACAAAATTATAATTTCATTATAATTTTATTTAATAATTTAATATACCATTTAAATTATTAAATCAACACAACAACATAACATCGCATGTTATATTACAACTCTCTAAATTATAAATTAATTTAATTTAGAATATTAACTAATAAATTTAGATTCATAAATATTTACTAACAACCATTACATCAATAAAATATTTATTCAACAATTTCAACAATAACCTCATCAAATAAATATTTTATAATCCAATAAATATTTAAAATTACTGTTTGAAATTCCGGATTGTTACTTGAGTGTATTTCTTTCTAGTTATTGGAAGCTTTGAGTGTAGAAAATAGTACAAGATTTCTTCAAGAATATCCCCGCCCTACTAGTCAGAAATACTCTCTTTTTAAGGTAATGAATATTATTTTTGTTCAATATTCATAAGAAATAATATTTTCTTCTATACTCTGTAGTATGTAAGTAATATTATTTTGTTTTAGATTCCGAATTCACACTCATTTTGATAAAGTATTGCTTTTATACTCCTTGAAATTAGTGGAATATCTTTGAAATTTGCGTTTCATCTAGTATTATTCCACTAAAATATTTTTTTGGACATTCTTGATAAATTTTGATCTTTTCATACCGAGATACTATTCATGGGGTACTATTCCGAAAATGAACTATTCACAGGGTGCTATTCACTCAAGTACTATTCACCCGGGGTACTATTTATGACAAAAATTGATTTCTTTTATATCCAAATCATTTTTGATACAATATTATTGTTGAATTTTACTCTACAAAGTAGTATCATGTTGACAATTTGAACATTATTGAATTCTAGATAAATTGAATTATAAATCTTTAAATTTATCCTTTGCTTTCATTTAATTGAATTCTTATATTATTGTCATCATCCTCGTGCTTATATTGTGATGAAAGTCATCTTTGGCCTGTAGTGCATACATAGATTGTTGATTGGTATGATTATGACAAGGGATTATTCGGTATAATCATGACCTGTAATGTTAAAAATGATGTGTTAAAAGTCCTCATTGGTCCGTAGTGCATTGATGGACAGTTGTTGGCATGATAATGACCATTGGTGATAACACGAATATCCTTGGCCCGTAGTGTATGTATAATTCAGTAATGTGGATTATTATTAAGCTGAGTCTCAGCGATAAAATTGATGATAAACTTTTAAATCATGGAAGAGAGTAGATATCATGCTCTACTTGACTCTTTTAATGGATTGTTTGTTCCGCTGTAGTTAAACTTTTTATCTATTGTATTGTATCAGTTTAACACTGTTGAAGGCTAACGATAATTTATTCTGTATTATCTTAGTCATAATATTTCTTACTGGGCTAGTTGAGCTCACCCTTTTGTTTTCATTGTTCTTTTCAAGAAATGAGAACGTAGCCGAGACTAGTCGGGGAACAGAGTGATGGTCTGAGATGGTGGTTATAGTAGTCCTCACTATTCTATGAAATATTATGATAATAAATGTAATAAGGACTTAATTTGAGTTTGGATATTTTCTATGGGATAATATTCATGTTAAAACTCTCAGCTACGCTTTTGCCCTATTGTATAAATTAAGTTTGTATTTGAATTATGTACCATGTAATTGGCGACTCAGAATGGATGATGTATACCTATTTTGGGGGCGTCACAGTTGGTATCAAAGCTTAGGGATATGCTCCCTGGCTGAGATGTGAGACTAGAACTAGGAGGGGAGAGATGGGTAAATCATTCGCTAGTATGACCTACCTAAGCTTATTTTTATTTAATTGATCGGTCAAAATATAGGGATAATATGTCACATGTGAATTAACCCTTGTTTTATGGCAGTGATTGAAAATGGCATATGAAAATGTTGAGATAAGCAATGGAGCACATGATACCATTGAGTCACCACAAATCAATAATGTGACGCCCCCAAAATAGGTCCACACGACCCATTCTGAGTCGCCAGATATCACACTATAGAAATCAAATACAAACTTCATTTATACAACTGTTGAACTATCGTGCAAAGTACGACAACACATAAGCTGTGAGTTTTAATACAATATTATCTCGTAGACAGTATCCAAACTCAAATTATTATAATGCCTTATAAAATACAGCAGCAAATATTTTAAGACCCCAAAGAAGAACGAGAAGATTACTATCTTGTTCATTCTTGTTAGAGTTTGTGCCCTAGAGGCCAATTATTTGATATAATTACATAACATTTTGATATTATATTTGATTGAATAAATAAATGATTTTGTTATGGTTTTATTTACTGCGTAATATAATTGTTAACATAATAAAATTCCTTAGAATAGTGATACAAATTATATAGTTTCAAGTATGTGACTTGAACATGAGATTATATAATTACAATTAATATCACTGTTCTTAAATGTCCCTAGTCGAGTATCATTGTTGATGGGACAACAATGATGCATTGAGACTAGTATGTGGATTTACTGATGACCAAATCTCATTGGTCATAAATATATGAGATATTAAGTCAATGCCTAGGTACATGTTAGAGAATGATGTACTGGACAGACCCACCATGAGAATTCTATGTGGAGAATTATGCGAAGTGTCATTAGCAATTCTCATAGTGATAATGATGTAATGGTCCTCCGACCTGGAATCACTATATTACTACACGGGAATTTATGTACTTTGATATCATCAAATGTCAGACTATAAAGGTGATTATTTGGTACATCATGAATCATGTGAGGAATATGAGTAATCTAGATGGAATTTAACCCTCCTATATATTAGGGATGATATCCATAGGCCTCTTGATTGAGTAGGACTATAAAATGCATGGCCATGCTCAAATAGTGATTTGTTTCATATAGTCTACTCATTGATCAAGAAAACTCAGATTAAATTATGAAGAGTATAACGCATTCCATGACTCGAGTTTAATCTATGATATTAAGGTTAAAAGGATTACATTACATTGAAACATTGGCCACGAAAAGGTTGCATTGAATCATCAATCTTATTATTACTTGGGTAGCAGTGATGCATTACTAGATGCCGCTCACTGTTTATAATTTTATAATATGATTTTAAAATTATTGCCAACGTAATAATAACCTATAGGGTCACACACGTAGAACGTAATTAAAAGGGAATTAATTTAAATTGTAAAGATTTAAATATATCAATATGATTGATAGTATTTAAATTACGAATTTAAATTAATAAGATAATCTATATATAGGTATATTAATTAAGTAAGAGTTAGTTAAGATATATATATATATATATAAATTCAGATTTTATTAAATTAGGTTTTGAATAATTCCTTTTAATCGCTATATATATGATACGTAGCAACCATTTTTAAGAAATTATTCACAAACCAAAACCATAGCCGCTCTTAGAGAGAGATTAGAGAGAAATAGTTCTGAAATCCTCATCCTTGGTGGCTAGTACCGCGATTCCTTCTTCTGCAGATCGTAGGATGATTCGCGGAGCGTTCTTGTGGATACCATAGAGACGATGTTCGTTTGAATTGCATTCAAGATTCGACCGCATTGATTCTAGCTTTAATAATCGGTATAAATTCTAACCTCTGAATTAATTGATTTTTCGCATGGATCCTGTTTAGGGTTTTGAAATTGCTTTTAAACTTTATTTTTCGTTGTGCGTTTCTGTGTTAAACCCTTCAATTCTAATGAGGTGCACTTTTAACGCTTTCAAAGTCGAGTTCTCATCATCCTATTGTTGTTCACCAAAATCAATTATTAAGTGACGTATAAAATACGACACACGCATCTTAGGACATCAATACAATTATATATTACATGTCATGCCATTTTATAATGTATTGAGAAACTTCGATATTCTCGGACCATAACACTATTCCCCTGTTATCCCCGCACGACCCAGCTACACTCTTATTATCTGAAAGGAATTATGAAGCAAAAGGGTGAGCACAAATAGCCCAGTAAAGAATATCATGGCTAAGATAATTAATTTAGCAATAGCCTTCATCAGTAATAAATCAGAGATTTAGAACATATGGTAGATGATAACAACTTTCAACCATAATCCCAGCGGAATCAACAATCCATTAAAAGAGTCAAGTAGAACATAAATGTCTACTATCTCCTCCAAATTAAAAGTTCATCGTTAATATTTCATTCATGTAATATTGATCAATAGTTCTTTGTTATACCCAAGACAAAGAGAATTTTCATCACCTGTCTTCACCTGAACCACTAAAGATTATAGTTAAATTCACAATTTATATTTATAATCATGTAAATCAACAATTTGTCCTTGCCACAAAGGCTTAACAGAATGTTTACTCAATATCCTTACCCCAAAGGCTAAAGATATTCAAATGTAATAACAATGATCATACCAATCAGTTGTCTATCTTTGCACTACGAGCCGAAGATATTCAACTATAAAACTAATAGTCATGATCATACCAATCAATTGTCTATCAGTGCACTACGGGCAAAGACATACAACTATTAACTAATGGCCATGATCCTACCAATCACATCATCAAATTATCCATGCACTACGGGTCATGATCCTGTCAATCACATCATCGATCAACCGGACCATCGCCAAGGGGGGAGACCCCCCCCTTGGACCCCCCCCCCGTCATTGCTCACGATGGTCGTGACCCCAATTTGTTATATTTTTCTTTAATTTTATATAAATTGTTATATGCTTATTGTGATATGCATGGTGCACAGTTATGGCCTTTTGACCCATAGGTTAGTTGTTTTTGGTTTTGAAATACGGCTTGCATGTCGTGCCTTTCTATAAATTCTAATGTAATATTCTCTTCTCATCTAAATCCCCTTGAATGTAACTTGAGGTTTCTTTATGTCATGTAATAATCTATAATCGATGAAGATGTCAAGATGGAGAACACGATGGAAAGATGATGATGGAGAGGAGGCACATGTATGAGGAAGATCCAAGGAACTACTATTTTGAGATCTTTTACCACCTTAGATTGACCTTCAATCTTTTACTAGCTTGAAAAGATTGACAGTGGATTGGGCCATAACTGTGACACATTTAATTTTGCACTTTATTTATGCTTGTATGCGATGTGATATGATAAATAATGTGCATGCTTAATAAGATTAAAAATTGATGAGATCTAAATTTATTTATAAAATCCCTCATTAAATTATTAAGTCTAAATCAAATGCCTTCCAATGAATAACACTCATCAAGACCTTGATCAATAGATATAGATTTACCAAAGCAAAGTACCCTATTTATCTAGGTAAGATGCGATAGGATAATTGTGATATCTAAACTGTTAAAATCATTGGGCCCGACTTAACTAAGTTATCTCAATAGGATTGTGGACTTAAAGGCATAGAGTTTTGTAGGTACAATTAGATGGACTAGAAACAAATGTTGTTTACCAAACTATCCAAGGGTTATATATGATATAATTGACAAAAGGGTTGTCTACCAAAATAATTATGTTTTAGGAGATTAGTCAAAGCTAACTTAAGTCATAATGAAATATGGATCTTGGCTCATTAGAAATATTTAATAGAAAATGCTTTTCGAATTAATGGTGAGGGCTATTAATTTGAATAAAATAGTGGGAGATATATTTTGAATGTACTATTATCAATTACATAATATCAACTCTACAATTTGACTTATTATTTTGGCACTTATAAATTATAGATATCAATGGCAAACAACAACAACACAAGTAGTCTTTCACTACAACCAGTCCTTGAGAAGGACAAGCTGGGTGGAATTAATTTCCTTGACTGGCACAGGAACTTGAGGATTGTCCTCAAACAAGAGCTCAAGCTATATGTCCTTGATGGGCCCATTCCTACAAAGACCACCGGTCGCACTGCCACGTCATGGAGCATAATGCTTACAAGAAGCATCAAGATGATGCTCTGGACGTCAGTTGTCTCATGCTAGCAACCATGAATGCTGAGCTGCAGAAGTAACATGAGTTGATGAATGCTTATGAGATGATCGAGCATCTTAAGAAATTTTTTGAAGGGTATGCTCGACAGGAGAGGTATGACACAAGCAAGGTGTTGTATCACTGCAAGATGGGTGAACGTGATCCAGTTAGTCAACATGTGCTAAAAATGATTAGGTATATTGAGTACCTTGATAGGTTGGGTTTTCCAATCACTCCGGAAGCCCAAACTGATCTTGTTTTGCAATCCTTGAACAGCAGCTACTCTCAATTTGTTATGAATTATCTTATGAATGAAATTGAGAAACCCCTTACTGAGTTGTTGAGCATGTTAAGAACTGCAGAGAACAACATGAAAAAGGCAGGACCTGCTCCCATAATGATGGTGCAAAAGGGGAATGCTAAGGGAAATTGGAAAGCCAAGAAGATGATAGGATCTAAATCTGGTGCTAAACCTAATCCCAAAAACAAACAGGCTTTAAAACCTAAAGGTGGGGTGGCTAAAGAAGGTGATTGTCACTTCTGTAGAAAACCTAGACATTGGAAGAGGAATTGTCATGCTTATTTGGAAGAAGTGAAGAAAAAGAAAGGAAGTGTGACTTCTGATTCAGGTATATATGTTAATAGAAGTCAACTTGTCTACTTCTACATCATGGGTATTGGATACTGGATGTGGTTCTCACATTTGTGTTAATGTGCAGGAACTTCGAAGGAGTTGGACTTTGGCAAAAGGAGAGGTTGACCTATGAGTTGGGAATGAAGCAATGGTTGCTGCACTGCCGTAGGAACTTATCATTTATCTTTGCCCTGTGGGCTAGTATTAGAATTAGAGGATTATTATTATGTGCCTGCTACAAGCAAAAACATTATTTCTGTTTCTTGTTTGGACAAGAAAGGTTTTTCATTTATAATTAAGAACAATCGTTGTTTGTTTTACTTAAATAATATTTGTTATGGTGTTTCACAATTGTTTAACGGTTTTTATATTCTTGATTTAGAAATGCCTATCTATAACATAAATACAAACGATTTAAATCAAATGATTCAAATCCAACATATCTCTGGCACTGTCGTTTGGGCCCTATAAATGAGAAACGCATATCAAAACTCTATAAAGATGGATTTTTGGATTCATTTGATTTTGAATCATATGAAAAATGCAAATCTTGTTTATTAGGCAAGATGACTAAAGCCACTTTCACTGGACACAGTGAACGGGCTAGCGATAAATTGGGACTTATACATAGTGATGTATGTGGACCCATGAGTTTGTTAGCAAGAGGTAGGTTTTATTACTTCATTACATTTACTGACGACTTCAGTAGATATGGATATGTGTATCTTATTAGACACAAATCAGAATCCTTTAAAAAGTTCAAGGAATTCAAGAATGAAGTTCAAAACCAATTTGGAAAAAGCATAAAAGCCATTCGATCCGATCGAGGAGGTGAATACTTAAGCCAAGACTTTGATGACCTTCTAAAGGAGTGTGGTATTATATCACAGCTCACTCCACCTGGAACACCACAATGGAATGGTGTATTTGAGAGGAGAAATCGCACCTTGTTGGAAATGGTACGATCAATGATGAGACATGCAGATCTTCCAATAAGCTTCTGGGGTCATGCACTAGAGACAACTGCATTCACACTTAACCGTGTTCCTACAAACGCGGTTCAGAAGACACCATATGAGATGTGGACTGGGAAACGTCCTAGTATGTCGTTCATGAAGATTTGGGGTTGCGAGGCGTTTGTAAAACGTCTGGATTCTGACAAGCTCGGACCCAAATCTGACAAATGTAATTTTGTGGGATACCCAAAAGAAACAAAAGGGTATTATTTCTACAAACCATCTGAGAATAAAGTGTTTGTTGCTCGAACTGGTATTTTTCAAGAAAGAGAATCTGTCTCTAAAGAAAACCGTGGGAGGAAAGCAGAACTCGAAGAAATTCGAGAACCACAAAATATCATTGAACCTGAATTAGAACGTGAGCAGGAACCACAAGAAATTGTAGAAAGTGAACCTGCTCAAATTACACAAGGAACTCGTAGATCTGGTAGGACACGCCGAGAGCCCGAGAGATATTATGGATATCTTGTGACTCAAAACAGCGATGTGATGCTCATAGATCAGGATGGGCCTGCTTCCTACCTAGAAGCTATGAATGGACCAGATTCTGAGAGATGGCTTGAAGCCATGAGATCTGAAATGGACTCCATGTATACTAACCAAGTATGGACTTTGGTTGATCCACCCGAAAGGGTAAAACCAATCGGGTGCAAGTGGGTTTTCAAGAAGAAAACTGACATGGATGGTAATGTACAAACCTACAAAGGTCGACTGGTAGCAAAAGGTTACAAACAAGTTCAAGGTGTTGACTATGATGAAACCTTCTCTCCAGTGGTAATGCTTAAATCCATCAGGATCTTATTTGCTATTACGACCTTTTTTACGATTCACGAAATCGGCGGATGGATGTCAAAAGCGCTTTCCTTAACGGAAATCTCCTTGAGGATGTGTACATGACACAACCTGAGGGATTTGTCACTCCAAAGTATGTTGGAAAGGTATGTCAGCTGCTTCGATCCATTTATGGATTGAAGCAAGCCTCTCGGAGTTGGAATCTTCGATTTGATGAAGCAATCAAAGAGTTTTGCTTTATTAAAAATGAAGATGAACCATGTGTATATAAGAAGGTTAGTGGGAGTCACATTGTATTCCTGATATTATATGTTGACAACATATTAATTATTGGGAATGACATTCCTTCATTACAGGTTGTAAAATCATGGTTAGGAAAATGTTTCTCCATAAAAGATTTAGGCGATGCAGCCTATATTTTAGGTATCAAGATCTATCGAGAAAGATCGAGAAAAATGATCGGCCTAAGTCAAAGTACATATATTGATAAAGTGTTGAAACGGTTCAGCATGGAAGAGGCAAAAAGAGGACACTTACCCATGACTCATGGTGTAAAGATCTCTAAGGCCCAATGTCCTAAATCACAAGATGATGAGGAGCATATGAGAAAGATCCCTTATGCTTCGGTAATTGGATCTATCATGTATGCAATGATATGTACTCATTCGGATGTCTCGTATGCTTTGAACATGACGACGGATATACAGTCGAGATCCGTGAAGGTCATCGACGGCGAGCCAAGAATATCCTCAAGTACCTAAAAAGGACTAAGGATTCATTCTTGGTATATGGAGGTGAAGACGAACTGGCAGTAAAGGGTTACACAGATGCTAGTTTCCAAACTGATAATAATGACTATAAGTCTCAGTCATGTTTTGTATTTTGCCTTAATGGTGGTATTTGTTGGAATGGAAGACTTGAAGCGAGAGACGATGTGGATTCTACAACAGAGGCTGAGTATATTACTCCTTCTAGTGCGGCCAAGGAGGCTGTATGGATTAAAAAGTTCATCACTAAACTAGGTGTTGTTCCAACCATTGTTTATCCGGCTAAGCTATACTGTGATAACAATGGAGCCATTGCACAGGCTAAGGAACCCAGATCTCACCAACGATCCAAGCATATAATTAGGCGGTACCATCTCATCCTTGAAATCATTGATAGAGGAGATGTATATATAGGAAGAGTGCCAACTAATGATAATGTTGCAGATCCACTGACCAAGGCTTTGTCGCAACAGAAGCATGAAGGTCACACTAGTTCCATGGGTATTAGATATATGAGTGATTGGCTCTTGTGCAAGTGGGAGACTGTTAGAGTTTGTGCCCTATAGGCCAATTATTTGATATAATTGCTTAACATTTTGATATTATATTTGATTGAATAAATAAATGATTTTATTATGGTTTTATTTACTGAGTAATATATTTGTTAACATAATAAAATTCCTTAGAATAGTGATACAAATTATATAGTTTCAAGTATGTGGCTTGAACATGAGATTATATAACTACAATTAATATCATTGTTCTTAAATGTCCCAAGTCGAGTATCATTGTTGATGGGACAACAATGATGCATTGAGACTAATATGTGGATTGACCATGACCAAATCTCATTGGTCATAAATATATGAGATATTAAGTCAATGCATAGGTACATGTTAGAAAACGATGTCTTTGAATCGGACCACCATGAATTCTATGTGGAGAATTATGCGAAGTGTGATTAGAAATTCTCATAGTGACAATGATGTAATGGTCCTCAGACCTGAAATCAGTATATTACTACACGGGAATTTATGTACTTTGATATAATCAAATGTCACCTTTAATATGGTGGACTATAAAGGTGATTATTTGGTACATCATGAATCGTGTAAGGAATATGAGTGATCTAGATGGAATGTAACCCTCTTATATATTAGGGATGATATCCATAGGCCTCTTGATTGAGTAGAACTATAAAATGCATGGCCATGCTCAAATAGTGATTTGTTTCATATAGTCTACTCATTGATCAAGAAAACTCAGATTAAATTATGAAGAGTATGACACATTCCATGACTCGAGTTTTATCTAGGATATTAAGGTTAAAAGGATTAAATTACATTGAAACATTGGTCATGAAAAGGTTGCATCGAATCATCGATCTTATTATTACTTGGGTAGCAGTGATGCATTACTAGATATCGCTCACTGTTTGTAATTTTATAATATGATTTTAAAATTATTGCCAACGTAATAATAACCTATAGGGTCACACACATAGAACGTAATTAAAATAGAATTAATTTAAATTGTAAAGATTTAAATATATCAATATGATTGATAGTATTTAAATTACGAATTTAAATTAATAGGATAATTTTTATATAGGTATATTAATTAAGTAAGACTTAATTACGATATATATATATATATATATATATATAAATTCGGATTTTATTAAATTAGGTTTTGAATAATTCCTTTTAATCGCTATATATATGCTATGTAGCAGCCATTTTAAAGAAATTATTCACAAACCAAAACCCTAGCCGCTCTTAGAGAGAGACTAGAGAGAAATAGTTCTGAAATCCTCATCCTTGGTGGCTAGTACCGTAATTCCTTCTTCTGCAGATCGTAGGACGATTCGCGGAGCATTCGTGTGGATACCATAGAGACGCTGTTTGTTTGAATTGCGTTGGAGATTCGACCACATCGATTCTAGCTTTAATAATTGGTATAAATTCTAACCTCTGGATTAATTGATTTTTTGCATGTATCCTATTTAGGGTTTCAAAATTGCTTTTAAACTTTATTTTCCGCTGTGCATTTCTGTGTCGAAACCCTTCAATTCTAATGAGGTGCACTTTTGACGCTTTCAAAGTCGAGTTCTCATCACCCTATTGTTGTTCACCAAAATCAATTATTAAGTGACGTATAAAATACGACACACGTATCTTAGGACATCAATACAGTTATATATTACATGTCATGTCGTTTTATAATGTATTGAGAAACTTCGATAGTCTCGGACCATAACACTATTCCCCTGTTATCCCCGCACGACCCAGCTACACTCTTATTATCTGAAAGGAATTGTGAAGCAAAAGGGTGAGCACAAATAGCCTAGAAAAGAATATTATGGCTAAGATAATTAATTTAGCAATAGCCTTCATCAGTAATAAATCAGAGATTTAGAACATATCGTAGATGATAACAGCTTTCAACCAAAATCGCAGCGTAATCAACAATCCATTAGAAGAGTCAAGTAGAACATAAATGTCTACTATCTCCTCCAAATTAAAAGTTCATCGTTAATATTTCATTCCTGTAATATTGATCAACTGTTATTTGTTATACTCAAGACAAAGAGAATTTTCATCACCTGTCTTCACCTGAACCACTAAAGATTATAGTTAAATTCATAATTTATATTTATAATCATGTAAATCAACAATTTCTCCTTGCCACAATGGCTTAACAGAACGTTTACTCAATATCCTTACCCCAAAGGCTAAAGATATTCAAATGTAATAACAATGATCATACCAATCAGTTGTCTATCTTTGTACTACGGGCCAAAGATATTCAACTATAAAACCAATGGTCATGATCACACCAATCAATTGTCTGTCAGTGCACTACGGGCAAAGACATACAACTATTAACTAATGGTCATGATCCTGCCAATCACATCATCAAATTATCCATGCACTACGGGCCAAGGATATTCGTTAGTATCACCAGTGGTCATGATCATGTCATACACCTGTCCATCTCTGCACTACGGGCCAAAGTTATCAATCAACAGTTCATCATTTCACATAAGCCAAAGTTATACAACTATAAAACTAATAATCAACAGTCCATCTTTGCACGTAAGCCAAAGATATACAACTGTAAAACCAATAATCAATATTCCATCTATGTACTACGGGCCAAAGATGACTTTTGTTACAATATAAACATGAGGATGATGATAATGATATAAGCATTAATCAAACGAAATCAAGGATAATTATTAAAGACTTTAAATTTATCCAGAGTTTAATAATGTCTAAATTGTCAACATGATACTGCTTTGTGGAGTAAAATTCAAGAATAATATCCATGTATCAAAAATAATTTAGACAAAAAAGAAATAAATTTTTTGGTGAATAGTACCCCATGAATAGTACCTCGTGAATAGTACCCCAGCATGAAAAGTGCCTTAAATATCCGAGTGAATAATATTTAAGTTAATAGTAATCGGGTGAATAGTAACTCGTGAATAGTATCCCAACATTAAAAGTGCCCTAAATACCCGAGTGAACAATATTTGAGTGAATAGTAACCCATGAATAGTAACTCGTGAATAGTATCCCGACATAAAAAGTGCCCCAAATATCCGAGTGAATAATATTATAGTGAATAGTAATCACGTGAATAGTAACCCATGAATAGTTCCCTAGGTGAAATTATTGATATTTAATAAGAAAGTTCATATCAATATTCCAATGAAACGATACTGGAAGAAGCGTAAAAATCAAGGATATTCCACTAATTTCAAGGATTATCGAAGCAATAATTACTATAGTAAGTTTAGATTTAAGAATATAAAAAGAAATAACATACAAAACTGCAAATGGATTTTCACCGTCATATGGTACGTAATCTGCGTATACACGTTATTCCGACATATTAAAGGATGAATATGTAAAATAGTATTCCTTATGGATACGAAAGAAATAATACCCCTTACGAATACAACAAATAATATCCCTTACCAAACGAAAAAAACATCTCTTACGAATACAACAAATAATATCCCTTACCAAACGAAAATAACATCCCTTACCTTAGTAGAAGACTGGATACTACAATAGTGAAGTAGCAGAATACTCTTCTTCTTTTTCTCTATAGTTTCTCTATCTTTAGTTTCTCTTATGAGTCTTAGTGAATTGGTGAGAATGAAAGACGAATTAAGCTTTTATTTATAGGAGAAATGACTAAATTGTAACTAATTCACGAACGGTCCAGATTGATTTACTAGCAGAACGGATGGTCCATATTAATTACTATTAAAACCACAACCGACGGTCCAGATTGATTTACTTTTAAAACCACCATCAACAGTCCAGATTGATTTACTTTTAAAATCACCATCAATGGTCTAGATTGATTTACTATTAAAACCACCATCGACGGTCCAGATTAATTTACTATTAAAACCACCATCGACGGTCCAGATTGATTTACTATTAATACCACCACCAATGGTCCAGATTGATTTACTATTGAAACCACCACCAATGGTCCAGATTGATTTACTTAATACACTTTAGTACCCCTAAAGTTTTCCAAGTTTGCATTATTCCCCTCTAACTTTTGTCATTCACTTATGTTTAATAAACACATTTTTAATATTTCAACAATTATTTATCATTAATATTATAACTTACAATATTGACAACCAGATCATTCCCAGGTAAGAGGGGGCTTTCTGATAAAGATTTCTCCTTATTGGCGTGTAATTAGGTGACCAAACCTCATTCCTCGACAGAACTTTCTAAAAATTGTCAATAATGTAAATAATCATATGAATAAATGTGTTTTCTTAATTATTAATTTTATAATATAAAATATAATGCCGATGATACCGTGACAGAATACTTTTATAAAGTTATTTGTTTTATTCGACTATAAATAGAATATATTATATTTTATTATGCATAGTGCTTGCATAGTAAAATCTTTTATAAAGTTATTCGTTTTATTAGATTATAAATAGAATATATTATATTTTATTTAAAAGATTTTGCTTTATTAGAATATTTTATTTATACTGCATAGTAAATCAATATGGACCGTCCGTTTAAAAGTAAATCAATCTGGACCGTTCACGAATTAGTTACTATTCAGTCCATTCTCCTATAAATAGAAGCTCATTCCTTCATTATTTCTTACAATTCACTTTGAAACTCTAGAGAGAAATTATAGAGAGAAAGAAGAAAAGTATTCTCGCTACTTCACTACTCCTATATCCAGCTTTCTTCTAAGGTAAGGGTATTATTTCTTTTGTATTCATGAAGAGAACTTACATTATTCCATTCTTTATTATTTTGTTGGAATAACCTGTATACGCGGACTACCCTATACTTGGTGAAATTCTTCTGTTATTCCATTCTATATTATTATATTGCAATAACCTGTCTATGTAAAGTACTGCATACATGGTAAAATTCTTCTATTATTCCATTATTTATCATTCTGTTGGAACATCATGTATGTGCTTTACGCATGACCTGGTTCCATTATTTATCATCCTGTCAGTGCTTTACGCATGACCTGGTTCCGTTATTTATTATTCTTTTGGAATATCCTGTCTTTGCGTTTACGCATGACCTGGTTCCATTATTTATTATTACGTTGGAATATCTTGTCTGTGCAATTACGCATGACCTGGTTCCGTTATTTATTATTCTATTCGAATAACCTATCTGTGCGGTCTATCGCATGCCTGGTGATTTCTTTTATTATTTCATTCTTTATTATACTCAGTTGGTTAAAGTTTTGACTTCTATACTCCATGAAATTAGTGAAATATCCTTGATATTTGCGTTTCATCCAGTATCTTTTTATGGAAATATTCTTTTGAGCATTCTTGAATTTTACTCTACAAAGAAGTATCATGTTGATAATTTGGACGTTATTAGTTCCCGGATAAATTAATTCTTGAACTTGTTTTATTTAATTATTATGTCATTGTCATCATTCTCATGTTTATATTATGTTGAAAGTCATCTGTGGCCTGTAGTGCATAGATGGACTTGGTATGATTATGACCAGGGATTATTCGGTATAATCATAACCGTAATGTTACAAATGATGTGAAAAAAGTCCTCATTGGCTCGTAGTGCATTGATGGACATTTTTTAGTATGATTATGGCTATTGATTCTCTTCGGCCAAGGGTGCAAGGATGAATTGTTTTATGGCATGATCAGGACCATTGATGAAAACATGATTATCTTTAGCCCGTAGTGCATGGATAATTCGTGGTCGTGATACTAAAGAATATCATTGGCTTGTAGTGTAGGGATGATTTGATGATGTAGATTATTTATTAAGCTAAGTTTCAGCGATAAAAGTGATGAAAAACCATTTAAATCATAGAAGATAGTAGATTTTATTCTCTACTTGACTCTTCTAATGGATTGCTTGTTCCGTTGCCGTTAAACTTGATGTTTGTTATATTATATCGGTTTAACAACTTTGAAGAAAACTAACGATAATTTATTCTCGCATTATCTTAGTCATAATATTTCTTCTTCGGGCTAGTTCAAATCACCCTTTTTGCTTTCATTGTTCTCTTGAGGAAATGAGAACGTAGCGAGGGGACTAGTCGAAGGAAGCGGTGGCGGAACAGGATGATAGCATTAGTAGTCCTCACTATTCTATGAAATAGTGTGATAATAAATGTAATAAGATTGAATTTGAGTGTGGATATTGTCTAGATGACAATATTCGTGTTAAAACTCTCAGATATGTTTTATCGTATTTTGAGTTTGAATACTGTCTAGAAGACAATATTTATATTAAAACTCACAGCTCATGTTGTATAATTAAGTTTGTATTTGAATTCTGTACCATGTATTTGGCGACTCAAGATGGGTGATGTATACCTATTTTGGGGGCGTCATATATAGAAGTCTTTTACTACAATATTGTGAGTATAATATTGTGAGTATTTCTATTAAGTGTAATGTTACTCCAACTGTAGATAAGGATTGCAAGCATTGTTTAAGTTGATCAATTTCATAGAAGGCAGAATCAAATCACAAGATAAGGTAAGGGATATCATTATTATGGTAAGGGGATATCATTTTTATGGTAAAAAGAATATAATTTTCTTTCATACTCCACATTATGGTAAGATATTATTATTCGTTTATTCATTTTATCATTAAATGGTGAAAAGTCCTGAAAGAATTAGAATATTCTTAATAGTTTGTGCTTCATCTATTATTATGTTATCAATTTGGACTCTGGCTAATTAAGTTGAAAATCATTAAGATCTATGTTATCTTATTATTCTGATGATTTATGTCATTCATTATATATATCATTGTCATCATTCTCATGCTTATATTATGTTGAAAGTCATCTATGGCCAGTAGTGCATAGATGGACTTGGTATGATTATGACTAGGGATTATTCGGTATAATCATGACCATAATGTTACAAATGATGTGGTGAAAGTCATCTTTGGCCCGTAGTGCATAGATGGACTTAGTATGATTATAACCAGGGATTATTCGGTATAATCATGACCGTAATTAAAAACACGAATATCCTTGGCCCGTAGTGCATGGATAATTCGTGGTCATGATACTTATTAAGTTTGAGTCTCAAAGCATTATTGGTTTTATTTGTATATCTTTGGCACCAGTGCAAAGATGGATTGTTGGTTAATGGTTTTACAATTTGTATATCTTTGGCATGCAAGATAAAAGTTGGATTTGTTGATTTACTTGATTATAAATATGAATTGTGATTTAATTATAATCTGTGGTGGTTCAGGTGAAGACAGGTGATGAGAGTTCTCTTTGTCTTGGGGATAACCAAGAACTGTTAATGAGTATTACAGGAATGAAATATTAACGATGAACTTTTAATCTAGAGGAGATAGTAGACATTATGTTCTACTTAACTCTTCTAATGGATTGTTGATTCCGCTGCTATTATGGTTGGAAACTTTTATCTTCTACCATATATTCTAAATATCTGAATTATTATTAATGAAGGCTATTAATAATTTAATTATCTTAAGTCATGATATTCTTTACTGGGCTATTTGTGCTCACCCTTTTACTTCACCGCCCCTTTCAGGTAATAAAAGTGTAGCTGGGATTAGCAGAGAGAACATGGGTATAAAGTGGTGATACGAATTAGTCACAAGCCTAATCAAATTATAAAACGGTGTGGCATAATAATTTTATTGAGAACTTAAAATGTGTGTGACATGTTTTATACATCATTTGACATTTAATTTTGGTGAACAACAATAGGGTGAGGCGAATCAGAATTTGGAAGCGTCAAAGGTGCACTCCATTAGAATGAGGAGAACATAAATCTTCTCGTGTTCCTTCAGGGACTTGATATAATTGTTGTTGTACCTTATATGGCATTATATTAATTTAAATATGAATATTGTCGTACTATATATGTAACAATATTTGTATTAAAACTCACAGTATATGAGTCGTCGTATTTTGCACGACAGTTGTATAAATGGAGTTGTAAGTAGTGTATTTTCTGGCGACCCAAGATGGGTGATGTATACCTATTTTGGGGGCATCACAAAAGGCACTATCCATTTCATTCATCTTAGCCTTCTTCGTTTGAACTTTGGCTTCAGCACGATCTACACGCTGAATAGCCTTCATCCAAGCGTCCTCTGCTCTTGCACGCTTAGCTAATTCCTCTTTCAAGTCATCTTTCAGCTTTTCCACTTCAGTCTTCATCTTCTCATTCTCAGCCAACAACTCCTCTTGATGTCCTTCTGTGTGACTAGGTTCCACTCCGTGTTCCCAAGTCGTTAGTCGAGTTCCTAAATCTCCGCATCCTTCTTCTCTATGGTAACATGACGCATCTCAGCTAACTCCTTCAGCTCCTCAATCTTATCCTGTAATTTTATATTACGATCGTATAGCTCGTCATACATCTCAACTGATATGGAGTTTGGTGGAAAATCCATAGGATCCTCATCCTCCACCTCTATCTCCTCAGAATTCTCCTCCTCAGGATCAGACATAGGCTCAACCTCCTATTCTATTATAGCGACCAACAGAGAAGGCTTTCTCTGAATTAACTGATCCTGAACCACCTGAACAACTCGGGGTTCCTCATCTCTAGGTACCTGAGGCATCTCTTCCCTAGCTTGACTGGATCCTTCAACGCTAGACATCCTGACAACAAAAGACTTTTAAGTTTTATTTATAATGTGACACTCTTCGATACTCGCGAGTACATAAGTTATTAACACATAGCACATAAAGTCTTTTATTTTTTATCTTTAATGGATGCCTTAATCCATTCCTTAAAACTCGATAAGAGTTTGACACCACTATGTTTTCTGTCTCCTTAAAGGTTATTTCCTAAGGTTTTCCCCACCTAAGGTTTATAACCTAAAGCTTTGATACCAACTTGTGACACCCCCAAATCCGGGTACTTCATTTCCACAAGATTTAGTGCTCACTATCCAAAAACAATTACATCTAACTACCCATAATAAAGGATAAAGACATAACTTAAATAACTTAAATAATAGTCTTCCCCATTAAAGGGTTACATCAACTTAAAACAATCACAGGTAATCTAACATTAAACTATTACATAAGTCTGTGGAATACATCACAAAATAACATAAGTTTTATAAAATAAATTCAAATAAGTCTTCATCATTTGGAAATCTTGCCCTTTCCTTTCCTAGAAGATGGCTCATCGACTTTCTCAACTTTAGCTGCAGTGTTAATTGCAAGAGTGAGCAAAAGATTGCTCACTAATATAAAGAATAATAATAGCAACAACATGAGATTAAGCAATGAATACTAAATAATAGAGAACTCGTTCTACAAATCAAGAATAGAAAACAAGTTCAAGATTTATATCTGAGGGTCTTAAGACCACGAACTATGTCCCCAGTAACTAGGTATTTTTTTTTACCTCAACCTTAATAGTCGTTTAGACTATACAGATCCTTCTTTACGTACTTAGGGGGATCAGCCCTTTGTACCATTTATTGTGCATAAACATCTAAACGCTAATGCGTACATAATCCCCTATATTAGGGTTGTTCAGCTCAGTTTGACTTTAGGATTTCCGCACTAAAGAAAGTATAGTGGAACTAGCTTATCAGTGGTTCTAGAATTTTTAGAATGCTCATCAATTATAGATTATTCCAATCAATAAAAGTTTGTTTGCTAGTCGAAGGTTCAACATAATAATATAGGATTGTACAACGATACTTAAGTCAAAGATTGAATAATGACAATATACAATTGAATAAACTGTTAGGTTAGTAATATTCATGAACGCAATCAAATTGCATAAAATAAGTGGAAACGTGGAAAATCAGAGTTTTAAAAAGTTTACAAACCATATACTCGGATCATCCTTTATGCATAATTATTGATTAAACGAAAAGGATAAAGAATAAGAATCATACCCTTGAAGATTCGAGCTTCCTCAGGTACAAGTTCACCTCCAATCCTTTTCGCGTTCAACTTGAATCCACCGGGTTTGGTTCCTTCCTTTGATCAACGTTAGCCACCCAAGTGTTTGGCCTCTAAAGGTGATCCACCAAGGAAGAAGAAAGATTTAAGAAGATGGGTGGTTGGCTAAACCCTAGTTTTCTATCTCTATAAAAAAAGAACGTACTCTCCAACTCTTAGAATTGTGTATATTGATATTTGATATAAGACTCACCTTATAAAGATATCAGGTAACCCTATTTAATTAAAATAAGGTATTATTTATTTAATTAAACTCTTTTAATTAAATTGGCTCCCTAATCTTATTAGGAATAATTAAACTCTAACTAATTTTCCCTCCTAATCCTATTAGGAATAAATGAGAGTACTTATATTAAATTAATTCCTAAACTCTTTTAGAAATTAAAATAATAATAATTGTAATAATATTAATAAGACTCCTCTTACTAATTTATATTTAATATTTCTAAAATATTAAATAATAAATATTAAGCTATTTAATTTATTCTATCACCATAGATTAAATTAAATATACTTAACATATTATTACGATTATGCAATTAACTTCTTAAATAATTATTTTTCCTTTTATGGTGTGACCCTTTCGGTTCTTCATATTAAACCGGTTGTGAATAAATCAATTAGAACAATTCTAATCTTATTTAAATAAATAAATTAAACAATTAATTTATTTAAATAAATAATATTTATTCTATAATAGGGATAAGCCTCCCTAGCGATCAACGACTTTTTAGATAATATAGATTTTAACATTAATCATAAAAGAACCTTTGAGTAAATAGTTACCGTACAATTCAATCCTTCCACCATACAATGTCCCAATTAAATATAAGACATGGAATTACTGTCAAGTCTTATTTTGTTTAATTATATGTATTTCGACTCTTAAATGCACAACTCTAAATAATGCAAATTAGAAACTCATTTCTAATTTCATTCTGCCTTGGCCAAGGACTACTGGGTTGTTATTTATCGAATCACATAGGATATTTCTCTTCTTTTACTAGAAGTGGTAGATTCTTTATTGATCATACATTATCTCCATGTACAACTTATTATATCCAAGCATACCCTTTGATATACCCTAAGGGTCTTAAGAAATAAGTCAAAGTATAACTCATCATACACAAGATACTATAATGATCTCAAGTCCAAGGATCACTTGTACTACTATCAGTACAGGAATTCCTATTGATAGGCAAGTAAAACACCATTAGGTATTCCTTAGCGAGCCACGTTCAGTGAACTTATTCCCTAATAAGCACCTACATACTTGCTTTAGTGTCTCCACACAAATGATCATGAGATTAATCATCCTCATCAAATGAGCAAGCAACGTATGTACCAATCTATCCGGATTCACTAATCCCCAATTTAGTAATCCAACGATTGGGAACTATTTTAGTTTTAAGCTTTCTAAGAATTTAGATCTCATTAGAATGATCATCATCATTATTCTAAAAGCATTACTTAAAACTATGGGTTTATCACATATTATAAAACAGCATCATGTAGATAATTAATAGCCTTTAATAAATTAATATTATTTATTAATAAATGAATAAGATTGTTATAAAGTATATGCTTTATCATCAAACATGATTGGCTTATGTGCATACTACTTTCAATCTCCCACTTGCACTAAAGCCAATCGTCATGGTATCTCATACCCTTCTCTCTAAGTGACGATTATCCTGCTGTTGGATTAGCTTTAGTTAATGGATATGTAATGTTGTTCTTGAGAATCCACTATCTCTATAGTGATTTCCCATCTTTCAATGATTCCTATAATCAAATGAAAGTGTCAGAACACATGTTTATATCCAAGATGAGACTTAAGAACTATTCCTAGTTCTGTAATGAACTTATCCTCCAAACAATCAACTTACAGCTACATTTACAGCTATATACTTTGTCTTTATCACTAAACCAACAACTCTTTTCTGTTTGGAACCTTTCCAATTCACTGCACTACCGTTCAAGGTAACGCTTTACCTTAAAGTGGATTTTCTATCGTCTTGGTCTGTCTAAAAAAACTTGAGTCTGTTAAGCCCTCTAGTTTTAATTTAAACCCACCATGAATATGATAACATCCTTAGTGTCGGTTAGGTACTTTAAGATGTTTTTCACTAACTCATAGTGAACTTCTCCAGAATATGACTGATCAACATCAGGTCTTGTATATTTCATTATATACATGATTGTCACTCATGCAATCTCTTTTTTAAGAGTCTATGGGATTATTAAGAGAGATACACTCCAGGACTCATCAACATGAGACAACTCTTGGAGTTTTCCATGCTAAATAACTTTAGCATCAAATGAATATACGTTCTTTGGGTTAAGTCGAGCATCCTTTTAAATCTATCTATATAGATTTGTATCCCCAATTTAGATACTCTTCCCAAATCATTCATGGAGGAATGTTTCGATAACTTTATCTTTACTATTTGTAGCATTGGCATGTTATTCCTTATCAATAGTATATCAATATATAATACTAAGAATGTAACGACGCTCCCACTGACCCTTTTGTGCACACTAGGTTCACTCTTGTTTTTGATAAAATCAAACTCTTTTGATTATCTCATCAAAATGAATGTTCTATATTTGAGAAGCTTGCTTCAATCCATTTCTCTGAGTGTCTACAACTCTTACCTCATCGTATGTAACTGGATCATCATCTTCTATGATGCGTACCTCATCATCATCATCTATGATGAATCCATACCTCTCAGGTATCTTCGGTACTATTCCAGATTTATGATTCAATTGTGGTACAATAGGTCTATCTACAGGTTTCTCTTATTTAAATTATAGTGTTTTGTGGTTCTTGAACTCTTAAAGATTCTATTATCTTCCCACTAGCCCCTTCAATGATAAACACCTTTATCTTAGAAGGCATCATGTTTCGCAACAAACACCTTTTTGCTTAAGTAGGATTATAGAATATATACCCTAAACTTACTTTAGGATGCCCCACAAATTGACACTTGTCAAATTTTGTCCCAAACTTATCCCTTTGAAACATTTTCACATAAGTTGGACAACTCCTTATCTTAACATACTTAAGATTAGGAATCATCCATGTCCATAAATTTTATGGAGTCTTGGGGCTGCATTTTGAGGTTACCTTTTTTGTAGATATGTAGCCAATTCTAGGACATGACCCTAGAGGGATACTGGAATGTCGGTAAAATCATTATGGACCACACCATGTCCAACAAGGTATGATTTTTCCTTTCAGATACATTAATCAATTATTGCGTATAAGGAGGCGTCCATTATGAGAAAACCATTTGAGATGATCTAGAAACTTATTGCACAAGTATTTATTCCATGATCTAATCAAAGAATCTTAATACTTTGCCAATTTGTTTCACTTCTAAATTATTTGAACCTTTCAAATAATTCACACTTGTATTTCAATAAATACACACATTCAACTCTTTGAATGATCATCTCCTTTTCTTATACTAGTTTGTTCAATTTACAAAATAATTTTTCACGTACGTCAAGTATACAAAACTCATTAAGTAATATTTTAGTTCTATACAAAATATTATTATTATAAATAGAACAATAATTGTTCTTAAATATAATATCAAAGATTTCATTGTCCAATAATAAAATGGAAATAATGTTTCTAACAAGAACTGGAATACAATAACAACTTATTGACTTAATAGATTTGCCCGTAGCAATAACTATAAGTTTCTATGACTAATGTGGCAACCTTTGCTTCATTTCCCACACATAGGATTAGTTATATTTTTTTATCTTTATACTTCTGCTTGGTCCCTTGATAAATCTATATTTATGATAACCAAAGTTGTTATCCAATACCCAAGTAGAACCTTGACTTAAAGAAAAATTTATTTCATTCATGAACAAAACTGTATTTATAACCGAAGCTTCATTAAGTTTATTCTGATTAGCCTCTGCAAGATGCTTCTCGTAGTTTCTTTCCAGTGTCTAGGCTTATTGCAGTGGAAGCAAACTCCTTTGCTATCCTTATCAGTTTTATTCTTATTATCCTTTGTTTTTGCCTTTCAATATACCTTCTTTGAATCAGTCTTCTTTTCAGAAGATCATTTGGCCCCTACCAGTAAGACATGGTCTTTCTTGGTTGGAAAGTGACTCTCAACATTTTTCAACATATTAAGAAAATCAGTGAGGCTGATATCTAGCTTTTTCATATGAAAAATTCACAACAATTGTGAAAGGAGCTCGAGAGTGAGTGAAAGATCAAATTTTGGCTCAACTCTCCATCCATGACAAAATTTGTTGTCCTAATTGATCAATCAAACTAATAATATTAAGGACTTTTATATGTACTATAGTTTCATCGGTCATTCTAGATCGAAAGAGCTCTTTAGATATCTAATATCTATCAGTCTTACTTTCCTCACCATCAACTACTTGATGTAAAGGAATATAGTAGGAGCATCCATAGTTTCATGCTGACGCTGAAGCAAGTTACTCATGGATGCGAGAATGATGTATTGAGCCAACTGTGCATCATCTTGTCACTTTATAAAAGTAGTAATCTCTTTCTCAGAGGTATTGTCTGCAACCATTGTAGGGATAGGCGTATTAAAGACATAAGACAACTTTTCAGCCATGAGAACTATTCTCAAATTCCTTAACCAAACCATTTAATTCGGTCTGGTTAAATAACATCTAATATGCTTCGCAGTGATAGTAATTTAGACATTGTAAAATTCTGTAAATGAATTTGTAATTAACAACATTTTAGCATTCATTCTTTTATTAATTACCAAAATAATTTAGGTCTTGTTTTAAATTGGTATCTCCCACTATTTTCTTCAAACTATATTACCTTCAATATATATAGTTCGGCAATATCTAATTAAAGATATGCTAGTGAGAATAAGGATCTCATTTCAAATGTATATAGCCTTGTGGTGACACAACAATCTATATATAAATAAATAGGTAGACAACTCTTGTCAATTACATCAACTATGCAACTCCTTGTATTTTTCCTATTAGATCATAATGGTCAAGTGTGTGCACATCTGAACTAAAATGATTTAAGTTAAGTCCAACCAAGCACTCCATATATTCAAAAAAAGAAAAATATTGTCCTTGTGGTGACACAACAAAACAATATTGTTCAATTTTCTTTATAAGCATCAAATGTGCTAAAATTAACATCTCAAAGAATTAAGATAAGCCTTGTGGTGACACAACAAACTTATAATAATTAATTGATACTCTATTATTTTTATCATGCTAGAAGACGACGTTCGATATTCCAAATATCTTTGAACGCTTAGGACTTAATATAAAAAATTTGAGGGTTTGTTATTAATTTGTCACATCTTGTTTAACGTGCATGCACACACACACACTCTATATATATATATATATATATATATATATATATATATATATATATATATATATATATATATATATATATAGAGAGAGAGAGAGAGAGAGTATAAGCATGCACATATAGAATACTATATTCTACCCGGATTGATTATGGACTTTATTCTAGTTTGATTCACTAGAGCCACCAAGTGAACCAAAAGGTCAAACCTTAGGGGTGCATGAATTAATATTTAAATATAACTATTACATTTAAACCCGGGCTCCATTATAAACGGGTCTTCAAGTGCTCCTTTCTCCTTGATCTCCAGTTCTTCAAAATTAATTCTAACTTTTCTTATTACAAAACTATTTAAAATAAATAAAAACATTGATCAGCAGTCAAGGGGAAGTACATAGGAGGAAGTTAGAATTTACATTAAGAAAAATTAGAGAAGACGAGGTACGCAGACCCCATTTAATAAAACTCACACATTCATGCATCCAACTAAAATAAAATCCAATCACATTGTTTACATTAAGAAAAAATAGAGAAGACGAGGTACGCAGACCCCATTTAATAAAACTCACACATTCATGCATCCAACTAAAATAAAATCCAATCACATTGGCCAATAGTCCATAATCAATCCCATTTATTATCATACACATCACCATATGCATTAATAAATAACATTCATCTCATGAATAATAAACATTCAATATATATACATATATATATATATATATATATATATATTGATATCATTTAATGGGCAAATATTTGTTAGCATAAAATCTAATTTTGAATCAAAATAAACTCTTTTATTTTAATCCAAATTTAAATTAAAATAAACCTCTTTTATTTTAATTTATCCAATTTGGAATAAAATAAACTATTTTATTTTAATCAAAAACTTTAATCAAAATAAACTCATTTATTTTAATTAATTATGGAATCCAATTCCAAGTAAAAAAAAAAACTCCTTTATTAAAGAAAATACAGATTCTCCTTCCTATTCACAAATAAACTCCTTTATTTTGAATAATATGAAATCTTATTTCATATCTAAATAAACTCCTTTATTTAAGGAAACATGGATTTACTTTTCTATTTACAAATAAACTCCTTTATTTTAGAAAATATGGAATTCAATTTCAACTCCAATTAGTTAGCATGAAATCTAATTTTAAAATTAAAATAAACTTTTTATTTTAATTATAAAATTATTAAGAATATTATATATATATATATATATATATATATATAATATAACTAAAACCGTCTGACTGTAATCGTTATATATATAAAGCAGGGCATTTGGTTAGTATTATTATATAGAATATAATATTCTAGCGTGAATGTCCCTTGAAGCACGTAACTATCATTAACTAAGCACGTGAAGCACGTAACTTCTGTTAACTATCATTAACCAAAGCACGTGAATCACATATATATTAACATATACCTTGAATCCATGAATTCTCCTACTGAAACATATATGTGTGTGTGTGTATATATATATATATATATATATATATATATATATATATATATATATTATAAAACATGCACTTTAAGATCCTGCAACCTTGAATAAAATTGATTCAGCGAAACAGGAAAAAAAAAGGATTCGCGAATTGCAAGCTTTTGTGAATATGATTTCTGTTTTTTTTAATAAATTTTATGCAACAAATTATGTCCATTTAAATTGTTCTAAACACATATCAATATAATATCAAATTAAACAATTAATAATTTGCATAAAGGTTTGGCTCTGATACCACTGTTAGGTTTGTAATATTCATAAACGCAATCAAATTGCATAAAATAAGCAGAAACGTGAAAAATTAGAGTTTTAAAAATTTTACAAACCATATACCCAGATCATCCTTTATGCATAATTATTAATTAAACAAAAAGAATAAAGAATAAGAATCATACCCTTGAAGATTCGAGCTTCCTCAAGTACAAGTTCACCTCCAATCCTTTTTGCGTTCAACTTGAATCCACCGAATTTGGTTCCTTCCTATGATCAACATTAGCCACCCAAGTGTTTGGCTTCTAGAGGTGATCCACCAAGGAAGAAGAAAGATTCAAGAAGATGGGTGGTTGGCTAAACCCTAGTTTTCTATCTCTATAGAAAAAGAACGTACTCTCCAACTCTTGGAATTGCGTATATTGATATCTGATATAAGACTCACCTTATAAAGATATCAGGTAACCCTATTTAATTAAAACAAGATATTATTTATTTAATTAAACTCTTTTAATTAAATGGGCTCCCTAATCTTATTAGAGATAATTAATTAAACTCTTTTAACTTATTTTCCCTCATAATCCTATTAGAAATAAATGAGAGTACTTATATTAAATTAATTCCTAAACTCTTTTAGAAATTAAAATAATAATAATTGTAATAATATTAATAAGACTCCTCTTATTAATTTATATTTAATATTTCTAAAATATTAAATAATAAATATTAAGCTATTTAATTTATTCTATCACCATATATTAAATTAAATATACTTAACATATTATTACAATTATGTCATTAATTTCTTAAATAATTATTCTTCCTTTTATGATGTGACCCTTTAGGTTCTTCATATTAAACCGGTTGTGAATAAATTAATTAGAACAATTCTAATCTTATTTAAATAAATAAATTAAACAATTAATTTATTTAAATAAATAATATTTATTCTACAATAGGGATAAGCATCCCTAGCGATCAACGACTTTCTAGATAATATAGATTTAAACATTAACCATAAAAGAACCTTTGATTAAATAGTTACCGTATAATTCAATCCTTCCACCATACAATGTCCCAATTAAATATAAGACATGGAATTACTGTCAAGTCTTATTTTGTTTAATTATATGTATTTCGACTCTTAAATGCACAAATCCAAATAATGCAAATTAGAAACTCCTTTCTAATTTCATTCTGCCTTGGCCAAGGACTACTGGGTTGTCATTTATCGAATCACATAGGACATTTCTCTTCTTTTACTAGAAGTGGTTGATTCTTTATTGATCATACATCATCTCCATGTACAACTTATTATACCCAAGCATACCATTTGATATACCCTAAGGGTCTTAAGGAATAAGTCAAAGTATAACTCATCATATACAAGATACTATGATAATCTCAAGTCCAAGAATCACTTGTACTACTATCACTACACGAATTCCTATTGACAGACAAGTAAAACTCTATTAGGTATTCCTTAGCGAGCCACGTTAAGTGAACTTATTCTCTAATAAGCACCTACATACTAGCTTTAGTGTCTCCACATAAATGATCATGAGATCAATCATCCTCATCCAATGAGCAAGCAACGTACGTACTAATCTATCCGGATTCACTAATCCCCAATTTAGTAATCCAACGATTGGGTACTATTTTAGTTTTAAGCTTTCTAAGAATTTAGATCTCATTAGAATGATCATCATCATTATTCTAAAAGCATTGCTTAAAACTATAGGTTTATCACATATTATAAAATAGCATCATGTAGATAATTAAAAGCCTTTAATAAATTAATATTATTTATTAATAAATGAATAAGATTGTTACAAAGTATATGCTTTATCATCAAACATGATTGGCTTGTGTGCATACTACTTTCATAAACATGGTATATTCAGAGTGTTATATACAAAAGAGCTATGAAATCTCATTTGGAACAATGAATTTAAACAGTTTATGCTTTAAATAGCAAAGAACAAAAGTTAGGAATGTGAAGCTCGCTCAATATAAAGGATTAGAATACAAGAGCTTGCATACTTATAAACAAGATTTAATCAATAACTTGCTCAACTTAAATATAAGGTTTAGGAACTTGCAATAATGACAAATGAGGGTTAGAGAACTTGCTTGACAACAAAAGGTAAATATAGTTATTAAACTTGCATCCATTATTAAGAGAATGAAGTTAGGAAACTTGCCTTGTGCATAAGCTACACAAGTTTAATAAACGTTCACCAATTACCCTACATATACCATTAGGATTGCAATATCGATTAGTTATACTATCATTATCTTTATAAGTTCAATGCACCATTTTATTTAAGTTATAACCCTTAACTTAAGGTCTAACCATATTGGTTAATCACACAACATGAATCTTAAAACTCACTATCACATAATGTAAAGCTTTAGCATTCAATCCTCACCTCTAATTCATAAAACATTGAATTTCAATCATTATATAACTTGTTAAGTAATTACATACAAATCTTCATTTTTTGGTGTTACATTACGTTAAAATCTGTTATTATATCTTATAATATAATTCAACATCTTATCATGCATACAAGACTAGGTTGAGTTAACATATAATAGACTGCAATTAACAAAACACACCGCTTTCCGTCAGATACTTTGCCGAGGAATCAAGGTATTTCTTAGGTTTGCCCAAAACATATATAAGCAGCCGCATTTTGCGCACGACCTCAAAAAACCAACAAGCAATTGCTGTCGTTTAAGCCTTTGGTACAGGTATGCAAGGCCAAGATCTGCAGATAGAAATTGCAAGAGTTTTCACATTACATACACACCAACATTCTAATTTCCCAATTTCTACAGAAATTCACATACCCAAAAACTAGAATTTTGTTAACAAAAACACCAAGCATGCATTTCATAATTCTACCAATATAAACATTTCATAAAATCAACTTTAAGGATCAAAAATCATATTTTTACTAATTTCTTCATATTTCAACACATTTAGCGAATTCAATCACCAAATCCTTGTTTCTTAACCAAATTACACCATTTCAATTGTGTTGTTTTCGTTTCTTGATATACTAACACAATTCACAACCAATTTACAGATTATAACAAGGATTAAACACAAAAAAAATTTTGACTCAATTAAGCCATTTCATATATATATATATATATATATATATATATATATATATATATATATATATATATATTTGTTATTGAAATCTTCTTTTTCAAACCAATTTCCATAAATTTGATCACTAACACAAGATTATAGATGACAACTAACAGGTTTAACAAGATTATACATACATATAATCAATATCTTAAACAACAATTCAACAAAAATTCCAATTTCAGAGAATAGAAATTACAAAACTACAAGTTAGAATTAGGAGTAGATTATACATTTAATCCTTGTTTTATATAAGCAAAGATAACAACAATCCTTTCCAAAAACATCTCTTTTCCAACTCTCAATTCTCTGTAATTCTCTCTAGCTCCTCTTATCTAGTCTCTATTCTTAGGTTTTTAGCAAAATACGTAATATAACCCAACTGAGTGCTTAATAAACTGATAAACGTGGGTTATCAGTTTATTCAAGCCAAAAGACTCAGTTGTTATATTAACCAAATGCCATAAGGCTCTGTTTGGTTTGCACAAAACTCCCCCCTTCTAATTTATTTGTATATTACATATATTATATAGTTCCATTTGTCACACATTTTTATTTAACTAATTTTAATAACTTACAATGACAATTAAAAAAATTATAATCTGCATTATAAGTATACTTATGCTTAACAAATTACTACATATCTACTTTAATTATTAAATTAAACTAGAACATCATTTTATTTAATTTAATTATTTCCTTAAATATTAAATAATTAATTTAATTTAATTATTTCATTAAATTAAATCTTCAAATAATAAAATTACCATTAATTAATTTAGTTAACACACACACACACACACTTAACTAAATTATTACACCATAATTTTATCAATTATTTATTTATCTCAATAAATAAATTAATTAAAATATTTTTTAATTTAATAAATATTTTTAAATTACATAAAAATTCTCGGTCGTTACAATTACAATAAGAATTGAACACTAATTTTAGTTCTAAATTCCGCCTTTTTGTACTTTTATAACAAAACCCAAATCTTTACTTAAAAACTTATTTCATGCAAATTTAACTTCTGAAAATCGTTTCTAATTCACATAAAACAAACTATATATACATGTCAACATATGTAACAACTTATCAACTTAATTCATCAACCAAAACCAAAATTTTAACACCAAAATCACATATGTTGTATATTTATCATCAAAACCCACGTTCTTCATGCTTTAATATATTTGATTGCTCTAAATCACATATAAATCATATAGATTTGGATTATACATGCATATAAACATATATAATCAATTTCTCAATAATTTGGCCATCAAATTCACTTTACAGAGAACTAAAATAACTTTCATGGAGAAAATTCAAGAATGTAAATTAAAGCTTGAATATAAGAGATTACCCTTGATTGTTTGTTTAGATTAGTAGGAGATGATAGCAACTCCTTTGATTCTTAAATCTCACAAATTCTCTCAAATTTTCTCTCTAAACTCTCTCTGTTTTTTCAAAGTTTAGGTCTCATAAAATAAAATATGTAAGTATAAAAATAAGACTGATATAAGCGCGCACAGATAACTGACACAACATGGGTATCAGTTAAGCGCATCATGGCTTAACTGATCCCATGTTCTTAAGGCCATGTTTGGCTTGAACATTAATTTCTTTTTCCAATTTATTTTAATTAACTTATTATTATATAGTTTATTTGTCACACTTTAATTAATCAAATAATATTATTTAAACTCAATTAAATAAAAGGTAAAATTACTTATTAAATCAAATCATCACATAATTAAAATTATCATTCTTTAATTATGTCAAACCATTAAATCTCTAATTAATTATTAAATTAATTAGAATAACATTATACTTATTAAATAATTCATTTAATCAAATAAGCTCAATTAAATACATATTTTGGATAATAAATTATTCACATTAATTTAATCGATGTAACACATATAATTAAATTAATCTACCATAAATTCCTCAATTATTTATTTAACCCAATAATTAAATCATCAAAAAATATTTATTTAATTCAATAAATATTCAAATTAAATTACAAAAATCTTGTTCGTCATAGGATTCAACTGACATCCATTCCAGCAAGCCTGGATTCATTAATTTCTAATCCAGCAAACTGGATTCAACTGATTTTCAATCCAGCAAGCTGGATTCATTAATTCTTTTCATGAAAATACCAAATCAACTTATTATTTTTCTATCCTTTGGCAAAACATATATACATATATTTCATGCACAAAAATATTTTTTCTATAATTTTTCAACTCCCTTTAGTATTTTTCAAAAATCATTTTTAGTTCGTAGCTTAAGAAATTAGCCCTATCATTCTCAACTCCAGAAATTCCCATCTCTTGGTATAATCTTAAACATATTAACGTGAACATATAGTTTAAATTTCATGGCTAGAGGAGTCATAGAACTCCAGTTATAGTCATTTTTGTCAGAAAAATCCAAATATTGAAATGATCATAACTTGGTCAATTTAAGTCAAAATGAGCTCATTTTTGGACATGAGCTACTTTATATCATATATTTTCATGTCCCAAAAGGCTGGAATTTATTTCAAAAATTAAATGGTTGAAACTTCCCTCGAAAAATCTTGGGCAGTTTATTTTTGATATTTTCACCTTTTTCCTACTTTGCCAAAAACAGTCCATACGGAAATCTACAACTCTTTTTTCAGTGAATCCACTTGGGTCTACTAGATAACTTATACATTTAGCACCTCTCTTTGACGGGTCGTAAAAATAAGATGTAGATCAAAAAGGTAGAAATCAGAAATACATAAAAATTTATGGTTTATAAACTAGAAAAATTACTTTTCTTTTCTTTTGATTTTCAAACCAAACAACACCCAAAATGGGTAGATCTAAAAATAAAACACTCATCAACAAGTAGATACAAAGTTTTTGAGTTTAGAAACATAGATTCAAGTTTTGATTTAAACAACTAAGAATAACTTAGATAAATGGTGGTTTATACCTTGATATTTTCTTGATCTTTCAAAGTAGATGTTGATCTTGGGTAGTTTGAATATCAAAACCTCCTCCCCTTAACCTCTTGTAGCTACCGAATTTGCTCATCTCTCTCTCTTGGTTTTCTTTTTGGTAAGAAATAAGAGATGAAAGAGAAAATGGGTTTATTTGTTTGTTAGAAAAATATGTATAGATATATTATGTATATCTATATACATCTCCCACACATTCTCATCTCTTTCTCTCTCTCACTTACTTAGTGGTTGCTTGTAAGATTGCATAAAAATGTTGGTAAATTAAATAAGTGACATATAAGAGGTTTGGTCACCAACTAAAGTGAATAATCATCACATCTCTCCCCTTTTTTTCCCTCTCCTTTAGTCTGGCCATGTGGCCTAGTTCTCTACCATGTTTTATTTGTTTTTATTTCTTATTTAGTATACTAAATGTCTAAAATGCCCCCTTCAATTGGGCTAAGCTTGGGCCATTTTATTTGATATCTTGGGCTTTTAAATTTAATTCTTTGGGCCATAGAAAAATTGACATGGTCCAACACTTTTAATTTTATCCTACCCTAATCATTAAATTAGGGTTTTCATTCACTCATTTGTAATTTAATTCCTTACTTACATACACTTAATTTCTTAACCCAATTAGACTTGCTATAATTAGGTTATAAAATTAATTAATTGAGATGTATAAAATAAATCTCTTGGGATTAGTATATATTTTAAATACTATTATTCTCCCATACCATAACCCTTAAGTTATTCAATATTTCATTCATAATATATAATTAGGTTACCTTAGTTTCTTTTATTTGTTTATATAATAAACAAATAAAAATAAACACATAATAGTCATATTTACTACTCACATATTCACACAAATTAATTTAGTAGGTGGAGACATGATCCACAAATCTCTTAAATTAGGTCACTAGTATATAATTAAATACTAGGATAACTAAATAAAGATAATCATTTAGGTTATTTAATTCCAATACCTAATTTATAATTAGGTTATGTAACTTTCTATTTCATTTTTCTTTATATAATAAATAAATATATATATATATATATATATACTTAATATATTTATTTATTTAATCACATACATACATCAAATAAATCAAAAAATATTTATCCTTATCATTCCTCTTGCTAAAATATATAGCACATCACTATATGTATATACACACACACACACACATTCACTTTATCCTTATAATATCTCTTCATTAAAATTTATTTCCTTAATAAATTTCCCACATTCATAATCTATTTCTATCTTTTCAAAATTTCAATCATTATCATAATTTTTTTCATTAATTCACATATTAAAGGTAACATAATACCTTATTCTTAACATACTTCCAAATAAAATTTCATTCCAGGTTTTGATTTTTTTTGTAACCCTTATTTTCTCAATTCTATTCAAATAGTAAACCGTATAGGTTTTTCTTTAAAAATTTAAATCACTCCTCTATTTTCACTCTAGTTTTTATTCTTTAACCTTTAATTTAATCATTCAAGATCTTATGAATTTTTAGGATGTCACAATAAGCTTAGGAGAAGATCTGATAAGTGCAGATTTGTGGGACATCCTAAAGTAAGTTTAGGGTATATGTTCAATAATCCTACTGAGCAAAAGATGTCTGTTGCGAAACACGTTGCCTTCTAAGATGAAGTTGTTTATTATTGAAGGGGATAATGGTAGGATAATAGATCTTGAAGGAGTTCAAGAACCACAAAGCACTATAAGTTAACTAAAGGAACATGTAGATAAACTTATTGTACCACAACCAAATTGTAAATATGGAAAAGTACTGAAGATACCTACGAGGTATGGATTCATCATAGATGATGCTGATGATGAGATATGCATCATCTAAGATGATGATCAAGTTACATACGATGAGGCTATGTGTAGTAGACACTTTGAGAAATGATAGATGACCATGAAATATGAAATGGACTCCATGTATGAAAAAATAAGTGTGGACTTTGGTTAACCCGCGGGTAGGCATGAAGCCTAAAAGGTGTATATGGGTCTTCAAGAGATACTATAGCAAATGGCAAGGTGGAAACCTATTTTAACACCCCCAAATCCGGTCTACCATCAAACCTGGATTCGTTGCATCACTAGTGCTTCTCATTCTTTACATACATCATTATATCATTAAATATAATAACATATTTCTTCAATTCCCAGATTCTATTACCTTAAAATCTTCATATATACAAATAATGGTAATTACATTATTCTTTACTTCTTTACACGTGACTTTCATCCGCCACAACAGATACATAACAATTTATTAAACTATTCTATAGTTTAATTAACTATTCTACATTACAAGTCTTGGCTTGATCTTCACGCTCATTCATATTGTAATATTCGTGAATTTTATGAATCGTATTAATAATTAAAAAAATAAAAGTTTGAATATTTATGTGAATATAAATATATATCCTTGTGGCAGGAGATGTGATAACGTAATTCAATTAAATTAAGTATATGATAATTGGATAATATGGTGGAAATGATAATCAAGCTTATTTAAGCTTATGAGATATGCCTAGTGTGGCAAAGTGATGAAATAAGTAATTTATTAAATTCTTAATTTAAATAATGAAGGGAGTAATTAAATTATGTGATGGACTAATTATGATTATATTTCATTTAGGTAATTATTATGGATAGTCACATTGGTGACTGGTTTCTGCAGTAGCTACACCAATTTGAAATCGCTTGTGGAGTGGCAGTGCCGCTTATTGCACATGTCATAATACAACCGCACAATACGCTTAGTAACCAGTTTTGAAAAATTATTTTTTTTTCTTCATGCTTAGGATATAAGATGGGACATTAATAATACTAACATAATGTGAATAATTAAAGTATAAAACCATATGATAAAAGTGAGTTTTGAATATTTGATTTACTAAGTAGTATAAGAGAGCCTTGTGTGGCATTATATTACATGGAGAGTTAATTAAATGTGTATCTCGTAATTTCTAAAGAAAGTTAACTTTCAGAAAATAAACATTTGATATTAATTATCCTTACAATATTTGAGTATAATTGAAATAATAAGTTACAAAAATAATGGGTTGTTAGTACCCAACTGGATTATATTCAGACCTAATTTAAATATTATTGGGATTGACCCAGTGTACATGGATTATATGATTATGTTTATATATACCTCTAACTTCACAAGGTACTTATATTAAGTCATAAAAGAAACATTGTCAGCCAAATAGGAACTCATTTATTAAAACACTGAGGTTCATTTGCCAAGTCTGTGAATAACAAAGCTTTGTCCCATTTTAAGTGACCCAACAGTATTCCAACAGTAGCCTATTTCTTCTTTACATAAACTCAGTAATGGTGATCATGGCTAGTGGAATGGAAGAGGGAGAGTTGGTGAAATCTTTTCACCAAACCCTCTCAATCCATTGGTCTCTTCTTCTCCTCTTGGTTTAATTCATTGAGCAAAACCCAATTTTGGTCCATAGTTTCTCTATAAATGGAGACTCTTTCCTTCCCAAACCCAATTTCCTGAATTTTCTGTTAAGTCCATATAGAGAGTGAGTTGCAATTAGTGTGTGAGTGTTGTTGTATTGGTAAAGAAATCAGAAAGTTGAAGCAAGAGTTATCAATTTAGCTTCAAGGGGTAATATTTCTTAATCATGTTCTTAATTTCAAATATTCGTAAATTCTTAGTAATTCATGATATTACTTGCTAATTGGTTGAAGGATTGATATCAACATGTTTGATGAGTTTACATGTATGTTATAAAAGTAATGTGGGTTGTTTAAACATATTAAAGTGTAAAAATTTCATGTATAGTTTGGATTCTGTAGAAGCAAGCCATTCCTGGTTTTGTCCAGGGATGGCACAGCTACGCCCATTTTGTACTACTACACGGTGCAGCTACACTGTTCCCAAGAACCAGATTTCTTTACTTTTTGTTGTTATGTGATGTTTCTATCATGTTATTTTAACTTAGTTATGCATGAAAATGAGTATTACATGTAATCTAAATCCCTTTATATCATATGAATTGTTTTAGTTGCTTTAGACATATATTTCTAAAAGAAACTTAGAGTTTTGAAAATGAACTTTAACAAAACTTGTGGCACTTGAGTTTTAAACCTTGTAGCATATGTTTATAACTAAGTTATGCATATAAATGAACTTTTGATGGAAATTAAAGTAGTTTTGCTTATTTTCAACTTATATTAACTTGATTTTTAAAGAAAACTTAAATCTTCTAAAAACAAACTTTGATGACATTAGGTGTACCTAAGTCCTGACCTTGTTAGCATCTATATTTAGCCTAGTTATGTATGAAATGTGATTCAAAGCTAAATTACATGTGCTAAGTTGCTTTAGCTTTGTTTAAATGACTTTTAAAGCAAATGCGAATATTTTGCAACTAAGTACTATAGACGTTGTGTTGATAATATTCTGAACTTGTACGATTGCATGCTAGTACTCTTATATCCCTAAAAAATGATCTATATATGCGTTCATCTAGTATGACATAACATAAGATCGTTCAAGCATGAATTTATACAAGTTTTCAAGAGGTGAACAATATTTAACTATGTGTAAATGATGTGAATACATGTGAGCATGCATATTACAAGTTGTATAACCTTCTTATATGAATAGATGGTTAATATAGTTGGCCTCGTGATTTCGTGAACTTAGTTGGGCTTAATTCATTACAAATTCGAAACTAGAACTATAACGTGTAAAAGTGAACTTGAAATGATCTTAGAAGCACGCAAAACCCTTTAACATTTGTATATGCTATATGTTAACATATATGCATGCTAGGGAGTAAGATAAAACCATAAATAAAAAATTACAAATGGTTCTCGTTAGGGGACTCGGTGCGATTTGCGCCCATCCTGAAAATACACTGCAATGCAATCTTTACGCTTTAGGGCAGGTTAGCCTGACCATTTTAATTTTAATCTGAGCCTTGTAGTATGTATGATACTACTCTAAGTTATAATATACTATTATAATCATGTTTTAAGTGTTTATTGGTGTGATGGTTATATAGAATCACAAAACTCCAAAGTTATAAATGAATTCTAAACTAGTTTTTGAAAACAAATTCAAAGGTGACGATGTGGTTTGATAAGATGCTACTGTGTGGTCTGATTGTGCAACTAAGACAAAAGTCAACATGTGTCTTTTAACTTATGAGATCAAACATGTATAAGATTATTGGCTTATATATAGAGTTTGAATAACTAACGAATATATATATATATATATATACTTAACTATGATACAATATGAATTCAAAGTGTTAATAAGCTATAGACTGGTAAACTACGCTAAAGGCAAGTTCCATAACTTCATTCTTATATTGAATGCAAGTATCTAAACCTTATCTCTTATTGCGAAAGTTTCGAACTGTTATCATCAATCATGTTTATATTGAGAAAATATTTACATTCGTATTAATAGTCATTCATATTCTGAAATTCAACTTAAACTATATATCTTGAAATCATGTTGCGAATTTGAAATTGTTGCTCTTAAATGTATTAAGAAATGTGTCTAAGCCATTATTTCGGCTAGACAAATATCTATGAATTAGAAAGCTATCCAAACTAATTGCTTTGGTGCAGAATCTTATAAATCTACTGAGATGAATAACCCTTATTGAAGGGGAAATTATATATTGTCGGGGAATTGACGTGCGCACAAACAACATGTTTAAATGTTATGCATAACATAGGGTACTATAGGTTGATCACCTATTGTACTTGTTTATATTGAATTGTCAGTTAAATACTATTAATTCTTGCAGGAGTTATTGGTCTTTAGTGATTGATCAGTGTTTAATCTTCTTTAAATCTTAAAGTATTGAAACCTTTGAATTTCGTTGAATATCTTCAGTCTATAGTGACTTTTATTTTGATTCAAAGGTCAGATTTGGAACAATTGATAATTCTTGCTTCCAACATTGTTCTTTTAATTCTTGAACTATCATTTACTATTATACCCTTGAGATTAGGAACTTTACATAACTGTTCACCCTTATTGTTATATACTTGCTGAGCAAATTTGTTGATCAGTCTTGCTTCCCTAAAACTTTCAGTTAAGGCAGAGCAAGGCAGTACCTCAGGCAAGGACAAGGGCAAGGGCAAGGCTATGGAATAACTTTAGTCCTTTAAGCTAGAGAATTTATCATTATGATGTATTAAGACCTGTTGTGATTATGTGTTAAGAATTGATTAGAATTATGTATTATGTTATGGTTTAAGTTATGTATTACGTTAGTAATGGTTGCGAGACTTTGGGACGAGAATGTTTATATTAAATCAATGTAAATTATTCTTTTATTCTGTTGTTTGAGTTTTTCAGTTGTTATTAGAGATAGATCGTGAAGCACCAAATTCGAGATATTAGTGTCTAAATTTGGGGGCGTCACACATATAATGATGGCACTTCATCAGGATACCGGTCAGCTTGATCTTCATAGGATCCTTTAGTTTATTCTACCGTCATTCGCTGAAAATGTTTTTATTTTAAGCAAGTGTGAGCATTCAATTACTCAGAAAGTTCTAGCAATTGAATATCAAAAAAATCAAGAATCAAATATTCTTTTAAAACTTCAATAATCGAACAAAGGTTATGAAGCAGCTCGAATAATAGGAATACATTCTGATTCCTATCATTTTAAAACATCAATACATTCATCTTAACATAACCTCAATTCTTTCCTTATTTACATACTGTCTAGCTAAATTTATTAGCCTAGACTTAATCATAACAATTCATGAATAAACAAAACTCTTTCACATTGAATAGTTCAATAACAAAAAAATTCATCTCATAGAAACATATAAGTGTCAAAAATTCGGCACATGGCCTCATACATAAAGCACCTTACACAAACATAACACATTTGCACATAGGTAAAACTTACTCAAGTTCAACATCTGAGTAAGTTTAAGAAACTAACATTCATTTCAAATATGAATGAAGTTAGGAAACTTGCCTTAAGCACTGCATATAATTACAGTTTACGCAGTACGGATATTCAAAATTCGTATATATAACATAAGGAATAACATATACCAATTAGTCATATACTTGGCTTATACATTGGTTTATACTAACTTTAGTTCTTACGGTTAGCATTTTACAACCTAGGTTCACGCAGCTGAACTTTAAACTTTTCTTTCAATGTTACGACATACGGAGATGTCTTAAGTATTATCATTATCTTTTACGATAGATTTACATTACCTTTTCCTTCTTCATTTCTTAACTTGTCCGAAGCATTACAACTGTAATGTTTGTTATGTTTCTTATTGGTATTATTTTCGAGATGCAAAGGATCTTTGAGAAAATAATGTACATAGCAGTGTCGAGATCCTTGTGGGCACGAGAGCCATCTAAGGATATTAAAACACCGTGAATAATTTACAAGCTGGTATCAGTTGAAAATGTCCATCACGGGAATCGAATCTAGATTTAGAAATTGAATATGTGATCACATGATGAAGCAATATATGGAAAAAGTTGTAAACAATTATATATATATAAGCAGTAAATGCACCGGATGTGTCTATCCAGGCTTAGTCGAGTATTCGAATTCTAGATATATTTATATATAAATAAATGCAGTAAACGCACCAGATGTGTCTATCCAGGCTCATTCGAGTGTTCGAATTCGAGAATCATATATATAAGTATTTATATATATATAAGCAGTAAACGCTCAGAATATTATATTCGGGCTCAATCGAGGCATAACTCGATAATATATATATATATATATATATATATATATATATATATATATATATATATGTATGTATGTATGTATATGTGAAAGCAATAAAAGCCACGGACCGACGATCCGGGCATACGCACACAACACAACTCTCAACATGAATAATTGTGTGTGATTGGAAGTGGAGAAAGGCTTTATGAAATGTGAGATGTCTTACAGTGTGCTACCATGAAGACTTCAAATGGCTTTAAAAGAATGAATACTCAGTTTCCACCGGTAAAATATAGCAGAACATAAACTCACAGGTGTTTGGAAAGAGAAAATAAATAGTTTAAAGTGTGTACAAAGCAAAATAGATAGGGCTTCCTCGCCTTATTTCTCTTCAAAATGGCCACCCCAAGCTCTCTATTAATAGAGAAGGGAGCCGCAGGTGTACCTGCGACTACCCGGGCGGGATCCGTGGGCCCTGCCATGTCGAAGTACGTGCACTTGTGCCACGCGTTGTCCGTTAGAACCTTCATAACTTTCAATCTGGGCATCCGATTGAGACGTATAATACCTTTTCGGAATGTTGTTGTCGAGAGCTACACAATGACATAGGATAAGAGGTTATATAAAGTCGGGAAGATGGGTCCATGACCAGATCTTTAGGTCTTCAAAATCTATATGGTGTGTTGTTTGGTACAGTAGTCGCTCGGGATTGGAGCTATGGTTATTGTAGGACACTTCTATGTAGAATGTATGTTGAAATATTTGTTGAGACAACGTGAATATGGGATCAAGGTGGTAAAATGATGATTTTTCCTCTCACCAGGGTTATCTCCAATTCTGGGCTGATTTAGAAGTCGTTGCTCAGGGATATGTAACGATCGAGAAATTTATAATTTAATTTAAATATTTATTGAATTAAATAAATATTTTAAATAATTTATTTATTGAGGAAAATAAATAATTGATGAGTTGTGGTGAATTAATTTAGTAACTAATGGATTAATGTTAATTAAATTGAGTATTGATAATTTTATCTAAATGATTTAATTTAAAGAAATAATTAAATTAAATCCATTGCTTAATATTTAAGAAAATAATTAAATTAAATGAATTGTTTAATATTAAAGGACATAAATAAATTAAATAAAGTGATGTGTCTAATTTATTAATTAAATTGGATATATAATTATTTATTATTCGTAAATATAATTATAATAGAAATTATTTTAATTACCATTACAAGTTATTTAAATTAATTAAGCTAAAGTTATTTAATTAACTAGAGTGTGACATATGAAACTATATAATAAGAATAATATAAAAATAAATTATTTTAGGGGATAAAGTGGTAGCCAAACAAGGCCTTGTGGCCTTTGGCGTATTCCAACTGACGTATTTTATTTTATTTTAAACTGATGAGTACGTGGGGTGAGGGAGGTCAGTTATTTTTTTTCTACTCTTCTTATCTTCCCCCTAAGGCTTAAGAGTAGAGTTTTGAGGGAAAGCTTGGAAGAAGAGAGAAAATATAGTGGAAATTGAGAGATTAAGTCAATGAGATTTTGGCCAAGAGGAAGGAGATTCACCATCTTTTTGCTAAACATATAATCTAGAGGATTAAAGGTATAATTTATCTTAATTTTCTTTGCAATACCTATTCTCTGTTAATTGGAAATTTTGTTGGTTAGGGTTAAGATGTCGAATTCTATGTATGTATGTTATTGCTAAATTTGTTATTATCATCTATAATCCTTGGTTGATGTTAAAATTCGTGAGAATTGGTTTGTAGGAAGAAAAGTAAAATAACAGTGATATGTTCATATGATATGGCTTCATAAAGTACAAAATTTCATGTTTAATATGTATGATAATCTGAAAATTGAAGTTAGAATATGTTTGTATGTTAAGAAACGAAAGTGGCGTAGTTGGAATCGTGTCAATTGATGGAGAAACGAATTCGTGGTGATCGAATTTGCTAATAGTGTAAAATATGATGAAATTTGGAAAATTGGAATTTTGATCATTCAAAATTCAATATATAAAGTGTTTATGTTGTTATTATATGATATTACATGTTTATAGATGTTATCACAAATTTTAGTTGCTAGGTTTCATAATTTCTGTAGGATTTGGGTTGAGATGGGTAAGTGCCGAGTAGTAGAGATCACCATCTAGCTTTTTTTTGGCAGACGACGCAAAATGGCGCTGCTGGTTATTAGAAGAAATCTGCAAATTGCCAAGGCAATTGGTTTTCGTAAAGTAGCACTGAATAAGCAGCTTACGCCTTGTGTTAAGGTAAGAGACAAATAAGAATCAAGGCTGCGTTCTCTCGAGCCCAAAGTAAAGGACTTCACTTTTATTTGCGGTGTCATGTGTAATAGACTTATATTAGTTTAGCATGCATGTTAATATATAAAGTGTAAAAGAATTTAAATGATTACTTGAATAAGCTAGGTAATGAAAACTAAAAGTGACATTTTCAAATGTTAGAGATGAACGATTAAGTTTTGTTGGATCGTAATGAGATTTTAGAGGCGTTAAGGATGTTAACCAACATGGTTAGATGTTAGGTTAGTATTATGACCTAAATGATGGGTTAAAGCCCATAGTGCTAATATTCATTCAACTTATTGTTGTTGCGATTTCAATGATATATGTAGGGTAATTGGAGATTATTTTACACTTGTGTAGCTTACAAACAAGACAAGTTTCTAAACCTTATCTCTTTACAATTGAGCAAGCTTTCTAACTTCATTCTTTTCATATTAAATGCTAGTTTCTATTCCTATATTATTATTGTACAAGTTCTTAAAATTGAGCAAGCCTAATCTATCTTGAGTATGTTTGTACAAGCTCTTGTAACCTAATTCATTATATCGAGCGAGTTCCATTTTCCTAATTATTATACAAAGCATATATTGTTCTAATATGTTGATTCAAATGAGATTGTTTTAACTCTTTTGGATACAGTACTTTGCGTGTATATCATGTTTTTTCAATTATACATTGTTGATATCCGAACTTTGACTTTAATAGCCTTGTTTGGTTATACATTCTTGTATTAGACCTTCAATTAGTAAGCAAACTCTTGTTGAGTATATTAATCTATAATTGAATAGTGTTCTAAAATTCTAGAAACACTGATAAGCTAGTTCCAAACTAAACTTTCTTTAGTGCGGAAATCCTAAATTCAAGCTGAGACAAACAACCCTAACATAGGGGATTTTGTACGTGTAACGTTTAGATGTTTGTGCACAATACATGGTACAAAGGGTTGATCCCCCTAAGTACGATAAGAAGGGTCCATCTAGTCTAAATGACTGTCAAGGTTAAGGTAATAATACCTAAATACAGGAGACATAGTTCGTGGTCTTAAGACCCTCAGATAATTAAAGTTCGAACATGTTTTCTATTTTGATTCGTAGAACAAGTTCTTTATTATTCAGTTTTCGTTGTTCACTCTCATGTCGCTATCATTACTACTTTCTATATCAGTGAGAATTTGGTTATCACTCTTGTAATTAACACTGTAGCTAAAGTGGAGAAAGTTGATGAGCCGTCTACTAGCAAAGGAAAGAGTAAACTGTCCAAATGCTGAAGACTTATGAGAAATTATTTAAATGTTTTACGTTTCAAGACTTGTTTTATTTTATGATGTATTTCGCAAACTGATGTAATAAATTTAAGGTTAGATTACCTGGGATTATCTTTGAGATGATGATGTAACCCTTTAATGGGAGAGATTATTGTTTAAGTTATTTAAATTATGTCTTTATCCTTTATGATGGGTAGTTAGATGTAATGATTTTGGATAGTGAACACCAAATTCTGTGGAAATGGAGTACCTAAATTTGGGGGTGTCACAGGTTGGTATCAGAGCTTTAGGTTATGAACCTTAGGTGGGGAAAACCATAGGAAGTAACCTTTAAGGAAATAGAAAACGTAGAGGTGTTCAACACTTATCGAGTTTTAAGGAATGGATTAAGGTATACATTGAAGCTAAATAATAAAAGACATTATGTGTGCTATGTGTTAATAACTTATGTGCTCGCGAGTATCGAAAAATGTTAAGTAAAACTTAAAATATTTTGTTGTCAGGATGTCAAACGAAGGAGGATCCAGTCCAGCTAGGGGAAGCGATACCTCAGATACCTATAGACGATGAACCCCGGGATATTCATGTTGTGCGGGAACAGTTGATCCAGGAGGATGTGCCTGTGACCGATCCCGAGGAGGATAGTTCTGAGGAGATAGAGGAGGAGGATGAGGAAGAGGATCCTGAGGAATTTCCACTAAACTCCATATCAGTGGAGATGTATAACGCTCTGTACGACCGTAATATAGAATTGCAGGACAAGGTTGAGGAGCTGAAGGAGTTGGTTGAGATGCATCATGCTGCGATAGAGGAGAAGGATGCGGAGTTTCAGGAACTTGACTCAAAACTTAGAAATACAGAGTGGGATCTGGTTCATTCAAAGGGTCAGCATGAAGACCTATTGGCAGTAAATGACAAGATGAAGACTGACATGGAGAAATTAAAAGATGACTTAAAAGAGGAATCAGCTAAGCGTGCCAGAGCAGAGGATGCTTGGATGAAGGCGACTCAACGTGCAGACCGTGCTGAGGCTAAGGTCCAAGTGAAGAAAGCTAAGATTAACGAGATGGATTAGGCTTTTAATTCTGCGATTGATAGGGCCCAGGATCAAGTATTTTATTATCCACCTCAGTTTGAGAATTCGTCGTGGTTCGTGATGGATCACAGAACGGCGCATCGTATCATGGAGGAAGAACGTCGGGAAGCGTTACGATGTCTTAATATGTCTAAATAGAGATAATAATAATAATAATACTAATAATAATAATAATAATAATAATAATAATAATAATGTGTGGTTAATTATGTGAATAAATAAAAGTATACACTACCAACAAGTAATAAAGTGAAAGTAGAGTATCGCTCCCACGAGGAATTATTTAATAAAATCACCAAGTACTAATTTTTAACCAAACTAATTTTATTTAAACAATCTCAAATCGTGTTTTTCTAATTAAGAAAACTAAATTAACTAATTAAAACTAAGATTTTAAAATTGTAATGAATTCAAATAAATAAAGATTAAGACTTCAATATCCCCAATTATGAATTATAAATCAATTATCCAATTATCCCAATTATTATGCCTCATCAATTGTTAATGTGAATTCTCAAATGCCAAAAGTCCTTTTCCAAGTGATCAATTGCCTTCTATTTAATCCAGATTAATCTTGCTATATTCCTATGCAAAACAATTGAATTAAACTCTTTCCAATCCCAATTCCTTACGTGTTACATGCATGTAATGATATTTCCATTCAATTCACAAACCTAATTTTTCACCATGCAAATAACTAAGTCACATGATATCATGCCCATTTCTAACCCTAGAATTCCTCTTCCAATTCCTTCTAGAGTAACAAAGTAATTATCGATCAAATAATTAAGCAATAAGCACAAGACAAGATAAACAACTCACTTTAACATAAATAATTGTAATATAATGAATAACTAATTCATAGCCATAAAAAGTTCAATTGAAATCTCAAAAATAGTTAGTTCATAATTAATGAATTAAAACCAAGAATCCACAACCTAATAGACATCAAAAGATAAAAGTAAGATGAGAGAAGAGAATAGAATCTGCTGTCAAGAAATCTGATGCTCCCTCTCGCTTCTTGATCTTCGATCTTCAATGGTCTCCAAGTCGCTTCAATCTCCAAAACTAATAAGAACTAGGGTTATTTTCTAATCTAAAGGAGTGTTTAATCTAGGCTAAGCTATGTAATCTCCCTTTATTTTATGCCTTACATCATGTATTTATAGGTTACAAGTACAATTTTTAGTTTTGGAACAACCCCATCCTATTTGAGTCAAAAGGTGTCAAAATTCGCCCAAAAACGCTCCCAAAGCCGCACTAAACCCTTCCCCAAATACCAAATACCGGGCAACGGCACTGAGTTCGCTTCTAGCACCCCTTGCCACCAGTAAAATACACTAAAAATCGCGCCTTTGCCGGCCCCCAAATCTGACATTTTCTCGCCCCGACGCCCTTTGGGAAAATGGCCATAACTTCTTCGTCCAACTCCGATTTTGATGATTCAAGATGTTCCGAAAGAGGAGAAGTAGATCTACAACTTTCATTCTTGAAGTTTGTCGAAATAATGTCAGAGCTATAGTCAAATTGGCTCCAAAGTGGCTGTCTGTAAATGGCAAGTCAAAACGCTAATCTAGCCACCCCAAACATCGATCCATGTAACTTTTGTCCCAATTCCTATAAAATAACATAAAACATGCATGAATAGACACAAACACATAAAAACATCCTAAAAGACTTAAGAACAACAATAAATTAAGCCCTAATGTATCCAATTCATGGGTATAAAACTCACTCATCAAATACCCCCAAACTTAAATCTTTGTTGTTCTCAAGCAAAAACACAAAAATGTTATGCAATGCAATGTAATGAAACTAATCTATATGCCTACTTAATCCAACAAAGAATGACAGTAAACAAGTCTATTCAACCTACCTTTAGAGAAATCAAGTAAACATGATAATACATCATATTAAAACAAATCAAGAATTTCCCAATCAATCATCAAATCTTAGATCATATCATCGATATAAAGCGTGTGTGCTCCACAACAATGTTAACTCGATATAAAATCAAATTTAAGACATAATAGATATCTTTGAAGGCATCATACAAAGGTAAATTCACAAAATTCACGAAACAAGCTATATCCAACTAAAGTCAAACATCCACCAAGTTCAAGAGTCCAACTGGGATACTTATGCTTTACTTTTCATTACGGGGGCTTTTTGCTTCTTTTCCGCTTTTATTGTTTTTTTTTTTTTTAACCATAATCAGTAATGTCTCATTCCATTAGGCTAATAAAGTTGTCACCCCTTAGCGAGCTTTCACCAACGACTCCTGCACTATATAAGACCTTAGGGCGCTTAGGTTTTAAGATACTCTTTCTATGCATTTCTACTCAAGTAACAAAGGCCCCAAACAAAACTAGCCACTAGAATTTTTTTTTTTTTTTTTTTTTATAGATGGTCAGGTGAGTGCATGCTTACGCTCCATCTCACGCTTGTGTTTATGGGGAGTGTTTCTCCTCAACCCACCACAAGACTCAACATGTTTTTTTTTTTTTTTTAAAAGCTTATATACCCCAAAATTTCCCCCAAACTTAAGTTTTTATCAAAATTTAGCCATCTCCGCCTATTCATGTCTTTCATTCCTTCACACTAGTATTATACTTAAGAAATCCATTATGTATCAATTTAAACTTAATCGCTAATATAGTCAAGTATTAACGTATAACCTTGATTATACCAAGCTTCAAACAGAAAAGATTCAATTCATAACAAGAAATCACATCAAAGCCCTAATATTCAATACTATACTTATCTACTTAACTCCGCCTCATCATCGGCAAAAATAGACTTTTTACTATCTAATGCTTGAATCATGCAAATATAAACTAATCGCAACAAACATAGTAAACTAACTACTATTTTTATGATTTTTAAATTTTTTTTTTTTAAACAAAAAAAAAAAAAACGAATGCAACAACTAAATGTAAATAACCCAAAACATAACGAACTACAATGTAAATAACTAACTATATGCAATACGACACTAAAATGCCCCAAACTTAAACTAGACATTGTCCTCAATGACCTAAATAGAAAAATTAAAGCAGAGACTTCCCCGAAAATATAGCAATCTTCCTCCTCGCCCGCTAAGTTTGGAGAATAAAGCAAGACATGGAACAAATTGGGCACCACACTTGAATTTGACTTGAATAACTCAGAAACCATGATAGAAGCAATTTTATTAAATCCTAAATAAATGCAAATTCAAAACTACTAATATAAAACTTAATAAAAACTAAAATAAAAATTAAACTTGGGTCAGCTTCTCCCAATAAGCGCTTGTTTTATAGTCTCACCGACTTCTTCAATTCTCTATCCAATTCCCCTCACGAAAGTCGAGGAACCTCCATCCATCTAAATAATATAGCTTTTGGTAGGTTCCCATTTACGATAGCCATTGTATTAAAGTCACCTAGCATGCTTTCTTTTTTAGATAAGATCACATTCAAGAACGCCCAAAGATCTAGGTGGTTTCTCCATCAGGTCTCATGAATATATTCTCGTATCAAAGCTTGTCGACACAACAGCTTTTCTCTTCTATCTTCTCCACCATCGCACCATGGTTTCAAGGTGTACTTGCTTTTACATCACAGTAGAGTATTGCCGATTTACACTCTACCAATCGACAAGGTTTTGCAAATCTAACCGACTTCTTGAACTGTGGAGGAGAAGGCACTTGAGGCATAAATAACATCGGCTCATCATCATTGGTTCTCACAATTAGTTCTTCACCGACCTTGTTGTCATTATCCCCACTTGTCTCCTCTTTTTTCATCTCGTGGCTCATCCAAATTGTAGATTTGGCTCTGCCTCCATCGGCCTCTAATCCATGTCATAGGTCCAGTGTATTGAGGATGGTCGCTCAACGACGTGCTATCTGCTCCACTTGATTTTCCAGATTCTTTAACGATGCCCCATGGCATTGCAAAGTAAGATCTACTTGATTCAATTTCTTATCTTGTTCTCGCTCTTTTGTCGTAAGCTCTAATGAATTTTTCCAAGGCTTCTTCCAAACTTGATATCCTCTCTGTTGTTGAGTCGGATTTTGAAATCCGGAGGTGTTTTGTTGTTCAGGTGGTTGAGCTAGCAAACTGATTGTTACTCCATGAAAAATCCGTGATACCCCAACTCGATGATAGTTGTTGATAGACATAATTATTGGGGTAATCACCACTATACTCAGCATCGGCCTCAAATCGATGGCGATTGATGACTCAGATGATTTCCAAAGACAATAATCACAAGTAACCGCTTATACTTTGACGACGCCGAGCTTCAAAAGCTTCAAACATCCTCGAAAGTGTCTCAATCAGTACGACAATGCGTAAAGTTTCTCGAGTCTTTCAATCTCCGCCCCCCTCGTCGAAATCATGTTCGTATATGGCCATTGATACACAAAGCCATCCATGGTACCGAAAAAAGAGAGAAATATAGAAAGAGAATTAAAAATAAAAATAAAATGTTTAAATTAAGACTAATTTGATTGAAATTAATATTGAAACTAATTATTAAATTAATTCCCCTAGAATCTACGCCAAAAACTTGTTGATCGATTTCGAATCAATGAATACGCAAAAGTATACACTACCAACAAGTAATAAAGTGAAAGTAGAGTATCGTTCTACGAGGAATTATTTAATAAAAATCACCAAGTACTAATTTTAACCAAACTAATTTTATTTAAACAATCTCAAATCGTGTTTTTTCTAATTAAGAAAACTAAATTAACTAATTAAAACTAAGATTTTAACGAATGAATTCAAATAAATAAAGATTAAGACTTCAATATCCCCAATTATGAATTATAAATCAATTATCCAATTATCCCAATTATTATGCCTCATCAATTGTTAATGTGAATTCTCAAATGCCAAAAGTCCTTTTCCAAGTGATCAATTGCCTTCTATTTAATCCAGATTAATCTTGCTATATTCCTATGCAAAACAATTGAATTAAACTCTTTCCAATCCCAATTCTTACGTGTTACATGCGCATGCAAATGATATTTCCATTCAATTCACAAACCTAATTTTTCACCATGCAAATAACTAAGTCACATGATATCATGCCCGCCTCTAACCCTAGAATTCCTCTTCCAATTCCTTCTAGAGTAACAAAGTAATTATCGATCAAATAATTAAGCAATAAGCACAAGACAAGATAAACAACTCACTTTAACATAAATAATTAGAATATAATGAATAACTAATTCATAGCCATAAAAAGTTCAATTGAAATCTCAAAAATAGTTAGTTCATAATTAATGAATTAAAACCAAGAATCCACAACCGAATAGACATCAAAAGATAAAAGTAAGATGAGAGAAGAGAATAGAATCTGTCAAGAAATCGATGCTCCCTCTCTTTCTTGCTCTTCGATCTTCAATGGTCTCCAAGTCGCTTCAATCTCCAAAACTAATAAGAACTAGGGTTATTTTCTAATCTAAAGGAGTGTTTAATCTAGGCTAAGCTATGTAATCTCCCTTTATTTTATGCCTTACATCATGTATTTATAGGTTACAAGTACAATTTTTAGTTTTGAACAACCCCTATCCTATTTGGAGTCAAAAGGTGTCAAAATTCGCCCAAAACGCGTCCCAGCCAACCAAACCCTTCCCCAGTACCTCAAATAACAAGGCAACGGCATTGAGTTCCTCTAGCGCCTTTGCCAACATAAAATACACTAAAAATCACCCCTGCCGGCCCCAAAATCGACATTTTCTCGCTCCGACGCCCTTTGGGAAAATGGCCATAACTTCTTCGTCCGAACTCCGATTTTGATGATTCAAGATGTTCCGAAAGAGGAGAAGTAGATCTACAACTTTCATTCTTGAAGTTTATCGAAATAATGTCAGGAGCTATAGTCAAATTGGCTCTGAAGTGGCTGCTATGTAAATGGCAAGTCAAAAAACGCTAATCTAGCCACCCCAAACATCGATCCATGTAACTTTTGTCCCAATTCCTATAAAATAACATAAAATATGCATGAATAGACACAAACACATAAAAACATCCTAAAAGACTTAAGAACAACAATAAATTAAGCCCTAATGTATCCAATTCATGGGTATAAAACTCACTCAAAGACCAAGTATAATCAAGAGCGAAGAAGAGGAAGAATGAGATTGAGAATAAGGCTGGTGGAAGTAACGTTGGAAGTAACAGTCATAAGAGGAAATGGAGCGAGAATTTGACTGCGGGAGGACAGCAGGTAAATCAGTAGAAGAAAAAGTTTGAAGCTTGCGTGACGTGCGGGAAGAACCATACTGGGGTATGTTTGAAGGGAAAGAGGGTATGTTTCAACTATGGTCAGGAGGGACACATTGCACCGAACTATTTTAGTCCGAAGAAAGGAGCATATTTTACTTGTGGTTCAAAGGATCACATGGCTCATGATTGCCCTAAGAAGCCGGAAGGAAGTGCAAGTGGCGGAAAAGGAAACAACAATGGTGGTGGTGCATTGACTATCTTTGGACCAGCACAGTCAAGCCGACCTACTGCGAGAACTTTCAATATGACCATACAGGATGCTGTACAGTCTAAGGATGTGGTGTTAGGTATCATTTCGATTAATGGTATTAATGCTGATGTACTATTTTATTTGGGTGCTACTTGTTCATTTATATCTAATGAATTTGCTCAGAACTTAGATTTTCCTTAGGAAGAATTAGAATTTCCTTTAAGCATTGAGATTGCGAATAGGGAAGTGATTCCTGTTAGATTTGTATATAGGAATTGTAGAGTGGTTATAAAGGGTCACAAGATGGCGGTAGATTTGATTCCAATTAGACTTGGTGAGTTTGATGTTATACTAGGAATGGATTGGTTATTCAATTACGAAGTAGTAATTGATTGCCAAAGGAAGTGTGTTAACTTATGAATCCGTCAAAGGTTGTGTTCATTGGCAGCCAGTCACCTCGACAAGCAAGTTGTCTGACGGTGATGCAAGCCAAGAAGTTGTTGAGACAAGGATGTGTAGGATACTTAGCCTACATAGTCGATAAATAGAAGAAGAGAGCGAAGTTAGAAGAAATACCGATCATAAGAGATTTTGCAGATGTATTTCCAAACGATTTACTGGGTCTTCCACCGGATTGACAAATCGAGTTCGTGATTGACTTACTAGCAGGAACGACCCCGATATCTAAGGCACCATATAGAATGGCCCCGGTAGAAATGAAAGAGTTGATGGTGCAGTTGCAAGAATTACTCGACAAAAAGTATATTCAACCGAGTGTTTCGCCATGGGGAGCACCAGTGTTGTTTGTTAAGAAGAAAGACGGATCGATGCGGCTCTGCATTGATTATCGAGAATTGAATAAGGTCACGATCAAAAATATGTATCCATTACCTAGAATTGATGACATGTTCGATCAGTTGAAGGGAGCGAGATATTTCTCAAAGATAGACTTGAGAAGTGGTTATCATCAGTTGAAGGTGAGGCCAGAGGATGTACCAAAAACAGAGTTCAGAACTTGGTATGGTCATTACGAGTTTATGGTTATGTCTTTTGGTTTAACTAAAGCACCTGCAGCGTTCATGGATTTGATGAACAGGGTGTTTAAACCATTCTTAGACAAATTTGTGGTGGTGTTTATTGATGATATATTGGTATATTCCAAAACCAAAGCGGAACATGTTGAACACTTGATATTGACGTTGGAGACGTTGAGAAAAGAGAAGTTGTACGCAAAATTTTCAAAATGTAAATTTTGGTTGAACGCGATGTCTGATTTCTCGAACGTTATTGATAAGGACGGAATTTCAGTAGATCCATCAAAGGTTGAAGCTGTAATAAACTGGGATCAGCCAAAGACACCGTCAGAAGTGAGGAGTTTCTTAGGATTGGCAGGTTATTACAGGCGTTTTATTCAAGACTTTTCCAAGATTGCGACACCGTTGACGAATTTAACTAGGAAGGCGGTTAAATTTGTTTGGTCAGAGGAGTGTGAGGAAATATTTTGAGAGTTAAAGCAGAGGCTGAGCTCTGCACCTGTGTTGTCATTGCCTAATGATACAGGAAATTTTGTGGTGTATAGTGACACATCGCATAAAGGACTAGGCTGTGTGCTTATGCAGAACGGCAGAGTTATTGCGTATGCATCACGTCAGTTGAAAGATTACGAGAAGGGGTATTTGACTCATGATTTAGATTTGGCAGTGATGGTGTTTGCCCTGAAGATTTGGAGACATTATCTTTATGGAGAGAGGTATGAGATATATACCGACCATAAAAGTCTGAATTATATCTTTACACAAAAAGAGTTGAACATGCGACAAAGAAGATGGTTGGAACTGATCAAAGATTATGACTGTGAGATTTTCTATCATCCGGGAAAGGTAAATGTTGTTGTTGATGCTTTAAGTAGGAAGGGACGGGAGAAGTTAATGTTGTTAATTGCTTAGGAGAAGCTAGTGGCGAAAATGGCTAGGATGGAGTTGGAAATTAAATATTCGACAGAATCCGATGAAAAGTTGTTCCAGATAGGTAACAGTTCAACGTTAGTGGATAAGGTGAAAAATGCGCAACTTCAAGATAAAGACTGTGAAAAGATAAAATAGAAGATATTTGAAGATGAGGAAAACAAATTCAAAATCGATTCAGAAGGGTTACTTCGATTCGAAGGGAGAATTTGGGTTCCTCAAGTACCAGAAGTTAAGGAGGAAATTCTGAGTAAAGCTCACAAATCAAGATATTCGATTCACCCTGGGAGTACAAAGATGTACCAAGATCTTAAAAATCATTTTTGGTGGCCGAATATGAAGAGGGATGTGGCTGAATGCGTGGAAAAATGTTTAACGTGTCAGAAAGTTAAAGCTGAACATCAAAGGCCAAGCGGATTATTACAACCGTTGGAGATACCAGAATGGAAATGGTAGCATATCACAATGGATTTTTTGGTAGGTCTTCCAATGACCCAACAAAGTTATGATGCCATTTGGGTGATTGTTGATCGATTGACAAAGTGAGCACACTTTTTGCCAACCAAGCTTCGATTTACTCTAGATCGTTTAGCAAAACTGTACATGAAGGAAATTGTTTCAAGACACGGTGTACATGTATCCATTGTATCAGACAAAGATCCATGTTTCACATCTAATTTCTGGAAATGATTACAAGAATGCTTGGGAACACAGCTGAGAATGAGCTCAGCATACCATCCTCAGACCGATGGACAAAGTGAGAGAACCATCCAAACACTAGAGGATATGCTCAGAGCATGTATCATGGATTTCAAGGGAAATTGGGATGATCATTTATCGTTGGTAGAATTTTCTTATAATAATAGTTATCACACGAGTATTGGCATGCCGCCTTACGAAGCATTATACGGCAGAAAATGCAGAATTCTGTTATGCTGGGATGAGGTAGGTGAACATTAGCTATTGGGTCCAAAATGGGTACAACAGACTATCGAGATCATCAAGGTTATTCGAGCAAGATTGATAGCTGCACAAGATAGACATAAGAAATATGATGATCAGCATCAACAGAATCAGGAATTCGATGTCGGTAGTTATACCTTCTGTTAAGGTAATCTGGAGCATATTCATAATCTTTTCCATGTCTCGGTATTGAGACCATATAAGCCTGACTATAAACATGTTATAGAATATGAGCCCTTACAGTTTGAGAAAGACTTAACTTATGAAGAAGTTCCTGTTCAAATTATTGACAGAAAAGAGCAAGTACTGAGGAATAAGGTAATACCTTCTGTTAAGGTAATCTGGAGGAATCATAATGCTGAGGAAGCTATGTGGGAACTTGAAAGCGTTATGATGAAGAATTATCCTCAGTTGTTTGCTTGATTTTGTATAGCAATTCTGGGGACAGAATCTTGTTAAGGAGGGAAGAATATAACGAATAAATTTTTTGAGTTGTAATTCTGGGGACAGAATTCTTTTAAGGAGGGAAGGATGTAACGATCGAGAAATTTGTAATTTAATTTAAATATTTATTAAATTAAATAAATATTTTAAATAATTTATTTATTGAGGAAAATAAATAATTGATGAGTTGTGGTGAATTAATTTAGTAACTAATGGATTAATGTTAATTAAATTGAATATTGATAATTTTATCTCAAGGATTTAATTTAAGAAAATAATTAAATTAAATCAATTGCTTAATATTTAAGGAAATAATTAAACTAAATGAATTGTTTAATATTAAAGAAAATAAATAAATTAAATAAAGTGATGTGTCTAATTTATTAATTAAGTTAGATATATAATTATTTATTATTCATAAATATAATTATAATAGAAATTATTTTAATTACCATTACAAGTTATTTAAATTAATTAAGCTAAAGTTATTTAATTAACTAGAGTGTGACATATGAAACTATATAATAAGAATAATATAAAAATAAATTAGTTTAGGGGATAAAGTGGTAGCCAAACAAGGCCTTGTGGCCTTTGGCTTATTCCAACTAACGTCTTTTATTTTTTTTTAAACTGATGAGTATGTGGGGTGAGGGAGGTCAGTTATTTTTTTCTACGCTTCTTATTTTCCCCTAAGGATTAAGAGTAGAGTTTTGAGGGAAAGCTTGGAAGAAGAGAGAAAATACAGTGGAAATTGAGAGATTAAGTCTATGAGATTTTGGCCAAGAGGAAGGAGATTCACCATCTTTTTGCTAAACATATAATCTAGAGGATTAAAGGTATAATTTATCTTAATTTTCTTTGCAATACCTATTCTCTATTAATTGGAAATTTTGTTGGTTAGGGTTAAGATGTCGAATTCTATGTATGTATGTTATTGCTAAACTTGTTAGTTATCATCTATAATCCTTGGTTGATGTTCAAATTCATGAGAATTGGTTTGTAGGAAGAAAAGTAAAATAACAGTGATATGCTCATATGATATGGCTTAATAAAGTAAAAAATTTCATGTTTAATATGTATGATAATCTGAAAATTGAAGTTAGAATATGTTTGTATGTTAAGAAACAAAAGCGGCGTAGTTGGAATCGTGTCAATTGATGGAGAAACGAATTCGTGGTGATCGAATTCGCTAATAGTGTAAAATATGATGAAATTTGGGAAATTGGGATTTTGATCATTCAAAATTCAATATATAAAGTGTTTATGTTGTTATTATGTGATATTTCATGTTTATAGATGTTATCACAAAATTTTAGTTGATAGGTTTCATGATTTCTGTAGGATTTAGGTTGAGATGGGTGACTACCGAAAGTACTAGAAAGCAAATTCTTTGCGATTTTTATGTCATGCCAGTAGCAATTTAAGCTCAAGGCCACATATGTAGAAATGGCGCAATTGCATACTAATGGTTTTCTGCGGTGAGCACCAAATAGCATTCTTGCACGTGCCAAAGCAAGGCAAGGGACAAACAAGAATGCATCATAGTTCTCGAGCTGAGCGAAAGGACTTCGCTTTTATTTGCGGTCGTATGTAATGGACATATATTAGTTTAGCATGTATATTAATATATAAAGTGTAAAAGAATTTAAATGATTACTTGAATAAGCTAGGTAATGGAAACTAAAAGTGACGTTTTCAAAAGTTAGATATGAACGATAAAGTTATGTTGGATTGTAATGAGATTTCAAAGGCGTTAAGGATGTTAACCAACATGGGTAGATGTTAGGTTAGTATTATGACCTAAATGATAGGTTAAAGCCCATAGTGCTAATATTCATTCAACTAATTGTTGTTGCGATTTCAATGATATATGTAGGGTAATTGGAGATTATTTTACACTTGTGTAGCTTACAAACAAGGCAAGTTTCTAAACCTTATCTCTTTACAATTGAGCAAGCTTTCTAACTTCATTCTTTTCATATTGAATACAAGTTTCCATTCCTATATTATTATTGTACAAGTTCTTAAAATTGAGCAAGCCTAATCTATCTTGAGTATGTTTGTACAAGCTCTTGTAACCTAATTCGTTACATCGAGCGAGTTCCACTTTCCTAATTATTATACAAAGCATATATTGTTCTAATACGTTGATTCAAATGAGATTGTTCTAATTCTTTTGGATACAGTATTTTACGTGTATATTATGTTTATTCAATTATACATTGTTGATATCCGACCTTTGACTTTAATAGCCTTGTTTGGTTATACATTCTTGTATTAGACCTTCAATTAGTATGCAAACTCTTGTTGATTAAATTAATCTATAATTTAATAGTGTTCTAAAATTCTAGAAACAATGATAAGCTAGTTCCAAACTAAACTTTCTTTAGTGCGGAAATCCTAAATTCAAGCTGAGACGAACAACCCTAACATAGGGGATTTTGTACCTGTAACATTTAGATGTTTGTGCACAATACATGGTACAAAGGGTTGATCCCCCTAAGTACGATAAGAAGGATCCATATAATCTAAATGACTGTTAAGGTTAAGGTAATAATACCTAAATATCGGAGACATAGTTCATGGTCTTAAGACCCTCAGATAATTAAAGTTCGAACTTGCTTTCTATTTTGATTCGTAGAACAAGTTCTTTATTGTTTAGTTTTTGTTGTTCACTCTCATGTTGCTATCATTACTACTTTCTATATCAGTGAGCATTTGGTTGCTCACTCTTGCAATTAACACTGCTGCGAAAGTAGAGAGAGTTTATGAGGCTTCTACTAGCAAAGGAAAGAACAAACTGTCCAAGTGTTGAAGACTTATGAGAAATTATTTAAATGTTTTACGTTTCAAGACTTGTTTTATTTTATGATGTATTCTGCAAACTGATGTAATAAATTTAAGGTTAGATTACCTGGGATTATCTTTGAGATGATGATGTAACCCTTTAATAGGAGAGATTATTGTTTAAGTTATTTAAATTATTTCTTTATCCTTTATGATGGGTAGTTAGATGTAATGGTTTTGGATAGTGAACACCAAATTATGTGGAAATGGAGTTCCTGAATTTGGGGGTGTCGCAGGTTATCTCTGAGATTGGGCTACTGTGAGTACTGAATGTCCTTAGGGTTGTCTCTGAGGTGCACCTGACCTCCCGGGGTTATCTTCGGGGTTGGGAGTGAGTGCCTCAGGGTTATGTCCGAGGTTGAAGCTGATTTCTGAAGGTTGAAATGAGCTTTTCTGGCATTATCTCCGGAACTGCAACTGCATTCCTCGGGGTTATCTTTGAGGTTGGAACTGAGTATCTCGGGGTTGTCTTCGAGATGGAAAACTGTGTATCCCAGGGTTGTCTCCGAGATTGAGCTGATTTGACCTCCAGGGTAATCTCTGGAAGACGATTCTGCCCTCATGCAAGGTTAGTAACAGGAATACAGAAATTTCAAGTGTCTACATATGCCCCTCTTTATCATACTCATGAAATGTAATGGCATGGGTAGGATAAAGAATACTAGACACTTAAAATGTGACAAGATAATCTTGATGCAATGTAATGCAATATGATGCAAATGTATGATGAATGTGGTTTGTTGGACCGTCCTCCAATAGGAAGTGATGAATTGTCTGTTCCCATACCTTCTGATGGGGACTAGACCTATCACTGATGACCCTGACTAACTGCTTGGATGTCTACTCCAAAGTTCTCAGGAACTTCCAGGATGTTGACATTTTGGTTATCACCAAAGTCCTTAATCCTTGGTACAGATTTCCCACTGAGGATGCACCTCTCATGTATGAGAGACTCTGGGGGATTGGGTGTTGTCTGATGAAAACTTGTATAATAGATTCCATCATTGGTCCTCCCCGATGAGGATAATCTTCCCTGGTTTATATTGCCAGGTCCTTCCAAGTTTCTGTCGGAGTTACTGCCAATAGTTTGGGTTATCAGAGTTGCTTGACCCTCGTTGAAATGTCCTTCAACAGATGAAATCATCGGATCATCACCGATGCTTCACTAGATTTATGTGCCAACGGCTGGAAATAACATCAAGGTTTCTTGACCTTCGTTGAAATGTCCTTCAACGGATGAAATCATCGGATCATCATTGATGCTTCGCTGGATTTACGTGTCAATGGTTGAAATCATCTGATCATCACCGATGATTTGCTGGATTTACTTGTCAACAGCTGAAATAACGTTTAGGTTACTTGAACTTTGTTGAAATATCTTTCAACGGATAAAATCATTGGATGGTTTCTGATGCTGCGATGGATTTACGTGCCAACAGCTGAAATTGTATAAAATCCCTTCTGGGGATAGGCTTTTGGAGTTATGACTTCGAACTGACGGCATTGGACCCTTGTGAGGTATTGCCGAGTGTAGTTTGTATCAGCTGTGATCATTGGTGTTGTGAACCCTGTGTTTGGGCGAAGACCAATGAGTAGCATGTAAACCCGCAGTTTGGTCTTTGAAAACCAGGATTTTAGGCTTTTTTGCTCAATCGTGTAGTGTCTTTTTTCCTGATTTGACTTTTTCAACTTGTGAGACCTCCTTTGCAACTCAAATTGGACCGAGTCAAAGGAGTGGGACCCACCTAAGGGAGCTACAGGTACACACCAGTGGCCATCTGTGGGTGTACTTGTAGGCTATTTTTCTTTCATAAGTCATTTTCAAGTTGTGCCACGTAGAGAATCTGAGAGTTCTTCTTTAGATTTTGCTGAGTTCAGGCCGCTTTCTACAAAATCCGTCATCGTACAAGTGTTCCACACTATCCTGGTAACTTATGCATGTCTTCTTTTCCAGTTATTGTCCGTTAAAAAATGAGTTATCACATGAAAAACTTCTAAACACATAGTAGTGAATATGCATGCTCATATGACTTGATAAAAAATATTCAACATAGTAAATGTTAGTATTTAACCATGTTGAACATAATGATGTAAAAAAATTTGACTTTTAAAACAGTCAAATTGGCACCTTTTTTCTACTATTTGTTATTCTATTTGAGGACAAATGAGCAAAGGTTGTAAAGCTAAGCAATCCTGGTAATTAGACTACCCTTATGGATTATGACTTTGACATTTTTATGCATATAGGATGTTTATGATTGTTGGTAGGTATGCTATTGAATGTCCACCTAGTCATGCCTACGTGCATGTGGATAGTCCTCTTTACAAAGGAGACTCTGGCAAAAAATTACCATGAGCCTAGGCATTCGGTAGACATACATTTTTAACTCTACTGTAGGCATATGTTAAAGTAATACATGCATGCATATAGTCATACAATGCATTTAAAAAGCTCCAGGTTAGAAATTACCACACCCTTTCTGAGGTTATTTGGAGACTTGTGTCCAGATATATATAGATCCGGATCAGCCGAGTAGTTCCAGCAAGACCACTCTAGGTGTGAGGAGGAGGGCTTCAGATGTGCTTCGACCTCATTCAGTAAGACAGCCTCATTGATTGGTAGAGGTGGTGATTCGCCATATCCGGGTTGAGGTACCAGATGTTGAGGACGAGGAGGAAGATGTATCTATTGCGGCTCCCGCTCCTACTGCTCATGCTCACCACAGGGATCTTCCAGGAATTAATGTGACAATTCCAAAGTTTCTGAATGATTTTAGTCGCCACCCCTCGGTCTACTTGGAGGAAAATGAGGTAAAAGTTGGGTTTGATCTTCCTTTTTCCTATTGATGAGGAGCTAGGATTCTTATGTTGATTTGCTTTTGTAATGTAGGTTCCCAGCCTTACGCAACTTCGAAGGAACAGGTTCAGCATACACTCTTTGTGTTAGGGTCTTCATCCAGAGTATAGAGAGATTGTGTATGGTTGCGGCTTTGAGGCGTTCTTTTCCATCCTCCCCCGTCGTTGTCCCTAGGGTTATCTCAGCACATTGTCTGAGCCCTGGTTTCACCAGACTCAGTCTCTCCATTTGCTTGACAGTGAGGCAATGATGACGTTGATGGATTGGCGGTTTATCATGGGTATGGAGTTTGGAGGGGCGTCAGTGCCTTGTACGGCGAACATTACCCCAACTGCCGTTAGATCCTTGTTAGGAGTTCCGACTAAGGCGCTCAAGGGAAGGAAAGTTCGTACTGGTCCTTTGAGCGTAGATGCTATGAGCGGGGAATTGAGTGAGCCCATACCTGTTGATGTGAGAGTCGGGGATCACATTCTTTGGTGATTGTTCCTGGTCATTATCAGGGGTTGTTTCATAGCAGATAACTCTTCCATGATGTCATTCACTTTGGTTAGCATCACATGAGAGGTGGACCGTATTGGAGAGTATAACTGGGGCTCTTATACCTTTGCCTATTTCCTCAAGGGAATGTGCATGCGTTCGCAGGGCTTGATAGAGGCTTGGCTAGGATTTTACCCGTTTTTACTGGTGAGTATTTCTCTTATGATTTCCCATGTACAGGTTAAGAGTGTTGACTGACCGCAGATGTTTGCCTTTGTATTGGCCATTTTGGGCTTATGAGAGGCTCCCATGTTTGCATCCCATTAGCGTGTTAGGTCCAGATACCTATCCGCGATGACGAAGATGGCATCACTCCACTTTAGCGGAGGTTCTTATAGCTAAGGGTTTCACCCATTGTCGCTTATAGCTGGAGCTACTGACAACAGATGTCATCACTTAGGTTCCCTATTCTAGGGACCATTTAACAGTCAGGTTTGAGGATGGGTACCCGACTGATGTCGAGTATGTGATATCCACACGTCGGATTCCTCTCTTCACAGATGGAGGATGGGAGCTCTATTTTGGAGAGCACGCTATCAGGAGTATTATAGGAGAGATTCGTGTATCGATCTTGCCTCCTGTCAGGCGTTATTGGCCTATGTCGCAATCGCCTTTTAGTGATATCTAGTTAATAGGAGTTGACGGCTTTACGTTATCAGAGGGTCCGTTTACTCAGGAGGTATTCTACCATTGGTGGTCCCCTCGTACCATCAGAGCCCAGACCCGCGCCACTCAGTTCATGGGGGATATGGTTCCTGGATCCGTGATGATGATGGATTGGATGGCTTACGTTTCAGATCCTACTCAATTGACTCAGATTGGTAGCTTTGACTCAGCAGCTGGACCGGGCACATTTTTTCATCTAGCACTTGAGCAGAGATCCTTTAGATGCAGATACTTTTGATCCTTCGAGATCTGGGGTTGGCCCTTAAGGTTAAATTGTGAGACCTCCTTTGCAAGTTAAATTGGACCAAGCCAGGGAGGTGGGACCCACCTAGGGGAGCCACAGGTACACATGTGGCCATCCGTGGGTGTACTTTTAGGCTTCTTGCCTTTTACAAGTCATTTTCAAGTTGCGCCACACAGAGAATCTGAGAGGTATTCTTCAGATTTGCTAAGTTCGAGCGGCTTTCTACAAAATCTATCACCGTACAAGCGTTCTACACTATCCTGGTAATGTATGCATGTCTTCTTTTCCAGTTTTCGTCCGTTGGAAAATGAGTTATCACATGAAATTCTTCTAAACACATAGTAGTCAATATGCATGCTCATATGACTTGATAAAAAATATTAAACATAGTAAATGTTATTATTTAACAATGCTGAACATATTGATGTGAAAAAATTTGACTTTTGAAATAGTCAAATTGGCACCTTTTTCTGCTATTTCTTATCCTATTTGAGGACAAATGAGTAAAGGTTGTAAAGTAAAGTAATCCTGGTAATTAGGCTACCCATAAAGATTATGACTTTGACATTGTTATGCATATAGGATGTTTATGACTGTGAGTAGGTGTGTTACTGAATGGCCACCTAGTCATGCCTACGTGCATGTGGATAGTCCTTTTTACAAAGGAGACTCTGGCAAAATTTTCTAATAGTCTAGGCATTGGGTAGACATGCATTTTTAACTCTACTATAGGCATATGTTAAAGTAATGCATGCATGCATATAGTCATAAAATGCATTTGATAAGATCTAGGTTAGAAATTACCACACCCTTTCTGATGTGATTTGGAGACTTGTGTCTAGATATATATGGATCTAGATTAGCCGAGTAGTTCCCGCAGGACCACTTTAGGTGTGCGGAGGAGGGCTTCTGATGTGCCTTGACCCCATTCAATCAGACAGCCTCATCGGTTAGTAGAGGCGCTGATTTTTCCTATCCGGGTTGAGGTACCGGATGTTGAGGACGAGGAGGAGGATGTACCAGTTGCGACTCTAGCTCCTGCTGCTTATGCTCCCTACAAGGATCGTCTAGGCATTAATGTGACAATTCCAGAGCTTCTGGATGATTTGAGTCGTCACCCCTTGGTCTACTTGCATGCAAATGAGGTAAAAGTTGGGTTTGATATTCCTTTTTCCTATTGATGAGGAGCAAGGATTCTGATGTTGATTTGATTTTATATTGTAGGTTCCTGGATTTACGTAGCCTCGAGGGAATTGGTTCAGCATACACTCTCTATATCAAGCTCTTTATCTAGAGTATAGAGAGATTGTGCATGGTTGGGGCATTGAGGTGTTCTTTTCCATCCTCCCCCATCGTTGTCCCTAGGATTATCTCAAGGCGTTGTCTGAGCACCAGTTTCACTAGACTCAGTCTCTCCATTTACTTGACTGTGAGGTGATGATGACGCCAATAGATTGGCAGGTTATCACCAGTATGAAGTTTGGAGGGGCGTCAGTGCCTTGTACGGTGAACATTACCCCGACTGCCATTAGATCCTTGCTACGAGTTCCAGCTGAGGCAATCAAGGTCAGGACAGTCCATACAGGTCCTTTGAGCGTAGATGCTATGAGTGGGCTATTGAGTGAGCCCATACCCGCAGAAGTGAGAGTTAGGGATCGCATTCTTGGGCGATTGTTCCTGGTTATTATCAGGGGTTGCTTCATAGCAGATAACTCTTCCACGATGTCATTCGATTTGGTCAGTGCCACCCGAGATGTGCACTGTATTTGAGAGTATGATTGGGGCTCCTATACCTTCGCCTATTTCCTCAGGGGAATGCTCATGCGTTCACAAGGCTTGACAGAGGCTTAGCTAGGATTTTACCTGTTTCTGCTGGTGAGTATTTCTCCTTTGATTTCCCATGTACACATTAAGAGTGTTGACTGACCGCAGATGTTTTCCTTTGTGTTGGCAGTTTTGGGCCTCTAAGAGGCTCCCTTATCTTCATCCCATTAGTGTGCTAGGTCTAGATACCTATCCATGGGGACAGCGATGGCATCACTCGATGCTAGCAGAGGTTCCTATAACTGAGGGTTTCACCCATAGTCGCTTACAGCTGGAGCTATCTACAGTCGAAGTCATTACCTGGGTTCCTTATTCTGGGGACCATTTAACAGTTGGCTTTGAGGATGGGTACCCGACTGGTGTCAAGTATGTGATATCCACCCGTAGGATTCCTCTCTTCACAGATGGAGGATGGGAGATCTATTTGGGAGAGCATGCTATTAGGAGCACCACAGGGGAGATTCGTGTACCGATCTTGCCTCCTTCTAGGCGTTATTGGCCTGTGTCGCAGTCGCCTGTCAGTGATATCCCGTTGATAGGAGTTGACAGCTTTACATTTTTAGAGGATCCGTTTACTCTGGAGGTATTCTACCGTTGGTGGTCCCCTCGTACCATCGAAGCCCAGACCCGTGACACTCAATTCATGGGCGATATGGTTCCTTGATCCATGATGATGATGGATTGAATGGCCTATGTCCGAGATTTGACTCATTTAACACAGATTAATAGCTTGACCCGGCAGTTGGACCGGGCACATTTTTTTATCCAGCACTTGGGCAGAGATTCTTCAGAGGCAAATACTTTTGATCCTTCCAAATGTGGAGCTAGCCCTTCAGGTGACCCATATGTCTTTTTCGGCGCAGATCCTCCATTATATAGGCCTCACATCCCACTTGATGGAGATCCAGTGACTTAGGATAAGTTATATCAGAGGGATAGGATTAATGATGTAGACATCAACACCATTGACTTCTTCTGATGTGTACTTTCACTATATTTTTTGATAGGCCTCTGTTAGATACTAGGTGGTTGTGCCCCATTTTTGTTATATCTTTTTATAGGCCTCTATTAGTTATTGGGCATATGTGCCCCATTTCCCTATATTTTCTAGCTGTACAGAGATAATGTATTATGTAACGCCCGAGAAAATTGGATTTTTATGACAATTAAATTTTTATTTGATTATGTGAATTAAATGAATTTAATTGATTATTATGTGAGTGAGTTATGTAAAGGTCATTCTATGACCTAGAATGTGTTAACGTGGTTAGTATTTTGGCTACGTGTTAGAAATAATTTTTTGGAATTTCTAAGACGAAAATAATTGTTTTTTGAGAAATTTCTGAAAAAACACTATTCATCCGTTTCTGTTCGAGGTATTATTTTGAAATTCTGAGAAACGCGTAATGATAGAATATCGAGATTAGATGGAATATCCAATAATATTTCATTTATGGCAAACGCAGTTTTCACCTGCGGACTTAGGGTTGGGTATATTGATTTCCGAGAAGGAAATAATATGCGTAGAAGGAATTTTGTTAGAGTTAATGTGAGTATTATATATTGACGATACTTTTTCGTGTCTATGTATAATATGTTGAGTAAATACGAGGTACGATATGATTATGATATGTATGGTATACGAAGGGAATACGTGAATTGTACGTGTAGAATATGATGTGTATTGTAGAATTAACCTAAGTCTCAATGATTAATTCATTGGACTTAGATTACGGTTAGTTCAAATGATTTAATGACCAAGCCCAAGGAGTTTAATGGGTTAAGCCCAAGTCTAGGCCCAATGCTTAATTGGTTAAGTCCAATTCATTTAAACCGAACCGTGGATCGAACCGGCGGGTCACCAAATGTGTAAAACCCATGGGGCAACCCATGGGATGACCCATGGCTTGTGGGGGCCGGCCACTTTATGTGGTATCCAAGAAAAATGCTTGGTCACCAAGCATTTTACTTGGTGACCAAGTGTGAATAGTAAGGAGGTGGGAGTGTTTTGTCCAAATTACCCTCTATTCTTGTTTTCTATAAATAGAAGGCTAGATTGTGACTTTTGGAGAGTTTTGAATCTTGTCAACCAATATATTTGAGAGAGAAAAGAGTTAGACTTAATCATTTTACACTTTGGAAGCTTTAACCTTTATTCTTCCAAGAGATTTCTTAAGAAGCTTGAGGTAATACTTCTTGTTCTTCATTCTCCATCTCTTTTTTATTTTCTTATAAGGGAGAATCATAGAGGGGTGGTATATATCTTGTATAAGAGATTAAAGATTACTTATTATAGATTCAATCTCTATAAGTCATGAGATTATAAGAATCATAAGGTTTGAAATAGTTTTGAACCATTGAAATATTGTTTGTTGAGATTAATCGTTTATAAACGATTGAGCTCCATCAATACGTTAGTTTATGCATCTTGATTGGTTAGGGTGTAGATATGAAATCCATGAATTATTTAATGTGATTTGGCTTAGAGAACGATAGTAACGAAGTTATGGCAAATTTTACGGAATTAGACGTTAAAACGTCGAAAATGTTGAATTCCGGATTAAGGGTCAAAAATTGCTGTAAGACTTGAAAACATTGGTTTTCAATGTCAACATGTGAGATATGGTGATTAAGAGTTGTGTGTTCGAGAATCGTCGAATTCTGACTTAAAACAAAGAAAACGAGCATTGAACGCTCATTAACGTTTCTGAACGTATAGAAAATGAACTCAATGGTTAATTTTGAGTTAACGGATTCAAAAGTGTCAAATTCTAATATGAACATGTAGATTACATCATTTGTGATGTGTAGGCTTTTGAACGGACCAAATCGGGCTTAAAACGAAGAAGTTACGGCCCCGGGAATTTCGCATAATTATTGAAAATTTCTGAGAATCTGATACTGAAACTTCGTAAGTGTATTAAAGTTATTCCTATACTACCTATACTAAGGTATATGGTATGAAACTTAGGAATATAATGCGTATTAATAAGTTAAGAACGTTGAACAGAGTTGGTATTTCGCCGACAATGTTCAAGTCCGGTTAATAATTGTCAGTTGATTAATAAACCGGGACGATGAGTAATAAGTCTTGTTGACTTTAATAATGATATTAAGTTAACAAACACATAAAAGAGAAAGAACCTTGTATAAATAATGTGATTAGTTGTTTGATAGCTAATTACAGTGTGCTATGTGAATATATCATGTAGATTATGTAAAGGCTGTGGTCAGTCGAGTAAAATATTTGAAGACACTGAAAGGAAAGTTTTTCTTAACGCTTGTCTAACTTTCATGTTAGCCAAGTTGTATGTGATTCGTTGAACTGAATTGCATGACGGGTTTTAAATAAAGGGTCGATGCCAGATTTATTTCGGCTAGACTACTCGTATGATATAGATTGATTGATATTCATATCTTTCTATATTGAAATGTTAACGTTATCCTATGCCAAGTGATTGGTACGAAGCGTGAAGGTAAGGTTTGTCTATGAACAAACAAAAGTATTTTCATCGATATTTTGATGGGCACGCGAGTTTGCCAAAAATATTAAACGTAAATACGTTTAATGAATGAGTGTTGATCAACATAGAGTACTATAGGCTGATCACCTAGAAGTGCTCGTAAGTTATCGGATGAACGGCCTTAGTGTTGTGGACTCCTTTTCAAGTATGAAAATTAAAAGTTACTGTTCAAGGTCTATTGACCGGTTCAGAATTCCTAATCTATTCTATACTTTGGGAATTGATGTTATGAACTGTTAAAGTATTATTGATTCATAATACTTCATAACTATTGTTCAGTTATGTCGGAATTGTTATATGATTCACGAATGTGGTATTCCTGTTATACTTGCTTAAAACTTGTTGAGCTGTCATGCTCACTTCTTGCGTGAATCATACAACTATAGTTAAGGATGAACGTACTATGAATGCTCAGAGAGATAAGGGCAAAGCGAAGATGGATGCTTAGGCATTATGTAATAGTATAGTAGGTTTATATGTATTATACATTATGAACAATGAACGATGTAATCCGGTTATGAACCTGGGAAGGATTTATAGTTTGATTGTAATAAAAGATAGTAATTACCTTCATTTTGTTGTATTTCAATGGAATGATTGTATGGATGTTAGCATAGTGGAGCACCATTTGTCGGGTTTAAAGATACCCGAATTTGGGGGCGTCACATATTAGATAATGATGTACTTAGGAATGTATATATGCTTTTAGGGAAGATCTTACCATTGTACCGATGATTGTGGCAGAGACATTGTGGTCGGCCATGTGCTGCCATACCCATTTTGCAGGGGTATTTACAGGGGGATCGGTCTTGCTGTATGTGTGGTTCATGTCACACTTGAGACCTATTGGCACCTTCTGACGCCATGGGTATTATTTTTCCCATAAGATAGCCATGTCTTACTCCTTTCAGACAGCGGAGTGTTTAGACGTTGCATCCAGGTCGATGTTTTTGGCAAGGATCGAGGATCCATTTGACATTCTTATAAGCTCAGGGCTCAGTTCTCCCTACAAATTCATTACTCATGCATTAAGCATGGATTATCTCCCTCTGGCTAGTTTGAGGGGCATGACCACGTATCACTCACTGGCTGTGATGGAACAGTTTGACTAGTTTCAGGATGTTCATCCTTTTGAGGGGGCATTAGGTCAGCGCTTATCTTCTCGGCATTTATTGATAGAGGATAGATCTAGGGTGTATGCCTGTTAGGCTCAGTGTGAGAGGGCTGAGTTTTTTGTTAGCCATCCGGGCCATTCTACAGAGTACTTTCTTGGATGGAGGCAGAGATTACATCGGCCGGGGTCGTATCCACCGTGTCGGGGATTGATTTTGACATTAGGGAGCCCATTGAGGACACTGATTCTCCCACCATAAATGCTACTGTGACCTCGCATTCGGTAGAGTATTTAGAGCAGAGTCTGCATCTGGCGACATATGAGAGAGATCAGGCTATGGCCTTGATGTTAACAGCTCTTGCTGGGAGAGATGTCTCTCTATTGGAGAGAGATGATGCCTTAGCTCATAGAGATACCACTATTACAGAGCAGGATGAGGCTAGATCATCTAGAGATGCATTGATGATTGACCGGGATGGTTTTATATCTGTAATACCCGAGAATTTCCACGTATTATTAAATGAATATATTAATGGAAATAAAATTTATGTGAATAAAAGTATTATTATTCTGTGAGTTGGTTAATTCAATGTATTCATATTAGACCAATGCATATTAAGATGCGTGAAGTGACAATGAGAATTGTGAAATACCTTGTGTGGCATAATGTGAAACGAAGAAATTCGTTAAGCAAATTAAAACGGGAATTAAGAAGATTAATCATATGATTTCATATATGTAATCAATATACTCGTAGACTCGCAGTAACACGTTCGTGGATAGTAATTCATGTTGTATAAAGCGTGTTTAGCGGTGAGAATTGCCACGGACTAGATCTAAACTCTTAGCCTTTGCATCGTTGAGTAACCTGCCATAGCCAACAAGGCCACCGTCTCAATAAATAAAATCAAGCGCAATTGCGCCAAAGGGTCATTGGAGAAAATAAATTTTTCTACTTTAGAAATTAAATGAAGCAATTATGTGATTCGTGTGACATTGACGAACCATGAAATAAAGTGCACAATTAGGTAATATTAAATGATAACTTTTATATTAATTAATTGTTAACGGTTGTGATAGAATATTGAATTCTTAGTAATTAACTAATAATGTGTGATTACTATTATTTACAATATGTTATATAGATAAATAATGATTATGGAAATCCATAAATACATGATGGTTGGATTAATTAATATTGGTGTTAATTAAGTAAGGAAGTGCATAATTTATTTATTTAACATAAATAAGTAAGTTAGTAATATAATAATATTATATTGACAGTTATGTGTATAAGAGCAATAATACAACTATATTATATAGAGCAGTGTGACATTTGTATGACTATATATATTAAGCCTTATGAAACTATATTGTATGAGGCAATGTGAGTAAGCATATTGGAACTATATGTTATAAATACATTATCTATGTGACAATATGTATGAGGGTATGTATTAAAATAATATACCATGGACACATTGTAAACTATCATTTTGATAAAATGTACATGAATTATATGTATGTTGCATAACATCTACTACCTTGAAATGTTAGGTCATGTGGTGACATTAGGTTATAATATATGGTTGTTATAGCATAAGAGTAAAAATGTGTACAAGTGTGTAGGCTAAGTGTTGCTGAGAGTTTCTTTTGTCCCAAAATGAGAGACACAAGGACATGAATAATGACTATAAGCTATAATACGTATGTTTTCAAAAGGCTAAATCCTAGATGATCATGGCTAGCTAGGTGGTTAGTATGGAGTGGTTGAGCCACCCTTCTTGAACCATTGTTTCATTGCATTGCACCATGAATTACATCTCAGTGGTAAGTCATTATCCAGTCCAAACATCTTCTATAAATAGTAGCCATGCTTATCAGTTGATGTTCTTGAAGCTGTCTGAGATTTTGTTGAAAGCATACAAGAATTCTTAGAGTTTAAGAGTTCAAGTAGTAGCAAGTTCTTTCACATTACAAAGGTAAAATTCCATTACTAGCTTTCCAATTTCAGTTTCTGTAAAAAAATGGAGTCTTGAGTCTTGAAATCCAAATTCTTGAATTCATAGAATTGTATGTTAATGAGGTTGGGTAATGTCCATATAGATGTTATATGATCATATAAGCATGTTGTAATTGATTTATGAGTGTTTAGGAGTGATTTCGTGAGTAATTTTTGAGGTTGGGCTAGATAGTTGCTTAGAAGAAGCCTTTATTCTTCGCTCGAACCAGCACTTGTGCAATTGCATTGCCACATTTGTATTGAGGCACAACAAGTTATTGCCAACTGCCATCGAATTCATTGAGTGTTCTATTTTGCAATCTGATCCATGTTAGTTAATCATTATGACTCAAGCTAGCGTGTAAACATGTGTATGATGTATATATGGATATGTTAACCTCATGTGAGCATGTTTAGACTAGACTTTCACGATTAATGAAGGCGTATGGTTTACATGGGGGTTTAGACTATGTTTTGAAAACAAACTATGTTATAGATCATGTTCTACAAATTGTGAACCTAGTGAGCTATGCATGACTGATTTTGCACATAGATGAGCATGTTGTAGTGTACATAGTTCTTTTGAGCATGATCAAACTTATTAAACCTTGTGTTGGATATGTTTTCAAGAAAAAGCTTAGCCTAGTAAGCTAAAATGCATGACCACTATATGATGTATATTCTAACTTTGCAAGCATGTTAGTATGGCTTAGAAATGCATGATTAAACCTTTAGCTTATGTTTATTTGATTAGTAAGGAAACATGAGCATGGTGAACCTATTAACAAGCTTTGAATGTGAATATTGTCAAGATACCATGAGGACTAAAATCTGACATTTGTGATCATGTTTGATGACACTCTTAGACTTGCTCATGTAGCATAAACATATATATACCGTGCTTGTGTAGCACATTTCAAGAAAAGCATGAACGAAGCATATTTTCAACTAAAGCGGTGTTAGTGTGATGCCCCCAAAATTAGGTATACATCACCCATCTTGAGTCGCCAAATACATGGTACAGAATACAAATACAATCTTTAATATATAACAAGAGAGCTGTGAGTTTTAATACAAATACTGTCTACTAGACAATATCCACTCTCAGAATAAGTCCTCATTACATTTATTGTCACACTATTTAACAGAATAGTGAGGACTACTAATGTTATCTTCTGGACCATCACTCCTTTCCTCGAATTGTCCCAGCTATATTCTCATTTCCGTAAAAGAAACTGGATATAGAAGTAGTGAAGTAGCATAATACTCTTCTTCTTTCTCTCTATTGATTTTCACTCTATAGCTTCTCTCTATAATTTCTCTCTCTAGAGTTTCAGTGAATTCGTAAGAAATAATGAAGGAATGAGCTTCTATTTATAGAAGAATGGATTGAATAGTAACTAATTCCTGAACGGTCCAGATTGATTTACTTTTTAAACCAGACGGTCCGCATTAAAACTTAAAGCAATCGGTCCATACCGATTCACTATTAAAACTTTAAACCAAATGATCCATACCGATTCACTATTAAAACTTTAAACCAATGATCCATATTGATTTACTAATATAAATTCAACCAACTATTCAAAAAATTAGCACATCTCCTCATGGAATAATATTGTACTCAAATACTTCAACGCACAATACTAGAGTGAATAGTAACTCATGAATAGTAACTCATGAATAGTACTCGAAATACCTAAAAAGTGTCCTAAATACCCGATTGAACAATATAACCTCCTGACCTCAATTATCATCAGAATAGATGTCGATTTCTACTAACACAAATAATCCCAACATAATGAAACTATCAAATTTCATCTTTAATCAACACGAGCTTATTCATCATTAATATTATAACTCACAATATTTAACAACCAGGTTGTTCCCAAGAAAGAGGGGGGCTTTCCAATAAGGATTTCTCCCTATTGGCGCGCAATTAGATGACCAAACCTCTCCTTGACAGAACTTCTAGACATTGTAAATATTGCAATTTAATAATATGAATAACTTTGTCGTCTCAATTATTGATTTAATAAGATAACATATTATGCACATGATACTGTGATAATAATCGAATCAATAATATGAGAGATATGATGCAGCAATTACTGTAGCAATAATTAAGTATAATTGAATGACTTATCACGTAAGCATCAATAATCAATACCGTGTGTTACTATGCAACCACGCGTATTACTGTACTTTTACTACCGGGTAGTTCAACAGTTTTAATGGTAAAACCTCCGCCGTTATTTTTATAAAATATTTTTATCATTTTCTAACTATGACAGTACTTCCGTTGTGGGTTCACCAATGATTGTGCCGTCATACGGATATTCCCAACAAAAAAAATATTCCCCGACCAACCGAATATAATATGACAACTTGCATACTTTGCAAAATTTATAAATACTACCCACAACTATAACATTATATCAAATCCATACCATAATATTTAAAAAAATATATTTCGAGAAAATTAAATATTTATTAATAAAATATGGGGTCTCACAATCTCCCCTCCTTATGAAATTTTGCCCTCAAAATTTACGTACGTACCTGGTATGACGAAGAGGTGAGGATACCTTGAATACCTTTAACGTCGAAAACATTAAATTTATCTTTACAGTATGGTCAAAGATATTCATTAACCATTTATCTTTATACTACAGGCTAACTATATAACCAATAATCAACAGTTCATCTTTGCACTACAGGCCAAAGATATATAACTGTAAAACCAATAATACTGAGACTCAGCTTAATAGTATCATGACCATGAATTATCCATGCACTACAGGCCAAGGATATTCGTGTTTTCAATTACGGTCATGATTATACCAAACAATCCCTGGTCATAATCATACCAAGTCCATCTATGCACTACGGGCCAAAGATGACTTTTACCACATCATCTGTAACATTACGGTCATGATTATACCGAATAATCCCTGGTCATAATCATACCAAGTCCATCTATGCACGTAAGCCACAGATGACTTTCAACACAATATAAGCATGAGGATCATGAAAATAATATAAACAATCAATCAAATGAGATAAAGGATAAATATTAAACATTTATAATATAATTTATCCAGGGTTCATGAATATCCCAATGTTATCAATCACTTAATAATCTCATAATCTAATATCATTAATATTATAACAATATTTTAATCACTTCTTAAACTTATAAACAATTTATTTCAATTGTTTACACTTTACCACATAATGCATTTAATCATTCAAAAATGTCATACTCATAAGATATCATCACCAATGATCAAATCACTCATCAAAAATATGCATATACCCTATATAGGATTCCCAAGCCATAAAATCCTATTTTCCAATTTTGTTACTTCACATAACATATTTAACTCATTTACTCATAACTAGATCATTTTCATGAAAAATACCAAATCAGTTCCAAAAATATTTATTTTCTAGGGTTTAGCATAATATAGTCCCATAATGAAAATATATTGTTCTCGGAATTTTTAAAATTCATTTACTATTTTTCAAAAATAAATTTCTAATTAATTCCTTAAGAAATTAGCTACCTCAAGTTTAACTCCATAAATCCCCAAATCTTGGCAAGATCTTACACATGTTAACGTGATCTTCCAGTTTAAATTTCATGGTCATCGGAGTTATAGAACTCCGGTTATAACGTTTTTCGTCAGAAAAACCTAAATATTGAAATTGTCATAATTTGCTCATTTTAATTCGGAATGAGCTCATTTTTGGACAGGATGTTCTTTATACCATATACTTTCATGTCCCAAAAGGCCGGAATTTTTCTCATAAATTAAGTGGCCAAAACAGCCCCTTTAAAATTCTGGGCAGTAACATTTTGGCAATCTCCAGCTTTTGACTCCTTTGCTAAAATCAGTCCACACGAAAATCTACAATACCTTTTTCAGTGATTCCACTTGGAGATACTACAAAACTCATAGATCTAACTCTAGAACATGACCACACTCAAAAATTCAAAATATAATAGAAGATATGGTCAATTGAATTTCATGTTCCATTTTCACCAAAATCTGATTTTCAACCCTTTATGATTTCTAAGAAACTTTCATGTTTTCACATAATAACCCACATAACTCATCATAACACTTCCTAAAACCATATATACCCATGATTTTCATTAGTCCAATGCTTTTATTATGACTTTCATCATAATCCACGTAAACAGTTCATTTTAGTTGAAGAAATATTTAAGGGTTTTAGAAATGGGTTTTGTACTGGGGTCAATGCAAAATTCGATTTCATGCTCTAGGGATAGTTTAAGAAGTCTTCAAGAATACGTCAGGAAATTTATTAACAATAGAAATATCATTCAAAACTGTGACTCTCATCGAAGACTTAGATAGCACATGTAATGAAGGTTTCTCCTAACGGAGTTTCAACCGATAGGTCAAAGTCTAACTTCTCTAGAGTCAAATTTAAACATTGAACGCAAGCAAGAGATATAAAATAATGGGTAGAACCAGTATCTAATAAGGCATAGACTTTGAAAAAATTTAACTAACCCGTACTAACTTCGTTCGGATTACTCGCTTTTTGAGGAGTCACGAAAAACGCTCTTCCTGAAACAACCGACTTTGTTTTGTCCATATTCGGCTTTGGTGCCACCGTCCCAGCTGGACTTGACTTTGGTGGACGAAAAAATTGGGCTAGGTGACCTTCTCTTCCATAATTTTACATGCTTTGGATGACATTGCGCAGTTTGGACTGATGTGTCCCTCCCTTCCACATTTAAAACATACGACCGGCGGTCGTTCTCCTTCCTTTGAAACGGGTGCTGGTGCCGACGTCTTCATGTCATTGTTGAACCTTCTCTTCTTGAAATTTCCACTCATACTATCTTGGCCATGATTACCACCCAAATGGTTACCATTCTTGGCATGATAATTTCCCCCACGATAGTTATCGTTGTTCCAATGGTCGTTGCCACCGGTACGATTATTATCGTGTTGTTGGTCGTTATATTTTGGTTGTGCTGACTCATTATCGCGCTCCAATAACTGAGCCCTATTCACAACATCTGAATACAAACAAAGTTTATGAAAAATGAGGGATTGATGTATATCGGGTTTCAAACCTCTTATAAACATTCGCGTCATTCGCTCCTCATTATCAACCAAATGGGATGCAAACCGGGATAACTCCGCAAATTTAGCCTCGTATTGCGACACGGTCATATTGTTTTGCTCCAACTTGATAAACTCCACCTCTTTCATGTGACGAATACTTTTGGGAAAGTACTTGTCGTTGAATGCCTTCTTGAACTTCTCCCAAGACATCTTGAGTCGGCCGGTCTGGTATCGCTTTTACTGATTCCCACCAAGAATCACGCTTCTTCACGCAACATAAAGGTGGCAAAGGGAACCTTTTGCTCCTCGGAGCATCCCAAGACATCAAATATCTTGGTGATCTGCTTTAACCATGTCTCTGCCTTAAGGGCTTTACTATACAAAAAGGGCTTTACGTCACTACTACTTACAACATATTTATATACTACCTTAAATACCACTAATCTACATCTGCCTCAAGGCATTCTAGAAATCTGCCTTGGCAAGACCGGCAATAATATCACGGCTAATAGTATGTCGTGTTTCCCCCACCTCCACCGGATATCCAGCTACCTGCTACTGAAAATCCGTATGAGAACTCCTATGGATATAGGACATCCTCCCTATCTTCTACACCTTAGTCTTTATCTCCTCCTTGAGCTCAAAGACCTCGTGCTTTAAATCATGGACTTTGTCCTTAGCCAAAATCCTTTTGTCATGTTCCTGCTCCCACATGGACTCGACATCAGTCTTGTCCTCTCTAAGCATTTGGAGCTCTACCTTCAGCTCCTTAACCTCTTGACAGTAATGGATATTTCTATCCAACACTGACATAAACAGAGACATCATCGACCCCCCGAGAGCTATCTTCGCTGCTATAGCCACTGGTTTAAAGGAGACTGTCTCTACCTCCTCCTCTATCATCCCGTCACAAACACCGACATGAAGTCGCCTTCCTCTGAGTCTCCGCACTCAATAATCACTACGTCTGCTCTGCTCTGCTGCTATAGGGTTCGGTATAACCTCTACTTGGTTCACCGACTCTTCACTAATGGCATGGCCATCTACGAACATCTCATTTACTCCTGACATCTACACAAAATAATTAAGTTGATTAGTACACGTCAGTAGAATAATAAAAACACATAACATAATCATAATGCATTTTTATAAGGTTATTTTCTTCTTGTACTTCTTTGACTCTTCTTAAGGTTATGACTTAAGGTTTTTAATTCCCCCCTTAAGTTTTATAACCTAATGCTTTGATACCAACCAGTGACACCCCGAAATTCGGGTCTCTTCCAACCCGACAGATGGTGATACACGGTACTACCATTCATTCATTCATTCCATTGAATAGTCTCAAAAGGACTAATATAACTTATATATATTCAAAATAATATTACATTCCCCGGGTTCTTTGTAACCCTTTTCAGTTGTTCTTGTCATAATATCAATATATTACAACATTCACCCTATACTATTACATAAGTATACTACGGGTTCGTCTTCTCCTTGCCTTTATCCTTGCCTGAGCCTTCGGTCCGCTCGATCTTAGCTGTGTTCATATGGTTCAAGCAAGAGTGAGCATGACTAACTCAGCAAGTACTACAATTCTAATAAACAACATGCTTGAAACACAGAACTCATATATCTTCAATAACTGAACAATAGTTACGAAGTACTATCGATAATTCAAAATAGCACTTCTTGTCCTTCAAAACATTTTACACAACCATACTCAGTGGAATAACAATTATGGCTCAATTCTATGAGCATTCATAAGTTCTTTTGAAATGGATAACCTGGCACTAAGTCCGTAAGTCCGGCATATCTTACGAGCACTTCGAAAGTGATCACCATAGTAGTACTCTATGTTGATCAACACTACATTCATTAAACGTGTATACGCTTTAAGTTGTGGCAACTCACGCACGTGCACATGTTAAACGACAAAAACATTTTAGTATACTTGGTCTTCGATTGAAAACCATACCAATATAACTCGGTAAACATTAATCATGGTTGATAGATTCATAATATAAGTCTAGCCGAAAGAATTGGCTTAAGACTTCATCATTCAAGACTTCATGTGAAAGAATACATGAATTACAAAGCTTGTCCAGACTGAACTGGAACAAGGGTTAGAATACTTGCCTTTAGCGGCTGATTACTGATTAATACCCGTACAGTACTTTAAGTCTTTTTGATTCCACAATACATAAACATATAACGTACCACATTAGGTCATATACAATCAAGTATGATTACTATTATATCTTACCCTTCATCTCAACGTAATTCCTAACTTAGATTCGTTATTCAGGGTTTTCGGCTTTCGTTACGTCATTCTCATTCCGCTAATCTTCGATTGATTATTAACTCTTAATCAACATACATTAGTGTCTTACAAGTACCTTACAATGTCTTAACCATGTTATGATTACATCTTAGTTCATTACTAACAAGTTCCCATTCCTTCTACACTTGAAACTATTCTTCTCTAGCATTTTTCTTGGACTGGTGCCGCGGCGCCAAGAATTGCTCTGTGACTCATCATTTAAGGGCGCTGAGTTAGCGATGCACAAGCTTTCGACCTCATATTGTAAGCAGCATTTCTAGGCTTAGAGTCACGCCATGCACCGACTCTTGTGCCTCGAATAATTATCGATTTTGACATTTTTACGAACTTCCTGCATTTAATAACTTCTTCGTTTTAAGTCCGAATTGGTCCGTTCAAAAGCCTACGGTTCACAAATTTCATAATATACGCGTTCATGCAAGAATTTTATCTATTTGACTTCGTTTTCTCAAAATTCACCTATGAGTTCATTTTTAACGAAAACGATAAACGTTTGTGAACGTTCAACGCTCGTTTCTTCGTTTCAAGTCGGAATACGGTCATTTTTGAGTTTGCAACTCTATAATGACTAAAATGACTTGTCTCCATCGAAAACCAACGTTTCCGACTTCGAACACAAAATATGACTTCCATTCCGAGAATTTCACGAATTCGACGAAGAATCGTTCAATCGTGTGAATTCCGTGAAATCTTTAATACTAAGCATTCTAAATGGATTTTAATCAACATAAGATCATTACAAATTATTTACTACACCAACTTATAATCAAAGTAGGTTTTGACTTATTTTCATAAGTCATTAACTTATTTAACTTATGAGTTAGAAATCTTTATGCTCATGACTTATTAGTAACTTAAGTCCTTCAATCAAAGTTTTCAAGCTATTTTCAACATACTAAACATCATATGACAACATATGATAGGTTCTTCATGGTTCTAGCAACTTATTAATTTTCAAGTTGCTTATTCAACTTATTCGACTTAAGTTCATTCTTTAATAACTTATTACATGTTATCCTCAAGCCATCCCCCTTCTCTATCAATCCTATCATAGAAAAGATATAGATAAAAGAAAGGAGTCTTACCCTTTGAAGACTTCTATTTACTTTGGAAAACTATCAATTGTTGAAGTGGCTTATAAGTGCTTAAGTGACTTATTCTCCCTAACCAATAAGTAGCTTTATGTTTGAGAGAAAAGTTGGATGAAAATGATCAACCAACTCATGAAATGAGCTTGGTATTTATAGGCTTGGCAAAGTGAGGGCATTTTAGACTTAAACATCCCACCTCCTTACTATTCATTTGCTTAACCTTAAAGCCTTCTTGCTAGCCACTTCTTTTGCTTGCTCCCCACAATACTTGGTCACCATAACACTTGCTCATCACACATAATGTTTGCCCATCAAGACTACCCACTTTCTCACTTGGTTTGACCCATGGATCAAGGCTTTACTTTAAACTTGCTAATTAATTAATCTAGCTTTCTCTTAATGGGCTTATGATAGTTAAATACTTGGGCTTGATGGTCACATTTCATTGGACTCATACTATTAGGTTGATAATCCTACAAGTCCATTACTTATAATTCAATAACTTATCATTTATACCCCACGTATAATCTTCGTATACTAACTCGTATATTAGTTCCTAATATACGTTATTTCATTCTTCATACATAATAGTACAATACGTAGTATAATACTTACATTCTTTACTTCATATAATGTCTACACATTATACTATCACAATTCCTTCTTTTAACGCTTAATAACTTAACGTTCTCAAATTACGTCCGCATGCGAAATATTACGTTTTCCATACTTAGATTATTATTACATAATCGATATCACCTCGATATTATAACGTTACGTATTTCTTGGAAGTTCAAAAATAATTCCCAAGCAGAAATCGATGAATAGTGTTTTTCAGAAAATTTCTCGGAAAACTTTTATTTTCGTTTTAGAAATTCAAACACTTTAATTCTCCCACGTAGTTAAAATACTACGACGTTCCGACGTTTCTAGGTTATAGAACAACATTCATCTTCTCAACACATAATAATAATAAATAATATTATTTTATTCATTATTAAAAGTAATTACAAAATGTTCGATTTTCCGAGGCGTTACACTCTCTCCCCCTTATAAGGATTCTGTCCCCAGAATCTCGTTATATATATAAAAAAAATTACACAAATAAATTCGGGTAATTCTTTTTCATCATTTCTTCTAACTCCCACGTTGCTTTTTCTGCATCGTGGTTCTTCCATATCACATTTATGGAAGATATGACTTTATTCCGCAGAACTTGTTCTTTTCTATCGATAATTTGAATCGGCGTTTCCTCGTACGTTAAGTCCTTCTCGACATGAATAGGCTCATACTCTATCACGTGCTTATAATCCGACTTATAGGGACGTAACACGGATACGTGAAATATATTATGTATTCGTTCTAGGTCTAGAGGTAATGCTAACATGTAAGCTACCTCACCTACCCATTTTAATACTTCAAAAGGTCCTATAAACCTCAGACTTAACTTTCCTTTCTTTCCAAAACATATCTTTCCTTTCCAGGGAGATACTTTCAGAAACACATACGAACCTACTTCAAACTCTCGATTCTCTCTATGCAGATCCGTAAACTTCTTCTGTCTGTCTTGAGCTGCTAGAAGACGCATCTGAATCTTCTTGACAATATCTGCTGTCTGTTGCACCAATTCTGGTCCCAACATCCGGCGTTCTCTTACCTCATCCCAATACAGTGGCGTTCTGCATTTTCTCCCATACAACGCTTCATACGGCGGTATACCTATGCTTGCATGATAACTATTGTTATACGCAAACTCCACTAATGGTAGATGATTATCAACTACCCTTGAAATCCATGACGCAAGATCTTAGCATATCTTCTAACGTCTGAATTGTCCTCTCGCTTCTGTCCATCCGATCATGGATGATACGTTGTACTCGACTTCAATCAAGGTTCCCAATTACTCTTGTAGACTTCTCCAAAAGTTCGGCGTGAATCGTGGATCACGATCGACGAATCGATCTCGGCACTCCATGTCTAGAGATTATTTCCTTAATATAAAGTCTAGCTAATCGATCTAAGTTATACTTAACCCTAATTGGCAAAAGTGAGTGACTTCATTCAATCGCTCCACTATTACCCAAATCGCATCGCACTTCTTTCGGTAGTCGGAAGTCCTACCACAAAATCCATCGTGATATTCTCCCATTTCCACTCCGGAATTTCCAACAACTGTAACAAGCCACTAGGTCATTGATGTTCGGCCTTAACTCTCTGACAAGTCAAGCACCTACTAACGTACTCGGCAATCTCTCTCTTCATATTTGGCCACCAGAAACTCTGTCAAAGATCTTGATACATCTTAGTGCTACCAGGATGAATCGAAAACCTTGAACTATGAGCCTCTTGAAGAACCTGCTCCTTTAATTCCGTCTCATTCGGAACCCAAATTCTTCCTTCAAATCTCAATAACCCCTCATTATCAAGAATGTATTTACTATCCTTTTCATTGGTCAGCCGTTCCTTCATTCGGTCGCACTCATCAGATTTGAGTTGCACCTTCTTAACTCTCTCTACGATGGTAGATTGCATCTCCATCGTAAACAACATTGGCCCTCCTTCACTTGGCAGCTTCACTTCCAACTCCATCCTAGCCATCTCTGTTATTAACTCAGTTTGAGCCATTAACAAAGACAACTTTTCCCGACCCTTCCTACTTAAGGCGTCGGCAACTACATTGGCTTTTCCAGGGTGATACAGGATTTCACAGTCATAATCCTTTATCAACTCCAGCCATCTCCTCTATCTTATATTCAACTCCTTCTGTGTGAAGATATATTTTAGACTCTTGTGGTCCGTGTATATCTCACATTTTTCTCCATAAAGATAATGTCTCCATATCTTTAGAGCAAACACTATTGCGGCCAGTTCGAGATCATGAGTAGGATAGACTTTCTCATAATCCTTCAACTGCCTAGATGCATACGCAATGACCTTGCCATGCTGCATGAGCACGCAACCAAGTCCTCTATGTGAAGCATCGCTATAAACTACAAAATTTCCTGTGTCATCGAGTAATGACAAAACAGGCTCTTCACTCAATCTCTTTTTCAATTCCTGAAAACTATCCTCACATTTCTCCGTCCACACGTACTTCACCGTCTTCCTTGTCAAGTTAGTCAACGGAGTAGCTATCTTTGAAAAATCCTGGATGAATCTCTGATAGTAACCCGCTAACCCTAGGAAACTCCGCACCTCAGTCGACGTTTTCGGTTGTTCCCAATTCATCACGGCTTTCACCTTCGCTGGATCTACTGAAATCCCCTCCTGGTCAATGACATGACCTAAAAACTGCACTTTCTCTAACCAAAATTCACACTTCGTGAATTTTGCATACAATTTCTCCTTCCTTAATGTCTCCAACACTAATCTAAGGTTCTCAGCATGATCTTCTGGCGTCTTAGAGTAGACTAGAATATCATCTATAAACACCACGACGAACTTGTCCAAATATTGTTTGAACACTCTGTTCATCATATCCATAAATGCAGCTGGTGCATTTGTCAACCCAAACGACATCACTAAAAATTCGTAATGACCATAACGAGTTTTGAATGCTGTCTTTGGCACATCCTCCTTTCTAACCTTCAGCTGATGATACCCCGTCCGCAAATCTATTTTAGAAAAATACTTAGCCCCTTCCAACTGATCAAAGATATCATCGATCCTGGGCAATGGGTATTTATTCTTTATCGTTAACTTGTTCAACTCCCTGTAGTCGATACAAAGTCTTAACGATCTGTCCTTCATTTTGACAAAGCGATCTGGGGTGCTCCCCGGCGACACACTCGGCTAAATGTACTTCCGATCCAACAGTTCTTGCAACTGCACCATCAACTCCTTCATCTCCACTGGCGCCATACGATACGGTGCCCTGGAAACTGGTGTTGCTCCTGGCACAATGTCTATCACAAACTCTATCTCCCTATCCGGCGGAAGACCAGGCAATTCACTCGGAAATACATCGGCGAATTCTCTCACTATAGGTATTTGTTCCATGGTTGCTACCACTCTCTGGGTATCAACAACATGGCACAGGTAACCTACGCATCCCTTCCTCAATAATTTCCTAGTTTGTGTCATGGTTAGACAACACGAACGTCCCGACGATCTATTCTTGTAAAATACTACCCGAGGGTGTTCTAACGTCTTAATGTTCACACATTTCTTTTGACAATCTATAATTGCCCCATGGTTTACCAACCAATCCATTCCGAGAATTACATCGAATTCTCCTAACTTTATTGGAAATAAATCTACCGATAATTTACAACCCCGTATATCTACGCAACAACTCCTATGAACATTTTCAACAGGAATTATCTCTTCGTTTGCTACCTTAATATTTAAAGGTATAGGCAACTTTTCGGGAAGTAATCCTAATCGTCTAACAAAATTGCATGCTATAAATGAACAAGTAGCACCCGAATCAAATAGCACATATGCATTGATATCATTGATCGGAATAATACCTGCGATGACGTACCCTGATGCAATCGCATCTTGGACTGTCATGTTAAAGGTACGACCCATCGGTCTACCCGGCTGTGCTGGATCCCCAATAGCTAACTTACCGCTATTAGTGCCCTGGTTCCCGTCCGTCCCCTTCTTCGGGCAGTTCTTTGCCATGTGGTCAATTGATCCACACACAAAGCATCCATAGTTCTTCTTTGGGCTTGGACAATTTGGTGCAATATGCCCCTCTTGTCCACAGTTGTAGTAGACGGCCTTCCCCTTGAGACAGACTCCTAAGTGAGTCTTCCCACAGGTCTTGCAAGCCTCCATTCTTCTCTTTGGGTCTCCTTGCTTCACTCTAGTATTCCCAAAGCTAAATACCTTTCTTTTCTGACCCTCGCCACTTACACTGGCTCCCTCAATCTTGACTCCCCCGTCAACCTTTCCCTTATTCTTCTTTTCTTTGTGGTATTGGCTCAACGCCTCACTACCACCTTCGGCGATTATCACCTTCTCTAAAATGATTCCAAAAGAAGTACTTTGGAATACCGATATACGGTTATAGAGCCAGGGTTTCAAGCCCTGCTCGAACTGTCATGCCTTCCTCACCTCGGTATCCACTTGGTGTGGAGCGAACCTCGCCAGTTCATTGAACTTGGCAGCATATTGGGGAACCGTCATGTCCCCTTGTTTCAACTCCAGAAACCGCATCTCCATCCTTCCCTGCATGCTCGTGGGAAAGTAGTTCTCGAAGAATATCTCCTTGAACCTATCCCACATCAAATTCGCTATCCCAACCCTAGCCTGATTGGCTTCCCACCAAAAGTTGGCCTCTCCCTTCATCATATAGGTCGCAAAAGCAACCTTCTGGGCCTCGTCGACATTTACTATTACAAATGCCTTCTCTATTTCCTTAACCCATGTTTGGGCTTCGATCAGATCCGTAGTTCCTTTGAACTCCGGCAGACCCACACTCTTGAAATCCTTAAAGGTAGTAGCTCGTGCTACTCCTGGATTTACGGGGATATTAGCCCCTATTCTATTAAAGGCAGCTGTTAATAAATTTACAAACTCCTGCATTGGGTTAACCGGACCTCCCTTCGGTTGATTTACGTTCGCGTCTTGATTACGTTGCACTCTTCTCGGTGGCATTTTGCTGATACAATAAACACATTACGTTATTATTTCTCTCTTCATTGGTTATCATTAATATTAAACAATAACGTCAACATCCATAACACATTGTTTTCCATAAAAAGGACTTATATTTATTCTTCGTAGTCTAATACTACATCGGTTACATACACAGCCTAAGCTGATTACATTACTTTCCCGCTATCACTTTCCAAAAATTGGGATTTACAAAAGACTACCCTTTACTATACAAAAAGGGCTTTACGTCACTACTACTTACAACATATTTATATACTACCTTAAATACCACTAATCTACATCTGCCTCAAGGCATTCTAGAAATCTGCCTTGGCAAGACCGGCAATAATATCACGGCTAATAGTATGTCGTGTTTCCCCCACCTCCACCGGATATCCAGCTACCTGCTACTGAAAATCCGTATGAGAACTCCTATGGATATAGGACATCCTCCCTATCTTCTACACCTTAGTCTTTATCTCCTCCTTGAGCTCAAAGACCTCGTGCTTTAAATCATGGACTTTGTCCTTAGCCAAAATCCTTTTGTCATGTTCCTGCTCCCACATGGACTCGACATCAGTCTTGTCCTCTCTAAGCATTTGGAGCTCTACCTTCAGCTCCTTAACCTCCTGACAGTAATGGATATTTCTATCCAACACTGACATAAACAGAGACATCATCGACCCCCCGAGAGCTATCTTCGCTGCTATAGCCACTGGTTTAAAGGAGACTGTCTCTACCTCCTCCTCTATCATCCCGTCAAACACTGACATGAAGTCAGCTTCCTCTGAGTCTCCAGACTCAATAATCACTACGTCTGGCTCTGCTGCTATAGGGTTCGGTATAACCTCTACTTGGTTCACCGACTCTTCACTAATGGCCTGGCCATCTACGAACATCTCATTTACTCCTGACATCTACACAAAATAATTAAGTTGATTAGTACACGTCAGTAGAATAATAAAAACACATAACATAATCATAATGCATTTTTATAAGGTTATTTTCTTCTTGTACTTCTTTGACTCTTCTTAAGGTTATGACTTAAGGTTTTTAATTCCCCCCTTAAGTTTTATAACCTAATGCTTTGATACCAACCAGTGACACCCCAAAATTCGGGTCTCTTCCAACCCGACAGATGGTGATACTGCAGTCTTACCATTCATTCATTCATTCCATTGAATAGTCTCAAAAGGACTAATATAACTTATATATATTCAAAATAATATTACATTCCTCGGGTTCTTTGTAACCCTTTTCAGTTGTTCTTGTCATAATATCAATATATTACAACATTCACCCTATACTATTACATAAGTATACTACGGGTTCTCTTTCTCTTGCCTTTATCCTTTTGAGCCTTCTCATCCGCTCGATCTTAGGTGTGTTCATATGGTTCAAGAAAGAGTGAGCATGACTAACTCAGCAAGTACTACAATTCTAATAAACAACATGCTTGAAACATAAAACTCATATATCTTCAATAACTGAACAATAGTTACGAAGTACTATTGATAATTCAAAATAACACTTCTTTTCCTTCAAAACATTTTACACAACCTTACTCAGTGGAATAACAATTATGGCTCAATTCTATGAGCATTCATAAGTTCTTTTGAAAAGGACAACCTAGCACTAAGTCCGTAAGTCTGGCATATCTTACAAGCACTTCTGAGTGATCAGCTCATAGTACTCTATGTTGATCAACACTACATTCATTAAATGTGTATACGTTTAAGTTGTGGCAACCTCACGTGCCTGTCGTTAAACGACAAAAACATTTTAGTATACTTGGTCTTCGATTGAAAACCATACCAATATAACTCGGTAAACATTAATCATGCTTGACAGATTCATAATACAAGTCTAGCCGAAAGAATTGGCTTAAGACTTCATATGAAAGAATACATGAATTAAAAGCTTGTCGGTGAATCGGAACAAGGGTTAGAATACTTGCCTTTGGCGTCTGATTACTGATTAATACCCGTGACAAGATACTTTAAGTCTTTTTGATTCCACAATACATAATCATATAACGTACCACATTAGGTCATATACAATCAAGTATGATTACTATTATATCTTACCCTTCATCTCAACGTAATTCCTAACTTAGATTAGTTATTCGTGGGTTTTACGCCTTTCGTTCGTCATTCTCATTCCGCTAATCTTGATTGATTATTAACTCTTAATCAACATGCATTAGTGTCTTACAAGTACCTTACAATGTCTTAACCATGTTATGATTACATCTTAGTTCATTACTAACAAGTTCCCATTCCTTCTACACTTGAAACTATTCTTCTCTAGCATTTTTCTTGGGTGGTGCTTGCTGGCGCCAAGAATTGCTTTCTGTGATTTCATATTTGCGGCATGAAAGTTAAGATGCACAAGCTTTACGACCTCATATTTGCTGTGCGGGCATTCTAGGCTTAGAGTCACGCCGCGGCACGCACTCGTGACTCATGCCTCGAACAATTATCTGATTTTGACATTTTTACGAAACTTCCTGCATTTAATAACTTCTTCGTTTTAAGTCCGAATTGGTCCGTTCAAAAGCCTACGGTTCACAAATTTCATAATATACGCGTTCATGCAAGAATTTTATCTATTTGACTTCGTTTTCTCAAAATTCACCTATGAGTTCATTTTTAACGAAAACGATAAACGTTTGTGAACGTTCAACGCTCGTTTCTTCGTTTCAAGTCGGAATACGGTCATTTTTGAGTCTGCAACTCTATAATGACTAAAATGACTTGTCTCCATCGAAAACCAACGTTTCCGACTTCAAACACAAAATATGACTTCCATTCCGAGAATTTCACGAATTCGACAGTAATCGTCCAATCGTGTGAATTCCGGCAAATCTTTAATACTAAGCATTCTAAATGGATTTTAATCAACATAAGATCATTACAAATTATTTACTACACCAACTTATAATCAAAGTAGGTTTTGACTTATTTTCATAAGTCATTAACTTATTTAACTTATGAGTTAGAAATCTTTATGCTCATGACTTATTAGTAACTTAAGTCCTTCAATCAAAGTTTTCAAGCTATTTTCAACATACTAAACATCATATGACAACATATGATAGGTTCTTCATGGTTCTAGCAACTTATTAATTTTCAAGTTGCTTATTCAACTTATTCGACTTAAGTTCATTCTTTAATAACTTATTACATGTTATCCTCAAGCCATCCCCCTTCTCTATCAATCCTATCATGAAAAGATATAGATAAAAAGAAAGAAGTCTTACCCTTTGAAGACTTCTATTTACTTTGGAAAACTATCAATTGTTGAAGTGGCTTATAAGTGCTTAAGTGACTTATTCTCCCTAACCAATAAGTAGCTTTATGTTTGAGAGAAAAGTTGGATGAAAATGATCAACCAACTCATGAAATGAGCTTGGTATTTATAAACTTGCAAAGTGAGGGCATTTTAGACTTAAACATCCCACCTCCTTACTATTCATTTGCTTAACCTTAAAGCCTTCTTGCTAGCCACTTCTTTTGCTTGCTCCCCACAATACTTGGTCACCATAACACTTGCTCATCACACATAATGTTTTCCCATCAAGACTACCCACTTTCTCACTTGGTTTGACCCATGGATCAAGGCTTTACTTTGCGCTTGCTAATTAATCTAGCTTTCTCTCTTAATGGGCTTATGATAGTTAAATACTTGGGCTTGATGGTCACATTTCATTGGACTCATACTATTAGGTTGATAATCCTACAAGTCCATTACTTATAATTCAATAACTTATCATTTATACCCCCACGATAATCTTCAGATATATTAACTCAGTATATTAGTTCCTAATATCGTTATTTCATTCTTCATACATAATAGTACAATACGTAGTATAATACTTACATTCTTTACTTCATATAATGTCTACACATTATACTATCACAATTCCTTCTTTTAACGCTTAATAACTTAACGTTCTCAAATTACGTCCGCATGCGAAATATTACGTTTTCCATACTTAGATTATTATTACATAATCGATATCACCTCGATATTATAACGTTACGTATTTCTTGGAAGTTCAAAAATAATTCCCAAGCAGAAATCGATGAATAGTGTTTTTCAGAAAATTTCTCGGAAAACTTTTATTTTCGTTTTAGAAATTCAAACACTTTAATTCTCCCACGTAGTTAAAATACTACGACGTTCCGACGTTTCTAGGTTATAGAACAACATTCATCTTCTCAACACATAATAATAATAATAAATAATATTATTTTATTAATTATTAAAAGTAATTACAAAATGTTCGATTTTCCGAGGCGTTACAATCTAACAGAATAGTGAGGACTACTAATGCTATCTTCTGGACCATCACTCCTTTCCCTGACTCGTCCCAGCTATATTCTCATTTCCGTAAAAGAAACTGGATATAGAAGTAGTGAAGTAGCATAATACTCTTCTTCTTTCTCTCTATAGATTTTCTCTCTATAGCTTCTCTCTATAATTTCTCTCTGAGAGTTTCAAAGGAATTAAAAAGAAATAATGAAGGAATGAGCTTCTATTTATAGAAGAATGGATTCAATAGTAACTAATTCTGAACGGTCTGATTGATTTACTTTTTAAGCTGACGGTCCCGTATTAAAACTTAAAGCAACGGTCCATACCGATTCACTATTAAAACTTTAAACCAAAGATCCATCTTGATTCACTATTAAAACTTTAAACCAAATGATCCATACTGATTCACTATTAAAACTATAAACCAACGATCCATATTGATTTACTAATATAAATTCAACCAACGGTCTGAAAAATTAGCACATCTCCTCATGGAATAATATTGTACCCAAATACCCGAATGCACAATACTAGAGTGAATAGTAACTCGTGAATAGTAACTCGTGAATAGTAACTCGTGAATAGTAACTCGTGAATAGTAACTCGTAAATAGTGACTCGTGAATAGTACTCTGACACGAAAAGTGTCCCGAATACCCAATTGAACAATATAACCTCCAGACCTCAATTATCATCAGAATAGATGTCGATTTCTACTAACACAAATAATCCCAACACAATGAAACTATCAAATTTCATCTTTAATCAACACGAGCTTATTCATCATTAATATTATAACTCACAATATTTAACAACCAGGTTGTTCCCAGGAAAGAGGGGGCTTTCCAATAAGGATTTCTCCCTATTTGCGCACAATTAGATGACCAAACCTCTCCTTGACAGAACTTCTAGACATTGTAAATATTGCAATTTAATAATATGAATAACTTTGTCGTCTCAATTATTGATTTAATAAGATAACATATTATGCACATGATACTGTGATAATAATCGAATCAATAATATGAGAGATATGATGCAGCAATTATTGTAGCAATAATTAAGTATAATTGAGTGACTTATCATGTAAGCATCAATAATCAATACTGTGTGCTACTATATACACCAGCCAGTATTACTATACTTTTACTAATTAGGGTAGTTCAATAGTTTTAATGGTAAAACCTCCGCCGTTATTTTTATAAAATATTTGTCATTTTCTAACTATGACAGTACTTTCGTAGTGGGTTCACCAATGATTGTGCCGTCGTACGGATATTCCCAACAAAAAGAATATTCCCCGACCAACCGAATATAATATGACAACTTGCATACTTTGCAAAATTTATATATACTACCCACAACTATAACATTATATCAAATCCACACCATAATATTTAAAAAAAATTATTTCGAGAAAATTAAATATTTATTCATAAAATCTGGGGTCTCATAGTTAGTTTCATGTATGTGTTATGAATACACACAAACATGCCTAATATGAGTTTTATGACTATCTTGTATGTTTAGAAAGCAAGCATGCTAGACCTTGTGAGTTCATGACCTCGAATGGCCTTAAATGGTTGAAATGTTTAAATTAGAAATATATTATAAAAAGGAACCTAGATTGACTTAAGGAGCATGAAAAGACCCTTAACATGACAAATAGATCATGTGTGATTGTTTTGGTCAAGCTGGACAGAAACCACAAGGCAGTAGCTGCATCTTGGCTTGGCTAAAGGATGGCGTAATCACTTGCAGGTCTAAAACTTAGCCATGGCGCGAATTATGCCATGATCTGAAATCTAGATAGTGAGTTTTGATTTTGGACAGCTAACTTGTATGATGCCTATGATGCTAAGTGTGATCTAAGACCTTATTATGTATATATATATATATATATATATATATATATATATATGTGTGTGTGTGTGTGTGTGTGTGTGTTAGTTGGTGTTGCATTGAAATGAAAAGTCCATGAGTAGGAGGTCTTAACCTTGAGCATTCTTGATTTTCTTGTGAAGTAACTAAGTAGTTGATTTATGATGACTTATAAACTGATTTTGTACCATGTGTGCATACTTGTATCGTGTCGAGCTTGATTAAGGACTGTGTTAGCTAACGAAACATTGTATACTTATAATACGCTATATCAGGATTCGAAAGTGTTGATTTATTAACGTGGATAAACTACGCTTAAGGCAAGTTTCTCTAAAATTACTCAAATTTATATTGAGCAAGTATCCTAAACCCTTACATTACTTTATTCGACGAATACCGTAAGCTTATCTCTTTAAATATAAGTTATACTACTTTCTCGTTCAAATGAACTAGTATCCCTCGTGAATGCTATTATTTATGTTGAACTTGGTATTGTCCTTGGATATTGTGAAAGAGTCGATGCCATTCGATTCGGCTAGACTATATGCATGTCTATAAAACTGTCTAAACCAATTTATTGGTGCGAAAATCTTAAAAACTGAGTTGAACAACCCTTTTGGTAAGGGGAGTGTATGTCATTGGAAACCCCAACACATGATTGAATATTATGGTGGTGTTATGCATAACGTATAGTATTGTAGATTGATCATCTATAATACTTGATATTTTGGGGTTATCAGTTTAATATTGATAACTCTAGTGGAAGTTCAATAGTCCTTAGTGACTACTCAGTATAAACTGTTTATCCAATTGGATACCTTGATAGTCGTTGAATTCATATATATCTACTGATTTATATTGAATTATCGTTCTTATTCAAAGAATTGTTGATATTTCTTATCCATGATGTTATTTTGATTCTTTGAACTATCCTAGAAATGACACTTTGATATTTCAAACCTTGTGATATTATATCCTACACCCATGTTGTATATTACTTGCTGGGCAATTTGTACCCATCCTTGCTTTTAAAAACCTTTTAGTTAAGGCAGAACAGGGAAGTGTATCCGGGCAGGACAAGGGCAAGGGCAAGGCTACCGACTAGCTTATCCCTTTTATGTTTAAAATCTGTTATGATTGTATTAAGACTATTTCAGACTATGTTTAAGCTTAAGTAAGATTATGTAATAAGTCTTTATTTGATATTATTATGTAATCTATTAAGCACTTGTGGTTCTGGAGATTTGGGGAATAATTATAATAAATCATTGTATATTATTCTAAAGTAGATTTTCCATTGTGTATGTGTTATTTTAGTTATTATGGTTTTACCATGAGAACGTGATGAACCGAATTCGAGTGACCAAATGGAGGTCTGAATTTTGGGGCGTCACAATATATGCCCAGGATGTGGCCGTTATAAATAGTACTGCAGTGAGATCTCATACTACTGATATCATTGCAGAGATGAGCACATATATGGATGAGCATAGTGTCATCGTGTAGTTGGTTGTGGATCTGTTGCCTCGTATAGATACCCTTGGAAAAGAGTTCACAACATTACCTCTTTCTTCGGAGAGAGATGCTATGTTGGACTTGATAGCGCGTATATACACTGATTTGTAGATGGGCTTATATTTTCCTGTACAGACTAGCTTAGCCATTTTTTCATGTACAGTATGCATTGTATATATCAAACAATATTATATATGGCAGGGAAATATATTTTTATTCACTTCCCTTTTAGTTGTGCCTTGTTACTTGTTTGATATTTGGATGTTTCTCCAAGGCTTGTGATCTTGATGTATTCTGAACTCCCCCTTGATGGATGGACATTGATATGTCTCAGGATCTTTCAGAATGGATCCTTGATCTGTGTATATCCCCTACCTCTTTGGTGTCTTGGGACTGGTTTCTATATGTGGTTATGGAGAGGAGTGTGGCTTTCCTCTCTGAGGTTGACTGTACCACAGATGTCGCCGGTACTCCTTTGTATGGGGGAGCCCAGGTAGTTCCATCTATTATGGATTTTGTTAGTTCCCTGAGGCACAATAGTTATCTAGAAGGGGGGTTGAATAGATATTTTTAAAATATTTCTTAAATACTTTTTTAGTTTTGTTATTGATTCAAACACAGCGGAATTAAGATTTGTTTGAACTCCCTCTTAGATATGGTGAGTTAATGAGAGTGAGGTAGTTATAACAGTTATAGCAGTTATAATAGTTATGGCAGGAATGTAATAGACACATTAGTTTTAAGTGGTTCAGAGCACTTAAAGCTTCTAATCCACTCTTCTACTCCTTGAGTAGGAAATCCACTAAGGATATCTTTTACACTTTCTTAATCTCACAGATTCCTTCTAGACCAGCAATCTAGGCACTTCTTAGTTCACTTTTGAACTCTTCAAGTCCAGCAGACTTAGTTCTTCATAGTTCACTTAGAACTTTTCAAGTCCTTCTGACTTGGAACTTCTTACTTCACTTGATTGGTAGTTGATGAGTTCTTGATTGGTGCTACTCAGTTATCATTAAGCTCTTATTTAAAAGAACTGAGTAGCTGAGCAAGCTTTCTCTTTTTCAGATTGTAGAGTTGAGAGTTTAGCGTTGAGTGTTCTTCAGCGTTTTGTTCAATGCTTGCTTGCTTCTTTCATCTGCAGATGTTTTGCATATATGTGATCCTTGAAATGTATCCATTGAAGATATTCGTTGAAGCATTAAATGTGTTTGACATTTCTGAACTTTGATGGAGACTTTTCTACACATCTTCTGATTAGTATCCTGGCCCACTGACACAGCAAACTACCATCTCACCTATCACCTAAAAAGGTGTTTTCCTCTGACCAATGGTACTTTCCTTAGCTTCTTCAATACGTTTCCTTATTGTATACTAAGGATATCTTCTGTGTCATTGGGACTGGCGAAGACTTCAACATTTATAACATATTCCACATTTGTTGGGACTTATCTTTAAACCAATGTGCAAGGCTCGATGCTTCTGACATAGACATATGATGCTCTACGATTCTGATCGTGGTGTCTTGCCACCTTGATGCTTGATACCTGATAAGAGCACTACGATTTCTCTTAAGAACTTGGCACACTATGATTTTCACTTGCTTATCTTGCAGACTCTACGTTTTTGAGAGCACAATACGATCTCTGAGTTGGCTCTGCAAACATTTGAACCACTTTATGATTTTCGGAGAGGCCCTTCAAGGCAGACATGCTACGATCCTTGATGCTCTACGATTCAGCCTTGGCTTCTGCAAACTCTCGATCAGCTCAATAGACTACGATTTTGTTGAAGCCTATCTATTACAACTCAAGACATAGATCAATCTAACATCTTTGATCTCCTCATAAATACATTCATTTATAGAATGATAGACATTAAAAGCTTAGATCAACTTAACAGATTTGATCTACCACTAAGTCCTTGTACATATATTCCTTGAAGGAATTTACATAACATCATGAGCATTTACTTTAAACATCAAATCAAAATATGCAGTTTCCCAACAGATTCGGGTTTTTCTTTGAGGATTCAACCGCAGCTTAGATGGTCACCGATTCTCCCATTAGTGTGGGGAGACCAGGTAATTCCATCCCTTTGGTCTAAGTCGATGAAGTGTGGTGTATTGAAAGATGATCCCAGTACCGTAGACAAGTTTTTCTATTTTGGTAGGGGTAAGACCAAACCATGAATGGCTTCCTACGTACTCCTATTGAAGAGGAGATCAGGTCTGCGTAGTTCGAACCTGGTGTAAAAGGTTCAAAGTTGTATATGAAAAGGGTGTAAAGATGTTTTTTGTTTTTTCCTTTCTGTGGTGAGACCGGACCATAAAAATGGCTGCCTACGCACTCTCGTGTATTGGGGAGATCAGGTAGACGTAGTTCATCCATTGTACAGAATGGGTTACAGATGAAAAGTTTGATCCCATGTACAGGACAAACTGTAGGTGTGAAAAGTTTAATCCCTGGTGGGACAAAACTGAAGGTGTGAAATGTTTATCCCGAGTAGGATAAACTGAAGGTGTGAAAGGTTCTGAAAACCTGTGTTTAGAAAATCTGGTGATCTGAAACCAGGCTACTGGTTGGAAAGGTGTGTTTGTCCCTGATGGGGCAAACGGGTGTGAAGAAAGGTTGTATGTAGTGCGTTTTAGAAAACCTGAAGTGACTGGGGATCTGGTGATCCAAAATCAGGATGTTTGTTTGATGGTAACTTTAGACATAGTACCATTTCACAGTGTCCGAGTTAATGAGTTGAAAAAATTCATCGCCGTCCATTTCCAATAATCTAAGAGTACATCCTGTCAATACCTCCTTCACAACAAACGGACCTTCCCAGTTTGGGGCAAATTTTCCTTTGGAATGATCTTGGTTGTCAAGAATTTTCTTCAAGACCAAGTCATGCTCTTTGAATTGCCGTAGCCAGACTTTTCTGTTGTAGGATCTGGCGATCCTCTGTTGGTATAACTGACCATGGAAGATGGCAGCGGTTCGTCTTTCATCTATTAGAGACAATTGGTGATACCTTTCTTGTAACCATTGGTCTTCATCTAGCTGAGCTTCTATTAACACTTTGAGGGATTCCATTTCCACTTCTATGGGGAGCACTGCTTCCATTCCATACGTTAATGAGTAAGGGATTACCCCAGTGGAAGTGTGCATTGATGTTCTATTGGCTAATAGGGTCAGAGGAAACAAGTTAGGCCATCCTTTGTGATTGGCAGACATCTTTTATATGATCTTCTTGATATTCTTATTAGCCGCTTCAACAGCACCATTCATCTTTGAACGGTAGATGACGGAGTTGAGATGTTTGATGTAGAATTTACTGCATAACTCCTCCATCATTTGATTATTGAGGTTTTTAGCGTTATCTGACACAATCACCTCTGGTTGTCCATATCGACAAATGACATTGTTTCTGATGAAACCAATGATAACTTCTTTGGTAACCTGGGGGAAGGAGGCTACTTCTACCTACTTTATGAAGTAGTTGATCATGGAGAAGATAAACCAATGTCCATTACTAGCTTTGGGCTCGCTGGGCCTGATCACATCCATTCCCCACATTGAGAAGGGTTAGGGAGAACTCATATTGTGGAGCTCCTTTGGATGGGCATGAATAGTATTCCCATAAATTTGGCATTGATAACATCTCTTGACGTGATCATCACAGTCAACCTTGAGAGAGAGGCAATAATGCCCTGTTCTGAGGATCTTCTTGACAAGTAGAGGGCCGCTCATGTGTGGGCCATATACTCTAGCATGGATTTCATCCATGAGCCTCTGAGCTTCGTCTTTGTCCAGACATCTAAGGAGACCTAGTCTTGCATCTCGTTTGTAGAGTGCATCTCCGTTCAGGTAGAATTTCATAGCCATTCGATGGATCCGATTTCTTTCAGCAGGACTCACCTCAGCGGGTATAGATCAATCTCGCAGATACTCCTTGATATGTTGATACCAAGGGTGTTGGATGGGAGGTAGCTCATCCAATACTTCTCCAATGTAATTAACATAGGCTGGAGCCTTTTACAGGGAAAATGTGATATTTGGCATGTTTTCCTTGTCATGTATGTTGATCAAGGAGGCCAAAGTTGCTAGCACATCCGCAAAGTCATTCCTATTCCGAGGAATGTGGAGGAAGGTTATTTCTTCAAACTCTGAAGCCATCTTTATAACTTGTCGATGGTAAGGCAGCAAATGTAGCTCTTTGGTGTGATAGATCCCCGTGGTTTATCTGATTACCAATTTGGAATCTCCAAAGACAGTTAACCATCGGATGCCCATTGATTGGGAAAGTTTCAACCCCATGATACAGCCTTTATACTTAGTTGTGTTATTGGTGCTGACAAACTGCAATTTAATGGCCACGCGATACTTCTCCCCGTAATGGATACTAGAACTGCTCCAGCTCCAGAACCTTCCATGTTTACAACTCCATCAAAATACATCTTCCATGATTGGTGTGTATCGTCCTGATGGTTTAACTGAACTTCCATTACCCCTTCATTGGGGAAGTATGTTTCCAAGGGTTTGAAATCCCTTGAAGGTGCGGCAGTTAGTTGATCCACAATTCTTTGACATTTGACAGACTTTTGAGTCACGTACACTATGACAAATTGCTGTAGGATCAACTGCCATCTAGACAGTCGACAGTTCAACATGGGTTTGATGAACACGTACTTGAGAGGATCCATGCGGGATATGAGATGGGTTGTGTGACCATGGAGGTAATGTTTTAACCTCATGGAAGCCCATACTAAAACACAACAAATTTTCTTAATTAGAGTATACTTGTGTTCACTGCTACTGAATCTTTTACTGAGGTAATAGATAGCTCTTTCATGTCCTTTATCATCTTTCTGTCTCAGCATGCAGCCCATGGCATTGTCATTGATTGAAAGGTACATGAACAGGGGAACACCATCCTTGGGAGGTACCAAAATAGGAGCTTTAACTAGCTGATCTTTGAGTGTAAGGAAGGCTTTATGACACTCATCATTCCATTTCATGGAGGAATTCTTCCTTAGCAACTGGAAGATAGGCTCATAGGTTGTTATGAGTTGGGAAATGAATTGGCTGATGAAGTTGATTCTTCCCAAAAATCCCCGTATTTCCTTCTCTGTTTGAGGAATGGGCATTTCCATGATGGCCTGGATTTTAGTAGGATCCAGCTCAATCCCTTTGTGGCTGATTAGGAATCCTAGCAACTTGCCTGATTTCACGCCAAAGGCGCACTTAGCTAGATTCATCTTCAAGTTGTACTTATGCAACCTGTTGAAGAGCTTTCTAAGATGGTCTAGGTTGTCTTGCTCCCTTCGGGACTTGACAATGATGTCATCCACATAGATCTCTATCTCTTCGTGCATTAGATCATGGAAAAGAGCCATCATAGCTCACTTGTAGGTAGCTCCGACATTGATGAGGCCAAATGACAACTGTCTATAGCAAAAGGTTCCCCAAGGAGTGATTAATGCAATTTTCTCATGATCCTCTTTAGCAACCATGATTTGATGGTACCCCGTAAAGCAATCAGCAAAGGAGTACATGTCATATTGAGCTGTATTATCAATGAGTATGTGGATGAATAGCACGGGAAAGCTATCTTTAAGACATGATTTATTCAGATCCCTGTAATCCACGCAAACTCGCACCTTCCCTCAGGTTTAGGCACGGGGACTATATTGGATAGCCACTTAGGGTATGTGGACACCATGATGATGCCAGCTTGAAATTGTTTCATAATTTCTTCTTTAACTTTTAAACTCCACTCAGGTTTTAATCGCCTGAGCTTTTGCCTGACTGGCTTGAATCCATCTTTGATAGGGAGGCGATGAATGATGATGTTAGTGGAATCTTCATGAGACCATATAAACACATCCCAGAATTGGGTCAATAGAGTAACCATGTCATTCCTTTGGTTTGGAGTAAGGTCCGTACCAATATGGATTTGTTTGGGTTTTTCTGAGGTTCCAAGGTTAAAAGAGGTTCCTTGATCAAGATTTGGCTTGGGTTTGTCTTTGACCCATTCTTTTATCTCCTGATGTATCTCATAGTCCTCTTATATTTCCATCAAGTCTGAGTCCAACTTTACATCAAAGTAACAGTCCTTGTGGAGAATAGGCACCTCATCAGCAACTTTAGGCACATCTAACTTTAGAGTCCTAAAACAAAATGCTTTCACTTAATATATGAAACTTTTCAATCATACAAAGTGTTAGCATGTAATGACAAAATAACTGCTAATATTGTCATGAAAAAAAAGGCGATTATTTCTATCTACGGCGCGGGGAGTTTACGCCCTTTTTACCCTTATCGAAAAATATAAGGAGTACTATTCCAATTGTCAAGGGTGAAGTCCTGGTGGACAGTAGTGATGAAGGGGTTGTTATCGTCCTCCTTCTCTTGAATGATGACCATGATATCTGGGGAATCATCGCCTGGGATGTCTCTGTTCATACCCTTAGTATGAACTATGACGTGCATGTTTGACAGTCGCCTGGCAATGTCTTATTTACGTCTCCGTTCCTTTTCCTCCACTTCTGGATCTGGAATCAGGACTTCCTTTCCTTTGACCGGTATCAGCTTAGGAAACAACATGGATACCACATCCGCAAGAACCTTTAATGAAGGTCGTACAGGCTTAGCATCTTTAAGTTGAGATAATCACCGTGTGGCTGAAGATGAAGGAATCTGCTTATACTTATGAGGATTCCTGTGACTGGAGCTAGCAGAATAGCCTAGTCCGGCTTTCCCTATTTGACTGGGAACTTAAATTGGGCGCTTAATGCCCTGATGATCTCTGCCCAACCCTTGTCCAGGTTGATAGCCCAAGGATATCATCTCTTGAGTTACTGACATTACCTCAGCAGAAATTCTAGGTATCAAAGGTGGCGCCCCAATGGATTGATAATGAGTGTTGCTCACCTCAAAGGCATGGAAGCTGATATGCTCAACTTCTGCATTAAAACTGATGAGTGGTATGTCACCTTGTTCAGGACATTCTGGCTCAGCATTAACAGTAACCAGACTACTGTTAATAATATATTTGAGATGCTGATGAAGGGTAGAAGGGATGGCTCTAGCCATGTGAATCCACGGCCTTCCCAAAAGAAGATTGTATCCTATATCTATTTTGAGCATATGAAAGGAAACGCAGAATGTATGTGGACCAATCTCCACAGGCAGTTCAATCTCTCCGACAGCATTTTGTCGGGATCCATCAAAAACTTTGATAATGGTGTGACTACTTCGGATCCTATTGAGATTGATGTTCATTTTCTCCAAGGTGGTGTAAGGGAAGATGTTTAAGGATGATCCCCTATCTATCAAAACTCCTCCCACCATATATCCGGAGGATAGAATCGCTATGTGCAACGGTTTGCAATGACCCATCCCTTCGGGAGGTATGCCATCATTAGTGAAGGATGTCACATTGGGTTGAAAATGTGATCAACCAGATGATGAAACTTTTCAACATCCACTGATTTTGGTAAGTGGGCTTCTTCTAAAACTCTCAGTAAGATCTTCCTGTGATCCTCTGAGGAGAAAACCAAGTCTAGTATGGAAATTTGTTGTGGAGCTTCTTTCAAGCTTAAAACCACATTGGCTTCATTGTGTCCCATAGTACGAAGGAATTCTTCAATCTTCTCCATGGGAACTTTCCCCTTTAACTTGATGGTAGGCTTCATCACCCGGTGGGGAAGATACAATGGATTCCCCTAACACTGCAGTAGTTATATTAGATGTGGATCCTTCAGCTTCTCCATAATTTTATGGCACTTTCTTGAGGCTGACAACAAGATATTGTGGCCTGAATGGAAATATAATTGGCTTTGGTGCAGCCACCTTCAAAGGATTTTCAACACCTTTTAGCTGAATTGGTTGTATTATAAGTGGTGTGGCAGCTAGATCACCCTCTAAGGATATAACCGCTATAACTTCCTTCTATTTTGTAAGAAATGTGTCCCTACTCTCAAGTAAAACAGCATCATTGTCTACCATCTACAGGACATTGCTGTCAATTAGGTTCTGAATAAGATGGTGGAGTGCCCAACATTCTTCAGTGTTGTGATCGCGAGAGTGGGAGTGATATTGGCATACTCCATTGGAATCAAACCGTCTAGAGAGTGGGCTAATTGGAGGTAACAGAGTTGTAACTCTTCCCTCATTGATTAGCATCTATAATATCTCTTCCATCGGTTGGCCTAGATAGGTGCATTCTCTTTTATTGGTGAAGTCTCGACGGGCTTTAGCTTTTTCTCTTTTTGCAATTTTATCCTCCAAGGTTTCACCATCTGGAGTATGTGGTGGAGTACATGTAATAAGAGGAAGGAGGCTAGTGTGCTCCTAGCTGAATAATTGACGTGTGACTTGCTGTTGATGAACCACCAGTTCTGCCAATTGGTTGACTTACTCTTAAAGAGCTCATTTTTTGTTCCATCATAAACTAGAACTGTGCATAATCCCATTTGTCAACACTGTCCTTGCTGGTTTGGGAGGATCTACCACCATAATGGGAACTCTGTCCATTACTCCAATTGATCATGTTGACCTCCTCTTCCTTGTGTTGAGGGAGAGGGTTGTCTTGAACATGGGGTTGGTCGGGTTTGGTTACCACGATCTCACAATTGTCAATTAAATCCTGGATTTTGTGCTTTAAGGTCCAAAAATCTTGGGTGTCATGTCCTGGAGCTCCCGCATGATAAGCACACTTCCTATTAGTATTGAAACCCTTTCCACTTGGGTTGGCTGGTGGAAGAAGATGTTTAATTTTCTTCTGATTTGTCAAAATATTGAGAATGTTCTCGAGTGAGTCCCCTAAGGGTGTGAACACTCGAGTGCGTCTGACTTCTCCACCTTTTGGCAATAGAGCGTTTGAATACTGTGCTTGAAAAGGGGAGTAGTTTCTCCTCTAAATAGGAATATTTTGACTACCTTTTTGTCCTTGTAGTATCAACGAAACACCCTCCTCTTTCTTCTTATGGACCCTCTTGGGGTTGTTTCTATAACTTCCAGACTGGATGTGCTCAGCAACAGCTTTTAGAGCGGTAAGGTATTGAATTTTTCCTGACTTCAATCCCATCTCAACCATTTCTCCATGTTTGATCATTTCAGAGAATGGCTTGCCTATGCCGTCTAAGACTCTCTCATAGAAGGGAGCTTCTTGAATGTCTATGAAGGTCATCACTAATTCAGACTCAGTCATAGATGGAATAACTTGAGCAGAAAGGCGCCTCCACCTTTGGGCATACTCTCTAAATGACTCATTGACTTGTTTCTTGACTTTGGTAAACCGGTCTGGAGCCATTTGAGTCTAAAAACTGTATTGGCTGAGGAAAGCATGAGCTAGCTCCTCCCAGGTATGAATCTTGGAATTATCTAATCTGGTGTACCCTGATCTGGCTTCTGTAGTCAGATTATTCTGAAATAGCTGCATTCTGAGCTTTTCATCTTTGGCACAAGATCCGATTTCTCCAATGAATACCTTCAAATGTGTGTAAGGATCCCCCAACCCATCATATTTTTCAAAGTAGGGAGTCTTGAACTTTTCTGGATAATGAACACCATGGAATATGCAAAGGTCTATATATAAAACACTCTCGTATGCTCCAATCCCTTTGATAAACCAAATGGTCTCTTGCATTTGAAGGACTTTCTTCCTGATATCACCGGTGTCTGGACCTTCTATAAGATGGGTGATTTCAGGGGTCTTGTTATTTTTGTCCAATTGAGACTCAGGTACTGGAGTTTCTTTGTTTGGACCCTGGGTTCCTCTATGTGCAGAGGATTCTGTATGTATGGGTATTTATGGACCCTGAGTGGACTTGTGTAGTTCTTTGAGCAGAACAGTCAACTCTATAATTTGGTTGCTTAATCCTTCAAACTCCTCACGAGAGACAGGAGTAAGATTAGACTGGCCAGATGTAGCCATGCTTGGTTTTAGGCTTGTTACCTTTTTGGACTTGGAACGGGTAATAGGACCAATTGTTTCCCTACAAAAAGACTTATGTAGTTTAGTCTTAGGGAATATAAAAAAGTTAAATGCTATGTGACGTGTCCGTTTTAGGAGTATTATCCTACAAAATGGATGTCAGTTTTGACAAGATAGTATGTCAGGTTTTGATATAAAAGGGAATGCACGTACACATATTCCTTTATACTTTCCATTACATTGAGATTGACATGGAAATTAAATTACATATAATTGAAATTACAAGTAATTAAAATTGGAAGGTATGAAGAGACTTCCCTATGTGTTGGGTTTATCAGAGGCTGGCCTATCTTAGGTTACCTCGCGACTTTTTGGCATGAAGGTTCCCAGATCATCGCAATTTACTCGATGGGAAGTTAATCCAGTCTTTCAACTTGAGCGAATTTGGGTGGTGTCTTTCCTGAGCCTCATTGGAATTAGTCTCCCTACGAGTCCAGTAATCAAACATCGACAGGATAGCCTCCTAGTGGATGGACCACATAATATACATTCACATACAATGTGTCTCACCGTATGGAAATGATGACATGTGTGAAGCACTAATATTATAGGCAGATATAGTGTGAAACACTAGGTGTAGTAAGTAAATGCATTCGTACACATTCATTCAAATGTAAATGCAACATCCACACACAAGCAGATAAAAATGTTTTGAAAAGCTTGGAATAGCGGCTTAAGCCTTCTTACTGGAGTCCCCAGCAGAGTCGCGACCTTTCGACATCGGGATTTTGATTTGTCCCTTTCTGTTCTTGTCTTTTGGTGTTCTCATGTTAGGTGAGATTTGTTTGAAAAAACAAGTTTGAAAAAGTCCGACATGTATATGTCGACGATTGGACTATAAGAGTCGCCAGTTGGAATTTTTAAATGGTTGCACCAACTCAACTAAGAAAAGGTTTTCACATTGACCTAGTGATGTAACACTGCTTAACAGGTCTATGAAACCAAGATTCATTAGGGTCCGGGGGCTTGATTATGCGAAGGGAAGGTTTTAGGCACCCTCCGACATCAGTGTTACCACGGTGACCGCCACTTTTCAATTTAAACTTCTATCTGAATGTGTGTGTGTGTGTGTGTGGGTTAATGTGCAATTATTTGAAAGTAGTGCTATGCCTCGTTTGCACCTATATACAAAGGGTTTGAATTTTGTATAAAAGTTCAGTTTTAACAAGATATAGCAAAGATGTTTAGAAAAGAGGTTTTTCAACCCCTTATGCTCAATAGTAATTGAGGCCTTTGATACTTATATTTTATTATGTTTTCGGCTAGATTATTTTTATTTTCGAGATGTGAAGTATCTTCGAGAAAATAACAGTGTCGAACTCCTTGTGGGAATGTAAGCCATCTAAGGAAATTCAAACACCGTGAATAATTTACAAGTTAGTTACAGTCGAAAATGTCCATCATGAGAACCAAATCTAGATTCAAAAACTGAATCTGTGATCACATGATTCCTAAGCTCACATGATGATGCAGTATGTATGAAAGCAGTAAACAGTTATATATATAAGCTGAAAATATATATATAAACGATCAACCGCCACGAAGTAAACTCAAAGTGACTAGAGAATGTAATATATATATATATATATATATATATATATATATATATACACACACACACACACACATATATGTAACGCCCGAGAAAAATCGGATTTTTATGACAATTAAATTTTTATTTGATTATGTGAATTAAATGAATTTAATTGATTTATTATGTGAGTAAGCTATGTGAAGGTTGTTCTATGACCTAGAATGTGCTAATGTGGTTAGTAATCTGGCTATGTGCTAGAATTAATTGTTTAGAATTTCTAAGACGAAAATAAATGTTTTCCGAGAAATTTTCGTAAAAATACTATTCATCCGTTTCTGTTCGGGGAATTATTTTGGAAATTCTGAGAAATGCGTACTGATAGAATATCGAGATAAGATGAAATATCTTATAATATTTCATTTATGGCAAACGGAGTTTTTGCCTGCGGACTTAAAACCTAAGGGTTGAGTATATTGATTTCCGAGAAGGAAATGAAATGCGTAGAAGAATTGCGTTATAGTTAAAGTGAGTGTTATACAAATATGGTACTAATTAGTATCTATGTGTAATGTGATGAGTAAATACGAAGTATAATACGATTATCGTTATGAGTATTATACGAGAGAATACGTGAATTATGCATGATAGAATACGATTACAGATTATGGAATTAAGTTAAGACTTAATGTTAATTCATTTGGGTTTGATTATATTTAGTCCAATCAATTGAATGAGCAAGCCCAAGGGATTAGTTGGTTAATCCCAATTCAAGGCCCAATATTAGATTGGTTAAGCCCAATGCAAGAAAACCGAACCGTGGATCGAACTGGTGGGTCACTGAATGGATAAAACCCATGGGGTGGTGGGCCGGCCACTTGGTGTGCAAGGCAAGATAATCACTTGGTCACCAAGTATTTTACTTGGTGACAAAGTGTTGAATAGTAAGGAGGTGGGGGATAAAGACTATTTTTCCCTCCATTTCAATTGCCTATAAATAGAAAGCTAGGATTGGTCTTTTGAGAGTTTTTCAAGTTGCCAACCTAGATTTTTAGAGAGAGAAGGAGAGCTAGACTCACAAATCATACACTTTGGAAGCTTTGACTTAGAGTTTTTCAAACAGATTTCATAAGAGTTCTTGAGGTAATACTCCTTGTTTCTCATTTTTTGATTTTCTTTTATCATGGAGAATCATAAATAGGTGATATATGTCTTGTATAGTGGATTAAAGATGACTTAGTATAGATTAAATCTCTATAAGTCATGAGATCATAAGAATTATAAGGTTCGATATAGTTTTAAATAATGGAAATCTTGATTGTTGAGATCGATTGTTGATAAACGATTGAATTCCGTCAATACGTTAATATATGCATCTTGCTTGGTTAGGATTTAGATATGAAATCCATGGAGTATTCCATGTGATTTGGCCTAGAGAACGTTAGTAACGAAGTTATGGCGAATTTCACGGAAATAGACGTTAAACGTCGAAAACGTTGAAATTCTGGATTGGAGGTCGAAAACGTTGTTTTTTAATGTCAACACGTGAGATAGGGTATTTAAGAGTTGTGGGTTCGAGAATCGTTGGATTCCGACTTAAAACGAAGAAAACGAGCATTGAATGCTTATTAATGTTTACGGGCGCTTAGAAAATGAACTCAATGAGTTATCGGATTCGAAAGTGTCGAATTCTTATATGAACGCGTAGAGTATGTCATTTCTGACGTGTAGGCTTTTGAACGGACCAAATCGGGCTTATAACGAAGAAGTTATGGCTCCAAAAATTTCATAAAATTTTTAAACTGTTGGAATTATCTGATGCGAGAGTGCAGCGCCGCGGCTGCATTTACGTAGATAGATAGTCATGTCGCCAGCCAGCCAAGCACAATAATATTGGCCACTGCTAAATGGCGTCGCAGCACCACTGGTAGAGCAAAGTCTCATGCCGCAGCTCCGAGACCGGAATCCAGACACTACTAACTAGCGCCGTAGCGCCAGTCTAGTACTAAGAAGCCCACAACGTGGCGCGAGTGCAGGACTTTTGATAGAGAACTTAGGTTTTGAACTTTAATTGTTCATGGACCTGTAGGAGTAATGTTTGTGCACTTCATAAGTGTATTAAAGCTATTCATATACTACTTATACTAAGGTATATGGTATTGAACTTAGGAGTTGATTGCATGTTAGCATGTTATGAATGTTGAACAAGAAGTGTTATCGATGAACCCTAATCGGTAAACAACGTTGGTACTTTACCAACAATGTTAGAGTCTGGTTAATAACGTAAGTTGATTAATAAAATCGGGATGAAGGGTAATAAGTCGAGTTAACTTTATTAATGATATTAAGTTAACAAAGACATAGAAGAGAAAGAGGTTGGTAGGAACAATATGAATAATTGCTTGATAGCTAATTATAGTGTGCTATGTGAATATATCATGTAGATTCTATAAAGGTTGTGGTCAGTCGATTAAGTTATTTGAAGACGCTGAAAGGCAAGTTTTCTTAACGCTTGTCTAACTTCCAAGTTAGCCAAGTTTTATGTGATTCATTGTATTGAATTGCACGATTGATTTTAAAGAAAGGGTCAATGCCAGATTTAACTCGGCTAGACTACTCGTAGTATATAGATTGATTGATATTCATATCTTTCTATATATAAATGTTAACGCTATCCTATGCCAAGTAATTGGTACGGATGTGAAGGTAAGGTTTATCTATGAACAAATAAAAGTATTTTTCGTCGATTATTCGATGGGCACGCGAGTTTGCCAAATATTAAACGTAAATACGTTTAATGAATGAGTGTTGATCAACATAGAGTACTATAGGCTGATCACCTAGAAGTGCTCATAAGTAATCTTGATGTACTGACCTTTAGTCTTTGTGATATCCTTTTCAAGAATGAAAACAGAAAGTTACTGTTCATGGTCTATCGGCCGATTCAGAATTCCTAATCTACTCTATACTTTGGGAATTGATGATATGAAATGTTAAAGTATTATTGATTCATAATACTTCATAACTATTTGTTCAGTTATGTAGGAATTGTCATATAAATCACGAATGTGGTATTACTATTATCCTTTGTTAAAACTTGATGAGCTTGATATGCTCACTTCTTACGTGAATTATATGATTGCAGTTAAGGATGAACGTCCTGAGAATGCTAAGAGAGATAAGGGCAAGGCTAAGATGGATACTTAACCATTGTGTAATAGACTAGTATGTTTGTATGTATTATACATTATGAACAAGGAACGATGTAATCGGTTTATGAACCTGGGAAGGATTATACATTGATTGTAATATGAAGATAGTAAATACATTCATTTTGTTGTATTTCAATGGAATGATTGTATGATTATGAGTATAGTGTAGCACCATATGTCGGGTTGGAAGATACCCGAATTTGGGGGAGTCACAGGTTGGTATCAAAGCATTAGGTTATAAAACTTAAGGGGGGAAGAACCTTAGGCTAATAACCTCGTAAGGAAGGTAAAGTCCGAAGAAAGAAATTCGCGTTGAATGAATTAATAAAGTATTGAGAAAACTCAGTACTGAAAGATGTAAAAGATGAAAAGTAATCTTAAATAAACTAAATGTGATTTGTGCTTATACTATTGTGTACTATGTACTAATCAACGAGTTATGTGTTATGTAGATGTTGATCGATAGCATGATGTATAGAGACATTCACATTGTGAGTGAACAGTCAATGAACCAAGTTGAAATTGTACCAATGCCAAAGTGGCGAGGTACCGCTTAGTTATACTAGAAGACTTCTTGACATTGAGGAGTACATCTCCGAGGAGGAATACTCTGAGGAGACGATGGGGTTAGCATCATATCTTAATGAGATGCTTGATGTGGAGGAGGAAATGGAGGTAACATCGATTAATACGGTGGTACCTACTCATGAGACAACACCTCCGGCTGCAATAAGATCATTGTATCTGGCTGTGTTGGATAGAAATGTGCATCTGCGCACTGTGATAGAGACACAGAATAAGGAGATAATCGCCCTATATGAGGCGAAGTGATCTACAGAGGCGGATTTTGAGTCAGAGCACGACGAGAAAGTGCTTATGACAGATAAGGCACGTGACTATAAGGAAGAGGCCTTAGAGCTTCAAAAGAAACTGGTTGAGAAAGACCAGAAAATAGCTAGGATGTCATACATCCATGAATGCGCTCATGAGGAATGCACTCATGAGGATTTCAAGCTAAAAATTGCTTGTTATTCTATTAAGTCCGGGAAGACTCGACATACCATAAGTCGAGATATTGTGTCAATACTGGCAAATCAGAAATATGAGAATGTCGTTCGACAGTGTTAGTAGATCGTTAGATCTTTTTGTATAAAAGTAGTGACGTAAAGCCCTCTTTTGTATAATTAAAGGGTAGTCATTTTGTAAATCCCAATTTTTGTAGAAGTAAATCGCGGGATAGTATGTAATAGCTTTTTTGCTAAGGGAACATGATGTAAATAGTTTTGACTATGAAAGCATATTAATATAATGAAGTTTTTATTTAATGTGCTTGTTGTGGTATGGGTGGTTGTTGTTGTTTGAGAATGATAACCAAGTAGTTAAATAGATAATAACGAAACTTTATTTATTTAATCGTAATTATGCATAAGAAGGAGACAACGTAACCAAGAGGCCGAGTCTCATAATGAGAATCCAGGGGGTCCTAATAACCCTATGCAAGAGTTCATTAATTTATTAACGGCTGCATTTAACCAAGTCGGGGGTGGGATTCATGTAACTCCTAGGGTAGCAAGAACAACTACCTTTAAAGAATTTAAGAGTGTGGGTCCTCTTGAGTTCTGAGGAACGACGGACCCATTAGAAGCCCAGACATAGGTGAAAAAAATTGAAAAGGAGTTTGTGATAACAAACGTAGGTGAGGCATAGAAGACTTTTTTTGCGACTTACATGATGAAGGGAGAAGCCAACTACTGGTGGGAGGCTCACCAGGGTGGGGCTAGGACCAAGTCAAGTTACGTGGGAACAGTTTAAGAAGGTCTTCTTCGAGAACTACTTCCCTACTAGCATGCAAGGTAGGATGGAGATTAAGTTCTTAGAACTTAAGCAGAGGGGATATGATGAGCTTCCTCAAAGATGTCGCCAAATTCAATGAATTGGCGAGGTTTGCTCTACATCAAGTGGATACGGAAGAGAGAAAGGCGCGTAGGTTTGAGCAGGGCTTAAAACCCTGGCTCTACAATAAAATATCGATTTTTCAGAGTGCTTCCTACGGGACCATTCTGGAAAAGGCGATTATAGCAGAAGGTGGTGGTGAGGCATTGTCTCAGTACCACAAGGAGCGAAAGAACAAGAGTAAGTTAGAGGGAGTGGGTAAGGCTGAAGTTGCCAGCGGAAGTGGCAACTTGCCTAAGAGGAAGAGTTTTAACCACGGGAATACCGGGTAAGCGGAGAGCCCAAGCGAAGGACTTCAAGCATGTAAGACATGCGGAAAGACTCACATGGAGTCTCTGCAAAGGGGAAATCACCTGCTATAATCTGTGGGTGGGGAGGGCATTTGTCACCCAACCGTCCTAACCCTAAGAAGAACTAGGTGTTTTGTCCATGGGGTCATTGGACCACATGACAAGAAATTGCCCAAAGAAGGGTTTAGAGGGAAATAAGGGTTCTGGTAGTGGTAAATTAGCCATTACTGGACCAACATCATCAGTGGGTAGACCCTAAGCTCATACGTTTAATATGACGGTCCAAGATGCGGTTGCATCAATCGGATGTAGTGCGAGTATCATTCCTATCCAATAAGATAAATGCTTATGTGCAATTTGACTCGGGTGCTACTTGTTCTTTTATAGCATGTGAATTTTCTAAGCGATTAGGTTTAATCCCTGAGAAGTTACCAATACCTTTAGATGTTGAGGTAGCCAACGAAGAGATAATTCCCATTGAACATATTCATAAGAATTGTTGCGTAGATATTAGAAGGAATAAATTATCGGTAGATTTGGTACCGATAAGGTTAAAAGAATTTGATGTAATTCTTGGTAAGGATTGGTTGGATAACCATAAGGCGATAATAGATTGCCATAGGAAAAGCGTAAACATTCGACTTTCTAAGAAAACCAAGGTAGTGTTCTTCTGTAGTAAATCACCGAGACACTCTTGTTGTCTATCGATGACACAAGCTAGGAAGATGTTGAGAAAAGGGTGTGTAGGTTATTTGTGCCATGTTGTGGATACCCAAAGAGTGGGAACATCCTTGGACCAGGTACCTATAGTGCAAGAGTTCGTGGATGTATTTCCGGAGGAGTTACAGGGTATTCCACCGGACAGGGAAGTTGAGTTTGTAATTGATCTGTTACCGGGAACGGCACCAGTTTCAAGGGCACCATATCGAATGGCGCCAGTTGAGATGAAGGAGTTGATGGTTCAATTACAAGAACTATTAGATAGAAAGTACATTCAACCAAGTGTGTCTCCTTGGGGAGCACCGGTATTGTTTGTCAAGAAAAAGGATGGGTCGTTAAGACTATGTATCGACTATCGAGAGTTGAACAAGTTAACGATTAAGAATAAATATCCGTTGCCTAGGATCGATGATCTATTTGATCAGTTGAAAAGGGAAAAGTATTTTTCTAAGATAGATTTGCGCACGGGCTATCATCAGTTAAAGGTGAGGAAAGAGGATGTACCTAAGACGGCGTTTAGAACTCGTTATGGTCATTACGAGTTTCTGGTAATGTCGTTTGGGTTGACAAATGTGCCAGCCGCATTTATGGATATGATGAACAAAGTGTTCAAACAATATTTGGACAAGTTCATCGTAGTGTTCATTGATGATATTCTAGTCTATTCAAAGACATTAAAAGATCATGCAGAACATTTAAGGATAGTATTGGAAACACTAAGGAAGGAGAAGTTGTATGCAAAATTCACAAAGTATGAATTTTGGCTTGAGAGAGTGCGGTTTCTAGGACATGTTATTGATAAAGATGGCATTTTCGTAGATCCAGCAAAAGTAGAAGTAGTTAATGAATGGGAGCAACCGAAAATGCCAACTGAGGTTCAGAGTTTTCTGGGGTTGGCGGGATACTATAGAAGGTTCATTCTGGACTTTTCTAAAATAGCTACTCCGTTGATAAATCTGACAAGAAAGTCGGTAAAGTATGTGTGGACTGAAAAATGTGAGAACAGTTTTCAGAAGTTGAAGAAGAGGTTAAGTGAGGCACATGTATTGTCTTTACCCGATGATACAGGGAATTTTGTAGTGTATAGCGATGCTTCGCATAAAGGACTAGGTTGTGTGCTCGTGCAGCATAGCAAGGTCATTGCGTATACGTCACGTCAATTGAAAGATTATGAGAAGGTTTATCCTACTCACGATCTGGAATTGGCAATTGTAGTTTTTGCCTTGAAGGTATGGAGGCATTATCTATATGGTGAGAAGTGTGAAATATACACGGACCACAAAAGTCTGAAATATATCTTCACACAGAAGGAGTTGAACATGAGACAAAGAAGGTGGTTAGAATTAATAAAAGATTATGACTGTGATATTTTATATCATCCGGGGAAGGCAAATGTAGTAGTCGATGCGCTAAGTAGGAAGGGTAGAGAAAGCGCCGATGTCAAAGAACTCGAAATGAGTTGATAATGAATGATATGCAAACATGGAGATAAAAGTTAAGTTTTTTGGAGGAAGCGCGAAAATGTTATTTTCCATGGAAACCCAACCAACCATAGTGGAGCAGGTTAGGGAGTACAATCGAAAGCAACGAGAATGCAAGCGAGATGAAGAAGAGGGTAGAAGATGAAGAGAAGACTAAGTATAACCTCGATAAGGAGGGATTGCTTCGTTTTGAAGGAAGAATTTGGGTTCCGAATGATCCCGAATTAAAGGAGGAAATAATGATGGAGGCTCATAGTTCGAGGTACTCGATACATCCCGATAGTACGAAGATGTATCAAGACCTTCATCAGAACTTTTAGTGGCCGAACATGAAGAAGGATATAGCAGAATATGTTAGTAGGTGCTTAACTTGTCAAAAAGTTAAGGCTGAACACCAACGACCGAGTGGGTTGTTGCAACCGTTAGAAATTCCAGAGTGGAAATGGGAGCATATCACAATGGACTTTGTGGTGGGACTTCCAACAACAAGAAAAGGATACGATGTTATTTAGGTGATAGTGGATCGATTGACAAAATTGGCTCATTTTCTACCAATAGGAGTTAGGTATAACCTAGATCAGTTAGCTAAGCTGTATGTCAAGGAAATTATTTCCAGACATGGAGTACCGATTTCGATTATGTCAGATCGTGATCCACGATTCACATCGACCTTTTGGAGGAGTTTGCAAGAGCAAATGGGAACGCAGTTAAGATTGAGTATGACGTATCATCCTCAGACGGATGGTCAGAGTGAAAGGACAATTCAAACGCTTGAAGATATGTTAAGATCTTGCGTTATGGATTTCAAAGGGAGTTGGGACGAATATCTACCATTAGTGGAATTTTTGTACAACAATAGTTTTCACGCTAGTATAGGCATGCCGCCTTACGAAGCGTTGTATGGAAGGAAGTGCCGAACTCCATTGTGTTGGGATGAGGTGGGTGAACGTCGGATGTTGGGACTTGAAATGGTACAGCAAACGGCGGACATGGTGAAGATAATATGTGCTCGATTGGCAGCGGCCCAAGATAGGCAGAAGAAGTATGCGGATCCTCACAGAGAAAAGAGAGAATTCGATGTAGGATCTTTTGTTTTTCTGAAAGTATCGCCTTGGAAGGGGAAGATACGTTTTGGAAAGAAAGGGAAGTTAAGTCCAAGGTTTGTAGGACCTTTTTAGATTTTAAAAAAGGTAGGAGAGGTGGCTTATGAAGTAGCCTTACCTCCAGAAATGGAACGCATCCATAATGTGTTTTATGTGTCGGTATTACGTCCTTATAAACCGGACTATAGACGCGTAATAGAGTATGAATCTATTCAGATAGAGAAAGACTTGTCCTATGAGGAACTTCCAGTTCAAATTATTGATAGGAAGGGACAAGTTTTAAGAAATAAGGTAATACCTTCAGTAAAGGTGTTATGGAGAAACCACAATGCTGAAGAAGCAATGTGGGAACTCGAGAGCAAAATGAAGGAAGTTTTCCTCATTTGTTTATGTAATTATAAGCTAAGATTCTAGGGATAGAATCCTTTTAAGGGGAGAGAATGTAACGCCCAAGAAAAATCAGATTTTATGGCAATTAAATTTTTATTTGATTATGTGAATTAAATGAATTTAATTAATTTATTATGTGAGTAAGCTATGTGAAGGTTGTTCTATGACCTAGAATGTGCTAATGTGGTTAGTAATTTGGATATGTGCTAGAATTAATTGTTTAGAATTTCCAAGACGAAAATAAATATTTTCCGAGAAATTTTCGTAAAAACACTATTCATCCGTTTCTGTTCGGGGAATTATTTTGGAAATTCTGAGAAATGCGTAATGATAGAATATCGAGATAAGATGAAATATTTGATAATATTTCATTTATGGCAAACGGAGTTTTTGCCTGCGGACTAAAAACCTAAGGGTTGAGGATATTGATTTCCGAGAAGGAAATGAAATGCGTAGAAGAATTGCGTTATAGTTAAAGTGAGTGTTATACAAATATGGTACTAATTAGTATCTATGTGTAATGTGATGAGTAAATACGAAGTACAATACGATTATCGTACGAGTATTATACGGAGAGAATACGTGAATTGTATGTATAGAATACGATTCGTATTATAGAATTAAGTTAAGACTTAATGTTAATTCATTTGGGTTGGATTATATTTAGTCCAATCAATTGAATGAGCAAGCCCAAGGGATTAGTTGGTTAAGCCCAATTCAAGGCCCAATATTAGATTGGTTAAGCCCAATGCAAGAAAACCGAACCGTGGATCGAACCGGTGGGTCACCGAATGGGTAAAACCCATGGGGCAACCCATGGGGATGACCCATGGGGTGGTGGGCCGGCCACTTGGTGTGCAAGGAAAGATAATCACTTGGTCACCAAGTATTTTACTTGGTGACAAAGTGTTGAATAGTAAGGAGGTGGGGGATAAAGCCTATTTTGCCCTCCATTTCAATTTCCTATAAATAGAAAGCTAGGATTGGTCTTTTGAGAGTTTTTCAAGTTTCCAACCTAGATTTTTAGAGAGAGAAAGAGAGCTAGACTCACAAATCATACACTTTGGAAGCTTTGACTTAGAGTTTTTCCAAGAGATTTCATAAGAGTTCTTGAGGTAATACTCCTTGTTTCTCATTTTCATCTCTTTTGATTTTCTTTTATCATGGAGAATCATAAATAGGTGGTATGTGTCTTGTATAGTGGATTAAAGATGACTTAGTATAGATTCAATCTCTATAAGTCATGAGATCATAAGAATCATAAGGTTCAATATAGTTTTAAACCATAGAAATATTGATTGTTGAGATCAATTGTTGATAAACAATTGAACTCCGTCAATACATTAATATATGCATCTTGCTTGGTTAGGATGTAGATATGAAATCCATGGAGTATTCCATGTGATTTGGCCTAGAAAACGTTAGTAACGAAGTTATGGCGAATTTTACGGAAATAGACGTTAAACGTCGAAAACATTAAAATTCCGGATTGGATGTCGAAAGTTGCCATGAGACTTGAAAATGTTGTTTTTCAATGTCAACACATGAGATAGGGTATTTAAGAGTTGTGGGTTCGAGAATCGTCGGATTCTGACTTAAAACGAAGAAAACGAGCATTGAATGCTCATTAACGTTTACGGACACTTAGAAAATGAACTCAATAGTGAATTTTGAGTTATCGGATTCAAAAGTGTTGAATTCTTATATAAACGCGTAGAGTATGTCATTTATGACATGTAGTCTTTTGAACGGACCAAATCGGGCTTATAATGAAGAAGTTATGGCTCCAGGAATTTCACAAAATTTTCAAACTGTTGGAATTATCTCGATGCGAGGTCTGGCCATGACGCTTGGGACGTAGTCGTTAGATGTCAATGTACAATACCACAAAGACAAGAATAATGTTGGCCACTGCTAAATGGCGCTGCATTACTTATCAGTGAAACAAAAGTCTCATGCAAGCAATACGTGACCGAGAAACCAGACACTACTAACCTGCGCGCATAATAGCCAGCCTAATACTAAAAGCCTCTGTGCATGGCACTTGAAAAGTGTGGCTTTTTGATAGAGAACTTAGGTTTTGAACTTTAATTGTTCATGGACCTATAGGAGTAATGTTTGTGCACTTCATAAGTGTATTAAAGCTATTCATATCCTACCTATACTAAGGTATATGGTATTGAACTTAGGAGTTGATTGCATGTTAGCATGTTATGAATGTTGAACAAGAAGTCGAGTTAACTTTATTAATGATATTAAGTTAACAAAGACATAGAAGAGAAAGAGGTTGGTAGAAACAATATGAATAATTGTTTGATAGCTAATTAAAGTGTGCTATGTGAATATATCATGTAGATTCTGTAAAGCATGTGGTCAGTTGATTAAGTTATTTGAAGACGCTGAAAGGCAAGTTTTCTTAACGCTTGTCTAACTTCCAAGTTAGCCAAGTTTTATGTGATTCATTGTATTGAATTGCACGATTGATTTTAAAGAAAGGGTAAATGCCAGATTTAACTCAGCTAGACTACTCGTAGTATATAGATTGATTGATATTCATATCTTTCTATATAGAAATGTTAATGCTATCCTATGCCAAGTAATTGGTACGGATGTGAAGGTAAGGTTTGTCTATGAACAAACAAAAGTATTATTCGTCGATTATTCGATGGGCACGCGAGTTTGCCAAATATTAAATGTAAATACGTTTAATGAATAAGTGTTGATCAACATAGAGTACTATAGGTATTTGATCACCTAGAAGTGCTCGTAAAGTAATGCGGATGTCTGACCTTAGTCTTTGTGATATCCTTTTCAAGAATGAAAACAGAAAGTTATTGTTCATGGTCTATCGACCGGTTCAGAATTCCTAATCTACTCTATACTTTGGGACTTTATGATATGAAATGTTAAAGTATTGTTGATTCATAATACTTCATAACTATTTGTTCAGTTATGTTGGAATTGTCATATAAATCACGAATGTGGTATTACTATTATCCTTTGTTAAAACTTGTTGAGCTTGTTATGCTCACTTCTTGTGTGAATTATATGATTACAGTTAAGGATGAACGTCTTGAGAATGCTAAAAGAGATAAGGGCAAGGCTAAGATGGATACTTAACCATCATGTAATAGACTAGTATGTTTGTATGTATTATACATTATGAACAACGAACGATGTAATCGGTTTATGAACCTGGGAAGGATTATACTTTGATTGTAATATGAAGATAGTAAATACATTCATTTTGTTGTATTTCAATGGAATGATTGTATGATTATGAGTATAGTGTAGCACCATATGTCGGGTTGGAAGATACCTGAATTTGCGGGCGTCACAATATATATATATATATATATATATATATATATAAAAGCTGTAAACGCACCGGATTTGTCGATCCAAGCTCAATTCGAAAGCTATAAACGCACCGGGTATGTCGATCCATGCTCATTCGAGTATTCAATTGAGATATATATATATATATATATATATATATATATATATATATATATATATATTTATATATATATATATATATATATAGCGCGAGACGCCTCTGAATATTATATTAGGGCTCAATCGAGGCATAACTCAATAATAATAATAATAATAATAATAATAATAATAATAATAATAATAATAATATAAGTATATATATATATATATATATATATATGAAAGTAATAAAAGCCATGGACCGATGATCCGGTCATACGCATACAACACAACTTTCAACGTGAATAATTGTGTGCGAATGGAAGTGGAGAAAGGCTTTAAGAAATGTGAGATGTCTTACAGTGGGCTACCAAGAAGACTTAAAATGGCTTTAAATGAATGAATACTCGGTTTCCACTAGTAAAATATATCAAAGTACAAGCTCACAAGTGTTTGAAAAGAAAAAGCACTCAATTTATAGTGTGTACAAAGCAAAATTGACAGGATTTCCTCGCCTTTTCTCTTTTAAAAATGGCCACCCCAAGCCCTCGATTTTATAGAGGGGGGAGCCTCAGGTGGACCTGCGGCTACCTGGGGTGCCCCGAGCTCTGTGGGCCCCGTCGTCTCGAAGTACGTGTACACATACAACGTATTGTCCACTCGAACCTTCATAACTTTCAATTCGAGTATCCGATTGAGGCGTATAATACCTTTCCAGAATGTTGTTGTCGAGAGCTACACAATGACATAGGATAAGAGGTTGTAAGAATCCAGGAAGATGGGTCCATGACTAGATCTTTAGGTCTTCAAATTCTATCTGGTGTGTTGTCTTGTGCAGTAATCTCTTGGGATTTTGAGCTATGGTTCTTGTAGGACACTTCTGTGTAGAATGTAGGTTAAAATGTTATTGAAATGGCGTGAATGTGGGATCGAGGTGGCAAAATGATGATTTTACCCCTCACCGGGGTTATCTCTGGTTCTGGGCTAATTTAGCAGTTGTTGCTCAGGATTATCTCTAAGATTGGGATGTTGTGAGTACTAAAGGTCATTAGGGTTGTCTTTGAGGTGTGCCTGACCTCCCGGGGTTAGGACTGAGTGCCTTGGGGTTATCTCCGAGTTTGAAGCTGACTGCTGGGGGTTGAAACAAGCTTTTCCGGGGTTATCTCCGGAACTGCAACTGTATTCCTCCAGGTTGTCTCTGAGGTTTGAACTGAAACTCCCGAGGTTATCTCCGGGACTGGAACTGAGTATCTCGGGGTTATCTCTGAGATGGAAAACTGAGGATTCCGGAGTTGTCTCTGAAATTAAAATTTCATCCCTCGGGGTTATCTCCGAGGTTGGAGCTGAAACTCTCGGGGTTATCTCCGGGACTGAAACTGAGTATCTTGGGGTTATCTCCGAGATGGAAAACTGAGTATCCCGGGGTTGTCTCCCAGATTGAGCTGAGTTGACTTCCAGGGTTATCTCTGGAAGACAATTATGCCCTCCTGTAAGGTTAGTAATAGGAATATAGAAATTTTGAGTGTCTACAACCTATATGGTTTTGCAGATGCAGATCCTTCATTGTATAGGCCTGACATCCCTCTTGGCGAAGATCCAGTGACTCAAGAGGAGTTACATCAGATGGACTGGATAGTTGATGTAGACATCAACACCATAGACATCTTCTGATGTTCTTATCGCTATATCTTTTGATAGGCCTCTGTTAGATACTAGGTGGTTGTGCCCCATTTTTATTATATCTTTTGATAGGTCTTTGTTAGTTGTTGGGCATTTGTGTCCCATTTCCTTGTATTTTCAGCTATACACAAAGATGATGTACTAGATGATGTTGTACTTAGGAATGTATGTATGTTGTTTTTCATTCCCTACATCATATTGCCATCTATTGTTTATCATGCATGTATTATGTTATACATATGTATGTCCAGAGATATTCAGCATTGACCCCTAGATGGTCTTATGATACGGCCCACATAGATGCTTCTTCGACAGTTAGTCGCGTTGATTATACCCCGCCAGTATTGGTAGGCTCATGTTCGAGATCATGGTATGATAGTTTGTCACCTCTAGATTAGATGACTGTAGATCAGCTATTGCAGCACTCCATGACCCTCCTAAAATGAATATTCCCCGACAAAACGAATATTTTATGACCACTTACTTACTTTGCAAAATTTGCACATTTCACCCATAACTACAGCATTATATCAATCAACACCTTATTATTCAAAAATAGTATTTAGAGAAATTAAATCTTTATTCATAAAAAGTTGGGGTCTTACAATTCTTATGAAACCTCACTAATTAGGGTACATTAACTTACTTTCTAACTTTCGTCTTTTACGAATTTTCGCCATAACTCCGTTATAAGCTAATTTCAATCCGTTCCAAAGGAACATTTTTTACAATTATTATATATATGATAGTTTTAAACTTGTCCATCAACAACAAGCTCTAATTAGGATGGTTTTCAATTTGTCCATCAACAATGTTCTTCATATTCTTCGTTCGTTTTTTATTTTTAATCGATATTTTGATTACGATTTCACTTTTTCATGGATTTTAGTGTTATAAAACACCAATCCTTCCTTAGAACCCGGATCGTTCATATGATTCATCTGGATCGTCCATTAACATCAAGCAATTCATACTTCATATGAATGCTTTTAAAAAAAATTATAAACTAAACTTCAAATTCTTACTGCTTCATTTCCTTATGATTAAATCATACGAAAATCATTTTTTAACATCTTTTACTTCCATTTTCATTAAGCTATGTATTTTAACATAAGAAACTTAAAGAAAAATTGGATTAAGGATAGGTTTTAATACCTTTCTTCTTTGTTCTTCTTCTTATTCTTCATCCTCTTGACAAAGCATGCAAATTTCTAACTTTTCTTCTTCCTTTCCTTCATTTCTCATCCGAAATTTCCCTCTCTCTCTCTCTCTCTCTAAGTGTTCGTTGAATGTTTTTCTAACTAAACAAATGAGCTAAGGCTTCTCTTTTATAAGCTTTGCAAGGTAAGGGGCAAAATGGCTATTTGGACAAATTTCACTATTCCCACCTCCTCTTCCCTTAATATCTCACGAAGCTTCTCCTGGAAGCTTCGTTGTTCCATATTTCGGAATTCATCCGACAGTTGAAAAAACTGTAGTTCTCCGAATCTAATTTTTTTTAGATATTCCGTCTTTCCTCTACAAATTAACTTTTACGCATTCGTCAGAAATTGAAAAATGCTTCTAAGTTTTCTTAACTTAATCATCCTTGATTTAAACATTAACTCAAGTGTGGTTAAATGGTGAAAAAGTGTAAAAGCTAGCCACTTTAGTTGACTTAACCTTTTGACTTTTCATATTTATACTGTATAATAATTCGTATTATACGCGTATTCTTCTCGTACTAATAATAATTCATATTATACTCGTATTCTTATTAATTAAATCTCTTTAATTATTACATAGTTGAAAAACTGTGTTACTTGGATTCCAAATCTTTTTTGAGATTTCGTCTTTCTTCGTCATTCTAACGTTAGCGCATTCTTCGAAAATTTGAAAAACTAGAAAACACTTTTTGATGAATAGCATTTTCTGCGACGTTTTCCCAAAACATAGCTAAACGTTCGAAAAGTGCATAACAATACTTTTCGTTGTTTTTATTTCGTTCAATTTTTGCACGTTTTTCGAGAAAAACTTTTATCGGTTAACTTTTCAAGGTATATTACCGTCAAATATTCAAACAGAATATCATTCCGACATACCGAACTCTCAAAACGACTTAGGTTATTCAAACCCTAAACCCTTAGGTTTCATCGGGTGAATAGTGCATATTTCATATTTTTCTCAGAAACATTATTTCTTCAATAACAAATTATTTTCGTCTTTAAAATTCTATTTATTCTAGCACATAGTCAGAATCCTCCCGTTTTATAATCATCCTAGGTTATAGAACGACTAATAAACACATAACACATAATATTATTAGTAAAAAATTATTTTATTAAATAATAATTTTTTAAACTTAACTTTCAGGACAATCCGATTTTCCGGGTTGTCACACCTTCTTTAGGTATATACAATAAATTTACATTCATTTCTCATTCTTTATTCTACTCAACCCCCTACTCGCAATGAAGTAATTGTAGAGTCCAAAACTATTAGTGTCGAGAAATTGTTATGTCAAAGTCCTAACTCCCCAATCGTAGAGTCTCAACCCTGCGATCAATGTACAATTTCCTAAACCACGATCGTAGAGTCTTAAAACCGTACGATCGATGTACAAAATACTCCCTCTCTTATACACATATCGTCTTCACCTAACATCTCTCTTGTACATAAACATTCAACGTCACCATCTTCTCTGATTGTATAGTCTAAAAACCTTACGATAGAAACTCATACTCTTGTAAATACTAAACACACTGATTATATATACCTTCTACATCTCATAGTCATACAAATATACTCTCTTCCTTTAATACTCCTAGCTTAGAATTGGTTCTCTCTCAGTTCAATCAAGGTAATAAGGTAAGAGTTGAAGCTTTTATGGAACAAATTCTAGAAAGAGTTTCAGTAGTACCGTCCAAGGTCCAACTCAAAAAGAATGCTAGATGTCATTTCTGATGAATATATTGACTACTGGAATTCAGAAAGGTCTATCTCATATTGCTGAGACAGCTTCAAGAGTCCCTGGGGAGATGTCCAAGGAATTCAAAAGAGGATGAAAGATCTTATAAATATTATCCTTGAGAATCTCCATAAGTGCGACAAGATCTACCTCAAGCATATCACAAATCATAAAGCAGTTGTGCTCTCTCTCCAATCTTCAAATGCAAAATCTATCAAGTTTCTCACTGACAAGGTTTTCTCATGAGCTCCTCATTACTAGATTTTAAAAGTATGGTGATGCAGTCAATGGATCACACTGATAATGCAATGTCAATCGTTCTTCAACAAAGAGAACAAGTTGAAGCTAAATATCAAGAATCTAGAGGCGACATTGCAATTTTCAGGAGCCAAATGCAGGAACTTGTCAACTCTGTCAAGCAACTCTAACTAAGTCTTAAGTAAATGCTCTAAGAAATGAGTGACCGAGAAGATGGCTCGACTTTCTCAAATGTAGTCAAGAGGGAGAGCAAACAATTGCTCACTAATATAAAGAATAATAATAACATGTGCACAAACATATAAACGCTAACACGCATAATAATCCCCATATTAGGGTTGTCCATCTCAGTTTAACTTTAGAATTTCCACACTAAAGAAAGTTTAGTTTGGAACTAGCTTATCAGTGGTTCTAGAAGTTTAGAACACCCTATCAAGTATAGATTAGTCCAATCAATAAGAGTTTTCTTGCTATTTGAAGGTTCAACACAATAATATAGGATTGAACAATGATATTAAAGTCAAAGATTGAATAGTGACAATATCAATGGAATAGACATGGTATGTATGCAAAGTACTACATCCAAAAGAGTTAGGAAATCTCATTTAACGATGAAGCTAAACAAAGATATGCTTTGAATAAAGCAATAACAAGAGTTAGAATTGTGAAACTTGTTCAATGTAAAGAATTAGAATACAAGAGCTTGTATCATCATAAACAAGATGGAATCAATAAGCTTGCTCAACTTTAATATAAGAATTAGGAACTTGCATATTGATAAATTAGGGTTAGAAAGTTCGTTTACAACAAAAAGATAAACATAGTTATGAAACTTTCATTCATTATAAAAGAATGGAGTTAGGAAACTTGCCTCGTGTATAAGCTACATAAGTATAATAAACGCTCACCAATTACCCTACATATATACCATTGAAATCGCATCACCGATTAGTTATACTATCGTTAGCTTTATAAGTTCAATCCACCATCTAAGTCACAACCTTTAACTTAATGTCTAACCATGTTGGTCAACCACTCACACGAATCAAAACTCACTATCGTTAGCAAAGATTGAACATCAAATTTTGACTCAATTAATCCATTTTACATATACAAAATATATCAAGATCTTAATTTTCCTCTTCAAACCCAATTCCATGAATTCAATTACTTCAACATCACTTATGATGACAATTATCTCGACCTTTAACGAATAGATATTACAAAGCATCAATTATTCATCCTCATCCTCCCCCTCGAGATTCTTTTGCACCTCAAACCATTCCTCTCTCTCGTTTTAGCTTTTAGGAGAATACGTGATATTACCCAACCGATAAACGTGGTTTATCGCTTATTAGTTTTGGTTGTTATGTTAACTAAAAGCCACAAGGCTTTGTTTGGTTTAACTCACTTATATTATATAGGTGTCACACAACTTCCTCTTCTAACAAGGAACATCACTTTATTTAATTTTAATTGTTTTCTTAAATATCAAACAATTTATTTAAATATTAAACATCATTTAATTTAATTATTTTATTATTAAATTAAATCTTTAGATCATCGATTGCGCACCTCAAACCATTCCTCCGGGTGGGTGTTTCAACTAATGGTCAATCGGCTTCCTGGGCGGGATCATCGATTGCAAAGAATACTGGCTCACAACTCCCATATGGTGACCCTATGTTCTTAAATAGAAATATTCAAGGGATTCACATATTTAACAAGAAGAACGATTTAATATGTATAATCTCGATGAACAATTTTCTAACTTGCTTGTATTGGGATTGTATTTCATAGATAGTCGTATAGTCAATGAGATTTACGCAGTCATATACAGTCAAACAGTATACAATAGACATTACCCGTGACACGTCAACAATCCAGCCATTTTTATGGCCGAAAATGAATTTAGAGTCGATTTTGCTTACTCAAGTATACTTAGAGATTGCTATTATAAATTTTTTTAGATTTGTCACTTCTGTAAAAAGAGTGATACTTCAAGGGACAGAAGTATATTTAATCATTTATTTATCGGATGAAGTTTATTTCAAGATACCACCCCTCATGAAAATGCTCTGGTCATAAACATGGTTAATTTTGGGCTACCCATAATGTTTGGGGTATGTTGTGCAAGAGATTCTGGGAAAAAAGGCTAATGAAATTACCATCTTATTCCTGCAAAAATTGGATTGGTTTAACTATTCAAGTCAAATCAACCATTTTTGTAATCAAAATTAATACTATTTTTTTTTGTAAGTACAAGTGAAGAAACTATAATCAAAAGAAACTATCCCAAATTTAGAACCTCCAATTTTTGCAAGTTTAAAATATAAAAAAATATGTTTATTCATAATTCTAAAATTGGTCAATTTGACAAAAAGAAAAGTGAAGGGTAAATTGTCTGAACCTATATTTTCAACTTCCCAAAAAAAACATCAGAAAAAATCAAAAAAACAAAAAAAAAATAAAAATAAAAACTCTTAAAAGGGAAAATGCCTAAACATAAACAAAATGTCGGTTTAATTTCACTTTTTGCAATGGCATATGATCACAGAAAAATGATGAATTAAACAAAGACATTACATATGTAATGTCTATGTTCACCTGCAAATATTATGTAAATCGACAACTATTACAAAATTGCAAAGACGAACAAAATAAATGTACCCAATCGATTTAATTCATTCTTTCTCATTTCCACTCTACTTTCAAGAACATCAGCGACAGTATTTTGGTGAAGGCCAAAGGCTTTCCGTTGAGATGAAAGAAGATGCTTAAACTAAACATAACAAGATCAAGCCCGTATGTGCACAAGTCATTATGTACATTGGTTTGCAGAAAGCTGAATAGACAAAAATGCTTATCATTTTCCTTTAAAAAAATCTAGATATGATATACACAATCGCCGTCTTTTCTCTCAGACTAGATAAATTCCAAGCTATATTTCAGATTTGTGACAAGTATTCCAGCCTAGGATTCTGAGATTGGTAATTCACATGTACAAATGTATGAGGTAACCAAATTCCATCCACGAGTAATATAGTTATACACCGTAAAACGACAACATTGCAAATTACTTCCTCAGCTTTTTTGCTGGTATCTCCAAAAGGGACTCGACCTGCAAGAATGGAAATATCAATTTGTAAGAAAGAAAATTACAACCAAGCAAAAAATCTTCCTCAGAACATAGCCATCACATATAGAAAATTTTGTTAGTTACCCTCTATGCCACCAAGTTTTCATTATAACACTTGAAACTCCCATACTAAGATTAACAACAGGGAGCTACCCTATTTGATTTTCTGCTACAGATCCCTTTAATAAGATGTCATATTCTACTACTTTTTAAACCAATTTATCCTTGATGAAGTTTGCAAGACAAATGATAAATAAATGTGTCGATTTGTATGTCTTGATGTTTTCGTTCTTACATGTAACCTCCTCATCCTACAACTCCAAACTTCATTCCTTGCACTTGTAATTCACATTTGGCCGGAGAATATTTGTGTCGGTTATTCTTATTGGTAAAATGAAGTGTATTCTTGTTTGATGGTTTCTTTAATGGATTTTCATAGTGAAATTGCCTCGAGAGCATACTTTACTTTTGCTTGGTCCATGGGGATTGTAATGAAAGGATTTGTTGAAGCATCCAACTCAAAATTAATTGTCCATGAGTATAGTAGTTCATCATAGTTCATCATGGTTATATATTGAGTCTTCAGATCTTAATTGTCCTGATGCATCCCCTCACGTGTGGCAAGTTATGTATCTCAACAATCAGGTAATTTCATTCATGTACGACGCCCAATAACCCACATGCTCCACATCAGCCAATACAATATAAATTGTTCACATTTTTTGCTCAAAATTACACCATATACATGGCATGTTGGCAACCTTGAGACACACTGTATAATCATGGGATGCTACTACACTCAATTGCCAATTGGTTTTAAGTTGGTGCAACAACAATATTGTGCATGAATATTGGGGAATTTTCAAATGTTCCTAAATTATTGTAGTTATAAGGAAGTGCAGAATCCCGCATAAAATACAGAAAAGATTTGATGCACTTTCTTGTGCCGCGGTTAATTACTACAATAGAAAGTTTTGTTGTGGTTGGTTACTGCAATAGCAAGTTCAACTGCATTATTTAACTGCGATATCAGTTATTTGATAGTGATAACACTTATTTTATACTTTCACCATTATAAAGGGAGTTTTAGTAGATGTTTGGAAGTTTTTTTTAACCATGGAGGCAACCTTTGGATAAATGGGTGATGTAGAAGGGTCATAATGGTTCCTAAACACCTTTTGCTATCTAACAATTGTTTGGACTCGTACAAATTCTTCATTTTCCTGCACCCAATTCCAGAAATGAAAGTACGAAGGGGAAGAACGCTACAGAGCCCTTCTTCTAACCCAAAACGCATCAATGAAAGAAGAGAATGAAAACATCAAAAAGAACGGCAACATCACTTCAGAAAATGCACGAAGAAAAGAAAAAGATGATCGGTTTCATCAACGTCAAGGAAAAAGAACTTGCTGACTACAAGGCTCTCGGCCCCCCACCCACCGAAGAAAGGAAGCAGCAGATTTGTCAAGAGTACAGGAAATCTCCTGAACTATGCAACAATTCGGAGATGGTTCTCGATCCAACCATACTAGATTCTTCTGATGACAAGGCCGAAGCCTAATAGTTTTTTTCCATCCCTGTTTCATGTAATCTGACCTCATCGTGTAATCATCCAAATTTAATCTTTAAATGAAAAATGTTAACCATTCCGAAGAACTGATCATTTATTCTACACATACATTGGAACTGACAAAAGAATTCGTTCGAAGAACTGAACATTTGTGCAAAAAATATTCGTTTAAACAAACTAAATAAGGCATTTGTTTTGGGAAACTAAACATAAAGGGTGTTCGTTTCGGGAAACTAAACACGAGCATAAAAAGAATATTTGTTCGGCAAAACTGAATAAGGATCGAATTTTCGTTTCGAGAAACTGAAAATCTGAGTTAGTATTCGTTTCGGGAAACTGAATACTAGTATAAGTGTTGTTCGTTCCGGGAAACTGAACAACCCCAACACATCAGAAAGAGGACATTCGTTCGGCAGAACTGAATACCCATATAAAGAAGGTATTCGTTTCGGAAAACTGAATAACCTTTCCAACAATATTCGTTACGGGGAACTGAATATCCCTTCAAACAGATAATGACAATATTCATTTAAAAAACTGAATAATCATTTTATTAATAACTTGGCAAGATTACAGAGTCATGTAGACGAACTACTTAGACATGTACTACTAATAATATTTCTGAAGCCTGGTTGCATGCCAAATGTTCTTGACTTCTGTTCGATCCATGACCCGAAGCTGATAAGTACTTGACTTCGGCACCTCAACCACCTCCTAAGGCCTCTCCCAATTAGGCATCAATTTCCCAAGATTTTGGGAGCCTACACCTCTTGAAGAACCAAATCCCCAACTTCAAACCTCCTGAGTTTCACCCCCTTATTATAATGTCTGACCACTCTCCTTTGATAGGTTGCAAGCCTTACCAGGGCCGACTCCCTAATTTCCTCCAACAAATTCAAGTTAACACGAAGACCTTCGTCGTTATACAACTCCTTGAACTGACTGACCCGAAGTGAAGTAGAACCAATCTCGACAGGAACTAGGGCATCGGTTCCGTAAACCAATCTGAACGGTGAATCACCCGTTGTTGTCCTCGGCGTTGTCCGATAGGCCCATATCACACTAAGCAACTCTTCGGACCATCTCCATTTCGCCTCATCGAGCCTCCGCTTTATTCCCTTCATCAAAGTCCTGTTGGTGACTTCCACTTGTCCATTAGACTGAGAATGGGTCACTGAAGTCTTTCGATGTTGAATCCCTAACTCCTTCAAGAATGTTTCAAACTTTGGACCCACAAACTGCAGGCCATTATCCGAAATAACCACTAAGGGAATCCCGAAAGACCACAAACTCCTTCAAAAACTTTAAACACTCCTGCTCTATTATCTGTCAAAGGGGTTTCGCCTCTATCCATTTGGTCATATAGTCGATAGCCACTATCACAAAACTGACTTGGCCTTTTTTCCAAGTCATATCAACTCCCCATACGAGAAAGGGAATCGGGGATAACACAGAGTAAAGCTCCTCAAGTGATTAATGAGTCCCAAAATTTGATATCAACTCTTATATAATTTGTTGTTTACATATATCCTTCTCATGTGAACACGCCTTTGCACCGGTGATTTAAAATCTCCCAAAGTATTCGACCTCGATCCACCTTAGAGAGTAAGAATTTGTGTACAAGTCTCCATTAATGAAGCGTCGTTTAAACTCGCACTTTATCCTTTTTGCGTCATTCTATGGTGTTATTAGATCTGTAACTCATCCACGAAGGCAAGCATAACCTTCTCAGTATTGAAGTCGAAAACCTTCAAGTGACCTCCACAAAGATACTTAACCATTCTTGCCCCCCAAGCCTCATACTCCCACGAAATCTGCTTGACGACCAATTGAGAGTCACTGAAGATTATCAACCTCTGCACCTCAAGACTCTTTGCCAACCGAAGACCTGCTAAAATTGCTTCATACTCTGCCTCATTATTGGACCCGAAACGAATCGCCTGCTGAACTTTAAACCCATCTGGACTTGTCAAAGTAACTCCAGCTCCACTGACATCTGAAGTTGAAGACCACATACAGCGTCCAAGAGGTCTGAATTGACTGGGTATCTATAACAGTCTGAACTTCCCCTGCTACTCAGCTAATATCTTCATCCACCTCAGAGAATGAACACTCTACCACAAAGTTGGCCAAGGTCTGACCTTTTATCGCCATTCGAGGATGATACTAAGATGAACTGTGTCAACTGCATTGCCCATGCCGCGAGCCGACCTGAGACGTCTGGCTTACTCAATACTTTCTTCAAGGGCTGATCTGTGTATACTACGATTAATCGACCTTGGAAGTATTGTCGTAGCTTCCGACTGGCTATTATCAATGTGTAGGCAAACTTCTCAAGGTTCGGATACCTTGTTTCTGCATACCGAAAGACATGGTTTACATAATAAATCGAGTGTTTCTTACCCCCAATCTCCCACACCAATACCACCCCAATTGCTAATGAATTGACCGCCAAATACAAGTACAACGGTTCAGTAGGGACCGACTTTACCGACAAAAGAGCCAAAGATAAAATACCTCTTAATACCCTGGAAGGCATCCTCACACTCCGAAGTCCATTGGACATTCTTCTAATTCTTCGGTCTTTTCAACGTATCAAAAAACGGTAAACACATTTCTGCTGACTTGGACATAAACCTTCTCAAAAATGCTATCCAACCTGTTAGACGCTAAACATCCTTATACGACTGAGGAGATTTTATATCCAGAATAGCCTTTATCTTCTCCGGATTCACCTCTATACCCCTCTTGTTGATAAGATAACTCAAAAATTTACCCGCTCCTAGTCCGAAGGTGCACTTTGTGGGATTTAGCCTAAGTTTGTAATGCCTCACTGTCTGAAAACAATCTTCCAAATCGTCTAGATGACCCCAAACTGACATGTTTTTGACAATCATGTCGTCCGCGTACACCTTCATGCTTCAACCCAACTGCTTTGAAAACACGTAGTTCATCATCTTTTGATAAGTAGCCCCAACATTTAATAGTCTGAAAGTCATCTTCTTGTAAGCATAGACCGCCCGATACGTGATGAATGATGTCTTAGGAATATCCTCCTTATGCATCGATATCTGATATCTGATGATACCCCGAAAAAGCATTTATGAAACTAAGCAAAGTATATTCCGAGGTGGCATCGATGAGCTGGTCAATATTCGGGAGCGAATAAAAGTCCTTCGGACAATCTTTGTTCAAGTCCGTGTAGTCGATACAGACTCTCCACTTCCCATTCTGCTTTTGTACCAATATCACATTCGCCAACCACTCAGGATAGTCAATTTCAAAAATACAGTCCGCTGCAAGAAGTTTTGTCATCTCCTCATCGATTATTTTTTGCCTTTCCGGGGCAAAGATCCTCCATTTTTGCCTAACTGGGTTCTAGCTGGGTCCTCGTGTAGCCTATGTACAATCACCTTCTCCTCAACCTCAGGCATGTCATTGGGAACCCATGCAAATATATCCGCATAACCCTGAAGCAACTCAATTAAGCTCGTCCGAAAAGTTTCTTGCAGCCCCGACCCGATCTTAACCGTCTTATCCTGGTACCAATTCAACCTTTTATGTCTCCTCAGCAGGCATGACGAGAGGCTCTGTACTGTACTCGATAAACGGCTCGATCTCTATTGTCATAGTTTGTTTCTGTTTGTTGACTCCTACCCCCGAAGAGATTAGTGCATTCCTGTAACATCTTCTTGCAAAGTCAAGATCGCCAACCACCTCACCACCTCCGTTTGGCGTAGGAAACTTGTTCTTAAAGTGAGGAATTGAAGTCACCGCCTGAAGAGTCGTTAAGGATGGTCTCCCGATAATAGCATTGTATGATGAATCCACGTGTACCACAAAGAATCTACACATTATCTCCACCTGCTGAGGAACCGTCTCGAAGACCACCAGCAATCCTATTGTCCCTGCTACTCGAACTGGCTCGTTGTCGAAGCCATACAGGGGAGGCTCCTGCCCAATCTCCATCTTTATACCCTCTAAATCCCTCCTCTGATATGCGTGAGCGTATAAGATGTCTACCGATGAACCATTGTTTATCATCATCCTCTTCATATCCATCAAACCCACTTGTGCAGTAATCATCAGTGCCCCCTCATGCAGTTCGATCAGTTCCGAAGGGAAATATTCATCTGTGAAGGTTATTACCGAGCCCAAATACGGTCTCATGCCTAACGAACTGATCAGACACCGAGAGCACTGCATCCAAAAATCCTCGCCTTTTCTTCCCCGTAACCTTCCCGACTGACCCGCCGCCAGTGATCACATCCACCACCCGGTGTGTTGCCTGGGTCTGATCTTGTTGCTAGAGCTGGGCAATCGGGTTCTGTACTAGGATGTTGTTCACCTGTTGTGCTCTCGAGGTATTTTGTCCCGTGACGAACTGAACTAGCTACCCACTCTGAACATTCTTCTCAATTAGATCCTTCAAACCCCAGCATGTCTCGGTAAAATGTCCAACCGACCCATGATAATCACAATACTTGTTCATATTCCCCTTGTTGGACTTCGTGTTGTCTTTCGCTGGTTTGTAGTACGGCTTATCCTTTATCTGCTCTAGGATGGTGGCCTGATGCGTATTCAGAGGAGTGTAGGTTTTGTTGACCCTATAAGGTGGTATTTGATTGCATCTTAATGCATTGGAACAGTTCACCTCTTAATGCATCTTAATAACCCACATTTTTGTATTAAAAGGTCCTCTAAATAGTTAAGATACAAATATCAGTCTAAACTATTCAGAGGACCTCTTAATACAAAGATGTGGGTTGTTAATATGCATTAAGAGGTAAACTGTTAAGATGCATTAAGATGCAATCAAACACCACTTGGGTTGGGAAAGGTGGGCGGTCCCGAACCACCGTTGTTATTGCACTTCCCCTGTTGTCCGTCTGACTTATTATTCTTACCTTTCTTGTAGCTATTCTTCTCCTTATCCTTCGGCTTCTCCACTATGCCCTACCTCAAGTTATTCATTGCCCTCTTCTATCACTATAAAGCCTTCGTTCCTGTCGAATGCTTCAGCCAGGTCTTTCGGATGGTTAAACATTAAATCTTTTACCAACTTTTTCGACTTTACGATGTCTAAACCATTCTGGAACAGACCGACTGCTTGAAGGTCGTTCAAATCCGCAACCTGAGCGACCACTTCCCGGAACCGTTTCAAGTATTGTCCTAGGGTCTCGTTTGAGTACTGTCTAACCTGGGATAAAGTTCCTATCGGTTTTCCCCTCTTGTTGCTACCGAACCGGACGTGGAACTTATCACAGAGTCCTTTACATAACGAAACTGAGTTTGGAGCCAATGCCATCATCCATTACCTTGCATCTTTCTTCAAGGTTGTCATGAACATATGACACTTGGCAGCATCAGAGTAGTCATAGTAGTCCATCAGCCGATCATATGCTTGGCTGTGCTTATAATGATCTCCCGAACCGTCGTAACTTTCCATGCGCGGGGGCTTCTTACTCAGATCAACCTTCTTCTGGATGATTTCTGGGGAGAACGGTGATGAGCATTTGATTGGGGTCCCTTTGCTCGGAACCCCTTCAGCTAGTCTTTTTTCCAACTCTACAACTTTCTTAACTAAAATTTCTGTTAAACTCCTCCCAGGAGAGGGATTATGCCTTCTCTAGTTTGGTCAACCCCTACCTTTCGAGCTTTCTTCCTTGGAGCGACTTCGGCGCCTGCTTCCAATATGCCAGGAACCGTCCGGACAAGGTGTCCTGGACCGACTCCCTGGCGAACGATCGTGCGAATGGCTTCGACGTCTACTTCTATCCTTGGAGCGACTCGGAAGCCTGCTCCCGACCTGCCAAGAACTGTCTGGACGATGTCTTGGATTGAGTTCCTAACGATCGCCCCCGCCTTTGACTATGGCTGGAGGCACCATCCTCCCCTCCTATCAAGCATACCATCTGTTGATCGATCTCTTTCCTCTGTAAGAGTAAGGCTTTCAACGCATCATCAGTCTCCCGTGCTTTCCTTGCCAAGATCAAACTCCTGTCACCCTGACCATCTTCTTAAGGGTGTGTTCAAGACAATGCGTCCCCGACACGGTCCCTTGGTCTTGTATCCTTACTGGAAGTTGAGAATAGCCTTCGCCTGACATCTTCCCTATCAACGTCCTTTTGTCCCACAGAGTGGTTACGGGGCCCGAGCCTGTCCTGGATGCTTTTGGACGAACCCAACCTGTCCTTTACTGATCCTCTTGGCTGAGCAGATCCGTCAGCTGTCAACTTCCACCATGGTGCTACCAGGAAACTCTTTTGTGATTGAAAACTACCTAACACTAGAAAGCCCTCCTAACGCCAAGATTCGTCCACGCGCTCCAATCACCAAAGTGTGTCAAATCCTGCACAGAAACGAAGTCACACCAGAAGTTTGACGGCTTGGGCCGCCGGAAGCTCCGGTGTGAGAATAAGTACAGGCTGAATAAGGTTAAACAATGGAGGCTTTATGCTCAAGTGCTAAAATATAATGAATTGTATCTGTACCTTAGAATCAGGGTATAGCCTTGTATTTATAGCGATAACAGCACCTCCTCCAAGCCCTTCGCCGTTAGGAATAAGATTCCTCATTAGGTAAGATACCTTAATGGGAACAAACAGAATCTCCGTAAAAAAAGGAAGTTGAATCATATCCTGACACTTTCCTTAGGACTCATAAATTGAATGTGATTAGGAATCTTTGATTTCTTAAAATACTCAACTACAAAAAAGGGTTCCTACATGGGTTAAAATAACTCCACGTGGACTTTGGCCCATCACATAATTCTTGCCCAAATAATCACGCCCCAACAGTATTCTTTCTAATATTCTGTATACATTGTGGGCCTATTTGGCACACTAGCTTGCCCTCTTCTTTTTGACCATTTAATGGAATATTGAGAAGGGAAGAATATTTAAGCAGTTGATACTTCAAGTGTAAGAAAGAGGGAGTGTAATGCAGGACAAGAGTGAAGAAAGGAATAAAAAGGAAGAATAGTAAGATTATAGGATAAGAATAATGCCTAAATGCCATAATGGCATAAAACTTATGTCAAATCAATTAATTAAATTCACTAAATTCAACAATGATTACATGACATATAGGAAATAAAAAAAATGAATTCTAATATAATTAAAGAAACCTAATTTAATAAGGAAATAACTCCTAACAATTATTGTAATGATCGCAAAGATCAAACAATAATTGCAAATGAGTTATGTGAAAATTATTTAATAAATAAATTTTTATTAATAATTTGTGTTTTATGTGACTTATGGTCATTATTTGATGGCGCTACGATTTATATGCGCGTATTTGAGTGTTTAGAGGTTAAATGTGGAAAATAAAAGAAATTCGAAAAAAAGACAAAAACATTATTCACGCTAAAAACGCAAACTCATTTTTTTGAAATTTCGAATTACGACATGGCGTTTATTCGAAAAAAGAGGGATCGATAGCGAAATAATATTTTTGAAAATCGAAAGTCAGATTTCGACTAACCAAGCGGATTATGGAAAGTAACTGAAAGTTAAAAAACCTAACTAGATAAGAAAAAGTCTAACTAGAATTAGTTAGACTAACTAAGCCTAGGGTTTCTAAGGCTTGGTTAAGAATTTTGGAAAGTGGTTAGGGTTGAGACAATTTTTGAGCTTAGGGTTTGTGAGATTTGGCTAGGGTTTAGCCAAGGGTAAAGCTAAAGGTTATGGTGGCTTGGCTTAGGATTGAGCAATGACTCAAGCCTTAGAAGCCAAATCTAAGACTTGGAGCCAAAGATTGCAAGTATTGGTGATAACCCACATGGGATAATTAGGTGATGACTCATTGCTTATCAAAATGGACGATGGAGGGCAATTTGGGCAAAAGTGGGCGGCAACAAGGAGTTCGGGGGGTACAAATGGTGAGTCATGGTGTATGACTCACCTTATCCCAACCAAGTATTAAGTTTGTTCCCCCCATTAAGTGGTCTTAACCAAAAAGTGTCTATTAAGTGTCTTGGGTTAGTTTTAATTGTGGTTGATTAGGCTAACTCAAGGGGATGATTAGTAAGTTATTAAATATGAGGGGGAAGACTTGGTATGACTTAAGTTAGGTGACCAACTTGTAAGAAGAGGAAACTATGTTTTATATAAGCAAATCAAGTGCTAGCATATTCATTTGTTAGCAAATATTCTCTAAGTGTTAGAAAAGCTTGAGAGAAAGTAAGAGAAGAGAGAGAGAGAGAGGGGCCGGACATAGAGGAAAAGGAGAGCTAGATCAAAGCTTAAATCAAGCTCAAGAAAAAGAAGAAAAACCAAGAAGGTAAGAACATCAAACTCATCCACTTCATTCCTTTTCTTTTAACGCTTTCTAGCTTGTTAGAGAAGTACTTGTTGGTGGTTGGTTTATGTGATGATAGATCATAGAAAGATCTTGGAGAGAGAAGGGTTATGTGTTTTACATATGTTAAAACACCCTAATCATGACAAGTGAATCAAAGAATAAAACCTTAGCCTAATCATGAGGATGGTTAAACAAGATAATATTTGACTGTAAATGGACTTTTATATGTATGTATGTGTTGTTGTGTGATTTCAAAAGATGAAATCATAGCCATGTAAGTTGTGGAAATATTCCAAGTGGAATGGAGGAAAAATAAGCTATAACGAAGTTATAGCGAAATTTTCCGTAAAAGGTGTCAGATAGGGAAACCCGAGCTTGCGTTTGAACCAAATTTACGGGTAGTTGATGTCTCCGAAAAATTATTTCTTTCTGGGAGATGTGGTTGGGTGAATATGTGAGTCGTAGGCTCAAGAATGAGTTCAATCCGACTTCAGATGAGCAAGTTATGATGTTTAGAAAATTCAACGTTTAAAACGTCTTTCGGTAAAAATGGCTCCCGGAAGGGTTTTGAGCCTAATTCCCGAAAAGTTAGAGAATTGTGAAAAATCTTCTGTCCGGAGGATTTAAAGAATTTGCTGTAAGGAAGAAGATGGCTCAAGAACGGACTCATTCCGATATCGGATGACGGAGTTATGGAGCAGTGAAGTAGAAGTGTCAAATGTTGCAAGAATTGCAAAATAGGGTCAAGTCAAGGGTCAAGCGCCCCAGCGTTGCCCAAAGGCAAGTGTTAGGCGCTCGAGCCAAGCACAACTTCACTTCAAGTTTGTAGGTGGGCGCCTAGGCGCTGGTCCAAGGCAAATCTGGAGCGCCTAGGCAATGGCCAAGTGTTAAGCCAAAAGTTAGTCCAGACTAAATAATGCAGATATTTACTAATTAATTATATTACAACATAATATTTTACCATTTATAATTATATTACAACATAATAGTATACAATTTAATATATTTAAAACAAGATTAAAATAACAAATAATATCATTCATAACTTGCTATGTTGATTTTATAATCCCCTAAATCATTACTTTAAAATCACTACTTTTGAATTCCACATAAATATTTTAATTTTATAATTTCATAAATCACTACAAATCTATCTATTTATTATATATACTAAATCACGGTACATGGCACAATAAATTGACATATGTCGTTCTATAAAATTGACACATGTCCATCCTAATTAATGCTTCTTATTGCCCTTGACAAAAATACCCTTAACAATTACTTTGATATATATACTGATCACCTTATTTTATAGATATTATCAACAACAACGTTATTTTAGGATCCATTAATTAGGTAACTCTCTTAGGCAACAACCAGATTGGATCAATTTAAACACGATAGGACCAACTTGCTTTTAATGAAAAATTAGTTTTAATTATTTGAAAAGTAAATTTCCTTTAATATTAGACTTTTATTTATTTTACCTACTTTTCATAGTTCCATGCATTTAAAAATTATTTCCATATTCATTTTAAAACTTCAATCTATTAGCTTCCAAAAATTCTTCCAATTATTTGAACCACGCTAATTGATTCTAAAGATATGAAAATTTATTTGCTTAACCAATTTATGGAAAACTCAATCAATTTAAAATTCATGTATGAATATTTATTTTTATCTTTAAAATAATAATTTTGTAATGGCGATATTTTTAAAGTAGTTCAAGAAATCAACTATTACATTATCAAATTAATTTACATGAATTGAAATTGTAATTTTCACTAATTGATTAGTAAAAGAATCTAAACTGGGTTTTTTTTATGGGATACTGGAAGTATAATTAATTTTGTCATGAAACTTGAAATTAGTTTAATTATTTTATTTTATTAAAATGGAATGAACAATTTACGTGAGTTCATATGAGGTTGCTGATGTGGTAAGATTTTGAATGGAATCTATCTATTATTTATTATCTATTATCTGTTATCTACATAGCATCATTGAATGACATGTGTTTTTCCCACATTGTAACACATGTTCTATATAATTAATGCGCATCCCACACTAATTTAATTATATTACAACATAATATTATACCATTTATAATTATATTACAACATAATATTATATTGTTTAAAACATTTAAAACAAATATTATCCTAAAATTACTACTTTTCTAATATTATACCATTCATAATTATACCATACATTATATCATACATGTATGGTATAATATTATAATACACGTATATACCAAAATAACTACATATCTAAACATGCGGATATTATCATTACTAATTTAATTATATTACAAAGATAATATTATACCATTTTTAATTATATTACAAAGTATAATATTATACCATTTATAATTATATTACAACATAATATTATACGATTTAAAACATTTAAAATAATATTAAAATAACAAATAATATCAATCATAACTTACTATGTTTATTTTATAATCTCATAAATTACTATTTTCTTAATCTAAACGGTTTTTATATTATTATTATTATTTTGATTTTATAATCCCTAAATCACTACAAAATCTAAACTGCTACGATAATGTTAATTGTTCTAATATTAACATTACTAAATTAATTATTATCTCCTAAAATCGCTACTTTTTAATCCCAAATTAATATTTTGAATTTATAATCTACTAAATCACTACAAATCTAAATTGTTTTAGTAATGTCAATTGTTTTGATATTATCCTTTTTAATTTAATTATTATATCCTAAAATCACTATTTTTTAATCCTAAATTAATATTTTTATTTTATAATCCCTAAAATCCACTACTTTTCTAAACTATTACTAATTTAATTATGTTAAAACATAATTATTGTATCCTAAAATAATTACTTTTCTAATATTATAACATTCATAATTATACCATACATTATATCATACATATATGGTATAATATTATAATACACGTATATAATAAAATCACTACTTATCTAAAATGTGAAGATATTATCATTACTAATTTAATTATATTACAACATAATATTATACCATTTATAATTATATTACAAAATAATATTATACAATTAAAACATTTAAAACAAAATTAAAATAAAAATAATATAAATCATAAGTTACTATGTTGATTTTATAATCCACTAAATCACTATTTTTTCAATCTAAACGATTTTTATATTATCATAACGTAATTATTATATTCTAAAATCTTTACTTTTTAATCCTACATTATTATTTTGATTTTATAATCCCCTCAATCACTATACATCTAAATTGTTCTAATAATGTTAACTGTTCTAATATTATCATTACTAAATTAATTATTATCTACTATAATCACAACTTTTTTTAATCCCAAATTAATATTTTAAATGTATAACCCTCTAAATCACTACAAATCTAAACTATTTTGTTAAGGCAAAAAGCACTTTTTCACCACTATAGTTGTAATGTTTTAAGCAATTAGCCACTGTGCTTTTAAAATATTCAATTAGCCCACTATACTTTTTAAAAATGTTCAATCAAGCCATTTCGTCCAATTTCTTGGACGGACGTTAAATAATTACACACGTGGCATTGAAAAAAAAATCAAAAAATTATTATTTTCTGATGTGGCAACACAAAAAAATAATAAAATAAAATCATTGATTATGTGGCAAAAAATAATTAAAATAATAATAAAATTAAAATAAATATTTTAATTTATTTTTTAATAACTCAAACCCTGTTCATCTTCTTCCTCACCAAAATTATCCTCTCTCTCCTCCCACGGTTCCGGCGTCTTCACCAGCAATTGGTGATCGTCGGATTGAAAACCAAACCAGGCCTAATCCAAACAGTCCAAGTTGCAGGCTCCTTAAAGGCTTAAACCCTCCATCAAATGTGGCAAATTCCCTCCATTTACCTGTTTTTGTGAGAAATTTGAAAAAAAAAATTGAGTAATTCCAATTTTCGAAGAGAGTTGAACAGGAAAGAAATGATGGCTCCTCCCAAATCCAAAAAGATGAAGAAGAATCCACCTTCCTCTTCTTCTTCTTCACAATCCATCGATCCCCTTCTCCCTTTTCCTTCAGATGATGACGATTTTCAAAATCCAATTCTGTCTTTTCCTTTGACTCAAACCTCACCCAGCACCGGTAAAAAGACCGCTTCACAAAAACCCTTTAAATCCTCAAATTTTTCCGCCATGAATGTCAATAATACCCCATCCCAGAAGCTAATACAGCAGAAAAAATCGATCTTTAATGCCGCCAACAAAGAGAATATATAATGGCAATATTTGTGTGTTTTCACGTTTAAATGTGATGTGAATATAAGTATTTTTTTTTGTTTAATAATTTTAATTTTAATTAATTCCACCTTTCTTCTAAAAATATTTAGGTAAAGAAATATTTTTATTTTTAAAAATTTTATAAGTATTTTAAAACATAAAAGTATTTTTATTTTTAAAATAAAACATACATATTATAAATATTATAATATTAATTTTTATTAATATTATACATATTATAAATATTTAGGTAAAGAAAAAGAGAAAATAAAACATAAAGAAAATAAAACATAAAAATATTTTTAAAACCACAGTGGGCCGATTGTATTTTTTTTAAAGTGTAGTGGCTCAATAGAATTAAGAATTTGGCTAACTGGCTTGCCACGTAGGAAATAACTTATTTTAATTTTTTTTTCAAAAGCCACGTAGGATGCGCAATTTTTTAACGTCCGAGTCAAGAAATTGACTGGAATGGGTCATTGAACATTTTTAAAAATACAATTAGGCTAATTGAATATTTTAAAAGCGGTAATAAATAATTGCTTAAAACACTACAACCACAGTGGTGAAAAAGTGTTTTTTGCCATTTTGTTAATGTAAACTGTTCTGATATTATACTTTCTAATTTAATTATTATCTCCTAAAATCACTACTTTATGATATTATCATTACTGAGCTATTATCATTACTCTCCGTTATTTATCCAAATTTTCTTATCAAATATCTGATCAATCCCCTTGCAGCAATTGTTGATATCACATATCCTAATTTATTGAAAAAATTTGACAATGGCTTTTATTTCCAAGACCAAGCCATCCTTGCTCCTACACTTGATGCTATAAATAAGGTGAACTAATATGTGATGTATTTATGGCCAGGTTATGAAATACCATATCTAAGATGTCCTATGTAAGGTTGATAAAAACTCAAATAGCTGTGAAGGCATTTACACCCTATAATTTTTTTAATAGCATTACATCTTCTGGAATGTCAAACCACAAGATAACGTTGAAGATTGAGATTCCTGTAATGTTGCTCCGAAATATAGATCAGTGATTTGGTTTGTGCAATGTCACGAGATTAATAGTAACCTCAATTGAGAAAACATCGATAGAAGCAAAAGTAATTTCAGTCAGCAATTTTGGACACAAAGTTTTCATACCTCGCTTGGTCTTAACACCGTCAAACATTATATTACCTTTTACATTCCAACAAAGAAAATTTCCTTTGGTTGTTTGCTTTTTCATGAAAATTAATAAGAGTCAGGGGCAATCTCTCTCACATGTTGGATTTGTATCTCATCACGTCCGATTTTAACCATGACCCGATTGTATGTAGCGATGATCAAGAGTTACAAGCAAGAGTGGAGTAAAGATACTAATTTGTGACAAAGATGGACAAACATACAATACTACTGAAGAATGTAGTTTTCCGAAAGTTTTTCACAATTTAATGTATAAAGGTTTATTTTTTACGGCTATTATCTTTTTCTTTCGCTCATTATTAGTGTAAACCACATTATTTTATTATTATATCTCATGAAATTTTTACTATAATCTATTTGAATCTTTTAGGTAAATCTATGATTTGCATTTACAAAGCTATCTCGATCAAGCCAAATTCCAGTTGTAAAGACAAAAATAAACCGACAAACTCTCAACACTACCCCCAACAAAATTGTTTAGTTTTTATGTATATTCATTTTTTTGACTGTATATGTATATTCATGTATAACCATTGAAAAACTTTTAAATAAGAGTATAATAGGTTTGTCTTTTACTTTTTGGATGGCAGTATTTGAAATTCTATGCAAGTCCATTTCATATGTGTTTTACTCTAATTCTTATCATTTTTATTTAATATAGGAGCTAAATTCCTTTATGTTACATTAGTTTTCAATCCGAATAAACACATGAATTTTTAGCTAAGTGTGAGACTTTTTTATCTCGGGCGTACTATTTCCTATAAAGGAGTTGTGGAAAGATAATTATTTATTTGGTTGATAGTTTATGCAATGTTGAAATCAACTATTAAGTATGTCTAAATTCTTATATTTCAGTATTGTCCAGATTCCTATCGCAAATATTTATAAGATTGCAACGACTGTTAAAAAGATCATTTAAGTGCTAATTTTTGTTTGTGTGAATATATTGCACATTCAATAAATATAACTGGATTGAAGACCTAAACTAGAAGAAGCTTAAATGTGATAATCCTGGTACCTATGGTTCAATGGTAATGTGACAATGAATTTGGTGTATGCAGTTCTTGTCAGAGTTAAATTTTTGTTGGCATGCTTCTTGCATTATTTCAGGTGCATCATGGATTTTATTCTGCTTAACACAACAAAATTTTGCGCCCTACAATTCTAAATACTGTTGAAAGTGCAAAGGAGTTATATGAAGACCTTCAGATTATGGGACAGTGCATTCAATGGGAGGGGATATAGCTTCATTTTGTGGACTATATCCCACGGTGTTTATATTTATGGCTTCTTCATTTATTGCATTCTATTATATGGATTGTGGTTTTGCACGATTTGTTAAGTACTAGCATCCGGTAAATCATTTTCATCATCATTAATATATTTTTTTGTATTACGATAATACTGTGAGTGCCTATACAATTGTCAAAAATTGATAAAAAAAAAACTAATGAGGTATGTAATTCGTTCTTTAACTATAACATTGTGTTATGTATGACACGGTGCTATACTGCTATGTTTTTGGACATGGTGTTTGTTTGACATGAAGATCCAATATAATTATTAATTCTCGTGCTTTTCAGTTTTCGCATGTAACATGTGATTTCCCTTCATGTCTGAGGACCGAAACTAAGACATTCTTTCGTTGTTTTCCCTTTCGTTTGGATGTTAGAATTCTGGTGCAAGTAATTAGCGTATACGAGACATGGACTCTTCAAAATGCATCAAGTACATGTGTCAGATATTTGAGGCTTGGTGAGATTTGTGTAATGTGTAACAGACTTCAAATATACCACTAGCAATCATATCAATATAACAATTCGATGGCATTGTGCATGACACTCTCTAAATATTTGTTAGTGCTTTAGAATGAAAGAGTTGCCCATTTTTAACCATATTGGTTACATTATAAATATTTTTATCAAGACATTAATATATATATATATATACACACACACACAACTGTTATGTAATGTTCCGGGGTTTAGTGATCAGATTAATTATATACTTGGATATGTATTTGCACATAAAATTTTTATGCAACACTATATAACATATGCTATTAAAATTTGATAATCACACAACAATCTACCATCTTCTTATTATATTTTAATTTATTAATTGCATGTATAAATTTATTATTAACAAAATGATTAATCCCGCCGCAAAGCGCGGGTTTGTATCTAGTGCTTTACTAAATTGGACATAATTCTTTCGTCTGAACTCCGATTGAGGCGATTCAAGAGGCTCTAGAAAGCTAAGGAGTAGTACACCTAAAATTTTCATTCTTTAAGTTTTGAGTTGAGGAAGGGATCAAGGCCTAAAATGGGCATCTTTAGGACTGTTATGCAAGGCAAACCGTGATGGTTTCTTGTGACCATTGTGGTGTCGAACCATGTTTGACTAGTATTTCCGAGTTGGACATTAGAAATATAGTCTAGGGAAAGTGTAAACCAAGGTTTTGTAGGTATATGAGACGTGTTAATCATACGCAATGGCGTATCGATTGGGCAGTCGGGATAGAGAAGTCGGGCGTACAATGTACGAACGTCGAAACGCCGAGTCGAATGTTAATAAACTTAAATAGTGTTCCGAATCTTATGAGATGGACATTATAGAACATGTAATAGAGTTAAGTAAACCATGAGGGATGTTTATACGTGGCTAAGTGGTATGTTTATGTGCACTGAATGTGTAGGAAGTACAAAGGGCGATTAACACTAGAGTATAAGCAACCGCTAAGGAAAGTATTCTAACTCTATTCAATCTTCATTTGAATGTTGGTGTAAAGTATGTAGATGTATATTTTTATGAATAATCCTTATGTATGCTTCGGTTTACACAATGTTTAACAGTTGCATAAACATCAGACTTATACAAACTCCTTGTTGGTTATACGAGTGCTATAATGCATCAAATGTTTAAAGCTTTGCTATAACGCATGAATTGCTTAAGTTTTCAAGTTCTGATACGCATGAACTGTTTAAGAAGTATGTCAATGCCATTTGTATCGGCTAGACACATGTTAAAACCTTTCAATACTCTAGATATGATCTTTTGAATTGTTCTTGAGTTTAATTTAAGTTTTCAAACCAATTTTTACTTGGTACGGAATCAGCCTGAGAATGAACCCTAATATTGGGGGGAAATGTTTTTATGTGTCGACATATAATGTCGAGTGACAGGAAGAACGAAAATTAAGTCATTCGTTTCATTTGACTTGTATTGTCCCTTCAAATTTAATTGATTTCATTTTTTCTTTCTTTCTCCATGTCATACTCGTTTTACTCCACCGCTCTGTTGCTTCCATTCTCTTCCTCATGCTTCTTACCTTCCCAATGACATCGTAACGTTCTTCATTTCTTTTTCAGCGGACCTTACCTGTTTTTCCAGGTCTGTTCGGACCAAACCCAAATCGCTCTATTTTCAATCTCTCTCATTCGTTGGAATACCAAGAAGGCTTGAATTGGTGTTTAGAGATGGAAGACTAAATCAATAATTGGATGAAAATGAATTTTATTATTTTTGTTGATGTGTGAAATAGTTTGTGAGATTATGGCAAGAATCGTGGGAGTAAGATTTTAGAGAGAGGAGAAAAAATTTCCCCTCCACCAATATGTTATTGCTTACCAAATTGTTTTAATATTTTTATTTTTTATATCAATTTTTTATTGTTTTTAGTATTGAATACCACGTATCAAGTTTGTAATTCAAAAAGAGTTTTAAAAAAATTATGTCATAATACACGATAGTAATCAACCTTCAAAATAATAACTAAAAAAAATACTATAGGACACATAGAATATTATTAGTATTTTAGTCTTTTATTTATTTATTTTGTATTTTAAGAATTTATTTATCAAACATATTGCTAATAATACTCCATTAAAGATTGTTCAAAAGTTTATATAATTTTACTTAAATAATATAGTTTATTTTTAATTATAAAATAAATTTATTCATGATAGTTTATAAGGTTAAAATAGAAAAATACACGTTCAGATATTTTATGCAGACAATTATCAAACACGATATTTCATTCAGTATTCAGCTCCTATGCGTCATTCATCTCATTCAGATACTCTTTTACTTTTAGAACTTTTCATTCAGTTTTATCAAACAATCCATTAATCCAAACCCAACCCACATCTTCCCAGGCCTAGTAGATATGTCGATCTTTAAGTCTTGTTCTTTTTTGGCTTTTTATCCTTATTATTCTTCATTTATCTCCCCTTTATTATTTCCTGCATTACTTATTGTAACTAAACTCAAAAAGAATGAAAAGTTAAACAAGAACAATCCACAAATGAAAGATAATATAGAGATAAAAGGACTAGAGCAGAATATCACTATATGAGTATGCAAATAATGCTTACTGAATTTGAGAGCTGCTCACGAATATAAGCCATTGATCGCAACATGGCACCTAATGTGTCTCTGGACACCTGAAATTTCACCTCTGATTCACCAGAAGTTGTTTCTGTGTCTTGGAGCTGAAAAAGATCAATCACTAGGTGTCAAAAAGTAGATGACGTATGATTACCAATTATTATTGCATCAATTGCAACTCTCTGCATACATAAAAATAAAAATAAAGATGGTAAGGATTTAATATTTGCTATAGCTTACTAGTCCAGTAGGTTAAATAAGGAGATTTAACAAGCCTCCCACAATATTTGCTACAGCTTACTAGTCCAGTGAGTTAAATAAGAAGATTTAACAAGCCTCCCACAAGTGCATGTATGCGCAGGAGCAAACGAAATGAGAATAATGGGAGAAGGTTCAAAAATGCCCCTGACTTTTTACTTTTACCGCGATGTCTACCGAACACCCTATACTTTTTTTTTATCCAAAAGTACCCCTAACGTTACAATTTTTTTGGTCGATTGTACCCCTGCCGTTGACAGACATGCCAAATAGACTAACATCCGTCCAAATTGCTTACATGGCTGCCACATACTAAAAATACTAATTAAAAAATACTAAATACTAATTAAAAAATATTAAAATACTAATTAAAAAATATTAAAATACTAATTAAAAATACTAAAATACTAAAAAAAAAGCAAATTAAAAAATACTAAAATACTAAAATTCAAATTATTTTGTTAATTAAAAAATACTAAAATACTAATTAAAAAATACTAAAATACTAAAAAAAAGCAAATTAAAAAATACTAAAATACTAAAATTCAAATTATTTTGTTAATTAAAAAATACTAAAATTATTTTACTAAATATTAGTATTATATACTTTTACATACTAAAATTCTAATTACATATTTACATCAAATATTAAAAATACTAATTAAAAAAATATTTACATATTTACATATTTATAAGTTTTTTATAAATAAAAATATTTTTATGAAATGTAAGGATTAAGGAATATATACTATTTTAACAATTATTAAACTGAAGAAGATGAATTGCAGTAGCTCCATCCTTAAACCCCCAATACAATTATTAATCTGTTAAACCTTTTACTGGGTATTTGTTTACAATTCTTGGTATTTCGAGAATTCAACAGAAATGGAATCATCATCTCCGAAATCAATCAACGAGGTGGTGGAAGAAATCACGAGAATTCACAGATCCCTACCAAAAAAGACCGAGGAGTTGAAGAAATTGAAGCCACAAAGACATTAATCCGAAACGTGGAACTCGAGGACCGTGCAAGATTCGACGCCATTGCCAGTGCAAACGAAGAACCTCAAGTTCCCGAGGAGCTCTTCATGATTTTGCTGGAGATGCAGAAGAATTTGGTCCTTTTCCAAGAAAAGAGCAGAGGAGAGAAGTGGTAAGATTGTTAGATCTCGAGAACTTTCACACAGTGTTCGATGAGTTGATTCGAGAGAGCTTCTAGATGTCTTCCTTCTGAAATGGGCTCAAATTCGCGAGTCTATAGTCTCGAATTCGTCTCGTAGTTTTTTCTTTGACGAATTAAACCGTTTTTCATATAGTTCTCCTGTGACTCACGCCTCCCGTGATCGTGGTGGTGGTAACCTTCTCCTTGAGAATAATACAAGTAATAAGTTTTTTCCAGAGTCTTATTTTTATGAAATTAAATTTGGTGTTCACAAACCTTCAGATTAATGACAGCAACCCTATTAGCAGGAATAGACAGCTGCTCACTGATGTAGGCCATAGACCTCAACATAGGCTCTAGAGTGAGGGTTGAGAGCTGAAACTTAACCTCTGATTCTGCTGAATGCATTCTGCTATAATCTTGCAGCTGAAATCAGAAAAGTTAATATCATGTGAAAAACTTAGTTTCAGTCGTTAGATCTATAGCTAGAAAATTTAAGCGCAGCAACGCATTGCCTATAAATATTTCAAAATTAAACAAACCATCAAGTTCATGAGGATATAAAGAGACCTACCTAAAAAATCAGGAAAAACAAAACAAAAAAGAAACTAAAGTGACCGCTCAAATATAATGAATCACACTTTCATGTTTCACCATATATGTTCTTAAATGATCACTTGTAAGATAAGACTCGACTTGAGCTGATTTATATGATACACCAACTTCTCATTTGTCATTACATTTCAGTTCACATCTTACTGTGCATATTTACCAGGAAGATACAAAATATCTAAAAGTACTCCGTCTGTCCTAGAAAAAGAGTATAACTTCCTTTGTAAATTACAAAGAAAATTGTACTTTCATAGGTATTTACATACAATATTATACTCTTTTCTCATAACAAGGGTGATGAGTGGGTAATATACCCATGAATTAGGTATTTTTTAGACTTAATAGTATGCTTGTTTTAAAGTATTTTAGGATTTTTTTTATTGGTTTATTTGTTATTTTGCATGTCGTAGAACCAAAGCGGGGGACATTTAAAATTTCAGCATCATTAATGGCAAAACTGTAATTCCTCATACCAGCCCAACGCCGGGGCGCTCAACAAAGAAGAAATCCCGGTGCTGGGAGGTAGGCTTGGTTGCTCGGATTTTGGTGCACGAAAAGGAAAGGAAAGGAGAGAAGCAAATATGATTTCAAAGAAGGTTGACCTAGACAAGTCAAAAAGGAAGGAGATTATTCATCAATACACAACATATAATTTGAGACAGAAAATAGAGATTGGCTTGGAGATTGTAGAGGAGCATTCAAGGATTGCAGATTGGAGATTGAAGACAGCCTACACTTACTGAGTTTTATTCTTCTTCTCTGTTTGTAATTTTTTTTAGTGATGTTTTCTATGGGATTTTTGGTTCAATTTTCAATATGAACTAATTCCTAAATTAAGGCTACAATTGAACCTTTAATGTTTATGAATTGATTACTTTATTTATTCCAATTATTTATTCAAAGTGAGTTGTCTATCATATTTTGTGCTTATTAATTAATTGTCTGATCAACAATTACCATGTTATATTAGATGAATTCGGGAGATGATATCTAGAGTTAGAACTGGATGTGATAGCATGTATTTTTAATTATTTGCATGGGATGAATAATTAGGGTTGTGAAATGAATAAGAATATCTCTTTTCACTGCATGTAACAATTGAGAATTGATGCTTAATGAATTTAATTCCTTTATTTTGCATAGGAATATCGCAGAATTAATTGAATTGAATAATTTTATTTGATCACTTGAGAAAGAACTTATAAATACCTTTAATTCTTGTTAACAACTCGAGTGGATTTAATAATTGGATAAATTGGGTAATTGATTTATATTGCATAATTGAAGATATTGTAGTCTAAAGCCTTTATTATCTGAATCAAATCTCTGTGTTAAAATTAGTTTTAGTTAATTAAATTTAGTTTTAATTGAAAAATCACAAAATTTGGTTGTTTAAATAAAATTGGATTGATATAAAACTAGTAGTTGGGATTTGTTAAATAGGTTTCCTCGTGGGCAAGACACTCTTTCTTATCACTTTATTACTTGTTGACCATGTATACTTGCACGCATATATTGATTGTGAAATCGACCAACAGAGGGAGTATCACACAGAAAAGGTGCTGCAAGGGGGCTTTAAGTGAGTTGATAACTAAACAATAACGGAAGTGAAATCATTTGCAGTTCATACATGAAGATCTGAACACATACCTTCAAACTGATGACAGCTACTCTATTGGCAGGTACTGAATTCTTATTCTCCATCACCCAAGTCATTGACTTTAGACACGGAAGAATGACCTGGGAAAGTGCAAAGAGAGAGATCAATCAAGGGTATTTTGAACAAGAAAAAGCTCCAGGGAAGAAATTTTCCTACCATGTTATCAGATTGACCAACATCACGCTTAAGAGACACCGGGGCCATGCGGTGAAGATTTAGATCTGCAACTGATTGGGCAGTACCACCAACATCATTAAGGTTAAAGCGCTGTGCAACTTCATCTTGTCGTGGCCATAATAAAGGGGTCATATCTGGAGTGGAAGTCCTCCGGTCCTCATAACCAATCACACTAACGTGTGAGCTGGGAGGTGCAACTTTGGCAACATTTTTCTTCACAGCCATTACCTTCTTCCATCCTTCTTTAAGACCGGCCATTGCAGCATTATAAGTCTCAGGAGCTATTGCCCCTTCTTCTGCATATCTAATGGCTTCACGGCAAAGATTGTTATACCTTACTGTCAACGACTCTTGCCCATGCAGTTCAGCACGATCATCTGATCCAACAAAACTTTTTGCATTTCTCGTCCAACGTCTCAGAATGTAGTGGGACGGCAGTGTAAGTACATTTGTCACAGTAAAAACTGTCAAAATGTGTCTACAGAGGATGCCTGAATACTCAAACATTTGGCAACTACAACTTGCTCTCATTTCTGGAAAATTTAATGAGACTATATAAGCTTTGTGGTCATCCTCAAACTTCGCAACTCTGTACGTGCTAATGGCCTCATCACCATCTATCCTATTTGCAGTATACACAAATGTCTCAACTAATTCTTCTTGAAACTTCGAAAATATTTTTCTTGTATATAAATTAGCTGCTTGTTTCTCCATAGGCGATGGTGTCCTCAATACCGGGGTGGTGCATATCGTATCAAAATCAGCTTCTATCTCCTTTCCAAATGAATTTTCTAAAGCTCTTTCATACTGCCTAAAAAACATTGGTACCGTCTGTCTCTTGATTTACATATCCATCAAAAAGGAGCTCTCAAATCCCTGATTAAGAGAAGATTGCAGCGAAGAAAGCATCCGGAAATACACTGGCACCCATACCGTGCGCTTATTATAAAGTGATTGAAGCCATTCATTCCTCCTGATATCATATTTATCAAGGATTGAATCCCAAGCCAACTCAAACTCCTCAATTGTCTCAGTCAAGTTGATACAATTATACAGATCCACCTGAAAATTCGGATGTGCATGACAAACATGGCCCAACCTTTCCTGGCCTTCTCTTAATATATGCCATTTGCTGATACAGTGGCGGGCTTCAGGGAAAACCTGAGAAACTGCAGTCTGCATGGCTTTATCCGGATCTGTGATAATAGATACTGGAGCATGATCATTCATTGCAGCAAGGAATGTCTTTAACAACCATATATATGCAGCCTCCGATTCATCAAAGAGTAATGCACAACCAAACAGAACTGGTTGACCATGATGGTTCACCCCTGTGAATGGAGCCACTGGTACTCTATACTGGTTGATTCTGTACAATGTGTCCAATGTGACAGTATCCCCAAAATGACTGTAAGCAGTTCTGGACCTTGAATCAGCCCAAAATACGCTAGCCATACGATTATCATCATCAAGTTGTACTGCATAATAGAACCCAGGATTCTCAGCCTGCATTTTCTTGAAATAATCCAGCAGGTTCTGAGCATCCCTACCTAATGTCCTTTTCCGAACAGCATGTCTACCAACATAACTCACTGGGCTTGAGTTCTTAACTGCACGATTTGATTCCAGAATAGAACTCCTAGCACCGCGGTTTGTTTCTACAGCAACATGATTTCCGTCCATTGAAACAGACATTACACCACTCGGAACAACTCCCACCCCTTGATAAGTTTCAGCCATATTTTTTTCAGCACCTGCAAAATGCCTTCGGGGTCGAAGGTAATGCACCTTGCTAGGACCTATAGTGGAGTGATTATGTTCCTTCACAAATTTTGTCACAGCCCATTCAACATGGTTCTTTGATTCTATTCTGAGCATTGCATCACAGCTATCACCGGGAATTCGTTTTAAGATATCTCTAGCACATCCAAATTCTCGGGCAACAACTGCTCCGTCGGACTTTGGCCGGATATGCTGAACAACACGGGTGCTGAAACCCACACGCCTGGCATACTCATCATAAAAGGTCTTAGCAGCATCTTCAGAATCAAATTTCATACCCACATGTGGCTCAGCATCCACATCATCATATGGAACCACAATTCCAGCAGAGTTTAATTCTCCACCTTCATTATATTCATCGTCCCCATCATCAGCATCACCATGTTGCCCCATATTCCCCTCTTCCACGTCAATGGCTTCAACATCCATACCAAAAAAGAACTTGTAAACTTATGTTGTGAATATTTTAATCACTGGACAAACTCAATAGGAATGCTCTGCATCTTTATTCATAGATAATGGATTAATGGTCCTACTCTGCATAGTAATTCGATTATTTGAGTAGTTAGATTCATTTATAAAAACATAAAACAATACCATATATCAAAAGTTGAGATCTTTTTCTTCTTTTTTTGGTGGTCTTGAGAAAGCAGCTTACTATCATATCAAGAAAAGCTGGGGAGGGATGAAGGAGAAAGAGACAGGCTAATGCTCCAAATGATTGTTATTCAAACAATAAAAAAAAAAAGAGCAGAATAAAAAAAAAATATTGGAAAACTTGCCCACTGCATAAAAAAAATTGCCTAAAATTTTAATCCAACTGTGCATGTTTTCAAATATTGTTTTATTAATGATTTCACACTAATTTACTCTAGAGTCCTGCTATGTATAGCGAAAATTTCTGCCAACTTACAAATGCGACCACAACATGATTAGATAGAATTATAAGGTTGCGCAAAAATAAAGTCCATAAATAGAGTCGCAAGATGTATAATTTCCTCTATTCTATTACTGCTTAGTGCTTTCGCAATCAAACTTCGTCACGAGACATGTCTACATATACAAATAAATCATATTGTTTAATAGATTTTGTGTGAAGCCAAAAATAAATGTTAAAAATTCAAACCCAGATACAATTTTATGAATAAAAGTCTACACATACCTGGAGTTTCAACAAATCTCCAAAGAAATCGCGAATTGCAGGCTTCACTGTAGCTGGATTCCATCAAGGAGCTCAATTTTGAGTGCACGAACTTCATTTAGGGGGCGAAATCAATGAGGAGAAATAATATCTGCTGCAATTCTGCAAAATATGAAGAAATAAACGACAAAGAAAAACAAAAAAATTGCTTGAACTCGTCCCGATTTCTTAAATTCCAGATTAATTCTTATTATTATTATTTGATTACTTAATTGATCTACCTGAATCTATTGGGTTGAAGTTGAAGTACATAGCATAGTATGGTGTACCTCGACTGCTTTGCCGAAGGAAGACGATCCGTCCGTCCGGGTTTTAACAAGTTGCGACTAATCTGGGTAGGCAACATTGAGCTTACTCAATATCTGGTTCGTTCAACTCAATTTTATCCAAGGGACAGAAATTCGATGTGTTTTATGATTTTGGGTATTGTCTATTTTACCGTAACTTCCGTTTTTCTCTCCTGCCTGCTTTCAGCAGTTTCCACTTTCCACCTCTCTTTTTTTCGGTTTCTTTTTTTTTTTTTTTACTTTTCTTTTCTTTTCTTTTTAATGCTTCCCTACATTCCGAATTACAAATTTTCGTATTTTTATATAGTATTAAAATTTTATGTAATGTCAGCATATAAACAATTGATGTTTAGATGATGACATTTTATTAATAAAATATTTAAGTTAAACATAATTATTTTTATTTTAATGATATTAGTTTAAGAATTTATGTGAAGCACGAGTTTGTTATAAGATTAATAGACTAATATGGGATACGATGATTTGTAAAAAGAAAATTATTTTTTTTAAAATATATATTATTTAACTAATAATATATAATTAATTTTTGATGAAAATTTAAAGACTAAAATACAATTTTAACCCTGAAGCCCGTAGAGCAGTTAAACGTTTGCACTCAAATGTTTAAAATATATATCTACGTGAACCCTAAGATTTTTTTTGGAAAACAAAATGCATCATGTGAGGCTTTAACCATTTAAATTGGGTCTAATGTTCTTTTCGTTAAACAAAAATTCACCCTAACTATCCGTCTGTCTTGGGCTTCTAACAAGTTGCGACTAATTTGGGCAACATTGAGCCGAATCAATCTGGTTCGTTCAACTCAATTCCATCTAAAGGCTAGAAATTTGATATGTTTTGTGATTTTTGGTCTGTCCAGTTTACTTTACTTTAGGTTTTCCCTCCTACCTGCTGCTTTCAGCAATTTTCAACTCTCTTTTCTATTTTTTTTACTTTTCTTTTTTTTAATGCGTCTCCACATTCCAAATTCCAAAAAAAAATATTTATTTAGAATTAAAGTTTTATGTGTTGGGTCTCCACTTTTTTTGTAATTTTGATAATAACAAACAAAATTAGAAAACAAAGAAAAAGAATGTAAACACTTGAGTTCTCTCCTAAGATTTTTCTTATATCTTTTTCTTATCTCACAATTGGTCCAAAATCTCTTTTCCAACTTATTGAGTGCATTTCTATTAACCTTGACAATTTATGTCAAGTGTTAGAAAATAATTTCATAAGCGTAACATTTTCGAAGGCAAATAAATTTTACTTAAATGATTTTCATAATAATTCCATCTATTATATATACTAAATCACAGTACATGATACAATAATTTAACATATGTCCTTCTACAAATTCAACACCTATCCATCCTATTTAATGCACCTAATTGACCTTGACAAAAATACCCTTGCAAAATCTAAATTCATCCCCCTAATCCCCTAAATCTGGGATCATATATTCAAATATTTTTAATTATCAGGAGATTTAATTCAAATGGGTTTGTAAGATAATTGTGTTGATCATGATGCACTTTAAACTATTTCTCCTAAAAAAATGGAGTTGGAATCAAAGAGAATTAGGGATTTTCCCATCTGGGTTTTGTTGAATGGTATTTTTTTCATCTCGGTGTTTGAAATTTATTAGGAATTCTGATTCTGCATAAAGATCTTGTAATCAACGCCATGTAGCCAATTTGAGTATACGTTTGTTTATCTTTTAAGTGATTATTTTTAATGTTTATTTTATTTGTCAAGGTATGGAGAGTGATGAAGAAATCAGAAGAGCGCCAGAGTTCGGCGGAGAAGCAGCCGGCGGGTCAGCTTCCGGTCGGGACACCAGTTCAAATGGCGGTCCAGATTGGGTTTAGGGGAGAGTACAAGGAAGAGAGGAAAAAGCGCAACTGACAAAGAAAACAGAAGTTGGTGAATCTTTTCTTTTTGTTTCATTTGTTCCGTCTATATCTGCTTTGTGTTTGTACAGTGTGTCCTCAAGGATCTTAATGCCCTGTTTGTTGGAGGATTTGTTGTTTATCATCCAAAAAATAAAAGATTCATTATAAAGGAGCATACTAAGCTTAATTTGGTAGATCCTATTCTTAATTTGGCCCTCATTTTGGAGTACTTTTTGTTAGAGTAACTCAATGGTGCTAAACTTATAGGTTTTGGTGTTATTTTGTCTTCCAGTCCTATAATTATATTTAGTATTTTTTTGTGGCTGATGACCGTATGTTTTTTTTGGGGTTTTGAAATTCTGTTCTGTCCAAGCTTTTTAAATTCTACTTTACCTCTAGAAAAAATGTTGGTCTAGAATGTCCTTATATGTACTCCCATTCTAAACTATAAGATCATTATTTAATTTAACTTAAAACATTTTTAAACTCAAAATTTAAACATGAATTCATTTAATTATAATCAATACATTAATAAATATTGTAAACCATCTAAAAATATTACTCATTGTTGTAATATTTATTGTTTCATAATTTTAATAAATCATATTAATTTTGAGTTTGAAAATGACTCAATTTTGCAAGGGCTTTGAGTCCCAGTTTACCATTGTACTGGGGTCACTGAGAATATCTTTATTATAATCCCTTCTGATAGCTGGTCTTGACTACTTTTACTGAAAATATGTTGTTTTTTTTTTGCTTTGACATATCCTAGAACTTGAAGTTTGATTTTAGATGAGCTGACTGACGAATATATAACTTGTCCATTACATTTATGCGACAGCTAAATGTTTCAACTTTTATATTTAGTTATGGTAATGCATCACCTTTACAAATAATGTAGAAACATCCTGAATGGCTCCTGAGGTTAGGGGTCTGAATATGAGGTAGCTGCTATGTGAAAATAATTTCAAAAGCTTAGTCTATTACCCATTCCACCATTCCCGACATTCTTGATTTATGGGGAGTCCCTAGAGATTTACTATATATCGTACACCTTTAGAAGTTTCCCACGGAAAAATATAGGAATTTTTTTTGAAAGATATTTATTCATGATATTTCTTTACTTTTAAAATGTCCTAAATTGGTCATAGGTTGTGTAGGTCATACTTACTAAAAGTTAATCTGTATCTTCTCCGCCATACTTATTTAAAAATATAAAATTGTGTCTGCTCCCAGCTTACTACATTGAGTGCTTAATAATCGGCATTCGGTTTGATGCTCGTATACATTTTACTCCAATGTTTAATTTTGTCATTTGGATCTGCTTTTATTGAGTTCAACTGTTGATATATGTATTTTTCTCTGTTTCAAAAGGTTGATGTAAACACGAAGGTTGCCAACTTTAAAATGCCTAAAATCGGACGTGTTTAGAACTAAAACTGGGCCTTGAATGAAGGGAATTGGAGCAAAGACATAACTATTATAATGCTGGCGATTCTTTGCGTTTTTTTGTTATTGGACTAGATATTGGAATCAATTACAACTATCTCCAATTCAGCAGTTGAAAGTTTGAAAGTTCCACCTCATCGAATGCAAATTGGTAAAGTTGTCATTGATGGTGTCATATATAATTGTTTTCCCTCTTGATTTTTGTTTGTCTTTTTTTTTTTGCTAAATTTAAATGCATAGAATGAAAATAATTACAGGTGCAAAGGGGCATACCCAGAAGTATTATAGCTTAAACAGGATGGAGGCATACCAATCATTGTTAACAATAATGTCCATCGCAGTAACATTATCTCCCAAGCCAGAATGAATGATGAGAGGGTCATGAGAGTGTAGGTTTTAGCTTGATTCAAGCTTCCCTCACACATTTTGCAGTAAAACTTTTGTAGTAAGCATGATTGTTTACTTCACAGAACAAAAATATATGCTTTCCTTTTTATTAATTGATTAAAGAATGCTGCTACCTACTAGCACAATGATTTGAAATATGTGAATCATTATATCAGATTTTTTCCTTCTTCTCTCTGCATTAATGATATATTTTGTTTGATCTCTCTTGGTAATCTTTAAAGTTCATGTCGGTAATTAAGTTATTTATATATTTATAACTTTTGAGTCGAGTGTCATTCGAATGGTGCTTTGGTGATTTGGGAGGTTTGGTGAGCCTTCTTCCGTAGGTTTGCTTTAAAGCTTATGTACCTGAGGGAATTATGCTGAGATAACTACAATTTGACACGGTGTTAAGTGATGTATATTGCTCTTCAACAGAGACATGAATAGACCACCATCTTTGATTTTGTTTTCAAACCTATTAAAAGTGAGAGGAGATAAAATTAAAACTTGTTCGTTTTTTTAATTTTTTCTGCAATACATACAAAAAATTGTATTTTTAAGAGATTTTTTAAACCTTCGCATACCATTTTCTTCTCTTTTTGTTATGGATTGTAAAAAGTTAAGTTGAGGCAACCCTTTCTTTGCAGTAAACAAAATACAAAAGTAGTAAAGGACAATGAAAATAAATCAGTTGGCTACACTTTGGTCAAGAAAAACTGAAAAAAAAAATAGAAAAAGGGAAGAGTAGAAAAAATAATTTGTCCACAAGTTGAGGTCACTTAATTTGCCACTAGCTTAAAAGCAATAGTCACATACTTAGAGTATAATGCACAAACCAGTAAACTGTAACGCCCCAAAAAATTTGGATTTTTGAGAATTAAATTTTTATTTTGATTATGTGGATTAAATGAATTTAATTAATTATTTATGGGAGTAAGCTAATTGAAGGTCGTTCTATGACCTAGACATATCGGAATGTCGTAGTATTTTGGCTACGTGGTAGAATTAAAGTGTTTGAATTTCCAAGACGAAAATAAAAGCTTTTAGAGAAATTTTCCGAAAAACACTATTCACGCATTTCTACTCGGGAATTATTTTTGAATTTCCGAGAAATACGTAATGATAGAATGTCGAGGTAAGATAGAATGTCCAATAATATTTCAGTTATGGCAAACGCAGTTTTTCGCCTGCGGACTTAAAACCTAACGATTAGGGAAAATGAATTCCGAGAAGGAATTTAAATATGCATAATGAATTAAAACAATGATTGTATAATACGTAAGTATTGTACGAGTTAATGAATACGAGTATAATACGAGGTATTATACGGGAATGTATGAATGATGGAATATCGTATATTAAATAAGTATACGAGTTAGAATACGAGATTAATACGTAAATTATACGTTATAAGGCTTTAAGCCTATGTATTGAATTTGTAGAAATTGTAATGTCTAATTGGGATAATAATAAAGCCCAATATCAATTAATGTTAAAGCTCAAATGTTTGTAATGATAAGTCTAATGTAAATTATTGAACAAGCCCAAGTGTTTGTTTAATTACAAAGCCCAATGTATAAGTTAAGTTAATTAATCTAAATGAAGGTAAAGCCCAAAGTAAGAATCCAATGGATTAAGAGGATCCATGGGGCAACCCATGATCATATGGGTGAATTAGTGATCAAGAATTTTGTGTGATGAGCAAGTAGACTTAAGTGTTAAGCAAAGGATAAGTTAAGTAACTTAAAGGCTAAGTAAAAGTTGTGATGAGCAAGTAATGGATAAGCTAGGTGACTAGCAAGTATACTTAATGGCTAAGTAAGTGTGACAATCAAGTAGACTTAATGGCCAAGTTTACTTAATAGCTAGGCAAAGGAATAGTAAGTGTGACGACCCCAAATCCAGGTACTTGAAACCCGAACTCGGTTCTCCACGATACCATTTCTTTAAGCTGAATAATACTAAATAATAATACATTCGAACTTAATTTACATACATCAAAGTTTACTTCCCTGTGCACGTGACCTTCAAATACATTCCTTACAATACTTGAATAGATACCAATACAACTATAACCATTAACTCATAATACACACTTATTCGATCATTTCCTTTTCCTTTGTTCGGTACTCGAGCCTTGGTTTGCTCATACATAACTGAAAACATTTAATTTAAGCAAGGATGAGCATTTAAGTGCCCAAAGAAGTAATAGCAATTATATATAAGTCAAAGAATATAAGTATTCTCTTTACATAACACTTCTACAACGAATTGAAAGTTGTGAAGTAATCAGATTGATAAAAATTCACATAACAACTCTCTTTCAAATTCTTTAAATTTGGCTCTAGCTCTCTACCCTTGAATAGGGTTTAAGAAACATACTATGAACATTCTTTTCATTTTCAAAAGGTTTAGCGGAATTCTATCCTCAAACCGTCATAACTTACGAGACGCGGGAGGGTGATCACCCTCATTGTACCTAGATTGATCAATACTACATAACTTGAACGAAATTCATCGCTCACTCTATCCGCTTTATGCAAAAATCTTCCCATATAGGGATGTTCATACATGCACGTTCCAAACCCGAAGGTTTTAATCTTGCTTTCAACAATAATATGTAATTCAACATATATATACGGGTAATTGACAAAGGTATATCAACATGTGAATAAATGCCATGATTATCCAAGTGGGGACACTTGTATAACCATTTAGAAATCAACTTAACAGAATATATATCTGAGCTAACATGTTGATAATCAAAGCGTACATAATCTGTACAGGAATAGAATAATTCAGAAACTTCTTAGTCATGTCCATTGCATAAAGAAAATGCAAAGGTAGGATACTTTTGATTCATTGACAAATCTCTCAACTTAGGTTTTATCTCTTTATCACAACCTATCAATAATCAGATCATTCGTTCGATTAGAACAATATATCTTAACACATAGTACTGTCTATTACAGTCAGCACATAGTCTAATCACATAATCACAGTGATCATACTTTTAGTTCCTATTCTATACTTGAAATATTTTTATACATTTTTCAAATATCTCATCCATGCTTCTTTACAGTGAGTCTTTTCTTTCTTTTATAAGGTTCGACATTTGTTTGCGCATCGACGACTTTATTTATAATTAAATCTTGAGTCTAAGACTCTTATTCTATACCTCAACATCTCGTAAATATCGGACATCTTATTTTTAATCATTTTCGCAATTTCCGAAATTGAAACATTTAAAATAATTCAAATCATCACTAAAGGGCCTATAGTGATATAATCATTTACTATAGGTGTTCTTCTTCAAATTCGAACTTCATAATCGGTTCTCAAATCACTAGTTTGGTTTGGCTATAACTTTCAAATATCTAATCATAATTAAATGATTTAAACATTAAACAATTCCATTATCATTAATAGTTTAATTAATACTAAACTATTAATGAAACCATTTCAAAATATAAAAGTTATTTATAATAACTCAAACTATTTTTAAAACATTTATATTACCCAAATAATTACCATTAATATTTAAATATTAATGTACTATTTATCAAATATTAAAAGTCATTAATTATAACTTAAAATATTTTAAAATCCTTAATATCCTCTTTAAATGGTTTTAAATAAGTAAAACCATTTTTAAACTATTTATTTAATATTAATCATTAAATAAACTAAATATCATTAATATTATCTTAATATCATTAATATTTAATTATTAATGAAATTATCATTTAAATATTAAAAGTTATATTTTATAACTTAAAATATTTTTAAATACCTTATTTTCATTTAAAATGATTTTTATAATATTAAAATCATTTTTAAACAAAATTATTTAATATAATCATTAAATAACTTTAATATCATTAATAATTATTAATTAATGAAATTCATCACAAAATATTAAAAGTCATCACAAATAACTCATTTACATAATCAATTCCAAGCCAAAATAAACATAGTAAACTAACTAGTTTATTAACAACACTAACTAAACTTCAAAAATTCAAACTTTAACTAACAATTAAAAATAATAACATTACAAAAATTAAATAAGAAACATACCCGGAAATACGAATTCCACAGACTGAATACGCACTTCCACGCCAGAATTTAACTAAGGAGATCTTTATAAAAAGTTCTCCCACAATAAAGTCTTTCTCAAAAATTGGAGGCCTTATTGTTGGTGAATGAAACAAAGGCCAAGCCCTTCTATTTATAGGTTTAGAAAATGGTGAAGTTCTCAATTTAGTCGATGTGGGACTTGGTTTATACTAATTTTTCAATAGCTCACTTTGCGATTTTATAACGCATTGCTCATAACTCCGATTAATCTGATTTTTGGATATGTTATACATGGTATGTAAGACTATTTTTAAAAAAATACGAATTACCCAATTCGGGTTCATTAGGTAGCCCAAACAGGTCGTCCAAAAGTGGGCGTTCATAATAGATTTTCAATCTCGTTTCAGCTTTTACCTTCTTCCGCTAAAACAGTCATAACTCTTTCATTTTAAAACATTTTTGAGCGATTCTTGAGCCCACGCGAAGATAACTTCTGGGGCTACAACTTTTATTCTTTGACCATTTCCAAATTCCGAACACATCAGTCCAGAAATTTCGTTCAAATGGACTGCACCGCACTTGTTGGGAAGTTTTGACACTACTACTTTGAAATGTCATAACTCTCTCCTCCGATATCGGATTTAGTCCGTTTCAGAGTCTATGGAAAGCTTATTCGGTGTAATATAACATACCAAAAGTTCAGAAGGTTTTGGAAACATTAACTGATCGAAATAGTGTCCCGAATAGCACATCCCGCTGCTGACTTTCAGTTTTGAGATATTTGACACATTTCCTTCCAATCACCGTATTTCCCTCATCCGAGGTCGGAATGAGGTCATTCCAAAGCCTATGGCTTCCTAACTCAGTGCACTACAACATATCAAAAGACTAGACCTTTTAAAGCACAAAAAGTGGACGAGAATGCCCCCATTACAGACTGCCCAAAAATAATTTATCATGATCGGTCAACCATGTTTGACCATCTATAACTTCTAATCTATACATGATATGGACTTGATTCTTTTTGCAGATTAAAGACCACATATCAGGCTACACATAACAACTTTTGAAGAACAAAACTCATGATTGAGCAAAGGGTTATGGCCTCTGACATTTGGTGAAAAAATAACATAATTCGGTTTTTCCAACTTGCTTAAATCTTCAAATTCGTGCACTTTGATGTTATGGGTCTTTGATTTATCAACCCATATCATCAATTAACATTCTATTACAAAACTTTAAATAATCAATTGCATCACATAACATCGAATCATAGGATTTCTAGGTTTAGTGTTCTTATACCCTTTTTGCCAAAAATTCTTGATTCTTGCTTCTGATTTGTTATGGGTGATGGTTGGGCTTTGTTTAGGAGTGTATGGGCAATCTTGTACAAGGCAATTAAATGTAATATTTAATCACTAGATTTAATTCTTATAATTTACCAATTAACTTCTATCCTTTGGTAAATTAAAACACTTATCTGATAATATCGAAAATTAAACCCTTAATTAAAATTAGGGTTTCTCAACGTCATCAATTAGGGTTTCTAATTGACCATTAGTGGTTCTTTAATTATCTCGTGTATGTTACTAACACGATCGTTCTGATTTCTAACTTCAACCGATTAAGGTTATAATAATTAGGGTTTGTCTAATTATCGGTAGTAAAAATAGTAATTAGGGTTTATTCTAATTACAGACATCCTTACTCACAAAGAACTTCATATACACAATCACTACTCGTAAATATCCCATAACCGAGTTTAATAATTAGGGTTTCACCAACACGGTAATGTCTTGTGACCTAATTGGCCATAATCATTCTTCAACATTATCTGTCATTTACATACATGCAGATACATACTTATAGTATCAGTAAAATCATAATATCAATAATATTATATTGTTATTCTTATCTCTTAATCACAATCCCAATTTCAGGGTTTAGATTCCATATCTGACTTATTCTTCGTTCAATAGACAAGTTAAAATAATTAACTTAAATATTTTGACAATTCATATAATAAAATATTTATTATATAATTCTAATTGTCACTTCATATATTATTTCCAATCACATTTTCATGGAAGATAATTAATAAAAACATTTCGGCTTACAGAAATTTATTACCATATAATTTGTGGTAATTAATAATTCCAAAATTATTTCTAATTTTTCAAGTAATAAATGTATTCACATTTATCGTTCACTTTACTTGACACTTAGTCTCGTCATTAAATAAAAAAAAAATTATACGCAAAATTTCTTATTTATTTTATATAGAAATTTTCGGGTTATTACATTCACCCTCCCTTATAAGGATTAGTCCCCTAATCACCGCTTTAAAAACTCATATGCAAAAGGGTACATAGCATATAATCATTGTCACGTAGATCTCGATCATACTTGATCGAATCGATCTTTAATTATTCATCATAACACTTGTCTGTCCGATTAAGCGAAATATAAGATATATAAGTTATTGAAATAGCACTGAGTTCTGCTTTCCAATTGCCACCGTATCTGGATCATCGTCGTTGTAAACCCTCGAAGTTGCTTTCTTTGGGTTCTTGGTTGAGTTTGGTCTGAAATTGCTAACGTCCCACTCGCTTCTCCCCGTGGTTACGTTCCACCTCCATTCCCTCTCGTGGGCAGTTTCTCACCTTATACTCGGTCGGTCCACATATGAAGCATCCACTGATCATCCTTGAGTTGGGGGCGGTTGGGAGAGATATGACCTTCTTGCACTTGCTTGTAGCATACAAACTTGCCCTTCGGACACTCGCTAGAGTGATTCTTCCCATGATTCTTGCCTTCGCACTACCTTTTTTATACCTTCCTGCTTTACTTGCATTTTCTCGTAAAAATTCTTCATTCTTTTCTCACCCCTATTCCCACTACTACTTTCTATCTTTCTTGCTCCCCTCGACTTGCTTTTGTTCTTCTTCTCCTTATTGTAGAGGCTCATGGCCTCACTTCCCACTGCTCAAAGAATGATAGCCTTCTCCATGAGTGCTGCAAAAGTATTGATTTGCAGTACTGACACCTTATTGTAGAGCCAGGGTTTTAAGCCCAGCTCAAATCTCCTTGCCTTCCTAGCCTCTGTATCCATTTGATGTGGAGCAAACCTAGCCAACTCATTAAATTTTGCGGCATACTCCGTAACAGTCATGTTATCCTGCTTTAACTCTAGGAATCTCACCTCCATTCTAGACTACATACTAACAGAGAGATAGCTTTCGAAAAATAAATCCTTAAACCTATCCCAAGTAATTTCTTCTTCTCCTGCCCGAGTCTTATTTGCCTCCCACCAAAAGTTAGCTTCCCCTTTCATCATATAAGTGGCAAAAGCGATCTTTTGCCCCTCATCTACTCTAGCGATTACGAACGCCTTCTCTATCTCGTTCACCCAAGTCTGGGCTTCTATAGGGTCAGCCAATACTCTGAATTCTGGTGGTCCTGCGACTTTGAAGTCTTTGAATTTTGCCAACGATTATGCATTTGGTTTCCATAATGGTGTTCCTCACTGCATAGCTTTGAGCTACCATGTTTGCAAAGTTTTGCATCAGTTCTGGCTGTTGTTCCCCAGCATTAGTAGATTCTTCTATCCTTTGGTTTCGAGTTTGACGTCTTGGCGGCATTATCTAGTTAAATAAAACCATAAATTATACCCTTACATTTTAAACCTTATTGCATAAGATTAATGTATTAAACTCGTTTCATTTCTCAAACTTAGATTCATATTCATTTATCGAATATTTACACAAAGATATCCTCGCTTTAATCAACATTTATCCCTTTGTGACTACGAAAGCTCTGGATTTAAAATCTTAACCAACATAAAAGTTAAAAATAGTTCATTACTTATCACACATATTACATACATAACCCATACTACTTATTTACCAAGCCTTTTTCTCGAACATTCATTCGCTCGATGTCCTTCCATCTCACAATTAAAACACCCACCTTTCTTATAGTCGGGGCAATGAGGAGAGGTGTGTCCTTCACGGATGTGTCGCTTGAGGCTCCATCTGGTCAATTTGTATTTTGAGCTTATCCTTCTCTTCCATTGTTTCCATTAACGCCTGACGCATCAACTTTTCTATCTCCCACAACCTTTCCAATGAAGAAACCTTGTTCTCCAAATCCTGCACCTCCGTTGATGCTTGAGCAGCTTCAACTTTAGTGTCTGAATCACTATCTGTCAAATCCAACATTTCTGGATCTGATGCTACGTTTTTCCACGATAGCCACCTCGTCCGATTTGGGTTCCTAGTGAGCTTCTATTTCATCTGTTGGCCTCGATATTAGCTCGGGGTGTGAATATGATCCTTCTTATTCCACATATCTTTCTCACCAGACATCTACATACATAAGTTACCCTGATTAACATATAGTATATATACACAACAATCAAGAGTTCTATATACGTTGTCTCTTATTTTGATTGACGATAAATTTATTCAATTCTCATCAACGCCTATCTCTGCCGAAAGGCAGCTCCATCCACTCTGCATCGAATCGCATGAAGGTGATGACTAAAGTCTGGTCCAAGGTATATATCTGGTGTCTTTGGCTTCTATTTCAACCTTCAACTATCTTATCTGAATATCCCCCTCCGCCCAACCTCCCTCATAACTCTCTGGCTTAACTCTATCTGTACAGTTTTAACATTCACACATATCATCACATGCTACCCAATACACCTCTCACAAGAGTAAAAGTTTTCAAATTTTGCTAAGGGTCATATAGACCATGAACACATAGTTTTAACGGTATTCATACCAAGAAAACAAAACATTACCCGGGTATGTTTACAATCACAAAGAAGGTAAACTACCATTAATAGTACTTTTAGGTGATTAGCCTATTGTACCCCTACGCCATGCATAACGTATTAATCATACCTAGTGAATATTTACGCCATTAGATTGGATCATTTATCCAAACAACATTGTTCACCTCGGTCTTATCATAGGATTCCGCATCAAACAATTTGGTTCGGAAATTTCTTCAATGAACACTTAGAGTTTTCATAAACATTAGTCTAGGTGATTCAAATAGCATAGACTCATATCAATAATTCAATTCAATCAATTATTTAGATGTAGCCAAACCAGATTGGCAAATTAAACTTTTGAAAACATTTTCGAGAATGACGCCATGATGCTTGCATCTTGTATTAACAATCCGTTGAGGATGCTGTCATTGTGACTTGACTTTGTCATAACACATTATACAATAATTAGAACAATGACTTTAGGTCAAATTCACACTAAGTATTCCCCGTATTTACAACTCCATCACATTTTTATCATCTCTCGCACTAAAGTTACATGGTACATGAGTGATAATTAAAAATAAATTTTGATATTTCAAATCATTTATGCGTCTAGCCAAAATAAGTAGCATAGAAATAGTACTTTTTAAACCGTTTCAAAAATGATTACGAGTCTACATTTTTGTTTTCAAAAAGCACATAGTGCGCATATTTAGCTTGATGTCAAAAATTTTGAAGTTTAGCATAGCTAGGAGTTTAGGAAAACCTAACACCTTCACTAAAAATCATTTACTTAACAATCTATCTGCTTCTCGTAATCCATAACACTCCATTCACACAAAACTATACCTAGTTAGTCAAACCACACTTATGAGTTCATAAATTGCCATAATCATATGAGTTTAAGAACTTATCCTAGTCAGACCTTTGGCGTCCCATTCATTTGAGGGGTTCATAAACATTTCATATAATTATGAGTCAAGAATGTCTCATAGGTATGAGTTTTAAGAACTCGAACTTAATCTTATATTCTCTATCTATGACTTATCTACACATTATACACACGAGAATGGAGTCATCCTCTTAATGTGCATATAACAAATAAATATGACGACACATTTCAATGATTATCGATTGCGAAACTAAGTGGTTTTTACACCAAGTACAATTCAGCTCCCCATACGAAGAATCATACTGACTCACCATCGACATGAGTCCTCAATTGAATCCCCATCTAACACTAACCCCATTCTCCATACGAATTTAATTATTATTTATAATTCTCTTCCGGATTTGTACCAATTGATAGTATAATTCATACACGCAATCTTCATCAGTAAACTTTCCAATCATCGATTGATTCCTTCATTCATCGTAGCCTTATCGAGATCACGGGGTGATCTCATCGTATATATTACGATTTAGTTCTATATCTTGATCGTTTTATTTTACGATCTCTCATAATCGCACTTTCGGTCTTTTTAGACTCAATCTATTCCCCCTTCTTGTTTAACTTTATAATCGAGTTAGGGAACTCGTGTCTTTACACCATGCCGAGATTCATCTTTGAATCTTATCGACCAACTAACTCTATATGAGTTAATACTTATCCTAATCATTGTGGTTATTAGTCTCGGTATTCCTACCTAAGCTTCATAACCAACAACTTTGATACCAACTTTGTGATTTACCCCAAATCCAGTACTTGAAACCCGAACTCGGTTCTCCACGATACCATTTCTTTAAGTGAATAATACTAAATAATAATACATTCGAACTTAATTTACATACATCAAAGTTTACTTCCCAGTGCGTGACCTTCAAATACATTCCTTACAATACTTGAATAGATACCAATACAACTATAACCATTAACTCATAATACACACTTATTCGATCGACTTTTCCTTTTCCTTTGTTTCGTACTGAGCCTTCAAAGTTGCTTTCATACATAACTGAAAACATTTAATTTAAGCAAGGATGAGCATTTAAGTGCCCAACAAGTAATAGCAATTATATATAAGTTTGAAAGAATATAAGTATTCTCTTTACATAACACTTCTACAACAATTGAAAGTTGTGAAGTAATCAGTCTTGATAAAAATTCACATAACAACTCTCTTTCAAATTCTTTAAATTTGGCTCTAGCTCTACCCTCGAATAGGGTTTAAGAAACATACTATGAACATTCTTTTCATTTTCGAAAAGGTTTAGCGGAATTCTATCCTCAAACCAATCATAACTTACTTAGGCACGGAGGGTGATCACCCAGATTGTACCTGTATTGATCAATACTACATAACTTGAACGAAATTCATCGCTCACTTTATCCGCCTTTGCATGCAAAAATCTTCCCATATAGGGATGTTCATACATGCACAGTTCCAAACCCGAAGGTTTTAATCTTGCTTTCAACAATAATATGTAATTCAACATATATATACGGGTAATTGACAAAGGTATATCAACATGTGAATAAATGCCATGATTATCCAAGTGGGGACACTTGTATAACCATTTAGAAATCAACTTAACGTAATATATATCCGAGCTAACATGTTGATAATCAAAGCGTACATAATGCATGCAGGAATAGAATAATTACGAAACTTCTTAGTCATGTCCATTGCATAAAGAAAATGCAAAGGTAGGATACTTGCACGATTCAATGATTACAAATCTCAACTTAGGTTTTATCTCTTTATCACAACCTATCAATAATCGGATCATTCGTTCGATTAGAACAATATATCTTAACACATAATCTTTATATTACAACATTACATAGTCTAATCACATAATCACAAAGTGATCATACTTTTAGTTCCTATTCTATACTTGAAATATTTTATACATTTTTCAAATATCTCATCCATACTCTTCTTGAAGTAGTCTTTTCTTTCTTTTATAAGGTCGACATTTGTCGGCGTCTTCGGCAACTTTATCGGGTAAATCTTGAGTCTAAGACTCTTATTCTATACCTCAACATCTCAAATATCGGACATCTTATTTTTAATCATTTTCGCAATTTCCGAAAATTGAAACATTTAAAATAATTCAAATCATTACTAAAGGGCCTATAGTGATATAAGCATTACTATAGGTGTTCTTCTTCAAATTCGAAACTTCATAATCGGTTCTCAAAATCAAATTTAGTTTGGTAATTTATAACTTTCAAATATCGGAATCATAATTAAATGATTTAAACATTAAACAATTCCATTATCATTAATAGTTTAATTAATACTAAACTATTAATGAAACCATTTCAAAATATAAAAGTTATTTATAATAACTCAAACTATTTTAAAACATTTATATTACCCAAATAATTACCATTAATATTTAAATATTAATGTACTATTTATCCAAATATTAAAAGTCATTAATTATAACTTAAAATATTTTAAATCCTTAATATCCTCTTTAAATGGTTTTTAAATAAGTAAAACCATTTTTAAACTATTTATTTAATATTAATCATTAAATAAACTAAATATCATTAATATTATCTTAATATCATTAATATTTAATTATTAATGAAATTATCATTTAAATATTAAAAGTTATATTTTATAACTTAAAATATTTTTAAATACCTTATTTTCATTTAAAATGATTTTTATAATATTAAAATCATTTTAAACAAAATTATTTAATATAATCATTAAATAACTTTAATATCATTAATAATTATTAATTAATGAAATTCATCACAAAATATTAAAAGTCATCACAAATAACTCATTTACATAATCAATTCCAAGCCAAAATAAACATAGTAAACTAACTAGTTTATTAACAACACTAACTAAACTTCAAAATTCAAACTTTAACTAACAATTAAAAATAATAACATTACAAAAATTAAATAAGAAACATACCCTAAAATACTGAATTCCACAATTTGAATCGCACTTCCACGCCTGAATTTAACTAAGGAGATCTTTATAAAAGTTCTCTCACAACAAAGCCTTTCTCAAAAATTGGAGGCCTTATTGTTGGTGAATGAAACAAAGGCCAAGCCCTTCTATTTATAGGTTTAGAAAATGGTGAAGTTCTCAATTTAGTCGATGTGGGACTTGGTTTATACTAATTTTTCAATAGCTCACTTTGCGATTTTCTAACGCATTGCTCATAACTCCGATTAATCTGATTTTTGGATATGTTATACATGGTATGTAAGAATATTTTTAAAAAATACAATTACAATTCGGGTTCATTAGGTAGCCCAAACGGTCGTCAAAAGTGGACGTTCATAATGATTTTTCAATCTCGTTTCAGCTTTACCTTCTTCCGCTAAAATAGTCATAACTCTTTCATTTTAAAACATTTTGAGCGATTCTTGAGCCCACGCGAAGATAACTTCGGGGCTACAACTTTTATTCTTTGACCATTTCCAAATTCCGAACACATCAGTCCGTAAATTTCGTTCAAATGGACTGCACTGCACTTGTTGGGAAGTTTTGACACTACTACTTTGAAATGTCATAACTCTCTCCTCCGATATCGGATTTAGTCCGCTTTGAGTCTATGGAAAGCTTATTCGGTGTAATATAACATACCAAAAGTTCAGAAGGTTTTGGAAACATTAACTGATCGAAGCAAAGGTCCCGAATAGCACATCCATCCATTCTTTGACTTTCGGTTTGAGATATTTGACACATTTCCTTCCAATCACCGTATTTCCCTCATCCGAGGTCGGAATGAGGTCATTCCAAAGCCTATGGCTTCCTAACTCAGATGCACTACAACATATCAAAAGACTAGACCTTTTAAAGCACAAAAAGTGGACGAGAATGCCCCATTACTGATGCGCCTAAAAACAATTTATCATGATCGATCAACCATGTTTGACCATCTATAACTTCTAATCTATACATGATATGGACTTGATTCTTTTTGCAGATTAAAGACCACATATCGGGCTACATAACAACTTTTGAAGAACAAAACTCATGATCGAGCAAAGGGTTATGGCCTCGACATTTGGTGAAAAAATAACATAATTCGGTTTTCCAACTTGCTTAAATCTTCAAATTAAATGCACTTTGATGTTATGGGTCTTTGATTTATCAACCCATATCATCAATTAACATTCTATTACACAACTTTAAATAATCAATTGCATCAAATAACATCGAATCAAAGGATTTCTAGGTTTAGTGTTCTTATACCCTTTTTGCCAAAAAATTCTTGATTCTTGCTTACGATTTGTTATGGGTGATGGTTGGGCTTTGTTTAAGAGTGTATGGGCAATCTTGTACAAGGCAATTAAATGTAATATTTAATCACTATATTTAATTCTTATAATTTACCAATTAACTTCTATCCTTGGTAAATTAAAACACTTATCTGATAACATCGAAATTAAACCCTTAATTAAAATTAGGGTTTCTCAACGTCATCAATTAGGGTTTCTAATTGACCATTAGTGGTTCTTTAATTATCTCGTGTATGTTACTAACACGATGCATTCATTTCTAACTTCAACCGATTAAGGTTATAATAATTAGGGTTTGTCCTAATTATCTACGTAAAAATAGTAATTAGGGTTTATTCTAATTACTGACATCCTTATTCACGGTAACTTCATATACACAATCACTACTCGTAAATATCCCATAACCGAGTTTAATAATTAGGGTTTCACAACACGGTAATATGCTTTATGACCTAATTGGCCGTCATTCTTTCAACATTATCTGTCACATATACACAAAGGCATACTTATAGTCTCAGTAAAATCATAATATCAATAATATTATATTGCTATTCTTATCTCTTAATCACAATCCCAATTTCGTGGTTTGATTCCATATCGACTTATTCTTCGTTCAATAGACAAGTTAAAATAATTAACTTAAATATTTTGACAATTCATATAATAAAATATTTATTATATAATTCTAATTGTCACTTGATATATTATTTCCAATCACGTTTTCATGGAAGATAATTAATAAAAACATTTTAACTATTAAATTTAATTTACCATATAATTTGTGGTAATTAATAATTCCAAAATTATTTCTAATTTTTCAAGTAATAAATGTATTCAAATTTATCGTTCACTTTACTTGACACTTAGTCTCGTCATTAAATAAAAAAAAAATTTATACGCAAAATTTCTTATTTATTTTATATAGAAATTTTCGGGTTATTACAGTAAGGAGGTGATTAAGGAGGTGGAGTGGCTTAATGTCCATAATGCCCTAACTTAGGATTTGTCTATAAATAGAGAAGCCTCACTTCATTTGTTGGTTGATAAATTTCTCTCAACTCCTCTCAAGTTAAGCAACTTATTGGTTAGAGAGAATAAGCACTTATAAGTCAAACTTCTATTATGAGATTTTCAAGAAGCAAGAAGGAGATTAAAGCTTAGTCAAGTGATATTCAAGGGTAAGAACTTAAACCATGAATCTCTTTCTCTTCCATTGGTAGGAAGATGGGTAGTGGTAGAACATGTATGCTAAGGAATGCTAGGAATGAGTAATCAAAGAGCTTAAGTCTTAATAAGCCGTATAAGTCATGAATAAGTAATTCTATGAGCTTATGAATAACTTAGATGAACTACTCATATGTTTACCTTAATAAGATGGTATGATAATAAGAAGCAAGAATGGTGGTTAAAAGACTTAATCTATAATAAGTCATGAGAAAGGAAGTCATAAGTAGTTCATACTTTTATAAGTTATAAACTCACAAGAAACAAGTAATAACTTATCATGTATATAAGTTAATGAAGTATGTATGTGAAGATGTTAGTATAATGGATTGAATCCATTTGAAACGATGAACAAATCATAAGAAATGAAGTTAAGGCGGAATTCACGAGTTTGGACGATAATCGTCGAATTCGTAAAATTTTTGGAATGGAAGTCGTATTTTTTATTTGAGCTTGCAAACATTGGTTTTCAATGGAGACAAGTTTCATTTGGAATTATAGAGTTGTGGACTCGAAAATGACCGAATTCCAACTTAGAACGAAAAAACGAGCGTTGAACGTTCATGAACGTTTATCGTTTTTGTTAAAAATGAACTCATAGGTGAAATTTTAGCAAAAGAAGTCAAATAGATAAAATTCTTGCATGAACTTATAGAATATGAAATTTGTGAACCGTAGGCTTTTGAACGGACCAATTCGGACTTATAACGAAGAAGTTATGCGTCCGGGAAGTTCGTAAAAATTTTAAAACTTTGCAAACCGTATCGTAGCACGAGTTGAGTTGGCATGCCTTCACCAACCCAAGGTCATTGAGTGATCAAGACACAAATACGCGAGCCCAAGGCTTGAATCTTGCATCTTCGTAAACTTAACGCTTCTGAGAGAAGAAGAAGTGATGTGTGTGGCCATGCGCTGAGACCTAGAATTGCCAGAAAAGAAAGTTTTCAAGTATAGAATGAAAGAGAACTTATTAGTAATGAACTAAGGTGTTAATATAACATTGTTAAGGCATTGTTAGACATGTAATATATGATGAGTATAGGTTGATAATCAATTGAAGGTGAACGTAATGAGAACAACATAATGTGCTAAGCCGACTATAGAAATTTGTTGACCAAGTTGATTATGAATCCAATGGTTTGCAATACAAGTATGGGTTATGTAATTACTTAATGATCATGATAAGACCTTTCCTAAATCACTATTATAGTGATGACTTTAGGAATTTAATATTGTTTAAAGAGTAGTTAAACGACGAACGTAAAGTATAAAGAACGTGAAGCGTATTTAATAATGATAAGGCCTATAACGTTAAGAGTTACAACTAAAAGTTGTAAAGTAATACGAGAACGTAAACGGTATGCAATAAAGTGTACTTAACTAACGACGATCGAGTTTCGATTAATAACGTAAAGATGTTAGTAAGCCGTGAGGAAGGATGATTAACTCGAAATGAGTTGTATTAATGAAGTAAATCTACATAAGACATAGGAGGGAAAGAAGTTGGTAAGAATAATGTAAAATATAATGGCAAAAGCTTCTAGGAACGATAGTAACAAATCTAATATATGATTAGATTGAGATGAAGGGTAAGATTCATTAGGAATCATGTATATTCATTCATGACCTAATGTGGTATATTATGTGGTTATGTATAGTAGAGGCTATAAAGACCGAAAGGAAAAGTTATTATCTTTGTAGCAGAATATTTGAAGGCAAGTTTTTCTTAAAACGCTTGTCTAACCTTTGTGTTAGTCAAGTTTTCTGTGATTCATGTTATGAGGTGCATGAACTATTTTACTAAAGGATCGATGCCAGTTTTATCTCGGCTAGACTAATCTTGAAGAGTTGATTGATTTATTTACAAGTCTTTCAAATATAGAATTGTTAACACTATCCTACGCCAATTATTTGGTACGGATTCAAGGTAAGTTTGATTATGAATAAACAAATGTATTTTTCATCGATTATTCGATGGGCACGCGAGGTTGCCAAAACTTAAACGTACATAAGTTTAACAGGATGTAGTGTTGATCAACATAGAGTACTATGAGCTAATCACCCAGAAGTGCTCGTAAGCTATGCCAAACTTACAGACTTACTGCCGGGTTGTCGTTTTCGAAGAAATTATGAAACGCTCATGGTCTTGAGCCAGAATTGATGTTTTACTGAATATTTTTATTGTAAAACGTTTTGAAGGATAAGAAATGCTATTTTGAATTATTGATAGTACTTCGTAACTATTATCCAGTTACTGAAGATATACGATTCCTATGTTTCAAGCATGTTGTTTAAAAGAAATTGTTGTACTTGCTGAGCTTGTTATGCTCACTCTTGCTTGAACCATATGAATGCAAAATAGACCGAATCGACAAGCAGGAATCTAACAAGGATAGAGGCAAGACAAAGCTGAACGATTAGTTTACCTTGTAATAATCTAGTAAGTTATATATATTATAGAATTATGAACAAAGAATGTAATGGTTTTAGAACCTGGGAACGGGATGTAATATTATTAATGTAATAAGAATATCGTTGATTCACATATTTTGATGTCATTTCAATAGAATGAATGTGCGATTATAGTCTGCAAGCACCATCTCACATCGGGTTGGAAGAGACCCGGATTTGGGGGCGTCACATAAACTCTTACCACTACCCCTTATAATGTATATTCATTTGTTTCTCTGTGTAAAATTTGATCATTGCGCAATAATATACTATTTTCTTATTATATTTTAATTTATTAATTGTACGCACACATTTATTATTAAAAATTTGAATAATCCCGCCGCAACGCGCGAGTTTGTATCTAGTTATATATACTAAAACGCAGTATATAACACAATTAGTTGACATATGTTATTCTAAAAAATCACCACCTGTCTATCCTAATTACTGCTCCTATTTATCCTTTAATGCCCAACTAACAAAACATATAAGGCTGTAAAAATATTAAATCTATTATCTATCTATTATATATACTAAATCACAATACATAACATAATATTTTGACATTTGTCCTTTTACAATTTAAACACCTGTCCACCCTATTTAGTCCTCCATATTGTCCTTGACAAAAATAGCCTTAGACAAAAAAAATCCCCCTAAAATAATAACTCAGATTCTAAAAAACCTAAATGATGAATTCATATCATCTAAAATAACTCTCTACACTTTCTCTCTCCTCAAGCCAACCACGGATCCACCATTTATACACCTTCTGCTTTCAGATCTGTTGCATTTTGTTTATTTGAATTTTCGGTAGCTGGTCTTTTTGAAGCCTAACGATTTGTTGAATGCGGCTGGAGAGAGACTGCCTTCCATCGGTACATAACCTTCGATCGGCGCAATTGATGGAGTCTTTGGCTCATAAATGCTACGGCGACAAGAATAGATACTATCATCGCTTGCCATGTCATCGTCCATGGCTGGATTCTCCTCGGCACTAATCTTTCGGACTTATGGGTATCCGAAACCCCTACCACCGGTCTTCCTCGGCACTGACTTATCTTCCCTTCCCATGGCTGGATTCTCCATGACTGAGCCTCCGTACGGAACCTGAAAGGCGCTCTTGCCGGTGGTAGTTGTTTGTTTCCTTCATTTGTTTAATTATTGGTTCGTTACTGTTGTAGATCTGGTGTATTTCTTTTTTCCCGTGTTTGATAATTAATGCTCAGACTTCATTTTTTTTGATTTTTTAAGGTGGGTTGCCGCTTCTGGACAGGTTTTGCTTAATGGGATGATTCTCCCAGCTGCTCTCTATTTTTGGCAAATACCACATTTTATGGCCCTTGCATATTTATGCCGTGAGGATTATGCTGCTGGAGGGTATTTATCTTAGCTATTTTGAAGAGTAAATAATAAGAAACTTATTATTGTCCATGATTTGAAAGCTATACTCACAACTTGCTAGAGTCAGTGGCTAATTTTTATTTTTTTTCATTTTTAGTTTTCAACTGGTCCTATATAAAATACTTCTATAAAGATCTTCACGATTTTGATAATTGTTTAGACTTGTCTGTCCGTCCCCCTTTTATTGGTACAGTTTAGAAAAATGCTGAGGAACAAGCATATTTTATTGAACCAAAAAGAGATGGACATATTATGAATGGAGTTCTTAAATATTTTGGCAATTGTTTTTATTTTTTTTAAAAAAATTTCTCTCCCTATTTTTTACATTAATTTTTTTTATTGGCAGATAGAGGAGCCTAAATTTGTGAAATGGTCACACCAAGCTGTAGACTTCATTCTAGGTATTTGATATAATTTGAGTCGTTACAACATTACTTTTCGGGGGTTGAAGGTTCTCTCGAGTCACATCTTCGTGTTTTAGTGATGATTTTGAAGATGATTCCTGGGAATTTAAGGACGCTATTTCCCATGTGAGAACCAATAATGAAACCCCTCTTCATAGTAGTGATGATGGAGGCCAAAGTTTTTCTACCAAAATAAAGCTGAATACTTATGTGGATTTCTATTATAAATTAAAGGATGAGTTATGCTTAGTTTGTAGATGTCATCTTGGCAGTCTAAAGGTGGGTAAACTATTCAATATCATTTTCATTGCCAAAGTGCTAGCTCCATCAATAAGTTGCTAACTGTATATGTATTAATTGTTTGAAATCTTCCTTTTTATTAGAAAGCTCAAAGTATTGTTGCTCTGGCTGGTGAAGTTGGTAAATTGGCTGCTCTTGATGAGGAAATCCAGGTTGGGAATCAGTCACACTTAAAATCTTTAATATCCTACTTGTCTGCTAAACAATTTATTTTTGTTGTTCCTTTGCTATGTGCTTGGTATGTTTTGAAGTCGTAAATACAGAGTCTACTAACATGGTTGTCAGAAATCAATTATTTAACTATTTCTGTTGATTTTTTTTAATACTGTATAGTTTATTTCCATTATATTTTTGAATTTTCTTCCCTGAAAATTGCAAGATTTGTATTTGTTTTTGAACACAGAAAGTGATTACGAGATTCTTACTTCTTTAAATGTTTTTTCTGAAATAAATTTCTGTGCTCTTAATGAATATTTAAGTTGCTTTCTTCTTGACATCGCTTAAGATTAGGACACATGAACTGCATGTAACCTTTGGAATTATCTGACATGATGCTTACTGAGGATCCATTTCTTTAATTGCATTGGTTACTCTTCTCCTGCATTTTCTTTGTATTAACAGGTGTTTATCTTTTCTAAAACAGCAAGACCAAATTCCAGGTCATTGAGTACTCCCTCCGTTCCAAAATTATAGATACACTTTCAAAATATTGACTTTTAAGGAAAGTTTTATTTTTCGAAGGTATCCGTAATATTAACTAGAAATGTAGTAGTGGTGGCATGATAGCATTCACTCAACCCATAATATAAGTAGTGTCATATTAAGAATTTCATGTTATTTTATAAGTCTAAAACTAGATTGCATCTTTAATTTTGGAAGAGATCCGTATGTTTCTTCCTTTCTAACGGCTGCAATTACTGTAAAAATATTTGTTATTCGTAATCAATGTTCAGTGGTGGAATGTGCTATGTTTGGTAAGAGAAATTATTCATATTTTTAGGACTCTATTTTAACCGATTGGTGACACAGGATTCGTAAGCAGATATCAAGTAGTTGGACAACCTTTATTGAGTTTTACTGCTAACCTATGCACGTTCTGCATCAATATATTTAATTTTTAATATTAGATTTATTTTTTTTAAATATGTTATGCAATAATTACAGCTTTGGATCCTATATTCTTGTATGTAGATTACAAGATTGGGACAAAACTCATTTAAGGATGCGTAGAAGGATGAATATAAAAATATTACGATTGGATAATGTATTACGATTGTTACTATCTTACATCGTGAGCTCTGCTCAGGTACGAGTGTTTTCTAAAGAAATTATTCTTTTGAGGCCAAAGCTTATCTCTTAACATAGTTTCTGAAACATTATTTTTTCAGCGTTGTCCTCCTCTTTCGGGGGTTGAAGGTTCTCTCGAGTCACATCTTCATGTTTTGGGTGAAAGAGAACGTTGGAATGTCGATGTTTTATTCCGATTGCTGACAGAATTGCTTCCATATTTGCACAAAAAAGCAGTTGAGACATGCCCATTTCCTTCTGCCTCAGATGCTGAAGGTGAACTGTTTTCCACGTCCTTGCTTGAATTGTATGCCGGGTAAATTTCAACTTTACTGTTTTCAAGTGTATGTTAGCATTTCTATTTAGATTTTTGAGATTGTGTTACAATAGTTTTAAAACTAACTGTTGGTCTGTTGCAAAATTCTTCTGAGATATTTCAATTGTTTGGTCAGGGGATGTGTGGAGTGGCCTACATTTGAGTGGCTGCATTGTGACTGCTTTCCCACGTTGATTCAGTTAGCCTCCTTATTGCCTCATAAGGAAGATAACTTAAGCAACCGAATCACGAAGGTACTTTCCCACTTGAAAGCACTTTGGCTGATGCTTTGATGGCTTTACTTCCAATTCAAGTGCCAATCTTGTGATTTAGTTATTGCTGGCTATATCGGAGCTTTTTGGGGGTTATTATCTGACACACATTATGCAACCTGTATTCCTGGTAGCTGTTGGTGATAATGCTGATTTGACATTTATCCCACACAGAATCCAGTCAAGAATCAAAGGTTTTATATTCTCAAAGTTTTCATTGTTTTCAAGTGGTTTTAAGTTTGTTGTTGCATAATCCTTCAACATTTTGACTCTTGTGCACTGCAGGTCTGAGGCCAAAAAGTTCTGAAGCTGAGAGACTTACTACTATCTGTGTCCTACCACTTCTTTTGGTAGGTGTATTAGGAGCTCCAAGCAAGCATGAAAATTTGACAGAGTACTTGAGCAATATGTTGGTCCAAAGTTCAGTACTGGAGGATCAGCCAGTAAAGCCCAATGCAGAAATTGTTAATTCTGTCCGCTTCCTTTGGTTGGTACTTTGTAGTTAAAATTTAATATTAAGCTTATGGTTTGCTTAGAAGTTTATATTTGTAACTTACACCATTTCTGGGATACAGTACTTTTGAAGAACATCATAATATGATTTTTAATATCTTATGGGAAATGGTTGTGAGTTCCAATGTAAATATGAAAATCAATGCAACCAATCTTTTGAAAGTCATTGCAAGTCCATTTATTATCATGGAATTACAGTTTTTAGCTATGGTTGGATATACATTTCTAACATTACTATCACTATCACTATTATTTATTTATTTATTTTATTCGTAGGTTGCATATATTGATGCTAAGGTGGCTTATATGTTTTGCCGGCTCTTAAACTCTTGGCTTGACCAAAACTTAAATGTCAAATATGCAAGCATTGAAGCATTTGGGGTTGTAGCACAGCATTTCAAAAATGACATGGTATACAAATATATACCTGGTATTAAATTTATGTTGGCGATCAACTTCTATTCCACTGGCTGAGCCATTCTCCCTCTTTGTAGATTGTTGACAAAATACGTGTTCAAATGGATGCTTTCCTTGAAGATGGATCACATTAAGCTACAATTTCTGTGATCCGTGCATTGGTGGTGGCTGTACCACATACGACAGATAGATTCAGAGATTATATCCTCAACCTGTCCCTTAAATGATTACTTTCAGTGCTTGAAGTATTTCTGCTAACTGTTTGTATTTGTTAAGAATATTTTTCTTGGTTCCTAATTACAACCTTTGTTTCTTAACTTGATGTACATCTGTTGTCCAAGATTTCCCAACTAACAGCCACTCCACTTCCTTCGAGTGACGTGATGTGTCGCCGTGATAGAGCCAATGCATTTTGTGAATCTATCCGTGCTCTAGATGCTACAGGTTTGTTTATTTGGAAAAAGAAGTTTGTTTTAGATTATGCACATAAAACCAAGGTCATCTATGTATGCTGGCGTAGTACATACATCATAAAACTATCTTATGCATATTGATTGTGTATAAAAATATTTTTTTACTGTCAAACTATCCTATGCATATTGATTGTGTTTCCTATTTCATGTTTGAATCCACCAACAAAATGAGCACAAGTACTACATCTGTGAGAGCAAACAAAACATCCATAATGCATCTAAGTGACATTTCAAATGGTAATCTATTAAATATACTAAAATGCAATACATGATACCATAGCTTGACATCTGTCATTCCCACAATTCAACATGTGTCCTGCTTTCTTTCCCTATGAATACAAGTTTGCTAAAGTCTGATTGCTCAATTATTTTGTTGGCAGGTGACAGCCTGAACTACTCTTTGGTTGTTGTGGTCTCAGTAGATCCGGATGTGTTTAAAGCTTGGGCTGCTGCTGAAGGCCTTGAGGTAAATCCAGCTTAAACCTCACAAACTTAAAGTTGTTAACTTCACAAACTTAAAGTTGTTAAAGCACATCAACTCTTTTAACCATCTTGACAAAATTTTAGTCTAATCTTTTTTTCTATTGAGTTTATACTGTAAATTTCATATCTATTGTCCTTTACATTTCAATATCACTCTTTTGGCTTCTGTTTCTCAATGCTATAGTCCATTTCAATATATTTGAAGGTTCACTCTGCTGTGATTAAGCATATTTGCGTATTCCAGTTTGCAATAGTGGAGGTTAACAGTTATCAACTTGAAATTCCAAACAAGTACTTCTCCCCGTCAGTAAGTGAACTTTTGAACTTTTGGTCACTGCTCTATTATAATCATTTGTATACCCAGTTTTTGATAATATTTTAGCCACATTAACAGGTAATAGAAGAATAAGGGAGAGAAGAAAAGGAAGAACATAAAGGCCTTACGTTGTGATGGAACACATTTATGGAGAACATGCACATCTAATAACAACATGCACACATCAAACTCCTTGACCCTTTTTCCTCTGTAATATGAACATATGGTAAATGTTGCAATCTAATTCGTATTTATTTTGGATGGTTTTGAGGTCCCAATATATTGGTTTTTATACTTCAATAGTTGCTTTCTCCATATTAAAGCAATTTGTCAATCTTTCCCATATTTTCAGTATAACTAAAATAAGCACATTGAACTGAATACAAAAAATTTGGTGGGCTAGCAAATTATTGATTTTTATTGTCTTGTGGTTGAAGCAGATTCTCTCCACGTTATAAATTTTACATTTTCTTTATTAATAAGTGGATTATTACGTTTCTATTTAGCGTCGATTTAGAAATTTCTTGAACCAAAATCCCAGTTTTTGGCTGCCGGCGACACGACTAATAAGCCATTTATGCTGAACAGGTACTCTTATTGTAATTAATTGATGATTCTGTTGGGATATTCTTAATTCTTTGAAACCCAAATTATTAAATGTTCTATTTCTGATGTTTCCAAACCTGAGATTTTTGTTTCCAATTATTGATTGTCAGTTTGTTTCGTTGTTTAATTCTTTTCTGAACTAATGATCCTTATATTTACATAAAATTTGGAAAAATAATTTTGTTTTTAGCGTTTCCCCCTTTGTTTTGCAGGCTGTTTAGCATGAATGTGATAACAGATTTAGAAAACATGTGAACAAATCCTGGTGTCAATTGGTACAGACCAAACTGGTTTCAATTAAATTTAAAAATTTCTTTTGGTTCAGTCTGTGTAATGTGTCATTCAGGGGAGCTTATCAGCATGAACTGGTTATTAATCTTGGGTTGCTTTTTTGTTACCTATTGAAGCAATTTTATTAGTTTTTTAAGGGAGTGGCGCAGTGTGGTGGGATGTTAGATTGATAAAGAAGTGATATTTGATTTTGCTACAAAGTTTTGTGACTTTTGTCACTAATATGAAATAGCTTTTGAAAATTAAATAGTTTATTACGAAGAACAAATAAAAAGGTGTCAGGAAAGCAATACAGAAACATTCACAAGTGTGCAATATGATATGGTTGTGAGGGCATTACTTTTGGTTCCTTCAAAGGCCTCATTTTTTCCCCATATCAAGTTGAGGTCACTTAATTTGCCACTAGCTTAAAAGCAATAGTCACATACTTAAAGTGTAATGTACAAATCCATAAACTTTCACAACTATTTCTTATAATGTATATTCATTTATTTTTTTGTGTAAAATTTGATCATTACAAAATAATATACTATTTTCTTATTATATTTTAATTTATTAATTGTACGAACATATTTATTATTAAAAACTTGAATAATCTGGTAGCAACGCGCGAGTTTGTATCTAGTTCATTCCCCTAAATCTGGGATCATATATTCAAATTAATTATACCAAAACACAGTACATGACACAATAGTTTGACACTTGTCATCCTCAAAATTTAACACATGTCATGTCTGATTAATGTTCCTTAAGACCCTTAACAAAAATACCCAACTAACATAACAAATGAGGTTGAAATAAACCTAAATTTATTCCCCTAAATTTGGGATCAACTATTCAAATATGGCATCTAAAATAAAATTTAAATAACAAATAATATCAATCGTAACTTACTATGTTGATTTTATAATCCCCAAAATCTACTATTTTTCTAAACATAATTATTATATTCTAAAATCACTATTTTTTTAATATTATATCATTCATAATTATACCATACATTATATCATACATGTATGATATAATATTATAATACACGTATGATATAATATTATAATACACGATATAACAAAATAATAAAATTACTACCTATATAAACTATGCGAGATATTTACTAATTAAATTATATTACAACATAATATTTTACCATTTATAATTATATTACAACATAATATTATACAATTTAAAATATTTAAAACAAGATTAAAATAACAAATAATATCATTCATAACTTCACTACTAGAAAAATAAGAATACGTGACAGAACTTTGTGATAGTTTTTAAAAACAATCACAAAAGATAGTAATTTATGATGGACTTTTTAAGCAATCACAAAATAATAGTATATATGATGGCTCTTAGTGATGACTAATCATGCCATCAATGTATTATAATTATGATGGTCATGTCAATTACACTAATTTTTTTACACAAAATAAATTTTCCTGTTGTGACTCAGTAAGTCATCACTTATAGATATACCTTTTCGTGATTGCATTTAAACTATCACTAATATTTTAATGTAAGAAATAATCAAAATAATATTTTATGACGGTCATGACAATCATTAAAAAAATAGATTTTTGTGATGACTTTTATTTGCAATTACAAAAGAAGGTATTTTGTGATGAAATTTTCAAGCCATCACAAAATAATAAAATATGTGATGGCTCTCAGTGATGACTAATTTTACCATCATTATAGAGTATTTGTGACTGCCAATGCAATCACCAAATCTTATGTGGAAGTAATTTTGTTTAGTAAGTCAACTCACATATGTTTCTTTTTATATTTTGTTTTAAAATTATAATCATGATCTGGGCTTTAGTGTAGTGGTAATACTCATTATTTAGTTTGAAAATGGGGGAGGGTTCGAATCCTACAAGTATCATTTGATACAATTAATATATATACAATTAATACAGTGAAATAAATTATACGTAAATAGAGATTCACGTTCTTACATTTTTTCCCTCAAGTCTTGTTTTTTTGTGATGACTTTGACTATCACAATAGATTACATGTTAATGTGATTGTATTAATCATCACAAAAGCACTAAGCGTTTACATGATTGCCAAAACCATCACGTAAAACTTTTCATGATGGGCGTATACAAGACGGTCATTGTGATGCTTAAAGCCATCACGTAAACTTTTCGTGATGGTTTTCCTACTTTTTGTGATGGATTTTAGCCATTACAAATGACTATTTTTTTAGTAGTGCTTACTATTTGATTTTATAATCCCCTAAATCATTACTTTAAAATCACTACTTTTGAATTCCACATTAATATTTTAATTTTATAATTTCATAAATCACTACAAATCTATTATCTATTAATTATACTAAAACACAGTACAATAGTTGACACATGTCATCCTCAAAATTTAACACGTCATATCCTAAAATCACTACTTTGTTATATTATCATTAATCTCTGTTATTTAACCTAATTTTATTTCTATTAATACAACATAATATTATACCATTTATAATTATATTACAACAAAAGATATTATACACATTTAAAAGAACAAATAATATCAATCATAACTTACTACTTTTTAAAACATAATTATTATATCCTAAAATTACTATTTTTCTAATATTGTACCATAAATTATATCATACATGTATGATAAAATATTATAATACACGCGTATATAACAAAATAACAAAATCACCACCTATCTAAACTGTGTAAATATTATCATTACTAATTAAATTATATTACAACGTAATATTATACCATTTATAATTATATTAAAACATAATATTATACGATTTAAAACATTTAAAAAAATTAAAATAACAAATAATATCAATCTAAATTCGGTTTTTATATTATCGTTACTTAATTATTATCTCCTAAAATCACTACTTTTTAGTCTCACGTTAATATTTTAATTTTATAATCCTATAAATCACTACAAATCTAAAATATTTTGATAATGTTATCTGTTTTAATATTATCATTACTAATTTAATATTTTGAATTTATAATCCCCTAAATCACTACAAATCTAAACTGTTTTGGTAATGTCATCTGTTATGATATTATTCTTTTTAATTTAATTATTATCTTTTAAAAGCACTACTTTATGATATTATCATTATTGCTGAATGACACTTCTGTCCCTCTAAATTACCACCCATTTTTAAAGTCATCTCTAAAGTTCAATTATTGTCAGTTAGGTCCTTAAAATGACATTTTATTGGCATTTTCTATTCATTCAGCCCAATGTAATATCAACTCGACCTATTTTGACCCAACCCGATCCAGTTTGACCCAACCCAAAATTTTAATATTTTAAAATATAAAATTATTTTTATAATAAGTTTAAAATAATAATTATTGGGTTGAGGTCAAATTGGGCTGACGGAATGGTAATGCCAACAAAATGTCATGACGAAAATTGAACTTTAGGGACAACTTTAAAAGTGAGTGGCAACTTGAAGGAACAGAAGTGTCATTTAGTCGAAATTGAGCTATTATCATTATTCTCCGTTAATTAACCTAATTTCTCCATATAAATACATACCAACTATTATGCAACAACTCATGCTACGTACAAACAATTCTAAATACTTTTGAAATTGCAAATGACTTATATATCTGGATACCTTCAGATTATGGTGACAATGCATTCAATGGGAGGGGCTATGGCTTCATTTTGTTGACTATATCTCACAGTGTTTATATTTATGGCTTCCTCATCTATTGTATTTTATTATCTGGATTGTAGTTTTGCATGATTTGTTAAGTACTAACATCTGGTAAATCATTTTCATCATCATTAATAGTTTTTTTTGGAATTATGGTAATACTGTGACAATTGCCAAAAATGGATAAAAAACTAATAAGACAATGTATTCGTTTTTTAACTATAACATTGTGTTATGTATGACACAATGTTATACTACTATGTTTTTGGACACGATGTTTGTTTAACATGTAATTTTCGTTAAGGTCTGAGGACTGAAACTGGTACATTCTTTATCTGTTTCTCCTTTCGTTTGGATGTTTGAATTCTGGTGCAAGTAAGCGTATATGAGACATGGACTCTTTAAAATGCATCAAGTACTTGTGCTAGATATTTGAGGCTTGGTGAGATTTGTGTAATGTGTAACAGACTTCAAATATGCCACTAACAATCGTATCAATATAACAACTCGATGACATTGTGCATTACACTTTCTAAATATTTATTAGTGCTTTAGAATGCAAGAGGTACCCATTTTTAACTCTATTGGTTACATTATAAACATTTTTATCAAAAAATTAATATATATATACGGTCAGGATCAAGAGCATTCCTCTTAAATAACATTCCGCCTTAAATAACATTCTTTTATCAAAAGCAGCGTAGTTTTGGAGGGACGCGTGGCATTTTTATAAATACAATGCCACCGCGTATTTACAAAAAATACCACTGCGCGTCCTCCAAAACTACGCTGCTTTTGATAAAAGAATGCTATTTAAGGAGAATGCTCTTGATCCTTACCGTATGTATATATATATATATATATATATATATATATATATATATATATATACACACATACATATACACACACACAACTGTTACCCAACTCTATACAACATATGCTATACTTGGATATGTATTTGCTCACAAAACTTTTACCCAACTCTATACAACATATGCTACCAAAATTTGATCATCGCATAACAATCTACCATCTTCTTATTATATTTTAATTTAGTAATTGCACGTATAAATTTATTATTAACAAAATGAATAATTCCGCTGCAACGCGTGGGTTTATATCTAGTATGACAACTAAATTCATTCCGTATTCATTCAAATTCTTTCAAACAGAAAGAAGACTCAGCCCCAAAGGATAAACATCCTGTATCGGACCCAAATAAGAAGCAGAACACGACGAGCATTTGACCTGTAAACACACCACGACACGACGCGAATAATAATAAGAGCATTCAATCTGTAAGCACACCATGGCGAAGAAAAAGCACACCACGACTTTTGTTTTATCCACAACCTCTTCCTTTCCTCTTGATTCTAAGGTGAGTAGAAATGTTTACTTAGCAGTCAATGTCCTCTTTTGATATATGTGATTTCTTAATATTGTTGTGAAGTGGTTAATTTCTTACCTTCTGTTTGGTTGATCAGAAACTAATTAGGAATTTAGAAGAAAAACCGGAAAATCTAGAATGATTGCAGGCTTTATCAAATGTTAATTTATTTATTTTTACTTGTGATTATTAGTTAAGAGTGTAGTAATTAGGTTTCACATTCACATACTTTGTACTTTTGATTGGAGGAGTGAAGTTTTTCGTTTTGAATTTGCAGAAGTTATAGTTGATTCTGTTTATTTGTTGTGTGGGTTAATTGACGATGATGATATCCGCAACACTGATTCTCTAGTTTTAGTCAACAAACAATTCAACATCAATCACTTTCTAGAACTTATGTTCTTTCCTTCTTCTTTTTTCCCTTTTTTTTAATTAAAAAAACATGTATTTTTGCTTTGGAGGAAACTAAAAGGAAATCAGAATTGGAAATTGTATGTTTCTTTTTGTATTGTTTTCCAAAGTTATTACAGAAGTGTTTAGACGTTGACTAAATGTCATTTTTTTTGTTTCTTTGGTTTGCTATAACTTTAATTTTGAATTAGAATTTAATTGTTTCTCTTTCCTCCATTTATCTCAAACTAGGGAGAGTGCTATGACTGGCTGATATTCACATTCTCATTTCATTCCTTATTTAGTAACTAAATATAGTTATTGTGATGGGTTTTACAGTTTTTGACATGGGTACCAAATTTGGAGTGAGTTTGTTTGCATTCGTCCTGTTGTTGCTTCTGTCTCCAACTGTATTTTCTTCATCCAGTGATGGATTGATCAGAGTTGGATTGAAAAAGAGGAAATTGGATTCTATCTATTAAATATACTAAAACACGAAACAGGAGACAAAAGGGGCAAATCGTTTTGTATTTCATCTCTCATACTGCTAAGTTAATTGAATTAATATAGTGACGGATTTAGTTGAAGAGCTATTGTTCAGATTGAGTACCATTTTTCAAGTAAGTTTTCCTTTTGAAATTCATCTGTTTTGATCTAATTATGGTTTTTGTGAAGTTATTGCATCATTACCATTGTAGATCTGCTGTATTTCGTGTTTTGGTTTTTGTTGCGATCTTTTGCTTATTGATCTTGGTAAATTGTTCATGTTTTTGTCTGATGAAGTAATCAGTTAGTTATGGAAATATGGTAATATGGAATATGTTGAGCTAGACTTGTGATAAATTAGATGCCTTTGTTATCTCTTAATTTATTGATTATAATCTGCTACTAAATCACCGCCCCCCAACAACGGAAGAAAGGGAAGCTCCCACTCACGACCCATGTAACAAGCTACACCAAGTAAAAAGTGTAGAACGATTAGTTCATAAGGACCACCGTAGTTAAGGACCGCTTATAGTTGTACACGCAATCCCTAATTCAAATGGAAATGTACAACGATTCGGTGAATAAGATTTTCTTCCCCTAAATCACTACTATAAATCTAAACAGTTTTTAATTATATTAATTGAATTGATATTTTCCTTTGTAATTTAATTTTTATCTCTTAATTTATTAATTATAATCCCCTAAATCACTACTATAAATCTAAACAATTTTAGATTTATATCAACTATTTTGATATTATCCTTTGTAATTTAATTATTATATCTTAATTTATTGATTATAATCCCCTAAATCACTTCTATAAATCTATACAATTTTTAATTATATCAAATGTGGGTTACTACTACCTCCCATGTCCAGCAAACATTGATATATGAAAATGCCCTAAACTATTAATCATAAAATGTTTGAATAAAACAGAGGTATCATACAAATCTATGCATAACTAATCTATATATTACTTTAATAGGAATCTAATAATCAGATGACTTGATTAATTAAAGACCCACCACGCAAGTAGGACTGGATATAAGGAAAGACCAAATCTTTGATATTCCCTCTTCTTTAAGTTTGCTTTTTTGATTATATTCAAAAAAATTCTTTTCACTGTTAACTTATGGGTTATTATTATTATTATTATTATTATTATTATTATTATTATTATTATTATTATTATTTTAGGATTGTTAAGTCACATTTTACTTATTTTAATTTTTGGATGAAAGATTGTGCTCGACACTCAATGCTTGGTCTTCACAGTGGGGATGCGTTTGTTGATTTAATGGTTATTAGAGTATTATTTTGTGGATTATAAAATTGACATTGTATTCTCTTGAAACTTCACAGAGATTTGTTGAAAGGAAAACCACACTTATTGGATCTCTAACTGTGCGCGAGTTCCTTTACTACTCAACACTGCTTCAGCTTCCTGGCTTCTTTTAGTGAGTTCAATTATTTAGTAAACTTGCATCCTAATACAGTTATTAGGTAATGGCTAATATATCTAATCCTAATTGTTGGAATATACGTTCTTCTTTTTACCCTAAGGTTTTCATGTACCTTCCTTTCAATTGATGGTTCACTCATGTTTTTGGTTTAAATTATAAGGTTTAGACGCTATGTTTGTTTGCAAGTACTATTGGGGTTTGGACTATTTACTCCTCTAATGTGTTTAATACTAAGAAAGAGGAAATCAATTAAAGGAGTTTTTATTAATTTGAGTTTCATTCGTGATTCCTACGATAAATGTGTTTTCGTGTGTCATCATATGCATTAACATCATGCATTGTTATGTCTAATGTATCCATCTTAAGATATTAGAATCATTTATAATCCCCTTGCACTTAACGGATTAATATTCTGCAATGAAGGTTGAGGTTCTAAAGAAGAAGGTGAAAAAGATAAACATACCTGTAGCAGAGCTGGTTTATGGGGGAATTATATCTGCAGATGTGCAGAAAGCAATAGAGAAGGAATTTGAAATGGCATTGCAAGATAGAGTTATGGAAGAAACTAAAGATAAAAAGAATGTCATGGAGGCATATGTCTATGAAATGAGAAACAAGGTACACAATGTTCTTATATTGAACTGAATTTAAGGATTCTTTGGACATTTGGTCTCGCATTTTTTTCCCTCAATTGCATGACAAATATCAGGAGTTTGTTACTGATCCGGAGAGAGAAGAGTTCTCCGCTATCCTTCAGCAGGAGGAATATTGGTTGTATGGTGATGGTGAGGATGAAACAAAGGGTGTTTATATTTCCAAGCTTGAAGAGCTCAAGAAGGTTGGTTTCCATGTCAAGTGCCTTTTTTTGCTTCAATTTCTAGAATTGTGTTTCTAACTTGAACTGAATAACTTGCAGCGGGGTGTCCCTATTGAGGTGCGGTTCAAGGAGCACTCGGAAAAAGGAGCTGTTATTGATCAACTCATGTCTTGTATTAATAGTTACAGAGAAGCTGCAATGTCCAATGATCCTAAGTTTGATCACATTGAAGTAACAGAGAAACAGAAGGTAATTCTTTGTCAAAAGAATCTCTTTTTCACATACTTTAGAATTTATGTGTCTCTTGCTTCTCATTCTTGTCTGTATGCATCAGGTATTGAATGAATGTGTAGAAGCAGAGGCTTGGTTAAAAGAGAAGCAGCAACAACAGGAATCTTTACCCAAACATTCGACTCCAGCTATTTTGTCAGCTGATGTAAGAAAAAAAGCTGAAGCACTGGACATGTACAATTTAGTCCCTAATTTTTTTTTATAGAAAATGTCACGAGGGATCTTATCCGATTGGGTTTTAGCTTCTAGGATTTTAGTGCATGCATATTCTCTATTTCTTCTGTACACCGGTTAGTTTTAGTGGTCGGTAGAAGTCAAATTTGTTTGGTCAGTGTTTGTTGCGAGACCCAATTGTGGTTGGTGTTTTTAGTCATGAAATAATTTGTTTTGCGATGCTTGTTGCTGTTGGAACTCTTTACATGATTTTGTTTGTACAGTTTTTGCAGGCCGATAATGACGAAACCTAAGCTAGTGAAGCCAGCCACCCCGGAAGCTTCGCCAGCACCTAGAAAACAAAGAAATTACTCAAAGGTCTGAAACAATTGTTACAAAAAATACCTTGGAACAAAACAGAAGATGTAATGCACAAATCGGTAAACTCTCAACACTACCCCGTATAATGTATATTCATTTGTTTTTTTGTGTAAAATTTAATATCGCACAACAATTTATCATATTCTTTTTATATTTTAATTTATTAATTGTACATATATATTTATTATTAAAAAATTGAATAATTCCGCCGCAACGCGCGGGTTTGTATCTAGTGACTAACTAAACATAAAGTTTTTAATCATTTGGGTCATTTTTATAAATATCATTTCTTGAGCCACTTCAACTTTATTTGAATTTGGCTCACATGAGTAGAAAAATTAAAAAAGAAAATGAGACTACTCGTTCCCTCGTTACCCGACCAAATTGGGAAAAAAAGAGCCTTTGTTTGTAACATGTGTCTAATATATTAAATAAAATACAAAAACAAGAACGTTAAATAAAAATCACTCTCTATTTGTCTCTCTTAAGCTCTCTAGTAGGAGGATTTGGCAATGGGCTAAAACTAAGTTCAATCTCATTCCTTGATTTCAAAAGGCTTTTAATCTAAATCATTCAAAACCTTTTGGACCAAAATGCCCCAAAGTTATAAATTGCTATAAAAGGAAACATTATTTCTCTACCTTGACTTCTCAATTCACAAAATCATTTCAAACTATTAAACTATCTATTACCTACATTTTGAAGCTTGCAAAAGTTCTCTTCTACTCTCTAGTTGAATTTTGTGAAAAAAAATTGGTCCGGTTATTGAAATAAGATTTTCATATACATTATTCATTATAAACTCATCTTTTAACAGTTATACATAGAGGTGGCAAATGGGTTAATTAAATAGGTAATGGATAATGGGTCACTAATGAGTGTTATTCCTAAATAGGTACAAAAAGATCTAAAAGAGGGGTAATAGATTCTTTAAATTTCTTTTTAAAGATGTATTACTAAATTAGTTAAACAATTTAATTGATTGGATTAACACAGCGGAATATTTAAGAAAAACCCTTCAACGATTATAAGAAAATTCACAGTTCTAAATTTAAAGAGATAATGTAGAAATAAGTCACACATAAAACGTAGTGATATAAACTGAAATGCAGAATTTATAAAGAACACACGAGATTTTTAAGATGTTCATGGCACAAAAGTCTCATAATTCTCTCTTCTACTCCGAGAGTAGGGATTTTTCACTAAGGATTGTAATCACCAATATTACAGTTAACAAAAAACTTTTATATAATGATTCATAAAAAAATCCTTCAAATCACACAAACTTAGTTTATGAATGATGAGTGGGTTTCATACCTACGAATCATATGCTTATTCGGACTTAAATGGTTGCTAATCTATTTATATTAGTGTGGTTTTATGTGTTTTGTATGTGTTTGTGTGCAGGGTTAGTATGTGTTGGCTAAAGTAGGATGGTGGTAACGTAGTAGGGAATCAGCACGCAAAACAAGAAAATCAGTATAAGTGGAGAGCATAGCATTGAATAGATATTTAAAATTCTTTTCGCTTTTTACTTTGTCAGCTTTTGATAATGATTTAAACACAATGGAATTAAGGTTTGTTTGATCTCCTTTTTAGATATAGTGAGTTAATGAGAGTGAGGCGCTTATAACAGCTTATAGCAATTATAGCAAGAATGAATGCAATAGACACACTAGCTTTTAAGTGGTTCAGAGCACTTAAAGCTCCTAGTCCACTCTTCTACTCCTCGAGTAGAAATCCACTAAGGATGTCTTTTACACTTTCCTCAATCTCACAGATTCCTTCTGCATCAAAAGCCCAGAACTTCTTAGTTCACTCTTGAACTCTTCAAGTCCAAAGAGACTTGGTTCTTCACAGCTTCACTTAGAACTCTTCAAGTCCTTCCGACTTGGAACTCTTACTTCAGCTTGATTGGTAGTTGTTGAGTTATTGGTCGGTGCTACTCAGCCATCAGTTAAGCTCTTGTTTGAAAGAACCGAGTAGTCATGCAAGCTTTCTTTTTTTCTCGATCGTAGAGTCGAGCGCCGAGTATTTTTCCTTTTTGTTCAATTTACTTGCTTAGTTGAATCATCTCGCAGATGTCTTGCATATATATGATCTTTGAAATCGCCCATCAAATCCATCCGCTGAAGCATTTAATGCGTTTGACGCTTCTAAACTTTGATGGAGACTTTTCTCGCATATCTTCCTCGATTGCATTCGCCCACCGACATAGTAGCATCGCTTTCTCACCTAACACCGAAAAGGTGTTTTCCTCTCGTCCCATGGTCCTTTCCTTAGCTTCTTTAATACGCCTCTTTGTTGCATACTAAGGATATTTTTATGCCATTGGGATCGGTGATTACTTCAACGCTTGTAACCCATTCCACATTTGTTAAGATTTTATCTTTGAACAAATGATCAAGGCCCACAACTTCCTACACATGCCAGATGATACTCTACGATTCTTATCGTGGTGTCTTGCCACCTGGTGCTTGATGCAACCAAACGAGAACACTACGATTTCTCTTAAGGATCGGCACACTACGATCTTCACTTGCTTGTCTTGCAGACTCGCTTTCGAGCAGCACTACGATCTCACACTTCGATCTCCGAGTTGAGCTTTTTGAAACGCCCTCGACCACTCTACAATCTCTCTCAGAGAGGCCTTCAAGGTAGTCATACTACGATCCTCGATGCTCTACGATTTTGCCTTGCTTCGCAGACTTTGATCACCTTCATTAGACAACAAATCTATTTGAAGCCTATCTATTACATTTCAAGATATAGATCAACCTAACATCTTTGATCTCTTTATCTATACATTCATTTACGTAATGATGAACATTGAAAGCTTAGATCAACCTAACAATTTTGATCTATCACTAAGTCCTTGTACATATATTCCTCAAGGACTTCACATATAATCATGAACGCTTACTTTAAACATCAAATCAAGATATGCATTCTTCCAACAATCTCCCCTATTTGATGTTGACATAACCAAGGAGATTTGTTGTCATGATTATCAAATTCTATATGCAAAGGCAAAAGAAAGTAAATATGACTTAATATTTCAAAGAACATCTGAAATTTCTAGAGAATAAGCATGAATTTATTGATGTTTGAGGATAGATATTACATTTAAACTTAGTTACATCAATAAGAGTTGAGTTTCAACTTATCTCTATTTCTTTTGCCTTTTTTTCTTCCTGAGGATTTGCATATTCCTCACTTCTTCTTCTCTCCTGCTAGCTTCATCTCTTTGTGCTATTTCTTCCACCGCTTTTTGACTAAGTCTTTCATTATGATCGTGCTTTATTCATGAATGCAGGATCTCCAATTGCATTCTTAGGCCTATTGTGGTCACCTCGTGTGAGTCGGAGAAGGCCTTTGACTTCTTAATGGTTGAGCCATGATAATTGGCTCATCATCGATCGTTGAGTATGATGGCCGATCGTGGAGTCTGCTGATGATACCGCCTTGAGGACTCCTCGATGATTGAGCAGCAGAAAGTGCCTCGCCTCCGAGAAAGTGCCTCCTCCTTCTCTTGATCTCCTTTTCCTTTATTCTCCCCTTTATGTCAAGATCAAGGGTTCAATGTCTTCTAAGAGGCGAGTCATTCCTTGACAAGCTCGCTGAGTTAACTTTGAGTTTGAGCAATGTCCTCTCGATTTTCTTTGATCGAGAGCATCGATCGAGCTTCCCTTTGTTGGAGGATTCGCTAGAATATTGTCATCATCATCTCCCTCGGTCGACGTAAAATTGTTGGAATTCTTTTACTAGCTTTGTAGATTGATGAAGCTTCCAATATAAGTTTATTCTTAGTTTCTTGAGTTGTCTATAAGACAAGAACAACATCCCTGTATCTTTTGGCTGCGAGAAAGTGGATCTCATCCCTGTACTTTATGCTCTGAATCATTTCCTTGATGATCTCTCTAAGCTTCTTTGTGAGCTTAGAGCTTAGGGTTCTTGGGAGACTATTTGCAGCACTGATCATTTTTGTTAGTCTCATTTGAATGAGTTCAGTGTGTGCTTCAAGACTATCATCGATTTCTTTGATCACTTTCTTTGACACGTCTGACAAATCGGTTTTGGTGGGCAGTTCTGAAAGAAGTTCACTGAGTTGGGGAATGTGTGGAGGAGGGGGTGTTCTCTTGTATTGATCTTGTAATGAGTAGAGGGCAAGATCAAGGTTGAAGTATTCATTTGTGGACGAGGAGGGAATATCGGATGGAGGGGCCTGTGTTTGGGCGTCTGGAGTAGGTGGCTCTACGATTTGAGCGAGGGACTCTACGATGGGGCTAGAGTCAGTAATCGTAGAGATGAGAGGAGTTGGGATCAATATGAAGTTGGGCATATTTAGTTCATCAGCCATGTAATTTTGGGATTCTCAGAATCGGGAATTGATTTAGTGGATTAAGAACCACTTCCAACCAAATTTTGGAAATTCATAAAATCAATAAAAAAAGATAGTGGATAATGATTATCTCTGAAAACGATTGGGATAGATAATACCTCATGCACAATTCTTGAAGAGGGACCATTTGTGATCGCTGTTTGGCAAAGTTGAAGTTTCCTGGAAATCCATGAGCCATCATAGAGATGGCTGGATATTCTTTGAAGCTCCAAAACATGTGATTCCAGGAGTTTAGGATTTGAGCTTGATGAAAAGGCATCATGGGTAGATAAGAGAATAACTTATCGTAGTTAGCTTTCCCTGCACTCCATCATAGCCCACAACGATGATTTCACCTCATCATCTTCGTCCTCTTCTCTCGCCTTCGCTCAAGGATTCCACTACATCAATGACTTCTCTTTGTTCTTGCTCTCCGTTTCTCTCTCATTTTAGTAGGAGCAAATTTCTTCTCATCATGGGGATATCATGAGGCTCCCCTCAACGTGATCATCCATTTGCATTTCCAAAGGGCTCCCCTCAAACTCGAGCAGCACTTTCTAGGGTGAGAACTTTAGGTAGCTCCCCTCAACTTGAGCAAAGGTTTTCTTGTTCAAATTTGATAGCTCCTTCTCGCCAGCCTATCCTTTTATCTTCCTCCTTTAAGACCTTTTCATTGACAAGAATGTATTTCTTGACAAGTTTTCTTCTCGACTTTTTAGGTCGAGCCACAACCTCAACTCTTCCTTCAAATTTCAGCTTCAACTGCTGATCACCAGTAGTCTCCGTGCAACAAATTCTCCTCGGGGAGGCGTCCAACTGGTCTCTATGATAGTAGTAGAGACTCTACGATCGAGGAGATGATGGCCTCTTGGGCTTGTGATTATTTTTGTTCTTCTTCAAAGAAATGTGAGATGGTAGCTCTGTTTCATCTACCTCAAATTCACTTTTTTTTCTTCTTAGGATTCTCGAGTCTCAATGTCAAAGACTCTATAGGTATATCACTGGTAGACCCTTGGGGTTCTTCTGCCATTCGAGCCTTTTAGCTTCCTCTCTGCCCTTGCTTTTTCTCCGACTAGTAAGGCAGGGGGTTCTTCCTTATTAGTTTCTTCTTCATCTTCTTCAGTCTCCTTGACCTACACATATATTTCCCGAATCCCTCGACTTTTTTGCATCACCGTCCTACCACCGGACTCGCACATCATTCGACATTTTTAGTCGGATTCCTTTTCCAGCTTTTCAAACAGCTTGTTGGGTCATTCGTCTGCTTTGATTGATTGATTCTCCTTCATCATCCCTCATCTTATCGCCCAAAGCAGATCATAGGATGATACCGATGAATCGCCTGTAGAGCATCTTCCCGAGCTCTTTGACTTCTTCTCGAGTCGAGAATCCACTTCCCAATCCATTCAAGCAAAGAGGGCTCCATAGTTAAGTCAGATCCCACAACCGATGGTCATCATGAGCTTGAGCTGTACTTCATTTACGTAATCGTGGCTCGAGCTCTTGCAAAGATATGCATTTTCCAACAATGTCCGCCAAAAATTGCACTTCGAGGAAACTCCTTTTTCTTGTATCCTTCGACAAAGGGGGAATTTCTCGTGATGCATCCTTTTAAGTCCTTCATGGAAATCTATGCCATCTATGAACGAAAACCCTTTAGATTTTGAAAACCTAGGGCTAGGTTGATGTCCTCAACCTTCAAACTTGATTTCCACGCCCTCGACCTCGCGTGATGACGCTGCTTCTCGAACACACCATTTTTTTGTAGAATTCTTTATCACCTTAGGTAGATTATCGTGTTTCGCACTCCAGAGCCTCTTCGAGACCAAATTTTCTTTATCAATGATGAGTTTTTTGTGAAATTTGGGTTCAAATTGCTTTGAACTCATCAAAATAGAGTCTCAGAGTCTTAGAGATGACGCTGAGGTCACATTGATTTCTTTGCAAGGAGTATGGTTGATTGAGCTTTCTTGAGAGTTAGGGTTTTTGCTTGTAGAGAGAAAGAGAGAGATAAGATTTTAAACGTCTGATTTCAAAAAGGCATTTTTAAACTGTACTTGTAACTTCCCTCTCTCCATTTTGCTTAGTGGGGCAGGTGTCAAATTTTGCTTGGCTCTACGAATTTAACTGAGGAGGATTATACTGATTTGCCCTTAACACTTGACGTGTCCTTTGGGAGGACTACGATCATTGAGGTATCCTTTGTGATTGTCAAGTTTGTTCTGTAATTGTCGTGTCTCGCCAAATCATCGTCGAGTCCGAATCGCGATCGCTGAGTCTGCTCAAGAAAGAATCGTCGTGTTCTGCCAAAGAATCGCTGAGTCTCAATCGTGATCGTTGAGTCTCATCTCATCGATCGATCGCTGTCTTTCATGTCATCTTCATCATGCAACTTCTACGATCTTGGACTTCCCTTGATCATGTCCACGATTTCGAACAAAGTCTTTGTATCTGTATGGTTAACACAAACTAGAGCATATATTTCATGGTTGTAAATTAAGCATGCCTAGCTCACTTATTAACTTGTTAAACCTGGATTCATCTAGAGGCTTTGTAAAGACATCATCAAGTTGATTTTCAGTAGGGATATATTGTAAAGATATGGTTCCATTTTGCACATGATCTACCTAATGAAATGATACCTTATTTCTATATGCTTAGTCCTAGAATGCATGACAGGATTATGAGTTATTGCTATGACACTTGTGTTATCACAAAGAATGTGTATGGATTTGAATTCAAACCCATAGTCCGCTAGCTGATTTTTCATCCATAGATCTCGAGTACAAAGAATGCCAAAGAAGAATGTATTCAAATTTTCCGCAGCTTGAAGTAGATACCGAGTTTTGCTTTCTTGTCGAACCAGACACAAGTCTGCTTCTAGTAACCGATAAAAGCCATCGGTACTTTTTCTATCTATTTTGTAGCCTACAAAATCAAAGATCTGTGGTAGCCTCGTTAGTTCAAATGAGGACTCTTGGGATACCAAAGCCCTAAGTGAGGTGTACCATTGAGATACCTAAAAATCCTCTTACACAGCAGCTTAAATGTGATTCTTTAGATTAGCCTAAAATCTAGCACATATGCATGTTGTAAAACATTATGTCCGGTTCATCGCGCTAGTTAGATATAAAAGAGAGCCTATCATACCCTGGTATTGAGTTATATCAATACTTTTACCTTTTTCATCTTTGTCAAGCTTGGTTGCTGGAGCAATTGGGGTTTTCATGGGAGAGGCTGATTCCATGCCATACTTCTTAAGTAAATCTTTAATGTACTTGGCTTGGTTTATGAAGATTCCTTCATCGGGCTTGCTTTTACTTGCAAATTCAAGGAAGAAATTCAAATTCACCCATCATGCTCATTTCAAACTTGCTCGCATAAGCTTGAGAATCTCTTGCATAACTTTTCATCAAGAGATCCAAAAATAATGTCATCAACGATATTTGAACTAATAAGACTTTGTCTTTATGCTTTCTAAGAAATAGTGTGGTATCTACTCTACCTCTAGTGAACCCATTTTCAATAAGAAAGTTAGTTAGTGTTTCATACCATGCTCTAGGTGCTTGTTTAAGACCATATAAGGCTTTGTCTAATCTATAGACATAATTAGAGAGAGATGGATTGATGAAACCTAGAGGTTGCTCTACATAGACTTCTTCTTGAAGTTCACCATTCAAGAATGCACTTTTGACATCCATCTGAAAGACCTTGAATTTCATGTGAGCAGCAAAGGCAAGGAATATTCTGATGTCTTCTAGTCCGCAACAGTGTAAAATGTCTCATCATAGTCAATGCCTTCTTCCTGAGAGTAGCCCTTGGCCACTAGTCTTGCCTTATTCCTGGTTATTACTCCATCTTCATCCATCTTGTTTCTGAAGACCCACTTGGTTCCAATGACAGGATGACTTTTTGGTCTTGGTACCAATCTCCATACTTTGCTTCTTTCAAAATCGATTAAGTTCTTCCCCGCATAGCTTCTATCCAAATTGAGTCTTCCAAAGCATCCTCTATCTTCTTAGGTTCCATTTGTGATGTGAAGCTTAGATAAAAACATTCATTTTGGGTGGCAGCTTTTGTTTTGACTCTTGCACTCTGATCTCCAATGATTAAGTCTTGAGTGTGATCTCTTTCCCATCTCGCTTCCTATTGGGACATCTCGTCCCGATGCTTTCTTGTCTCCTGAGGTCTTCAAGATCTATATCTCGCTTCTTGGTGTGGAGGTTCGTTGTCTTGCATAGGCCTCTCTACGATCTCATTTCCTTGCTCAACGATTTCACTATCTCGAACTACGATCGTAGTGTTGAGCTCGACGACCTCGCTCAGTAGTGTCTAAACTGCTTGGTCGTAGTGTCTTGCAAAAGACTATTTTTGTCTAAGTCTGCTCTCATCAAAGATGATGTGAATCGAGACTTCAACACTTAGTGTCTTCTTGTTGAACACTCAGAGGCCTTACCGCCTCTGTGGCATATCCAAGAAAGATTCCTTCGTCCTCGACTTGGGTTGAAACTTTGTCAAATATCGCTTTCCATTGTTAAGAATGTAGCATGCACAGTCGAATACATAAAAGTAGCTGACACTTGGCTTTCTTACTTTCCACAGTTCGTAAGGGGTCTTCTTAATCGTAGAGTATATGAGTGATCTATTCTGAGTGTAGCATGCAAGGTTGATAGCTTCTACCTGTAAGTATTCAGCAGATGGGTCACTACTAGTAGAGTTCTTCCAAATCTATTAACGCCCTCGTTTTTCTCTCACCTACTCCATTTTGTTGAGGAGTTCGTGGAGTCGAGAAGTTATGATCGATGCCATTGTTTGTAAGAATCGGTCCATTTCGAGAAGTCAAATTCTCTCGCCATGATCACTCCTTATAGCCTTGATTTTCTCCCTTTCTCGCTCATCACTAGTCCGAACATCTTGATCAGTTGGGAGCTTGTTTCATCCTTTCGAGGTTGTAAAAGAATACCCATGTGAATCGTGTAATCGCCGACTATGACCAAAATGAGTATCTCTTCCTCCGAGGCTCGTTGTTGAATTGGCCCAAATAGATCCATGTGGAGCAACCGCAGGGCTTTGTCAATCGAGTTGGCGCTTTTGCTCTTGAATGAGCTTCGGTCTTCTTTCCAAGTCGATGTGCATTGCACGACCTTTCTTTAACGGTTTAAACTTAGGTAAGCCTCGCAACTAGATCTTTTGAGGCTAGTTTGGACATGCTCTTGAAGTTGAGATGAGATAGTCTTTCGATGCCATAACCAAATTTCATTTCTTCGTATGCTTTAGCCAGAAAGCATATTGTCTCGTCTTCGAGCTTAGTTGACCAAGATTTACCGTAGACATTTCCTTCTCTTGTTCCGCTTAACTTTACAAAGAGATGTCTTCGTGTCTCTGACTTGACATTGATTGTTGAAGAATGTTACTTGATGACCCTTGTCGCAGAGTCATTCGATGCTTAGAAGATTATGTTGTAGTCCTTCCACATAGGCCACTTTACTGAAGGATACTACATCATTTCCAGCTGAGCCATATCCTCTTGTCTTGCCAGAGCCGTTATCTCCAAAGATAACAGAGGGACCTTCCTTCTCCATGTAACTAGATAGAAGGGCTTTGTTCCCAGTCATGTGCTTTGAGCATCCACTGTCCAGATACCAGGTTGTGATCGTGGAGCTCTTTTCCTGTGATAACATTAAACCTTCATTTTGGTACCCATACTTGCATGGGTCCTACTTTGTTAGTATTTTGGGGACCCAAATCTGCTTGATTTTGGGTCTCATATGTATGGAATTATAATGGCACTTTGCAGCCTTGTGACCAACTTTATAGCAGACAAAACATCTAATGTGATGCATGTTTGTGTGTGTGTGAGAATTCTTCCTCCATTTGGACTTTTGTGGATCTTTAGTCATCCTACTATTAAGTTGATTTTCCTTCTTTCATGTGTCCTTGTGTTTCATGATTTGTGAGGAGTGTACCTTACCTCTACTGTACCTTCCCAAGCTTGGTTCAGAGAGTTGATCTTACTCGACTCTCACGATCCTTCGAGGTCAGGTGAGTAGTGGTCAAGTTACTCTTCTTTTCTCAAACCTGTGCCGCATTGAGATCCCTTACTCCTTGGAATATGGATTAAATCAGTAGAGCATGGCTTGACTGGCTCATCCTTTTGTGAGAATTTCACAAATATAATGCCTCTACTAAAACTTGAAGCATTACTAGTGCTAGTTTCTTTTACCTTTTTCCACACATGGCTCGAGGCGGATTCCCCAAAGCCTAAACCTCGCTTCGCTCGAGACACTTCTCCGCTAGAGATTGTGGAGTCCATGGATGAAGAGGATTTATTCCATGTAGAGATTGTCTTTTCTAGTTCCTCAATTTTAGAGGTTAGACTTGACTCTCTTTTTTTTATTGAGCTCATTGGTCTGTTTCAAGAGCTTATTCTCAACTTCAAACTTGGAGAAAGAATCAATACTTAGAAGGGTCAAGCTTCAGCTTTTCTTGAACTTTTTCTTTCTCCTTTTGAAGAAGTGAATAATCCTTAGTCGTAACTCTAAACCATTTCATGTATTGATGCAGATCGATGTTATGCCATGCAAAGGCGCTTCTTAAATCATCAATGTCTACATCAGGAGAGTTGAAGTCAAATACCTCATCTATACTTACTTCATGTATGTTGGAGTTCTATTTGTCCTTTGTATTCTTGGCCATCAGGCAAAGATTTTCCATTTGAGGATCTTCATCATCTCCAGATTCCTGAGAGTTGAGTCATCATTGTCTCGAGTCACTCCACGATCCTCCAACCACCTACAAGGCCTTTGTCTCTTCCGAGGGCCTTTTGTTGCCTTTGTATTCCTTCTTTGAATGTGATTTCTTCTTTAGTTCTTCTCTGAGAGGTTTGTTGCAGTTAGCAATGAAGTGGCCAGGTTTCTTGCAATTGTAGCATAGATCATTCATTTGCTCCTGGCTGCTGTAGTTGTTGACTTTCTTTGGCTTGCTGGTTTTGCCTTGACGCATGAACCTTCTGAGTCTCTTTACCAGCATTGCAAAGTCCTCATCATCATCTTCATCATAGTAAGAGTCAATTTCAGTGTTGACCTTGGAGGTGCTTTCTGTTGCTTTGAGAGCAACACCATTATCCTTCAATCTTCCTTCGGATAGAGTTTCTACTCGTTGAGTCAGCTCCAGTTCATATGTAAGAAGGTTGCCATATAACTGTTGAACAGTCATCTCATGGAGATTCTTTGACTCTCTAATAACATTGGTTTTGGCATCCCACTTGCTTGGTAAGTCTCTCATGAACTTTATGATTAGATCTTTTTTTGGATAGATCTTTCTATAGGCTCGTAGATAGTTGAGCAGAACGCTGAATCTCTCGTAGGTGGCAATGACGTTTTCTCCTTGAATGTGTGCAAACATTTCATATTGCAGTGTTAGAAGAGATTGTTTGTTTTCTCTGACTTCTTCCGTTCCTTCATGCATGATGAGCAGTGCTTCCCAAACCTCCTTTGCTATTTTGTTGTTGACCACATTTTCGAACAGATCATCTTCTAAGGATTGAAACAAAATGTTCTCGCCTTTTTTGTCGAGTTGAACAACTCTCTTCTCGTTGTCATCCATTCTCCTTCGACCTCGATCTCATATTCTGTTTGGATCGCCTCAGTAGTTGGTGCAAGCTTTGTAGGAACGTAGGGCCCATTCTCAATAGTTTCAAATAGATCTTCATCTATTGAATCCATGTATGCTTGCATCCGAACTTTCCAGTTGGCGAATTTATCTTTGATGCACATAGGTGGCTTACTACCTCCTCCAGTCTTTGATTCGCTTGGTAAGTGTGCCATTGGATCTACTCAAGCTTTGTAGGCTATATAATAGAACCCGCTTCGATACCAATTGTTAGTTCCTGAGGCACAATAGTTATCTGAAGGGGGGGTTGAATAGATATTTAAAATTCTTTTCGCTTTTACTTTGTCGCTTTTGATAATGATGTCTTGCAGACTCTACGTTTCCAAGAGCACACTACGATCTCAGAGTTGGCTTTGACAAACGTCTGGACCACTCTACGATCTCTGGAGAGGCCCTTCAAGGTAGTCATACTACGATCCTTGATGCTCTACGATTTTGCCTTGGCTTTTGCAGACCCTTGATCAGCTCATTAGATAACAAATCTGTTTGAAGCCTATCTATTACATTTCAAGATATAGATCAACCTTGTGACGCCCCCAAAATAGGTATACATCACCTATTCTGAGTCGCCAAATACATGGTACAGAATACAAATACAATCTTTAATATACAACAAGAGAGCTGTGAGTTTTAATACAAATACTGTCTTTAAGACAATATCCATTCTCAGAATAAGTCCTCATTACATTTATTGTCACACTATTTAACAGAATAGTGAGAACTACTAATACTATCATCTGGTCCATCACTCCGCTCCCAGACTCGTCCCAAATTATATTGTCATTTCCTTAGAAGAATCTGGATATCGGAATAGTGAGGTAAAGAGGCTTCTCTTATTCTATAGATTTTCTCTATAATTTCTCTATAATAATTGCTCTATAGCTTTAGTGAATTGGTGAGAAATGAAGGAAGAATGATCTTTTATTTATAGAAAATATAGTTTCAATAATCAGACGCTTTTGGGGCTCGAAAAATTACAAGATAATACCTCCAACTTTTCCTTTATTTTTAATTTAGTCATGCAAGTATTATCAAACTTGCACCACCTCCCCTAATAGTAAATAATGTGATTCAATAGTAAATCATGTGAATCAATAGTTCTAGACATGTGAAAATACGAATTTCAGAGAGTATAGTACCTCCATCTATACCTCCATTTTTAACTTAGTCATGCAAGTATTATCAATCTTGCACCAACTCCCCTAATAGTAACAAGAATGTGAAACAATAGTATACACATGTGAACAAATAGTTATAATCATGTGAAATAATAGCAATCGGGTTGTTTCATTTATCCTAGTTAAATAACCGATTGGTCAATATAACCTCCAAACATCAATTATTATCGAAATAAATGTCGATTTTCACTAACACAAATAATTCCAACACAATGAAACAATTTTTATCAACAATATAAATTTTGAAATTTCAAAGTTTGACTTTTCCCAAAAAAGTCAACAGTTGACTTTTTCTAAAAAAGTCAACAGTTGACTTTTCCTAAAAAAGTCAACAGTTGACTTTTTGACCAAAAAGTTAATCCCGGAAAATTTTGTGTTTATAGACTATTTTTACTAATTTCATCGTTTCGGACTCAAATATCACGTCCGCGTCTCCAAATTCAACTCCTAACACAACTTCAATTTTAATAACATTCATCATTAATATTATAACTCATAATATTTATCAACCGTGTCGCTCCTGTGAAAGAGGGGCTTTCAATAAGGATTTCTCCTATCAAGCGCAATTAGGTGACCAAACCTCTCTCGATGTAACTTTTAGACATTGTAAATATTGCAATTTAATAATATGAATAACTTTGTCGTCTCAATTATCGATTTAATAAAATAACATATTATGCAGATGATAGTGTGACAATAATTGAATCAATAATATGAGAGATATGATGCGCAATTCTCGTAGCAATAGTTGAGTATAACCGAGTGACTTCTCACGTAAGCATCAATAATCAATCTGGTATGCTATTACTTAACTACGCCAGACATCGTCTTTTCTTTTACTACCGAGTAGTTCAACAAGATTAATAATGAAAACTTCCATTTGTTATTTTCATAAATATATTTTTGTCATTTTCTCAATCCGACAATAATTCTATTGTGGGGTCCACCAATGATTACTACCATTGTTATTTAATATTCCTCGCTAAAACGAATATTCTCCGACCAATCGAATATAATATAAGAACTTGCATACTTTGCAGAATTTATAAATACTACCCACAACTATAACATTATAACAAATTCATTCCATAATATTCACAAATGATAATTATAGAAAAATCATCTTTATTCATAAAAGTTGGGGTCTTACAACCTCCCCTTCATATAAAATTTCGCCCTCGAAATTAGGGTACGTACCTGGTATGTCGAATAAGTGAGGATATCTTGACTTCATCTCAGATTCTAACTCCCAAGTCATTTCTTCCACGTCGTGGTTTCTCCACAAAACTTTGACTTGAGGTATAACCTTGGAGCGTAGAATATGATCCTTCTTATCCAAGATTTTAACAGCTAACTCTTCATACGTTAAATCTTCCTCTATCACGTCCGGTTCTAATTCAATAATGTGGTTCGGGTCTTCCACATATTTACGTAACATGGATATGTGAAAAACGTTATGAACACAAGACATACTTGGCGGTAAAGTGAGTCTATACGCCACAGTTCCTACTCGATCGAGGATTAAAAATGGGCCAATGAATCGAGGATTGAGCTTTCCTCTCTTTCCAAATCTCGTAACTCCTTTCCATGGAGCAACACGTAACAACACATGATCTCCAATATCGAATTCCACGTCCTTTCGATGAAGATTAGCATAACTCTTTTGTCGATCTTGTGAGGTTTTTATACGTTGTCGGATTGTTTGAATCTTTTTCGTAGTCATACGTACCAAATCCAGTCTCAACAACGTTGCTTCACCCACCTCATCCCAACATACTGGATAACGACACTTTCTTCCATACAACGCCACGAATGGAGCCATGCCAATACTTGCTTGATAACTGTTGTTGTAGGAAAACTCCACCAATGGTAAGAACTTGTCCCAACTTCCTCAAAGTCATGGACACGAGTCTTAATAAATCTTCAAGAGTTTGAATAGTCCTCTCTCGATTGTCCGTCCGTCTGAGAGGATGATATGCTTAACTAAATCGTAAATCATGCTCATAGCTTTTTGCAAACTAACCCAAAATCTTGAAGTGAATCTTGGGTCTCGATCAGAAACTATGGATACTGGCATACCATGCAATCTTACAATCTTGTTTATATACATACTAGCAAGATGTTCAAATGTATAAGTTTCTCGTATCAGTAAGAAATGAGCAGACTTAGTCAATCTATCAATAATGACCCAAATCTCATTTATGCCTTGAGAAACCTTGGGAAGACCAGTAACGAAATCCATGGTAATGTGCTCCCTCTTCCATTCTGGAATTTCAAGTGGTTGAAATGGACCTTTTGGCACTTGATGCTCCGCCTTGACTCATTGACAAGTTAGACACCTTGAGATAAACCCCGCTATGTCTCTCTTTATATATTGCTCCACCAAAATGTATGTCAAGATCACGATACATTTGGTACTCCCAGATGGATTGCAAAAACTGTGTGTTGTGCGCCTCATCATTATTTTATACTTTAACTCGTGGTCGTTAGGAAGACAAAGTCCGGAGTTGACTCAAGTATTCCTTCTTCATCGATTCTTGCTTAGGTATAGCACCTTCTTGCACTTTCTTTCTCATACGATGCATCACTTCTAGGTCTCAGAGCTTGAGCGACTTTTAACCTTATCGATTAAAGTCTGTTCTACTCAGTATATTCGCCATCATCACGTGGGTCCCCAGAGTCTTTATCTCTATCTCCATCCTTTGCAAGTCATACAAAATGGGCCTTTACGTTGACAATATCACACTTGCATTCGCATATGATCTTCTACTTCGTAAATACGCACTACCACGTTCGCTTTTTTCGGATGGTATTGGATGGTATGATCATAATCTTTCAATGATTCAAGCCAATGTCACTGTCGCATGTTGAGTTTCTTTTGAGTGAAGAAATATTTGAGGCTTTTATGATCCGTAAAGATCTCCACTTTCTCCCCATACAAATAATGCCTCCAAATCTTTAGTGCAAAAATGACAGCTGCCAACTCTAGATCATGAGTAGGATAATTCCTCTCATATTCTTTGAGTTGTCGTGAGGCATAGGCTATGACTTTCCCATGTTGCATGAGAACACAACCTAACCCTTTTCCCGAAGCATCACAGTAGATGAAAAATCCTTGATCCGAGATGGTATTGTCGTAACAGTCTTTGAAATGAGTCTCCTCTTGAGTTCTTGAAAACTGTTCTCACATTCCTCACTCCAACCAAATTTTGTATCTTTCCGAGTCAGCTGAGTTAATGGAGTAGCGATTCGAGAAAATCCTTCCACGAATCTCCGATAATAACCAGCTAAGCCGAGAAAGCTACGTACTTCGATCACTGATTTGGGTTGCTCCCAGCTTTGAATAGCTTCAATCTTTGCTGGGTCAACAGATATTCCATGACTTGATACTACTTGCCCAAGGAATGCTACTTCCTCAAGCCAGAACTCGCATTTCTTCAACTTGGCATAAAGCTTATATTCACGAAGCTTTTGGAGTATCGATCTCAAGTGTTGCTTATGATCTTCACGCTTTTGAATAAATAAGGATGTCATCAATAAAGACGACTATAAAGTGATCCAAATATTCCTTGAATACTCGGTTCATCATATCCATGAAGGCAAGAAGAGCATTAGTCAATCTAAAAGACACATGACTAGAATTCATAATGCCCGTCTCGGAGTTCTCGAAGCGCTTTGGAATGTCATCGGGCTTTTAATCTTCAACCGGTGATATCTCGAACGAAGATCAATCTTTGAAAAGAATTTGGCTCCTTGCAATCGGGTCAAACAGTCATCAATGCGAGGCAATGGGTACCTATTTTTGATGGTGACAGATTCAACTCCGATAATTAATACAAAGTCACATACTCCCATCTTTCTTTTTCACGAATAGAACAGAGCACCCCAAGGAGACGTCTTGAGACGAATGAAATCGATGTCTAATAATTCCTGCAGTTGGGTCTTTAACTCCTGAAGTTCAATAGGAGCCATTCGATATGGGGCTTTGGAAATAAGTTTTGTACCGGGTTCAAGGTCGATACAAAATTCAATTTCACGCTCTGGGGGTAGGCCAGGAAGTTCTTCAGGGAATACGTCAGGAAATTCATTTACAATAGAAATATCATTCAAAACTGACGTATTTTTATTTAGATCCGTGACATGAGCTAAGAAAGCTTGACATCCGTTTTTTAATAAACGAATAGCTTTATGGATTGAGATGATAGTGATTGATTTTAATGGTTTTGTTACTTGAATTCGCATAATAGGTTGGTTAGGAATACGAAAGCTAACAACCTTAGGAAAACAATCAATTTTTCTATGATGAGTAGTTAACCAATCAATCCCTAGAATTACGTCAAATGCAAGTATTTTTAATGAAATAAGATCGACAGGTAATGTGAGGGTACCGATTTGAACCAAACAAGACTTATAAACAGTGGATGTAATGAAGGTTTCTCCCAACGGAGTTTCAATAGCTAAGTCAAAGTCCAATTTCTCCGGAGTCAATTTTAAACGTTGAGCGCAAGTAGGAGAAATAAAAGAATGGGTAGAACTGGTATCAAATAAGGTATATACTTCGCTAGAGTTTATGATAAGCTTACCCATGATGACTTCGTTCGGGTTCCTTGCTTTCTGGGAGGTCACAATAAATGCTCTCCCTTGTACTACCGGTTTTGACTTTTGTGGGACGGCCTTTGGTGCCTCCATCCTAGCTGAACTTGTCTTCGGTGAACAACAAAATCGGGCTAGGTGACCTTCTCTTCCACAATTATAACATGCCTTGAACGGCATCGCACAGTTTGGACTGATATATCCCTCCCCTCCGCATTTGAAACATATGATAGATGGTCGTTCTCCTTCCTTAACAACGGTCTTTGGTCTTTGGCGTCTTTCCATCATTGTTGAATTTCCTTTTCTTGAAATGTCCATTCTTATTGTTTTGGCCATGATTACCACCAAGTGGTTACCATTTACGCATGTTGATTCCTCCACGCTTATTGTCACCGCTTGATGACTAGCTATCAATTATTATTATCATTTTGTCAATTACCTCTCTTTTGGTTGGGTTAACTCATTATCGTGTTCCAATAACTGAGCCCTATTAACAACATCTGAATACAAACACAGTTTATGAGAGATAAGATATTGACGTATCTTGAGTTTCAAACCTCTTAGAAACATTCGCGTCATTATCTCCTCATTATCAACCAAATGGGATGCAAACCGGGACAACTCGGCAAACTTGGCTTCATACTGCGACACAGACATGTTGTTTTGCTCTAGCTTGATGAACTCTACCTCTTTCATGTGACGAATACTTTCGGGAAAGTACTTGTCGTTGAACAGTTCTTGGAACTTCTCCCAAGACATCTTCATCATGGCGAAGTTGAGTCGCTTTCTGATTTCCACCAATGTCTGCCTCTCACATAACATGAAGGTTGCAAAAGCAACCCAAGACATCAAATATCTTGTTGATCTATTTTATCCATGTCTCCGCCTTAAGTGGTTTTGGCTCTCCAAAAAACTCCGGTGGTCCCAGCTCCTTGAACTGTTTGGCGGTGACCGTCCAAGAGTTGCAAGTGTTTCCACCTGCATTTAGGGCGAGGGAGCTCTCGCTTTGATGTTGCATGAATTGCATGAAGCCTCAGAACATTCCATCGTTCATCATTTGGTCAGTGTTGTTGTTTGCATGAGGATTGTCGTCTTCCTGATGCACATTGTCCTGGTTATTGATTTGTGGAGACTCAATGGTCTCCTGTGCTCCATTGATGTTCTCAACATTCTAAGATGCCATTTTCCAATACTGCCACAAATCAAGGGTTAATTAACATATCACATATTATCCCTATACTCTGACTGACCAATTAATACCAAATAAACTTCGGTAGGTCATACTAGCGAAAGAATTCCCAGTCTCTCCCCTCCTAGTTCTTGTCTCACATCTTAGCCAGGGATTATATCCCTAAGCTTTGATACCAACTGTGACGTCCCCAAAATAGGTATACATCACCTATTCTGAGTCGCCAAATACATGGTACAGAATACAATCTTTAATATACAACAAGAGAGCTGTGAGTTTTAATACAAATACTGTCTTTAAGACAATATCCATTCTCAGAATAAGTCCTCATTAGATTTATTGTCACACTATTTAACAGAATAGTGAGAACTACTAATACTATCATCTGGTCCATCACTCCGTTCCCCGACTCGTCCCAGCTATATTGTCATTTCCTTAGAAGAATCTGGATACTGGAATAGTGAGGTAGCAGGCTTCTCTTATTCTATAGATTTTCTCTCTATAATTTCTCTCTATAATAATTGCTCTATAGCTTTAGTGAATTGGTGAGAAATGAAGGAAGAATGATCTTCTATTTATAGAAAAATATAGTTTCAATAATTGCGTTTTTTTGGGCTCGAAAAATTACGATTACAATACCTCCAACTTTTCCTTTATTTTTAATTTAGTCATGCAAGTATTATCAAACTTGCACCACCTCCCTAATAGTAAATAATGTGATTCAATAGTAAATCATGTGAATCAATAGTTCTGACATGTGAAAATACGAATTACGATTATAGTACTCTCCATCTATACCTCCATTTTTAACTTAGTCATGCAAGTATTATCAATCTTGCACCAACTCCCCTAATAGTAACAAGAATGTGAAACAATAGTATACACATGTGAACAAATAGTTATAATCATGTGAAATAATAGCAATCAGTTGCTCATTTATCCGGTTAAATACCCGATTGGTCAATATAACCTCCAAACATCAATTATTATCGAAATAAATGTCGATTTTCACTAACACAAATAATTCCAACACAATGAAACAATTTTTATCAACAATATAAATTTTAAAATTTTGAAGTTTGACTTTTCCCAAAAAAGTCAACTGTTGACTTTTTGACCAAAAAGTTAATCCTAGAAAATTTTGTGTTTATAGACTATTTTTACTAATTTCATCGTTCCGGACTCAAATATCACGTCCGCGTCTCCAAATTCAACTCCGAACACAACTTCAATTTTAATAACATTCAACATTAATATTATAACTCACAATATTTATCAACCAGGTCGTTTCCAGGAAAGAGGGGGCTTTCCAATAAGGATTTCTCCCTATTGGCATGCAATTAGGTGACCAAACCTCTCCTTGACAGAACTTCTAGACATTGTAAATATTGCAATTTAATAATATGAATAACTTTGTCGTCTCAATTATTGATTTAATAAAATAACATATTATGCGATGATAATCTTGTGACAATAATCAAATCAATAATATGAGAGATATGATCACGCAAATTCTTGTAGCAATAATTGAGTATAACTGAGTGACTTCTCACGTAAGCATCAATAATCAATACCGTGTGCTACTATGCAACCACACGTATTATTGTACTTTTACTACCGAGTAGTTCAACAGTATTAACGGTAAAACTTCTGCCGTTATTTTCATAAATATATTTTTGTCGTTTTCTCAACCCGACAATAATTCTGTTGTGGGGTCCACCAATGATTGCGCCGTTGTATGAATATTCTCTGCTAAAACGAATATTCTCCGACCAATCGAATATAATATATATGATTAAGCTAATTGAAGATCGTTCTATGACCTAGACATATCGGAATGTTGTAGTATTTTGGCTACGTGATAGAATTAAAGTGTTTGAATTTCCAAGACGAAAATAAAAGCTTTCCGAGAAATTTTTCGAAAAATACTATTCACGCATTTCTGCTCGGGAATTATTTTTGAACTTTCGAGAAATACGTAATGATAGAATATCGAGGTGAGATAGAATATCCAATAATATTTCAGTTATGGCAAACGCAGTTTTTCGTCTGCGGACTTAAAACCTAACGATTAGGGAAAGTGAGTTCCGAGAAAAAAATGTAATACATATAACGAATTAAAGCGTTAATCGTATAATACGTAGGTATTGTACGAGGTAATGAATACAAGTATAATACGAGGTGTTATACGAGTATGAATGAATGATGGTATGTCGTATGTGAATAAGTATACGAAGTGGAATACGAGATTAATACGTAGATTATACGTTATAAGGCTTTAAGCCAAATGTAATGGACTTGTAGGATTGTGTAGAACATTGTAAAGTCCAATGAGAATTGTTAAGGCCCAAATATAGAAATGGGTAAGTCCAATAGGAATTAATGTGTAAGCCCAATGCAAGCTAATGGTAAAGCCAAAAGAATTGTTAATGTAAGCCCAAGTATAAGTTAAGCTAAAAGCCCAAAGTATGAACTTATGGGTTATTGGATGGTTTAAACCCATCGGTGGTCCAAAGTAATGAGCAAGTAATTAATGTGATAAGCAAGTAAAGTGCTTATGTGTGATCAACAAGAAAAGGATAAGCTAGGTGATTAACAAGTAAACTTAAAGGCTAAGTTATGTGATTAACAAGTATACTTAATGGTTAAGTATATGTGATGCCCAAGTATTGGATAGATGTTGTGATGGCCAAGTAAAGAGTGTGATGATCAAGTAGACTTAATGGCCAAGTTTACTTAATAGCTAGGTAATGAATAGTAAGAAGGTGATTAAGGAGGTGGGATGGCCTAAATGTCCACAATGCCCTAGCTTAGGATTGCCTATAAATAGAGAAGCCTCACTTCATTTGTTGGTTGATAAATTTCTCCCAACTCCTCTCAAGTTAAACAACTTATTGGTTAGAGAGAATAAACACTTATAAGTCAAACTTCCATTATGAGATTTTCAAGAAGCAAGAAGGAGATTAAAGCTTAGTGAAGTGATCTTCATAGGTAAGGACTTAAACCATAATTCTCTTTCTCTTCCATTGGTAGGGAGGTGGGTAGTGGTAGAACATGTATGCTAAGGAATGATAGGAATGAGTAATCAAAGGGCTTAAGTCTTAATAAGTCGTATAAGTCATGAATAAGTAATTCAAACTTAATCAAGTTGTGAACTCATGAGGAACTTAGATGAACTTCTCATATGTTTACTTTAATAAGATTGTATGATAATAAGAAGCAAGGATGATGGTTAAAAGATTTAAGCTATGATAAGTTATGCAAAGTGAATTCATAAGTAGTTCATACTTTTACAAGTTATAGACTAATGAATAACAAGTAATAACTTATCATGTCAATAAGTTAATGAAGTATGTATATCAAGATATTAGTATGTTGGATATGATATGAGAACATAGAGTAAAGGACTTAAATCAATAATAAGTCATAAGTAAATGAAATCATGAAAGTTATAAGTTGATAAGCCATGAACTTATGAAGAATAAGTCAAAACCTAATTTGATAATAAGTTAATATAATAAGTAGTTTGAAATGTTTATATGATGGTTAAAATCCATTTAGAACAATGATCAAATCGTTAGTAAAGAAGGTATACCGGAATTCACACGATTGGACGTTAAGCGTCGAATTCGTGAAATTCTCGGAATGGAAGTCGTATTTTGTGTTTGAGCTTGGAAACATTGGTTTTTAATGGAGACAAGTCATATTTGGCATTATAGAGTTGAGGACTCGAAAATGACCGGATTCCGACTTAGAACGAAGAAACGAGCGTTGAACGTTTACGAACGTTTATCGTTTTTGTTAAAATGAACTAATAGGTCTAATTTTAGCAAATAAAGTCAAATAGATAAAATTATTGCATGAATGCATAGAGTATGTAATTTGTGAACCGTAGGCTTTTAACGAGCCAATTCGGACTTATAACGAAGAAGTTATGCGTCTGGGAAGTTCACAAGATTGAAAATCTGCAAAATTTTTCTAAGGGACAGAGTTAGCGCCGCGGCGCCAACCCAAGGCCAAATGGTGGCGCCGCAAAATACCGTAATGATGTCGAGGCATACTTCTAACTTGCAGCTGCGTAAGCTGAGATTCGAGAGTTAAGTGTGGCGCCACGGCGCCAGTCCCAGAGTTTTGATAGACAAGAATGTTTACAAGTATAGAATGAAAGATAACTCATTATTAATGAACTAAGGTGTTAATATAACATTGTTAGACACTTAATGTATGATGATTAAAGGTTAATAATCAATTGAAGATGAATGTAATGAGAACAACGTAATGTGCTAAGCCACCTGTAGAAGTTTGTTGACCAAGTTGATTATGAATCCAATGATTTGCAATACCAGTATGGGTTATGTAATTACTTAATGAACATGATAAGACCTTTCCTAAATCACTGTTATAGTGATGACTTGAGGAATTTAATGTTGTTTAATGAGTAGTTAAACGACAAACGTAAAGTATATAGAACGTGAACCTTATTCAATAAAGATAAGGCCTATAACGTTAAGAATTACAACTAAAAGTTGTTCAGTAATACGTGAACGTAAACGGTATGCAATAAAGTGTACTTAAGAAATGACGATCGAGTTTCGATTAATAAAGTAAGGATGTTAGTAAGCAGTGAGGAAGGATGATTAACTCGAAATGAGTTCAATTAATGAAGTAAATCCACGTAAGACATAGAAGAGAAAGAAGTTGGTAAGAATAATGTAAAATATAATGGTAAGCCGGAACCAATAATAACAAATCTAATATATGATTAGATTGAGATGAAGGTAAGATTCATTAGGAACCATGTATGTTCATTCATAACCTAATGTGGTATGTTATGTGGTTATGTGTTGTAGAGACCGTAAAGATTGAAAGGAAAAGTTATTATCTTGTGGCGAATGATTATTGAAGGCAAGTTTTTTCTTAAACGCTTGTCTAACCTTCGTGTTAGCCAAGTTTTCTGGGATTCATGTTATGAGATGCATGAAGTGTTTTACTAAAGGGTCGATGCCAATTTTATCTCGTCTAGACTAATCTTGAAGAGTTGATTGATTTATTTTTAAGTCTTTCAATATAGAATTGTTAACGCTATCCTACGCCAATTGTTTGGTACGGATTCAAGGTAAGCATAAGTATGAGTAAACAAATATATTTTCATCGATTCGATGGGCACGCGAGGTTGCCAAAACTTGAATGTATATACGTTTAACAGGATGTAGTGTTGATCAATATAGAGTACTATGGGCTGATCACCCAGAAGTGCTCGTAAGCTATGCCGGACTTACGGACTTAGTGTCGGGTGGTCCTTTTCAAAGAAATTATAAAATGCTCATGGTCTTGAGCCAGGATTGATGTTTTAGTGAATATTGTTATTGTAAAACATTTTGAAGGAAAATAAATGCTATTTTGAATTATTAATAGTACTTCGTAACTATTGTTCAGTTACTGAAGATATACGATTCCTATGTTTCGAGCATGTTGTTTAAAAGAAATTGTTGTACTTGTTGAGCTTGTTATGCTCACTCTTGCTTGAACCATATGAATGCAGCTAGGACCGAACGAATCGAGGGATCTGACAAGGATAGAGGCAAGATGAAGCTGAACGATTAGTTTACCTTGTAATAAGCTAGTAAGTTGTATATATTATAGTATGATGAACAAAGAATGTAATGGTTATAGAACCTGGGAACGAGATGTAATATTATTAATGCAATAAGAATGTCGTTGATACACATATTTTGATGTCGTTTCAATAGAATGAATGTACAGTTATGAGTACCGTGTAGCACCATCTGTCAGGTTAGAAGATACCCAGATTTGGGGGCGTCACAGGTTGGTATCAAAGCATTAGGTTATAAAACTTAAGGGGGGAAGAACCTTATACTAATAACCTCGTTAAAGAAGAAATGTCCGAAGGAAGTAAGCTCAAGCTTTACTTTAGTCGAATGGGTTAATAAGGTATTGAGGAAACTCAGTACAGAAAGATTTAAAAGATGGAAAGTAACCCTAAATAAATTAAATGTGATTTGTGCTTATACTATGGTGTGTTATGTACTAATCAACATGTTATGTGTTATTGAAGGATGTCGATCGATAGCTTGATGTATAGAGATATACACGCGGTGAGCGAAGAAGTTGTGAACAGAGTAGAGCCTGTGGCGCCCCCAAAATTTCAGACACTCATATCTCGAATTTCGGTGCATCACGCTACTACTACGAATATCTTACAAGATCATTAACAATGGAAATAATAGAATAATTTACATTGATGTAATATAAATATTCACGTCCCCAAGGTACCGTAACCATTACTACAACAATTACGTGATTAGCTTAACATATAGCTTAATCATTCTTGAATACATCATAATAACAATAATAATAATACTTCTAGTCTTAAGGACTAAGTTATTCTCGCCCTTGCCCTTTCCCTTGTCCTTTCCTCAAGTACCGCCTTTGCTTCTTGCATTTAACGTAATGTTTTAAGAAGCAAGAATGAGCAACAAGTTTGCCCAAAGAAGTAATATAGCCGTAAGAACAAGCGGTTATAGCATTTAGATCTTTCAAGGGTATAATAATAATTGGTAGTTCAAGGATATCAAGAATACCAAGAGTATTCAATAGGTGTCGCATGGACCAAGGATATCAACAAAATTTCGTGGATTTATTCATTTCGAGGTTCAACATAATTGAGTAATGAAAGCGGTCACTAAGGACCAAGAACTCTTACTAGAATTAACGTAGATTACAACTGTAATCCAACATCCACGAGTACATCAATTGATCACCTTAAGGTACCCTATGTTATGCATAACATTTAATCATACTCATATCATACGCTCGGTTCTCAGACAATATATAATTTCCCTTCTATGAGGGTTGTTCATCTCGATGAGATTTACGATAGTCCGCACCAAATCAATCGGTTTGGATAGCTCTTTAACTCATAATAATAGTCTAGCCAATCAAGGGCTTAGAGCGGTTTTTCATCATGCATTGAGGAATGATAAGTCCAATGCTTACAACAACGTCAAGGTATATAAGTGATTTTCGAATAGAAGTAGATATTTGCTTGATAAAATATGATTGATATGACAACAATTCCACGTATAAAGTGTGTGAATTTAAGGAACTTGCAACACAATAATAATAGTGTTCTTGGATACTTGCTCAATGTAAATTTGAGTGAGGTTAGAAATTTGCCCAATAATAACAATAAGTTAGGGATGAGAAAACTTTCATACTTGAAATCAAGGTAGAGTAAGAAACTTGCCTTTAGCGTTGATTACTACTAATAGCGAAAATCACCTCAACGAACTATATATATCATCTATTCATTCATGTAAGCATAGGTATTCATTAGCCAAACACACTTGATATATATCAACAACATGTACACATAACACCTTTTTCTTTCTATCTGCTGTACCCATCAAAAACTCATAACTATACACTAACATGCTCATACTATTGACCACTGCTAGCTTATTCATAATCTTTCTTCCTCGAAGTTCTAAGAGGTTCATTGCTTTAAGTAGACCATAACTTCTATTAATCCCACCGACCTTTTTCTACGCATGTTTGCAAGCATTATTTTTATTTTCCCGAAGTTGGTAAAATTCTCTACTTAGAACTTATTCGTGTACTAATAGTTTACAACAGTATAGGAGTATTTATTAATCCATCCTTATATCAAGTTACGATGCTGTCTCCAAGTTCTGGGACATCTCGCCATGTCCGAAGATATTATGACTTGTTCGAAGACAACATGTTTCGTCCGAAAACATCGCGCTTCGTCCGAAGACATCACGCTTTGTCCGAAGACATCACGCTTTGTTCGAAGACATTACGCTCTGTCTGAAGACATCACGCTTTGTCCGAAGACATTACGCTCTGTCCGAAGACATCACGCTTTGTCCGAAGCAGCTCCTTTAGAGACTTCGGTCTACACTACTTTGACAAAGTTTAAGTTCGTCGGGTTTATTTAAGACTTTACTATATGCATACAACCTAAGGGAATTTCTTAATACAAGGTCTAACATGACCGAACCCACCAGTTGGTTCCTAAGCACGGTGCAGCTGCACCCCATGGATTTCAGAAGTAGTGAACATGCTCTGTTTTGCTGATTAGCCACAACTTGATTCCAGACAATTTTTAACGTACTCATGCACGAAGGTAAACTTTCTAAACACCCTTTATCATGCTAATTCATCATACTTGACCTAATAATCTGAGAATCAACAAGACTCAAGTTAAGAACGGAGTAGAAATTATACCTTCTCGAGCTTTAACCTTGATATCTCACACACTGATTTGGTAATGCTTAGCAACTAAGAATTCTTTACTCAGATTTCTCCAACACTCTTATCACTAAAAAGTGATCGCCTAGTGGCTTGTATTTAAAGAGAAAACATGGACCGGACACTTGCTTTACCGAATGTTGGGATTCATGGTGCAATAGAAATGAACAATGGTTATTTAAGGAGTTGTTCAATCACTCCATACCAGCCACTTAGCTAGCCATGCATGCCTAGGATTAACAGCTTGAAAATTTGCGTAAAGAGAGTTTAGGCTACTATTCTTTGTACTTGGTGACCCTAATTTGGGGACAAGAGAGTAGATCTCAGACATAGACAAGGGGTTAGTCGGTCAGGCCCACTGCCCCATGCCACATTTTAATTTAACCAATACCTTGTACTCTCAGTTAACTATTTTGTTGGATTCCGAATGGATTCTAAATATCCCAAGTTTATTGGGCTAACTTAACAGTCCATCAATTAACTTATTGGGCTAGACTCCCAATATATTATTTGGACTTTAAACATGCAAATACTTAATCATCCTTCACTAAGTCCATCATTGTGTCACACAAGACATTTCATGAACCTATCTTATCGATCATGAACAACTCAATTTTAATTCAATTGAGTTACTCTCCTCATGCCACGTAAGCATTTGTAAAATAAATAATTCACCGGCTCTATTTAATAATAATATTAAATCATAAAATTTACGGGTATTACAAAGCCTGTACCTATGCCGATGGCGGAGGTACCATTAGTGATTCTAGAGGAGTCGGAGACAGTGGAGTACTTTTCTGAGGAAGACTACTCTGAGGGAGATATGGATATAGAGTCATATCTTAATATGATGGACTATGAGGAGGCTGAAATTGAGGTAACCTCAGTTAATACGGTGGTACCTACACTGAAGTCAATACCTCCAGATGCAATGAGAGCATTGTATCTGGCAGTGCTTGACAAGAATGTGTAACTGATTACAGTTGTACAGAATCAGAATGAAGAGATTAATTATCTCCATGAAGCTAAGGTATCTGCAGAAGCAGATTTTGAGTTAGAACACGATAGACATGTGCTTATGACAGAGTAGGCTAGGGACTATAAGAAGGAGGCCGATAAGCTTCGTAAGAAGATAATGAAGAGAGACCAGAAGATAGCGCAGATGTCTTACATCCATGAGAGTGCTCATAGAGATTTCAAGTTTAAAGTTTCTTGTTATCCCATGGAGTCAGGATAAACTCGACATACTATTAGTTGCGATACTGTAGCGATGATTGCGAATGAGAAACAAGAGGACGCTGTTATGCATTATTAGAAGTCTAGAGTAAATAAATATATGTAGTGACGTAAAACCCTCTTTTGTATAAAAGGGTAGTCTTTTTGTAAATCCCAACTTTTGAGAAATTCAATTGCGGGATAGAAATGTACTAGTCGTTGGCTATGGAAGTAAAGTGTAAATAGTTTCAGACTATGAAGAAGCATATGAATATATGAAGTTTTCATTTAATGTGCTTTGTTGTGGGATGAGTTGTTATGTGGCGAATAATAACCACACAAGTAAATAGATAATAATGAAATTCTATTTAATCAGAAAATGCCGCAAAGTAGAAGACAACGTAATCAGGAAGCGGAATCACGTAATGAAAATCAAGGGGGTCAAAACAACCCTATGCAAGAGTTCGTTAATTTATTAATGGCTACATTTAACTAAATCGGGGGTAGGGTAACCACCGAACCTAGGTTAGCCAGAATGACTACCTTTAAAGAATTTAAAAGCGTAGGTCCGCCGTAGTTCAAAGGAACGATGGACCCATTAGCATCCCAGACATGGATAAAGGAAATAGAGAAGGCGTTTGTTATTACAAACGTAGGTGAGGCGCAAAAGACTTCTTTTGTGACTTACATGATAAAAGGGGAAGCCAACTTTTGGTGGGAGGCTCACCAGGTTGGGGCTAGAATAGATGCGGTAACGCGAGAATAATTCAAGAAGGTTTTCTTCGAGAATTCTTTCCCTACAAGCATGTAAGGGAGGATGGAGATTACGTTCTTAGAACTTAAACTAGGGGACATGACGATTCCCCAATACGCGACCAGATTCAATGAATTGGCAAAGTTTGCTCCACATTAAGTAGACACTGAGGAGAGGAAGGCTCGTAGGTTTGAGCAGGGCCTGAAACCCTGGCTCTATAGTAGGATTTCGTTGTTTCAGATTGTTTCCTATGGGACCATTCTGGAGAAGGTGATTATAGCCAAGGGTGGTAGTTAGGCGTTGACTCAATACCACAAAGAGAGAAAGAATAAGAGAAAGGGAGAGGGAGGAACCAAGGTAAAGAATGCCAGTGGCAATATGCCAAAAAGAGAGAATTTTAACTTCGGGACTACTAGAGTGGGACAAGGGGATCCTAAGCGTAAGATCAAAGTGTGTAAGACATGTTGAAAGACTCATTTAGGAGTCTATTTGAAAGGGATTATAAGTATTTTTAAACATTACGGTAGAGAATGGAGAAATAACTTTTGTTAATTATATTCATGGAAATGGCTTCACGAATAAGGAATGTAAGCAAGTATTGGTAGATAAGTACCAATAAAGTTGAGAGAATTTGAAGTAATTCTCGGTATGAATGAGTTGATTAACCATAGAACTTTAATAAATTGTTAGAATAAAAGAATGGATCTTTGGTTTTTTTTAAGTAACCCAAGGTAGTATTTTATGGTAATAAAATACCGCGACGCTCTTGTTGTCTAACAGTGATGCAAGTTAGGAGGATGTTAAGGAAGAAGATGAGTCGTTACGGTTGCGTATCGACTATCGTAATAGGATTAAGTTAGCGATTTAGAATGAATACCCATGGCCTAGGATCGATGATCTATTTGATCAGTGAAGAGGCAAAGAATTTTTCTAAAATAGATTTACGTACGGGGTATAGTCGATTAAAAGTAAGGAAGAAGGAGGAGGTACCTAAGATGACATTCAGAACTCGTTATAGTTATGACAAGTTTCTGGTTATGTCAATTGGGTGGACTAATGTACGGAAGCTAGATTTTTCGTAAGAGGCGCTGAACAAGTCAGGGGTAAATTGATAGGTACCCTTATGAAGTGCTATGATTAAAAGTACCATTAGTGTTATAGGTTGGTATTGTCAAAATGGGAAGTGAGAAAAATAGTTTTCAGGAACTAAAAAGGAAAGTTAAGTAAGGTACCTGTATTGTCTCTATCAGATTATATGGGGAATTTTGTAGTATATCTCGATGTTTCACATAGATGACGAGATTACGTGCTTATGTAGCATGACAAAGTCATTAGGTATGCATCACACCAGTTAATGGATTATGAGAAGGTTTATCCTACTTATGATCTATAATGGGCAGCTGTAGTTTTTGAATTAAAAATTTGAAGATAGTATTTATACGGTGAAAAGTGTGAGATATACATGTACTCTAAGAGTCTGAAATATATCTTCACACAAAAGGAGTTGAATATAAGGTAGAGAAGGTAATTAGAATGGATAAGAGATTTCGACGTTGATATGTTATATCATAAATGGAAGGTAAACATAGAAGCCGATGCGTTAAGTAAGAAGGGTAGGGAAAAGTTATCGATGTTAACAACTCAGAATGAGTTAATAACGGGAATGGTGAAAACAGAGTTAGAGGTTAAATTGTGGAATTAAGTGGTAGAAATGTTATTCACAGTGTAGACTCAATCCACGATACTTGAATGAGTTAAGTAACTACAACTAGGTAATGAGGAATGTACGCGAATGAAGAAGAGGATGCATGATGAAGAGAAGATCAAGTATAATCTTGTTTTGAAGGAGGAATTTGAGTTTCAAATAATTCTAAGTTAAAAGCTAATGAAAGGGTAATAAACGTAATGTGTCAATAAGTATTTAACTTCCAACTCAAATTATTGATAGGAAGTGACAAGTCATGAATAATAAGTTAATACCTTCGGTGAAGGTGAAATGAAAGAACCTCAATGTTGTAGAAGCATTGTGCGAACTCAAGATTAAAATAAAGGAAAATTTTTCCTCAATGGTGTATGTATTATTAGCGTGATTCTGGGGACAGAATCCTTATAAGGGGGGAAGAGTGTAACGCCCTAGAAATTTTGGATTTTTGAGAATTAAATTTTTATTTTTATTATGTGGGTTAAATGAATTTAATTAATTATTTATGGGAGTAAGCTAATTGAAGATCGTTCTATGACCTAGACATATCGGAATGTTGTAGTATTTTGGCTATGTGATAGAATTAAAGTGTTTGAATTTCCAAGACGAAAATAAAAGCTTTCCGAGAAATTTTTCGAAAAACACTATTCACGCATTTAAACAAGAATTATTTTTGAACTTCCGAGAAATACGTAATGATAGAATATCGAGGTGAGATAGAATATCGAGGTGAGATAGAATATCCAATAATATTTCAGTTATGGCAAACACAGTTTTTCGTCTGCGGACTTAAAACCTAACGATTAGGGAAAGTGAGTTCCGAGAAAAAAATGTAATACATATAACGAATTAAAGCGTTAATCGTATAATACGTAGGTATTGTACGAGGTAATGAATACGAGTATAATACGAGGTGTTATACGAGTATGAATGAATGATGGTATGTCGTATGTGAATAAGTATACGAAGTGGAATACGAGATTAATACGTAAATTATACGTTATAAGGCTTTAAGCCAAATGTAATGGACTTGTAGGATTGTGTAGAACATTGTAAAGTCCAATGAGAATTGTTAAGGCCCAAGTATTGAAATGGGTAAGTCCAATAGGAATTAATGTGTAAGCCCAATGCAAGCTAATGGTAAAGCCCAAAGAATTATTAATGTAAGCCCAAGTATAAGTTAAGCTAAAAGCCCAAAGTATGAACTTATGGGTTATTGGATGGTTTAAACCCATCGGTGGTCCAAAGTAATGAGCAAGTAATTAATGTGATAAGCAAGTAAAGTGCTTATGTGTGATCAACAAGCAAATGATAAGCTAGGTGATTAACAAGTAAACTTAAAGGCTAAGTTATGTGATTAACAAGTATACTTAATGGTTAAGTATATGTGATGCCCAAGTATTGGATAGATGTTGTGATGGCCAAATAAAGAGTGTGATGATCAAGTAGACTTAATGGCCAAGTTTACTTAATAGCTAGGTAATGAATAGTAAGAAGGTGATTAAGGAGGTGGGATGGCCTAAATGTCCACAATGCCCTAGCTTAGGATTGCCTATAAATAGAGAAGCCTCACTTCATTTGTTGGTTGATAAATTTCTCCCAACTCCTCTCAAGTTAAACAACTTATTGGTTAGAGAGAATAAGCACTTATAAGTCAAACTTCCATTATGAGATTTTCAAGAAGCAAGAAGGAGATTAAAGCTTAGTCAAGTGATCTTCATAGGTAAGGACTTAAACCATAATTCTCTTTCTCTTCCATTGGTAGGGAGGTGGGTAGTGGTAGAACATGTATGCTAAGGAATGATAGGAATGAGTAATCAAAGGGCTTAAGTCTTAATAAGTCGTATAAGTCATGAATACGTAATTCAAACTTAATCAAGTTGTGAACTCATGAGGAACTTAGATGAACTTCTCATATGTTTACTTTAATAAGATTGTATGATAATAAGAAGCAAGGATGATTGTTAAAAGATTTAAGCTATGATAAGTCATGCAAAGTGAATTCATAAGTAGTTCATACTTTTACAAGTTATAGACTAATAAATAACAAGTAATAACTTATCATGTCAATAAGTTAATGAAGTATGTATGTCAAGATATTAGTATGTTGGATATGATATGAGAACATAGAGTAAAGGACTTAAATCAATAATAAGTCATAAGTAAATGAAATCATGAAAGTTATAAGTTGATAAGCCATGAATTTATGAAAAATAAGTCAAAACCTAATTTGAAAATAAGTTAATATAATAAGTAGTTTAAAATGTTTATATGATGGTTAAAATCCATTTAGAACAATGATCAAATCGTTAGTAAAGAAGGTATACCGGAATTCACACGATTGGACGTTAAGCGTCGAATTTGTGAAATTCTCGGAATGGAAGTCGTATTTTGTGTTTGAGCTTGGAAACATTGGTTTTTAATGGAGACAAGTCATATTTGGCATTATAGAGTTGAGGACTCAAAAATGACCGGATTCCGACTTAGAACGAAGAAACGCGCGTTGAACGTTCACGAACGTTTATCGTTTTTGTTAAAATGAACTAATAGGTCTAATTTTAGCAAACAAAGTCAAATAGATAAAATTATTGCATGAATGCATAGAGTATGTAATTTGTGAACCGTAGGCTTTTGAACGAGCCAATTCAGACTTATAACGAAGAAGTTATGCGTCCGGGAAGTTCACAAGATTGAAAATCTGCAAAATTTTTCTAAGGCACAGAGTTGGCGTCGCGGCGCCAACCCAAGGCCAAATGGTGGGCGCAGTAGCTATAATAATGATGTCGAGGCATCTTTTGTTAACTCATGGCCGTGGTAGTGAGGATGTTAGTAAGCAGTGAGGAAGGATGATTAACTCGAAATGAGTTCTATTAATGAAGTAAATCCACGTAAGACATAGAAGAGAAAGAAGTTGGTAAGAATAATGTAAAATATAATGGAAAGCCGGAACCAATAATAACAAATCTAATATATGATTAGATTGAGATGAAGGGTAAGATTCATTAGGAACCATGTATGTTCATTCATAACCTAATGTGGTATGTTATGTGGTTATGTGTTGTAGAGACCGTAAAGATTGAAAGGAAAAGTTATTATCTCATGTGCGGTTACCAAGGCAAGTTTTTCTTAAACGCTTGTCTAACCTTCGTGTTAGCCAAGTTTTCTGGGATTCATGTTATGAGATGCATGAAGTGTTTTACTAAAGGGTCGATGCCAATTTTATCTCGTCTAGACTAATCTTGAAGAGTTGATTGATTTATTTTTAAGTCTTTCAATATAGAATTGTTAACGCTATCCTACGCCAATTGTTTGGTACGGATTCAAGGTAAGCATAAGTATGAGTAAACAAATATATTTTCATCGATTCGATGGGCACGCGAGGTTGCCAAAACTTGAATGTATATACGTTTAACAGGATGTAGTGTTGATCAACATAGAGTACTATGGGTCGATCACCCGTAAGTGCTCAATAAGCTATCTTACGGACTTACGAACTTAGTGTCGGGTGGTCCTTTTCAAAGAAATTATAAAATGCTCATGGTCTTGAGCCAGAATTGATGTTTTACTGAATATTGTTATTGTAAAACATTTTGAAGGAAAAGAAATGCTATTTTGAATTATTAATAGTACTTCGTAACTATTGTTCAGTTACTGAAGATATACGATTTCTATGTTTCGAGCATGTTGTTTAAAAGAAATTGTTGTACTTGATGAGCTTGTTATGCTCACTCTTGCTTGAACCATATGAATGCAGCTAGGACCGAACGAACGAACCGAGGGATCTGACAAGGATAGAGGCAAGATGAAGCTGAACGATTTTATTACCTTGTAATAAGCTAGTAAGTTGTATATATTATAGTATGATGAACAAAAAATGTAATGGTTATAGAACTTGGGAACGGGATGTAATATTATTAATGTAATAAGAATGTCATTGATACACACATTTTGATGTCATTTCAAAAGAATGAATGTACAGTTATGAGTATCGTGTAGCACCATTTGTCGGGTTGGAAGATACCCGGATTTGGGGGCGTCACAATTTTAGTTTGGATGTGCACACACTTGACCATTATAATTTAAGAGGCAAAATACAAGGAGTTACATAGTTGATGTAATTGACAAGATTTGTCTACCTATTTATTTATATATAGTTTGTTGTGCACACACAAGGCTATATACATTTGAAATGGGATCCTTATTCTCACTAGCATATCTTTAATTAGATATTGCCGAACTATATAAGTGATGGTAATATAGTTTGAAGAAAATAGTGGGAGATACCAATTTAAAACAAGACCTAAATTATTTTGATAATTAATAAAAGAATGTATGGTAAAATGTTGTTAATAACAAATTCATTTACAGAATTTTACAATGTCTAAATTACTATCACTGCGACGAATATTAGATGCTAAATTAATCGAACCGAATTACTCGGATTGGTTAAGGAATTGAGAATAGTTCTCATGGCTGAAAAGCTATCTTATGTCCTTAATACGCCTATCCCTGCAATGGTTGCAGACAATGCCTCTGAGGAAAAGATTGATACTTTTAGAAAGTGGCAAAATGATGCACAGTTGGCTCAATGCATCATGCTCGCATCCATGAGTAACGAGCTTCAACGTCAGCATGAAACTATGGATGCTTCTACTATGCTCCTATACGTCAAGTCGTTGATGGTGAGGAAAGTAGGACTAATAGATATCAGATATCTAAGGAGCTCTTCCGATTTAGAATGACCAATGACACTACAGTATAGACACATGTCCCAAACATGATCAATTTGATTGAAAAATTAGGACAATGGGTTTTGTCATGGATGGAGAGTTGAACCAAGATTCGATCTTGAACTCACTCCCGGACTCCTTTCACAATTGTTGTGATTTTTATATGAACAAGCTAGATATCAGCCTTGCTGATTTGCTTAACATGTTAAAAAATGTTGAGAGTCACTTTCCAACCAAGAAAGACCATGTCTTATTGGTAGGGGCCAAAGGATCTTCTGAAAAGTAGAACGATTCAAAGAAGGTAAATAGAAAGGCAAAAACAAAGGATAATAAGAACAAAACTGATACGGATAGCAAAGGAGTTTGCTTCCACTGCAATAAGCCTGGACACTGGAAAGAAACTGCGAGAAGCATCTTGCAGAGCTAACTAGAAGAAGCTTAGTGAAGTTTCGATTACAACTATAATTTTGTTCATGATTTAAAATAAATTTTTCTGTAAGTCAAGGTTCTACTTGGGTATTGGATACCAGCTTTGGTTATCATAAATATAGATTTATGAAGGGACCAAGCAGAAGTAGAAATCTAAACAAAGATAAGTAATCCTATGTGTGGGAAATAAAGCATAGGTTACCACATTAACCATAGGAACTTATAGTTTAGCATAGCCTACGACCAAGTCTATTAAGTCAATAAGTTGTTATTATATTCCAGTTCTCGTTGGAAATATTATTACCATTTTATTGTTGGACAATGAAATCTTTGGTATTATATTTAAGAACAATTGTTGTTCTATTTATAATAATAATGTTTTGTATAGGATTATAATATTACATAATAGATTTTGTATACTTGACTTACGTGAAAATAATTTTGCAAATTGAACAAACTAGTATAAAAAAAGAAGATGATCATTCAAAGAGTTGAATGTGTGTATTTGTTGAAATACATGTATGAATTATTTGAAAGGTTAAAAGAATTCAGAAGTGAAAAAAATTGGGAAAGTATTAAGATTCTTTGATTTGATCAAGGAATAAATACTTGTGCAATAAGTTTCTAGATCATCTCAAATGGTTTTCTCATAATGGACGCCTCCCGATACGTAATAATTGATTGATGTATCTAAAAGGAAAAATCGTACCTTGTTGGACATGGTGCAGTCTATAATGATTTTACCGGCATTCCAGTATCCTTCTGGGGTCATGTCCTAGAAATGGTTGTATATCTACGAAAAGGTAACCTCAAAATCTGGCCCCAAGACTCCATAAAAGTTATGGACAGGGAGGATTCCTAAGCTTAAGTATGTTAAGATAAGGGATTGTCCAACTTATGTGAAAAGGTTTCAAAGGATAAGCTTGGGACAAGATTTGACAAGTGTTGATTTGTGGGACATCCTAAAGTAAGTTTAGGGTATATGTTCTATAATCCTACTTAACAAAAGGTGTTTGTTGCGAAACACGCTACCTTCTAAGATAAATGTGTTTATCATTAAAGGGGCTAGTGGGAGGATAATAGATCTTGAAGAGTTCAAGAACCACAAAACACTATAAGTTAAATAAGAGGAACCTGTAGATAGACCTATTGTACCTACTTCACAAATCAATCAGAATGCGAATAGTACCAAGATACCGGAGGTATGGATTCATCATGGATGATGATGATGAGGTACGCATCATAGAAGATGATGATCCAGTTACATACGATGAGGTAAGAGTTGTAGACACTTAGAGAAATGGATTGAAGCAAGCTTCTCAAATATGGAACATTCTTTTTGATGAGATAATCAAAAGAGTTTGATTTTATCAAAAACAAGAATGAACCTAGTGTGTACAAAAGGGTCAGTGGGAGCGTCATGACATTTCTAGTATTATATGTCGATATATTATGGATAAGGAATGACATACTAATGCTACAATCAGTAAAGATAAAGTTGTCTAAACATTCCTCCATGAATGATTTGGGAAGAGTATCTTAATTGGGGATACAAATCTATATAGATAGATTTAAAAGGATGCTCGACTTAACCCAAGGAACGTATATTCATTTGATGCTAAAGTCGTTTAGCATGACTAACTCCATGGGATGTCTCATGATGATGAGCCTTGGAGTGTATCTCTCTTAATAGTCCCCATAGACTCCTAAAAGAGAGATCGCATGAGTAACTATCATGTATGCAATAAAATGTACGAGACTTGATGTTGCTTAGTTATATTCTGGAGAAGTTCACTGTGAGTCAGTGAAAAACATCTTAAAGTACTTAAGCAACACTAAGGATGTGATCATATTCATGTTGGGTCTGAATTAAAACTAGAGGGCTTAACAGACTCAAGTTTTTTAGACAGACCAAGACGACAGAAAATCCATTTTAATGTAAAGGGTTACCTTGAAAAGTGGTGCAGTGAATTGGAAAGGTTCCAAACAGTAAAGAGTTGCTGGTTTAGTGATAAAGACAAAGTATATAGCTGTAAATGAAGCTGCAAGTTGATTGTTTGGATAAAAGTTCATTACAGAACTAGGAATAGTTCTTAAGTCTCATCTTGGATCTAAACATGTGTTGTGGCACTTTCATTTGATTATAGGAATCATTGAAAGATGGGAAATCACTAAAGAGATAGTGGACTCTCAAGAACAACATTACATATCCATTAACTAAAGCTTATCCAACAGCAGGATAATCGTCACTTAGAGAAGAAGGGTATGAGATACCATGACGATTGGCTTTAGTGCAAGTGGGAGATTGAAAGTAGTATGCACATAAGCCAATCATGTTTGATGATAAAGCATATACATTGTAACAATCTTATTCATTTATTAATAAAAATTATTAATTTATTAAAGGCTTTTAATTATCTACATGATGCTGCTTTATAATATGTGATAAACCCATAGTTTTAAACAATGCTTTTAGAATAATGATGATTATCATTCTAATGAGATCTAAATTCTTAGAAAGCTTAAAACTAAAATAGTTCCCAATCGTTGGATTACTAAATTGGGGATTAATGAATCCGGATAGATTGGTACGTACGTTGCTTGCTCATTGGATGAGTATGATTGATCTCATGATCATTTGTGTGGAGACACTAAAGCAAGTATGTAGGTGCTTATTAAAGAATAAGCTCATTGAACGTGGCTCGCTAAGGAATACCTAATGGAGTTTTACTTGCCTGTCAATAGGAGTTCCTGTAGTGATAATAGTGATCCTTGGACTTGAGATCATCATAGTATCTTGTGTATGATGAGTTATACTTTGACTTATTCCTTAAGACCCTTAGGGTATATCAAAGGGTATGCTTGGGTATAATAAGTTGTACATGGAGACAATGTATGATCAATAAAGAATCTACCTCTTCTAGTAAAAGAAGAGAAATGTCCTATGTGATTCGATAAATGACAACCCAATAGTCTTTGGCCAAGGTAGAATAAAATTAGAAAGGAGTTTCTAATTTGCATGATTTGGAGTTGTGCATTTAAGAGTCGTGAAAGTCCAATAATAATCTAGAAGGGGGGGGGGGTTGAATAGATTATTAGAGATTAAAAATTATCTTAGGCCTTTTTGAATTTTTTTTTGTATAATTAATTTGTAGTGTTAGAAATTAATATGCAAGACAGTAAAAAATCAATCACACAATGCACAGAGATTTGTCTGGTTCACAACATACATCCCGGGTATGCTGCTACGTCCAGTCTCAAGCTCCTCTCCAGGACTTGAGATCCTATTACTATCAGTAATAAAAACTCCTTCAACAGGCGAAGAAGCCTTTACAAAGTTTTATAGTTAAACTTCCAACTGTTCCCAACTAATCTATCTTGGACAGCAAGCTCCCCGCTCCCTCCTCAAGCTTAGTTGTACTTCTTTTGAGTTCAGTTCTATTCTATGATCTGGTCTTGAAACAAAAGCCTCTTCCTCACCTCACAAGTACACTAGAGACCCAACTTCCGTCACGACCTCTCTAAGACTCGGGTCTCTGGTCAAAAATTACTCTGCCTTTTCTCACGGTGTACATAAAATAAACTAACTCTGACTTTTTCTCCTTTTTACAAATGATTTACAATAATGTGCTTCTAAAATAAGCAGATAACAATTTAGTACAGATTGATGCTTCTCAAATAAGCAAATAAGAATTTAGTACAGATTCATGCTTCTTAAATAAGCAGATATAATTTAGTATATATTGATGCTTCTTAAATAAGCAGATATCAATTAAAGAGCAAATGTATTTATAAAAGTTCAAGGACTTTTATACTTTGAGAAAATATGCTTCTTAGTAAGCAGATGGTAATTTGTGCTTAGATTAAATAATGCTTCTGTGTAAGCAAATATGTAAATTATGTACTCTTATAAAAGTTTAAATAACTTTTATATTTTATGTGAAAAAGTGCTTCTTGAATAAGCAAATAGATCAATTTTAGCTTTTACTCAAAAATGCTTCTGTTTAAGTAGATATATAAATTTAATGCAAACTTATAAAGAATTATTTATTCTTTATGAGTAAAGAAAAAGTCACTTTAAGTTTAAATAACTTTATAGAGTGAAAATGCTTCTAAGTAAGCAAATAAGTTATTTTAGACTTTGAATCAAATATGCTTCTAATTAAGCAGATATATTCAATTAAGTTTGTAAAATAAAAGTTTAAATAACTTTTATATTATGCAACAAGTATTTTATGAATAAATGAATTTATGATTAAATACTTGTGATGACAGATATCAAGTATAATAAATAAATCAATTAAGCAATTATTGATATAACAAATATTATTGTTTAACTCAAACAATATATAAGAATATTTTATCTATTATGTGAATTTTTATAAATAGTGTCACTTGGTACTATAAGGAATCGTACGATCGGATTCCTTTCCGTAGAGGTTTATCTCCGTAGCCTTGCGGCGCCCAAGTATAACAGAATTTATAATTTTCACAATTGATATCTATATAAATATTTTCGAATAGATCACTACGATTCTCAAATTCGGTTCGGATGACTACTCTTTTTGGAGTAGTATCTCAGTGTTGTTTTGAGCTATCAAGTGTCGTATCTATTTTACGATATTTATATAAATAATATCAATAAAAGGTTACTGAAGACTATAATGAATCATACGGTCGGATTCCTCTCCGTAGAGGTTTATCTCCGTAGCTTTGCGGCGCCCAAGTATTCTTTTATTTGATAAATAGATAAAATATAGATATATAGAATTGTGTAGAACAATTTATATTTGTATATCTATAAATATAAATAAGCAACAGATAATTTAAATAAATAAATCAAACAACTTATCTCAATTTGCCTAGACCAATTTCCTCTTCTCAAATAATCAGAACTTTTATAAGAAGAGAGAGAAAGCTTTTTAGAGAGAGAGTATGTGAGAGAGAAAATAAGCTTTTCTTTTTAAGTGAATTGGCAAATTGAAAATGAAAGAAAGGCCTCCTATTTATAGATTTTTGAAGTCAGGAGTAAAATGATAATTTTGAAAATTTGATTTTGAATGAACGATTTTGATCAAATATTTTTGAAATTAACGGTTCAGATTGGAACAGATTTTATATGGAAGAAGTTGGAATTTCGCCTGGGCCGAAATCAACCAACTTTAGCATTTAATACATTTATTATGTATGCATTACTTATTATTATATGTATGCATGCATGTTGGCTTGGTTTTATATATATATATATATATATACACACTCAAATGTATTATATGCATGCTCGGTTTCCATATTAAATTATTAATGCATGCATGATTTAAAGACACATGAATTGATAATATAATACAATACATATAATATATAATACGGTTTCTATATTATAATATATATTTACGGTTTTTGGTAAATATAATTATATAAAATTTATATTACATATATATATAAAATAATAAAATAATTTTGCCCAATTTTAAAATAAAATAATTTTTGAGATTTAAAGACACATGAATCGTCACATGTACCAAAATAAATTTTTAGCCCATATTCTTTTAATCACTTGGTCTTTTATTGCTCATTTTGATCATATTTAATTTGCTCACACATGTATTACAACTCATACACGGTTTTGGTCAAAAACTTTGCCAACACATGCTCATTTATTATGTAGATTATAATACTCCATCTGTTCCTAAAAGATTGTCGTTTAAAGTTAATGCACACAGATTAAGAAATATAATTAATACCTAACGAAAATATTATACTACCTTTATTAATTGTCTCAACCAATTATTCTCCTCCCAATGTTTCTTATTCAATTCAACCAATTAACTTCTTATTCAACCAATTACTACTTGGATTATAGTATTAAATTGAATAAGAATCACTGGGAAGGGAATAAAATTTAAATAGAAGAAAGTTTTAAATAAGGATAAAGTAGGGAAAAAATAGCTAATGTGTATTGATAAACTCAAAACGACAAATTTTTTGGAACAAAAATTACTTTCTAAAATGACAATCTTTTAGAAACGGAGGGAGTAATATATATATACATGCATGTATGGTATATCTTATATATATAATACAACACATTTAATATATATATATATATATATATATATATATATATATATATATATATATATATATATATTTAATGAGCGCGCACACATTATCTACACACGGTTTATTAGTCCCACAATAAATATCACAATGCGCACACGGTTAAAAGGAAGATGACAGCATGCATGCATATGCATTTGTTATATATTTTGACCAAATGTGAAACCATGCCAGCACACTTAGATATACACACACTTGCACATTTACTAAAGAATGCATACATAGAAGATATATATATCTATAGTACAGATGTAAGTATATAATATATATAATAGTTTTATATAGGTGTATGCATGCATGCATGCATGCGTTTCATATATATATATATATAAAATATTATGCACACATGAAACTTATATAGTATTTAATGATTTCATACTTATATAACACTTGTAAATATGTTGACACTATATATATAACACACACGCCTATATGTATACTATATATATATCATATCTAAAAAATGCAAAAAAAAAACTTACAATTAGTAATGATTATAACTTATATATATACATACTGTTACGCTATATACATATATATATATATATATATATATATATATATAACTTATATTATATTATATATAAGCAATAACATAATTTTACATAATTTAAAAAAAAAACTTTTGAGATTTTTAAATAATAAAATTTGAGAATAAATATAAAATGCACACATGTAAAAAAAATGATTTAAACAACATTTTCATCTTCTTTTCAAATTCGGTCAAACAAGCATTTGATAATCAACATATAACTTTTGTCCCACAATGCATGACCCAATTGATTTAACATTTTAAACATCAAGATCAAGATAATCAATTAAATAAGATTTATAAAATATTTTTGGTCAAAGTAAATAAGATAAATAAAACAATTATGATATAAATCCTATGGAGAGGATTCTACCCTTTTAATTAATTTATTTACTAGTTATTGTTATCATCAAAATAAAGCTAAAAGTTGGAGACCCAACAAGTCGAAATACATATAATTAAATAAAATAAGACTAGACAGTAATTCCATGTCTTATATTTAATTGGGACATTGTATGGTGGAATGATTGAATTGTACGGTAACTATTTACTCAAAGGTTCTTTTATGATTAATATTGAAATCTATATTATCTGGAAAGTCGTTGATCGCTAGGGAGGCTAATCCCTATTGTAGAATAAATATTATTTATTTAAATAAATAAATTTAATTTATTTATTTAAATAAGATTAGAATTGTTCTAATTGATTTATTCACAAACGGTTTAATATGGAGAACCTAAAGGGTCACACCATAAAAGGAAGAATAATTATTTAAGAAGTTAATGTCATAATCGTAATAATAAGTTAAGTATATTTAATTTAATCTACGGTGATAGAATAAATTAAATAGCTTAATATTTATTATTTAATATTTTGAAAATATTAAATATAAATTAATAAGAGCAGTCTTATTATTATTATTACTATTATTATTATTTAATTCCTAAAGGAGTTTGGGAATTAATTAATAAAAGTACTCTCAAATATCCTAATAAATCAGGAGGCAAATTAATTAAAAGAGTTTAATTAATTATCCCTAATAAGATTAGGGAGCTTAATTAATTAAAAGAATTTAATTAATTAAATAAAACCCAATTCCTTAATTGTTAAGGAGGGTTGCCTACATCTATAAATAAGAGGAGTCTTATTATGGGTGTGGTGGTTGACACTTTCACAACACGTGAATACGTAATTCCAATAGTTGGGAGAGTACGCCTTTTTCTATAGAGATAGAAAAACTAGGGTTTTGCCAAACACCCATCTTCTTGAATCTCTATTCTTTCTTGGTGGATCACCTCTAGAGGCCAAACACTTGGGTGGCTAACGTTGATCAAAAGAAGTAACCAAACCCAGTGGATTCAAGTTGAACGCGAAAAGGATTGGAGGTGAACTTATACCTGAGGAAGCTCGAATCCTCAAGGGTATGATTCTTGTTCTTTCTTTTCGCTTAATTAATAATTACATGATAAAGGATGATCCGTATATGGTTTGTAAAATTTTAAAACTCGATTTTTCACGCTTTAATTTATTTGTGCAATTTGATTGCCTTCATGAATATTACAAACCTAACAGGTTCGACAACAGTTTATATATATAAGTATATATATTTATAGAAAAGCAAGTAAATGCTCCGGACGTGAGTCCAGGCTTTATATATAGAAAAACAAGTATATATATATATATATATATATATATATATATATAAAAAAGTATATATATACAGACAAAAATGAAAATCATAGACCGAAGTCCGCATACACACACAACACGACTCTCAATGTGAAGAATGGTGTGTGCAAATATGAAGAAAAAGGATTTATAATGTGTAAGAAAGCTTACAGTGGGCTGTCAAAGAAGACTTCTATGACTATAAGTGGATGAATACTCGGCTCCCGCAGGTAAAAATATTACAAGTGTTTAAAATGAGAAAGCACTCAATATGGGGTATGTACAAAGCAAATTGGACAGGGCTTCCTCGCCTTTTTTTCTCTTGAATATGTTCACCCCAAGCTCTATATTTATAGAGCTGGGAGCCGCAGGTTTACCTGTGGCAGTCGCAGATGCACCTGTGGCTGCCCGGGGTGCCCTGGGCTCTACGGGTCCCATCGTCTTAAAGTACGTGCACACTTGCAACGTGATGTCCACTCGAACTTGTAGAACTTCAATTCGAGCATCCGATTAAGGTGCATAAGACCTATTTTGGACTGCTGTTATCGAGAGTTGCGCAATGACATGGGATTAGTGGTTGTACGAAGTCAGGAAGATAGAATCATATCCTATCTCTTCAAGCCTCAAATTCTATCTGGTGTGCTTCCTTGCGTAGTAGTCACTCGGGATTGCAACTCCATGGTTCTTGTGGGACATTGTTGTGTAGAATGTATGTTGATTGTTGTTTGTTGAGACGGCGCCATGTGGGGTTGAGGTGACAGTTTGATGACTTTTCCCTTCACTGGGGTTATCTCCAGTTTTGGCAGATAAAGTAGACGTTGCTTAGGTTTATCTCTGAGGTTGGATCGCTATAAGTGTTGAAGGCCCTCAGGGTTGTCTTTGAGGTGTTCCTTTCCTCCCGAGGTAATCTCCGGGTTTGGGAATTGAGTGCCTCGGTGTGAGTCCCGAGGTTGAAGCTGACTGCATGCATTTGAAACAAGCATTTCCGGGGTCATCTCCGGAACTGCAACTGCATTCCTTGGGGTTATCTCCAAGGTTGATATTGTCTTTCCCGGTGTTGTTTTCGGGACTGAGACTGAATATCTCGGGGTTATCTCCAAGATGAATCGGCCTTTTCCAGTGGAATTTTCGGTATTTGCACTACTTTTCTCGGGGTTATCTCCGAGATAGGGAAATAATACTCCCAATGTGTTTTTCGGGGTTGAAACTGAACTTCCAGTGGTATTTTTGGGATTAAGCTGAGCTATCTTCTAGGGTTATCTCTGAAAGAAGATTCCGTACTTCCTGCAATGTTAGTAACATGTATGTAAAAAATTTTAAGTGTCTACAGATGATCCTCTTTATCATATTCATGCAATGCAATGGCATGGATAGGATAAAGAATACTAGACACTTGAAATGCAATAAGATGATTATGATGATATGCATGACAACATGATGCAAATGTATGTGGTTTGTTGGATTGTCTTCCAACATGATGGGATGATTACCGGCTCCCTGTTGCTTCTACCAGGGATGGCAATAAATAACCAGCTTGATGAACTATCTCAGACGTGTGATCGATAGCTACCAGGAATCTCTAGGACTGTTGACGTTGGGGCTATCACCAAAGTCTTGAATCCTTGATACATACTTTATCCTGAAGATGTATCTCTCACGTATAAGAGACTCTATGGGGATGGGTTTTGTCTGTTGAGGATGTGTATAACATATTCCATCATCGGTCCTCCCCGATGAGGATGTTTTTCCCTGGTTTGTATCGCTAGGTCCTTCCACTATTCTGTTGGAGTTACTGCCAACAGTCGGTGTTGTCAGGGTTGCCTAACCTTCATTAACATGTGTATCAATGGATAAGATCCCTGCTGAGGATAATGTCAAGGCTGCTTGACCTTCATTGACGTGTGCATCAACGGTTGTAAAATACATGATACCCCCACCGGGGACCATGTAAAGGTTTCTTGAACTTCATTGACGTGTATATCAATGGTTGAAAATGTGTGACGCCCCCACTGGGGAACATGTCAAGGCTGCTTGACCTTCATTGACGTGTATATTAATGGTTGAAAATGCGTGATGCCCCCGCCGGGGACCATGTCAAGGCTGCTTGACCTTCATTGACATGTATATCAATGGTTGAAAATGCGTGATGCCCCTACCAGGGAACTTGAACATTAATGTATGGAAATGCGTGATGTCCCCTCCAGGGAAACAGTTTTAGGGCTACGACCCTGCACTGACGGCATCGGACCTTTGCGAGGTATTTCCGAATGTAATTTGCAACAGATGAGATCATCGGTATAGTGTACCCTATGTTTGGGCGAAGACCAATGAGTGTTATGTAAAGCCAGAGTTTGGCCCGTGAAAACCAAGATTTCTGGCTATTCCGCTCAATTGCGTAGCATTTTTATTCCTGATTTGGCCTTTTCAGCCTATAAGAACTCCTTTGTAACTCGAACTGGACCAAGCCAGAGGGGTGGGTCCCATTCTCGCTATATCTTTTGATAGGCCTCTGTTAGATGTAGGGCGTCTGTGCCCCATTTCCCTGTATTTCTAGCTTGTACAAAGATGTATTAGATGATGATATACTTAGGAATGTATGTATAGTTTTCCATTCCTTATATCATATTGTCATCTATTGTTGATCATGCATGTATTATGTTATGCATATGTATGTATGTCTAGAGATATTCAGCATTGACCCCTGGATGGTCTTATAACACGGCCCGTACAGATGTCTTCTTCGACAGTTAACTGTATTGATCATACCCCACCAGTATTGGTGGCATCCCATCTAAGATCGTGGTATGATAGTATGTCACCTTTAGATAGGGTGACTTTAGATCAGTTGTTACAGTATACTATGACTCTCCTGATGTTTTAGGTTCCCGCAAGCTTTGTAGAGGGTATGCTGGAGCATTGGATACCGGAGAGATAGGTCTTCTGGTTTGGCATCCAAGATTTAACTCCTACTCTAGAGGAGTATGTACGGTTGATGGCGCTGCTTTTGGACAGACCTTGAACGCATATGGCCATCGATGACATGAGCCGACAGTTTATGACTCTGAGCGGGTTGAGGCCGAGAGTTGTGCATGATGAGATCACATCCAGTCATGTTGTATCCCAGCATTTTCTGACGGACGGATTTGGCTCTAAGGATAGTTACACACGACACTCCAGGGATTTCACCATGCCAGAGGATCATTGGCACTCAACTAGAGTAGATGTACTGCTACTATGCGTGTTGTCGTATGTATACATGCCACGGTACATGGATGAGCTAGATATTGGTGTCTTCATGGCAGGGAGAGCTCTCAAGGAGGGTCACACCATTGTACCGATGATCATCGTAGAGACGTTGAGGTCAGCCACATATTACAGCACTTACCCTGCAGAGGTATTCACAGGCAGCTCGGTCATGTTGTACGTGTGGTTTATGTCACACTTGAGATCGATTGGCAGTTTTAGATGGCATGGGTATTATTTCACCCATGATATAGCCATATCATACTCCTTCCAGCCTGCAGAGTGTACAGATCCTGCATCTTGGTCCGTTTTCCTGGAAGGGATCAAAGATCTGTTTGATATATTACCGTGTACATGGCTTAGCTCACCTTATAGCTTCATCACCCATGCTCTGGGCATGGATTATCTCCCTCTAGCTGGTTTGAGGGGCATGACTACTTACCACCCACTGGCCGTGATGTGTTAGTTTCACCAGTTCCAGGATTTTCATCCTTTTGTGGGGGCATTGAGTCAGCGCTTATCTTCTCGCCACTTATTAGCAGAGGATAGATCCAGGTTGTATGCCTATTTGGATCAGCGTAAACTAGCTGAGTTTTCCGTCAGCCATTCGGGTTGGTCTGCAGAGTATTCCACATGAATGGAGACAAAGACGACATTGACTATGGCAGTATCCACAGTACATGGGATTGATTCCGATGATGGGGAGCCAATGGAGGAGGATTTTATTCCCACGAAGGAGGATTTGACTATTGGGTTGCCAACAGTTGTGATGGATTCTCCTAGTATGAGCGCTACTGTAATTCAACATTTAGCACAATATCTGGAGCAGAGTCTACATCTGATGAACTTTGAGAGAGATCAGACTAGGGCCTTGATGTTGACAACTCTTGATGGGAGAGACGCAACTCTATTAGAGAGAGACGAGGCCAGATCAGCCAGAGATGCCTTGATTATAGAGCAGGATGCTGCCCTATCTTCTCGGGATGTGGCCATCACAGACAGTACTTCAGTGAGATCCCTTACGACTGACATCCTTGCCGATATGAGTGCATATATTGATGAGCATCATGCCACCATGAAGTTAGCCTCGGATCTGCTAGCTCGTGTAGATACCATTGGGAAGGAGCTTGCAACGTTACCTCCTTCTTCGGAGAGGGATGCTATATTAGATCTGATAGTCCGTATATATACAGATCCGTAGATAGACTTGTATTTTCCTGCACAGACTAGCTTATCCATTTTTTCATGTACAACACATATTATATATATCAAACAATATTATATATGGCAGGGGAAATATATTTTGATTCACTTTCCTTTCAGTTGTGCCTTGTTACTTGCTTGATATTTGTCTTTTTCTTCAGGGCTTATGATCTTGATGCATTCTGAACTCATCCTTAATGTGTGGACATTGAGACGTCGCAGGATCTTTCAGAATGGATCATTGATCTGTGTGTATCCCTACCATCTTTGGTGTCTTGGGACTGGTTTCTGTATGTAGATGTGGAGAAGAGTGTGGCTTTTCCTCTCTGAGATTGACCGCACCATAGATGGTCACCAGTACTCCTATTTAAGAGGAGCCCAGTTAATTCCATCTCTTATGGATTGGTGTTGCTCTTTGAGGCATAACCATAACTTAGATGGTCGCCGGATTTCCTATTTGTGAGGAGGGGTCAGGTAGTTCCATCCCTTTGGTCTGAAGCCGATGAAATGTGGTGGATTGATGTTTGATCCCAGTACCAGATGACAAGTATTTGTGTTTTGGTAGGGGTTAGACCGAACCATAAATGGCTGCATACGTACTCCTATTGAAGAGGAGATCCGGTCTGCGTAGTTCAAACTTGGTGTAAGAGGTTCAATGCTGAGTGGTGTAGAAGGGTGTAAGAATGTTTTTGTTGTTTTTGTGTAGAAAGGGTAGAAGTATTTTTGTTGTTTTTGTTTTTGTAGAGAAAGGGCAGAAATGTTTTTGTTTTTATTTTATTGCGACTGGGCCATATAGAATATGGTTGCCTACGTACTCCCGGATATCAAAGAGATCAAGTCGACGTAGTTCGCCCCTCGGGACGATTTGCAGCCGAAGAGAAGTCTGAATCCCATATGCAGGCTAAACTGGGGGGGGGGGGAAGAAAGTTTGATCCCATGTTTGGGGACAAACTGCAGGTGTGAAGAAGTTTGATCCTAAGTTCAGGACAAACTGCAAATGTGAAAAAGTTTGATCCTAAGTTCAGGACAAACTGTAGGTGTGAAAGGTTCAATCCCTGGTGGGATAATTGAAATTATATGAAAGGTTTGAAATGAGGTGAAACCAGTCTGCTGGCTTGAAGGGTATGTTTCGCTGAGGGGCAGAAGATTATGTAAAAAGGATTAGAAAACTGGAATGACTAGTGATCTGATGATCCAAAACTAGGATGTTTGCTTGATGGTAACCTCAGACATAGTACTGTTTCACGATGTCCGAGTTGATGAGTTGTGGAAATTCATCGCCTTCCATTTCCTGTAGTCTGAGAGCACCTCCTTTCAATACCTCCTTAACAACAAATGCGCCTTCCCAGTTTGGAGAAAATTTTCCCTTAGATTGATCTTGGTTATCAATGATCTTCTTTAAAACCAATTCATGTTGTTTAAACTGCCGTAGCCGGACTTTTCTATTGTAGGATCTGGCGATCCTTTGTTGATATAATTGACCATGGAAGATAGTCGCGATTTGCCTTTCATCTATTAGAGACAATTGGTGATATCTGTCTTGTACCCATTGGTCTTCATCCAGCTGAGCGTCCATTAATACTCTGAGGGATTCCATTTTCACCTCTATGGGGAGTATTGCTTCCATCCCATAGGCTAATGAGTAGGGGGTTGCCCCAATGGAAGTACGCATTGAAGTTCTGTAGGCTAATAGAGTTAGAGGCAAGAGGTCAGGCCATCCTTTGTGATTGGCGGACATCTTCTGCATGATCTTCTTGATGTTTTTATTAGCCGCTTCAACAGCACCATTCATCTTTGGACGGTAGATGACGGAGTTAAGGTGTTTGATGTTGAATTTACTGCATAACTCCTCCATTATTTTGTTATTGAGGTTCTTAGCATTGTTTGACACAATTACCTCTGGTTGTCCATATCGACAAATGAATTATTTTTGATGAAAACAATGATGACTTCTTTGGTAACCCTAGGGAAGGAGGCTGCTTCTACCCACTTGGTGAAGTAGTCGATCACGGTGAAGATAAATCGATGCCCATTACTGGCTTTGGACTCGATGGGCCAAATCACGTCCATTCCCCACATTGAGAAGGGCCAGGGTGAACTCACATTATGGAGTTCCCTTGGAGGGGCATGGATAGCATTTCCATGCATTTGGCATTGATAGCACCTCTTGATGTGATCATCACAGTCAACTTTGAGCGTAAGCCAATAATGCCCTATTCTGAGGATCTTCTTAACGAGTAGGGGTCCGCTCATGTGTGGGCCACATATTTCACCATGGATTTCATCCATGTGCCTCTGAGCTTGGTCTTTATCCAGACATCTAAGGAGTCCTAATCCTGCATCTCTTTTGTAGAGTGCATCTCCGCTCAGGTAGAATTTCATAGCCATTCGATGGATCCGCCTTTTTTCAATCGGGCTTGCCTCAGCGGGTGTAGATCCATCTCGTGGATACTCCTTAATATGCTGATACCAAGGGTGTTGGATGAGAGATAGCTTATTCAATACTTCTATAATGTAATTCCCATAAGCTGGAGCCTTTTGTATGGCAAATAGGATGCTTGGCATGTTTTCCTTGTCATGCATATTGATCAAGGAGGCCAAAGTTGCTAGCGCATCTGCAAAATCATTCCTATTTCGAGGAATGTGGAGGAAGTGTACTTCTTCGAACTCTGAAGCCATCTGTAAAACTTGCCTATGGTAAGGCATCAAATGTTGCTCTTTGGTTTGATAGATTCCTATGGTTTGTTTGATTACCAACTCTGAATCCCCAAAGACAGTTAACCGTCTGATGCCCATTGAGTGAGTAAGTTTTAGCCCCATGATACAACCTTCATACTCGGCTGTGTTGTTGGTGCTAATAAACTGTAATTTTACGGCGATGGAATACTGTTCCCTCGTACCGGATACTAGAACTGCTCCAGCTCCAGAACCTTCCATGTTAACAGCTCCATCAAAATACATTTTCCACGTATGGCATACATCGTACTGATGGTGTTGCTGAATTATCATGACCCTTTCATCAGAGAAGTATATTTCTAAGGGTTTGTAATCCCCTGCGGGTGCGGCGGCCAGTTGATCCGCAATTCCTTGTCCTTTAATGGACTTTTGTGTCACGTATACGATGTCAAATTGTTGCAGAATCAACTTCCATCTGGAAAGTCGACAATTCAGTATGGGCTTACTGAACACGTATTTGAGAGGATCCACGCAGGATATGAGATGGGTTATGTGACCATGGAGGTAATGCTATAAACTTATGGAAGCCCATGCTAAAGCACAACAAGTCTTCTCAATCAGAGTGTACTTGTGTTCACTGCTGCTGAATCTTTTGCTAAGGTAATAGATAGCTCTCTCTTGGCCTCTATCGTCTTTCGGTCCCAACATGCAGCCCATGACATTGTCATTAATGGATAGGTACATGAACAGGGGAACATCATCGCTTGGAGGTACCAAAACAGGAGCATTAACCAACTTCTCTTTGATTGTAAGGAAGGATTTACGGTAACAACCCGAGAATTTAGACAATTTTACAAAATCTTAAATGATTGATTTAAGGTCAAATATTAGACCTGCATGTAAAAATAAGTGTATGCGTTTGATGTTATAGGATTGAATTTTGAGGATTTCAAAATTCTGTGAAGGATTTAGGTGAATTATTCAGGATTAAGGATTTATGTGATTAAGTTCTGTGAAATTTGTTATGTATGTGTACAGAATGTGGTTAAGGGTCAAGGGTTGATTAGATAAAATTATATCTGTGTCAAACCCTAAGTATATATTAAGAACATCAACGCTCAGCTTAGAAAAAACCCTAACGTCCGATAAGAAAAACCTAGAAATTCGCTTCCGAAACCCTAGTTTCAGTTCCGGGAATCCGAAACCTTAATTCGGATATTAAAAACCCTAGATTGGGAATGCAATGCTATATATAAGGTTTAACGTTATTAATTATAAACTAATTAGGGAAAACCCTAATAAATTACTGGAAACCCTATTTGAGTATTAGAAAACCCTAATACCATATCTGAAAATCCTAATTTCAGATTTCGAATATTTGAAACCCTAATCTGGGAATATAACGGAGAATTATAATGCTCAAGTGATTTAAATTATAAGCTTAATAGGGTAAAGCTTAATTATTTAGCAAACCCTAATTTTCAAAATTTGAACCCTAATTATTCTCGTTCTAAACCCTAAATCGGGATATTAAAACCCTAAGTGGGAAGCTTGAAGATAAATATAGAGTTTCTATGTTATTAATTGTAGGTATAATCAGGGATAACCCTAATTGATTTATTTGGAAAGCCCTAATTTCTAATGTTAGAAACCCTAATGTACGATTAGAGAAAACCTAATTATTAAATTATAATGTTTAATGTTAATTAGGAAGCCTTAACCCTAATTTGCAAGCTTGAATGTGATTAGTAAACTTTATTGTAATTAGGGAACACTAATTATAATTTTCTATTTTAAAACCTAAGGGTTGTGACCAATTACCAAGTTACCATTCACTTTACAAGTCAAATGACCAAAGTACCCTTCTTGAATATTTTAATGGGATGGAGTGTAGATCTAGCCCTAGTATGTGGTTGGTGACCAACCCTAGCTAGCCATGTGCCTATATCTCACAAATGACTAATCTAGAATTTAAAATGGTAAGGAAATGACTATAATGCCCTTTTGAGTGTTTTAGTGAGCTAACTTGTAGTTGTGTCCAAAACTTTAGTTGCTTACCTAACCTTACTAACTCTTTGGTGACTCACAACTCCAAGACATCACTTCTGTAACATCCCATACATGAATCTAAGTTGTCTATAAAAGGATCAAAAGAGAGAAAAATCATTTGGTAAACTAAAATTTGTTCAATACTCAAGCTAATACTCTCAAGCCTCAAACCTACGAAATTTGTTGCTATATCACCCTAAATCAAAGCCCCACGATCACAAACAATGATCGTAAGCCAAAAATCAAGAAATCAAAGTTAGAAAAGGTATAAAACCCTAAGCCTAGAAATCCTTCGATTCTATGTTATTTGTTGCAATTGATTGTTTAAAGTTGTGTAATAGGATGTTAATTGATGATCTGGGTTGATAAGTCAAAGACCCATAACATCAAAGTATACGAATTTGAAGATTTGAGCAAGTTGGAAAAAACCAAAAATTTTGGTTTGACAATCAAATGTCAGTGGCCATAGATCTTTGCTCGATCATTATTTTTGTTGTTTAAAAGTTGTTATGTATAGTCTGATATGTGGTCTTTAATATGAAAAAAGAATCAAGTTCATATCTCATTATAGATCGGGAGTTATTCATGGTCAAAACCCACGACCAAAACTGGCAAGAACACGAACCCAGATTTTTGTAGTAACAACTTCCGTGTTCAACTTTGACCGCCCATCTTCTTCTCATGCTTTGATTTTAATGTGTTATGATGCTTTGTAGTTATAGTCCTACATGTTGTCTACACACGCCAATTAATATATCACACAAACAATACACGGATCATAAAGTTATAAGAATCCAAAGTAGGCATTCTCATCGCTTTTCAACAAGAACAGATTGTCGAGTTTTTGATGGCCGATATCTCTTAGATTTGATGTTGTTTAGCCATGCCGTTTGTTGATAATTGTAGTATTACATGAGTACTACAAACTGAACTTATAGATTGCCTTAAAACGTTAAGATCGTAGAGACTTATTCACTACCAAACCTACCACCTTCATAATCGCTTTGCTGCGTTGTTCTCGAGGCTCAAGAACACCTAAGGCGACAGATAAGCCGCTAAAGCCTTTAACGACGGGTTTTGAATTATTTTTAATTTCTGGAAATTCAGAAAATGATTTAAAAATTTGAAAAATTAGTTTTTAATTATTAAAACTATATTTTAAATTTTGAAAAATTATTTTAAAGCTTGAAAAATAGTTTTTAATTATTTTGAGCATATTTCAAAAATATTTAATATTTTTGGAATATAAATGGTATTTATTGATTTAATATTAATATTAGATAAATTATTTAAAAATAGTTTTAATTCATGAAAAATCATGAAAAAATATATTATGGTGTTAGAAAATATTTTAAGTTATTTTTGATGACTTTTGATATTTTGTGATGAATTTCATTAATATTTATTATTAATGATAATTAGTTTATTTAATGAATATATTAAATAAATTGTGGAAAAATAGATTTAATGCTTTAAAAATCTTATAAAAATGATTTAAGTGTTATAAAATATTTTGAGTTATAAAATATAACTTTTGATATTTTGTTATGAAAATATTAATATTTTAATATTAATAGCGATTATCTGATAATGGATTTGATTGTTTAAAATCATAGAAATATGATTTTAAGGTATTAAAATACTACTTGATATATAATTATATTATATTATAATTTTATGATTTTCATTAATATTTAATATTAAATAAATATTAATGATCAAGGAATAATGTGGTATTTACATTAATATCGCTTATTGATTAATATTTTTAATTACTTTAAAAACATTTAAAAGAAGTAATAAAGTATTGAAAATACTTTGAGATATTATAAATATGAAATAATATTGTGGCATGTAATTCATTAATGGTTATTATTAAATAAATATTAATGATATTAGAATATTGTGGTATTTAATTCATCTAAATACTTGCATTAATGATTAGAAAATCATGATAAATGATAATAATTATTTGAAAATTTTTATGAGCCTATGGAAAATTATTCTCGATCGACTAGAAAATTATCTCGTGATAATTGTTAAGTTTTAAGCAAGAGTTTAATTGAACTTAAACTCGAGTATCAATTCGACTTAGACCGCCTGGATGTTAGAATGGTGTCGATTTCAACTCTTGATCAAATAGATCGACTTGAGACTAAGTCTTATGTGTCAGATAGACTAACAGATTATGTGATAATGTGTTTAGGTTATTTTATACCGTGATGATATTATTCTAATATTTGAGATCTAGATTATCTCAGATTAGGTCTTCTGATAAGCTAAGTTATATTTCTCGATCGCAGTAATCAACTTAATGCTCAAGTTTGTTCTACTTAACTCTACTAAGAGTGTTTTTTATTCAGATATGCTTATGGTTAATCATTGTCGATTGCTATGTAGAATTGTACTCAGTACATCTTGATGTATAAGTCGTAATGAAAGGTCGATCACCTTCATTACCAAATTGGTCCGAGATATATATTGTTCATATGTAATACTTGTTCACCAAAAGTTTGTTCATGCTAATTCACAACTACATCATGAATTATAGCCACTTTTATTATTCTAAATCTTTCAATCATGATATATCCTTAAATTGTATTTAAACTTGTCGGGCAACTTTCATGCTCACCCTTGCTATATCATGATAAAACATTGCAGATTAAGACTTAATGCTTTGATATACAAGGAAAGTTAAAGACAGCCCACTTTAGAGTTAATATGCGCATTAGATTTGTAATAGTCTTGTATGATGATAATATCATGTGTCGATAAGTTATGAATTGTGTATAAGTTATGGTTACTCAATTTTGGGGATAGTGTATAATGTTTAATGTATAAACAATTTATGTTTATATCTTCCGCAATAGTAGTAGAATGAGTGAACCGGATCCGCAGTGAATTGGGGCCCGGATTCGGGGCTCTCACAGTTGGTATCAAAGCTGTTGGTTATAAACCTAGGGTAGAGTTACCTTAGACTAATAACCGCAGTGATTAGATATAGATCTAACTCACATAGAGTTAGTGTGCCTGTAAGATTCAAAGAAGAATCTCTAGTTATAAAAGATACGGAGTTCCCTAACTTTGATAAAGAAGTTAAGAATCAAAAGTTATATGTAAGTATGGTACAATTGTACTTTTAATAGTTGATGTATGGTATCCGGGCTAAACGATTCCTTCATAGAGCTGGAGGTATATACTAACTAGCAACTCGAAACCTAGTTTGTTGGTTGTTTGTGGAAACCACCAAATAGCACTATATTGAAAAATCATAGAGACTCGATGTGTACCAAGTATAGAAAGTGGATAGATAGAGTCTAAAAGACTGAAAGTGCAGGGATAGGAGATCGTGAAACAAAACGATCAAGTCATAAAATTGAATCGTAATATATACGATGAGATCACCCCATGATCTGATAAGGTTATAGTATGGAAAATAATCAATCTGATGATTGGAAAGCTTACGACAAGAATGTCGCTCATGTGTATGTTAGTACTATGAATACGGTACATATTCAAGAAAGGATTATGGATAATGAGTTGAATAAAATTCGTATGGAAAAGGGTTTTAAGATTAGGTGGGGATTCAACCGAGGACTCATGCTTTGATGTATTGAATTGTCCGATGATTCCTCGTGGATTAGGAATTTTACTTGGTGTAAAACCACTTAGTTCTCGCAATCGATAATCATTGAAATGTTTGTGTCGCGCTATTTGTTAAATACAAAGTTAAGAGGGTGATTCCTTTCTCATGTGTATAATGTATAGATAGGTCATAAGAGAGAATATAGGATTAAGTACGAGTTTTTAAAACTCATACTTATGTGACATTCTTGACTTATAGTTATATGAAATGTTTATGAACCCCTCAGCGAATGGACGCCAAAGGTCTGACTAGGGTAAGTTCTTAAACTCATATGATTGTGGCAATTAATGAACTCATAAGTGTGGTTTTATGAACTGGGTATAGTTTTGTGTGAATGGAGTATTGAGGATTTCAGAACAGATAGATTGTTAAGCAAATGATTATTAGTGGAGGCATTAGGTTTTCCCAAACTCCTAGCTATGCTAAACTTCAAATTTTTGACATCAAGCTAAATACGCACTATGTGCCTTTTAAAAAAAACGATTTGAAATATCAAAATTTGTTTTTAAATTATCACTCATGTACCATGTAACCTCAAAAGTAGATGATAAAAACGATGGAGTCATCAATGCAAGATTACTTAGTGTTGGATGTGATCTAAGGATCGCAACCCACTATGGTATGATGTAGTATGATAAAATCACCAAATGATTTTATCCTCAAAACTAATCGTTAATACAAGACGCAAGATCATGACGCTATTCTCGAAAAATGTTTTCAAAAATTTTTAAGTGTTCTTTGAAAGAAATTTCCTAACCAAATTATTTGGTGCGAAATCCTATGATAAGACCGAGGTGAACTATGTTGTTTGGATAAATAATCCAATCTAGTAGCGTAAATATTCGCTAGACATGATTAATACGTTATGCATGACGAAGAGTACGAGCATAGGCTAATCACCTAAAGTACTAGCAACCAGTAGTTTACCTTCTTCGTGATCAGTAAACCCACCGTTAACCTTTATAAGGGGTAGATTACCTTTTTCTTAATGGAAATAGGTAGCAGTGTAGTAATACCTATAAACCTCAATAGTTCATGGTCTATATGACCCTCAAAGACAAATTGAAAATTTTTGCTTTTGTGAGTGGTGTATCAAAAAGATGTGATGATGTGTGAACTGGTAATGAAACTTTTGCTCTTGTGAGTGGTATATCGGGTAGCATGGATATGTGTGAATGGTGTGTTATTTGTGTAGGTGTAAGGTGAATTTCTGGGACTAAATTTTATATAAGAGGGGGGTGAATGTGACAACCCGAGAATTTAGACAATTTTACAAAATCTTAAATGATTGATTTAAGGTCAAATATTAGACCTGCATGTAAAATAAGTGTATGCGCTTGATGTTATTAGGATTGAATTTTGAGGATTTCAAAATTTCGTGAAGGATTTAGGTGAATTATTCAGATTAAGGATTTATGTGATTAAGTTCTCGTGAAATTTGTTATGATGTGTACGTAATGTGGTTAAGGGTCAAGGGTTGATTAGATAAAATTATATCTCGTGTCAAACCCTAAGTATATATTAAGAACATCAACGCTCAGCTAGAAAACCCTAACGTCCCGATAAGAAAAACCTAGAAATTCCGCTTCGAAACCCTAGTTTCAGCTCCGAATCAAACCTTAATTCGATATTAAAAACCCTAGATTGGGAATGCAATGCTATATATAAGGTTTAACGTTATTAATTATAAACTAATTAGGGAAAACCCTAATAAATTACTGGAAACCCTATTTGAGTATTAGAAAACCCTAATACCATATCTGAAAATCCTAATTTCGTATTTCAATATTTGAAACCCTAATCTGGGAATATAACGGAGAATTATAATGCTCAAGTGATTTAAATTATAAGCTTAATAGGGTAAAGCTTAATTATTTAGCAAACCCTAATTTCCAAAATTTGAACCCTAATTATTCTGTCTGAAACCCTAAATCGGGATATTAAAACCCTAAGTGGGAAGCTTTCAAGATAAATATAGTAGTTTCTATGTTATTAATTGTAGGTATAATCGTGGATAACCCTAATCGATTTATTTGGAAAGCCCTAATTTCTAATGTTAGAAACCCTAATGTACGATTAGAGAAAACCTAATTATTAAATTATAATGTTTAATGTTAATTAGGAAGCCTTAACCCTAATTAGCAAGCTTGAATGTGATTAGTAAACTTTATTGTAATTAGGGAACACTAATTATAATTTTCTATTTTAAACCTAAGGGTTGTGACCAATTACCAAGTTACCATTCACTTTACAAGTCAAATGACCAAAGTACCCTTCTTGAATATTTTAATGGGATGGAGTGTAGATCTAGCCCTAGTATGTGGTTGGTGACCAACCCTAGCTAGCCATGTGCCTATATCTCACAAATGACTAATCTAGAATTTAAAATGGTAAGGAAATGACTATAATGCCCTTTTGAGTGTTTTAGTGAGCTAACTTGTAGTCAGTCCAAAACTTTAGTTGCTTACCTAACCTTACTAACTCTTGGTGACTCACAACTCCAAAGACATCACCTCTGTAACATCCCATACATGAATCTAAGTTGTCTATAAAAGGATCGGAAGAGAGAGAAAATCATTTGGTAAACTAAAATTTGTTCAATACTCAAGCTAATACTCTCAAGCCTCAAACCTACGTAAATTTGTTGCTATATCACCCCAAATCAAAGCCCCACGATCACAAACAATGATCGTAAGCCAAAAATCAAGAAATCAAAGTTAAAAAAGGTATAAAACCCTAAGCCTAGAAATCCTTCGATTCTATGTTATTTGTTGCAATTGATTGTTTAAAGTTGTGTAATAGGATGTTAATTGATGATCTGGGTTGATAAGTCAAAGACCCATAACATCAAAGTATACAATTTGAAGATTTGAGCAAGTTGGAAAAAAATCAAAAATTTTGGTCCGATAAATAAATGTCAAAGGGCCATAGATCTTTGCTCGATCATTATTTTTGTTGTTTAAAAGTTGTTATGTGTAGTCCGATATGTGGTCTTTAATATGCAAAAAGAATCAAGTTCATATCTCATATATAGATCGGGAGTTATTCATGGTCAAAACCCATTGACCAAAACTCGCCAAGAACACGAACCTGATTTTTTGTGAACAACTTCCGTGTTCAACTTCGACCTACCAGATCTTCCTCATGCTTTGATTTTAATGTTATGATGCTTTGTAGTTATAGTCCTACATGTTGTCTACACACGCCAATTAATATATCACACAAACAATACACGGATCATAAGTTATAAGAATCCAAAGTAGTATTCTCGAATCGTTTCTTCAAATCAAGAACAATGATTGATTGTCGAGTTTTTGATGGCCGATATCTCTTAGATTTGATGTTGTTTAGCCATGTCGTTTGTTGATAATTGTAGTATTACATGAGTACTACAATCTGAACTTATAGATTGCCCGTAAACGCTAAGATCGTAGAGTTATTCACTACCAAACCTACCACCTTCATAATCGCTTTGCGTTGTTCTCGAGGCTCAAGAACACCTAAGGCGATGAGAGATAAAGCCGCTAAAGCCTTTAATGACGGGTTTTGAATTATTTTTAATTTCTGAAAATTCAAAATGATTTAAAAATTTGAAAATTAGTTTTTAATTATTAAAATACATTTTAAATTCTAAAAAATTATTTTAAAGCTTGAAAAATAGTTTTTAATTATTTTGAGCATATTTCAAAAATATTTAATATTTTTGGAATATAAATGGTATTTATTGATTTAATATTAATATTAGATAAATTATTTAAAATAGTTTTAATTCATGAAAAATCATGAAAAATATATTATGGTGTTAGAAAATATTTTAAGTTATTTTTGATGACTTTTGATATTTTGTGATGAATTTCATTAATATTTATTATTAATGATAATTAGTTTATTTAATGAATATATTAAATAAATTGTGGAAAAATAGATTTAATGCTTTAAAAATCTTATAAAAACGATTTAAGTGTTATAAAATATTTTGAGTTATAAAATATAACTTTTGATATTTTGTTATGAAAATATTAATATTTTAATATTAATAGCGATTATCTGATAATGGATTTGATTGTTTAAAAATCATAGAAATATGATTTTAAGGTATTAAAATACTTTTTGATATATAATTATATTATAATATATGTTATTTTTCATTAATATTTAATATTAAATAAATATTAATGATCAAGGAATAATGTGGTATTTACATTAATATCGCTTATTGATTAATATTTTAATTACTTTAAAAACATTTAAAAGAAGTAATAAAGTATTGAAAATACTTTGAGATATTATAAATATGAAATAATATTGTGGCATGTAATTCATTAATGGTTATTATTAAATAAATATTAATGATATTAGAATATTGTGGTATTTAATTCATCTAAATACTTGTTTAATGATTAGAAAATCATGATAAATGATAATAATTATTTGAAAATTTTTATGAGCCTATGGAAAATTATTCTCGATCGACTAGAAAATTATCTCGTGATAATTGTTAAGTGTTTAAGCAAGAGTTTAATTGAACTTAAACTCGAGTATCGAATTAACTGTAATCATTCTGGATGTTAGAATGGTGTCGATTTCAACTCTGACCCGAAATAGATCGACTTTCGAGACTAAGTCTTATGTGTCAGATGACCAATGTGATTATGTGATAATGTGTTTAGGTTATTTTATACCGTGATGATATTATTCTAATATTTGAGATCTAGATTATCTCAGATTAGGTCTTCTGATAAGCTAAGTTATATTTCAGATTCAGAATCAACCTGCTCAGCAAGTTCTACTTAACTCTACTAAGAGTGTTTTATTCAGATATGCATATGGTTAATCATTGTCGATTGCCATATAGAATTGTACTCAGATATCTCAGACGATAAGTCGTATATGAAAGGTCGATCACCTTCATTACCAGCTTGGTCCTGATATATATTGTTCATATGTAATACTTGTTCACCAAAGTTTGTTCATGCTAATTCACAACTACATCATGAATTATAGCCACTTTTATTATTCTAAATCTTTCAATCATGATATATCCTTAAATTGTATTTAAACTTGTCAAGCAACTTTCATGCTCACCCTTGCTATATCATGATAAAACATTGCAGATTAAGACGTGAATGCTTTGATACAAGGAAAGTTAAAGATTCCCAGCCCAAATTAAAGTTAATATGTAAGCTCGATTAGATTTTGTAATAGTCTTTATGATCTTCCGATAAGTAGATGAGTCATCCGTGTTAGTTGAAGTTATAATTGTGTGTAAGTTATGGTTACTCAATTCCTGGGATAGTGTATAATGTTTAATGTATAAACAATTTATGTTTATATCTTCCGCAATAGTAGTAGAATGAGTGAACCCACCGGGTAATCATCATCTGGGGTGTATCTGTTTTTATGTTCATCATGGACAATGATGCATATGCCTAACATCATCAGGGCAATATCTTGTTTAAGTTTCCGTTCCCTCTCTTCCACTCCGGGATCAGGAATCAAGACCTCTTTTGCTTTAACCGGTACTGGTTTTGGAAATAGCATAGCCATAATGTGGGCTGGAACCTTTACCGGAGATTGTATAAGCTCAGGATTTGCAGGAGTAGACAATTTCCGTGTGGCTGAAGTTGAAGGAATCTGTCTGGGCTTATGAGGATTCCTGTGACTGGAGCTAGCATAATAGCCTAATCCAGCTGTCCCTATTTGACTGGGCACTTGAATTGGGTTCTTAATACCCTGATGCTCTTTGCCCAACCCTTGTCCAGGTTGATGACCTAATGACATCATCTCTTGAGTGGCCGACATTACTTCGGCAGAAATCTTGGGTATGAGAGGTGGTGCCCCAATGGGATGGTAATGAGTGTTGCTCACCTCTAGGGCGTGGAAATTGACTGGCTCAATTTATGAATTGAAGCTTATTAGTGGCATATCACTTTGTTCCGGACATTCTGGCTCATCATTAACAGTGACTAGGCTATTGTTGATAATGTACTTGAGTTGCTGATGAGGGGTGGAAGGGACAAATCCAGCCATATGAATCCATGGTCTTCCCAATAACAGGTTGTATCATGCGGCTATTTTGAGCACATGAAAGGATACATTGAATGTATTTGGACCAATCTTCACTGGTAATTCAATTACTCTAACGGCGTTTGGTCGGGACCCATCAAAAGCTTTGATAACCTTATGGCTTGTTTTGATCCTCTTGGGGTTGATGTTCATCTTCTCTAAAGTAGCATAAGGACAAATGTTAAGAGATGAACCTCCATCTATCAAGACTCCTCCAACCTTATATCCGGAGGACAAAATCTCTATGTACAACAACTTGCAATGACCGATCCCTTCAGCTGGTATGTCGTCATCAATGAAAGATATCACATTGTTGTTGAAAATGTGATCAACCAAATGTTAGAATTTTTCCACATCCACTGATTTCGGTAAATGGGCTTCTTCCAAGACCCTTAGCAATATCTCCCTGTGATCTTCGGAAGCGAAAACCAAGTCCAGTATGGAAATTTTCTATGGAGCTTCTTTCAAGCTTAAAACCACTTTGTCTTCATTATAAATGGTATGGAGGAACTCTTCAATCTTCTCCATGGGAACTTTCCCATTTGATTTGATGGCGGGCTTCATCACCCGATAGGGAAGATATAATTAATTATCCTTTGACAATGCAGCAGTAGTATGTGAAGTAGATCCTTCAGACTGCCCATAATTCCATGAGACTTTTTTCAAGCTGACAACAGGATACTGGGGTCTAAATGGTAAGTTAATTAGCTCTAGTTCAACCACTTTCAAAGGATTGTCAGCTCCTTTGAGTTGAATTGCTTGTATTGTGAGTGGTCTGGCAGCCAAATCATCCTCAACGGAGATAACTGCTACGCCGTCCTTCCATTTTGTAGGACATGTGTTCCCACTCTCGAGTAACAAAGTGTCATCGTCTGCCATTTGCAGGACACCGCTATCAATTAAATTTTTAAGGAGGTGGCGAAGTGCCCAACATTCTTCTGTGCTGTACTGTGACTGCGAGAGTGGGAGTGATATTGGCATACTCCCTCAGAATTAAACCATCTAGAACAGGGATTGATTGGAGGTAGAAGGGATGTAATTCTTCCTTCATTGATCAACATTTGAAATATCTCCTCAATTGGTTGGCCAAGATATGTAAATTCCCATTTTTTGGCAAAATCCCGATGGGCTTTGGCACTTGATCTTTTTGCAACTTTATCCTCCAGTGTTTCACTTTCTAAAGGCGAAGACAAAATATTCATGATAAAAGGAAGGAGACTAGCATGCTCTTGACTAATTAATTGGCGTGTGACTTGGTGTTGATGAATCACAAGTTCTGCCAATTGATCTACTTGTTTGTAAAGAGCCTTAATCTTTCACTCCATCATAAACTGGAACTGCGCATAATCCCATTTTTCAGCACCATATTTGCTGGTTTGGGAAGATTCAACAACGTAATTGGAACTCTGTCCACTGCTCCAATTAATCATATTGACCTCTCATTCTTTGTGTTGAGGAAGGGGATTATCTTGGACATGAGGTTGATCAGGTTTAGTCACGACAATCTCCCCATTGTCGATTAAGTCCTGGATCTTGTGTTTCAAGGCCCAACAATCCTGAGTGTCATTTCCAGGTGCCTTGACATTATTATCACACTTCCAAGTAGCATTGAAACCCTTCCCATTCGGGTTGGCTGGTGGAAGAAGATGTGTAATTTTCTTTTGAGTAGTCAGAAGAGTAAGGATATTCTCGAGCGAGTCCCCTAAGGGTGTGAACACTCGAGGGCGTTTGACTTCTCCACCTTTAGGCAATGGAGGGTTTGAAGACTGTGCTTGCAAAGGGGAGTAGTTTCTCCTCTGGATAGACATATTTTGACTACCTTTTTGACCTTGTAGTATCAAGGAAACATCTTTCTCTTTCTTTTTATGGACCCTTCGGGGGTTGTTTCCATAAGTTCTAGACTGGATGTGCTCATCGACTACTTTAAGAGCGGCTAGGTCTTGAATCTTTCCTGACTTTAATTCCATCTCAGCCATCTCTCCATGTTTGATCATTTCAAAAAATGGCTTGCCAATGCCAGCTAAGACTCTTTCATAGAAAGGAGCTTTTTGTATGTCTATGAAGGTCATGACCAATTCTGATTCCGTCATGGAAGGAATAACTTGAGCAGTAAGGTGCCTCCACCTTTGAGCATACTCTCTGAAAGACTCAGTAGATTGTTTCTTGACCTTGGTAATCTGGTACCGGTTAGGAGCCATCTGAGATTGAAATCTGTACTGAGTGAGGAAGGCATGATCTAGTTTCTCCCAGCTATGGATCTTTGAGTTGTCTAATCTGGTATACCACGATCGGGCTTCTCCAGTCAGACTCTTCTGGAACAACTGCATTCTGAGCTTCTTGTCCTTTGCATAAGATCCAAGTTCTCCTATAAATATCTTCAAATGTGTGTAAGGATCTCCTAACCTATCAAACTTTTCAAAGTTAAGATTTTTGAACTTCTCTGGATAATGAACACCAGGGAATATACAAAGGTCAGCATATGAAACACTCCCGTGTGTTCCAATCCCTTTAATAGAACGAATGGTTTCCTCCATTTGAAGGACTTTCTTCCTGATATCACAGGTGTCTGGATCTTCTTTAAGATGGGTGTTTTCAGGAATTTTGTTGGTCATATCTAACTACAGTTCAGGATTTGTTTTATTTGAACCTTGTGCTCCTCCTTGTACAAGGGATTCTGTTTGTACAGGTATTCACAAACCTTGAGTAGATTGGTGTAGTTATTTAAGCAGAATAGCCAAATCTATAATTTTCTTGCTTAATCCATCAAACTCTTCTTGTGAGATAGGAGCAGGATTAGACTGGTCAGACGAAGATATAGTTGGCTATAGGCTCGTGGCCTTTTTGGATTTTGAGCGGGTAACAGGCCCAATTGTTTCCCTACAAAAACTTATGTAGTTTAGTCTTAGGGAATGTTAAATGTTTACATGCTATCATAATGTGTCCATTTTAGGAATACTATCCTGCAAAATAGGTGTCATTTGATAGCATGTTATGCATGTGCAAATATTCTTCATATTTTCCATATAGATGAACATGGAATGAAATTACAAGTAATTGTCTTTATAAGTAATTGAAAATGGAAAGCATGAAGAGACTTTCCTCCGCATTTGGTTTATCAGAGGCTGACCTATCTTAGGTTACTCTCGCGGCTTTTTGGCATGAAGGTTCCTGATTATCGCAATCTACTTAACTGAAGTTAATCCTGGTTTTCAACCTGAGCGAATCTGGGTGGTGCCTTTCCTGAGCCTCGTTGGAATTAGTCTTCCTACGAGTTCAGTAATCAAACACCGACAGGATAGCCTCCTGATGGAGGAACCACACAACATATATTCACATACAACGTGTCTCACCGTTTATGAAAATGATGACATGTGCGAAGCACTAATATCACAGATAGATATTTTCCAGTGCAGTAAAAATTCATTCGTACACATTCATCAAAAATGTAAATGCAACATTCACACACAAGCACATAACAGTTTTGAAAAGCTTGCATTAGCGGTTTAAGCCATCTTACTGGTATCCCCAGCAGAGTCGCCACCTGTCGACATCGAGATTTTTATTTGTCCCTTTTATGTTCTTGTTCTTTGGTGTTCTCATGTTATGTGAGATTTGTTTGAAAAAACAAGTGAAAAAGGTCCGACATGTATATGTCGACGATTTGACTGTAAGAGTCGCCAGTTTGTGTTTTTTACTAGTTGTACCAACGCAACCAAGAAAAGGTTTACACATTGACCAAGTGATGTAACACTGCTAAACGGGTCTGTGAAACTGAGATTCATTTGGGTTCGGGGGCTTGATTATGCGGAGGGAAGGTGTTAGGCACTCCCCGACATCCGTGTTACCATGGTGACTGCCACTTTTCAAGAAATTGTTATATGAATGTGTGTGTATGTGTTGTGTGTGGGTCAATGTGCTGTTATTTAAAAGTAGTGCGAGGCCTCGTTCGCACCTATATACAAAGGGTTTGAATTTGTATAAAAAATTCAGTTTTAAACATGATATAGCAGTGAGGTTTTGTAAAAGAGGTTTTTCAAACCCTGTGCTCAATAGTAATTGAGGCCTTTGATACTTCCATTTTATTATTAAATGTTCGGGTTGATTGATTTTATTTTCGAGATGCAAAGCATCTTCGAGAAAATAATATATAGCAGTGTCGAACTCCTTACGGGCATGAAAGCCATCTAAGGAAATTCAAACACCGTGAATAATTTACAAGTTGCTTACAGCTGAAAATGTCCATCACTGGAACTGAATCTGTGATCACATGATTCCTAGGCTCACATGATGCCGCAGTTTATATAAAAAGCAGTAAGCAGTTATATATATAAAAGTCAGAAATATATATATACAGATATGATCAACCACCACGAAGCACCTCCATGGGGATCGAAAATGTAAATATATAAAAGCGGTATATATATATATATATATATATATATATATATATATATATATATATATATAAAAGCATAAACGATATATATATATATCGATCTCTATTTCGGTTTATCATTTCAAATGATTTGTCGCTATATATATATATATATATATATATATATATATATATATATATATATATATATATATATAAAAAAGCATAACGCATTTGGATGTAAAATTCGTGCTCATCGAACAAAGTTCAAAAATAGTTCATATATAGAAGTATATATATATATATATATATATATATATATATATATATATATATATATATATAAAGAAAAGTAATAAACGCTCTTGGATGTAAAATCTAGGCTCATCGAACAAAATTCGACAATAGTTCATATATATAAGTATATATATATAGAAAAACAAGTAAATGCTCTAGACGTGAGTCCAGGCTCAATCGAGGCATAACTCGATAATGTTAGTCCATATATATATATAAGTATATATATACAGAAAAAAATAAAAACCACAGATCGAAGTCCGGGCATACACACACAAGACGGCTCTCAATGTGAAGAATAGTGTGTGCAAAGATGAAGAGAAAGGCTTTATAATGTGTTAGAAGGCTTACAGTGGGCTGCCAAAGAAGACATCTATGACTTTAAGTGGATGAACACTCGGCTCCCGCTGGTAAAAATATAGCTATATGTTAGCTAACAAGTGTTTAAAATGAGAAAGCACTCAATATGAGGTGTGTACAGAGCAAATTGGACAGGGCTTCCTCGCCTTGTTTTCTCTTGAATATGGCCACCCCAAGCTCTATATTTATAGAGTTGGGAGCCGCAGGTATACCTGTGGCAGCCCTAGATGCACCTGCGGCTGCCCGAGGTGCCCTGAGTTTCGCGGGTCCCACCGTTTTGAAGTACGTGCACGCGTGCAACGTGATGTTCACTCGAACTTGCAAAACTTCAATCCGAGCATTCGATTGAGGTGTATAAAACCTATTTCAGACTGCTATTGTCGAGAGCTGTGCAATGACATGGGATTAAAGGTTGTACGAAGTCAGGAAGATGGAACCATGTGCTATATCTTCAAGCTTCAAATTCTATCAAGTGTGCTGCCTTGCGTAGTAGTCACTCGGGATTACAACTCCTTGGTTCTTGTGGGACATTGTTGTGTAGAATGTATGTTGATTGTTGTTTGTTGAGACGACGTCATGTGGGGTTGAGGTAGCAGTTTGATGACTTTGCCCTTCACCGGGGTTATCTCCAGTTTTGGTAGATAAAGTAGACGTTGCTCAGGGTTATCTCTGAGATTGGACTGCTGCAAGTGTTGAAGGCCCTCAGGGTGTTCTCTGAGGTGTGTCTGTCCTCCCAGGGTTATCTCTAGGTTTGGGAATTGAGTGCCTCGGTGTGAGTCCCGAGGTTGTAGCTGACTGCATGCATTTGAAACAAGCATTTCCGGGGTCATCTCCGGAACTGCAACTGCATTCCTTGGGGTTATCTTCAAGGTTGATATTGTCTTTCCCGGTGTTGTTTACGGGACTGAGACTGAATATCTCAGGGTTATCTCCAAGATGAATTGGCCTTCTCCAGTGGAATTTTTGGTATTTGCACTACTTTTCTCGGGGTTATCTCCGAGATGGGGAAATGATACTCCCGGTGTGTTTTCTGGGGTTGAAATTGAACTTCCGGTGGTATTTCCGAGATTAAGCTGAGCTGTCTTCCAGGGTTATCTCTGAAAGAAGATTCCACACTTCCTGCAATGTTAGTAACAGGTAGGCAGAAAATTTTGAGTGTCTATAATACTTTCAAAGAAATGCAAGCTCAATGAATTCGAAACAGTGGCGTTAACGGAAGAGTGCAGTGCAGTTCTACAAAAAAAGCTCCCCCCTAAATTAAAAGATCCAGAGAGTGTTACTATTCCTTGTACAATTGGTAATCGAGATATGGGGAGAGCCATATATGATCTAGGAGCAAGTATAAACCTTATGTCACTATCCATATAAAAAAAGTTGGGCTTAAAGGAAGCAAAGCCAACAAATATCAGTCAACAACTTGTAGATTAATAACTTATCCATTGGGGATAGTAGAAGATGTGTTGGTAAAGGTTAAAACATTGATTTTTCCAGCTGATTTTGTGGTATTAGATTTCGAAGAAGATAAGAACATCCTGATCATCTTGGGATGACCATTCCTTGCAACGGGACGGACACTAATCGATGTGCCTAATGGAGAATTGACCATGAAAGAGTTTGATCAGGGAGAGAAAGTTAAAGTGTTCAAAGAAATTCCAATTCCTACTAATAAGGAAGATAGCGATTTGATCGAGACGTCTACACATGTCAAAAATAAGGATTGTAGGGAGGTTGGGGGTCTAAAGGCGCTTATTGAGGATATGAAGTCAACTTTTCCCCCAACAATGTAGTTGAACATGCATGCAATAAAGCATTGTTGGTTATGTGCGGTACACCAACAACAACATGCTAAAAATATCCCGACCGATCCAGACTAGAAACAGGGTTAGTCACGCTAAAAGACTTAAAAACAAGCGCTCATTGGGAGGTAACCCAATTTTCTTGTTAATTACAGTATTTAGTTTCACATTGTGTAGTTCAGTAGCTTAGTTAATAATGTTAGTATGTAGTAGTTCAAATTTTTGCAATTCATAGTTTAGTAGTGTAAGGTTTTGTGAAAATCAAAGTAGCAATCAAATTGCAAAATTAGCGGAAGCAAAATAAAATTAGATTTTAAATTTTTTCACAAACCAATTACCTAGATCATCCTTTACGCATATTATTAATTAAAATGAAGAACAAGAAGTTATGGAATCATACCTTGTAGATACGAGCTTCCACAGGTACACGTTCAACTCCTACTTCTCTATGATCTCCTTGAATCTCCGAGTAGATTCATTCATTCGATCAATGTTAGCCACCCAAGTGTATGACCTCTAGAGGTGATCCACCAGGAAGAAGAATTTTCAAGAAGAAGGGTGTATTGGCTCAAACACTAGTTTTCCTATTTATATAGAAAAGGGGGCATACTCTCCAACAATTGAAATTACGTATATATTTGATATTTGATATAAGACTCCTCTTATAAAGATATCAGGTAACCCTATTTAATTAAAATAAGGTATTATTTATTTAATTAAACTCATTTAATTAATTGGGCTCCCTAATCTTATTAGGGATAATTAATTAAACTCCTTTAACAAATTTTGCCTTCTAATCCTATTAGGAATAAATGAGAGTACTTATATTAAATTAATTCTTAAACTCTTCTAGAAATTAAAATTAATAATAATTGTAATAAGATCAATAAGACTCCTCTTATTAATTTATATTTAATATTTCTAAAATATTAAATAATAAATATTAAGCTATTTAATTTACTCTATCACCATAGATTAAATTAAATATACTTAATATATTATTATGATTATGCCATTAACTTCTTAAATAATTATTCTTCCTTTTATGGTGTGACCCTTTAGGTTCTCCATATTAAAGAGGTTGTGAATAAATCAATTATAACAATTCTAATCTTATTTAAATAAATAAATTAAACTATTAATTTATTTAAATAAATAATATTTATTCTACATTAGAGATAAGCCTCCCTAGTGATTAACGACTTTTCAGATAATATAGATTTTATCATTAATAATAAAAGAACCTTTAAGTACATAGTTATCGTACAATTCAATCCTTCCACCATACAATGTCCCAATTAAATATAAGCCATGGAATTGCTATCAAGTCTTATTTTATTTAATTATTTGTATTTCGATTCCGAAATGGATAACTCTGAATAAATGCAAATTAGACTACTTTCTAATTTCATTCCACCTTGGCCAAGGATTCTTGGGTTGTCATTTATCGAATCACATAAGACATTTATCTTCTTTTACTAAAAGTGGTAGATTCTTTATTGATCATTCATTATCTCCATATATAACTTATTACACCCAAGCATACCCTTTGATATACTCTAAGAGTATTAAGGAATAAGTCAAAGTGTAATTCATTATATATAAGATACTATAATGATCTCAAGTCTAAGGATCATTTGTACTACTATCACTACAAGAATTCCTATTGACAGGCAAATAAAACTCCATTAGGTATTTCTTAGCGATTCACGTTCAGTGAACTTATTCTCCAATAAGTACCTACATACTTGCTTTAGTATCTCCACACAAATGATCATGAGATCAATCATTCTCATCTAATAAGCAAGCAACGTATGTATCAATCTATCCGGATTCACTAATCCCATTCTTAGTAATTCATCGATTGAGAACATTTTAGTTTTAAGTTATCTAAGAATTTAGATCTCATTAGCATGATCTCATCATAATTCTAAAAGTATTGCTTAAAACTATGGGTTTATCACATATTATTAAAACAGTACCATGTAGATAATAAATGCCTTTAATAAATAATTCTTTTATTAATAAATAAATAAGATTGATTACAAAGTATATAATCATACATGATTGGCTTGTATGCATACTACTTTTAATCTCTCACTTGAACTAAAGCCAATCGCCGTTGTATCTCATACCTATCTTCTCTAAGTGACGATCGAACTGCTGTTGTGTTAACGCTTTAGTAAATGGATATGCAATATTATCTTGAGAATCCACATGCTCTAGGGTGACATTGTAAGACCCCGAGTTTTATGAAATGAAGGTATTCAATTATAATTTTTATTCTATTTAGTAAATAGTTAAACTGCTAAAGGTTAAAGTTAAGGGTGATATGTGAAAATTTTACAAAGTAAGCAAGTTGATATAAAATATTTGTTGTGTCGGGGAATATTCATTTGGTCGGGAAATATTCTTTTTATCAGGGAACTTCTGAATGACAACACAATCATTGGTGGACCCCACAACGGAATAACTGTCGGATATAGAAAGCGACAAATAACCTTTTTATAAAAATAACGGCAAAACTTTTACCGTTAAACTGTTGAAATATCCAGTGATAAAAGTACAGTAATACGCGTGATTGCACAGTAGCACACGGTGTTGCACAGTATCTCTGATTATTGATGCTTACGTAAGAAGTCACTCAGTTTTATTCAATTATTGCAACAGTCGTAGCAATCCATAATTTTATTTATAATTTTAAATATTTATAGAATTAAATAAATATTTTTAATTGATGTGTTTGTTATTTAGTAGATATTTGTTGGATTATTTATTACTAAGTAAATAATTCATGAGTTATAGAAATTAATTTAATTAAGATAAAAGAGTGATGAATTAAATTATGAGATAATACTCTAATTTAATAATTAAAGAGTTGATAAGGATTATATGAATTGATATAACGTTGCTTTAATTTAATTTAATAATTAAAGTGATATGTTAATTTATTAAATAAAATTATAATAAAATTGTAATTTTGTGGTAATTGGTTAAGTGGAGAATTTATTTAAAAAGTTGTAATTACTTTTATTTAATTAAGATTAAATATGAAAATCCAAATAAATAATGTGGGAATATAAACTATAGTATAAATGATTTATTAAAATAAATTAAAGTAGTTTTAAATGGATTTACCAAACTAGGCTTAAGGAATATTAAGCCTTTATTTTTAAAAGTATTTTGCCAAACAAAGCCTTATGACTTTTGAATTTTAAAAAAAATAATAATAAAAAAATAATAAATATTTTATAACTGATACGTAATTATTATATTTATTAGTATGGCAGTTTTATACGTTTTGGTTTATTGCGTCTATTTTATGTTTTACGTAAGAGTAGACCTAAGTTTGAGAAGAGAAGAGAAGAAAGGGAGAATACAGAGGAAAAAATAAATTAAAGAGAGAGTTTGAGAGAAGAGAAAAGTTTGTTAATTCTAAGCAATTCTTTGTCTTCTATCAAGGATTATTCAAGCAACTGAAGGTATAGTTTCTAAAAAACTTTAGTTTTACGTATATGAAAAGCTTTATGTTCTTGAGTTTCAAACTCTCGGTAAATGCAAGTTTGATGAATTGTTGTTATATAAAGTGTTTAATTGTGTTTATTAGTATATTGTGATGTTATAACTAATATCTAGACAAGGATTTGGGATATTAATTTAGATGAATTATATTCAAAAAGAAAAGAAATCGGTTATAGTGAATATGGGTATGAATATGGCTTGTGAGAGTCCAAAATTGATAGTTGGTTTGTGCGTTAAACTATAAATTGATTCTTGAATATGTTAATTCATTAAGAAATGAAAGGAATACAATTTGAATGAGTTGATTTGGTGTAGTATTGAGACTTCAGTGTTAATTTTTGCTAAGGATGTCAGAAATGAAATTTTTACAAAAATATTGCATTCAAAGGATTAAATTTGGTTGTAGTTGTTGTTTAATTGTTCTAAGCCAGTATATATGTGATGGGTAATGTTTATATAAAGTCTATATCATTTGGGTATGTATAATTTGTTGATTAATGGATGAAATTCATGTTAGTTGGATCAATGAGCAAATAAACTGTCTCATGTTTCGTCTTCATAGGCATTGCAAATAAGCAAATTGCAAGCTTAAGTTTTTATTTTCAGCTTGTTATTTATTAGTGCATGTTCAATAATTTAATTCTCTTATTTGACAAGATTATAGCCTTAGCTTAATATTGTGCAAACAAGGTTTATTGTATTATTCAATGCTTATATTTTTAGTTTATTTCTAAGAATGATTTCGATATATATCGTTGATTCACCTATGATTCATAATTATTTCACATTATATTGTTATCGATCATTCAAAATGGTATTGAACTTTGTTGATTCAACTAATCCTTTAGTTGGTAATCGTTAACCCTAAATTACCCTTGAGGATTATCCAAACCAAACATTCTTTGGTGTGGACTTGTACTCTAAAACTGAGAGGAACAACCCTATTATTGGGGAATTATTTACGCGATGCGTTTAGATGTCTGTGCACAATACATGGTACAAACGGCTAATCACCCTAAGTATGGGGAGTCCCTACAGTCTTATGACTGTTTAGGTTTAAGTTGAAAGATTACTTATAACCTTGGACATAGTTCGTGGTCTTGTGACCCTCAGATATATTTCATATTTTTATTTCAGTTCCTGATTATCATTGATACAGTATTATTCAGTTCTGTTGAGCCTATTCATTGGCAGTTACTATACTATTATTATTCATTGTTATTTCAAGTGAGCATTTGTTTTGCTCACTCTTGCATATATATAACTATTGCAACTAAGGTTGAGAAGGTCGATGAACCTACCACTAGCAAAGGGAAAGGAAAAATGAACAAGTGTTGAAGACTTGTAATTTATTGACTTTCTTGATGATAAACTTTATTTTAAATGATGTGATGTAACTATTTTAATATTCCGCACTAGATGTATGTTAAGGTTAGATAACCTGGGAGACTTATTGATTTAATTATGTAACCCTTTTAATGGGAAGATTTATTGCTTAAATTTTATTATATTTGGGTAGTTGGATATGAATGAATGGAAAGTGAACACCAAATATTGGGAAAATAAAGTACCCAGATTTGGGGGTGTCACAGGTTTTTATCAAAGCTTTAGGTTATGAACCTTAGGTGGGGGAAAAGCCCTAGGAAGTAACTTTATAGGAGTTTGAAAAGATAGTGGTGATAAACTGTTATTGAGTTTTAAGAAAGAAATAATAAAACACTTTATGTGCTTAAGTTGTAAGACCCCAACTTTTATGAATAAAGATGATTTTTCTATAAATGTCATTTTTGAATATTATGAAATGAATTTGATATAATGTTATAGTTGTGGGTAATATTTATAAATTTTGTAAAGTATGCAAGTTGTTATATAATATTCAATTGGTTAGGGAATATTCGTTTTAACATGGAATATTCGTACAACGACACAATCATTGGTGGAACCCACAATGGAATTATTGTCGGATTGAGAAAACGACAAAATTATTTTATGAAAATAACGGTGGAAGTTTTATCGTTAAAACTGTTGAACTACTTGGTAGTAAAAGTACAGTAATATGCGTGGTTGCATAGTAGCACACGGTATTGATTATTGATGCTTACGTGAGTAGTCACTCAGTTTTGTTCAATTATTGCTACAATAATTGTTGCATAGCATCTCACGTTATTTGATTCAATTATTATCGATATTTTATATATTATTAAATCAATAATTAAGATAACAAAGTTATTAATATTATTATTTGCAATATTAATGATGCCTAGAAGTTCTATCAAGGAGAGGTTTGGTCACCTAATTGTGCGCCAATAGGGAAAAATCCTTATTGGAAAGCCCCCTCTTTCCTGGGAATGACTTGGTCGATTAATATTGTGAATTATAATAAAGGTGATAAGTTTTATTTTATTATTATTATAAATGTAATAAAACAGAAAACTTTTTATATAAAACAGAATATTTTTATAAAGTTATTTGTTTTATTAGACTATAAATAGAATATATAATATTTTATTATGCATAGTATTTGTATAGTGTCTGCATAGTATTTGCATAGTAAAATCTTTTTATATAAAAAATGTAATACTTTTATAAAGTTATTTGTTTTATTAGACTATAAATAGAATATATAATATTCTATTATGCATAGTGTTTGCATAGTAAAATCTTTTTATATAAAACAAAATACTTTTATAAAGTTATTGTTTTATTAGATTTTAAATTAAATATATATATATATATATATATATATATTTTATAAATAGAATATATTATATTTTATTGCATAGTATCCTTTCTATTTTCCTATAAATAGGATGCTTAGTTAGAATTGAAAACCACACCAAAAATTCAGAGAATTCTTCTTCTATAATCTTGAGCGTATTTCTTTAGAGTTTTAAGAAGCTTTGAGCGTAGAAAGCAGTATAAGTTTTCTTCAAGAAAATCCTCGCCCTACCAGTTGGAGTACTCTTCTTTTTAAGGTAAGGGATATTATTTTTTGTACTCGTAAGGGGTATTATTTCTTTCGTCTTCATGAAGAGAACTTCTGTTATTCCGTTCTTTATTATTCTGTTGGAACATCCTGCTCATGCATGCGGTTTTACGCATGACCGGTTCCATTCTTTATTATTCTGCTTTGAACATCCTGCCTGTCGCGGTTTTTACGTGTGACCCGTTCCGCTTCTTTATTATTCATTTGGAACATTCTCATATGTACTTTTGACATTTAATTCACGGTTCCATTCTTTATTATTCTGTTGGAATAACTCATGCTGCGTACTATCGCATGCATGGTGATTTCTTCTGTTATTCCATTCTTTATTATTCTGTTGGAATAACTTGTTTATGTGGATTATCACATACATGGTGAATGATCCTTTGTATTCAATCCTTATTAAATTGTGGAAATGATCATGCAAGTGGATTACTGCACGCGATTTAAAATCCATTTGCAGTTTCATATATTCTCTTAGACTCAGTTGGTTAAAGCTTTGACTTCTATACTCCATGAAATTAGTGGAATATCCTTGATATTTGCGCTTCATCCAATAGCTTTTCAAGAAAATATTCTTCTTTGCATTCTTGAATTTTACTCCACAAAGAAGTATCATGTTGACAATTTGGACATTATTGGTTCTTGGATAAATTAATTCTTGAACTTATTTTATTGAATTCTTATATCATTGTCATCATCCTCATGTTTATATTATGTTGAAAGTCATCTGTGGCCTGTAGTGCATAAATGGACTTCGTATGATTATGACCAGGGATTAATCGGTATAATCATGACCGTAATGTTATAAATGATGTGGTAAAAGTCCTCATTGGCCCGTAGTGCATTGATGGACAGTTGTTGGTATGATCATGACCATTGATGAATACACGAATATCCTTGGCCCGTAGTGCATGGATAATTTGTGATTGTGATACTAATGAATATCCTTGGCCATAGTGCAGGGATGATGTGGATTATTTATTAAGCTGAGTCTCAGCGATAAAAATGATGAAAAACCTTTTAAAACATAGAAGATAGTAGATTTTATTCTCTACTTGACTCTTCTAATGGATTGCTTGTTCCACTGCAGTTAAACTTGATGTTTATTATATTGTATCAGTTTAACACTATTGAAGGCTAAGGATAATTTATTCTACATTATCTTAGTCATAATATTTCTTACTGTGCTAGTTGAGCTCACCCTTTTGCTTTCATTGTTCTCTTCAGGAAATGAGAACGTAGCAGGGACTAGGCAGGGAATGGAGTGGCGGTCCAGAGGATAGCATTAGTAGACCTCACTATTCTATGAAATAGTGTGTTAATAAATGTATTAAGGACTTATTTTGAGTTTGAATACTGTCCAGAAGACAATATTTGTATTAAAACTCACAGCTCATGTTGTATATTTAAGATTGTATTTGTATTCTATACCATGTATTTGGCGACTCAGAATAAGTGATGTATACCTATTTGGGGGCGTCACAATTGGTAACAGAGCTTAGGGATATGATCCCTGACTGAGATGTGAGATAAGAACTAGGAGGGGAGAGACGGAGAATTATTTCGCTAATATTGTGACACCCCCAAATCCGGTACTTCCATTTCCACAGGATTTGGTGTTCACTGTACAAACATCATCTATTTAGTTACGGTTGGTGCTGCGATAGTCAGAGTGCTTCCACCGATATTCCCTCTATTTCCTCCTGAACTCGTTCCCCCAGATCCCTTCTTAGGACAATCCCTGGTAAGATGATCCTTTAAACCATAAGTGAAGCATGCACCCTTCTTTGGGTTAGGACAATTAGGTGCTATGTGGCCTTCCTGACCACAATTGTAGCACACTCGTTTCCCTTTTAAGCAAACTCCCAAATGAGTTTTTCCGCAGGTTGGGCATGCTTCGATCTTCTTCTTCTTCTGCCCTCCTTGTTGACTTCCGGCTGATGAGTTATCCGTCCACTTCCTCTTCTGATTATGGCTACCCCCAGTGCTACTCCCACCAGTCTTGTTATTACCTTCATTCTCACTCTTCTTCTTTTTCTGCTCCTAATTATACTTCGTTACTGCATTGCTTCCACCCTCAGTGAGTATGGCCTTCTCTAATACTCCAGCAAAAGTGTTCAATTGGAACATTGATACCTTGCTATACAACCAGGGCTTCAATCTTTGCTCGAATCATCTCGCCTTCCTCTCATCGGTATGTACTTGGTATGTGGTAAACCTAGCCAACTCGTTGAACCTTGCCGCATAATCAACTACTGACATATTTCCCTGTTTCAACTCTAAAAACTAAACTTCCACCTGATTTTGTGAAATTGTCGGAAAGTACATCTCGAAGAACATCTCTTTGAATCTTTCCCAGGATACTACACCTTCACCTCCTCTCACTTTGTTTGCCTGCCACCAATAACTGGCTTCGGACTTTGGTATGAATGTTGCATACGCGATTTTCTGGTCTTCCATTACTCGAGCGACGTCTAACACCTTCTTCATCTCCATCACCCAAGTCTGAGCTTCAATTGGGTTTATGGAACCCTTAAACTCTGGCAGTCCCACCCCCTTGAAGTCCTTAAACGAAGTTTTTGGTGGAGCTTGTGGTTGATTATTAATCGCTCCGGCTAAAAGGTTCACCAACTGCTGAACAGGGTTAGCGTTGACGTCATTGTTGTTCATCGGTTCTTCTTGTGCTTGCTGACGGTTTTGTCTTCTTCTAGGCGGCATATTTTTGTTAAGAATATACGCTTATTAGGTCTTTACTTTATCTCTAAAACATTTAAGACTTAACTAAATATTTAATCATAACCTACTTAACACATCAATTCAAATAAACTCTGACATTTTCATTAAATTCAAAAGTTTTAATCATAAAAAGATAGCATCATTGCTATTTACATCCACTATCCCGAGATAATGAATCTACAGGATTTAAAACATCAAAATATTTCTTTGTTTATAATCACATCGGAATTTACATCATTAACTACCAAATAATTTTCACATAATTAAACTAATACTATCACTGTCTGTTAAGGCGTTGAATAGCCTTGCTACGTTCCTCCTCCATGATGCGAGACATCGTTCTACGATCTAGCATATATGATGGTAGATCCTCAAACTGGATTGGATACTTCCTAACTCGATCTTGGACCGCATCCATTGCATTTTGTAGTGTAGAGTATGTATCCTCAAGTTTAGCCTTCTTCGCATGACGATCATCTTCCGCAAGATCAGCACGACGTGACTCTCGTACCCAGCCCTCCTCTGCTATGGCAAGCCTCTCTGAGCTCTCTTTCAAATCCTTCTTCAATTTTTCTATTTCTGCGAACTTATCCTCGGTTTGACCCTTCTCGTGAACCAGGTCCCACTCCACGTTTCCCAAACGTGTGTGAAGAGTCACAATCTCCCTATCCCTCTGCTCAATAGTAATCTGCTGACTAACAGCCCGCTTAGTCAGATCCCAGACAGTATCCTGCAACTCTATGTTACGATCATACAGTGCATCATACATCTCAGCATCAATGGAGTTCGGTGGAAACTCCTCTTCTTCCTCTTCTTCCTCTGGATCAGTCTCAGGCTCATGCTCCTGACCAACAACAGTGATCAATGAAGATGGCTCTCTCTGTACCAATTGCCTCTGACGATATGAATGTCTCTTGCTCTCCTCTATATAGTACTCTGGGGTCCTCCTCCCCAAACTTCGACTAGGTCCTCCAACATCCGACATCCTGACGACAAAATTTTAAGTTTTAGTTACTAATCCATGCTAGCAAACACATAGATTAACACATAAGCACATAAAGTCTTTTATTATCTTCAATGAATTTAGAAATTCATTTCTTATAACTCGATAAGAGTTTACCACTATATGTTCTCAATCTTCTACAAGGCTACTACCTAAGGTTGTTCCCCCACCTAAGGTTCATAACCTACAGCTTTGATACCAACCTGTGACACCCCCAAATCCGGTACTTTCATTTCCACAGGATTTGGTTTTCACTGTACAAACATCATCTATCTATCTACCCATAAATAAATGCAAACCATATAATAAATAGTAATAAATAATAAATCTCTCCCCTTATGGGGTTACATCAACTGCATAATAAATAAATCCCAGGTTACTCTAACCTTAAATCATCTGTGCAGAAACATAAATAATTAAATCTTAAGTAACACCAATTCTAGATAACATTACATAACCATAATAATAAAACAGTCTTCATTACTTGCTAATCTTGCCCTTGCCTTTACTAGTGGAAGGTTCGTCTGCTCTTTCATTCTTAACTGCAATGTTATTATTTTGCAAGAGTGAGCACGATTGCCCACAAGTATAACAATATAACAATGAATAATAACATGCAAGAGAAATAATAACTTCGGATATAAAAGCTCAACTTTTGAATCAAGAATGAATAACAAGAATCAAAAGAATTTCTAAGGGTCATAAGACTTTGAACTATGTCCTAGGTTGTCAAGTGTTTTTACTTGAAACCTTTAACAGTCATAAGACTATGGACTCTTCTTCTCGTACTTAGGGGGATCAACCCTTAGTATCATACTGTGCACAATATCTTAACGCTAAAGCGTAAATAATCCCCTAAACAGGGTTGTTCATCTCAGTTTGACATTCGAGTCCGCACTAAAGGAAGTTTGGTTTGGATAATTCATCAAGGTTTTGAAATTTAGAACGCTCATCAACTATGGACTAGTCGAATCAATAAGGGTTCGCTAGTCTAACAAGGTTTAACAATAATTGATAACTTAACTTGAATAGAATCTCAAAGGTATACAATAGGATAAGTATTGTACAACAACATCATGCTTGAAAGATTAATAAACTTTAATATACAAGACAGGCTTGATCAATAATAATGAGAACTTGCTCAACGTAGAAAGGTGAATTCATCAACTTATATAATGATAACAAGTAGGGTTAGGAAACTTGCCTCGTGCGTAGATTACACTTTAATAAGACTCGTTCTTTAATTAAATCCTACATATCATTTACGTTGACAATACTAGTCAATTATAATGTACTAAACATCACAAGTTTATTCTTTTGTCTAACTCGAATTCATGACTATACTAAGTCAATTACTACACTTATTGTAAAAAATTTAAGACTTTACGAACAATAAGTTAACTATGCATTCAATCGATCAATTCACACGTAATTGTGTTATGGACGTGTTAAGAATTTATTTTAACACCTCATTATATGTCTAACAAGTTTTTATGTTCATTAGATTAAGTTAGTAACACATTTCTATACTCGAACACTTAAATTTTTTTTCTAGACAATCATATTAAGTGGTATTGTATTTCACTTTTATCTTAGTCTTGGCGTTTGGCTTATTTCATATGCATATGAACTGGTACTTGGTACTTGTATTGAAATGAAATGAATCGGGAGTTGCCGCGCGACACACTCCAGAACTTGGAATTCGATTACAAAGAACACGTAATTCAAATAATTAAAGACCCCAACTTATTATTTAATGAAATTAAATTTCTCTATTTATTATCTTGAAATAGTAAGGGTTGATTTGATTAATGTGGTAAGTTATGGGTAAATGCGCAATTATTTCAAACAAGCAAGTGGTTTTAAAATATTCATTGTTGACGGGGAATATTCGCTTGGTCGTGGAATATTTTTTACCGTTGGAATATTCGTATTGACGACGACAAGCAAATTTTTGTGTGGGCCCCATAACTAAAAAAGCGATCGATGAAGAAAACGACAAGAATAAGTTGGTTATAAATAATCTACAGAAGTTGTTACCAAGTAATACTCATGAATACCCTATGGTTAAAACACAAGAAGACACCAGATGATTACACCAATTATTGATTCTTACGTAAGAAGGCACTACTCAATAATTGTTACAAAGAATTACGCTCAAAGATTTTATTTTATCGATTCAATAATTGTCATATTGATATTTTATATTATTTTGTTTTAATAATTGTCATCACACAAAGATTTTCTATTATCTGAGCAATAATTCATATTATCCTAATAATATTATTAGATAACATTATTGGCAATGTCTAGAAAGTTCTCGCTCAAGGAGAGGTTTGGTCATCTAATCATGCCAACCAAGAAGAGAGATCCTTATCGAAAGCCCTCTTTCCTCGAACCGCCTCGTCACAAGAATGTGATTCTCGTAATATTATTTGTGAATAATTAATTATTGATTTATATGATGAGGAAAATATTGATTTTATGTGGATATAGATGGAGAAAATTTTTAATGTGACAATTGTTGAAAATTAATATTTTATCTTTTTCTCGATAAAATAATTCATTTAAATATATTATTTTAATAATATATAAATGGTGATATTTTTACAATGAATGTGGGATATATGAGTATATATGAGGAGGAAGAGTATTTTTGTGGCATTAAATGATTAACACATGTTTTGTGTGTTTCAGAGACCCCAATTTCTCGACCGAAATTTGATTATAAATTTTGTAAAATCGCCTGCTTGTGGATTTCTTGGCCAATTTTTGTTTGAATTTGGAAAAACTTTTCTTCTCAGTTGTTGTAGAGAATGAAATTTCCTATGGAAAGACATGTGGTTTGAATTTTTTCTGATAAAAGAGCTATTTATTATGAATTATTGAAGTTCAAGTTCAAATAATTGATTTTTGAAAGTTTTAATTATTTTTTAATTACAAAAAACGTTTTTTTTTTGGGGTCACATTATTAAACATGTGCAAGGTGGTCAATTCAGATTCAAGAGGTGGGCTTGATAATTTTGTAAATATATATAATATTATATTAAATTTTCTTTTTTCTCGTGTTCTAAGCATTTTCCTATAAATAGGTGCTTAGGTTAGAATTGAAAATCACACCGTAAACCCAATCTTTCTCTTTCTCTCTCGATATATCGAGCGTATTCTTGTGAGTATTTTAATACTTTGAGTGTTGCTATACTAAGCAAGTTCAAGTCATAGCCTATATCCTGTTTCAAACTAGAGTACTATCTTTTCGAGGTAAGGGATGTTATTTTTTTTTAAATGATATTATTTTCTTCAATATCATTATGCCAAAATATTGGTTTGAACTTTTAATCAAATTTGAACTTTTTTGTGTGTTTGGGTTACTATTCACGATACTACTATTATTCACGATACTACACTATTTCACGAATACTTACACTATTCATCAAAAAATGAAATTTTTCCTTTCGTCTAAAATATCTATTATGGATACTAGCTTTGATTGTATCCATGTTTTGATCATTCTTGAATTTTACTTCACTATGATTATTTATGAGGTATTTTTGACATGAAATAGTCAAATACTTAATCCTTGATATTTATTCTTTTTGTTTCACCGGATTCGCTTCTTTAAAATATTTTTCATCATCCTCACCCTAAATGATGATATTATTGAATATCTTTGGCCCAGAGTGCAAAGATAAATGATTTTATAATGAATATCTTTGGCCCGTAAGTAAAAAAGATGAACAGTGTGTTGAGATTTAATACGACCGATCGATGAATATCTTTCGCCCAGAGAAGTAAAAAAGATGAAAATTTGATTCAAGATGAATATCGATTGATGTTACAGGATAAAATATTGATGATGGACTTTTAAATTCATAGATAATAGTAGATTTCATTCTCTACGAACTCTTCTATGAATTATTATTTCACCATGTAATATTGATCCAAACTTGTTGTTCATTGTATTTTATCGATTTTTTTCCTCGTCAAGACTAACGATAATTTGTTCTATATTATCTTAGTCATAATATTCTTTACCGGGCTAGTTGAGCTCACCCTTTTCCTTTTTGTTCCATTTTTCTTCTCGTGAGGCGCAGAATGTAATGAGTACTACTAGCTCTGGGTACCTGAATGATGATTCTAGAAGTTGTTTAGTAGTCCTCACCATTTTTGTAAAATAATGTATCAATAATTGTGATGAGGATTTATTTGGGTATGATATTGTCTAGATGACAATATTTGTATTTAAACTCACAGCTTTTTATGATGTATTAATAAAGTTGTAGTTGTTTTCAGCACTCATGTTATCGACGACCTAAAATGGGTGATGTATACCTATTTTGGGGGCGCCACAATTGGTATCGTAGCTTAGGATATGATCTCCAAGAGAGATCGGGAATAGAACTAGAGGGGAGAGACGAGTAAATCCTTCGCTAAAGGTGTGTCCTACCTAAGCTTTATTTGTTAGTCGGTCAATATATAGGATATTATGTGATATGTTGATTTCTTTTAATTAACCCTTGTTTTATGGCAAGATTTGAGAATGTCGACCGAGAATGTTAACAAAGGAGTAAATGAGACCATGGAGACGCTCAGACTCACCAATGAGGAGAACGTAAAGTAGTGTCGGGCAATGTTCCTCCCGTGAACAACGCCAATCGAGCAGTATGATGAACGACGGATGTTTAGAAGTTTTTTGCGCTCATGCAAAATCGCATTTAGGGAGACTCGCACACAAAATACACAAGTGAAATGATAACAACGCATTTATTTGTCACGCACCAAGCAAGCTTCAAAGAGTCGGGACCACCGCACTTCGGGGAAAGCCGATCCGATTAAGGCGAGACGTGGTCAAAACAAATTACCAAGATATTCGATGTCTGGGATGCACGGAGAACAAAAGGTTCCATTCGCTACTTTTATGTTCCAGAATGAGGCAGACATCGGGGTGGGAATCAGGAAGCGCACTCATCCAAATTTCCGCACTCAAAGATGTCTTGGGAGACGCTTTCAGAATCGCTCAATGACAAGTACTTTCCTCGAAAGTATTCATTATACGAAGGAAGTGGAGTTTATTAGACTAGAACAAAATAACACGACGGTGTCCCAAAGACGAGGCAAAGTTTGCAGAGTTGTCCAGTTTGCACCTCATTTGGTGGAGAATGAGGAACGATGACGCGGATGTTTCGAGAGGTTTGAAACCCGACATACGCCAAGATCTCATTTCTCATAAATTTTCTCTATTCAGATGTTGTCAATGTGGCTCAATTATTAGAGCGAGATAACGAGTACGCTCAACCGAGGGACCATAACCAGATCATACCGAGATAAGAGCCAATGTAATAACGATAACCAAATGAGAAAAAAAAAAAGACTTTACAAAATGGTAACCACTCGTGGTGGTAGTCATGGCCATGAGAATAGAAGAAGCGAGCCTGGGAGGAGATTTTAAAAGAGGAGATTTAACAATGACCATGTGAAGACGCCAACACCAAAGAAAGAATCGGTTCTAAGGAGGAGAACGACCACCACCCATCATATGCTATAAATGCGGAAAGAGGGATATATATCACCAAACCGCCCACAACAGCTTCAAGGTATGTTATAATTATGGAAAGGAAGGACATATCGCCGAGATTGTACGATAGAAAAAAACCAAGTCCAGGGGGGATGGTGACTCAAAAGGTCATTCCCCAAAAAAGTCAAAGTCAATCTGCCTCGAAAGAGCGCTTTGTCGTGATCGGTCAAAATGCGAGGAACCCAAACGAGGTGATCACGTAAAGCTAATCATTAATTCTCATGAAGTTTATACCTTACTTGATACCGGCATACCCATTCATTTATCTCTCCTACTTGTGCTCAACGCTTAAACTTGACCGAGAAATTAGACTTTGATTTATCTCGTGGAGACTCCATAGAGAAACTTTCATCACATCCACTCGCTTATAAATCTTGTTTGATCCAAGTTGGCACCATCACCTTACCCGTCAACCTTTATCTCTTTAAAGATACTTGCTTTTGATGTGATTTTAGGGATTGATCGTTAACTACTCATCATGCCAAAATTGATTATTTTCGTAAGGTTGTTAGTTTTCATATTCCTAACCAACCTGTTGTACTTAATTCAAGCAACTAAACCACTAAAATCAATCACCATCATATCAAGTCATAAAGCTATTCGCTTATTGAAAAACGGATGTCAAGCTTTCTTAGCCCATGTTATGGATTTGAATAAAGACACGCCGATTTGAATAATATTCCCGTTGTTATTGATTTTCCCGACGATTTCAAGAACTTCCTGCCTACCCCCCGTAACGTGAAGTTGAATTCTTTATTGATCTTGAACCCGCACAAAGCCCATTTCTAAAACCCCATATCGAATGGCTCCTATTGAACTTCAGTGAGTTAAAGGTCCAACTACAGTGAGTTGTTGGACATCGGTTTCATTCGGCCCTAGTACATCTCCTCGGGGTGCTCCTGCTTTTATTCAGAAAGAAGAAAGACGGAGTATGCGATTTTGTATCGACTATCGAATCGAACCATGTCACCATCAAGAATAGGTATCCACTACCTCGTATTGATGACCTGCTTTGACCAACCAAGGAGCACAATTCTTTTCAAAGATCGATCTTCGCTCGATATCATCACCAAGATTAGAATCGAGGATATTCCAAAGACCGCCTTTAGTAACTCCTGGCAGACGGCATTATGAATTCTTAGTCATGTCTTTTGATCGACTAATGCTCCCGCGCTTTTTTCATGATATGATGAACCGAGTATTCAAGGACTATTTAGATCGGCTTCGTTGTTGTCTTTTTATTGATGACATCCTCATATATTCCAAAAGCCGTGAAGATCATGAGCACCATTTGAAGTCGGTACTCCAAAGGCTTCGTGAAAACAAGCTATATGCCAAGTTGAAGAAATGCGAAGTTCGCTTGAGGAAGTAGCATTCCTCGGGCACGGTGTCTAAAACATGGAGTATCTCATCACCCGCCAAGATCAAGCAATACAAAGTTGGGAGCAACCAAGTCGGTGACCAAGTAACGAGCTTTTCGGGCTTAATTGGTTATTATCGAGATTCGTGGAAGGGTTTTCTCTAATCGCTACTCCATTAACTCAAATTAACTCTAAGGATACAAAATTCGCTTGGAGCGAGGAATGCGAGAAGAGTTTCCAAGAACTTAAGAGGAGACTTATTTCGCACTGCTCTAACAATACCATCCGTTCGGATGGATTTGTTATCTACAAATGATGCTTCTCGCAAAGGGTTAGGATGTGTTCTCATGCAACGGGGAAAGTCATAGCCTATGCCTCGCGACAACTTAAAGAATATGAGAGGAATTATCCTACTCATGATCTAGAGTCATAAAAGCAATGCCTTCGCGCTAAAGATCCGGAGGCACTATCTATACGGGGAGAAAGTGGAGATATATTCGCACCATAAAAGCCTCTCAAATATTTCTTCACTCAAAAGGAACTCAACACGCGGCAAACGACGCTGGCTCGAGTTGTTGAAAGATTACGACCACACTATTCAATACCATCCCGAAAAGTTTAACGTGGTAAATGACGCTGCGCTGAAGAGAAGATCATATGCAGAACGAAAAGGATGATGATGTCAAGTATATGCATAGAGCCAACTTTAATAGAAAAGTTAAGGTTGCTCAAGCCACCGAATCCGAAAGATGCGATGCGTGATGAAGAAGAAGAAAGTACAAGAAGGTGCTATTCCTAAGCGAGAATCGATGAAGAAGGAATACTTCGAGTCCACCTGCACTTTGTGTTCCTAACGACTCGATTTGAAGTACAAGATTATGATGGAGGCACACAATACACCATTTATGATCCATCTCGAAGTACCAAAATGTATCGTGATCTTCATATACATTTTGGTGGAACAATACGAAGAGAGAGATTGCAAAGTTTATCTCGACGTGTTTAACTTGTCAACGCAGTAAAGGCGAGCATCAAGTACCTAAGGGTCCATCAGCAACCACTTGAGATTCCAAAATGGAAGTGGGAACACATTACCATGGATTTTGTTACGGGTCTTCCTACTACGCTTTCAAGGCATCGATGCTATTTGGGTTATTGTTGATAGATTAACCAAGTCCGCTTTCATTTCTTTTCTCGATACGGAGACTTATTCCTCGAACGCCTTGCTCATATGTATGTAAATGAGATTGTGAGATTGCATGGCATGCCAAGATCCATAGTTTCGATCGTGACCCAAGATTTACTTCAAGATTTTGGGTTAGCTTGCAAAAAGCTATGGGCACGGATTTACGATTTATTTCGCAAGATACCATCCTCAAACCATTTTGACAATCGTAGAGGACTATTCAAACTCTTGAAGATTTATTAAGACTCGTGTCCTAGACTTCAAAGGAGTTGGATAAGTATTTACCATCGGTGGAATTCTCCTATAACAACAACAGCTTATCGACAAGCATCGTGTGGGCCCCATTTCAAGCATCAGATGGACGAAAAGTGTCGCTTCTCAAAGATGTTGGGACGAGGTGGGTGAAGCAACATTGTTGGGACCCGAGTTGGTACGTATGACTACACGGAAAAGATCCAAATGATTCGACAACGATACAAACCAAGACAAGATCGATCAAAAGAGTTATGCGATCTTCATCGAAAGGACGTGGAATTTAGTATCGGGGATCATGTATTGTCATGCGTTGTTGCCCCATGGAAGGGAGTTACAAGATTCGGGAAGAGAGGAAAAGCTCAATCCACGATTTATCGGTCCATTTCAAATTCTCGACCGAGTAGGTAATGTAGCCTATAGACTCGCTACATTCCGAGTATGTCTCGTGTTCATAATGTGTTTCATATATCCGTATTTCAGAATATGTGAAAGACCCAAACCACGCTATCGAAGTTAGAACCGATTTAGATAGTCAAGACTTAACGTACGAAGAGGTACCCACCAAAGATCTTGATAGAAGGAGCATGTGTCCTACGACAAAGGTCATACCACAAGTTAAAGTTTTGTGGAGGAACCATGCTATAGAGGAAATGACCGGGAGTTGAAACGAAATGAAAGCGAGGTATCCTCACCTTTTCAAACACTGTGTACGTACGCCAATTTCGAGGACGAAATTTCATAAGGAGGGAGGTCAGAAGACCCCAACTTATTATTTAATGAAATTAAATTTCTCTCTATTTATTATCTTGAAATAAGAAGGGTTGATTTGATTAATGTGGTAAGTTATGGGTAAAATGCGCAATTATTTCAAACAAGCAAGTGGTTTTAAAATATTCATTGTTGACGGGGAATATTCGCTTGGTCGTGGAATATTTTTACCGTTTGGGAATATTCGTATTTACGCTGCAAAATTTGTGTGGGGCCCATAACGGAAAAAGCGATCGATGAAGAAAACGACAAGAATAAGTTGGTTATAAATAATCTACAGAAGTTGTTACTGCTAATATCCGCTTGAATACCCTATGGTTAAAAACACAAGAAGACACCAGATTACACCAATTATTGATTCTTACGTAAGAAGGCACTACTAATAATTGTTACAAAGAATTATCGCTCAAAGATTTTATTTTATCGATTCAATAATTGTCATATTGATATTTTATATTATCGTTGTTTTAATAATTGTCATCGCACAAAGATTTTCTATTATCTGAGCAATAATTCATATTATCCTAATAATATTATTAGATAACATTATTGGCAATGTCTAGAAAGTTCTGCTCAAGGAGAGGTTTGGTCATCTAATCATAATCACCACCAAGAAGAGAGATCCTTATCGAAAGCCCCTCTTCCTCCGAACCGCCTCGTCACAAGAATGTGATTCTCGTAATATTATTTGTGAATAATTAATTATTGATTTATATGATGAGAAAATATTGATTTTATGTGGATATAGATGGAGAAAATTTTTTATGTGACAATTGTTGAAAATTAATATTTTATCTTTTTCTCGATAAAATAATTCATTTAAATATATTATTTTAATAATATATATAATGGTGATATTTTTACAATGAATGTGGGATATATGAGTATATGAGGAGGAAGAGTATTTTTTTGTGCATTAAATGATTAACACATGTTTTGTGTGTCAGAGACCCCAATTTTCGACCGAAATTTGATTATAAATTTAAAAAATCGCCTGCTTGTGATTTTCTTTGGCCAATTTCTGCTTTGAATTTGGAAAAACTTTCTTCCGCAGTCGCAGTTGTAGAGAATGAAATTTCCTATGAAAGGACATGTGGTTTGAATTTTTCCGATATAAAAGAGCTATTTATTATGAATTATTGAAGTTCCGTAGTTCAAATAATTGATTTTTTGAAAGTTTTAATTATTTTTTTTACAAAAACGTTTTTTTTTTTGGTGGGTCTGATTAAAAATGTGCAAAGTGGTCAATTCAATTCATTCAAGAGGTGGGCTTGATAATTTTGTAAATATATATAATATTATATTAAATTTTCTCGCTTGTGTTCTAAGCATTTTCCTATAAATAGGTGCTTAGGTTAGAATTGAAAATCACACCGTAAACTCAAATCTTCTCTCTTTCTCTCTCTATATATATCGAGCGATTCTTGTGAGTATTTTAATACTTTGAGTGTTGCTATACTACGCAAGTTCAAGTCAGTCATAGCCTATATCCTGTTTCAACTAGAAGTACTATCTTTTCGAGGTAAGTGGATGTTATTTTTTTTTAAATGATATTATTTTCTTCAATATCATTATGCCAAAATATTGGTTTGAACTTTTAATCAAATTTGAAACTTTTTGTGTTCTGGTTACTATTCACGATACTAAGACTATTCACGATACTAAGACTATTCACGATACTATAACTATTCATCTAAAAAATGAAATTTTTTTCCTTTTCGTCTAAAATATCTATTATGGATACTAGCTTTGATTGTATCCATGTTTTGATCATTCTTGAATTTTACTTCACTATGATTATTTATGAGGTATTTTTGGACATGAAATAGTCAAATACTTAATCCTTGATATTTATTCTTTTTTGTTTCACCGATTCGCTTTCTTTTAAAATATTTTTCATCATCCTCACCCTAAAATGATGATATTATTGAATATCTTTGCCCGTAGTGCAAAAGATAAATGATTTTATAATGAATATCTTTGGCCCAGAGTAGTAAAGATGAACAAAAAGTTGAGATGAATACGACCGATCGATGAATATCTTTGGCCTCAGAAGTGCAAAGATGAATAAATTTGATTCAAGATGAATATCGATTGATGTTACAGGATAAAATATTGATGATGGACTTTTAAATTCATAGATAATAGTAGATTTCATTCTCTACGAACTCTTCTATGAATTATTATTTCACCATGTAATATTGATCCAAACTTGTTGTCTATTGTATTTTATCGATTTTTTTCCTCGTCAAGACTAACGATAATTTGTTCTATATTATCTTAGTCATAATATTCTTTACCGGGCTAGTTGAGCTCACCCTTTTCCTTTTTGTTCCATTTTTCTTCTCGTGAGGCGCAGAATGTAATGAGTACTAGCTCTGGGTATGGAATGATGATTCTAGAAGTTGTTTTAGTAGTCCTCACCATTTTTGTAAAAATAATGTATCAATAATTGTGATGAGGATTTATTTGGGTATGGATATTGTCTAGATGACAATATTTGTATTTAAACTCACAGCTTTTATGATGTATTAATAAAGTTGTAGTTGTTGGGAATGCGTGAGCGCACTCCATCCAAACCTTTCAAAGATGTCTTGGGAGACGTTTGAATCGTTTCAATGACAAGTACTTTCCGAAAGTATTCGCTATATGAAGGAAGTGGAGTTTATTAGACTGGAACAAAATAACATAACGGTGTCCCAGTACGAGGCAAAGTTTGCAGAGTTGTCACATAATTAAATTTCTCATTTAATAATAATGTCAAATTATTAAATCTCTAATTAATAATTAAATTAATTAAAATAACATTAGGCGTATTAAATATTTCTATTAATATAATAAGCTCACATAAATACATACATCGAATAATAAAATTGTCCACATCAATTTAATAAATATAACACATGTAATTAAATTAATCTATCACAACTTCATCAATTAATTAATTAATCTAATAATTAATTCATTGAAAAAAAATATTTATTTAATCCAATAAATATTTAAATTAAATTACAAAATCTCGGTTGTCACATCTTTCCCCTCTTAAAAGGATTCTTTCCTCAAAATCACAACTCAATAATTCGCCCCGTTACAAATATGACCTACTTAAGTTTATTTGATATTTAATTGATTAGTCAGAGTATGAGGATAATATGTGATATGTTAATTAACCATTATTTTGTGGCAGTATTTGAAAATGACATCCGAGAATGTTGATAATATCAATGGTGCACAGGAGACCGTTGAGTCTCCACAGATCAATAATCAGGATAATGTGCATTAGGAAGGCGACAATTCTCATGCAAACAATAACATTGACCAAATGATGAATGATGGAATGTTCAGAGGCTTTATGCAATTTATGCAACATCAGGCAAGAGCGGTTCATGTCCAAAATACAGGTGGAAACACTGGCAACTCTCGGACGGTCACCGCAAGCGCTTCAAGGAACTGGGACCACCGAGTTTTTGGAGAGCGAAACCACGTAAAGCGCAGACATGGATAAAGCGGATCCATAAGATATTTGATGTCTTGGGATGCTCCGAGGAGCAAAAAGGTTCCTTTGCCACCTTCATGTGTTACAGCAGAGGCGTAATCTTTGGTGGGAATCAGAAAGCGTACTCAACTCCGCCGCAGATCAAAGATGACTTGGGAGAAGTTCCAAGAATTGTTCAACAACAAGTACTTTCCCAAAAGTATTCGTCACATGAAAGAGGTAGAATTCATCAAGCTGGAGCAAAACAACATGACCGTATTGCAGTACGAAGCCAAGTTTGCCGAGTTGTCCCGATTTACGTCCCATTTGGTTGATAATGATGAGAGAATGACGCGAATGTTTCTAAGAGGTTTGAAACCCGAGATACGTCAATATCTTATCTCTCATAAACTGTGTTTTTATTCAGATGTTGTTAATACTGCTCAGTTATTGGAGCGCAATAATGAGTCAACCCAACCAAAAGAGAGCAGCCGAAAAAATGATAATACCAGTGAGAGCAGTCATCGAAGCGGTGGTAACAAGTGTGGAGGGAATCAACAAAGCGAAAATGGTAACCACTTGGTGGCAATCGTGAGCCAAAATAATAAGAATGGACATTTCAAGAAGAGGAGATTCAACAATGATGGAAAGACGTTAGCACCAGCACCCGTTGTTAAGGAAGGAGAACGACCACCTATCATATGCTTCAAATGCAGAGGGGAGGGACACATCAGTCCAAACTACGCGATGCCGTCCAAAGCATGTTATAATTGTGGAAGAGAAGGTCACCTAGCCCGATTTTGTCGTTCACCAAAGATAAGTTCAGCTAGGATGGAGGCACCAAAGGCCGTCCCAGAAAAGTCAAAGCCGGTAGTGCAAGGGAGTGCGTTTGTTGTGACCTCCCAGAAAGCAAGGAACCCGAAAGAGGTCATTATGGGTAAGCTTATCATAAAATTTAGCGAAGTCTATACCTTATTTGATACCGGTTCTACCCATTCTTTTATTTCTCCTACTTGCGCTCAACGTTTAAATTTGACTCCAGAGAAATTAGACTTTAACTTATCTGTTGAAACTCCGTTGGGAGAAACCTTCATTACATCCACTATTTATAAGTCTTGTTTAGTTCAAATCGGCACCTGCACATTACCTGTCGATCTTATTTCTTTGAAAATACTTGCATTTGATGTGATTCTAGGGATTGATTGGTTAACTACTCATCATACAAAAATTGATTGTTTTCGTAAGGTTGTTAGCTTTCATATTCATAACCAACCTATTATGCAAATTCAAGCAATCAAACCATTAAAATCAATCACTTTCATCTCAAGCCATCAAGCTGTTTGTTTATTAAAAAACGAATGTCAAGCTTTCTTAGCTCATGTCACGGATCTAAACAAAAATACGTCAGTTTTGAACGATATTTCTATTGTTAATAAATTTCCTGACGTATTCCCTGAAGAACTTCCTGGCCTACCCCCAGAGCGTGAAATTGAATTTTGTATCGACCTTGAACCCGATACAAAACCCATTTCCAAAGCCCCATATCGAATGGCTCCTATTGAACTTCAGGAGTTAAAGACCCAACTGCAGGAATTGTTAGACATTGGATTTATTTGTCCTATTACTTCTCCTTGGGGTGCTCCTATTCTATTCGTGAAGAAGAAAGATGGGAGTATGCGACTTTGTATTGATTATCGAGAGTTGAATCATGTCACCATCAAAAATAGGTACCTATTGCCATGTATTGATGACCTATTTGACCAGTTGCAAGGAGCCAAATTCTTTTCAAAGATTGATCTTCGTTCCGGATATCACCAATTGAAGATTAGAACCGATGACATTCCAAAGACGACTTTCAGAACTCGGTACGAGCATTATGAATTTCTGGTCATATCTTTTGGATTGACTAATGCTCCTGCTGCCTTCATGGACATGATGAACCGAGTGTTCAAGGAATATTTGGATCACTTTGTGGCCGTCTTTATTGATGACATCCTCATATATTCCAAAAGCCGTGAAGATCATGAACAACACTTGAGGCTGATACTCCAAAAGCTTCGTGAAAACAAGCTTTATGCCAAGTTGAAGAAATGCGAGTTCTAGCTGGAGGAAGTAGCATTCCTTGGGCACGTAGTATCAAGTCATGGAATATCTGTTGACCCAACAAAGATTGAAGCCATTCAAAGCTAGGAGGAACCTAAATCAGTGACCGAAGTACGTAGCTTTCTCGGCTTAGCTGGTTATTATCGGAGATTTGTAGAAGGGTTTTCTCGAATCGCTACTCCATTAACTCAGCTGACTCGAAAATATACAAAGTTCGGTTGGAGCGAAGAATGTGAGAAGAGTTTTCAAGAACTCAAGAAGAGACTCATTTTAGCACCTATTCTAACAATACCATCTGGCTCGAAGGGATTTGTCATCTACAGTGATGCTTCGGGCAAAGGATTGAGATGTGTTCTCATGCAATATGGGAAAGTCATAGCCTATGCCTCATGACAACTCAAAGAATATGAGAGGAATTATCCCACTCATGATCTAGAGTTGGCAGTAGTCGTTTTTGCACTAAAGATTTGGAGGCATTACTTGTATGGGGAGAAAGTGGAGATCTTTACGGATCATAAAAGCCTCAAATATTTCTTCACTCAAAAGGAACTCAACATGTGACAATGACGTTGGCTTGAACTGTTGAAAGATTATGATTATACCATCCAATACCATCTTGGAAAAGCGAACGTGATAGCTGACGCATTGAGTAGAAGATCATATGCGTGTACGAGTGTGATATTGTCAACGCAAAGGCCCATTTTGTGTGACTTGCAAAGGATGGAGATAGAGTTAAATACTCCAGGGACCCATGTGATGATGGCGAATATACGAGTAGAACCAACTTTAATTGATAAAGTTAAAGCTGCTCAAGCTACAGATCTGGAGCTGATGTGTATGAGGAAGAAAGTGCAAGAAGGTTATATGCCGGAAACAAGAATCGATGAAGAAGGAATACTTCGATTCAACTCCAGACTTTGTGTTCCTAACGACCCTGATTTAAAGTATAAAATCATGATGGAGGCGCACAACACACCGTTTGCAATCAATCCTGGGAGTACCAAAATGTATCGTGATCTTCGTCATACATTTTGGTGGAGCAATATGAAGAGAGAGATATCACTGTTTATCTCAAGGTGTCTAACTTGTCAACGAGTCAAGGCGGATCATCAAGTACCAAAAGGTCCATTGCAACCACTTGAAATTCTAGAATGGAAGTGGGAGCACATTACCATGGATTTCGTTATTAGTCTTCCCAAGGTTTCTCAAGGCATGGATGCAATTTGGGTCATTGTTGATAGATTGGCCAAGTCTGCTCATTTCTTACCAATACGAGAAACTTATACACTTGAACGTCTTGCTCGTATGTACATAAATGAGATTGTAAGACTGCATGGTATGCCAGTATCCATAGTTTCTGATTGAGACCCAAGATTCACTTCACGATTTTGGGTTAGTTTGAAAAAAGCTATGGGCACGGATTTACGATTTAGTTCGGCATATCATCCTCAGACGGACGAACAATCAAAGAGGACTATTCAAACTCTGGAAGATTTATTAAGACTCCGTGTCCTTGACTTCAAGGGAAGTTGGGATAAGTTCTTACCATTGGTGGAGTTTTCCTACAACAACAGTTATCAAGCAAGTATTGGCATGGCTCCATTTGAGGCGTTGTATGGAAGAAAGTGTCATTCTCCAGTATGCTGGGATGAGGTAGGTGAAGCAACGTTGTTGGGACCAGAGTTGGTATGTATGACTACGAAAAAGATTCAAACGATCCGACAACGTATAAAAACCTCACAGGATTGACAAAAGAGTTATGCTGATCTTCATCGAAAGGACGTGGAATTCGATATTGGAGATCATATGTTGTTAATGTGTTGCTCCATGGAAAGGAATTACGAGATTTGGAAAGAGAGGAAAGCTCAATCCTCGATCATTGGCCCATTTTTAATCCTCGATCGAGTAGGAACTGTGGCCTATAGACTAACTTTACTGCCAAGTATATCTCGTGTTCATAACGTTTTTCACATATCCGTGTTACGTAAATATGTGGAAGACCCGAACCACATTATTGAGTTAGAACCGGATGAAATAGCAGAAGATTTAATGTATGAAGAGGTTCCTGTTCAAATCTTGGATAAGAAAGAACATATTCTACGCTCCAAGGTTATACCTCAAGTCAAAGTTTTGTGGAGGAACCACGATGTTGAGGAAATGACCTGGGAGTTAGAATCTGAAATGAAATCAAGGTATCCTTACCTCTTTGACATACCAGGTATGTACCCTAATTTCGAGAGCAAAATTTCATAAGAAGGGGAAGTTGTAAGACCCAAACTTTTATGAATAAAGATGATTTTCTATAAATGTCATTTTTGAATATTATGGAATGAATTTGATATAATGTTATAGTTGTGGGTAATATATATAAATTTTGCAAAGTACGCAAGTTGTTATATAATATTCGATTGGTCGGGGAATATTCATTTTAACATGGAATATTCGTACAACGGCACAATCATTGGTGGACCCCACAATAGAATTATTGTCGGATTGAGAAAACGACAAAATTATTTTATGAAAATAACGACGGAAGTTTTATCGTTAAAACTGTTGAACTACTTGGTAGTAAAAGTACAGTAATACGCGTGGTTGCATAGTAGCACACGGTATTGATTATTGATGCTTACGTGAGAAGTCACTCAGTTTTGTTCAATTATTGCTACAGTAATTGTTGCATAGTATCTCACGTTATTTGATTCAATTATTGTCGATATTTTATATATTATTAAATCAATAATTGAGATAACAAAGTTATTAATATTATTATTTGCAATATTAACGATGCCTATAAGTTCTGTCAAGGAGAGGTTTGGTCACCTAATTGTGCGCCAATAGGGAGAAATCCTTATTGGAAAGCCCCCTCTTTCCTGGGAATGACCTGGTCGATTAATATTGTGAATTATAATAAAGGTGATAAGTTTTGTTTTATTATTATTATAAATGTAATAAAATGAAAAAACTTTTATATAAAATGAATATTTTTATAAAGTTATTTGTTTTATTAGACTATAAATAGAATATATAATATTCTATTATGCATAGTATTTGCAATTGTCTGCATAGTGTTTGCATAGTAAAATATTTTATATAAAATAGAATACTTTTATAAAGTTATTTGTTTTATTAGACTATAAATAGAGTATATAATATTCTATTATGCATAGTGTTTGCATAGTGCCTGCATAGTATTTTCATAGTAAAATCTTTTTATATAAAACAGAATACTTTTATAAATTTTTTTGTTTTATTAGATTTTAAATAATATATATATATATATATATATTATAAATAGAATATATTATATTTTATTGTATAGTATCCTTTCCATTATCTTATAAATAGGATGCTTGGTTAGAATTGAAAACCACAACAGAAATTTAGAGAATTCTTCTTCTATAATCTTGAGCGTATTTCTTTAGAGTTTTAAGAAGCTTTGAGCGTAGAAAGCAGTATAAGTTTTCTTCAAGAAAATCCTCGCCCTACCAGTTGGAGTACTCTTCTTTTTAAGGTAAGGGATATTATTTGTTGTACTCGTAAGGGGTATTATTTCTTTCGTCTTCATGAAGAGAACTTCTGTTATTCCGTTCTTTATTATTCTGTTGGAACATCCTGTCTGTGCGGTTTACCTATGACCTGGTTCCATTCTTTATTATTCTATTGGAACATCCTGTCTGTGCGGTTTACGCATGACCTGGTTCCGTTTTTTATTATTTTGTTGGAACATCCTATCTGTGCGGATTACGCATGACCTGGTTCCATCCTTTATTATTCTGTTGGAATAACCTGTCTGTGCGGTCTATCGCATGCATGGTGATTTCTTCTGTTATTCCATTCTTTATTATTCTGTTGGAATAACCTGTCTATGTGGATTATCACATACATGGTGAATGATCCTTTGCATTCATTCCTTATTAAATTGTGGAAATGATCTGTCTAAGTGGATTACCGCATTGCGGATGAAAATCCATTTGCAGTTTCATATATTCTCTTAGACTTAGTTGGTTAAAGCTTTGACTTCTATAATCCATGAAATTAGTGGAATATCCTTGATATTTGCGTTTCATCCAGTATCTTTTCATGAAAATATTCTTCTGAGCATTCTTAAATTTTACTCCACAAAGAAGTATCATGTTGACAATTTGGACGTTAATGGTTCCTGGATAAATTAATTCTTGAACTTGTTTTATTGAATTCTTATATCATTATCATCATCCTCATATTTATATTATGTTGAAAGTCATCTGTGGCCTATAGTGCATAGATGGACTAGGTATGATTATGACCAGGGATTAATCGGTATAATCATGACCGTAATGTTACAAATGATGTGGTAAAAGTCCTCATTGGCCCGTAGTGCATTGATGGACAGTTGTTGGCATGATCATGACCATTGATGAATACACGAATATCCTTGGCCTGTAGTGCATGGATAATTTGTGGTTGTGATACTAATGAATATCCTTGGCCATAGTGCAGGGATGATGTGGATTATTTATTAAGCTGAGTCTCAGCGATAAAAATGATGAAAAACCTTTTAAAACATAGAAGATAGTAGATTTTATTCTCTACTTGACTCTTTTAATGGATTGCTTGTTCCGCTGCAGTTAAACTTGATGTTTGTTATATTGTATCAGTTTAACACTATTGAAGGCAAAGGATAATTTATTCTGCATTATCTTAGTCATAATATTTCTTACTGGGCTAGTTGAGCTCACCCTTTTGCTTTCATTGTTCTCTTCAGGAAATGAGAATGTAGCAGGGGCTAGTCGGAGAATGGAGTGACGGTTCAGAGGATAGCATTAGTAGTCCTCACTATTCTATGAAATAGTGTGTTAATAAATGTATTAAGGACTTATTTTGAGTTTGAATACTATCTAGAAGATAATATTTGTATTAAAACTCACAGCTCATGTTGTTTATTTAAGATTGTATTTGTATTCTATACCATATATTTGGCGACTTAGAATAGATGATGTATATCTATTTTGGGGGCGTCACATAAGTGGTTGCAACCTATGTGCTCGTGAGTGTCGAGTAGTGATGATTAGTAATTAAAACTTAAAATTTTGTTATCAGGATGGCTAATGTTGAAGAATCCAATCAGGCTAGAGAGGAGGGACCTCAGATGCCTAGAGAGGAGAAGCCTCGAGATATTCAGGTGGTTTGGGAATAACTACTACCACGGGAGTTATCACCGTTGGTCACAGTGGTTGAGTAGGAGGGATTGCATGGTGAGGACGATGAGGTAGAGATGGATGAGGAAGACCTCGTGGAGTTGCCACAGTCGGATGAGGATGAGGAGGAGGAGGAAGAGTTTCGACCAAACTCTATTGTAGCCCGTATGTACGACGAAGTATACGACCGCAATGTGGAGCTTCAAGATAGAGTCGAGGAGTTGGAAGAGATAGTAGTTGAATGTCAGACCTCGATGGCACAAAAGGATGACGAGATCCGAGATCTAGATGAGCTTCTGAGTAATGTGGAATGGAAGCTGATTCATACTAAAGGGGAGAATGAGCAATTGCCAGAGGAGATTGTGGAGCTGAAGAACAAATTGAAAGAAGAAACCACCAAGAAAGTAATTGTCAAAGATGCGTACGAGAAAGCTTCTCAGCGTGCAGAAGTAGCAGAGGGGGAAGTGCAGGCAAAGAAGATCAAGATGGAGGAGATGAATGGCGTTTTCAACAACGTGATAAACTAAGCTCAAGACAGAGTAATGTATTATCCGATTCAGTTCGTGGTACAGGTTAGATCGTCGAACAATGTTCTATATTACGGAAAAGGAGTGTCGTAAGGCTACACAAAATTTTAGTAGATCGTCGTAAGAAATGTAACTGTTATGTGATTAATTAATAAATAAGATGTAAATCCCAGATATTATATAACCAATGGGATATGATGATGATGTTATCCTGAAACTTTTGTAGTTCATAAAAGTGATGTAGATAGCAGGGATGCTATCGCTATTATGTTTTGAAAGATGATGAATATTTATTCAAGATATTATGTGTTATGTGATGATTTTTGTGATGTGCAAGTTAAGTAGATAATACTTAGAAGATTGAATAATAATTGAATGAGTGTATTTTAATAGAAAATGCCTCCAAGATGTCAACCATGACAAAGAACCCCTGAGGGATCTACCAATAACAACAATGCTAAGGCTAATCCAGTTCAGCAGTTAGTGACATTATTGATGGGAGCATTACAGAATCAACCATAGAATCAAGCTGCGACCTTTAAGGTCTTCAAGGCGATTGGGCCACCAGAATTCCATGGGTCCATGAATCCGGTTGAGGCACAAACTTGGGTCATGGAAATAGAGAAAGTTTTCGATGTTGCTAGAGTAAGTGAGAATCAAAAAACTGCTTTTGCAACATTTATGTTGAAAGAAGAGGCTAGCTATTGGTGGCAGGCCAATAAAACTCGAGGAGGTCAAGGAGTGATGACTTGGGATAGGTTCAAGGAGATATTTTTCGAGACCTATTTTACAGAGAGTTCAAAGAATCAGATGGAAGTGCAATTTTTAGAACTGAAGTAGGGCACAATGATGGTGTCGGAGTATGCCGCAAGGTTCAATGAGTTGTCGTGGTTTGCGCCATATCAAGTTAACACAAATGAGCGCAAGGCTAAGAAGTTTGAACAGGGACTGAAGCCCCTGGTTTTACATTAGAGTCTCCATATTTCAGATGAAGACGTTTGCAGTGGTGCTTGAGAAGTTGATTATCGCTGAGGGTGGAGGCGAGACTATGACAAAGTATAATCAAGAACAAAGAAAGAAGAAGAGTGATGGCGAAGCTAAGGATGGTAGTGGTAGTGGTGGAAATGGTAGTCAAAACCTGAAGAGAAAGTGGAATGCAAGTGTGGGTTCTGGAAGCCAACAGAGTAGCCAGCAGAAAAGGAAGTTTGAAGCATGTGCTACATGCGGTAAGTATCACACTGGCGTGTGCTTAAGGGGTAAATGAGTATGCTTTAACTGTGACCAGGAGGGTCACATTGCCCCAAATTAGCATCAACCAAAGAAGAATGCTTGCTACACATGCGGGTCAAATAATCATTTTTCTTGCGATTGCCCTAAGAAGAAAGTTGGTGAGACAACATGAAGCAAGGGAGGTAGTAGTGGAGGTACATTGGCTATTATTGGACGAACGTCATCGAACAGACCCACAGACAGAACCTTCAACATGACGCTGCAAGACGCGGTGCAATCAAAAGATGTCGTGTCAGGTATTATCCCAATCAATGATATAAATGCATATGTATTATTTGATTCGGGTGCTACTTACTCGTTTATATCTGATGAATTTGCTAAGAAGTTAGAATTGCCTAGTGAGGAGTTAAATTTCCCTTTAAACATAGAAATTGCGAATAGGTAGGTGATTCCTGTTAAGTTCATATACAAGAATTGTAAGGTGAATATTAAGGGGAATGTTATAACAATAGACTTAATCCCTATAAAACTTGGAGAGTTTGATGTTATATTGGGAATGGATTGACTATTCAATTATAGAGCGATAATTGATTACCAACAGAAATGTGTAAACCTTATAACTCCGTCAAGGGTAATATTCTATGGTAACAAATCGCCTAGACAAGCAAAATGTCTGACAACTATGCAGGCCAAGAAGTTATTGAGTCAGGGCTGTGTAGGGTACTTAGCTTACATAGTCAATACTCAGAAGAAGGGTGTGAAATTGGAGGAGATACCGGTTGTTAGGGATTTTGCGGACGTGTTTTCAGAGGATTTGCTAGGATTTTCGCTTGACAGAGAGATCGAGTTCATTATCGATTTAGCACCAGGAATTTCTCCAATATCGAAGGCCCCGTACAGAATGGCTCCGGTAGAGATGAAGGAACTGATGGTACAACTGCAAGAGCTGCTAGATAAGAAATACATTCAGCTGAGCGTATCACCGTGGGGAGCACCAATGTTATTCGTGAAGAAGAAGGATGGTTCAATGAGTCTTTGCATTGATTATAGGGAGTTAAACAAAGGTACTATTAAGAATAGATATCCGTTGCCAAGAATAGATGACTTGTTTGATTAATTGAAAGGAGCCAAGTACTTCTCGAAAATAGATATGAGAAGCGGGTATCATCAATTAAAGGTAAGGAAAGAGGATGTACCTAAGACGACATTCTGAACTCGATATGGATATTACGAGTTTCTGGTAATGTCTTTTGGTTTGACCAATGCCCCTGTAACATTCATGGATTTGATGAACATGGTGTTTAAACCATTTTTAGATAAGTTTATGGTGGTATTCATTGATCATATTCTGGTGTTCTCTAAGTCTCAAGAGGAACACGTGGAACATTTACGTTTGACGTTGGAGACGCTAAGAAAGGAAAAGTTGTACGCGACATTCTCTAAGTGTGAATTTTGGTTAGAACATGTGCAATTTTTGGGACATGTGATTGACTAAGATGGGATTTCAGTGGATCCATCAAAAGTCAAAGCTGTAATAAATTGGGAACAATTAAGGACACCATCGGAGGTGAGGAGTTTCTTGGGATTGGCAGGCTATTATAGATGGTTCATACATGACTTTTCCAAGATTGCAACTCCGTTGACAAATTTGACAAGGAAAGTTATAAAATTTGTCTGGACGGAGAAATGCGAAGAGAGTTTTCGGGATTTAAAAAAGAGGCTTAGCATGGTACTTGTGTTATCATTACTGTATAATACGGGAAACTTTGTGGTGTATAGTGATGCATCACATAAAGGATTAGGTTGTGTCCTTATGCAAAATGGCAAAGTCATTGCGTATGCATTAAGGCAGCTGAAGGACTATGAGAAAGGATACCCGACTCATGATTTAAAGTTGGCTGCGGTGGTATTCGCTCTGAAGATATGGAGACACTATCTCTATGGGGAGAGATATGAGATATGCACAGACCATAAGAGTCTGAAGTATATTTTCACACAGAAGAATCTGAACATGCGTTAAAGGAGATAGTTAGAATTGATAAAAGATTATGATTGTGAGATCTTTTATCATCCGGGTAAAGCCAATGTGGATGTCGATGCCTTGAGTAGAAAGGGTCGAGAAAAGTTGATGTTGTTAACTACCCAGGAGGAGCTTATTTCAGCAATGGCAAGACTAGAGTTTGAAATAAAATTTCCAAAAGAATTCAATGAAAGATTGTTCCAGATGGAAGCTAGTCCAACTTTGGTGGACAAGGTAAAGAATGCTCAACTACAAGATGAGGAATGTGAGAAAATGAAGGAAAGAATAGTCGAGGGTAATGAGGAGAAGTATAAGATTGATACCGAGGGATTGCTAAGATTCGAAGGACGAATTTGGGTTCCAGTATTACCAGATATTAAAGATAAAATCTTAATAGAAGAACATAACTCAAGATATTCAATCCATCCGGGAAGTACGAAAATGTACCAAGATTTACGATGACATTTTTGGTGGCTAAAAATGAAACGAGATGTTGCATAATGTGTTGCGAGATGCTTCACATGTCAAAGAGTAAATGTCGAGCATCAGAAACCAAGAGAATTACTTCAGCCATTGGAAATACTAGAATGGAAGTGGGAGCATATCTCCGTGGATTTTTTTGCTAATAAAGATTAGATTTAATCTTGATTAGTTACAAAGTTGTACGTCAAATAGATCATTTCGAGACATGGAGTTCTAATATCAATTGTGTCAGATAGAGATCCAAGATTCACGTTAAATTTTTGGAAGAGACTACAAGAATGCATGGGAGCACAACTAAGAATGAGTATGACATACTATCCACAAATCGATGGCCAAAGAAAACGAACAATCCAGACGTTAGAGGATATGCTAAGAGAATGCTTCATGGATTTCAAAGGGAATTCGGACGATCATCTACTGTTGACAGAATTCGCCTACAATAACAGTTACCACGCAAGCATTGGCATGCCGCCATACAAAGAATTATACGGTAGGAAATATAGAACTCCACTATGTTGGTATGAAGTTGGTGAACGTCAACTGTTAGGACTGGAACAAGTACAACAGACCGCTAAAGTTATCAAACTCATCAGAGAAAGACCGGTAGCTTCTCAAGACAGGCAGAAGAAGTATGCAGATCAACACAGACAAAGTCACGAATTTGACGTAGGAAATTTTATTTTCCTAAAAGTTTCTCTTTGGAAAGGAAAGATTCATTTCGGCAAGAAAGGAAAGCTAAGCCCAAGATTTATTGGATCCTTTGAGGTACTGCAAAGAGTAGGAGAAGTGGCTTACGAGGTAGCTTTACCTCCAGAATTAGAACACGTCCATAATGTTTTTCATGTGTCGGTGCTGCGACCGTATACACCCGATTACAAACATGTAATCAAGTATGAACCATTATAGTTCAATAAAGATTTGTCTTATGAGGAGGTTCCTATTCAGATAGTTGACAGGAAAGAACGAGTGCTCGAGAATAAAGTGATACATTCTATGAAGGTGATATGGAGGAACCACAATGTCGAAGAGGCTACGTGAGAACTCAAAGACGAAATGATGAAGAACTGCCCTGAGTTATTGTTTAATATGTGTCTTCTATTCTAGGGACAGAATCCTTGTAAGGAGGGAAGAATGTGACGAATGAATTGTTTGAGTTGTGATTCTGGGGCCAGAATCCTTGTACGGAGGGAAGGATGTAACAATCCAGAATTTTAATTATAATTTCAAATATTTATTAAATTAAATAAATATTTTTAATTGATGTGTTTGTTGTTTAGTAGATATTGTTAGATTATTTATTAGTAAGTAAATAATTCACGAGTTATAGAAATTAATTTAATTAAGATAAAAGAGTGATGAATTAAATTATGAGATAATACTCTAATTTATTAATTAAAGAGTTGATACTGGATTATATGAATTGATATAACGTTGCTTTAATTTAATTTAATAATTAAAGTGATATGTTAATTTATTAAATAAAATTATAATTTTGTTGTAGTTGGTTAAGTGGAGAATATATTTAATAAGTTGTAATTAATTTTTATTTAATTAAGATTGGATATGAAAATCCAAATAAATAATGTAGGACTATAAACTATAGTATAAATGATTTATTGAAATAATATAAAGTAGTTTTAAATGGAATTACCAAACTAGGCTTAAGGAATATTAAGCCTTTATTTTAAAAAGTGTTTGGCCAAACAAAGCCTTATGACTTTTGAATTTAAAAAAATAAAAATAAAAATAAAAATAATAAAAATATAATAAATATTTTATAATTGATATGTAATTATTATATTTATTAGTATGGCAATTTTATACGTTTTGGTTTATTGCGCTTGTTTTATGTTTTACGTAAGAGTTGGCCTAAGTTTGAGAAGAGAAGAAAGGGAGAATACAGAGAAAAAAATTAGAGAGGGAGTTTGAGAGAAGAAAAAAGTCTGTTAATTCCAAGCAATTCTTTGTCTTCTATCAAGGATTATTCAAGCAACTGAAAGTATAATTTCTAAAAAACTTTAGTTTTACGTATATAAAAAGCTTTATGTTCTTGAGTTTCAAACTCTCTATAAATGCAAATTTGATGAATTGTTGTTATATAAAGTGTTTAATTGTGCTTATTAGTAAATTATGATGTTATAACTAACATCTAGACAAGGATTTAGGATATTAATTTAGATGAATTACGTTCAAAAAGAAAAGAAATCGTTTATAGTGAATATGAGTATGAATATGGCTTGTGAGAGTCCAAAATTGATAGTTGGTTTGTGAGTTAAACTATAAATTGAGTCTTGAATATGTTAATGCATTAAGAAATGAAAGGAATACAATTTGAATGAGTTGATTTGGTGTAGTATTGAGACTTCAGTGTTAATTTTTGCTAAGGATGTAAAAAATGAAGTTTTTGCAAAAATATGACATTCAAAGGATTAAATTTGGTTGTAGTTGTTGTTTAATTATTCTAAGTTAGTATATATGTGATGGGTAATGTTTATATTAAGTCTATATCATTTGGGTATGTATAATTTGCTGATTAATGGATGAAATTCGTGATAGTTGAACTGAATAGAGCAAATAAATCTATACGCATAGTTTAGTTTTCATCACAGCACCAAAGACAGATCTTATTTGGTGGCAAAGGCGAAACGGCCTTGCTTATTAATTCGAGGTTAAATATGGCGCAACTGTGCCATATCCAAAATAGAGGCATTGAAGTCTGTTGATGGTGTAGACTTTAAAAACCCATTGTAACCTAGTCTAATAAAATATTAATGTAATGAACATGTAATAAAGATACTATAATAGATTTTTATCATGTATGTGGTATTCCAAAGTTGTAAAAATTAGTAAGTCGTGAAAACTTTACGTTGTGAATTATTGAAATCTAGAGTTGGTGATTAAGTGTTGTAATTTTAAGACTTGTGATTCTGAAGTGTATATAGTACTAGTGATTCAAAACTTTTACTAAAGTAACAAGTTTAACTAAAATGAGATTTAACTTGGAAAGTGGATGTTAGTGTGTCTAATAGATGTTGTGATTCTAATAATATGTGTAGGTGAATGTGAGTTATTATTTATAGCTTACGCACGAGGCAAGTTCTCTAACCCTAAACTTCGTTTGAGCAAGTTTTTGAATTCTAATCTTTGTTTGAGTTACCCTAACTTGTTTATAATTAAGCAAGTTGTCCTAGTCTCATTCTTTTTATAATGAACGCCAGTTCCTGAACTCTAATCTCTAATTGAGTTGTCCTATTTCATTTACTTTACGCAAGTTGTAATCTTTATTGTCATATTAAGCAAGTTTTTATTTTTAGCTTGTTATTCATTAGTGCATGTTCAATAATTCAATTCTCTTATTCATCAAGATTATAGCCTTAGCTTAATATTGTGCAAGCAAGGTTTATTATATTATTCAATGCTTATGTTTTTAGTTTATTTATAAGCATGATTTCGATATATAGCATTGATTCACCTATGATTCATAATTATTTCACATTATATTATTATCGATCATTCGAAATGGTATTGAACTTTGTTGATTCAACTAATCCTTTAGTTGATGATCGTTAAACCCTAAATTACCCTTGAAGCTTATCCAAACTAAACTTTCTTTAGTGCGGACTTGTACTCTAAAACTAAGAAGAACAACCCTATTATAGGGGAATTATTTACGTGATGCGTTTAGATATTTGTGCACAATACATGGTACGAAGGGCTGATCACACTAAGTACGGAGAGTCCCTACAGTCTTATGAATGTTTAGGTTTAAGTTAAAAGATTACTTGTAACCTTGGACATAGTTCGTGGTCTTGTGACCCTCAGATATACTTCATATTTTTGATTTCAGTTCCTGATTATCATTGATACAGTAATATTAAGTTCTGTTGAGCCTATTCATTGGCAGTTACTTTACTGTTCTTATTCATTCTTATTTCAAGTGAGCATTTGTGTTGCTCACTCTTGTATATATATAACTATTGCAGCTAAGATTGAGAAGGTCGATGAAACTACCACTAGCAAAGGGAAAGGAAAAATGAACAAGTGTTGAAGACTTGTAATTTATTGACTTTCATGATGACATGCAAAGGCTTATTGATTTAATTATGTAACCCTTTTAATGGGAAGATTTATTTCTTAAATTTTATTATATTTGGGTAGTTAGATATGAATGAATGGAAAGTGAACACCATATCTTATGGAAATGAAGTACCCAAATTTGGGGGTGTCACAAAGTAGTTACTGCATAGTATCTCATATTATTGATTTAATTATTGTCACATTATCATCTGCACAATATTTTATATTATTAAATCAATAATTGAGACGACATAGTTATTCATATTATTATTTGCATTATTGACAATGTCTAGAAAGTTCTGTCGAGGAAAGCGGTTAGGTTATTTAATTACGCGTCAATAAAGAGAAATCCTTATCGGAAAGCCCCCTCTTTGCTGGTAATGATCCGGTTGTCAATATTGTGAGTTATAATATTAATAATGAATAATTATTGAAATATTAAAATTGTGTTTATTGAAAATAAGTGAATTACAAAAGTTAAAGGGGAATAATGCAAACTTCGAAAACTTTAGGGGTACAAAAGTGTAATAAGGTAACCAATCCATGTAAACTTGAATCAAACAATTAGAGAAGAGATGATGCAAGCATGATATAAGCATGACATCATCCTTAAAGAAGCACAAAGATGATGTAAGGATGATATCATCATGATGTCATCATCATGTCACCTGGACTAAGGTGCAATTAATGAGGTACTAAACTATAATAAGTCGAGCCCCTAACGTGCAATTATCGAAACTATGTTTTCCTATAAATAGAAACTTATTTCTTCTTTCATTCTCACCAATTCACTAAGACTCACAAAAGAAACTATAGAGAGAGAAACTATAGAGATAATAAGAGAGAAAGAAGAAGAGTATTCTACTACTACACTATTGTAGTATCTAATCTCCTCCTAAGGTAAGGGATGTTATTTTTCGTATGGTAAGGGGTATTATGTATTTCATATTAGTACATGATATTACTTCATACTCGTAAGTGTTGTCATTCTATTCTTTATTAATCTGCCGGAGTAACCTGTCTACGCGGATTACCGCATGCATGGTGAATGACCCTTCATATTTATTCTTTATAAATATACGGGTATAACCTGTCTACGCGGATTACTGCATGCATGGTGAATAACCCTTTGTATTCATTCTTTATTAAATTGTGGAAATAATTTTTCTATGCGGATTACCGCACGACGGGTGATAATCCATTTGTAGTTTCGTATATTCTTTTATACTCGTATGATATATCATTTTTTTGTACTCGTCATGGGGTATCGTTTTCTTTCATATTCTCCATTTATGGGTACTATTTATACTGGAGTACTATTTATCCAGGGTACTATTTATTCAGGTACTATTCACTCAGGGATTCGGGGAACTTTGCATGATGGGTTACTATTCATTTATTACTATTCACTTGGGGTACTATTCATGGGGTACTATTTACTCGGGTATTATTCACTCAGGGTACTATTTACGGGATAATATACACTTGGATACTATTCACTCAGGTACTATTCATGAAGTACTATTCATGAAGTACTATTCACTCGAGTATTATTCACTCGGGGGTACTATTCATGAGATACTATTCACTCAGGGTACTATTCACTCAGGGGTACTATTCACTCAGGTATTATTCAGTTGGGGGTACTATTCATTCAGGTACTATTTACGGGGTACTATTCACGATAAAAGTGATTTCTTTTTTGTCCAAATTATTTTTGATACATGAATATCTATTTATTCGTGGTACTTTGCATGATGAGGTACTATTAATTTGACACTATTCCCTTGGGGTACTATTCACGACAAAATTTGTTTCTTTTCTGACCAAGTTATCTGTGATATATGAATCTTATTCTTAAATTTGAATCCACATTTTGATTATCATGTTGACCATTTGGACATTCTAAAATACTAGATAAATACAATTATAAATCTATAATATTTGTCCCTTATCTCACTTGATTGATTCTTTATATCATTGTCGTCATTCTCATGCTTATATTGTGGTGAAAGTCATCTTTGGCCCGTAGTGCATAGATGGACTGTTGACTGGTATGATTATGACCAATAATTATGTATTGGTATAATCATGACCTGTAATGTTATAGACAAATGATGTGGTAAAATTCATCTTTGGCCCGTAGTGCAAAGATGGACTGTTGATTATTTGTTTTATAGTTGTATATCTTTAGTTTACGTGCAAAGATGGACTGTTGATTATTGGTTTTACAGTTGTATATATTTGGCTTACGTGCAAAGATGGACTGTTGATTATTGGTTTCATAGTTGTATATCTTTGGCTTACGTGCTAAGATGGACTGTTGATTATTGGTTTTATAGTTGTATATCTTTGGCTTACGTGCAAAGATGGAATGCTGATTTTTGGTTTTAAATTTGTATATCTTTGGCTTATGTGCAAAGATGGACTGTTGATTATTGGTTTTACAGTGGTATATCTTTGGCTTACGTGCAAAGATGGACTGTTGATTATTAGTTTTTCAGTTGTGTGTCTTTGGCCCGTAGTGCAAAGATGGACTGTTGATTATTGGTTTTACAGTTGTATGTCTTTGGCTCGTAGTGCAAATATGGACTGTTGATTTACATGATTATAAATATGAATTGTGAATTTAACTATAATCTTTGGTGGTTCAGGTGAATACAGGTGATGAAAGTTCTCTTTGTCTTGGGCACAACAAAGAACTGTTGATGGGTATTATAGGGATGAAACATTAATGATGGACTTTTAATTTGGAGGAGATATTAGACATTATGTTCTACTTGACTCTTCTAATGGATTGTTTTTTCCGCTGCAGTTGTTGATCTAAAAGTTGTTATCTATTGTATTCTATCAGATTTTTCCCTATTGAGGACTGCAGATAATTTTTCTATATTATCTTAGTTATAATATTCTTTACTGGGCTAGTTGAACTAACCCTTTTGCTTCAAAATTCCTTTTAGGTAATAAGAGTGTAGCTGAGTCGAGCGGGGATAACAGGGGAATCGTGTGATGGTCCGAGACTGTTGAAGTTTCTCAATACATTATAAAACAGCATGACAATATGTAATTATATTGAGGATTTAAGATGTGTGTCGTATTTTATACGTCACTTAATAATTAATTTTTGTGAACAACAAATGGGATAATGAGAACCCGACTTTGAAAGAGTCAAAAATACAGCCCAATAGAATGAGGAGGACATAAATCTTCTCGTGTTCTTTTGAAGACTTGAAATATTTGCTACTGTATCTTATACAGCAGTGTAATAATTTGGGTGTGTATATTATCGTATTATATTCAGTACAATATTTATATTGAAACTCACAGCTTATGTGTTTTCGTATTTTGCACGACAGTTTAATAGTTATATAAATGAAGTTTATATTTGAATTCTGTAGTATGGATTTGGCGACTCAGAATGGGTTGTGTGGACTTATTCTGGGGGCATCACATTTGGTATCAGAGCTTAGGGATATGGTCTCTGGTGGAGATCTAAGACTAGAACTAAGAGGGGAGAGACGAGTAATATCTTTCGCTAGTGGATGTCCTACATAAGCTGAATTTTTTAACTTAATAAATTGACAAATTATGATATGTCAATTAACCATTGTTCTGAAGCTGTATTCTGGAATGATATTTGAAATCCAAGAGATGAGAAATAGAGAAATCATGATACAGAGGAAATGACCAGCAAGGTATTCTCACCTCTTCGAACTACCAGGTACGTAAATTTCGAGGACAAAATTTCATAAGGAGGGGAGATTGTAAGACCCCAAATTTTATGAAATGAAAGTATTCAATTTTTTTATAATTATTATTCTATTTAGTAAATGGTTAAATTGATAAAAGGTTAAAGTTAAGGGTGATATGTAAAAATTTTACAAAGTAAACAAGTTGATATAAAATATTTGTTGTGTTTGGGAATATTCATTTTGTTGGGGAATATTCTTTTTATCGGGGAATTTTCGTACCACAACACAGTCGTTAGTGGACCCCACAATGGAATAACTATCAGATATTGAAAGTGACATATATAACCTTTTTATAAAAATAACGGCAAAACGTTTATCATTAAACTGTTGAAATATCTGGTGATAAAAGTACAATAATATGCGTGGTTACACAGTAGCACACAGTGCTGCATAATATCTCTGATTATTAATGCTTACGTGAGAAGTCACTCAGTTTTATTTAATTATTGCAACAATAGTTGCTGCATAGTATCTCATATTATTGATTCAATTATCTGTTTACGTGGATTACCGCACGGCGGGTGAAAATCCATTTGCAGTTTCGTATATTCTTTTATACTCATATGAGATATCATTTCTTTTTTACTCATCATGGGATATCGTTTTCTTTCGTATTCTCCATTTATGGGTATTATTCTTACCCGAGTACTATTTATCTGGGGTACTATTCATTCGGGTACTATTTACTGAAGAATTTAGGATACTTTGCATAATGGGTTACTATTCATTTGTTACTATTCACACGGGTACTATTCACGGGGTAATATTTACTCGGGTATTATTCACTTGGAGTACTATTCACGGGGTAATATACACTCGGGTACTATTCATGGGGTAATATTTACTCGAGTATTATTCACTCGGCTTACTATTTATGGGGTACTATTTACTCGAGTATTATTCACCCGGGGGTACTATTCATGGGGTACTATTCACTCAAGGTATTATTCACGGAATACTATTCACTTAGGTATTATTCACTTGGGGGTACTATTTATGGGGTACTATTCACTCGAGTATTATTTACTCGGGGGTACTATTTACGAGGTACTATTCATGTAACGCCCCAGAAAATCGAACCTTTGTAAATACTTTTAATAATGAATAAAATAATATTATTTATTATTATTACGTGTTGATAAGATGAATGTTGTTTTATAACCTAAAAATGTCGGAATGTCGTAGTATTTTAACTACGTAAGAGAATTAAAGTGTTTGAATTTCTAAGACTAAAATAAAAGCTTTTCGAGAAATTCATCGATTTCTACTCGGGAATTATTTTTGAACTTCCGAGAAATACGTAACGTTATAATATCGAGGTGATATTGATTATGTAATAATAATCTAAGTATGCAAAATATAATATTTCGCATGCGGACTTAAATTGAGGACGTTAGGAATATTAAGCTTTAAGAAGAAAGTGTAATGATGGTATGATATGAAGTATTGTACTAGTATGCATGAAGATTGGAATAACATATATTACGAATTAATATACAAACTAGAATACAAGAATTATACATGAGGTATGTATGTTAAGTTGTTTAAATTAAAGGTAATGGACTTGTAGGATTATTAGCTTAATGGTAGAAGTCCAATTAGTAAGTGATGTTCAAGCCCAAGTGTTTGATATGTCATGAGTCCAAACTATTGTAGTAGAAGCCCAACAGGGAATTAGCTAGATTAATTAGCAAGCCCAATGAATTGGCCATGATCCATGGAGCAAACCATGTTAATGTGGGTAGTCTTGATGGGCAAGCATTTTAAGTGGTGAACAAGTGTTGTGATGGCCAAGAAATAGAAGTGGCTAGCAAGTAACTTAGTTGTAAAGTTATGAATAGTAAGGAAGTGAAAGTGAGGAGGTTAATTAAGGAGGTGGGATGGCCTAAATGTCTATTATGCCCTCACTTTGGGTTGCCTATAAATAGAGAAGCTTCAATTCTTTTAATTGCTTGATTAAAATTCCTCTCAACTCCTCTGAAGTTAAGTGCTTAAGTATTAGAGAGAATAAGATCACATAAGTCAAGAATAAGTCAAACATCCTTTGATAAATCTTCAAGGAAGAGAAGTACAAGTGCTTCTAGGGTAAGACTCTTGTCTAATATATATTCATCTGTATCATTGTAGGGTGATAAGAGAAGTATGATTGTATGCTAAGAATATATAAGAAGTCATTGATGAACAAACTTAAGTCGAATAAGTTGAATAAGAAACTTGAACCTAAATAAGTTGATAAACTTGTGAATAACTTGTCATATGTTGGTCATATGATGTTAGTATGTTCAATATAGTATGAGAACCTTGATTGATGGACTTAAGTTCATAGTAAGTCATAAGCATGAGAATTTATAATTTATAAGTTGATTAAGTCATTGACTTATGAGAATAAGTGAAAACCTATTTTGATAATAAGTTTGTGTAATAAGTAACTTGAAATGTTCATGTGTTGGTTAATATCCATTTAGAACGTTTAGTAATGAAGCTTTGCCAGAATTCACACGATTGGACGATTATCGTCGAATTCGTGAAATTCTCGGAATGGAAGTTGTATTTTGTGTTTGAAGTCAAAAACGTTGGTTTTCAATGGAAACAAGTCATATTTGGCATTATAGAGTTGCGGACTCAAAAATGACCGAATTCTGACTTAGAACGAAGAAACGAGCGTTGAACATTCACGAACGTTTATTATTTTCGTTAAACATGAACTAATAGGTGAAATTTTAGCAACCGAATTAAAATTGATAAAATTCTTGTATGAACGCATAGAGTATGTAATTTGTGAACCATAGGCTTTTGAACGAACCAATTCGGACTTATAACGAAGAAGTTATGTGTCCGGAAGTTTCGCCAAATTTGCAAAAGCTATAAATTTTCTAAGGCACAAAGTTGGCACCGTGGCGCCAACCCAAGGCCAAATGAGTGGCGCCGCAGCGCCGGTACAGTGTCTGAGCACACTGCTAACTCGTGTCGCAGCGCGACCTAAAGAGTAAGGACTCGCGCAGCCAATACTGAAGTCCTGGCTCAGACTGTATCATTAACTCAACTGCAGTGTGACGACTTACAGAAGAGCAATGGGTGGCACCATGCAAATACCAACCATAAGAAGTGGACAGTAAAGAATGTTTATGAGTACAACTTGAACAGTAACTCAGTAATAATAAACTGAGGAACTTAATAAGATATTGTAAGGTACTTTTAAACCTTATGTATGATGATTAGAGTTAATAACCAATTGAATGTGAACATAATGTGAATGACGTAATGAAAAGCCGAAAACCATAATAACAGGTCTAAGTCAGATTTTAGATTCAGATGAAGGATAAGATATAATAATATACCTACTTGATTATATAAGACCTAATGTGGTACGTTATATGATCATGTATTGTAGAGACTTAGAGACTTAAAGTGTACGTGTGATAATCAATAAGCAGACGCTGAAGGCAAGTATTCTAACCCTTGTTCCAGTTCAGTCTGAACAAGCTTTATAATTCATCTATTCTTCCGTATGAATTCTTGAATGGTGAAGTCAAAGCCAATTCTTTCAGCTAGACTTATATTATGATTCTGTCAAGTATGATTAATGTTTACCGAGTTATATTGGTATAGTTTTCAATCAAAGACTTAGTATGTTAAAATGTTTTTGTCGTTTAACGATAGGCACGTGAGGTTGCCACAACTTAAATGTATACACGTTTAATGGATTTAGTGTTGATCAACATAGAGTACTATATACTGATCACCTAGACGTGCTTATAAGTAACGTGGGACTTAAGGACTTAGTGTCGGGTTGTCCTTTTCAAAAGAACTTATGAAATGCTCAAGGTCTTGGACCGGAACTGATGTTTTACTGAATATTGTTGTTGTAAAATGTTTTGAATGAAAAGAAGTGCTATTTTGAATTATCGATAGTACTTCATAACTATTGTTCAGTTATTGAAGATATATGAGTTCTATGTTTCAAGCATGTTGTTTATTAGAATTGTAGTACTTGCTGAGCTAGTCATGCTCACTCTTGCTTGAACCATATGAATACAGCTAAGATTGAGCGGACCGAATGCTCCAGTAAAGATAAGGGCAAGGCGAAGATGAACCCTTAGATTACTTATGTAATAGTGTAGGTGAATTTTTGTAATATATTGAATATTATGACAAGAACAAATGAATGGGTTATAAAGAACCTTGGAAATGTAATATTATTTTAAATATATAGAAGTTATATTAGTCCTTTTGAGACTGTTCCATTGAATGAATGAATGAATGGTAGTACCGTGTAGCACCATCTATCGGGTTGGAAGATACCCGGATTTGGGGGTGTCATAATTCACGCAGGTATTATTTACTCGGGGGTACTATTTATTTAGTACTATTCATTCGGGTACTATTCATGGGGTACTATTCATGACAAAAGTGATTTCTTTTCTGTCTAAATTATTTTTGATACATGAATATCTATTTATTCGAGGTACTTTGCATGACGTGGTACTATTCATTGGTACTATTCACTCGGGTACTATTCACGACAAAATTAGTTTCTTTTCTGACCAAATTATCTTTTATATATGAATCTTATTCTTAAATTTGAATCCACGTTTTGATCATCATGTTGACCATTTGGACATTCTTTAACTCTAGATAAATTAAATTATAAATCTCTAATATTTATCCTTGATCTCAGTTGATTGATTCTTTATATCATTGTCGTTATTCTCATGCTTATATTGTGGTGAAATTCATCTTTGGCCCGTAGTGCATAGATGGACTGTTGATTGTTATGATTATAACTAAGAATTGTGTATTGGTATAATCATGACCTATAATGTTACAAACAAATGATGCGGTAAAAGTCATCTTTGACCCGTAGTGCAAAGATGGACTGTTGATTATTGGTTTTACAGTTGTATATCTTTGGCTTACTTGCAAAGATGGACTGTTGATTATTGGTTTTACAGTTGTATATCTTTGGCTTAAGTGCAAAGATGGACTGTTGATTATTGGTTTCACAGTTGTATATCTTTTGCTTACGTGCAAAGATGGACTGTTGATTATTGGTTTTATAGTTGTATATCTTTGGCTTGCGTGCAAAGACGAACTGTTGATTATTGGTTTTACAGTTGTATATCTTTGGTTTACGTGAAAAGATGGACTGTTGATTATTGGTTTTAAAGTGGTATATCTCTGGCTTACGTGCAAAGATGGACTGTTGATTATTAGTTTTTTAGCTGTGTGTCTTTGGCACGTAGTGCAAAGATGGACTGTTGATTTACATGATTATAAATATGAATTATAAATTTAACAATAATATTTGGTGGTTCAGGTGAAGACAGGTGATGAAAGTTCTCTTTGTCTTGGGCACAATAAAGAACTATTGATGGGTACCACAGGGATGAAACATTAATGATGGACTTTTAATTTGGACGAGATAGTAGACTTTATGTTCTACTTGACTCTTCTAATGGATTTTTGTTTCCGCTTTAGTTGTTGATTTAAAACTTGTTGTCTATTGTATTCTATCAGATTTTTCCCTGTTGACGACTAAGGATGATTTGTTCAATATTATCTTAGTTATAATATTCTTTACTAGGCTAGTTGAGCTCACCCTTTTGCTTCATAATTCCTTACAGGTAATAAGAGTGTAGTTGAGTCTAGCTGGGATAATAGGGGAATAGTGTGATGGTCCGAGACTGTTGAAGTTTCTCAATACATTATAAAATAGAATGATAATATAATTGTATTGAGGACTTAAGATGTGTGTCGTATTTTATACGTCACTTAATAATTGATTTTGGTGAACAACAAATGGGGTGATGAGAACCTGACTTTGAAAGCGTCAAAAATACACCCCAATAGAATGAGGAGGATATAAAAATCTTCTCGTGTTCCTTTGAAGATTTGAAATATTTTCTACTGTATCTTATACGGCAGTGTAATAATTTAGGTGTGTATATTGTCGTATTATATTTAGTATAATATTTGTATTAAAACTCACAGCTTCTGTGTTGTCATATTTTGCACGACAATTTAATAGATATATAAATGAAGTTTGTATTTGAATTTTGTAGTGTGCATTTGACGACTCAGAATGGGTTATGTAGACCTATTCTGCGGGCGTCAGAGACATCTCCTCTTTCAATGATCTCTCTTATTAAATGAAACAGCCGCAACACATGTTTGGATTTTTGATGAGACCTGGGTTTTTTAGCCTGCGCAACAGCTCTAGTGTTGTCATAGAATAAAGGTACTGGTCCTATAATGTTAGGAACCACACCAAATTCGGTAATGAACTTCTTCATCCAAACAACCTCTTTTGCAGCTTCACTTGCAGCTATGTACTCTGCCTCTGTCACTGAATCAACAACTGTTTGTTGTTTGAAACTTTTCCAACTCACTGCGCCATTATTCAAGGTAAACACATACCCCGAAACGGATTTACTGTCATCTTGGTTTGTTTGAAAACTTGAGTCTATAAAGCCCTCTAGTTTCAATTCAGACCCACCGTAGATAAGAAACACATCCTTAGTTCTTCTTAAGTACTTTAGGATATTTTTCACTACCTTCAAGTGTTCTTCTCCTGAATTCGACTGATATCTGCTTGTTACACTAAGTGCATGAGCGGCATCTGGTCTAGTACATATCATACCATACATGATAGATCCTATTGCTGAAGCATAAGGGATTTTACTCATACGATCTCTCTCCTCAGGTGTCTTTATGGCCTGTTTCTTGGAGAGATGTATTCCGTGGTTCATCGGCATTAGACCTCTTTTGGAATCTTTCATGCTAAACCTCCTTAGCATCGAGTCAATGTATGTTCCTTGGGACATGCTAAGCATCCTTTTAGATCTATCTCTATTGATCTTTATCCCTAAAATATAGGATGCTTCTCCCAAGTCCTTCATAGAGAAGTGTTTAGATAACCAGATTTTAATTGATTGAAGCATAGGAATATCATTCCCTATCAGTAATATATCATCAACATATAATACAAGGAATGAAACAACGCTCCCACTAACTTTCTTGTACACACAAGGTTCATCCTCATTTTTGATAAAATCAAACTCTTTGATTGTCTCATCAAAACAACTGTTCTGTGAGACCCCAAATTTTATGAAATGAAAGTATTGAATTTTCTTATAATTATTCTATTTAGTAAATGGTTAAATTGATAAAAGGTTAAAGTTAAGGGTGATATTTAAAAAATTTTCAAAGTAAGCAAGTAGTCATAAAATAATTGATGATAAAAGTATAGTAATACGCTTGGTTGCATAGTAGCACACGATATTGATTATTGATGCTTACGTGAGAAGTCACTCAGTTTTATTCAATTATTGTCACAATATTTTATATTATTAAATCAATAATTGAGATGACAAAGATATTCATATTATTATTTATAATATTGACAATGTCTAGAAGTTTTGTCAAAGAGAGGTTTGGTCACCTAATTGCGCGCCAATAAGGAGAAATCCTTATCGGAAAGTCCCCTCTTTCCTGGGAACGACTGGTTGTTAAATATTGTGAGTTATAATATTAATGATGAATAAGTTCGTGTTAATTAAAGATGAAATTGATAATTCCATTGTATGGGAATTATTAGTGTTAGTGGAAATCGACATTTATTTCGATAGTAATTGATGTCTGGAGGTTATATTGATCAATCGGATAAATAAGAAATTAATTGCTATTGATTCACATGATTATAACTATTTGTTGACATTCATTTACTATTAGGGGAGTTGGTGCAAGATTGATAATACTTGCATGACTAAGTTAAAAATGGAGGTATATGTGAGACCCCAAATTTTATGAAATGAAAGTATTCAATTTTCTTATAATTATTCTATTTAGTAAATGGTTAAATTAATAAAAGGTTAAAGTTAAGGGTGATATGTGAAAAATTTTCAAAGTAAACAAGTTGTCATAAAATAATCGGTGATAAAAGTATAATAATACGCGTGGTTGCATTGTAGCACACGATATTGTACAATATCTTTGATTATTGATGCTTACGTGAGAAGTCACTCAGTTTTATTCAATTATTGTCAAAATATTTTATATTATTAAATTAATAATTGAGATGACACAGTTATTCATATTATTATTTGCAATATTGACAATGTCTAGAAGTTCATCAAGGAGAGGTTAGAGTCAAACTAATTGCGCGTAATAGGGAGAAATCTTTATCGAAAAGCCCCTTTCACGGAAATGACATGGTTGTTAAATATTGAGAGTTATAATATTAATGATGAATAAGTTCGTGTTGATTAAAGATGAAATTGATAGTTCCATTGTGTTGAGATTATTAGTGTTAGTGAAAATCGACATTTATTTCTATAATAATTGATGTCTGGAGGTTATATTGACCAATCGGGTAATTAATCGGATAAATGAGCAATTAATTTCTATTGATTCACATGATTATAACTATTTGTTCACATGTGTGTACAATTGATTCACATTCATTTACTATTAGGGGAGTTGGTGCAAGATTGATAATACTTGCATGACTAAGTTAAAAATGGAGGTATAGATGGAGGTACTATACTGTAATTCGTATTTTTACATGTCTAAAACTATTGATTCACATGATTTATTATTAGGGGAGGTGGTGCAAGTTTGATAATACTTGCAGGACTAAATTAAAAATGAAGGAAAAGAGGAAGGTATTATATTGTAATATTTCGAGCCCCAAAACGTGCAATTATCGAAACTATATTTTCCTATAAATAGAAGCTCATTCCTTCATTATTTTTCACCAATTCACTAAAGCTATAGAGCAATTATTATAAAGAGAAATTATAGAGAGAAAGAAGAAGAGAAGTCTGCTACCTCACTATTCCAGTATCCAGTCTTCTTTTGAGGTAAGGGGTATTATTTCTTTCGTATTCATGAAGAGAGCTTATGTTATTCCATTCTTTATTATTATGTTAGAATAACTTGTCTATGCGAAGTACCGCATATATGGTAAAATTCTTCTGTTATTCCATTCTTTATTATTATGTTGGAATAACCTGTTTATGCGAAGTACCGCCTACATGGTAAAATTCTTTTATTATTCCATTCTTTATTATTCTGTTGGAATATCCCGTCTGTTCAGATTACGCATGACCTGGTTCCATTCTTTATTATTCTTTTGGAATATCCTGTCTGTGCATATTACGCATGACCTGGTTCCATTATTTATTATTTTATTGGGAATAACCTGTCTGTGCAGTCTATCGCATGCTTGGTAAATTCTTATGTTATTCCATTCTTTATTATTTTGTTGGAATAACCTGTCTACGCGGACTACCGTATGCATGGTGAATTCTTCTGTTATTCCATTCTTTATTATTTTGTTGGAATAACCTATCTATGTGGACTACCGCATGAATGGTGAATTCTTCTGTTATTCCATTCTTTATTATTCTGTTTGAATAACCTATCTATGTGGACTACCGCATGCATGGTGAATGATTCTTTGTATTCATTCTTTATTAAATTGTGGAAATGATCTGCTCACGGATTACCGCATGGCGGTGAAAATCCATTTGCGCTTTAGTATATTCTACTATACTCGTATGAGATATCATTTCTTTTGTACTCGTCATGGAATATCATTTTCTTTGGTATTTTTCTTTTACGAGTTTACTATTCATGGTTACTATTCACCCAGTTACTATTCACTCTAGTATTATTCACTCTGGGGTATTCGGGGCATTTTTGTGTTTAGTACTATTCACGAGTTACTATTCATGGGTTACTATTCACCCAGTTACTATTCACTCTAGTATTATTCACTCGGGTATTTGAGACACTTTTTATGTCAGGGTACTATTCATGAGATACTATTCCCAAAGTACTATTCACAGGGTACTATTCATGGGGTACTATTCACCCAAAAGATATATTTCTTTTTTGTCCAAATTATTTTTGGTACATGAATATTATTCTTGAATTTTAGTCCACAAAGCAGTATCATGTTCACAATTTGGATATTTTTAAACTCTGGATAAATTTAAAGTCTTTAATATTTATCCTTGATTTCGTTTGATTAATGCTTATATCATTGTCATCATCCTCATGCTTATATTGTGATGAAAGTCATCTTTGGCTTACGTGCATAGATGGACTGTTGATTATTGGTTTTGTAGTTGTATATCTTTGGCTTACGTGCAGAGATGGACAGGTGTATGACATGATCATAACCACTGATGATAATAATGAATATCTTTGGCCCGTAGTGCATGGATAATTCGATGATGTGATTGGCAGTATCATGACCATTAGTTAACAGTTGAATGTCTTTTGCCGTAGTGCACTGATAGACAATTGATTGGTATGATCATGACCATTGGTTTTATAGTTGAATATCTTTGGCCCGTAGTGCAAAGGTAGACAACTGATTGGTATGATCATTGTTATTACATTTGAATATCTTTAGCCTTTGGGGTAAGGATATTGAGTAAATGTTCTATTAAGCCTTTGTGACAAGGAGAAACTTTTGATTTACATGATTATAAATATGAATTGTGGATTTAACTATAATCTTTGGTGGTTTTGGTGAAGATATGTGATGATAGTTCTTTTTGTCTTGGGTATAACAAAGAACTGTTGTTGAGTATTACAGGAATGAAATATTAACGATGGACTTTTAATCTAGAAGAGACAGTAGACATTATGTTCTACTTGACTCTTCTAATGGATTGCTTATTCCGCTGTAGTTAAACTTGATGTTTATTGTATTTTATCAGTTTAACACTATTGAGAGCTAAGGATAATTTATTCAGCATTATCTTAGTCATAATATTTCTTACTGGGCTGGTTGAGCTCACCCTTTTCTTTCATTGTTCTTTTCAGGAAATGGGAATATAGATGGGACGAGTCGAGGAATGGAGTGATGGTCCAGGATAAGTGGCTTTAGTAATCCTCACTATTCTATGAAATAGTGTGATAATAAATGTAATGAGGACTCCATTGAGTGTGAATATTGTCTAGAAGGCAATATTCTTGTTTAAACTCTTAAATTATGTTTTGTCGTATTTTACACGACTATTGTATAATTAAGTTGTATTTGAATTTATGTGCAATGTATCTGGCGACCCAAGATGGGTGATATATACCTGTTTTGGGGGTGTCACAGTATAGATGGAGGTACTATACTGTAATTCATATTTTCACATGTCTAGAACTATTAATTCATATAATTTACTATTGATTCACATGATTTACTATTAGGGGAGGTGGTGCAAGTTTGATAATACTTGCAGGACTAAATTAAAAATGAAGGAAAATAGGAAGGTATTATTCTGTAATATTTTGAGCCCCAAAACTTGCAATTATTAAAACTATATTTTCCTATAAACAGAAGCTCATTCTTCCTTCATTTCTCACCAATTCACTAAAGCTATAGAGCAATTATTATAGAGAGAAATTATAGAGAGAAAGAAGAGGAGAAGTCTGCTACCTCACTATTCTAGTATCCAGTTTACTTATAAGGTAAGGGTTATTTTTTTTATATTCTGAAGAGATATTATTTTTCTTATTCGTATGAATATTATTATCGTTCAATATTTATTATATTCGTTTAATATTCGTAAGGAATATTATTTCCGTTCAATATTCGTAAGGAATATTATTTTCGTTCAACCGTTATAAGTAAGGGGTTTATGCCAGGGGCAGTTTCATAATTTTTCCGACCCTCAAAAATTTTGTAAAAATTTGAAATGATAATTTGATGAGTTTTCTAGATTGTGTCCAAAAATGGCAATTTTTGGATGTATAGATTAGGAGTTATGAATTTTATGGGAAAATACTATTTTAAAAGTAAACCCTTATAACTCATTGTGGTTAACTCCAAAATTGGTGAAATTTTTATTGGGAGTACATGTATATAATAGCAGTATATCCTGTAAATTTTTGAATTTTTGGATAAAAGTACAGTTTTTGATAAATGTCTAAATATTCGGCAGTTTTAGCCATATGAAAAATAGTAAATGAATTTTAAAAATTCTGAGAAAAATATATGTTCAATATGGGACTATATTATGCTAAATTCCAGAAAAGAAAATTTGTTTGTACTGATTTGGTATTTTTCATGAAAATGGACTAGTTATGAGTAAATGAATTAAATATGTTATGTGAATTAAGGAAATTGGAAAATATGATTTTATGGTTTGAGAATCCTATATAAGGTATATACAGATTTTTGATGAGAGTTTTGGTTATTGGTGATGAAATCTTATGAGTTTGTCATTTTAGGATGATTAAATGTATTAATTAGTAAAGTGTAAACAATTAAAATAAATTGTTTATAAGTTTAAGAAATGATTAAAATATTATGGTAATATTAATAATATTAGATTATGAGATTATTAAGTGATTTATAACATTTGGATTAAGGTGTTATAAATATTGATATGGATTTTATTGTGAACCTTTATCTTTTTGTGCTGGGGTTACTATTCACGTATACGACACTATTCACGTATACGGCACTATTCATGTATATGGCATTATTTGCGTATATGACATTATTTATGTATACGATAGTATGTACAAATACGAAATACTATTCATGAGTTACTATTCACGAGTTACTATTCATGAATTACTATTTACGAGTTACTATTCATGAGTTACTATTCATAAGTTACTATTCACGGGGTACTATTTACCCGAAAAATATATTTCTTTTCTATCCAAATTATTTTTGGTACATGAATATTATTCTTGAATTTTACTCCACAAAGCAGTATCATGTTGACAATTTGGATATTTTTAAACTCTGGATAAATTTAAAGTCTTTAATATTTATCCTTGATTTCGTTTGATTAATGCCTATATAATTGTCATCATCCTCATGCTTATATTGTGATGAAAGTCATCTGTGGCTTACGTGCATAGATGGACTGTTGATTATTGGTTTTACAGTTGTATATTTTTTGGCTTACGTGCAAAAATAGACTGTTGATTATTGGTTTTATAGCTGTATATCTTTGGCTTACGTGCAAACATGGACTGGTGTATGACATGATCATAACCACTGTTGATAATAACAAATATCCTTGGCCCGTAAGGCATGAATTTCGATGATGTGATTGGCAGGATCATGACCATTAGTTAACAGTTGAATGTCTTTCGCCGTAGTGCACTGACAGACAATTGATTGGTATGATCATGACCATTGGTTTTATAATTGAATATCTTTGGCCCGTAGTGCAAAGATAGACAACTGATTGGTATGATCATTATTATTACATTTGAATATCTTTAGCCTTTGGGGTAAGGATATTGAGTAAACATTCTATTAAGTCTTTGTGGTAAGGAGAAACTGTTGAGTTATATGATTATAATTATGAATTGTGGATTTAACTATAATCTTTGGTGGTTCAGGTGAAGACAGGTGATGATAGTTCTTTTTGTCTTGGGTATAACAAAGAACTGTTGTTGAGTATTACAGGAATGAAATATTAACAATGGACTTTTAATCTAGAAGAGATAGTAAACATTATGTTCTACTTGACTCTTCTAATGGATTACTTATTCCGCTGCAGTTGTTGATCTAAAACTTGTTGTCTATTATATTCCATCAGTTGTTATACTATTGAAGGCTAAGGATAATTTATTCTGCATTATCTTAGTCATAATATTTCTTACTAGGCTTGTTGAGCTCACCCTTTCTTTCATTGTTCTCTTCAGGAAATGAGAATATAGTTGGGACGAGTCGGGGAACGGATTGGCGGTCCAGATGGTTGTTTTAGTAGTCCTCACTATTCTGTGAAATAGTGTGACAATAAGTGTAATGAGGACTCCATTCAGTGTGGATATTATCTAGATGACAATATTCTTATTAAAACTCTCAGCTATGTTTTGTCGTATATTACCCGATAGTTGTATTAATAAGTTGTATTTGAATTTTGTACCATGTATTTGGCGACTCAAGATGGGTGATGTATACCTATTTTGGGGGCGTCACATGTTCCACCTACGAGAAACTTGCTTCAATCCATAAATGGATCGCTGTACCTTACAGACTTGATTTGTTCCAAACGTTGAAATAAATCCCTCTGGCTATGTAATATACACATCCTCCTCAAGTTTCCCATTGAGGAAGGTCGTTTTCACGTCCATCTGCCAGATTTTGTAGTCGCGGTAAGCTGCAATCGCAAGCAAAATCCGAATGGACTTGAACACCGCTACTGGTGAGAAGGTTTTATCATCGTCAACTCTTTGTGCAAGACCCCAAATTTTATAAATAAAGATTAATTTTTTTTGAAATATTTTTTTTGAGTATTAAGGTGTGGATTTTGTAACGCCCTGAAATCCGGTCTATCTTCACACTCGGATTCTGTACATCACGATCCCATCTTCTTCTAACATACATCATTATATACTCAAATATAACAATATATATTCTAAATTCCCAGGTTCTAAAACCTTATAACTCCTTTCATTACAAATAATGATAATTACATTATCCTTTATCTTTTACAAGAGTGACTTTTATCCGCCACCAAGGATACATCACCATTCATTAAATTATTCTAAAGTTCATTTAACTTATTTTATATTACAAGTCTTCGTTCGATCTTCTCGCTCATCCACATTCTGAATGGCACTTCATCTGGATACCGTCAGCTTGATCTTTACGGGATCCTTAGGTTCTTCTAACATCGTTCGCTAAAAATGTTTTTCATTTAAAGCAAATGTGAGCATTCAATTGCCCAACAAGTCATCATAGTTGAACAAACATCTTCAAGAATTCAAACATTCTTTTAAGACTTCAATAACCGAACAAAGGTTATGAAGCAGCTTGAATAATAGGAATAATCTCGATTCCTATCATTTTAAAACAATACACTTTCATTTTAAAATACATTCCTTCTTCTACCTTTTTCATACACATTCTGTTTGGCTAGAATCATTAGCACAGACTTAACAATAACGGATCATGTATATACAGAGCATTCTCTTATTGAACAGTTAAATCACAGAACAGTTCATCTCATAGAAACACCGAAGTGTTCACATTGTGGCACAAGGCCTCATATGTTCTACCACTTTACACAAATATTGCACATTAGCACATAGACACAACTTCTCAAGTTTAACATTTGAGAAGTTTAAGAAACTAGCATTCATTTGAAATATGAATGAAGTTAGGAAACTTGCCTTACACCCAGCTACAGCTTACACCAAACTGTTCATTTCAATTCCTATATAACACATAAGAAAACACCACATACACCAATTAGTCATATATATTAGAATTATGCATTGATTTGCTTAACTTAACTTCTTAGGGTTCGTATTCTTGCAACCTAAGTTTACGTGACCACTTTCATTACCGTTCTAAGGCTTTATGATATACGGAGATGTCTTACTTATACGTTCATCATCTTTGATGTTTTACATTCTTTTCTTCTTCTTATAACTTCTCTAGGACTCAGCACACATCATTTCTCTACTAGTAGTCCATATGGTACTCTAAGTCGTTTCTCACAAACAACCAACAAACAAGTTCCCGTCTCATCTACACTGCCCATAATAGTGAGTTAGATCGGTTCCCAATTTTGTATAGAACTTCGCCCTCTGAAGGAATTGTTTAGCCCAGCTCCCATATGTCAACCATCAAAGGTTACGATTGTACCACAACCTAAACTTATCGTAACTTATCTTAACCATTAATTATAACATTCGTTAAGATAATTTCCTATTCCTTACGGCTTTCTTGCAGCTAAATGTCATACCTCGGGATTCATTCTTATATGACTCACCTTCGGCTTTTATTAATCTTATTACCATTCATTATGGCTTTCTTAATACCATTCGTATCTTACTTAATACTTTCGTTATCCCTTACTTGAACCCCATGTTCATTAGTCATTCTTATTGTCCAAGCCATACCGTTCGTTGAATGCTAAGACCCCTCGTTTATCGCAACAACGTTGCGTACACAACGTCTATACGCTTCACACTTATCTCTCCTTATCATGACATAACATCAAAATGTTATTCATTACCTTCGTCGCTCAACGTCTAAGGAATCACAACCATAGCAATCCTCCACGTTCGTGAGAAAGTGACTACGGTCCCCGAACATCGATTACGTAACTCGCATTTAAATTCTTTGTCTTTTAATCTCGTTTAATCATTCCGTTTAACATCCATTTTTAATACACTTGATTAAGGGTTACATTATTTGAACATTATGTTCTTTATCTTTCCTTACGTTTCCCCCAAGAGTTGAATGGTTAAAAGCTCTTCTCTGGCTTTTTCCCTACATTGGCGCGCCATGCTGCCACTCTCCTTCTATCTCTCTCTTGCTGTAGTGCGAGTTTATAAAATACCTGGCTCCACTCATGCAAGCTGCATGCAGATGCCACCTTACAAGGCATGGTTTGGTATTTGCATGGCTGAAGCCCTAATTCTTAAAAATTTCTTCTAAGTGTTAAGTTCATTTTGAGATGCTACTTCCCGATCTCATAACTCTTTCGTTATAACTTAGAACAAGGTCGTTCTAAAGCCATTCTCTTCTTTATCTTACGTACTTTAATACCCCTTGGACAAAACTTCATTCTGAATCTGTTAACGTGCCATTCGATTGGCTTGATCTTCACCCTTTGTTTGTTTTACATTTTTAACGCTCTTCGTTCGCTCGTCCGTAATTCGATCATCCGAACTCGGAACTAATTTGATGATGAGTCCATGACTCAAGTTTTCAACATTCTCTTACATTCTTATGAAACCCTACACGTTCGAGTTCATTTACTAACTTTCTAATTCTCGTTCGTCTTTTACAAAAAATTTTCCATAACTTCGTTATAGCTAAGTTTTAATCCGTTCTTAATGAACGTTTCTACTGTTCCTAACCAAGCAACAAGCATCTAACTTATACGCGATGGTTTTAAACTTGTCCATTAACAACAATTATCCTACGATGGTTTTAAATTTATCCATCAACAACGTTCTTCGTGTTCTTCGCGTGTTCTTCGTTCGTTCTTCATTTTAATCGATATTTTGGATTACGATTTCACTTTTTATTGGAATTTAATGTTATAGAACATTATTCCTTACTTATTTCACCTACTTATTTATATAATCCACTCGGATCGTTCTAATTCATTACGAATCTTATACTTTCTTAAGAAATTTATTTACTAAACTTCAAATTCTTATTTTCTTTATTTCTCATGATTTCAACCATATGAAATCATCCCTAACATCATCTACATCTTATCTTCATTAAGTTATGTTTTAAATATATAAAACTTAAAGAGTGACTTTTATCTGCCACCAAGGATACATCACCGTTCATTAAATTATTCTAAAGTTCATTTAACTTATTTTATATTACAAGTCTTCGTTCGATCTTCTCGCTCATCCACATTCTGAATGGCACTTCATCTAGATACCGTCAGCTTGATATTTACGGGATCCTTAGGTTCTTTTAACATCGTTCGCTGAAAATGTTTTTCATTTAAAGCAAGTGTGAACATTCAATTGCCCAGCAAGTCATTACAGTTGAACAAACATCTTCAAGAATTCAAACATTCTTTTAAGACTTCAATAACCGAACAAAGGTTATGAAGCAGCTTGAATAATATGAATAATCTCGATTCCTATCATTTTAAAACAATATTCACTTTCATTTTAAAATACTTTCATTCTTCCTTTTTCATACACATTCCTATCTGGCTAGAATCATTAGCACAGACTTAACAATAACGGATCATGTATGAATAGAGCATTCTCTTATTGAACAGTTAAATCACAGAATAGTTCATCTCATAGAAACACCGAAGTGTTCACATTGTGGCACAAGGCCTCATATGTTCTACCACTTTACACAAATATCGCACATTAGCACATAGACAGAACTTCTCAAGTTCAACATCTGAGAAGTTTAAGAAACTAGCATTCATTTGAAATATGAATGAAGTTAGGAAACTTGCCTTACGCCCAGCTACAGTGTACGCCGAACTGTTCATTTCAATTCCTATATAACACATAAGAAAACACCACATGCACCAATTAGTCATATATAATTGACTTATGCATTGATTTGCTTAACTTTACTTCTTAGGGTTCACGTTCTTACAACCTAAGTTTACGCGACCACTTTCATTACCGTTCTACGGCTTTATGCCATACGGAGATGTCTTACTTATACGTTCCTCATCTTTGATGGTTTACATTCTTATCTTCTTCTTATAACTTCTCTAGGACTCAGCACACATCATTTCTCTGCTAGTAGTCTATATGGTACTCTGAGTGGTTTCCACAAATAACCAACAAACAAGTTCCCGTCTCATCTACACTGCCCATAACAGTGAGTTAGATCGGTTGCCAGTTTTGTATATACCTTCGCTCTCTGAAGGAATTGTTTAGCCCAACTCCCATATGTCAACCATCAAAGGTTACGATTGTACCACAACCTAAACTTATCATAACTTATCTTAACCATTAATTATAACATTCGTTAAGTTAATTTCTTATTCCTTACGACTTTCTGGTAGCTAAATGTCATACCTCGGGATTCATTCTTATATGACTCACCTTTGGCTTTCATTAATCTTATTATCGTTCATTACGGCTTTCTTAATACCATTCGTATCTTACTTAATACTTTCGTTATCCCTTACTTGAACCCCATGTTCATTAGTCATTCTTATTGTCCAAGCCATACCGTTCGTTGTATGCTAAAACCACTCGTTTATCGCAACAACGTTGTGTACACAGTGTCTATATGCTTCACACTTATCTCTCCTTATCATGACATAACATTAAAATGTTATTCATTACCCTCGTCGCTCAACGTCTAAGGAATCACAACCATAGCAATCTTCCACGTTCGTTCATTGTGACTACGATCCCCGAACATCGGTTACGTAACTCTCGTTTAAATTCTTTGTCTTTTAATCTCGTTTAATCATTTCGTTCAACCTTCATTTATGGTTTAATACACTTGATTAAGGGTTACATTATTTGAATATTATGTTCTTTATCTTTCCTTACGTTTCCCCCAAGAGTTGAGCAGTTAAAAGCTCTTCTTTGTCTTTTTCCCTACATTGGCACTGTGGCGCCACTCTCCCTTCTATCTCTCGCGTCGCAACACGAATTTGCAGTATCCAGCTCCCTGGTCTGGCGTTGCAGCGCCACCTTACAAGGCATGGCTGCCGCCGCGGCGCCAAGCCAAAATTCTTGAAAATTTCTTCTAAGTGTTAAGTTCATTTTGAGACACTACTTCCCGATCTCATAACTCTTTCGTTATAACTCAGAACGAGGTCGTTCCAAAGCAATTCTCTTCCTTATCTTATGTAATTCAATACCCCTCGGACAGAACTTCGTTCTAAATCCGTTAACGAGCCATTCGATTGGCTTGATCTTCACCCTTTGTTTATTTTACGTTTTTAACGCTCTTCGTTCGCTCGTCCGTAATTCGGTCATCCGAACTCGGAACTCGTTTGATCTTGAGTCCATGACTCACATTTTCAACATTCTCTTACATTTTTATGAAACCCTACACGTTCGAGTTCGTTTACTAACTTTCTAATTCTCGTTCGTCTTATACAAAATTTTTACCATAACTTTGTTATAGCTAAGTTTTAATCCGTTCTTCATAAACGTTTCTACTATTCCTAACCAAGCAACAAGCATCTAACTTATACGCAATGGTTTTAAACTTGTCCATCAACAACAATTATCCTACGATGGGTTTAAATTTGTCCATTAACAACATTCTTCGTGTTTTTCGTTCGTTCTTCATTTTAATCGATATTTTGGATTACGATTTCACTTTTTATTGGAATTTGATGTTATAGAACATTATTCCTTACTTATTTCACCTACTTATTTATATAATCCACTCGGATCGTTCTAATTCATTACGTATCTTATACTTCCATAAGAAATTTATTTACTAAACTTCAAATTCTTATTTTCTTTATTTCTCGTGATTTCAACCATATGAAATCATCCCTAACATCATCTACTTCTTATCTTCATTAAGTTATGTTTTAAACATATAAAACTTAAAGAAAATCTAACATAGAAGTTAGGTTTTAATACATTTCCTCTTTAATTTTCTTCCGCTAGACAAAATCGGCGATTCGCAAGCTTTTCTATTTCACTCTCACCTTTGATCCGATCATTCATGTTCACTCTCTTCCTTCTCATCTCTTCCTCCAAACTCTCTCTCTCTCTCTCTCTCTCTCTAAGGTGTAGGATTTTCAAAATCCCATTTAAATGAAATAAGCTTACTATTTATAGAATTTCCAAGCTAAGGGTATTTTAGTCATTTCACCCCCTAACCTCCTTACTATTCATGGCTTAAGGACTAAGTTAACTTACTCCTTAAGTTTACTTAACACTTAAGTCTACTTAGCCTTTTAGTTTGCTTAACTCTTAAGTTTACTTAACACTTAAGTCTACTTAGCTTTTAAGTTTGCTTAACTCTTAAGTTTACTTAACACTTAAGTTTACTACTTCCACCTCCTTAGTTAATCTCCTTACTATTCACGAAACTTAGCCTGTAAGTTTCGTGGTTCTGTCTTTCGGGTTTTGTCCGACAGTTTTAAAAACTGCGATTCTCGGAATCCAAATATTTTTGGATAGTCCGTCTTTCTTTTACCGATTAACTTTTTACGTATTCTTCAGATTTTCGAAAAATTGAAAAACATTTTTTGGCGTTAAGCGTTTTCCTTCACGTTTTACCCTAATGTAGCTAAACGAATGAAAAGTACACAACAATACTTTTCGTTGTTTTTATTTTGTCCGATTTTTGCACGTTTTTCGAGAAAAAACTTTTATCGGCTTACTTAACTTTTCACGACATATTATCGACAAATCTTTCGATGGAATATCATTTCGACATACCAAACTCTCAGAACGACTTAGGTTATTCAAACCCTAACCCTTAGGTTTTGTTAGGTGAATAATGCCTATTTCGTCTTTTTCCCCAGAAATATTTTTGTTTTCAGAAAAAATTTATTTTTGTCTTGAAAATTCTTACTCGTTCAATCTAGCTCGTAGCCAGAATCCTCCCGACTTATAATTATCCTAGGTTCTAAAACGATTAATAAACACATATCACATAATATTAATAATAAAAATTCATTTTATTAATAAATAATTCTTTATACTTAAATTCTGGAAAATCCAAATTTTCGGGTTGTTACAGATTTGATATAATATTATAGTTGTGGGTAATATTTATAAATCTTGCAACGTAAGCAAGTTGTTATAAAATATTCGATTGGTCGGGGAATATTCGTTTTAACAGGGAATATTCGTACGATGACACAATCATTGGTGGAACAGAATTATTGTCGGAGTTAGAAAACGACAAAAATATTTTTTTTTATAAAATAACGGCGAAAGTTTTACCGTTAACTGTTGAAATAATCAGTGATAAAAGAACAATAATACGCGTGGTTGCATAGTAGCACACTGTATTGATTATTGATGCTTACGTGAGAAGTCACTCAGTTTCTATTCAATTATTGCAATAGTAATTGTTGCATAGTATCTCACGTAATTGATTCAGTTATTGTCACAATATTTTATATTATTAAATCAATAATTAAGACGACAAAGTTATTTATATTATCATTTGCATTATTGACGATGTCTAGAAAGTTCTGTCGAGGAAAGGGGTTTGGTCACCTAATTGCACGCTAATAAGGAGAAATCCTTATCGAAAAGCCCCCTCTTTCCTGGGAATGATCTGGTTGTTAATTGTGACAACCCAAATTTTTATAAATTATTAAAATAAGAATTTAATAATTAAAATTCTTATTATGAGATGTTTTGAGTTTGAGTATGTATATATACGTGCTATATATGTTGATATATATGATCTGGTGTGAAGAGAAATATATATTCATATATTTGGAAAGTGAGGTTTAATAGTTAAGTTAACTAGTGAAGGAATTAAATGAATTTAGTAATTAATTTTAAATATTTATTGAATTAAATAAATATTTTAAATTTATTTATTTATTGAGATAAATAAATGATTGATAAAATTGTGGTGAATTAATTTAGTAACTAAATTGATTAATGTAAATTAAATTGAGTAATGATAATTTTATCTAAATGATTTAATTTAAGGAAATAATTAAATTAAATCAATGCTTAATATTTAAGAAAATGATTAAATTAAATGAATTGTTTAATATTAAAGGGAATGAATAAATTAAATAAAGTGATGCTTATAATTTATTAATTAAATTAGATATATATAATTATTTATTAATTATAAGTATAATGATAATAAGATTTTTATTATTAATATGAGTTATTTAAATTAACTAAACTATGTTATTTAAATTAATCAACTAAGGGTGTGACATGAAACTATATAATATAAGATAATATAAAAATAGTTTAGTTTGGGGGGAAAAAGGTGATAGCCAAACAAGGTCTTGTGGCCTTTGGCTTGTTCAACTGACGTCTTTTGTTATTTTCTAATGGAAGAGTATGTGGGGTGGCCAATTTCTTATACGCATCTTATTTTCTAAGGAGAAATAACAGAGGTTTAGAAAGAGGGCTTGGAAGAAGAGAGGAAATACAATGGAAATTGAGAGATTAAGCCTATGAGATTTTGGCCAAGAGGAAGGAGATTCACCATCTTTTTGCTAAACCTATAATCTAGAGGATTAAAGGTATAATTTATCTTAATTTTCTTTGCAATACCTATTCTCTGTTAATTGGAAATTTTGTTGGATAGGGTTTCTATGTTTGTATGTTGTTGCTAAACTTGTTAGTTATCATCTATAATCCTTGGTTGATGTTCAAATTCGTGAGAATTGGTTTGTAGGAAGAAAGGTAAAATAATAGTGTTTATATTATAAAATATGGCTTAGAAAGTATAAAATTTAATGGTCAATAATTGTTATAATCTGCGAATTGATGTTGGATTATGTTAGTATGTTAAGAAACGAAAGCGGTGTAGTTTGAATCATGTCAATTGGTTAAAAAACGAAGTCGTAGCGATCGAATTCGCTAAATGTGTTTAAAACATGAAAATAGAGCATGAACATTAAATTGGAACCCTTAAATTGATTTGTTAAAGTTTTTGAAATGTTAAAATTATTCCGAAGATGAATAGTTCAGTGTTTCACGAGTTCATAGAATTGAAAACCAACTAATTCCGACTTAAAACGAAGAAGTTATGAAGATTTAAAGTTTGTACATTGAGAAAATTGTTTCGTACATCTTTGCCAAGAAGCGCTACGCGACGGGCAAGGCAAGCACTTTGCTAGGTTCTGTGGGCGCCCCATGTCTCATTGTTGTGACTACTTTGACCTAGTTTGGTAAAACTACCATAACATTTTATATACGAATTCCCGATTAAAGGCGATTCAAGATGATCCTAATGAGGATTTAATAGACCTACAACTTTTGTTGTTTAAGGGTTTTAGTTTGAGGTCTTTAGGAAGGGTCAAAATGGTCATTTTAGGACTGTTGTGTTTTTGGAGACAATCGAAGGGTGTCGGGCATGCACGTATGCAAGTGTAGTGCTCTTGACGATAATAGATGTTGTTCTAAGTTATAGAACATGAATATTTTGAAGTATAATGCTGCTTATCATTAATAAATGATATATTAGATAAGTTGAATACGCATACTAAGCACACACAAGATAAACAAATTGGGCGTGTGATGAATAAATGTCGAAACGCCGTAACAAATGTTAATGAACATAAAAAGTGTTTTAAGTCAAATGAAATGAACATTATAAGGTATGAAATGGGTTTAATATAAAACCAATAAGTAGTCCTAGCAAGACTTAAACACTTGAATGAACTTCAAATATGAAATATAGTGAGATATAAGTTGAAAGTTAACACAATAAAATTGAACATTGTGTATATATAATAGGAAGGGTTATGAGATGTAGAGTAAAGTTTACATTACAACTACTATGCATTGCTATGTGACTAATAGTTGATGTGCATGATTATATAATTGTGTAGGGAACGTGAAATGCAGAGAATTGTAAGCTGTTAAACTGTTATTGGTAAACAACGATCAAGGCAAGTCTTTCAGTTCCTATTTGCTGTGTGAACTTGGTGATTAACTGTTTTAAATGTAAAGAGCATGATGTGTTATATATATGTTGAATGCATGAAATGTTAAAGTCAACTTATGACTATGTTGATTGAGTAAAGCATGCTGATTGAGTAAGGAACTCAATCTTTATGCTTGTTATATGAACTGTAACATGTATGTTATGTTAGTCTAATGTTTATGAGATATATGTTGAGCATGTTATTATGTGCTACGTGATGCATGAAAACTGTTAGATTTTGCTGGGCTGTCGAGCTCAACCTTGCAAATAACCATTTTTGTAGGTTTAGGATTGAAGGTAACACTATGTGCTACTTGAATGACGTGGATCCAAAATAATACACGAAGATTAATATTTTAGCTAAAGTTGTTATTTCCTTATACCATGATGAGGATTCATGAATGTATTAAACATTTTATGATGTATAGTTTTATGTTGAGTTGTAAAGCTAAAGTTAGAGTTATCTGATATGTAAAGGTTATCAAATTGAAATGTAAACGTTTATATAATAACAATGATAATGTGAATCATAAAAACAAGATTGATTCAAAGTCATGTAGATGGTAACGGTTTTGATTCAGGGAATTAAAGTAAGAAGACATAAAAGTTTAAATTATTCCACATTTTATAAAGTTTAACATCGAATAATGATGTAAAATCAGAAGGTAGATATGTTATTAGCGACCAAAGTTAAGAATTAAATTATATAAATTTTATGGTTGTTACAGTTGGTATCAAAGCTGTAGGTTATAAACCTTAGGTAGGAGTACCGTAGGCTATAACCTTAGAGAAGGAATATGAAGATAATGAAATAATACGCTCAAATAGAGTTTGAACAATAAGAAATAATTTAAGAAATTTATATAGAAGGGATTAAAACATGCGTGAAAGGAATCAAAGAAGAATCTCACTAAGTTATAAGGAGTACGAATGTGGGGTTACCCAACTCCAATAATAAGAATGTAAGGTGATAATAAATAGACAATGTCTATAAGAAGAGAATGATAAAGAAGTAAGAATCAAAAAGTTATATTTAAGTATGGTACCATTGTACTCTTTAATAGTTGATGTATGGTATCTGGGCTAAACGATTCCTTCATAGAGCGAAGGTATATACGAACTAGCAACTCGGAACCTAGTTTGTTGGTTGTTTGTGGGAAACCACTCAGCGTACCATATTAAAACTGTTAGAGACTCGGTGTGTACAAAGTATAGAAAGTGGATAAATATGATGAAAATGTGAAAGTCAATTGAAATGTGGAGCAATATAAATGAAGTTAGAAAATCTTAAAGGAAGAATTGTTTTATGTTAGTTTTTGATTTTATGATGTTTTGAATGATGACTAATTTAAGTATATTAGATGTGTGCATGGTTAATGGTTTGTTATTATATAATTAATATGCATGGATAATGGTTTATAAATAGTTTATAATATTATAATTAATATGCATGGGTTATGGTTATTACATGAACACTTGTTGCTGATTTTCTTCTGTTGGTAAGTTAGAATGTTTTAAAATCATTTCAAATTTTATTTGGAGTTTATTAAGGAAGATTTGATTTAGAGGTTATTAAGGAAGATTTGAATTGGAGTTTATTAAGGAATATTTGAATTGGAGTTTATTAAGGTATGTTGGTATTTATAATTATAATAATGACAAATATTATGGTCTTTTGTTATTAATTCCAGCTGGCCCAAATTGGTTCTTCTATTTCATCAGAGTATTTCGTGGGTGCTTATTTATTTAAGGATTTTATCTTGCTTAGCGGAGCCCACATTAGTTAGTGATATTTTGGTATTCTATTTTGAAAAGGAGACTTACAGAAGCTATTAGGTCTTATCCTTATTTATCTCCTTTGTTCCTATTTGATTCAGTTGATTGGGTATAGAGTTTCTCTCCTATATTTCAGCTCTTCAAAATCAAATAGCTGGCGCATAATTGCTTAATATCTTTCTGGTGATACAAAGCTGCTGAAATTGTGGATGGTTGCTAACGGGACTGAGATTTCTTAGCTAACACCTTTTATAGCCGTTGTGTGTCTTGTTATATATACTCCTTCTCTTTGGCTGAACATGACACAACTCTTAACCTGCAATCAAGTTGAAATACTACATCAGAGCTCTATAATTGTTTTATTCCAGCCATTTATTCTAGTCTATTATATTCTTTTGTGCTAGAAATCAGTTTTACCATTCCAAACTCATTCATTGTAAACCAAAGTACTCAAGCATAGTTTTGGCTTGAGGTTTCTTATTTAGTCTGTTAATAGAAGGCTTCAAGAGTCTCAGAGGTGAGAAGAGGTGCAGAGATGTACAAGTTGCAGAGGTGCAAAAAGGGGGCATAGGTGTCCAACATTAGATTTGAGGCTTCTTTGTAATAGGGAGTATTTTTTGTATTGAGGTTTAAATAGTAATAAAAAGAGTCTCCAATCCTAGTTGGGATTGGATGTGGATTAGGCCACTAGATTAGAGGATAGGGGCTGAACCACGTAAAAATCTTGGTGTGATTTTTACTTCTGTTTATCTCTTTAACTGTCATTCACGTTCTGCACTTTTTTATTATTCACGCTACTATCCAGACACTAAGGCATACAGGTCTAGCTTTTTGATAATAAGAAACGAAGAACATAAGCTAAAGCAGACACTAAAGCAGACATACGTAGCTATCTGAATTAAACCTGTTGTAGAAAATTTCAAAAAGTTTTCACCGTTTATCACTTTTAGCTTAAACACCTATTCACCTCCCTCTAGGTGTGCACATACATAGAATTACATTTGGTATCAGAGCAAGGCCCTACTAATATTGATCGTTGCAGGTCGTAGGGGAAGATCCTATGGCACACCTAAACTTTCAAGAAGGCCAGTCCACAAGTAGGCCACCGATGTTGCTTTCGGTGAAAACTTTAATTTTTGGAAGTTCGTAATGAAGATCTATCTGAACCGTGACCCATGGGAATGGTGGGTAGTCGAAAATGGACCATCATTCCATGACGACATGATGATGGAAAGCCAAAGAATCGCATGGAAATGGACTTAAATGAATCAGTATATGGTATCTTATGATTCGAAGGCCATGAATACACTTTTAAGTGGCATGGTTCAGTCAGAGATAGATAAAGTCTCTTCTTATACTACTTGCTAAGGAAATTTGGGACATAGTCATCATGAGCCACTTAAGGTACTACTAAAGTGAAGGAGGTCAAGTTTAGCATGCTAAAGCACCTAATACTGAACTATTCAAATTAGAGAAAAATGAATCAATTAGCGATGCACAAGCAAGGTTCCTTACTCTAATGAATTCTCTAAGCATGCTCGGACGAAAGATTGATAAAAAAAAAATTCAACCGAAAGCTTCTTAGAGTCATGCCAAAGCGATTCGCACCAAAGGTTACTACACTTCAAGATTCAGTCACAATCAGCACAATGGAAACTCTTACATTATTTGGAGAACTTGAAGAGTTTGAAAACCAACTAAAATTGTATGATGAAGAAGATGAGGCACCTAAGAAGAAGACCTTGGCTCTGCAAGCTGAAAGCTACATAGAAGGCAATAATGAATATTCGGATGAAGAAATAGCTTTAATGACTAGAAAATTGAGGTAGCTGATCCGAAAGAAGAATAGATCAAAATTACCAAAAAAAGCTTTCAACAACAAGAAAGATTTCAAGCAAAAGCCTCAAGAGGAAACCTATTTCGAATGTGGAAGACCTAATCACTTCAAAAGATATTGCTTCCAACTAAAAAGAAAGAACAAAGCAAATGGTTCAAAAGGGAAGGCTCAAATGACATGGAGTGATGATGAATCTGATCATGAAGATTAAGAAGAAGAAACTGCTCAACTGTGCTTCACCATAATACACAATAAGGAAACATCTGAGGTATGCTTAAAAGCTAAAGTGCCATCACATAAATGGGTACTTGATAGTGGATGTTCTAGACACATAACGGGTGATAGAACTAAATTTACCTCACTTGTTGCAAAGAAAGGAGGCACGATTACTTATGGAGATGACACCACTTGCCAAATCATCGATAAAGGTAAAATTGGTAATGGTAAGGTTTACATTGATAATGTCCATCATGTTGAAGGGTTAAAATATAATTTAATTAGTCTAAGTCAACTAATGGATAGTGGTCATAAAGTTATTTTGGAAAAAGATAAATGTGCTATTATTCATGCCTCTCATAATGTTCCTTTAGTAGCTAACAGAGAAGGTAATATATATACTATAAATTTTGAAAATCAAAATGAGGATATTTGCTTAGCTGCTATTCAAGATCAAACTATTCTATGGCATAGAAGGTTAGGGCATGTGCATATAGAATTGATTAATAAGTTAGTTACAAAGAACCTTGTTAAAGGTTTACCAAAGCTAAAATATGAGAAGACAGGTATTTGTAATGCATGTCAGTTAGGTAAACAAGAAGGAAATTCCTTTACAAGCAAAAATCAGGTATCAACTTCTTTACCTCTTCAATTATTGCATCTTGATTTATTTAGACCCGAGAGATATGCTAGCCTAGGAAATAATCATTATGCTTTTGTTATTGTTGATGATTTTTCAAGATTTATATGGGTTTTATTTTTGAAAACTAAAGATCAAGCTTTTGCAGAATTTGAAAAGCTTATAAAGGATGTTGAAACAAAACACAACCTCAAGCTAATTAGTATACGGAGTGAACACGGTGGAGAATTTGGAAAAGATTTTATACCATATTACAGTGAGAAAGGTGTTACACATGAGTTTTTTGCACCAAGAACGCCTCAACAAAATGGTGTGGTGGAACGTAAAAATCGTACTCTTCAAGAAACTGCAAGAACTTTACTACATGAAAGTAAACTGCCTAAAAGTTTTTGGGCAGAGGCTGTAAGTACTGCATGTTACATTTTAAATAGAGTACTAATTAGACCCATCCTTTTGAAAACACCGTATGAGTTACTAAATAAAAGGATTCCAAATATTAACTATTTTAAAGTATTTGGTGCTAAATGTTTCATTCTAAATACTAATAGTAATCTTGGAAAATTTGATGCAAAATCAACCAAAGCTATTTTTCTTGGTTATTCAATGCATAGTAAAGCTTATAGGGTTTATAATCTTGATAAATTTAAAGTTGAAGATTCTGTGCATGTTGTATTTGATGAATTTAACCGTGACCTATCAGAAGAAGAAAATGAAGTTTCTGCAGAAAATGATATTGTGATTAGTGGAAAACAGACAGCTCAATCCGGACAGCATGAGCCGTCTGCATCAAAAGGAAAATCAGATGAACGTAGAAAGCAAACAAATGAAATTAGACAACCTGAGTCATTTGCCTTAGTTGAAAACTTAGATATACAGATGCCTAAAGTCAGACAGCTCAACCCGTCTGCATTAGAAGAAAAATTTGATGATCAGTTTAATGTAGAGCATGACATTTCAGAACCTGAACCTAAAGAGCAAATGACTACAACAAGGCTTCCTAAACCATCTAGAACAGTGAGAAATCATCCACCAAATCTGATCATAGGTGATCCTGACACTTGGATGAAAACAAGAAGGAAAATAAGGAATTACTGTGCATTCTCCGCATTTCTTTCACAAATAGAACCAAAGAATGCCAAGGAAGCAGTTCAAGATGAAAATTGGTCTATTGCTATGCAGGAAGAATTAAACCAATTCGAAAGGTGTCAGGTATGGGATCTTGTCAAACCTCCTAAAGATGCTTCTATAATTTGTACAAAATGGATTTTCAAAAATAAACTTTATGAAAATGGCATAATCACTAGAAATAAGGCTAGATTGGTAGCTCAAGGCTATAATCAACAAGAAGGTATAGACTATGAAGAAACCTTTGCCCCTGTTGCAAGGTTGGAAGCTATAAGAATTTTGTTAGCCTATGCATGTTTTAGACAATTTAAATTATATCAAATGGATGTGAAAAGTACATTTTTAAATGGCTATTTAAATGGGGAAGTGTATGTCAAGCAACCCCCGAGATTTGAACATGAAAAATATCCACATCATGTGTTTAAATTCAAAAAGGCTTTGTATGGATTAAAACAGGCTCCAAGAGCCTGGTATGAAAGATTAAGCAAGTTTTTATTAGACAGTGGTTTTAATAATGGTAAAATTGATTCTACTCTTTTTATTAAAACCAAAAATAAGGACTTATTAATTGTTCAAATTTATGTGGATGATATAATTTTTGGAGCTACTACCAACTCTTTGTGTGAGTGGTTTTCCCAATGTATGCATAATGAGTTTGATATGAGCCTTATGGGCGAATTAAATTATTTCTTGGGGCTTCAAATCAAATAATCCAATGAAGGGATTCATATTCACCAATCAAAGTATGTGAAGGAGCTATTGAAGAGATTTGGATTCGAAAATACCAAACTAAAGTCAACACCAATGAGCACTACCGTCAAGCTTACTGCGGATGCTACATGTAAAGATGTTGAAGTAACAATGTATCGAGGTATGATTGGTTATTTACTTTATTTAACTGCATCCAAGCCAGATATTATGTATAGTGTATGCTTATGTGCTAGATTTCAAGCTCAACCGAAAGAATCTCATCTTAAAGCGATAAAAAGAATATTTAAATATTTAGCTGGCACAATTAATTTAGAAACATATTATCCTCAGATCTCCAAGTTTTGAACTAATTGGATAGTCAGATGCAGATGATGCAGGGTGCCAAGTTGATAGAAAAAGCACAAGTGGTGCTTGTGAATTTTTAGGTCAAAGCCTTATAGCTTGGCACAACAAGTAACAAACATCTGTTGCCTTGTCTACTACAGAAGGTGAATATTTGGCGGCAGGTAGTTGTTGTTCACAAATTTTGTGGATGATACAAACATTACATGATTTTAATGTTATTTGTGAAAATGTGCCTATTATGTGTGACAATACTAGTGCTATTGATCATATAGTTGGTCACCAACTCAAGATATAGCAAGATCTACACATTTCCTAATTAAAGATTTGTAAAAGGGCAAAATTGTCATTTGATTTATAAATTTAATGGCAAATTTGTAAATTGTCAAAACCCTTAGAGTTTAGGGTTTAACCCTTAGGGTTTCAAAAATAAATTCTAGGATTTCCAAATTAGGTTTCCAAAATTGAAAATTAATATTTCTAAATTATAATTAAGATTCTCTAATTATATTAAAATTTCTTAATCATAACTCAAGCTTGCTAATTAGGATTAATATATCCAAATTAAAAATTTTGAATAATAATTAGGGTTTTCCCAAAATGGGTGTAGCGCCCCCAAATTCGGGTATCTTCCAACCCGACAGATGGTGCTATACTATACAAATATTCATACATTCATTCCATTGAAAGATCTCAAAGAACGAACGTAAATTCTATATATTAAAAGCAATATTTACATTTCCTAGGTTCTGTACCCGTTATAAAGGTTCTTTGTCATAATATTCATTACATTACAATAATAGACCTATACTAGTACAAGACAGCTTAATAATCTACCTTAGCTTTTCCCTTATCCTTATTCGATTCTTCGGGACGCTCAGTCTTAGCTGCATTCATATGGTTCAAGCAAGAGTGAGCATAACTAGCTCAGCAAGTATAACAGTTTCAATAACAACATGCTTGATACATATGAATCGTATATCTTCGATAACTGAACAATAGTTGTGAAGTACTATTGATAATACAAAATAGCACATCATCTTTCTTTCAAAATGTTTTACAATAATATCAATATTTAGTAAAAAATTCACTTCGGTCAAAGACCTCGAGTATTCATTCTTTCTTTGAAAAGGACAACCCGAAACTAAGTCCGTAAGCCCGGTATTACTTATGAGCACTTCTAGGTGATCAGCCTATTGTACTCTATGTTGATCAACACTACATCCATTAAATGTATGTACGTTTAATCATTTGGCAACCTCACGTGCCTGTCGTATTACCGACAAAACATTTGTTTAACATTTCAGTCTTCTGTTGAAAACCATATCAAGTAGTTGACAAAAGATCATAACATTTGATAACAGATGAATAGATTATCAGTAATCCACTCAATATATCAAGTCTAGCCAAAGAACTGGCTTTAACTTCATTGTACTTTGATTCATGCGTAAAGATACATGAACTTTAAAAACTTGTTCAGATTGAACTGAGACAAGAGTTAGAATACTTGCCTTTAACGTTTGCTATGATGTAATTTACTTTACGTTCAGGTCTTTCAAGTCTCTACAATACATGATCACATAATGTCTTACATTAGGTCACATATAATCAAGTACGTATCTGACTATATCTTACCCTTCATCTCAATCTAATTATGTATTAGATTTTGTTATTATCTGTTCCGATTTTATCATTCAATTTGCATTCATATATGACTAGGTTATCTCAACCTTGATATATAACATCTTTAAGGTTTAACAAAGTTTTTATGTTTCTTAAAGTATGTTTACTTTTAACTTAGTTATCATTCTTTCCTTTGTAATTAAAAACATTCATCACTATCCTTGCTATGAGGTTGGTATGCACACGGCTTTATATTTTACATCTCATATTTGCGGTGTGTTAATGATGGGATGGTCCTGACTTGGCTGCTAAGACGAGTCCTTACTGAATATGTCGCGTTGCGACGTGAGTTTCCAGTATGCCAATGTACTGTACATGGCGTTGCGGCGCCACAAACAATACTAAGCTTTCATACTGCGGACGAAGTTTCAGTGTTCAACACCTGCTTTGTTACCGCAATGGCGTGACTAATTGGTCTAGGGTTGGTTGCAGCCATGGCCAACTCTATGCACCGGAAAATTTTTTCAGACTTTGAATTTTGTGAACTTCCCGGACGCATAACTTCTTTGTTACAAGTCCGAATTGGCTCGTTCAAAAGCCTACGGTTCAAAAATTACATAATCTACGCGTTCATGCAAGAATTTTATCTATTTGACTTCGTTTGCTAAAAATTCACCTATTGGTTCATTTTTAACGAAAACGATAAACGTTCGTGAACGTTCAATGCTCGTTTCTTCGTTCTAAGTCGGAATTCGTCCATTTTCTAGTCCGCAACTCTTAAATGACAAACATGACTTGTCTCCATTAGAAAACAACATTTTCGAGTTCAAACTCAAAATTTGACTTCCATTCCGGGAAATTTACGAATTCGACGATTAACGTCTAATCGTGTACTTTTCGGCAAATCTTCATTCTTATGATTTGTTCAACATTACAAATGAGTTTCATTCATTATGTGAACATCTTAACATACTTATTCCAACAACTTATACTCATGGTTGTATTTTGACTTATTTCATTCATGAGCTTATAACTTATTCCATTATAAACTACTTATTACTTCATTGTTCCTAACTTAAGAAAGTTAGTCTTTTAATCATCATGCATACATGTTTTCACACATACTTTCATTCATGTGTATATGATACATATACAAACACATACTTACTTCCATATCACTTTCATTAATAAGCTTATTACAAGTTCATAATGCTTTCACATAAGTTTACAACTTATGCTAGCTTAAATGACTTATTACCAACTTATGTGGCTTAAGTTCATTACTTATACATACTTCTTTACTTTTTATCATTCATGTTCCTTAATCCAAGCTTTTCTTATCAACCTATCATGTTAGAGATAGAAGATAATTGGAAAAAGGAGTCTTAAATTTGAAGTCTTTGATAAGTAGCTTCTTCTTCTTCTTGACTTATGGAATGACTTAATTGCAACTTAATCTTCCTAACAATTAAGCACTTTGAGAGAGTGTGGATTGTTTGAACAACTAGCAAATGACTTGCCAACCTTCACTATTTATAGGATTTCCAAGGTTAGGGCAATTTAGTCAATACACTAAACCACCTCCTTATTCATTGCTTGGCTAACAAAAGACTTATCCTTTGCTTGGCCACTACTCTTAATACTTAGTCATTACATCACTTGCTCACCACTTATCTTGATCACCACTCACATATCTTGATAACCACACATTAATCACATTACTATGGTTTGCCCCATGGGTTAGTCAACCCATGGACTATAGCTTGGGCTTGTATTAATTAACTCATTCATTAATTAACATTGGGCCTTAACCTTAATTGACTTGGGCTTATACAAAATCCTAGCCAATCCTTCCAAGTCCATTACCATTACATAATACATGTACTTATAGTTTATGTATCATTCTCGTATTATACTTCGTATACAACTTCATTATATACGATTTTCCTTACTTCATACAAACTCGTATAATACTTCGTATTATACTCGTTTCCATTCCCTTGTACAATACCTAAGTATCATACAATTAATACTTTCTTACTAATACTTCGTTTTCCTTAATATTCTCAAATTAAGTCCGCAAGCGAAATATTACGTTTTCCATAACTAGATTATTATTACATAATCCGTCTTACCTTGATATTCTATCATTTCGTATTTCTCAGAAGTTCAAAAATAATTCCCAAGCAAAACCCGATGAATAGTGCTTTTTTCAAAAAATTTCTCGGAAAACTTTTATTTTCGTCTTAGAAATTCAAACACTTAAATTCCTTCACGAAGCTCAAATACTACGACATTCCAACATCAATAGGTTATAGAACAACAACCATCTTGATATCACATAGAATATGATTTTATTATTATTTAATTTAATAAAATCATTTTACATTAAAATCTGAATTTCTCGGTCGTTACAATGGGCATTAAGGTTTATAACCCAAGAATTAGGGTTTCCAACATTAAAATTAGGGTTTTGTAATTAATAGAATTTCTAATTAATCGAATAGGCTTACCCCTAATTAGATTTGTAATTAATACACAAAAACCTTATACCTTGTATTTAAATTCCCAAATTAGGGTTTTAAATTCCCAGAACTGAAATTGGGGTTTCCAGAGTCGATTTCTAGGGTTTCTTATAAATAGTAAGAAATTTCTAACTGAACGTTGACGTTCTTAATATATACTTTGGGTTTGTCACAAATATAGTTTATCTGGTCAACCCTTGACCCTTAACCACATTCTGTACATATATAATACCATATTCACAAAACATATACACACATACACTTAATCCTAAATAATTCACGAAAACCTTCGTAGAATTTTGAAATCCTCAAAATTCCTTCCTAAAAATGTCAAATCCATTCACTTATTTTCGGTCTAGGTTCTAATATTGAACCTTAAATCAATCAATTATGATTTTTAAATTTTACTAAATTCTCGGGTTGTCACATTCACCCCTTCTTCTAAGAATTTCGTCTCCGAAATTCACATTACACCTTACACCATACTGCTTACACCATTCATACACATCATCACATGCTACCCAATACACCACTCACAAGAGTAAAAAATTTTAAATTGTGCTGAGGAGTCATATAGACCATAATTTTTCATTTTCGCAAAGGTTTTATGGAAATTCATCCACAAACCGTCTTACCCTGAAGACATAGAGGGTGATTAGCCCGGTATGCCCAGTACTGGCCCAGTAATACTGGTTTGATCTGTTTCTCGTCACTCCCATATGCACAAAAATTTTACCTCAGTCTTATTGGATTCCGCACCAAAACAATTTGGTTGGGAATTTTTTTTTAATGAACACTTAGAGTTTTCATAAACATTAGTCTAGCTGAATTGAATAGCATAGACTCATATCAATAATCAATTTCAATTGATATACGAATTTGTATAGCCAAACGCCGTTGGCAAATTAAATTTTTTGAAAAATATTTTTGAGAATGACGTCATGATGCCGTACTGTATTAACAGTCCGTTTGAGTATGTCGTCATTGTATGACTTTGTCATAACACATACAATAGTGGAACAATGATTTTTAGATCGAATTCACACTAAGTATTCCTGTATTTAAAACTCTATCAACTTTTTATCATCTCTGCACCAGGTTACATGGTACATAAGTGATAAATAAAAATGTATTTTGATATTTCAAATCATTATCGTCTAGCCGAAACAAATAGCATAGACTATACTTTAAACTGTTCAAAAATCTTTGCAAATCAGTTTTATAAACTCAACAGGTAACGAGGTGTCGTTGGCCTGAAGTCCATGCATACACAATGGTCACCAAGATTTGGGAATAAAAAAAAATAAAAAATTCATTTTTCAAAAGCACATAGTGCGTATTTAGCTTGATGTCAAAAATTTTGAAGTCTAGCATAGCTAGGAGTTTTGGAAAACTTATGTCTCCACTAATAATCATTTGCTTAAACAGTCTATCTATTCCTATTATCCTTAATACTCCATTCACACAAAATTATACCCAGTTCGTCAAACCACACTTAGTTCATGAACTTTCCACAATCATATAAGTTTAAGAACTTGTCCTAGTTAGACCTTTGGCATCCATTCGCTGAGGGGTTCATAAACATTTCACATAACCATGAGTCACGAACGTAACATAAGTATGAGTTTTAAGAACTCGTACTTAACCTTATATTCTCTGCCTATAACCTATCTATCTGTTATACACATGAGAAAGGAATCACCCTCTTAACATGCATATAACAAATAGTGTGACACAAACATTTCATAATCCCTACTTAATCCTAATCCCTTCTCAATACGAATTTCATTCAACTCGTATTCATAATCATTTCCTGAATCTGTACCAATTCATAGTACAACTGACACACAGCAATCTTTGCTATAAACTTTTCAATCATTAGATTGATTCTTTTCCCAGCTATCACCTTAATTATCAGATCACGGGGTGATCTCATTGTATATATTATAATTCATTTTTATACTATGATCGTTTTGTTTTACAATCTCCTATCCATGTACCTTTAGTCTTTTAGACTCTATCTATTCACCACTAATATTACCTTTATTATCAGAGTTAGGGAACTCAGTATCTTTATAACTCGCCGATATTTGTCTTTGAATCTTACCGACCAACTAACTCAATATGAGTTAGATCTTATCCTAATCACTGCGGTTATTGGTCTCAGGTATTCCTACCTAAGGTTTATAACCAATAACTTTGATACCAACTGTAATATCCCCAAATCCGGGTCCCAAATCACCCTAGATCTGGTATACTAAATCTATAACTATTGCGGAAGATATAAACATAAATTGTTTATACATTAAACATTACACACTATCCCCAAGGTCGAGAACCTTCACATAAAACCTGAATCAATATCCTATCTAACAAACATTGTTATTATAATACATTTCTATTACAAATCTAGCTGCACACATAGACCCAAGTTGAACTTGGCTTTTTCCTTTCTTGTATCCGACGCATTCGTCTTAATTTGCAATGTTTATCATGATATAGCAAGGGTGAGCATAAGTTTGCCCAGCAAGTATAAGTTTATTTAAGGATATATCATGATTGAAAGAATTTGAATAATAAGCTGGCTATAATTCAACAATATAGTTATGAATTAGCATGAACAAATTTGTATAACTGAACGAGCATTGAATATGAACAAATATATCTGGACCGAATAGTAATGAAGGTGATCAGCCTTTCATACCTGATGAATACATGCAGTATACACAGAGTGCGATTTAATGATTCTTAGACATGGCAATCAAAAATGATTAACCACAAGTATAATTAAATAATACAACTCGAGGTCGAGTTAAGAAAAACTTGCACAATAAATAAGTATAAGAAACTTGCCTGTTCGGTCGATTAATGTTACGCAATTTAATTATCTTTGCAAAGACCTAATATATAAATAATATCGATATACAAATTAGAATAATATCATCACAATATATATATATATATATATATATATATATATATATATATATATATATATATATATATATATATATATATATATATATTCATAAACCTAAACACATAACACATAACCCTATCAGTCCACAAACTACTAATACTCGGTATCAAATCAAACTATTTTAGTCTGAGTTGAATTCGACACAATTCTAACATCCCGACGGTCTAGTCGGACAATTATCGAGTCTAAGTTTAATTAAACTCTGCCTAAACACTTAACAATTATCTTAGATTATTTTATTATCAATCAAAATATTTTTCATAGGCTCGTAATAATTTTGAAGTAATTGTTACCATTTGTCATAATTTTTCAATCACTTATATCGTATTTATATTATATAAATACCACATTATTCTCTTATCATTAATATTTAATATTAATGAAAATCATAACAAAATATTATAATATATTTATAATATATCAAATATTTTTAATACCTTAAAATTATATTTATATGATTTTTAAACAATTAAATTCATTATCCGATAATTGCTATTAATATTAAAATATTAATATTTTCCCGACAAAATATCAAAAGTTATATTTTCTAACTTAAAATATTTTTTATAACACGTAAATCATTTTTATATGATTTTTAAAACATTAATTCTAATTTTTCCATAATTTATTTAATATATTCATTAAATAAATCCATTACCATTAATATTAATTTATTAATGAATTTCATCACAAAATATCAAAAGTTATTAGAAATAACTTAAAATATTTTCTCGACACCATAATATAATTTTTCATGATTTTTCATATATTAAAATCATTTTAAATAATTTATTTAATATTATAATTAAATAAATTAAATACCATTATATTCCAAAAATATTAAATATTTATGAAATATACTCAAACTAATTAAAAACTAATTTTTAGGCTTTAAAATAATTTTTAGTAATTTATTATGTATTTTTAATAATTTAAAACTATTTTTCTCTAATTATTTAATAAAATAATTAATTTTCTGAAAATAACAGTCACTAAAGGGCCCTATAGCGACAGAACCATCGCTATAGGTGTTCTTGAGCCTAAACCAAGATATCATGTCAGTGTGTTAAAGGTGCTAAGTTTGACCGGTTCTAAATTCTTGGTTATTACATTTTCTGGGTAGATAAAGTTTCAAGATTGTAGTATTCATGTAATATTACAACTGCAATCAAGTTTCATGGCCATACAACATCAGATCAGAGAGATATAAGTCTCCAAATTCATTGTCAGACATTGTTCTTAACTTTCTGGGTTTTCCAGAGTCGAGGTACCTACTTTGGGTCATTATAGATTGAGTTTTGTGTTTGATTTGTGTGATCTAAAAGTTCACACATGTAGTATACATGTCAGGGTACAAGTAGATAACATCATAACATCATAACATCATTACACAAGAAAGATTAAGCTTAGTCAAACTACTGTCAGACTCGTGTTCTTGAGAAATCTGGGTTTCCCAGATTTCTTCTAAGTTGGTGGTCAACGCTGGTTTGACTGTGATTATCTTTGATCCTGTTATGTATCTGGTTGTTCTAAGGGCTGGGATGTGTAGTACTGATGTCAGACTACAAGATCTATTCTCAAACATGACCATTAACCTTAATAGTTGCAAGATCAAAGGCCGAAAAAAACTTGTCAGAGCTACTTGGGGATTTCTGGGCTGCCCGAAAGGCAGTTTTCCATGATCGGTCAATAAGGTTTGACGGATCATATCTTACGATTTAGACATGATTTGATATCGTTTCCAGTTCCAGATCACAGTATACATGGCATAGAACATATCAATAACATAAAACACCATAAACATCTAACAAAGAAGAATCTAGAGGCCCTGACATTAGGCTGTCAAGCCACTTTTCCAAAAATTTTCCAGATTTCTAAAAACTTTAATTTCGAGCATCTAAATGATATGGATCTAAGTTTTAGCAACCCAGATCACAAAATGACACCCTCTAACATATCTTTAAACAACAAATCATAACATTAACAAAGATCTTTAAGAATTTCTAGAATTTAGGGTTTATACCACTTTGATGCTTTGATCATGAATCTGATCTTTGATTCTGATCCTTGGCTTACTATGAACTGATCTTAGCTTGGTTCCTCTCTCTCTCACACTCTAGATTTCTAAAATTGTGGAGAGAGAAAGTCTTGGAAAAAAATGAGAAATAAAGTGAACTTTAATCTTTTATATTTCTTGATGCATGTATCTAGTTGGTGCAAGGTGGCTGAGTTGCTGAGATTTGGGAGATATAAGGTACATAGAAGTCATATAGTTGGTCACCAACTCAAGATATAGCAAGATCTACACACTTCCTAATTAAAGAATTGCAAAAGGGAAAAATCGTCATTTGATTTATAAATTTAATGGAAAACTTGTCAATTGTCCAAACACTTAGGGTTTAGGTTTAATCCCTATGGTTTAGGGTTTAACCCTTAGGGTTTCAAAAATAAATTCTAGGATTTCCAAATTAGGTTTCCAAAATCTAAAATTAATATTTCTAAATTATAATTAAGATTCTCTAATTATATTAAAATTTCTTAATCATAACTCAAACTTGCTAATTAGGATTAATATATCCAAATTAAAAGTTTTGAATAATAATTAGGGTTTTTCCAAAATGGGCATTAGGGTTTATAACCCAAGAATTAGGGTTTCCAACATTAAAATTAGGGTTTTGTAATTAATAGAATTTCTAATTAATCAAATAGGCTTACCCCTAATTAGATTTGTGATTAATACACAAAAACCTCATACCTTGTATTTAAATCCCCAAATTAGGATTTTAAATTCTCAGAACTGAAATTGGGGTTTCTAGAGACGATTTCTAGGGTTTCTTATAAATAGTAAGAAATTTCCAACTGAACGTTGACGTTCTTAATATATACTTAGGGTTTGTCATAGATATAGTATATCTGGTCAACCCTTGACTCTTAACCACAGTATGTACATATATAATACCATATTCATAGAACATATACACATATACACTTAATCCTGAATAATTCACCAAAATCCTTCGCAGAATTTTGAAATCCTCAAAATTCCTTCCCAAAAATGTCAAATCCATTCACATATTTTCTGTCTAGGTTCTAATATTGAACCTTAAACCAATCAATTATGATTTTAAAAATTTTCTAAATTCTCAGGTTGTCACACTTCTTCTATAAATAGCAGACTCAATTTTCAGTTTTTGTTACTTGAAATTTGTCTAATATATAATTCTAAGTTGAGAGTTGCAAGTAGCTGAGTAATTATAGAAGCATACTAAGTGTGTGAGGAGTTCAATTCAAGCTTAAGGAGGTATAAATTCTAATTATGTTCTTGAATTGGGTATTGTTTAGTTCTTGAAATTTCTTGAATCCCTATGTTAATCAAGATGAATTAACATGTTATAATGTGTTTAAGAGGTATACTTATATGTATGAACTCTTTAATGGTGGTTTGGAACAAAGTTATGTGACGCCCCCAAATCCGGGTCTCTTCCAACCGGACAGATGGTGCTACACGGTACTACCATTCATTCATTCATTCAATTGAAAAGTCTCAAAAGGACAAATATAACTTCTATATATCCAAAAAATATTACATTTCCCAGGTTCTTTATAACCCATTCGTTTGTTCTTGTCATAATATTCAAATATATTACAAACATTCGACTATTCTATTACATAAGTAATCTAAGGGTTCGTCTTCGCCTTGCCCTTGTCCTTGCCTGAGCCTTCAGTCCGCTCGATCTTGGTTGTGTCCATATGGTTCAAGCAAGAGTGAGCATGACTAGCTCATCAAGTACTTCAATTCTAATAAACAACATGCTTGAAACATAGAACTCATATATCTTTAGTAACTGAACAATAGTTACGAAGTACTATCGATAATTCAAAATAGCACTTCTTTTCATTCAAAACGTTTTCCAACAACAATATTCAGTAGAATATCAACTACGGCTCAAGACTATGAGCAGTTCATAATTTCTTTTGAAAAGGACATCCCGACACTAAGTCCATAAGTCTGACATAGCTTACGAGCACTTCTGGGTGATCAGCCCATAGTACTCTATGTTGATCAACACTACATTAATTAAACGTGTATACGTTTAAGTTGTGGCAACCTCATGTGCCTGTCGTTAAACGTCAAAAACATTTTAGCATACTTGGTCTTCGATTGAAAACCATACCAATATAACTCGGTAAACATTAATCATGATTAACAAAATCATAATATAAGTCTAGCCGAAAGAATTGGCTTTAGACTTCATCGTTCAAACTTCATGCGAAAGAATACATGAATTACACAGCTTGTCCAGACTGAACTGGAACAAGGGTTAGACTACTTGCCTTCAACGTCTGCTTACTGATTATCACACGTACACTTTAGGTCTCTAAGTTTCTAAAATACATGATCATATAACATACCACATTAGGTCTTATATAATCAAGTAGGTATACTATTATATCTTACCCTTCATCTCAATGTAAATCCTGACTTAGATATACAATTATGGGTTTCCGGCTTTCATTACGTCATTCATATTTCATTAATCTTCAATTGATTATTAACTCTTAATCATCATACTTAAGTGTCTTACAATGCCTTAACAATGTTATGCTTTATCTTAGTTCATTACTATAAAGTTCACTTTCATTATGTACTTGTAATTATTCTTTACTTTCCATTGCATAGGGTTGGCACTGCGGCACCACCCATTGCCCCTTTATGTCGTGCTGCGACACGAGTTAGCAGTACCTGGCATCCGGACATGGCCTTGCACCAGAAAATTTTTACAACTTCACAACTTTACGAAATTCCCGGACTCATAACTTCTTCGTTATAAGTCCGAATTGGCTCTTTCAAAAGCCTACGGTTCACAAATTACATACTCTATACGTTCATGCAAGAATTTTATCTATTTAACTTTGTTTGCTAAAATTTCACCTATTAGTTCATTTTTAACGAAAACGATAAATGTTTGCGAACGTTCAACGCTCGTTTCTTCGTTCTAAGTCAGGATTCGGTCATTTATGAGTCCGTAACTCTATAATGCCAAATATGACTTGTCTCCATCGAAAACCAACATTTTCGACTTCAAACACAAAATACGACTTCTATTCTGAGAATTTCACGAATTCGACGATAATCTTCCAATCGTGTGAATTCCGGCAAAACTTCATTACTAATCATTCTAAATGGATTTTAATCAACATATGAACATTACAAGTTACTTATTACCCCAACTTATAATCAAAGTAGGTTTTGACTTATTCTCATAAGTTAATGACTTCTTTAACTTATGAACTACAAATTCTCATGCTTATGACTTACTATGAACTTAAGTCCATAAATCAATGTTCTCATACTTTATTCAACATACTAACATCATATGACAAACATATGACAAGTTTTTCATGATTCTATCAACTTATTAGAGTTCAAGTTGCTTATTCAACTTATTCGGCTTAAGATCATTCATTAATAACTAATTACATGTTCTTAACAAACAACCCCCCTTCTATATCAATCCTATCATAGAAGAGATGAAGATAATGGATATGAGTCTTACCATTGAAGACTATTACTTCACTTCACTTTGGAAAATCTAGCAAAGATTGAAGTGGCTTATAAGTGCTTATGTGGCTTATTCGCTCTACCAATTAAGTTGCTATCTTTGAGAGGAAAATGTTGGATGAAATAACAACCAACAAAAATGAAATGAGGCTTGTATTTATAGGCCACTCAAAGCTAGGGTAAAATGGTTAATAATACCATCCCTCCTCCTTATTCCACTTCCTCAATCCTCCACCTCCTTACTATTCATTCCTTGTCTAACACATCACTTGGTCACCACACAATTTGATTGCCCATCAAGTCTACCCATTTCTCTCTTGGTTTGCCCCATGGATCATTGCTTATCATTGGGCTTGCTAATTCCTTATTGGGCTTCCATTACAATAGATTGGACTTATGATTTATCAAACATTTGGGCTTGATTGTCACCCTCGATTGGCCTTCTCTTATTAGGCTAATAATCCTACAAGTCCATTACATTTAATTAACAACTTAACATTTATACCCCACGTATAATCTTCGTATGCTAGCTCGTATATTAATTCGTAATATACATTATCTCATTCTCCATACATAATAGTATAATACGTCGTATTATACTTACATTCATTACCTCGTAAAATGCATACGCATCATACGATTACAACTTTCTTTCCTTAACGCTTAATAAACCTAATGTTCCCAAATTAAGTCCGCATGCGAAATATTACGTTTTCCATACTTATATTACTATTACATAATCCATATCACCTTGATATTATAATGTTACATATTTCTCGGAAGTTCAAAAATAATTCCCGAGCAGAAATCGATGAATAGTGTTTTTTGGAAAATTTCTCGGAAAGCTTTTATTTTTGTTTTAGAAATTCAAACACTTTAATTCTCTCACGTAGTTAAAATACTACAACATTCCAACGTTTCTAGGTTATAGAACGACATTCGTCTTATCCATACTTAATAATAATAAATAATATTATTTTATTCATTATTAAAAGTATTTACAAAGGTTCGATTTTCGGGGCGCTACATTCTCTCCCCCCTTATAAGGATTCTCGTCCCGTAATCTCGCTTATATAAAAACATTACACAAATAATTGAGGGTAATTCTTTTTCATCATTTCTTCTAACTCCCACGTTGCTTCTTCTGCATTGTGGTTCTTCCATATCACCTTCACCGAAGGTATAACTTTATTTCGCAGAACTTGTTCTTTTCTATCGACAATTTGAATCGGCGTTTCCTCATACGTTAAGTCCTTCTCGATATGAATAGGCTCATACTCTATCACGTGCTTATAATCTGGCTTATAAGGACGTAACACAGATACGTGAAATACATTATGTAGTCGTTCTAGGTCTGGAGGTAAGGCTATCATATAAGCTACCTCACCCACACCTTTTAATACCTCAAAAGGTCCTATAAACGTCGGACTTAACTTTCACTTCTTTCCAAAAAGAATCTTTCCTTTCCAGGGAGATACTTTTAGAAATACGTGTGAACCTACTTCAAATTCTCCATTCTCTCTATGCGAATTCGTAAACTTCTTTTATCTGTCTTGAGCTGCTACCAAACGCATCTGTATCAGTTTAACAATATCCGTTGTTTGCTGCACCAACTCTGGTCCCAACATTCGGCGTTCTCCTACCTCATCCCAATACAGTGGCATTCTGCATTTCCTCCCATACAAAGCTTCGTAAGGCGGCATACCTATGCTTGCATGATAACTATTGTTATACGCAAACTCCACTAATGGTAGATGATCATCCCAACTACCCTTGAAATCCATGACGCAAGATCTTAGCATATCTTCTAACGTCTGAATCGTCCTCTCGCTTTGTCCATCCGTTTGTGGATGGTACGCCATACTCAAATTCAACTGCGTTCCTAACTGCTCTTGTAGACTCCTCCAAAAGTTCGATGTGAATCGGGGGTCGTAATCTGAGACAATCGATACTGGTGCTCCATGTCTAAAAATTATTTCCTTAATATAAATTCTAGCTAATTGGTCTAAGTTATACTTGTCCCTAATTGGCAAAAAGTGAGCCCACTTTGTCAACCGGTCCACTATTACCCAAATCGCATCATACCCCTTCTGAGTAGTCGGTAATCCTACCACAAAATCCATCGTGATATTCTCCCACTTCCACTCCAGAATTTCCAATGACTGAAGCAAGCCACTTGGTCATTGATGTTCGGCCTTAACTCTATGACAAGTCAAGCACCTACTTACATACTCGGCTATCTCTCTCTTCATGTTCGGCCACCAGAAACTCTGTCGAAGGTCTTGATACATCTTAGTGCTACCAGGATGAATCGAAAATCTCGAACTATGAGCCTCTTGTAGTACCTGCTCCTTTAATTCCACCTCATTTAGAACCCAAATTCTTCCTTCAAATCTCAATAATCCATCATTATTAAGACTGTACTTAGTATCTTTTTCATTGGTTAGCCGCTCCCTCATCTGGTTACACTCATCCATTTTGATTTGTACCTCTTTAACTCTCTCTACGATGGTAGATTGCATCTCCGTCGCAAACAGCATTTGTCCTATTTCACTTGGCAGCTTCACTTCCAACTCCATCCTAGCCATCTCTGTTATTAACTCAGTTTGAGCCGTTAACATAGACAACTTTTCCCGACCCTTTCTACTTAAGGCGTCGGCAACTATGTTGGCTTTTCCTGGGTGATACAAGATTTCACAGTCATAATCCTTTATCAACTCCAGCCATCTCCTCTGCCTCATATTCAACTCCTTCTGTGTGAAGATATATTTTTGACTTTTGTGGTACGTGTATATCTCACATTTTTCTCCATAAAGATAATGTCTCCATATCTTTAGAGCAAAAACTCATCATGGCGCTTCTAGATCATGAGTAGGTAAACTTTCTCATAATCCTTCAACTGCCTAGATGCATACGCAATGACCTTGCCATGCTGCATTAGCACGCAACCAAGTCCTCTATGCGAAGCATCGCTATAAACTACGAAATTTCATGTGTCTTTGGGTAATGACAAAACAGGCGCTTCACTCAACCTCTTCTTCAGTTCTTGAAAATTATCCTCGCACTTGTCAATCCAAGCGTATTTTACCGTCTTCCTCGTCAAGTTAGTCAACGGAGTAGCTATCTTCAAGTAATCTTGGATGAATCTCCGATAGTAACCTGCTAACCCTAGGAAACTCCGCACCTCAGTCGGCGTTTTCGGCTGTTCCTAATTCATCACGGTTTCCACCTTCGCTGGATCTACTGAAATTCCCTCATGGTCAATGACATGACCTAAAAACTGTACCTTCTCCAACCAAAATTCACACTTAGTGAATTTCACATACAACTTCTCCTTTCTTAGTGTCTCCAACACTAATCTAAGGTGTTCAGCATGATATTCTGGCATCTTAGAATAGACTAGAATATCAACTATAAACACCACGACGAACTTGTCCAAATAATGTTTGAACACTCTGTTCATCATATCCATAAATGCAGCTAGTGCATTTGTCAACCCAAACGACATCGCCAGGAACTCGTATTGACCATAACGAGTCCTAAATGTTGTCATCGGTACATCCTCCTTCCTAACCTTCAACTGATGATACCCCGTTCTTAAATCTATTTTAGAAAAATACTTAGCCCCTTTCAACTGATCAAAGAGATCATCGATCCTGGGTAATGGGTATTTATTCTTTATCGTTTACTTGTTCAACTCTCGATAGTCGATACACAGTCTTAACGATCCGTCCTTCTTCTTGACAAATAATACCGGTGCTCCCCCGGTGAAACACTCGGCTGAATGTACTTTCGGTCCAACAGTTCTTGTAATTGCACCATCAACTCCTTCATCTCCACTGGCGCCATACAATACGGTGCCCTGGAAACTGGTGCCGCTCCTGGCACAATGTCTATCACAAACTCGATCTCCCTATCCGGCGGAAGACCCGACAATTCACTCGGAAATACATCGGTGAATTCTATCACTACAGGTATTTGTTCCATGGTTGTTACCACTCTCTGGGTATCCACAACATGGCACAGATAACCTACGCATCCCTTCCTCAATAATTTCCTAGTTTGTGTCATGATTAGACAACACGAACGTCCCGACGATCTATTCCCGTAAAATACTACCCGAGGTTGTTCTAACGTCTTAATGTTCACACATTTCTTTTGACAATCTATAATTGCCCCATGGTTCACTAACCAATCCATTCCAAGAATTACGTCGAACTCTCCTAACTTTATTGGTAACAAATCTACCAATAATTTACAACCCCGTATATCTACACAACAACTCTTATGAACATCTTCTACAGGAATTATTTCTTCGTTTGCTACCTTAATATTTAAAGGTATATGCAACTTTTCGGGAAGTAATCGTAATCGTCTAGCAAAATCGCACGCTATAAACGAACAAGTAGCACCCGAATCAAACAGCACGTACGCATTTATATCATTGAATTGAATAATACCTGTGACAACGTCCCCCAATGCGACTGCATCTTGGACTGTCATGTTAAAGGTACGACCCATCGGCCTACCCGGCTGTGCTGGTCCACTAATAGCTAACTTACCGCTATTAGCGCCCCAGTTCCCGTTCGTCCCCTTCCTCGGGCAGTTCTTTGCCATGTGGTCGGTTGACCCACACATAAAGCATCCATGGTTCTTCTTCGGACTTGGACAGTTAGGCGCAATGTGCCCCTCCTATCCACAGTTGTAACAGACGGCCTTCCCCTTGATATAGACTCCTAAGTGAGTCTTCCCATAGGTCTTGCAGGCCTCCATTCTTCTCTTTGGGTCTCCTTGCTTCACTCCGGTATTCCCAGAGCTAAATACCTTCCTCTTCTGACCCTCGCCACTACCACTGGCTCCCTCGATATTTACTCTCCCGTCTACTTTAACCTTACTCTTCTTGTCCTTGTGGTATTGACTTAGAGCTTCACTACCACCCTCGGCGATTATCGCCTTTTCTAAAATGGTTCCAAAAGAAGTACTTTGAAACACCGATATACGATTATAGAGCCAGGGTTTCAAGCCCTGCTCGAACCGTCGCACCTTTCTCAACTCAGTATCCACTTGGTGTGGAGCGAACCTTGCAGTTCATTAAACTTGGTGGCGTATTGGGGAACCATCATGTCCCCTTGTTTCTACTCCAAAAACTTCATCCCCATCCTTCCTTGCATGCTCGTGGGAAAGTAGTTCTCGAAGAATATCTCCTTGAACCTATCCCATGTTAGATTCGCTATCCCAACCCTAGCCTGATTAGCTTCCCACCAAAAGTTGGCCTCTCCCTTCATCATATAGGTCGCAAAGGCAACCTTCTGGGCCTCGTTGACATTTGCTATCATAAATGCCTTCTCTATTTCCTTAACCCACATTTGGGCTTCAATAGGGTCCATAGTTCCTTTGAACTCCGGCGGACCCACGCTTTTAAAATCCTTAAAGGTAGTAACTCGTGCTACTCCTGGATTTACAGGGATATTAGCCCTTGTTCTATTAAAGGCAACAAGTAACAAAGTTAACAAACTCCACATGAATTCAAGTTAACCCTGACCTCCTCCTACCGATTCACGCTCACTTCACAGTTACGTTGCACTCTTCTCTATGCATTTTGCTGACACAATAAACACATTTCGTTATTATTCCTTTCTTTATTAGTTATCATTAATATTAAACAATAACTCCAACATCCATAACTCATTTCTTTCCATAAAAGGACTTATATTCATTCTTTGTAGTATAATACTACATCTATGACAACCCGGAAAATCAGATTGTCCAAAATTTAAGTTTAAAGAATTAGTTATTAATAAAATGAATTTTTATTAATATTATTTTGTGCTATGTGTTTATTAATCGTTTTATAACTTAGGATGATTATTAATCGGGAGGATTCTGGTTACGAGCTAGACTGAACGAGTAAGAATTTTCAGGACGAAAATGAAATTTTTCCGGAAACAAAATATTTCTTGGGAAAAAGACGAAATAGGCACTATTCACCCGACGAAACCCTAAGGGTTAGGGTTTGAATAACCTAAGCCATTCTGAGAGTTCGGTATGTCGAAATGACATTCCGTCAAAATATTTGACGATAATATATCGTGAAATGTTAAGTAAGCCAATAAAAGTTTTTCTCGAAAAATGTGCAGAAATTGGATAAAATAAAAATAACGAAAAGTACTGTTATGTAATTTTCACTCGTTTAGCTACGTTAGGAGAAAACGTGAAGGAAAACGCTTATCCTGGAAAAGTGTTTTTCAATTTTTTGGAGATCCGAAGAATACGTAATATTTAATCGGTAAAGAAAAGACGAAATATCCAAAAATATTTGGATTCCGAGAATTGCAGTTTTCAAATTGTCGGACGAATTCCGCAAGACGGAAGCACGAAGCTTCCAACGGAAGCTAAGTGAATAGTAAGGAGGTGGAATAGTAAGGATAAGTTATTTAATGAGTAAGTAAACTTAGGAGTTAAGTATACTTAATGGTTAAGTAGACTTAATGACTAAGTAAGGGTGGTGACCAATTAAACTTGGTGGCTAAGCCATGAATAGTAAGGAGGTGGGGGTGAAATGACTAAAATACCCTTAGCTTTGGTTTTCTATATAAACAAGCCTTAAGCTCATTTGTTTGGTTAGAAAATTTCAACCAACTTTGAGAGAGAGAGAGAAAGAGACTTCGGTTGGGGGAAAAGAAGGAAGAGGATGAGGAAAAGTTAGCTTGAATGCACGCTTTGTCCGACGGAAGGAGATTAAAGAAGAACGGTAATCCGAACCCTTGTTTCTTCTAAATTTTCTTTAAGTTTTTATGTTTAAAAACATAACTTAATGAAGATAAGTAGTAGATGAAGTTAAGAATGATTTCATGTGGTTGAAATCATGAGAAAATGAAGAAATAAGAATTAGGAATTTAGTTTATAAATTTCTTAAGGAAGTATAAGATTCGTAAGGATTTTGAGTGATCCGAATGAATCTTATGAATGAGTAGGTCAAATAAGTAAGGAATGGTGTTCTATAACATCAAATTCCAAGAATAGTAAAATTGTAATCCAAAATATCGATTAAAAATGAAGAACACGCGAAGAACATGAAGAACGTTGTTGATGGACAAGTTTAAAACCATCGCGTATAAGTTAGATGCTTATTGCTTGGTTAGGAACGGTAGAAACGTTCATGAAGAACGGATTAAAATTAGCTATAACGAAGTTATGGAAAAATTTTTGTAAAAGACGAATGAGAAGTAAAAAGTTAGTAAATGAACCCGAATGTGTAGGTTTTCATAAGAAAGTAAGAGAACGTAGAAAACATGAGTCGTGGTCTCAAGAACGAATGAATTCCGAGTTCGGATGACCGAATTATGGACGAACGAACGAAAAACGTTAATAACATAAAATAAATGAAGAGTGAAGATTAAGCCAACTAAATGGCATGTTAACAGATTCCGAACGAAGTTCTGTCTAAGGGTAATCGAAGTACGTAAGATAAGGAAGAAAATGGCTTTGGAACAACCTCGTTCTGAGTTATAACGAAGAAGTTATGAGATTTCAAAGTCAGCGTCTCAAGCTTGTAAAAGACTTAGAAAATTTTTTCTAGATTTCATCCTCGGCGTCGCAGCGCGAGCTCGGGCCATTAGCTACTACTAATTGAAATATGTACAAGAAAAAAAAGAGAGAAGGGCACTACCATGACGCCAAAGGTCTGGCAATACCGTAAATGAGATTTTAACTGCTCAATTTCTCGAGGGATGTGCAAGAAAGAAATATGAATATATAATTTAACTAATTTAACACTTAATCAAGTGTTTTAAACCTTAAGTGAAGGTTGAACGAAAAGATTAAATGAGATTAAAAGATAAAGAATGTAGACGCGGGTTACGGAACCGATGTCCGAGGACCGTAGTCGCGACGAACGAACGTGAGGGATTGCTATGATTGTGATTCCTCAGACGTTGAGTGAAGAAGGTAATGTATAAAATTTTGATGTTATGATATGGCAATAAGAGATGAATGTAAAGCGTTTAGATGCTGTAAACGCAATGTTGTTGCGATGAACGATCGGTCTTAGCATACAATGATCTGTATGGCTTCAACATTAAGAAGAATAATGGACATGGGGTTCATGGGATGGAGAACAATCGAAAGCTATTAAAACCTTGAGTAAAGGTTGATTGAGAGATTAAGAGACGAGCAACATGAACGTTGAATACGTAAACGATCCTCGTGAATCGTATTCACAATGAGCGAACGTTCTAAGTATACATTGGTTGTATGACTTAGACGTTGACGAAGGTAGTAAGTAAGATATGAGTTATCAAGAAAGCCGTAGAGAACGTTAAGAAGATTAATGATGGCCGATTGTGAGTCGGATGAGAATGATAAAATGAAATGTAAGCGTTGAACACTTTAACCAACGTGAAGGTTGAGTGTACGCAAATATTAAACGGGTAAGACCTACACTCCATGTATGGTTTGACCGTAAAGTAATGAAGATCAATGATTAAACTTGTGATGGGTGAAGAAGCTGAATCAAAGACAAGTACGTATAACGTAAAAGAAGCCAAGTTAATGTTTATAACTTGGATGACGTTCTGAGTTGAATTAATCGGACGTTGTAAGTTAAGAATAAGGTAAAGTAAAATGCTTAACACTATAAATGCGTAAAGTGAATGTTGAATGATCGTTCTGAGTATACAAAAGATTGTATGACTTAGACGATGATGAATAAATCCTGAGGTATGACATTTATTTGTCAGGAAGCCATAAGGAATAAGAAATTAACTTAACGAACATTATAGTTTAATAGTTCGGATAAGTTAAGATGAATTAGGTTGTAGTACAATCGTAACCTTTGATGGTTGACATATACGGAGTCAATAAACAATTCCTTCGTAGAGCGAAGGTATATACAAAATCGGCAACTCGATCTAACTCAATCATTATGAAGCAGGTGTAGATGAGACTTCCGAACTTGTTTGTTGTTTGTTTGTGGGAAACCACTTAGAGTACCATATAAACTACTAGTAGAGACACAATGTGTCCTGAGTCCTAGGAAGGCATAAGAAGAAGATAAGAATATAAATCATTAAAGATGATGAACGTATTGAGTAAGACATCTCTGTATGTCATGAAGTTGTTAACCGGTAAAGGAAGTTGGTCGCATAAACTAAGTTTATAAGAACGTGAACCTTAAGAAGCAAAGTTAAGTAAACCAATGCGTAAGTCAAGTATATGACTAATTGGTATATGTGTTATTTCCTTGTGTGCTACATAGGAATTGGAATGAGCAGTTCAGCGTAAACTATAAGTTGTAGCTGTGCGTAAGGCAAGTTTTCTAACTTCATTCATATTTTAAATGAATGCTAGTTTCTAAAACTTCTCAGATGTTGAACTTGAGAAGTTCTGTCTATTTGAGAATGTGTGATATTTGTACAAGGTGGTAGAACGTATGAGGCCTTGTGCCACAATGTGAGCATTTCGGTGTTTCTATAATATGAACTGTTATGTGATTAAACTGTTCAATATGAGCATCTTCTATCTATACATGAACCGTTATTGTTAAGTTTGTGCTATTGATTCTAGCCAGACAGAATGTGTATGAAAGACAGTAGAGGATGAAAGTATTTCCACGTGAATGTAACTAATGTTTTAAAATGATAGGAATCGAGATTATTCCTATTATTCAAGTTGCTTCATAACCTTTGTTCGGTTATTGAAGTCTTAAAGGAGTGTTTGAATTCTTGAAGTTGTTTGTTCAACTGCTATGACTTGCTGAGCAATTGAATGCTCACACTTGCTTTAAATAAAATCATTTTCAGCGAACGATGTTAGAAAGAACTTAAGGATCCCGTAAAGATCAAGCTGATGGGTATCCAGAAAGGATGTCATTCATTATATGAATGAGCGTGAAGATCAAGCAAAGATTTGTAATATAGAAAGATAGAATTAAACTATAGAATAGTTTAATGAACGTTTATGTATCCTTGGTGGAGGGTAAAAGTCACTTGTACAAGATGTAAAGAATAATGTAATTATCATTATTTGTAATGAAAGAGGTTTTAAGATTTTAGAACCTGGGATTTGAGAATGTATATCGTTATATTTAGCTATATAATGATGTATGTTTGAAAGAAGATGGGATCGTGACGTACGAAATTTGGATGTGAAAATAGACCGAATTTCAGGGCGTTACAACATTGGTTACATACACAACCTAAGCTGCTTACATTACTTTCCCGCTATCGCTTTCCAAAAATTGGGATTTACAAAAGACTACCCCTTACTATACAAAAAGGGATTTACGTCACTACTACTTACAAAATATTTACATACTGCTCTAACTACTACTAGTATACATTTGACTCAAGGCATTCTCGAAATCGCCTTTGGCAAGACCTAAATAATATCACTACCGATAGTATGTCGCTGGCCGCCCCCACCTCTGAGGATAACCAACCACCGTCACCGGAAATCTGTGTGAGAACTCCTATAGATATAGGACATCCTCCCTATCTTCCGCACCTTGGTCTTTAGCTCCTTCTTAAGCTCAAAGACCTCGTGCTTTAAATCGTGGACTTTGTCCTTAGCCAAAATCCGTTCATCATGCTCCTTCTCCCACATGGACTCGACATCAGTCTTGTCCTCTTTAAAAATTTGGAGCTCTGCCTTCAGCTCCTTGACCTCCTAACAGTAATGGATATTTCTATCCAACACTGATATGAAAAGAGACATCATCGACCCCCCAAGAGCTATCTCCACTGCTATAACTACTGGATTAAAGGACACTGTCTCAACTTCCTCCTCTATCATCCCATCGAATACTGACATGTACTCAGCATCATCTGAGTCTCCAAACTCAATAATTACCACCTCCGGATCTGCTGCTATGGGGTTCGATAAAACCTCTATTTGGTTCACCGATTCTTCACTAATGGCTTGACCATCTACATACATTCCGTTTACTCCTAACATCTACACAAAATAATTAAGTTGATTAGTACACGTCAGTAGAATAATAAAAACACATAACATAATCATAATGCATTTTTATAAGGTTATTTTCTTCTTTTACTTCTTTAACTTCTCTTAAGGTTATGACTTAAGGTTTTTAATCCCCCCTTAAGTTTTATAACCTAATGCTTTGATACCAACCTATGACGCCCCCAAATCCGGGTCTCTTCCAACCCGACAGATGGTGCTACATTGTACTACAATTCATTCATTCATTCAATTGAAAAGTCTCAAAAGGACTAATATAACTTCGATATATCCAAAATAATATTACATTTCCCAGGTTCTTTATAACTCATTTGTTTGTTCTTGTCATAATATTCAAATATATTACAAACATTCGACTATTCTATTACATAAGTAATCTAAGGGTTTGTCTTCACCTTGCCCTTGTCCTTGCCTGAGCCTTCGATCCGCTCGATCTTGGCTGTGTTCATATGGTTCAAGCAAGAGTGAGCATGACTAGCTCAGCAAGTACTACAATTCTAATAAACAACATGCTTAAAACATAGAACTCATATATCTTCAGTAACTGAACAATAGTTACGAAGTACTATCGATAATTCAAAATAACACTTCTTTTCATTCAAAATGTTTTCCAACAACAATATTCAGTAGAATATCAACTAAGGCTCAAGACTATGAGCAATTCATAATTTCTCTTGAAAAGGACATCCCGGCACTAAGTCCGTAAGTCCGGCATAGCTTACGAACACTTCTGGGTGATCATCCCATAGTACTCTATGTTGATCAACACTACATTCATTAAACGTGTATACGTTTAAGTTGTGGCAACCTCACGTGCCTGTCGTTAAATGACAAAAACATTTTAACATACTTGGTCTTCGATTGAAAATCATACCAATATAACTCGGTAAACATTAATCATGCTTAACAAAATCATAATATAAGTCTAGCAGAAAGAATTGGCTTTAGACTTCATCGTTCAAACTTCATGCGAAAGAATACATGAATTACACAGCTTGTCCAGACTGAACTGGAACAAGGGTTAGAATACTTGACTTCAGCATCTGCTTACTGGTCAATAATACCATCCCACCTCCTTATGCCACCTCCTCAATCCTCCACCTCCTTACTATTCATTCCTTGTCTAGCACATCACTTGGTCATCACACAATTTGATTGCCCATCAAGTCTACCCATTTCTCTCTTGGTTTGCCCGATGGATCATGGCTTATCATTAGGCTTGCTAATTAATCTAGCTAATTCCTTATTGGGCTTCCATTACAATAGATTGTACTTATGATTTATCAAACACTTGGGCTTAATTGTCACCCTCTATTGGCCTTCTCTTATTAGGCTAATAATCCTACAAGTCCATTACATTTAATTAACAACTTAACATTTATACCCCACGTATAATCTTCGTATGCTAGCTCGTATATTAATTTGTAATATACGTTATCTCAATCTCCATACATAATAGTATAATACGTCGTATTATACTTACATTCATTACCTCGCACAATGCATACACATCATACGATTACAACTTTCTTTCCTTAACGCTTAATAAACCTAACGTTCCCAAATTAAGTCCACATGCGAAATATTACATTTTCCATACTTAGATTATTATTACATAATCCATCTCACCTTGATATTATAACGTTACGTATTTCTCGGAAGCTCAAAAATAATTCCCGAGCAGAAATCAATGAATAGTGTTTTTTGGAAAATTTCTCGGAAAGCTTTTATTTTTGTTTTAGAAATTCAAACACTTTAATTCTCTCACGTAGTTAAATACTACGACATTCCAACATTTCTAGGTTATAGAACGACATTCGTCTTATCCATACGTAATAATAATAAATAATATTATTTTATTCATTATTAAAAGTATTTACAAAGGTTCGATTTTTTGGGGCGTTACAAGTTCAAATTGATAGGAATCAAGTTGGTTGATACTCATGTAAAATAGAGTCTGCTTTACGCTCTGGACCAATCATGCACAAATTTGCACCCTATTTGTACTAGGGTGAAGCAGCATTATTGCAAACCTACCGTGGTACTGCTTTTGCCTTCTGTTTTAAAAATTACTAAGTATTGGTCAATCACTATGGCTTAAACCAGTATGCAATAATGTGTAATGTGTATATATAAGTATATTAACCTAATGTGAGCATGTTTTACTAGATTAGCATACATGATTAACGAAAGTGTATAGTTTAAAATGAATTTAGAACTTTAGAAATGAACTTGACATGTATGTATGCCATGTTTATATACTGACTTTATAAGCATGTTGGTATGGTTAGAAATACATGAATAACCCGTTAACTTGTGTTTATATGATTCGTAAGGGAGCATGAACATGTTGAACTTATTAGTAAGCTTTACTAATGAAAATATGAACTTTGAACGAGAATATTAACATACTACTTTGAGAGTTAGAATCTGGCATTTATGAACATGTTTGGTGATACTCTTAGACTCACTCATGTATGTATATATATATATATATATATATATATATATATATATATATATATATATACCATGCTTGGGTATAGTAATTCAAGTGAAGCATAAACGAAGTATATTTTCAAACCAAAACAATGCTAATTGCACATATGTGATATGAATACTCACAAGCATGTCTAATATGAGTTATATGACTACCTTAAATGTTTAAAAAGTGAGTATGATAGGCTTAATGGTTTCATGACCTTGAATGGCCTTAACTTGTTAAAATAGCCAATTTAGAACCATGTTATGAAAGAAGGGACCCAGATTGACTTGAGAGACATGAAAAGACCTTTAACATGATAAAATATACTATGTGTGAATGTTGTACAGAAACCTTAAGACAACAGCTGAGTCTTGGCTTGGCCAGAGGGCTGCGCAGCTGCGACGCTATGGCGCAACTGTGCCATCCTGGAATCAGAAGTCAAACATTTTGACAATTTAATTTTTAACAATTAGCTTATATGATGCCTACATTGCTAGAAATGGGTTACACCCTACTGATACATGTATATATGTGATGATTAGGTAATAAGATAGTGTTTGCCTTATATAATGAAAGTCCATGGGTAAAAAAGGTCTTAAACTTGAGCATTGTAAATTTGCTTATGAAGTAACTAAGTACTCGATTTCGTGATAAACCTATAAGCTGATTTTGTACCGTATGTACATACTTGAATCATGTCAAGCTTGAATAACGAATGTGTTAGCTAATGGGCATCTTGTACTTATAATACACTATAAATAGGATTCAAAAGTGTTAATTTCTTAACGTGGATAAATTACGCTTAAGGCAAGTATCCTAAACCCTTGCATTACTTTATTCAACGAATACCGTAAGCAAGTATCTAAACCTTATCTCTGTGAATGCAAGTTATCTTACTTACTCGTTCAGTTGAGCTAGTATGTTTAAACTGTTGTGAAAACTATTATTCATGTTGAACTTGGTATTGTTCTTGAATATTATGAAAGTGTATATGCCATTTGATTCGGCTAGACTATATGCATGTTTAGAAAACTTTCAAAACCAATTACTGGTGCGAAAATCTTGAAAAATGAGTTGAACAACCCTTATGGTAAGGGGAGTGTTTATTGTTGGAAGTCCCAACACACGCGTGAATATTACTATGGTGTTATGCATAACATAGAGTATTGTAGACTGATCATCTATAGTACTTGATTCTTTTGGGTTATCAGTTTAATATTGGTAATTCTAGTAGATGTTCAATAGTCCTTAGTGACTCCTCAGTATAAATTATTTTATCCAGTTGGATACGTTGATAGCCTTTGAATTCATATATATGTGTTGATCTATATTGAATTATCATTCATATCCCAAATATTTGATTCGAGAATTATTGATACTCATTGTTCATGATATTGTTCTAAGACTTTGAACTATCTTGGAGACTATACTTTGATATATCTAACTCATGATTTAATACTCATCACCCTTGTTATATATTACTTGCTGGGCAATTTGTGCTCATTCTTGCTTATTTAAAACCTTTCAGTTAAGGCGGAATAGGGAAGTGTCTTTGGGAAAGATAAGGGAAAGGCTACCGACTAGCTTGTTCCTTTATGTTAAAATTGTTATGTTGTATTGAGACTGTCTTCAGACTATGTTTAAGCGTAAGTAGGAGTATGTAATAAGTCTTTATTCGATATTATTATGTAATCTATTAAGTAATGTAGATTGCGAGACTTGGGGAAATAATTAGAATAAAACATTGTATATTATTCTCAATTAGATCTTCCATTGTGAATGTGTAATTTTAGTTATTATCGTATTACCATAAGCACGTGACGAACTGAATTCGAGAGACCAAGTGGCGGTCCGAATTTGGGGGCGCCACAACTATCTCGAAGCTGAGCATATTGGTAGACAGTTGTGGCTCGCACATTATAGAAGTTATTAATTGCCTCAGGACCAAATGGTACCTGTTTACCATGGACAAATGCAACGAATGGTGCTTTGTCATCTACATTTGCATAAACTCCTTCACAACTGTCATAACTAGAGGGTCCGGTTGATCCGTGAATGTGTACCAACCTTATTTATTAATTTGACGCCTCATCTTCCCGTCAAAAGAATCACGCCCCAAACCTCTCTCTAGTGTCAATGCCTTCGATGTAAAATATTCATATTTGTCATCCGCTAAGGCACTGACAAATTTCCTTTTGTGAAAGTTGTAGGTAGGCGGTGATGACCCTTCACCCCGGAGACGTTTAACTGGTGATTTTGGTGCCATTATATAGCAATGCAATTCATAATTCCCCCAAACTTTCACTTATGCAATTCCTCAAACACATGGCATACGTATGCCACAACGAACTACAATGTCCCAAATTGAAGAACAATTACCAAATATGATGAAAAATTAACTAAGATGCTTACCCACGCTGATTACTTTACTTTGTGGTGGAGTACCAATTGCAGAGTTTTCCCCTCCTTCTTTACTTGAAAACCAAAAATGATGAGAAACCTAGGTTTTATGTTTGAAAATCTAAAAAATTGATGTGTATTTGGTGTAGGATGGGAGAGATTTGGGTTTGGTTTATATAAGATTGCAGTAGAGGACGGATTTGGTGCGAAGTGGGAGGTTATGGAGTTAGTTTGTGGGTTTTCTATTACTTTGGTTTCTATTTCGAGAGATGTGAGTGGGAGTTTCACGATCTGAAGAAAGCTTTTAATATCTGGACTCCATTACCCACGAGGTGGGTCGCTTTACCTTCAAAAGCTTTGTTGGGGCCGGGCGGAATACAGAGAGAGCCCCAGTCGAGCGGGCATGTCGGGGCCTTGTTTGGGCATTCAAGGTGAGCATCTGGTTCCTACATGACATCTGATTTCCTACTATTTTGACCCGCACGTGTGTACAACTTCCTCCTTTGTTCCTGAAAACCATTAAAACCTACGATTTAAGTTAATTGCAGACAAATTGAGCAAGAATGTATTAAGTAACCACACAATAACAAGCTAATTAATTACTTGAAAGTAGTATGCATACAAGCCAATCATGTATGATGATAAAGCATATACTTTTTAATCAATCTTATTTATTTATTAATAAAAGAATTATTTATTAAAGGCATTTATTATGTACATGGTGTTGTTTTAGTAATATGTGATAAATCCATAGTTTTAAGCAATGCTTTTAGAATCATGATGAGATCATGCTAATGAGATCTAAATTCTTAGATAGCTTAAAACTAAAATGTTCTCAATCGAAGTATTACTAAAAAGAGGATTAGTGAATCCGGATAGTTTGATACATACGTTGCTTGCTCATTGGATGAGAATGATTGATCTCATGATCATTTGTGTGGAGACACTAAAGCAAGTATGTAGGTGCTTATTGGAGAATAAGTTCACTAAATGTGACTCACTAAGGAATACCTAATGGAGTTTTACTTGTCTATCAATAGGAATTCCTGTAGTGATAGTAGTACAAATGATCTTTAAACTTTAGATTATCATAGTATCTTATATATAATGAATTACACTTTGACTTATTCCTTAAGATTCTTAGAGTATATCAAAGGGTATGCTTGGGGTGTAATAAGTTATATATGGAGATAATAAATGATCAATAAAGAATCTACCACTTCTAGTAAAAGAAGATAAATGTCTTATGTGATTTGATAAATGACAACCCAAGAATCCTTGGCCAAGGTGGAATGAAATTAGAAAGTAGTCTAATTTGCATTTATTCGGGGTTGTGCATTTGGGAATCGAAATATATATAATTAAATAAAATAAGACTTGACAGTAATTCCATGTCTTATATTTAATTGGGTCATTGTATGGTAGAAGGATTGAATTATACGGTAACTATTTATTCAAAGGTTCTTTTATGATTAATGTTGAAATCTATATTATCTGCAAAGTCGTTGATCGCTAGGGAGGCTTATCCATATTGTAGAATAAATATTATTTATTTAAATAAATTAATAGTTTAATTTATTTATTTAAATAAGATTAGAATTTTTATAATTGATTTATTCACAACCTCTTTAATATGGAGAACCTAAAGGGTCACACCATAAAAGGAAGAATAATTATTTAAGAAGTTAATGACATAATCGTAATAATATGTTAAGTGTATTTAATTTAATCTATGGTGATATAGTATATTAAATAGCTTAATATTTATTATTTAATATTTTAGAAATATTAAATATAAATTAATAAGAGGAATCTTATTAATATTATTACAATTATTATTACTTTTAATTTCTAAAAGAGTTTAGGAATTACTTTACTATAAGTACTCTCATTTATTCCTAATAGAATTAAGAGACAAAATTAGTTAAAGGAGTTTAAATAATTATCCCTAATAAGATTAGGGAGCTCAATTAATTAAAGGAGTTTAATTAAATAAATAATATCTTATTTTAATTAAAAAGGGTTATCTGATATCTTTGTAAGAGGAGTCTTATATCAGATATCAAATATATACGTAATTCTAATTGTTGGAGAGTACACCCACTTTTTCTATATAGATAGGAAAAACTAGGGTTTGAGCCAATACACACTTCTATTCTTCTTCCTGGTAGATCACCTCTAGAGGTCATACACTTGGGTGGCTAACATTGATCAAATGAATGAATCTACCCGGAGATTCAAGGAGATCGCAGACAAGTAAGAGTTGAACTTGTACCTGTGGAAGCTCGTATCTACAAGGGTATGCTTTCATAAATTCTTGTTCTTCGTTTTAATTAATAATATGCATAAATGATGATCCGGGTAATTGATTTGTGAAAAATTTTAAAATCTTATTTTATTTTGCTTCCGCTAATTTTACAATTTGATTGCTACTTTGATTTTCACAAAACCTTACAATGGCATTAGAGCCAAACTTTATACAAATCATTAATTATTTTGATTCCATATATGTATTGTGACGACTCGAGAATTTAGACAATTTAATAAAATCTTAAATGATGGATTAAAGGTTCAATAATAGACCTAGACAGAAAATAAGTGAATGGATTTGACAATTCTGGGAAAGAATTTTGTGAATTTAAAATTTTTTGGTAAAGGCTTGCAATGTTAAATGTATAAGTGTATATGCTCTGTCTGTATGGTCATGTATGTGTACAGAATGTGGTTAAGGGTCAAGGGTTGACCAGATAAATTATATCAGTGTCCAAACCCTAATATTATATTAAGAACATCGACATTCAGTTATAAAACCTTAGCGATTGATAAGAAACCCTAATACCAGCTCTAGAAACCCTAATTTCAAATTTCAGGAATTTGAAACCCTAATTCGGATTATAAAAACCCTAACTTGGGATCTTAGAGACTTAAGAGTATTGATTATAAGATTAATTAGGGTAAAGCCTAACGAATTAGTTAGAAAACCCTGATTTTAAAATTTGAAACCCTAATTATTCCATTAAAAAACCTAATGTACAATTATATATGGGACCTAATTGCTAAATTAGTAAATTTTAATTACAAAATATTAATCCTAATTTTTAAGTCCTAATGTGATTAGAAAATTATAATATAATTAGGAAACCCTAATTATAATTTAGAAATCATAATTTTCCATTTTAAAATCTAATTAGAAAATCTTAAAATTTTAATTTTTGAAACCTTAGGGTTCAACCCTAAGGGTTGGAGCATTTGACATTTAAGCTATTAAAATTGGAAGCTAAATGACCATAATGCCCTTTTTGCAATTCTTTAATGTGTTAGAGTGTAGATCTAGCCCTATTATTGGATGTTCACCATCCCTAGCCCTAGCATGTGACTTATAACTCACATATCAATCAATATTATCAGCAACATGCATTGAATTATAAATCCAAACCTAAAAAGTAAGTAAAGTTACTTACTTTATTTTCCAAGCTAGCCAACCCATACTCTCTCTAAAAATTCGAAAATGTAGAGTGAGAGTGTGTAAAAATTTAAGATAAGATCATGTGTTAGCTCTCCAAGAACAAACATCAAAGATTAGAATCCAGATCAAGGCTCAAAAAGGTATAAAAATCCTAAACTTAGAAATCTATGCGATTCATGTTATTTGTTGTTGTTTGTTGATGAAAGTTATGTTAGAGGGTGTCATTTAGTGATCTGGGTTGTTATAACTTAGATCCATATCATCTAGATCCATGTCTATGAATTGTTGAATCGTACTATGTGCATATTGCATGTATTCATCAGGTATGAAAGACTGATCACCTTCATTACCATTCGGTCTAGATATAATTGATATGTTCATGTTCAATGTGACAACCCGAATTTTCATAAGTTATTATAATAAGAATTTAATAATTAAAATTCTTATTATGAGGTGTATATATTTTGAATTATGTGATTTGGTGTGAAGAGAATTATATATTCATATGTTGGAGAAAATGAGATTTAATAGTTAATTAAACTATTAAAGAAATTAAATAATATTAGTTAATTTAATTAAGTGACATTATATTATGAGATAATATAATTTTAATTGTTATGCCTTGTGGGCAATGGAAATTATTATGAGTTAAGTTTCATAAATAGTGTGAATAGTGAAATAATACAAGTATAATTGATTTAATAAAGTGAGAAGCTAATATATTGCATGAAAATGTAAATGTTAGTATAATGCGAGTAAAATATTTATTAAGTACATTAAATATTTTAGTTGGAAACTTTATGGAATAAAATGAATATTTATGGTATTAAATAAATATTTGATGAAAATTGTTATGTGATAATTTATTTAAGTGTGATAAAATAGATTGGATTTATACGCATTTTATTACGCGAGTATAATGGTGATACTCTAATTTAATTAAATAATTAAATTAGAGTAGTGAGAATTTGTTAAATAAATTGTGACAATAAAACTATATGATAAAAGATTTATTAACAAAAATTAAAAGAGTTTTAAATTTGGTTTTACCAAACAAAGCCTTGGAGCTTTTAAAATTCTTGTTTTAATCTTGTTTTGCCAAACAAGGCTTTTAAAGGTGAAAATGCGTGCAAGGTAATGTGTATATGTATATATGTGATAAATAAAATTTATTTATTACATGAGTAATTACAAATAATTTTATTTTAGAATTATTGCTCATTATAAATTATATTATAATAATAATAATTAATTTTATAGTAAAAATGTTTGTAATATTTATTTTCCATGAAAACATGATAATTATATTATTTAAATAATATATGAAATGATTAAAGCACTGTTATACTAATTATTTTATTATATGCATTTGTTCAGTGTATTTAAGTTATTTATTTTAACTTAATTAATAATGGTATATACAGGACAGATAAATCAGATATGGAATCCAAACCCTAATTCTGGGTTTTGATCAAGGAATGAGAATAATATTATTATATTTTGATTTTTCAGTGTTATAAATATGTACTGTATATGTGTGGACTGATAATGTTGGTCAAATTATGTGTATAATGTCAAAACCCTAGTTTTAAGCTGTTAAACCTTAATTTAAAAGTCGAATGTAAGCTTAAGGCTATTGTGTAATCATGTTAGTGTGGGTAATGACCGGTATTAATGGTATTAACCCTAATTAGGGAGAATCGTAATTATTCAAAACCCTATTTTTTTATAAACCCTTATTATTTTCTATATTATAAACCCTAATTATAAATTTGTAACCCTAATTTGCTTATGGAAAACCCTAATCACTAAGTTGGGATGTGTAATGCTAATTAGTGTCTCTTAAACCTAATTAGTAAAGTGCTAAGTAATTAAAAACCTAATTGATTAAGAAACCCTAATTACAAATTTTTTTTTGAAACTAAAATTTTTTATTTTAAACCCTAAATTGAAATCCTACAATTTTTTGTGATAAACCTTAGGGTTAAACCCTAAGGGTTTGTCAACATTACAACTTTGCCATTAAATTTAATTTCCAAATGACAAGATTGCCCTTATTGCATAATTGAAGCTAAGTTATAGGTTTTGACAATAGGGGAAGTTGGTGACCAAATCCAACAACCCCATGTGCTCTAAATTTGACAAACCAGCCATATATCTCAGCCACAAGCAATGTATTATAACATATATAGATTAAAAGAGAGAGAAAGTGACATATTCAAGCTCATTCATGCACAAACATCCAACTAATTCTCTCTCTCTTAAAACCCACGAAAATTAAAAGTATATCAGTCCCAAAATACAACCTCACGATCACCATAACAAATCTAGAAGTCAGATTCAAGCAATAATCAAAGTGAGGTATAAAACCTAAACCAACAACTTGATCTTTGATCCTTTGTTAAATGTTATGTTTAAGTGTTTAAATATGTTGTATATAGTCTTAAAGCATGATCTGGGTTGGTAGGAAGTGAACCTATAACATCTAGATGCTTAAATAGGAGTTTTCAAGAAATCTGGAAAAATTTTTAGGGGGTCTGACATTTGATAGATCTTTGGTTGTTAATTATTGTTGTTATTTAAGTGTTTGCTCTTGTAGTATGCTATGTGGTATATGAACTGGAACTGGAATCAAGGTCTTAGCATGTACAGATTTCATTTTATTAATGGTCAAATGTCATTGACCGACCATGACCGGGTAGAATTCTGTGTAACCTAGAAGGTATTTTTGTTGTCTGACAAGATTTTCATCGTCTAGATCTGTTAAGCTGTTAGTGTTTTGATGTTGTTGTTATAACTAACTTGTAGCCTGGTATATGTACTATATATTTGTGTCTTTAGATATTATAAATCATCAACTAATAGAATGTAGTGGACGGTCAAACTTGATCATCCGATCATGATCTGCATTTCTGGGAATTTCCAGAAACGTGAAGAACACCGTTTCTGACATGGGTTGACTAGGAGCTAGCTTGTGATTTTGTTTTTGTTTATTCGATCTATCACTTTAGTATCATTCCTTAACAAGTAAAATACAAGTCTAAACCTTAATATTACATATAGCATGCCAGGAAAGCAAATATTGAAGGCCTTGAAAATAGACCCTCGAAGCTGCTGGGTTTCTGGGTTGCCCAGGAAACCCAGAACTTGTTCTGACAGTGATTTTGCTTGCTTAGATCTCTTTGGTTTTATGTTTTTTAATCGTGTTTATTGTTGGAGCTTGTAGTATTACACCATGTCTTCAAGATCTGACCTTTACATTTCCCAGAAACACAATACACTGAGAATAATTTGTGGTCAAACAAGCTAGCTCGTGCACTGACATGTTTTCTGGGTTTCATGAAGAACATCTCAAGAACACCTATAGCGACAGTTACGTCAAGCTATAGGGCCTTTTTAGCTTGACGATTATTTATAAAAATTAATTTTTTTTATTAAATAATAAGTATTAATTAGTTTTTAATTAATAAAAATACAAAATAAATTATTAAAAATTATTTTAAAGTCTAAAAATTATATTTTAATTATTTTGAATATATTTCATAAATATTTAATATTTTTGGAATATTAAAGGTATTTAATTTATTTAATTAAAATATTAAATAAATTATTTAAAAATGATTTTAATACTTGAAAAATCGTTTAAAATTATATTATGATATAAGAAAGTATTTTAAGTTATTTTGATAACTTTTAGTATTTTGTGATAAATTTTATTAATTAATTAATAATAATGATAATTAAGTTATTTAATAAATATATTAAATAAATTATGAAAAATAGAATTAATGATTTAAAAATCATATAAAATTGATTTAAAGGTTATAAAAATATTTTAATTTATAAGATGAAACTTTTGATATTTTGTCATGAAAAATATTAATAACTTAATATTAATGATATTAGATTTATTTTATTATTAAATTAAATAAATAAGTTAAAAATGATTTTATTGATTTAAAAAATCATTTAAAATGAGAATAAAATATTAGAAAATATTTTGAGTTATAAAATATAATTTTTAATATTTTTGGAGAATTCTCATTAATAAATTAATATTGATGATATTAGATTTATTTAATGATTATCTTAAATAATTTAGTTTAAAAATGATTTTAATATTATAAAATTATTTTGAATGAAAATAAAGTGTTTAAAGATATTTTAAGTTATAAAATATAACTTTTAATATTTAAGGGATAATTTCATTAATAATTTAATATTAATGATATTAATTTAAGATTATTGATATATCTAACTCATGATTTAATACTCATCACCCTTGTTGTATATTACTTGCTGGGCAATTTGTGCTCATTCTTGCTTATTTAAAACCTTTCAGTTAAGGCGGAATAGGAAAGTGTCTTTGGGAAAAACAAGGGCAAGGCTACCGACTAGCTTGTTCCTTTATGTTAAAATTGTTATGTTGTATTGAGACTGTCTTCAGACTATGTTTAAGCTTAAGTAGGAGTATGTAATAAGTCTTTATTCGATATTATTATGTAATCTATTAAGTAATGTAGATTGCGAGACATTGGGAAATAATTATAATAAAACATTGTATATTATTCTCAATTAGATCTTCCGTTGTGAATGTGTAATTTTAGTTATTATCGTATTACCATAAGCACGTGACGAACCGAATTCGAGAGACCAAGTGGCGGTCCGAATTTGGGGGCGTCACAACTATCTCGAAGCTGAGCATATTGGTAGACAGTTGCGGCTCGCACATTATAGAAGTTATTAATCGTCTCAGGACCAAATGGTACCTGTTTACCATGGGCAAATGCAACGAACGGTGCTTTGTCATCTGCATTTGCATAAACTCCTTCACAACTGTCATAACTGGAGGGTCCGGTTGATCCGTGAATGTGTCCCAACCTTATTCATTAATTTGACGCCTCATCTTCCCGTCAAAAGAATCACGCCGCAAACCTCTCTCTGGTGTCAATGCCTTCGATGTAAAATATTCATATTTGTCATCCGCTAAGGCACTGACAAATTTCCTTTTGTCAAAGTTGTAGGTAGGCGGTGATGAGCCTTCACCCCGGTGACGTTTAACTGGTGATTTTGGTGCCGTTATATAGCAATGCAATTCATAATTCCCCCAAACTTTCACTTGTGTAATTCCTCAAACACATGGCATGCGTATGCCACAAAGAACTACAATGTCCCAAATTGAAGAACAATTACCAAATATGATGAAAAATTAACTAAGATGCTTACCCACGCTGATTACTTTACTTTGTGATGATATTGAAGTGGTGGAGTACCAATTGCAGAGTTTTCCCCTCCTTCTTTACTTGAAAACCAAAAATGATGAGAAACCTAGGTTTTATGTTTGAAAATCTAAAAATTTGATGTGTATTTGGTGTAGGATGGGATGTTAGGTTTGTAATATTCATTAACGCAATCAAATTCCAAAATTAAACAGAAACGTGTAAAAATTAGAGTTAAAATTTTTTACAAACCATAAACCCGGATCACCCTTTATGCACAATTATTAATTAAACGAAAATATGAAGGACAAGAATCATACCCTTGAAGATCCGAGCTTCCTCAGGTACAAGTTCACCTCCAAATCTTTTTCGCGTTCAACTTGAATCCACCGGGTTTGGTTCCTTCCTTTGATCAACGTTAGCCACCCAAGTGTTTGGCCTCTAGAGGTGATCCACCAAGGAAGAATAAGATTCAAGAAGATGGGTATTTGGCTCAAACCCTAGTTTTCTATCTCTATAGAAAAAGGCGTACTCTCTCAACTATTGGAATTACGTATTCACGTGTTGTGAAAGTGTCAACCACCTCACCCATAATAAGACTCCTCTTATTTATAGATGTGGGCAACCCTCCTTAACAATTAAGGAATTGGGTTTTATTTAATTAATTAAATTCTTTTAATTAATTAAGCTCCCTAATCTTATTAGGGATAATTAATTGAACTCCTTTAACTAATTTTCCTCCTAATTCTATTAGGAATAAATGAGAGTACTTATATTAAATTAATTCATACTCTTTTAGAAATTAAAATAATAATAATTGTAATAATATTAATAAGACTCCTCTTATTAATTTATATTTAATATTTCTAAAATATTAAATAATAAATATTAAGCTATTTAATTTATTCTATCATCATAGATTAAATTAAATATACTTAACATATTATTACGATTATGCCATTAACTTCTTAAATAATTATTCTTCCTTTTATGGTGTGACCCTTTAGGTTCTCCATATTAAACCTATGTGAATAAATCAATTAGAACAATTCTAATCTTATTTAAATAAATAAATAAAATAATTTATTTATTTAAATAAATAATATTTATTCTACAATAGGATAAGCCTCCCTAAATGATCAACGACTTTCCGGATAATATAGATTTCAACATTAATCATAAAAGAACCTTTGAGTAAATAGTTACCGTACAATTCAATCATTCCACCATACAATGTCCCAATTAAATATAAGACATGGAATTACTGTCAAGTCTTATTTTATTTAATTATATGTATTTCGATTCTTAAATGCACAACTCCGATTAATGCAAATTAGAAACTCTTTTCTAATTTCATTCTGCTTTGGCTAAGGACTACTGGGTTGTCATTTATTGAATCACATAGGACATTTCTCTTCTTTTACTAGAAGCAGTAGATTCTTTATTGATCATACATTATCTCCATGTACAACTTATTATACCCAAGCATACCCTTTGATATACCCTAAGGGTCTTAAGGAATAAGTCAAATTATAATTCATCATACACAAGATACTATGATGATCTCAAGTCCAAGGATCACTTGTACTACTATCACTACAGGAATTCCTATTGACAGGCAAGTAAAACTCCATTAGGTATTCCTTAGCGAACCACATTCAGTGAACTTATTCTCTAATAAGCACCTACATACTTGCTTTAGTGTCTCCACATAAATGATCATGAGATCAATCATCATCATCCAATGAACAAGCAACATATGTAACAATCTATCCGGATTCACTAATCCCCAATTTAGTAATCCAACGATTGGGAACAATTTTAGTTTTAAGCTTTCTAAGAATTTAGATCTCATTAGAATGATCATCATCATTATTCTAAAAGCATTGCTTAAAACTATGAGTTTATCACATATTATAAAAAACAAAGATCATGTAGATAATTAAAAGCCTTTAATAAATAATACTTTTTTATTAATAAATGAATAAGATTGTTACAAAGTATATGCTTTATCATCAAACATGATTGGCTTGTGTGCATACTACTTTCAATCTCCCACTTGCACTAAAGCCAATCGACATGGTATCTCATACCCTTCTTCTCTAAGTGACGATTATCATGCTGTTGGATAAGCTTTAGTTAATGGATATGTAATGTTGTTCTTGAAAGTTCACTATCTCTATAGTGATTTCCCATCTTTCAATGATTCTTATAATCAAATGAAAGTGCCACAACACATGTTTAGATCCAAGATGAGACTTAGGAACTATTCCTAGTTCTGTAATGAACTTATCATCCAAAAAATCAACTTATAGCTTCATTTACAACTATATACTTTGTCTTTATCACCAAATCAACAACTCTTTGCTGTTTGGAACCTTTCCAATTCACTGCACCACCGTTCAAGGTAACACTTTACCTTAAAGTGGATTTTCGTCGTCTTGGTCTATCTGAAAAACTTGAGTCTGTTAAGCCCTCTAGTTTTAATTCAGACCCACCATGTATGATCACATCCTTAGTGTCGGTTAAGAACGTTAAGATGTTTTTCACTGTCTCACAGTGAACTTCTCCAAAATATGTTTGTCATCTCAATTATTGATTTAATAATGTGACAATAATTGAATCAAAAATATGAGAGATATTATGTAGCAATTACTGTAGCAATAATTAAGTATAACTGAGTGACTTCTCATGTAAACATCAATAATCAATACCGTGTGCTACTATGAAACCAATGCCAGATTCTTTATACTTTTAATAAGGGTAGTTCAACAGGTTTAACGGTAAAACTTTTGCCGTTATTTTTAAAAATATTTTAGTCATTTTCTAACTACGACAATACCTCCGTTGTGGGGTCTACCAATGATTGTGCCGTCGTACCTATATTCCCTGTTAAAATGAATATTTCCCGACCAATCAAATATTTCCCGACACAACGAATATTTTATAACAACTTGCTTACTTTGCAAAATTTTCAAATATCACCTTTAACTTTAAACTTTTATCAATTTAACTATTTACCAAAATAGAAAAATTGAATACTTTTATTTCATAAAATTTGGGATCTCACAATCTCCCCTCCTTATGAAATTTCGCCCTCAAAATTAACATACCTAGTAGTTCAAATAGATGAGAATACCTTGAATTCTTTTCGGATTGTACCTTCCCGGTTATGTCCTCTCTATCATGATTTTCCCATTTCTCATCTCCTGTATTTCAGATATCATTCTAGAATATAGTTTCAAAAAAAGAGTTAATTAACATACCGCATATTATTCCTACACTCTAACTGACCAATTAAATACCAAATAAACTTAGGTAGGTCATACTAGCGAAGGAATTCTCCGTCTCTCCCCTCCTAGTTCTTATCTCACATCTCAGACATGGATCATATCCCTAAGCTTTGATACCAACTGTGACACCCCCAAAATAGGTATACATCACCCATCTTGAGTCGCCAAATACATGGTACAAAAATCAAATACAAACTTAATTATACAATTGTCGTGTAAAATACGACAAAACATATATGAGAGTTTTAACAGAAATATTGTCTTCTAGACAGTATTCAAACTCAAATGGAGTCCTCAATACATTTATTGTCACACTATTTCACATAATAGTGAGGACTACTAAAGTCACTTATCCTGGACCATCACTCCATTCTCCGACTCGCCCCAGCTATATTCTCATTTCCTGAAGAGAATAATGAAAGAAAGGGTGAGCTCAACTAGCCCAGTAAGAAATATTATGACTAAGATAGTGCAGAATAAATTATCCTTAGCCTTCAACAATATAACAACAAATAGAATACAATAGACAACAAGTTTTAGATCAACAACTGCAGCGAAATAAGCAATCCATTAGAAGAGTCAAATAGAGCATAAAATCAACTATCTTCTATGATTTAAAAAGTTTTTCATCAACTTTATCGCTGAGACTTAGCTTAATAAATAAAATCGAATCATCCCTGCACCACGACCAAGGATATTCGTAATCATCAATGGTCATGATTATACCGAATAATCCCTGGTCATAATCATACCAACAACTGTCCATCAATGAACTACATGCTAATGAGGACTTTTACCACATCATTCGTTACATTACGGTCATGATTATACCGAATAATCCATGGTCATAATCATACCAAGTCCATCTATGCACGTAAGCCAAAGATGACTTTCATCACAATATAAGCATGAGGATGTTAACCATGACATAACAATTCAATAAAATAAGTTCAAGGATAAATTTTAAAGATTTATAATTTAGTTTATCCAAAATTCAATAACGTCCAAATTGTCAACATGATACTGCTTTGTGGAGTAAAATTCAAGAATACTCAGAAGAATATTTCCATGAAAAGATACTGGACGAAGCGCAAATATCAAGGATATTCTACTAATTTCATGGAGTATAGAAGCCAAAACTTTAACCAACTGAGTATAATAGAATATATGAAACTACAAATGGATTTTCACCCGCCATGTGGTAATCCACGTAGACAGATCATTTCCAAAATTTAATAAGGAATGAATACGAAGGGTCATTCACCATGCATGCGGTAGTCCGCGTAGACAAGTAATTCTAACAGAATAATAAAGAATGGAATAATAAAAGAATTCACCATGCATGCGGTAGTCCGCGTAGACAGGTTATTCCAACAGAATAATAAAGAATGGAATAACAGAAGAATTCACCATGCATGCGGTAGTCCGCGTAGACATGTTATTCCAACAGAATAATAAAGAATGAAATAACAGAAGAATTCACCATGCATGCGGTAGTCCACGTAGACAGGTTATTCTAACAAAATAATAAAGAATGGAATAACAGAAGAATTCACCGTGCATGCGATAGTCCAGCGTGAAGCGAGTTATTCCAATGAATAATAAAGAATGGAATAACGAAAGAATTCACCATGCATGCGGTAGTCCAAGCGTGAGGTGAGTTATTCCAATGTAATAATAAAGAATGGAATAACAACCCTTACGAGTATTGAAAGAAAAGAACTCTCTTTATGAATACGAAAGAAATAATACCCCTTACCTTAGAAGAGAACTGGATACTGGAATAGTGAGGTAGCAGACTTTTCTTCTTCTTTCTCTTTATAATTTCTCTATAATAATTGCTCTTGTGAGACTTAGTGAATTGGTGAGAATGAAAGAAGAATGAGCTTCTATTTATAGGAAAATATAGTTTCGATAATTGCACGTTTTGGGGCTCGAAATATTACATTATAATACCTTCCTCTTTTTCTTTATTTTTAATTTAGTTCTGCAAGTATTATCAAACTTGCACCGCCTCCCCTAATAGTAAATCATGTGAATCAATAGTAAATCATGTGAGTCAATAGTTTAAAAAATGTGAAAAAAAACAATTACAATATAGTACCTTCATCTATACCTTCATTTTTAATTTAGTCCTGCAAGTATTATCAATCTTGCACCAACTCCCCTAATAGTAAATCATGTGAATCAATAGTACACACATGTGAACACCTAGTTATAAGCATGTGAATTAATAGCAATTAATTACTCATTTATCCGGTTAATTACCCGATTGGTCAATATAACCTCCAGACATCAATTATTATCGAAATAAATGTCGATTTTCACTAACACTAATAATTCCCACACAATGGAACTATAAATTTCATCTTTAATCAACACGAACTTATTCATCATTAATATTATAACTCATAATATTTAACAACCAGGTCATTCCCAAGAAAGAGGGGGCTTTTTGATAAGGATTTCTCCCTATTGGCGCGCAATTAGGTGACCATCTCTCCTCGACAGAACTTTCTAGACATCATCAATATTGCAAATAATAATATGGATAACTTTGTCATTTCAAATATTGATTTAATAATAATAAATATTATGCAGATGATACTGTGACAATAATTGAATCAATAATATGAGAGATATTATGCAGCAATTACTATGGCAATAATTGAGTATAACTGAGTGACTTCTCACGTAAGTACCAATAATCAATACCGTGTGCTACTATGCAACCACGCGCATTACTGTACTTTTACTACCGAGTAGTTCAACAGTTTAACGGTAAAATTTTCGTCGTTATTTTTAAAAATATTTTAGTCGTTTTCTAACTACGACAATACCTCCGTTGTGGGGTCTACCAATGATTGTGTCATCGTATAAATATTCCCTGTTAAAACGAATATTCCCCGACCAATCAAATATTTCCCGACACAACGAATATTTTATAACAACTTGCTTACTTTGCAAAATTTTCAAATATCACCCTTAACTTTAAACTTCTATTGTAAAGATCCGAAATTTTATAGTGTAATTTAAATATTTATTGTGTTATATAAATATTATTTGAGGTGTTTATTGTTAAATAAATATTTTGTTGATGTGATGGTTGATGAATCTAAATGTATTAGGGAATTTTCTAAATTAAATTAATTTATTAATTAGAGGTTTGTATTATAACATGAGGGATTATGTTGTTGTGTTGATTTAATAATTTAGATGATATGTTAAATTATTAAATAAAGTTATAATTACAATTATAATTTGGTGATATTTGCTAAATGGCTATATTTAATTAAAATATAATACGTGATTAATTTAATGGGTTAATGTTAGATATGAAAATAATATGTGATTATAGTTTATAAACTAAAGTGTTTATGAAAATAAATTAAAAAGGATTTAAATTAATTTTTGTCAAACAAGGCTTAAGCATTTTAATTCTTTAAAATTTAAATGATTTGCCAAACAAGCCTTAGGGCTTTTCATATTTCTAATTTTTGAAATTAAAATAAATAATATAAATAAAATAAATAATAAATAATAAATATAATGTATTTATGTTATAGACATTATTTTGATAACTGATGATGGCTATTAAGGCCATATCAGTTTGTGTTTTTTTTATGTTACACATACTAGCTATCAAGAGTTTCATTCTAGTTGTGCTAGGCAATAGAGAGAATTGAGAGTTGAGAGAATTAGAGAGAAAGCTTAGGATTTTCAAGCAATTCCAGTGGGTTAACAAGAATTACACGCTAATTGAAGGTATTTTCACAACCTTAGAGTTATATATGTATGTATATATGTGTATATGTATTTCATGACAAGAATTTTCTCATGTTCTATTATAAGCAATTGTTGAAGTGTGGATTTATATAGTTGGTAATTGCAATTGTATATGTTTATAATGCTAGAATTTATGTCAAATAGGGTAATCGCATGTTAATTTTCGGTTAACAGTGAAAGAAAATTTTGTCAGTGTTTATGTTCTTCATATAGTCTAAGTAAGTATCAATTTTAATGGCCAATTTGTATGTGAAAATGTTAATTGAGTTTTGTTTATGCTAGTTCAATGAGATACGAGCATAATTTAATTTGAATGGTGTGATTTGGCCAAATAATGAATTCACAGTGATGATTTCTGGGATGAATATCAAAAATGGAGTTTTATATGAAACATATGAAAATTGAGAAATTAAAATAGTTTTAGTTGTTAAATTGTGCTAAGTGGTTGATTATGTGAGCAATCATGTTTATGATAGTTGTATATTTATTTTACGTGTTATTATCACTATTTGGTGGGTGAAATTTGTGTTTGTTGTTCTAAAATTGACACTTTTCATTCATTAGCCTTCTCTGCTCTGTCCGAACATCGGCTGTGAAACTGGCGCAATTCTTGTGGGCCCTAAGCTTTCTTTATTATGGTAGCAATGGGCGCCATACCCCTACAGTTTGAGATTATGGTTTCTGTAGATTTGAGATAGCATCATAATATGGTCTGAAACTATGCTAGCATGTTAAATGGGTAATGTTAAGGTTAACATAACATAGTGAATTGTGGTTAGTAAGTTCAAAGTTACAAAAATGATTAGTAAGTCGAGAACGCGTTATGTGATAATTTAGTATACATAATGAACATTAGACAAGTGTTGCGAAGTTAAACACTTTTCTGAAATGTGAATGGCAATGAACATGTTATGGTATGTTAACATGTCTAATAGGTATTGTGGTTCTAAAATCATGTGTAGGTGATCGTGAGTTTAACTTTATAGCTTACGCTCAAGGCAAGTTTTCTAACTCTAAATTTATATTGAGCAAGTCTCTAAACTCTATCTTTTACATTGAGAAAGTTCCTTAATTTTCGTTGAGCTAGTTCTATTATTACATTATGAAGCTTTATTCTTTGATTGAACAAGCTTTCTATTTCAACTGTTGATTGAATAAATCAATCATCCTAGTTCAATTGAACTAACTTTAACTCTAATGTTATTTGAATTCTATTATTGTATAATGAACGCAATTTTTGAATTCTCGTTTCTATTAATGGACTGTTTTAACCCTTCCATGAATTTAATACCATGTTGGGCAAGTTTTTAGTTTCCAGCTTGCTATTAGTTGTTGTACATTCAGTAAAATCCTTTCCAATGTTATAAGACTCTAACCTCAGCTTATTTATTGTTCAAGCAAAGGTTAACCATTTTAGTCATTTTATTGAATACTTATGCTCTATAGTTATTTCAAGCATGAGTTTGATATGTGTCACAAGTTCATTTATGATTTTCAATTGTTCTATGTTATGTTATGATTATCAAACACTATTGATTCAACTAGTCCTCTAGTTGATGTTCGTTGAACTTTAAATTACCCTTGATAGCTTATCCAAACCAAACTTTCTTTGGTGCGGACTTGTACTCTAAATACTGAGATGAACAACCCTATTATTATTAGGGGTTAACTTACGCATATCGTTAAAATGTTTATGCACAATACATTGTACGAAGGCTGACCCCCCTAAGTACGAGGAGTCTTATAGTCTCATGACTGTTAAAGTTGGAGTTGAAAGATTACTCGCATCTGTGGACATAGTTCAAGGTCTTATGACCCTCAGTTATGTTTATTCCATATTTTGGATTTCAGTTCCTGACTAGCATTGTTAGAGTACTATTCAGTCTTGAGGAGCCTATTATTGGAAGATATTAATATCATACTCCTGTTGATTCATTGTTATATTCAGCGAGCAATTGTTTTGCTCACTCTTGCATATTTATAAATTCATTGCAGCTAAAGTGGAGAAGGTAGATGAACCTTTAACTAGCAAAGGAAAGGAAAAATTGTACAAGTGATGCTGATTTGTACTTTTGTTTAATGTTATGATCTTAGACTTTATTTTAATGATGTTATGTAATAATTTATTTTCGCATTTGAATGACGTTTAAAGGTTAGATAACCTGAGATGTTTTTGAACTTAATGATGTAACCCTATTTAAGGGGAGGTTTTATGATTCAAATATTATTTTATTTGGGTAGATAGTATGAATGTTTAAATAGTGAGCACCAAATCTTGTGGAAATGAAGTACCTAGATTTGGGGGTATCACAAGTTGGTATCAAAGCTTTAGGTTATGAACCTTAGGTGGGGGAAAAAGCCTTAGGAAGTAACCTCTGAAAAGATAGTGATGATAAACTCTTATCGAGTTCTAGGAAAGAAAAAGTAATAAAACACTTATGTGCTTATGTGATAATGATTTATGTGCTCGTGAGTGTCGAGTTGTAATAATTAGTAATTAAAACTAAAAATTTGGTTGACAGGATGGCTAATATAAGAGGATCCAGTCAGGCTGGAGAGGTGGAGCCTCGAGATATTCAGGTGATTTGGGAACAACTCTTGCTTGCGGGAAAACAGCCCGCGGATTCTGATAGTTGAGCAGGAGAGGGTACCTGATGAGGATGATGAGATAGAGACAGACAAGGAGGACCCTGTGGAGCTGCCACAGTCGGATGAGGAGGACGAGGAGGAAGAGCTTCCACTTAATTCGATAGTTGCCCGTATGTACGATGAGGTGTATGACCCCAACGTAGAACTTCAAGATACTGTCGAGGAGTTACAAGAGATAGTAACTGAACAATAGACCTCGATGGCACAGAAAGAAGATGAGATCCAGGATCGAGAAGAACGACTGAACAACATTGAAGAGAAGCTGGTCCACACTGAGGGAGAGAACGAGCGAATGATGCAGAAGATTGCAGACCTGGAGAATAAACTGGAGGAAGAATCTACAAAAAGGGCAAGAGTCAAAGACGCGTACAGTGAAGCTTATCAATGAGCCGAAATAGCGGAGAGGGACGCAGAAGCAAAGAGGAGAAAGATGGAAGAAATGAACAACTTATTCAACACTGTGGTCAATCGAACTCAAGATTGAGTCATGAGTTATCTGATTCAGTTCGAGATGCTACCATCATACGTATTGGATCGCCGAATAATGTTCCGAATTATGGAGGAAAAGCATCGTAAGGCTACGCAATATCTTAGTAGCACATTGTAGAGAATGTAATTGATATGTGATTAGAAAATAAATGAAATGTAAATCCCAGGTATGATGTAAACAATGGGATAGATGATGATGATGTTATCCTGCAACTGTTATAGTTCAGGAAAGTAATGTAAATAGCAGTGATGCTATTGTTTTGATGTTTTTAAAAGAGTATGAATGAATAAAAGTTATTGTTTTATTCGAAGTGTTATGTGTTATGTGATAAACTTTTATGATGTGCAACTTAAGTATATAATACTTAAAAGGGTTGAATAGAAGATAATGGGTGTATTTTAACAGAAAATGGCTTCAAGATGTCAACCACCACGACGGAGAACCACTGAGGAAAACAACAACAACAATGTGGAAGGAAACCCAGTTCAGCAGCTAGTGACATTACTGACGGGTGCTTTGCAGAATCAACCTCAGAATCAAGGTACAACGTTTAAGGACTTCAAGGCAGTTGGACCACCAGAATTCTGTGGGTCCATGAATCCAGTTGAAGCACAGATCTAGATCATGGAAACCGAGAAGGTTTTTGATGTGTCTAGGGTAGAGGAGAATCAAAAGACTGCTTTTACAATGTTTATGTTGAAAGCGGAGGCTAGCTATTGGTGGCAGGCCAACAAAACTCGGGAAGGACCAGGAGTGATGACCTGGGATAGGTTTAAGGAGTTTTTTTTTGAGATTTATTTCCCAGAGAGTTCGAAGAGTCAGCTAGAGGTTCAATTTTTGGAATTGAAGCAGGGAACAATGTCAGTGTCTGAGTATGCCGCAAGGTTCAACGAGTTGGTGAGGTTTGCACCATATCAAGTAAGTACAAACGAGCGCAAGGCGAAGAGGTTCAAGCAGGGACTGAAACCCTAGTTGTACAGTAGGGTTTCCCTGTTCCAATTGAAGACATTGCAGCAGTGATGGAGAAGGCGATTCTAGCTGAAAGTGTAGGCGTGGCAGTAACAAAACTTAATCAAGAGCAAAGGAAGAAGAAAGGTGAAGGTGAAGCTAAGAGTGGCGGTAGTAACGACGAAAATGGCAACAACAACCTGAAGAGGAAGTGGAATGCGAATGGGGGAGTTGGAAATCATCAAAGAAACAAGAAAAATAAGAAGTTCGAAGCATGTGCTACGTGCGGAAAGTTTCACAAGGGAGTGTGTTTGCTGGGAAAATGAGTATGCTTCAATTGTGGCCAGGAGGGTCACATCGCCCCAAATTGCACTCAAGCTAAGAAGAATGTGTGCTTCACGTGTGGATCCAAGGATCACTTTTCTCGTGAATGCCCTAAGAAGAGATCTGGTGAGACAAATAGAAGCAAGGGAAATGCTAGTGGAGGTGCGCTGGCTATTGCAGGACCAACGTCAACAAATAAGCCCACAACCAGAACCTTCAATATGACGGTGCAGTATGCGGTGCAATCAAAAGATGTCGTATTAGGTATTATCCCAATCAATAATATAGATGCATATATATTATTTGATTCGGGTGCTACTTACTTATTTATATCTGATGAATTTTCTAAGAGGTTAGAAATACCTTGTGATGAGTTACAAATCCCTTTAAACATAGAAATTGCAAATGTGGAAGTGATTCCTGTTAGGTTCGTGTACAAGAACTGTAGGGTGAACATTAAGGGGAATGTTATGAAAGTAGATTTCGATGTTATTTTGGGAATGGATTGGCTATTCAATTATGGAGCGATAATTGATTGCTAAAAGAAGTGTGTAAACCTTATGACTCCGTCAAAGGTAGTTTTTCATGGTAGCAAGTCGCCTAGACAAATGAAATGTCTGACGATGATTCAGGCCAAAAAGTTATTGAGTCATGGTTGTGTAGGGTATTTAGCTTACATTGTTGATACTCAAAAGGAGAAGGGTGTGAAGTTGGAGGAAATATCGGTGGTTAAGGAGTTCGTGGAAGTGTTTCCGGAGGATTTTCCAGGACATCCGCCTGATCGAGAGATTGAATTCATGATCGACTTAGCCCCAGGAACCGCTCCAATATCGAAGGCCTCATACAGAATGGCCCCAGTGGAAATGAAGGAACTAATGGTGCAATTGCAAGAACTGCTGGATAAGAAGTATATTCAACCAAGTGTGTCACCATGGGGAGCACCAGTGTTGTTTGTGAACAAGAAGGATGGGTCAATACGTCTTTGCATTGATTATAGGGAGTTGAACAAAGTCACTATTAAAAACAAATATCCATTGCCAAGAATAGATGACTTGTTTGATCAATTGAAGGGTGCTAGATATTTTTGAAAAATAGATCTGAGAAGTGGGTATCATCAATTGAAAGTGAGGAAGGAGGATGTACCGAAGACTGCATTTCGAACTCGGTATGGACATTATAAATTTTTAATAATGTCTTTTGGTTTGATAAATGCCCCTGCAACGTTCATGGATTTGATGAATAGGGTGTTTAAATCATTTTTGGACAAATTTTTGGTGGTGTTCATCGATGATATTTTGATGTACTCCAAAACTTAAGAGGAACACGTGGAACACTTACGTCAGACGTTGGAGACGTTATGAAAAGAAAAGTTGTATGCAAAATTCTCTAAATGTGAATTTTGGCTGGAACGTGTGCAATTTCTTGGACATATAATCGATAAAGATGGGATTTCAGTGGATCCATCAAAAGTTGAAGCTGTGATAAATTGGGAACAACCAAGAACTCCATCAGACGTGAGAAGTTTCTTGGGATTGGCAGGCTATTATAGATAGTTTACCCAATATTTTTCCAAGGTTGCCACTCCATTGATAAATTTGACAAGAAAATCTGTAAACTTTGTTTGGACGGAAAAGTGTGAGGAAAGTTTTCAAGAATTAAAGAAGAAGTTAAGTGTGGCACCGGTGTTGTCGTTACCAGATAATACAGGAAATTTCGTAGTGTATAGTGATGCATCACACAAAGGATTGGGTTGTGTCCTTATGCAAAATGGCAAGGTTATTGCGTATGCATCAAGGCAACTGAAAGACTACAAGAAAGGGTATCCGACTCATGATTTAGATTTGGCGGCGGTTGTATTCGCATTGAAGATATGGAGACACTACCTCTACGGAGAGAAATGTGAGATTTACACAGACCATAAAAGTCTAAAGTATATTTTCACACAGAAGGACCTGAATATGCGTCAAAGAAGATGGATGGAACTGATAAAAGATTATGATTGCGAGATCTTTTATCATCCGGGTAAAGCTAATGTGGTTGCGAGCGCATTAAGTAGGAAGAAGGCGAGAAAAGTTGATGATGTTAACTGATAAGGAGGAGCTCATTTCAGCAATGGCAAAACTAGAGCTGGAAAACAAATTTCCAGAAGAATCCGAAGAAAAATTGTTTCAGATGGAAGGTAGTCCAAATTTGGTGGACAAAGTGAAAAACCCTTAGCTACAGGATGAAGAATGCAAGAAAATAAAGCAAAGTATAGTCGAGGGTAAGGAAGCGAAGTACCAAGTCGATACTGCAGGAATGCTAAGATTCGAGGGACGAACTTGGGTTCCAGTAATTCAGGATATTAAAGAAGAAATCTTGATGGAAGAACATAGCTCAAGATATTCAGTTCATCCGGGAAGTACTAAAATGTATAAAGATTTGCGGCGTCATTTTTGGTGGCCGAACATGAAAAGAGATGTTGCAGAATGCGTTGCAAAGTGCTTGACATGTCAGAAAGTGAAGGCCGAGCATCAACGACCAAGTGTATTACTTCAACCGTTGGAAATACTGGAATGGAAATTGGAACATATTACAATGGATTTTGTGGTAGGTCTTCCAACGACTCAAAAAGGATACGACGCGATATGGGTGATAGTGGATGTAGACACTCAAACTTTTTTGCAATCCTATTACTAACATTGCAGGAGGGTAGATTCATCTTTTGGAGATAACCTTGAAAGACAGCTTACATCCATCCCGGATACTACCGAAAGTTCAGTTCCAACCCGGAACACAAACCCGAAACACACACTGGGGATGTCATTTCCAATCTCAGAGATAACCCCGAGATATGCATATCAAAAGACTGGAAACAACACCGGAGAGGACAGTTCTGTCTCGGCGATAACACCATGACATACATTTCCAGTCCTAGAGACAACACTGGGAGTAGCAACCCCATCCTTGGTGATAGCGCCAAGGGATGCCATTACAGTTCCGATAATAAACCCAGAAATGCTTGTTTCAAAAATATGCTAGCAGTTTCAATCTAGATGACAGTGAGTCATACAAACATGCAGCCCAATCTCATATGTAACCTTGAGCAACGTCTGCTTTTTGCTTAAACCGACCATAACCCCGGTGAGGAGTCACTGTAAAGCCCCCAAACTCAGGTACATGAAACCCGAATTCAGTGCTTTACGATACCATTTTTATGATTGGAATAATACTAATACTAATAACAATAATATAAATATTAAACTTAACTTACATAATTATCAAAGATTAGTTCCCAAGTACATAACCTTTAATTATTTCTTACAATACATGATAATAAATATATAACATTGTCTTAATAATATTAAACTATTACACAAGATAACATTGAAATCATTCAACAACTTTTCCCTTTCCCTTGTTTCTAGCAGAGCCTTCAGATTGTTCACACTTAACTGAAAACATTTAAATTAAGCAAGGATGAGCATTTGAGTGCCCAACAAGTAGTATATATGTATATAAGCTAAACGAATTTAAATGTTTTCTTTATATTACCCTTTTACAACAAATCAATAGTTGTGAAGTTATCTGAACCGATAATAATAATATAACAACCCTCTTTCAAATTTTTGAAACTACATATTGGCTATAAATAGGGTTAAAGTAACATACTATGAACATTATTTTCATTTTCAAAAAGGTTAAACAGAACTTCATCTGTAACCCGTCATAACTTTTGGGCACGGGGGTGATCAGCCCGTTGTACCCTGTATTGATCAATACTATATAACAAGAACGATAATATCATTCACTCTGGGTGCCTTGAGCACATAAAAATTTTCCCGTGAACGGGATGTTCATACCTGTCGGGGTTCCAAACTAAAGGTTTTATCTTGATCAACAATAATCTATAATTCAACATATATATATATATATATATATATATATGGGTAATTGACAAAGGTGTATCAACATGTGTTTAACTGGAATGATTATCCAAGTGGGGACACTTGTATAACCATTTTATAGAAATTAACGAACAAAATATATATCAGAATTACCATATACTAACATGTTGATAATCAATGAGCATATATAATATAGGGTTAATAATGCATACGGAATAATATAATTACGAAATATTCTTACTCATGTCCATTGATAAAGGAAATGCAAAGGTAGGATACTTGCACGATCTTGGCTACCGCTTACAATACATGACTTAGTTTTATCTTTTATGTAATCACCTATCATTAATCAGGTTATTCGTTCGATAAGAACAATATACTATAACATATAGTACTGCATTTCGCAGTCATCACATAACCTAATCACATTATCACACATGTTCAACAGTCATTGCATCACAAACAAACATTAATACAGTCAAAATATCTAAGTCTAAAATAATTTCAGAACTATGTCGGTGTACCGATAGCTTTATCGGGTAATTATCGAGTCTAAGACTATATATCGAAGTTCTATATCCATTTAGACTAATTAAATAACAGTCATATCATTTTTAAATGACTTACAATAATTTTTAAACAATTATTATAATTTATCATAAATTTTCAAACACTAGAATCATTATTAAATGATTTTAAATATCAAACAATTCTATTATCATTAATATTAAACTATTAATAAAACCATTGCTAAAATATTAAAGTTATTTATAATAACTTAGAATATTTTTAAAGTATTAATATTACCCTTAAATGATTTTTAAAACATTTAAAATCATTTATAAATACTTACCATTAATATTCAAATATTAATGTGCTTATTTATTCAAATATTAAAAGTTATTAATTATAACTTAAAATATTTTAATTACGTTTATATCCTTTTTAAATGATTTTAATTCAATAAAACTAGTTTTAAACTATTTATTTAATATAATTATTAAATAAATCTAATATCATTAATGTTAAATAAATATCATTAATATTAAATTATTAATGAAATTATCCTTTAAATATTAAAAGTTATATTTTATAACCTAAAATATTTTTAAATACCTTATTATTATTTAAAATGATTTTAATATAATAAAACCATTTTTAATCTATTTATTTATTTAATTTATTAAATAACCAAATTATCATTAATATTAATTAATTAATGAAATTCATCATAAAATATTAAAAGTCATTAAAAATAACTTAAAATATTTTCTTATACCATAATATAATTTTAAATGATTTTTCAAGTATTAAAATCATTTTTAAATAATTTATTTAATATATAATTAAATAAATTAAATACCTTTAATATTCTAAAAATATTAAATATTTATGAAATATATCCAAAATAATTAAAATATAATTTTTAGACTTTAAAATATTTTTTTTGTAATTTATTTTGTATTTTTAATAATTAAAAACTAATTTTCTATAATTATTTAATGAAAATATAATTTTTTATAAATAAACTGTCGCTAAAGACCACCTATAACGACAGAACCGTCGCTGTTGGTGTTCTTCGCGTTCATCACTCAAACCCAGATCTTTAAGACAGTTACCGAGTAAGCAGGTTTGACCATGAATAAATCAGTGTGTGTTGTGTTTCTGAGCATGTTGTTGATCTGATAGTGTAGTACTAATTCAAGACTACAAGACACAACAATAAACAAGTTCATATAGCTCATAACACAGAAGATTTGAGCCCCTAAAGTGCCTGTCATAGTTGTTCTTCATTTTTGGGTTTGCCCCGAAATGAAGAACAGTTCGACTGCCCTACTTTGGGCTACTACGAACTGATCGTGCAATAATTTTGTGATCTATAAGTTGCAGTATGTAGCCAGTATGTAAGTTAAGAGATGGAACACAAAATATCAACAAAACATCAAAAGATCAAGAAGATATAGCTCGGTCAACGCATGTCAGAGGCAGTGTTCATAGGTTTTTCCGGGTTACCCGAAAACCGATTTTATTTAACCTCGCTTAGTTTGGACCGATCACTACATTAAATATATATGTTATATAACTGATCTAAAAGCTTTAAATTGTAGTACTCATACCAAGCTACCATTCTAGTACAACAACATAACCCAAACACTAATACACTGACAGATCTAGTCGATCAAAAGCGTTGTCAGACTGATTTGGGCATAATCTGGTCGCCTGATTTCTTCCGGTCAATCTTAGGTCAACAATGATTTGATGAATTAATTACTTCCGTTCTAGACATCAAATGACTCTGATTCTTTGTGCATATTAAAGACCACATTACAAGCTACACATAACAACTTAAAAACAACAAAAACTATAATCGAGCAAGGATCTGTGGCCACTGACATTCGTTGTCAGACCACAGAACCAAGTTTTTCCAAATTTTGTAGATCTTCAAATTCGAGCTTCTAAATATTATTTATCCAACATTTAGCAACCCAGGTCCTCATTAGATACTATAACCAACATATTCTAACACTTAAACACAACATTAAACATAGGATTTATTGACAGAAATCAAGCTAGGGTTTTATACCTTTTTGGGCTTAATCTTGATTCTAGCTTTTGATTTGTTTATGGTAATGGTGGGGCTTTGTTTTGGACTGGTCTTAGCAATGAATTTCGTGGGTTATGAGTTGAGAGAGATTGATTGAGGGTGTGTGCACATAATGAGCTAGCAAGGGATTTTCTCTCTCTCTCAATCTATTTATAGAGGTCTAGCAATTGTTTGACTTACTATTATCCCCCATATTTGTATTGTCCATTAGACAAAAATCCTTATCTTGTTCTTAAGTATGCTTAGTGAGATTTCAACCAATGAGGTGTAGACAACATTGTACTTTTTGAAAGAAAGTAGGGTCATTAGCTATTTAAGGAAACTTGATTAACCTAATTTGTTGCCTTAAAAGGCCTATTGTGGCAAGCCACTAATTCCTTTATTTAGCATTTATTTTATGCATAAAATAGATAACTCAGAGGTCTAAAATAATCTTGGTTATGTGGGCTAAGCTTGGGCTTGAATTTGGTTTCTTTTTGGGCTTCTCCCATAATTGTTTTGGGCCATATACTAGTCATAGTCAAACAATTTTAATATATGTTACCCAAGTTGTTTATTTAGGGTTTAAAATAAATATAATTAGTTTGAAAAGTTTATAATTAGGGTTTTCTTAATTTGATTAGGGTTTTAATCATACATGAACATTAAGGTTTATAATAATTATTATTATCCTTGCCAATTTAGCAATTAAGGTTTATAATTTTGATAATTAGGTTTTCAAGAAATTAATAAATCTAAATGTTAATTAGGGTTAATCATAAATCATATAACACAGTTATATAACAGACTTAAACTCACAACTGAGTTTCAAATTAGGGTTTCCCACAGTAAACTAGGGTTTGACATAATACACCATATTAAAAATAAAAAAAAATTATACGCAAAATTTCTAATTTATTTGTATAGAAAATATTGGGTTGTTACATTCACCCTCCCTTATAAAGATTCCGTCCCCGGAATCACTGTTTTAAAACCTACACATACAAGTGTACGTAGCATATACAATCATTGCAGGTAGATCTTGATCATAAATGATCGTACTGATCTTTAACGTATTCACGTAAATCTTGTCTATCTGATTAAACAGAAATTTGATTTCTAAAAGAACTCAATTTCCTCCTTCAAAATTTCTTTATAAAATAGTTTACTATATATATGAAAATCGTGTATATAAAAATAAATTTATACGGATAATACCTGGAATTGCACCCCCAGCAGCTACGGTATCCTGGACCGTCATGTTGTGAACCCTCTGTGTTGATTTATTTTAAAACTTTATTGCCGGATGACGTGGGTCCCGTGATTGCTAGAGTTCCACTGCCCTTGCTAGTATTCACACTCCCTGCCTCCGTCCTCCTCTTCGGACAATCCTTCACCTTGTGCTCACTCGATCCGCATAGAAAACATCCACTGTTCATCCTAGGATTGGGGCAGTTGGGAGAGATATGGCCCTCCTGCCCGCACTTATGGCATACAAATTTTCCTTTCAGACATTCCCAGAGTGGTTCTTCCCACAGTTTCCACACTGCACAGCTTGCTTCTTAACTCCTTCCTGCTTCACTTGAATACTTCCAAAATTGCTTCCCTTCCTCTTGCTAATACAACTTTTACTCCCACTATTAACTTCCACCTTTCCAATTCCTTCAGCCTTACTCTTGTTCTTTCTCTCCTTGTTGTAGAGGCTCATGGTCTCACTCCCCTCCTCAGCAATAATAGCCTTCTCCATGAGTCTTTGCAAAATGTAGGGATCTCGCAACATCGCCACCTTGTTGTAGAGCCGTGGTTTTAATCTAGCTCAAACCTTATAGCTTTCCTAGCCTCCGTATCAACTTGATGCGGGCAAACCTACCCAACTCATTGAATTTTGCGGCATATTCTGACACCGTCATATTCTCCTACTTCAACTCTAAAAATATTACCTCCATCCTAGCTTGCATACTAGATGAAAAATAGTTCTCAAAGAACAGTATCTTAAACCTATCCCATGTAACTACACCTTCTCTTGCCCTCGCCTGATTCGCTTCCCACCAAAAATTTGCCTCACCCTTCATCATGTAGGTGGCAAAAGTGGTCTTTGCCCTCACCACTACCTAGCTATCATGAATGCTTTTCAATCTCTTTAATCCAAGTCTGGCTTCAACAGGTCAATGTCCCTTTGAATTGAAGTGTCCCACTGATTTTGAAGTCTTTAAAATTTTCCAAGCGGTTGTCCGGCTGGTTCCCTACGACTGGCATTCCTTGTTGCAAAGCTTGTGCTACCTTATTTTCAATGTGCTGCATCGGGTCTGATTGTTGTTGTCCTTCAACGTTATTGACAGACTCTTCTGCCCTTTGGTTTCGACTTTGATATCTTGGCGGCATTATCTGGTTAAGTAAAACCATATATTATTCTTTACATTCTAAATCTTATCATATAAGTTTAGTATATTAACTCATTTCATTACTCAAACATAGATTCATATTCATTTAGCGAATACTTTACATAGCATAACACATACTGCTTTAAACATCATTCATCCCTTTGTGACTACAAAAGTCGGGATTTACAGCCTTGACTAAAACCAAAAGTTGGGAACATTACATTAAATAGACATACTTAACATTAAACAAACCTACACAACAGAACCTATACTACCTATTCACTACGCCTTTTCCTTGGACAACCTTTCACTTTGACCTTTCTATCCCACATGATGACATGCTCTCCTCGATTTATAGTCGGGACAATACAGAGTGGTATGTCCCTTATAGCCACAAAGGTAACATATTCTTTTCCCTTTCTTCTTATCGGATTTTCCAAAGCCATGAACTTCTATCTTTCTTTTCCCCTTCTTACTCGGAGCTGCACACGATGTGTTGCTTGAGGCTCCCATCTGATCAATTTAGATTTTAGGCTTATCTTGTTCTTCCATTGTTTCTATTAACGCCTGACGCAGTTGACTATTTAACATCTTTTCTATTTTCCACAGCTTTTCCAGAGAAGAAACCTTGTTCCTCAGATCCTGCACCTCTGTTGATGCTGGTTCAGCTTCAACTTTAGTGTCTGAATCACTATCTGTCAGCTCCACCATCTCCGGATCTGGTACTACATTTTCTATAATAACCACTTCATCTGAGTTATTTTCATTGTGAGCTTCTATTTCAGCTATTGGCTTCGATATTAGCTCGGGGGTATGGATTTGATCCTTCTTCATGCTATAAGCATATAATAAGCCTTTTCCGTCAGACATCTACACACATAAATTATCCTGATTAGAATATAGTATGTACACACAACATACAATAGTTTTATATAAGTTATCTTTTATTTTGTTTGACGATGGATTTAGTTAATTTATTTATATTTTCATATACCACAGTTTTAATACAGACCGAGTAATCATCTGGCATACTTCTATAAATGCTAAGGCATAAACTGCCCAGCACCAACTATCCTCTAATGGACAAAAGTGATGATTCACTACCATCTACCCCTCTACCAAAAATAAAAGTTGGGGTCTAACTGCCATCCTATGCATACAACAAGGCATAAGGATTTACAACAACTAAACAGTCCCTAATAGAAACAAAAGTGGGACTATATCGATCATGAATACAAATCAACGCTTGCTCTCACTACTGGAGGGTAGCTCCATCCACTCAGCGTCCGCATAAAGACGTTGTCTAAAGCTTGCTCCAAGGTATATATCCTCGCATCTTTAGCTTCCACCTCAACTCTCAACTGTCTTAGCTGCAGCTCTCTCTGCTCCAACCTCCCTCGTAACTCGGCTAACTCTGCATGTGCCTGGTAAGTAGCGTCCTTGTACTGCTGCTCTGAAATCTGGATGGTGCGGTTCTGCGCCTCCACTAGCTCAGCCCTAACCTTTAACTCGTCATTCATGGCCAACAAATCTCTTATCATCTCATGCGCTATGTTCTCCTTACTATAGTCCCCCGTCTCTTGGTTCACTGAATAACTACCTTGACTCTCGTCAGACATCCTATGACCACAATAAACAATCAAAACAACATCAGTACCATAATAAAATATATTCATTGATAAAATGAAATGATATTTTATTCAGTACAACTAAAACTTGATGGATCTCCTCAATCCATCACCTAGCTAACATATTTTATAAGAGTTTTTTACTAAGGTTATAACCTAGGTTTTGTATTCCTAATGTTTATAACCTACAGCTTTGATACCAACCTGTAAAGCCCCCAAACATGGGTACTTCAAACCCGAATTCAGTGCTTAACGATACCATTTCTATAACCAGAATAATACTAATACTAATAAAAATAATATAAATATTAAATTTAACTTACATAATTATCAAAGTCTAGCTCCCAAGTACGTAACCTTTAATCATTTCTTACAATACATGATAATAAATATATAACACTGTCTTAATAATATTAAACTATTACATAAGATAACATTGAAATCATTCAGCAACCTTTCCCTTTCCCTTGTTCCTAGCAGAGCCTTCAGATTGTTCACACTTAGCTGAAAACATTTAAATTAAGCAAGGATGAGCATTTGAGTGCCCAACAAGTAGTATATATGTATATAAGCTGAAAAAATTTAAATGTTTTCTTTATACTACCCTTCTACAACAAATCAATAGTTGTGAAGTAATCTGAACCGATAATAATAATATAACAACCCTCTTTTAAATTTTTGAAACTACATATTAGCTATAAATAGGGTTAAAGTGACATAATATGAGCATTGTTTTCATTTTCGAAAAGGTTAAATAGAACTTCTTCTGTAAACTGTCATAACTTACGGGCACGGGGGTGATCAGCTAGTTGTACCCTGTATTGATCAATACTACATAACAAGAACAATATTATCGTTCACTCTGGCTGCCTTGGGCACATAAAATATTTCCCGTAAACGGGATGTTCATATTTGTCGGGGTTCCAAACCAAAGGTTTTATCTTGATCAACAATAATCTATAATTCAACATATATATGCGGGTAATTGACAAGGGTGTATCAACATGTGTTTAACTGCAATGATTATCCAAGTGGGGACACTTGTATAACCATTTTATAGAAATTAATGAACAGAATATATATCAGAATTACCATATATTAACATGTTGATAATCAATGAGAGTATATATATACCGCACATGCGATAAGAGTTTAACGCTTTCCCTCCGAAGTCAAGCTCTTCCTCCTGGGAGAGGTTAGCTCATTAGCTCGGTAGCTCCTTAGCTCGTAGCTCAAGAGCTCAAGATGGCAAGAGATGCTTCGATGGCTCAATGAGCTCAGGTTTTAAAGTTGGAAGTAGCTACTAGCTTTGTCTCGTGTATTCGAGCTCTGCAGCCTCAAACACATACTGCATGACTCTCTCGGTCCCTTCACAAGCAATTCGCTCTGTTAGGCATATGTAGACTTATGTGGGGTGGCTTGTATTCTTATATGAAACCTTTCTCAGAGATCGGTCGTTACTCCAACCCCGGAGTAACTTCCTTCCAGTGTTAACTCACATATGCTTTTTCCCACCCTATGTAGTTAGGAGTTTTGTATTTGTTGAAGTCAAGGTTAATAATGCATGAATAATAATATAATTACAAACATTTTACTCATGTCCATTGCATAAAGGAAATGCAAAGGTAGGATACTTGCACGACGATACCGCTTACAATCTGTGACTTAGTTTTATCTTTTATGTAATCACCTATCATTAATCAGGTTATTAGTTCGATTAGAATAATATACTATAATATATAGTACTGCATTTCGCAGTCAGCACATAACCTAATCACATTATCACACATGTTCAACAGTCATTGCATCACAAACAAACATTAATACATTCAAAATATCTAAGTCTAGAATAATTTCTGAACTATGTCGGTGTACCGACAGCTTTATCGGGTAATTATCGAGTCTAAGACTATATCGAAGTTCTATATCCATTTAGACTAATTAAATAACAGTCATATAATTTTTAAATGACTTACAATAATTTTTAAACAATTATTATAATTTATCATAAATTTTCAAACACTAGAATCATTATTAAATGATTTTAAATATCAAACAATTCTATTATCATTAATATTTAACTATTAATAAAACCATTGCTAAAATATTAAAGTTATTTATAATAACTTAGAATATTTTTAAAGTATTAATATTACCCTTAAATGATTTTTAAAACATTTAAAATCATTTATAAATACTTACCATTAATATTCAAATATTAATGTGCTATTTATTCAAATATTAAAAGTTATTAATTATAATTTAAAATATTTTTAATTGCTTTATATCCTTTTTAAATGATTTTTAATTCAATAAAACTAGTTTTAAACTATTTATTTAATATAATTATTAAATAAATCTAATATCGTTAATGTTAAATAAATATCATTAATATTAAATTATTAATGAAATTATCCTTTAAATATTAAAAGTTATATTTTATAACCTAAAATATTGTTAAATACCTTATTATTATTTAAAATAATTTTTAATATAATAAAACTATTTTTAATCTATTTATTTATTTAATTTATTAAATAACCAAATTATCATTAATATTAATTAATTAATGAAATTCATCATAAAATATTAAAAGTCATTAAAATAACTTAAAATATTTTCTTATACCATAATATAATTTTAAATGATTTTTCAAGTATTAAAATCATTTTTAAATAATTTATTTAATATATAATTAAATAAATTAAATACCTTTAATATTATAAAAATATTAAATATTTATGAAATATATCCAAAATAATTAAAATATAATTTTCGAACTTTAAAATAATTTTTAGTAATTTATTTTGTATTTTAATAATTAAAAACTAATTTTCTATAATTATTTAATGAAAATATAATTTTTATAAATAAATCGTCGCTTAAAGACCACCTATAGCTTATGTAGGCAAAATCCGTCATTGTTGGTGTTCTTCAAGTTCATCACTCAAACCTGATCTTTAAGACGATTCTGCAAGTAGCGAGTTTGACCATGAATAAATCATTGTGTGTTGTGTTTACGAGCATGTTGTTGATCCGATAGTGTAAGTACTAATTCAAGACTACAAGACACAACAATAAAATGAGTTCATATAGCTCATAACACGTAAGATTTGAGCCCCTAAAGTGCTCGTCATAGTTGTTCTTCATTTTGGGTTTGCCCAAGAAATGAAGAATTATTCTCGATCGCCTCTACTTTGGCTTCTACTACTGAACCGATCGTGGTAATAATTTTGTGATCTATAAGTTGCAGTATGTAGCCAGTATGTAAGTGAAGAGATGGAACACAAAATATCAACAGAACATCAAAAGATCAAGAAGATATAGCTCGGTCAATGCATGTCAGAGGCAGTGTTCATAGGTTTTCTGGGTTACCCAGAAAATCGATTTTGTGCTTAACCCTGCTAGTTTAACCAATCACTACATTAAATATATATGTTATATAACTGATCTAAAAGCTTTAAATTGTAGTACTCATACCAAGCTACCATTCTAGTACAACAACACAACCCAAACACTAATACACTGATAGATCTAGTCGATCAAAAGCGTTGTCGGGATCGATCGGGCATAATCTGGTCGCCCAGTTTCTTCCGTCAATCTTAGATCAACGATATTTGGATAATTAATAACTTCCGTTCTAGACATCAAATGACTTTGATTCTTTTTGCATATTAAAGACCACATTACAAGCTACACATAACAACTTAAAAACAACAAAAACTATAATCGAGCAAGGATCTGTGGCCACTGACATTCGTTGTCAGACCACAGAACCAAGTTTTTCCAGATTTTGTAGATCTTCAAATCCGAGCTTCTAAATGTTATGGATCTAACATTTAGCAATCCAGATCCTCATTAGATACTATAACCAACATATTCTAACACTTAAACACAACATTAAACATAGGATTTATGGACAGAAATCAAGCTAGGGTTTTATACCTTTTTGGGCTTAATCTTGATTCTAGCTTTTGGTTTGTTTATGGAAATGGTGGGGCTTTGTTTGGGACTGGTCTTAGCAATGAATTTCGTGGGTTATGAGTTGAGAGAGATTGATTGAAGGTGTGTGCACAAAATGAGCTAGCAAGGGATTTTCTCTCTCTCTCAATCTATTTATAGAGGTCTAGCAATTGTGTGACTTACTATTATCCCCCATATTTGTATTGTCCATTAGACAAAAATCCTTATCTTGTTCTTAAGTATGCTTAGTGAGATTTCAACCAATGAGGTGTAGACAACATTGTACTTTTTGTAAGAAAGTAGGGTCATTAGCTATTTAAGGAAACTTGATTAGCCTAATTTGTTGCCTTAAAAGGCCTATTGTGTCCATCCACTAATTCCTTTATTTAGCAATTATTTTAATGCATAAATTAGATAACTCAAAGGTCTAAAATACCCTTGGTTATGTGGGCTAAGCTTGGGCTTGAATTTGGTTTCTTTTTGGGCTTCTCCCATAATTGTTTTGGGCCATATACTAGTCATAGTCTAACAATTTTAATATATGTTACCCAAGTTATTTATTTAGGGTTTAAAATAAATATAATTCGTTTGCAAAATTTATAATTAGGGTTTTCTTAATTTGATTAGGGTTTTAATCATACATGAACATTAGGGTTTATAATAATTATAATTATCCTTGCCAATTTAGCAATTAGGGTTTATAATTTTGGTAATTAGGTTTTCAAGAAATTAATAAATCTAAATGTTAATTAGGGTTAATCATAAATCATATAACACAGTGATATAACAGACTTAAACTCACAACTGAGTTTCAAATTAGGGTTTCCCACAATAAACTAGGGTTTGACATAATACACCATATTAAATAAAATAAAAAATTTAAGCTAAATTTCTAATTTATTTGTATAGAAAATATTGGGTTGTTACAGTCACAACGTCATCTTACCACGTCAACAAGATGATATCGCAGCATACCAACAAGTAGTCCAATCTCAGCTGTAACCCTGAGCAACGTCTACTTTCAACTGAAACCGGCGATAACCCCGGCGAGGAGTCAAACATCATCTTGTTCATTCGACAAATGGCACGTCGTCTCAACACTTCATACATACATCCAACAATGTCCCACAAGAACCGGGGAGTGACAATCCCGAGTGACTATTACGTGTGGCAGTACTTTGGATAGAATTTAAAGCTTGAAGACCATGGGCATAGACCCCTCTTCCTGACTTCGTACAACCTCTAATCAATGTCATTGCGTAACTCTCGACACCAGCCATCCAAAGAAGGTCGAGATATACCTCGTTCGGATGTTGGATTGAAGTTACGCATGTTCGAAGCGAACATTACAAAGGTATGAGAAGCACGTCTTACTACGAGATGACGGGACCATGAGGCTTGGATCCACCACGACACCAAGCAGTACAAGCTGCTGTACGCCACAATGTGTACCTCCCACCATCCTTCTATATATACAAGGCTTGGGTCAGCCATTTGAGAGAAGAGAGAGATGGAAAAAGGCGAGGAAGCCCATCCCATTTCTATCGCATACACACATCTTTTGAGTGTTTCCTCTTCTTTAAACACTAGTTAGCTCACATATAGCTATATTTTATCCGGCGGGAGCTGAGTGTTTATCCATTTAAAGTCATAGAAGTCTACTTTGGCAGCCCACTGTAAGCCTTCTTACATTCTATAAAGCTTTCTTTTCATATAACACACACTGTTTTACACGTTGAGAGTCGTGTGAGTGTGTTTGCTCGGACTTCGGTCCGTGGTTTTCATTTCTGTCTGTATATATATACTAATATATGTATATATTTCATATATATGGACTAACATTATCGAGTTATGCCTCGATTGAGCCTAGACTTCGGTCTGGAGCGTTTTATTGCTTATATATATATATATATATATATATATATATACTTATATATAAACTGTGGTCATACTCTGTCTGATGAGCCTGGATTTTACTTGCGGTGCGTTTAAATTGCTTATATATATATATATATATAGAATCGTTGTTTTATTATATCCGATGAGCACAGATTTACATCCTATGTTTATTCGCTTATATATATATATATATATATAATTGTTGTCAGACATATCCGATGAGCACGGATTTACATCCAAATAAGCGTTCTTTTTTTATATATATATATATATTTGTACATATATATATATTTATATTTCTGTCAGGCCTGGAGTTTACTTCGTGGCCTTTTACAGCTTTATTTACATTTTGTCCTGCTTGGAGTTTACTTCGTGGCAGTTGATCGCTTTTACAACTTTATTTACATTTTGTCCTGCCTGGAGTTTACTTCGTGGCAGTTGATCGCTTTTACAGCTTTATTTATATTTTGTCCCGCCTGGAGTTTACTTCGTGGCGGTTGATTATGTCCATATATATATATATATATATATATATATATATTTACTGCTTTTATATATTTATATTTTGATCCCCATGGAGTTGCTTCGTGGTGGTTGATCAAGTCTCAGATATATATATTTACTGACATTTATATATATAATCGCCATCGCTTTCCATAAAAATAGCATTATCATGTGAGCCTAGGAATCATGTGATCACAGGTTCAGTTTACTAAATCTAGATTTTGTTCCCATGATGGACATTTTTCAGCTGTAAGCAGCTTGTACATTATTTTACAATGTATGAATTTCCTTGGATGGCTGTCATGCCCATGAGGAGTTCGACACTGCTGTATATTATTTTCTCGAGAATGCTTCGCATCTCGAAAATAAAATCAAACAAGTCGGACATTTAATAATAAAATGGAAGTATCAAAGGCCTCAATTACTATTGAACACAGGGTTTGAAAAACCTCTTTTACAAAACTTCATTGCTAAATCTTGGTTAAACCTCAATTTTCCTATAAAATTCAAACCTTGTGTATATAGGTGCGAACGAGGCCTCACACTACTTCCAAATAATTGCACATTGATCCACACACACACACACACACACACACACACATTCATATAACAATTTCTTTGAAAAGTGGCGGTCACCGTGGTAACACGGATGTCGGGGGGTGCCTAACACCTTTCCTTTGCATAATCAAGCCCCCGAACCCAAAATGAATCTCGGTTTCACAGACCCGTTTAGCAGTGTCAAATCACAAGGTCAATGTGCAAACCTTTTTTTTCTCATTATGCAACAAGTTAAATACACCAACTGGCGACTATTAAAGTCCAATCGTCGACATTATACATGTTGGACCTTTTTCACTTGTTTTTTCAAACAAATCTCACATTAACATGAGAACACCAAGAAACAAGTAACGAAAAGGGACACTAAAAAATCCCGACGTCGACAGGTGGCGACTCTGCTGGGGACTCCAGTAAGAGGGCTTAAGCCGCCATTACAAGCTTTTCAAAATTATTATATGCTTGTGTGTGAATATTTCATTTACATTTCTGATGAATGTGTACGAATGCATTTTAATTACTGCACTGCTAAATATCTATGTGTGATATTAGTGCTTCATACATGTCATCATTTTGCATAAACGGTGAGACACGTTGTATGTGAATGTATGTTGTGTGGTCCCTCCACCAGGAGGCTATCCTGTCGGTGTTTGATTACTGGACTTGTGGGAAGAATGATTCCCCGAGGCTCAGGAACGGCACCACTCAGATTCACTCCAGTTGAACGATCGGATTAACTTTCCATCAAGTAGATTGCGATGATCTGGGAACCTTCATGCCGAAAAGCCGCGAGAGAAACCCTAGGATAGGTCAACCTCTGATAAACCAAACGCAGAGGAAAGTCTCTTCATGCCTTCCATTTTTAATTACTTGTAAAAGCATTTACTTGTAATTTTATTCCATGTTCATCCATATGTAACGGAAAATATGAAGAATATATGTGCATGCATGACATGTTATCAATTAACAACTGGTTTTGCAAGGAAAATTCCTAAAACGGACATGTTATAATAACATTTACATTACCCTAAGACTAAACTACGTAAGTCTTTTGTAGGGAAGCAATTGGGCCTGTTACCCGCTCTAAATCAAAAAAAGCCACGAGCCTACAACCAATCATGTCCTCTTAGAGCGATGCCTAATCTCAAGCTTCCAGAAGAATTTGACGGATTGAGTAAACAAATCACAGACTTAGTTGTTCTACTAAAAGAATTACACCAGTCCACTCAGGGTACGAAGATACCTACACATACAGAATCCTCTACACAAAGGGGGGTTCAAGGTCTGGAAAAAACAATTCCAGAACATCAGTTGGATATAACCAACAAAGACCCTGAAGGCGCCCATCTAAAAGGAGATCCAGACACCGATGACATCAGGAAGAAGGTCCTTCAAATGGAGGAAACCATTCATGTTCTCAAAGGGATTGGAACACATGGCAGTGTTTCATATGCAGACCTTTGCATATTTCCTGGTGTACATTATCCAGAGAAATTTAAAACCCCTAATTTTGAAAAGTATGATGGATTAGGGGATCCTTACACACATTTAAAGGTGTTCATTGGAGAACTCGAATCTTATGCGGAGAATGAAAAGCTCAGAATACAGCTGTTTCAGAAAAGTCTGACTGGAGATGCTCGTTCATGGTATACTAGATTAGACAACTCTAAGATCCATTGCTGGGATAAGCTGGCTCATGCCTTCCTCACTCAATACAGTTTTCAATCTCAGATGGCTCCTGACCGGTACCAAATCTCCAAGGTCAAGAAATAGTCTAACGAGTCATTTAGAGAGTATGCTCAAAGGTGGAGGCGCCTTGCTGCTCAAATTATTCCTTCTATGACAAAATTAGAAATGGTCATGACTTTCATAGATGTACAGGAAGCTCCTTTCTATGAGAGAGTTCTAGCTGGTATTGGTAAACCATTTTCTGAAATGATCAAACATGGTGAGATGGCTGAAATGGGATTGAAGTCCTGTAAAATTCAAGACCTAGCCGCTCTTAAAGCTGTTGCTGAGAACATCCAATCTGGATCTTATGGAAACAACCCGAGATCCATAAAAAGAAAGAGGAGGATGTTTCCTTGATATCAAGAAGGACAAAAAGGCAATCCAAGCATGCCTATGAAGAGGAGAAACTACTCCCTTTTCCAAAGACAATCTTGAACCCTCCATTGCCTAAAAGTGGAGAAGTAAAAGCGACCTCGAACGTTCACACCCCTTAGGGATTCGCCGAGAACATTCTTGCTCTTCTGACTGCTCAGAAGAAAATTACACATCTTCTTCCACCAGCCAACCTTACTGGCAGGGGTTTTAATGCTACTCGGAAGTGTGCTTATCATGCCGGGGCACCCAGACATGATACTTAAGATTGTTGGGACTTGAAACATAAGATTCAGGATCTGATAGACAACGGTGAGATTGTAGTCACCAAACCAGATCAACCTCATGTGCAAGACAACCCTCTTCCTCAACACAAAGAAGAAGAGGTCAACATGATCAGTTGGAGCACTGTACAAGGTTCCAATGGCGAATCATCCCAACCCATCAAAGACGGTGTTGACAAATGGGATTATGTAAAGTTCCAGTTTACCATGGAATGAAAGATGAAAGCTCTTTGCAAACAAATTGAGCAATTGGCAGAATTGGTGACTCATCAGCATCAAGTCACACACCAATTAATTAGGCAGAAGCATGCCTATCTCCTTCCATTTGTTATAAATGCTCAATCAACACCTTCAGAAAGTGAATCTATGGAGGATAAGGTTGCAAAGCGAGCAAGTGCTAAAGCCCGTTGGGATTTTGCCAATCAGAGGGAATTCACCTATTTGGGCCAATCTATGGAGTATATACTATAGATGTTGATCAACGAAGGAAGAATTACCTTCCTTCTCCCTCCCATCAATCCCCGCTTAGGGCGATTCAGTCCTGATGAAATATGTCAATATCATTAACATTCTCACGCATCCAAAGACGTAAGAATCTCAGGCACTCCCCATCTTATTCAGAATCTTATTGATAGCGGTGTCCTGCAAATAGCAGATGATTACACTATGCAACTCAAGGGTGGGAATGTATGCCCTACCCAATGGAAGGGATCAGTTGCAGTTATCTCCGAAGTGGATGATGAAGCTGTCAAAGTATTTCCCATACAACCAATTCAACTCAAAGGAGTTGACAATCCTTTGAAAGTGGCCACACCAGAGCCAATTCCTTTTCCTTACAGACCACAACATACTGTTGTCAGCTTGCACAAAGTTCCATGGAATTATGGAGAAGCTGAAGGATCCACGTCTCATACTGCTGCTATAGTGTTAAAAGAAAATCCAATGTACCTTCCTCAACGGGTTATCAAACCTACTCGCGAAGCAAAGGGGAAATTTCCCATGGAGAAGATTGAAAAATTCCTCCGTACTATGGGTCATAATGAAGCCAAGGTGGTTTTAAGCTTGAGTGAAGATCCACACCAGATTTCAATACTAGATTTGGTTTTCTCTTTTGAGGATCATTGGAAGATCTTGTTGAAGGTTTTAGAAGAAGCCTACTTGCCAAAGTCAGTGGATGTGGAAAAATTTCAACATTTGGTTGATCACATTTTCAACAAAAATGTGATATCCTTCACTGATGACGATATATCTCCCGAAGGGACCAGTCATTGCAAGCCATTGCACCTCACAGTGTTGTCTTCCGGGTACAAGGTAGAAGGAGTATTGATAGATAGAGGCTCATCTCTAAATATTTGTCCTTATGCCACCTTGGTGAAGATGAATATCAATCTTAAGCGAATTCAGAGTAGCCATACAGTCATCCGAGCTTTCGATGGATCCCGGCGAAACTCTGTTGGAAAGATTGAATTGCCAATTGAGATTGGTCCTAATATATTCAATGTATCCTTCCATGTCCTCAAGATAAATTCAGGATACAACCGGCTATTGGGGAGACCATGGATACACATGACTGGAGTTGTTCCCTCCACCTTACATCAACAACTCAAATACATCATCAATAATAGTCCAGTCACTGTCAATGCTGAGCCGGAATGTCCTGAACAAGGAATTCTACCAATTATCAGCTTCAATTCAGAAGTTGAACTGGCCAGTTTCCATACTTTAGAAGTGAGTAACACGCAATACCATTCTATTGGAGCGCCACTTCCCGTACCCAAGATTTTTGCCGAGGTTATGTCGGCCACTCAAGAAATGATGTTATTGGGTCATCAACCTGGACAAGGGCTTGGTAGGATCAACATGGTATTAAGCACTCTATCCAAATGTCCAGTCAAATTGGAACAGCCGGGCTAGGCTACTCTTCTAGTTCCAGATACAAAAATCCTCATAAGCACGAGCAGGTTCCTCAGGCTTTCACCGCACGACGTTTTTCTATACCTTTACCTCATGAGTTAATGCAATCTCCAGTAAAGGTCCCAGCCCATGTTGTGGCTATGCTATTTTCGAAACCAGTACCAATCAAAGCTAAAGAGGTGCTGATTCCTGATCCCGAAGCGGAAGAAAAGGAACGAAAAGGTAAACATGAACTTGCCTTGATGATGGCAGACATCCTCATCATTGTTCATGATGAACATACAAACAGATACACCCCAGACGATGATTGCCCAGATGTCATGGTTATCATTCGGGAAAAGGAAGATACTGACGATCCTTCCATCATCGCAGATCCTTCAGGACTTTGCCTGACAATTGGGCGAAGACTCCATGCATTGGTCGACGAGGGTAAAATGGGCAGAAAAACCCCTTCTTCCCTGTAGATAAATTTAATTGCTTGCTTTCTTTTACAACATTAGCAGTTATTTTATCACGTACATGCTAACACTTTTGTATGATCAAACAGTTGCATATATTAAGTAAAAGCATATTTTGTTTCAGGACTCTAAATTTAGATGTGCCTGTACTTGCTGATGAGGTGCCTTCTCTCCACAAGGGCTGTAACTTTGATGCAAAGTTAGACTCAGACTTGATGGACATCCAAGAGGACATTGAGACACCTCAAGAGATTAAGCAATGGGTCGCAGACAAACCCAAACCCAATGTTGATCAAACCACTCCTTTGAATCTTGGAACCTTAGACAACCCTAAGCTAATCCAGATTGGTTCAGACCTTACCACAAATCAGCGGAATGACATGGTTGCACTGTTAACCAAATTCCAGGATGTGTTTGCACGGTCTTATGAAGACATGGTGGGATTGTCCACTGACATTGTTCTTCATCGCCTTCCCATTAAAGAAGGATTCAAGCCAGTTAGGCAAAAGCTCAGGCGATTGAAACCTAAGTGGAGTTTAAAGGTTAAAGAAGAAATTGTGAAAAAATTACAAGCTGGCATCATCATGGTGTCTACATATTCGGAGTGGATATCAACCATTGTTCCCGTGCCTAAACCAGGGGGAAAAGTGCGAGTCTGTGTGGATTATCGGGATTTGAACAAAGCTTGCCGTAAAGATAGCTTTCCCGTGCCCTTTATCCACATTCTTATTGACAATACTGCTCAATACGGCATGTACTCCTTTACTGATTGCTTTGTGGGGTACCATCAAATTATGGTCGCTGAGGAAGATCATGAAAAAACTGCTTTCATCACGCCTTGGGGAACATTTTGCTACAGACAGTTGTCATTCGGTCTCATCAACGCTGGGGCAACCTATCAGCGAGTTATGATGGCTCTTTTCCATGATTTAATACACAAGGAGATAGAGATCTATGTGGATGACATCATTGTCAAATCCCGGAAGGAGGTGACCATTTAGACCATCTCAAAAAGCTTTTCAACAGGTTGCGTAAGTACAACTTGAAATTGAATCCCGCCAAGTGCGCCTTTGGTGTTAAGTCAGGCAAGTTGAGCCACAAAGGGATTGAACTGGATCCTACCAAAATCCAGGCCATCAAGGAAATGCCCATTCCTCAAACAGAGAAGGAAATACAAGGATTTTTGGGAAGGATCAACTTCATTAGCAGATTCATTTCTCAACTCACAACAACCTGTGAGCCTATCTTCAAATTATTAAGGAAGAACTCCTCCATGAAATGGAACGATGAGTGTCAGAAAGCCTTCCTCACAATCAAAGAGAAGTTGATTAACGCTCCTGTTTTGGTACCTCCTATGGATGATGTTCCTCTGTTCATGTACCTGTCCATAAATGACAATGCTATGGGATGCATGCTGGGGCAAAAAGACAATAGAAGCCAAGAACGAGCTATCTATTACCTCAGCAAAAGATTCAGCATTAGTGAACACAAGTACACTCTGATCGAGAAGACTTGTTGTGCTTTAGCATGGGCTTCCATGAGGTTACAACATTACCTCTATGGTCACACAACCCATCTCATATCCCGCGTGGATCCTCTCAAGTATGTATTTAACAAGCCCATACTAAATTATCGACTGTCCAGATGGCAGTTGATCCTACAACAATTTGACATCGTCTACGTGACGCAGAAGTCTATCAAGGGTCAAGGAATTGCGGATCAACTGGCCGCCGCACCTGCAGGGGATTACAAACCATTAGAAACATATTTTCCCGATGAAGGGGTAACGACAGTTCAGTCATAACATCAGTACGATACATGCCGTGAGTGGAAAATGTATTTTGATGGAGTTGTTAATTCAGAAGGCTCCGGAGCTGGAGCAGTTCTAATATCTGGTACGGGGGAGCAGTATCCCATCACCATCAAATTGCAGTTTGTCAGCACCAACAACACAGCTGAGTATGAAGGCTGTATCATGGGGCTCAAACTTGCACGTTCAATGGGCATCAGGCGGTTAACTGTCTTTGGGGATTCTTAATTGGTAATCAAGCAATCCACAGGAATCTATCAAACCAAAGAATTGCATTTGCTGCCTTACCATCATCAAGTTTTACATATGGCTTTGGAGTTCGAAGAAATCTCCTTTCTACACATTCCTCGTAATAGGAATGATTTTGCAGACTCATTAACAACGTTGGCCTCCTTGGTTTACATACCTGACAAGGAAAACATGCCAAACATCATGTTTGCTCTGCAAAAAGCCCCAATCTATGGGAATTACATTGGAGAAGTATCAGATGAGCTACCTCCCATCCACAACCCTTGGTACCAACACATCAAGGAGTATCTGCGAGATGGATCTACACCCGCTGAGGCGAGCCTAACTGAGAAGAGGCGGATTCATCGACTTGCTATGAAATTCTACCTGAGCGGAGATGCACTCTACAAAAGAGATGCAAGATTAGGTATCCTCAGATGTCTAGACAAAGACCAAGCTCAGCGACTCATAGATGAGATCCATGGTAGAGTATGTGGCCCTCACATGAACAGACTCCTACTTGTCAAGAAAATTCTCAGAACGGGACATTATTGGCTCACACTCAAAGCTGACTGTGATGATCACGTCAAGAGGTGCTATCAATGTCAGATTCATGGGAATGCTATCCACGCCCCTCCAAGGGAACTCCACAATATAAGTTCACCATAGCCCTTCTCAATGTGGGGAATGGACGTGATCAGGCCCATCGAGCCCAAAGCCAGTAATGGACATCGATTCATATTCACCACGATCGACTACTTCACCAAATGGGTAGAAGCAGCTTCCTTCCCTAAGGTTACTAAAGATGTCATCATTGCTTTCATCAGAAACAATGTTATCTGTCGATATGGACAACCGGAGGTCATTGTGTCAGACAATGCTAAGAACCTCAATAACAAAATGATGGAGGAGTTATGCAGAAAATTCCACATCAAACATCTCAACTCCGTCATCTACCGACCAAAGATGAATGGTGCTGTTGAAGCGGCTAATAAAAACATCAAAAAGATCATGCAGAAAATGTCCGCCAATCACAAAGGATGGCCTGACCTCTTGCCTCTGACTTTATTAGCCTACAGAACTTCCATGCAAACTTCCACTGGGGCAACCCCCTACTCCTTAGTCTATGGGATGGAAGTAATGCACCCCATAGAAGTGGAAATGGAATCCCTCACAGTATTGATGGATGCTCAGTTGGATGAAGAGCTATGGGTACAAGACAGGTATCACCAATTGTCTCTGATAGACGAAAGGCAAACCACGACTATCTTCCATGGTCAGTTATATCAGCAAAGGGTCGCACGATCCTACAATAGAAAAGTCTAACTACAGTAATTCAAACAACATGACTTTGTTTTGAAGAAGATCATTGACAAACAAGATCAATCTAAGGGAAAATTCGCTCCTAACTGGGAAGGCCCATTTATTGTCAAGGAAGTATTGACAGGAGGTGCTCTCAGATTGCAGGAAATGGAGGGCGATGAATTTCCACAGCTTATCAACTCGGACACCGTGAAACGGTACTATGTCTGAAGTTACCATCAAATAAACATCATGGTTTTGATCATCAAATCATCAGTCATTCCGTTTTTGAACCCTTTCACCTTTTACATACTCTTAAACTTTTATATGCTTGCAGCTTGTCCTGAAGACGGGATCAGACTTTTTCCACAATTGCAGTTTATCCCCATTATGGGATTAAACTTTCTTCTCCCTGCAGTATAGCCTACACATGGGTTTTACGCTTCTCTTCAGCTGCGATTCGTCCTGAGGGGCGAACTACGTCAACTTGATCTCCCTGATACCCGGGGGTACGTAGGCAACCATATTCTATATGGCCTGGTCGCAATAAAAAAAACAACAAAAACATTTCTGTCCTTTCTTCACAAAAACAACAAAAATAACAAAAATATTTCTACACCCTTCTGCCTTTCACATTCAGCATTGAACCTCCTACACTAGGTTCGAACTACGCAGACTTGATCTCTTCTTCAATAGGAGTACGTAGGCAGCCATTCATGGTGCAGTCTAACCCCTACCAGAACAACATACTTGTCACACGGTACTGGGATCAACCTTCAATTTGCCCCATTTCATCAATTTCAGATCAAAGGGATGGAATTACCCAACCTCTTCTCATAAATAGAAGATTCGGTGACCATCTAAGTGCCGATCGTGCCTCAAAGAGCAATACCAATCCGTAAAAGATGGAATTAACTAGTCTTCTCACAAATAGAAGTACTGGCGACCATCTGTGGTGCGGTCAATCTCAGAGAGGAAGAAACCAACCTCCTCTCCATTTCTCCATACAGATACCAGTCCCAAGACACCAAAGATGGTAGGGATTCACAGAAATCAATGATCCATTCTGAGAGACCTTGCGACATCTCAATGTCCATCTATCAAGGATAAGTTCAGAATGCATCAAGATCACAAGGCCCTGGAGAAACAGGCAAACATTAAGCAAGTATCAAGACATAACTAAAAGGGAAGTGAATCAAAATATATTTCCCTGCCATACATAATACTATTTGATATATACATCTGTGTTATACATGACAAAATGGCTAAGCTAGTCTGTGTAAGAAAATACAAAGCTATCTACAGATCTGTGTGTATGTGGACTATCAGATCTAACATAGCATCCCTCTCTGAAGACGGAGGAAGCACTACAAGCTCCTACCCAAGGGTATCTACACGAGCTAGCAGATCAGAGGCTAACTGCATGGTGGCATAATGCTCATCAATGTAAGCACTCATGTCGGCCAGACTGACAGTCATCTGGGATCTAATGGAAGTGCTATCTGCAATGGCCACATCCCTAGCAGATAAGGCGGCATCCCGCTCTCCAATCAATGCATCCCTGTTCGATCTAGCCTCATCCCTCTACAACAGAGCTGTGTCTCTCTCATCAAGAGCTGTCAACATCGCGGCCCTAGCCTGATCTCTATTATAGGTCATCAGATGTAAGCTCTGCTCCAAATGCTGTGCCGAATACTAAGTAACAGTGGCACTCAGAGTGAGAGAATCCATCACAAATGCTGGCAGCCCAACAGTCAAATCATCGGTGAAAATAACAGCCTCCTCTATAGGCTCCTCATCATCATAATCAAACCCCTGCACTGTGGATACTGCCGTAGACAATGCAGTCTCTGTCTCCATCCATGTAGAATACTCTGCAGAACAACCTGGATGACTGACAGAAAACTCAGCCAACTCTCGCTGATCCCAACAGGCATACAATCTGGATTTGTCCTTCGCTGACAAACGGTGTGACGCGAAGCGCTAACTCACTGCTCCCTCATACAGATGGAAATCCTGAAACTGGTCAAATTGATGCATTATGGCCAGTGGGTGGTAAGTAATCATGCCCCTCAATCCAGCCAGAGGGAGATAATCCATGCCAAGAGTATGAGTAATGAAGCTGTAGGGTGAGCTGAGCCCTGAACACGACAATATATCAAATGGATCTCTAATCCCTGCCAGGAAAACGGACCAAGATGCAGCATCTGTACACTCTGCAGGCCGAAAAGAATACGTCATGGCTATTTCATGGGTAAAACAAAATCCACGATGTCTAAATGTGCCAATTGGTCTAAAGTGTTTCATAAACCACACATACAACATGACCGAGCTACCTGTGAATACTCCTGCCGGATAAGTGCACCAGTATGTAGCTGACCTCAAGGTCTCTGTAATGATCATCAGAATAATTGTATGACCCACCCTGAAAGCTCTCACTGCCATGACGACGTCGATATCTAGCTCATCCATGTACCGCGGCATGTAGACGTATGACAATACGCATAGAAGCAGTACATCTACTCTAGCTGAACACTAATGATCCTTCGGTGTGGTGAAAAACTCAGAATGCCGTGAATAGTTGTCCTCAGAGCCAAACCTGTCAAACATAAAACGCTGGGATATAACATGGCCGGATGTAATCTCATCCTGCACCACTCTGCACCTCAATCCTGTGAGAGTTATGAACTGTCTACTCATGTCTCCCATCACCATATGTACGCAAGGTCTATCCAGAGGCAGCATCGTCAATCGTGCATACTCCTCCAAAGTAGGAGTCAACTCACGGGTCCCAAATCGAAATAACTGTCTGTCTAGTACCCAGTGCTCTAGCATGCCCTCTACAAATCTTGGAGGAACCTCAAACATCAAGAAGGTCATAGTATCTTTGCGTTAAAGAAATCATCTACGATCACCATGTCTGATGGTTATATACTATCATACCATGATCGCATACCAGCTACCACCACAAATGGTGGGGTATGATCAATACGGCTAACTATCGAATAAGACATATATACGGGCCGTGTCATAAGACCATCCAGGGGTCAATGCTGAGTATCTCTGGACATACATATATATGCATAACATAATAACATGCATGATACAATAGATGGCAATATGATATAGGGAATGGAAAACTGTACATTCATTCCTAAGTATATCATCATCAAATACATCTCAGTACAGGTAAAATACAGAGAAATGGGGCGAAGCTACCCAACATACAACAGAGGCCTATCAAAAGATATAGCGAGAATGAGGCGAAGATACCCAGATGCTAATAGAGACCTATCAAAAGAGATAACGAGAAATACATCAGAAAAAGTCAATAGTGTCGATGTCTACATCATCGATCCTGTCCACCTAATGTAACTCCTACTGAGTCACTGGATCTCTATCTATACAAAGGAGGATCTGCGCCGACAAAACCATATGGGTCACCTAAGGGACCAGCGCCAGAGCTGGAAGGATCAAAAGTTTCTACCTCTGCAGGATCTTTGCCCAAATGCCGAATGAAAAGATGTGATCGGTCCAGCTGCCAAGTCAATCTGTCAATCTGTGTCACATAAGTCATATCTCTGACACAGGCTAGCCAATCCATCATCATCACGGATCCTGGAACCATATCCCCCATAAATTGTGTAGCGCGGGTCTGAGCTCCAATCGTGCGAGGGATCCATCAATGCTGGAACATCTCCTAAGACCAGGGGCCTTCTGACAATGTAAAACCGTCAATCCCCATCAATGGGATGTCAATAACGGGTGACTGCGAAACAGGCCAATAACGTCTGGCAGAAGGCAAGATCGGCATACGGATCTCTCCTGTAGTGCTCCTGATAGCACGATCTCCTAAATAGAGCTCCCATCCTCCATCTGTGAAGAGAGGAATCCTGCGGGTGGAAATTACATACTCTACTCCAGTCGGGTACCCATCCTCAAAACCTACTCCCAAATGCTCTCCAGAGTAGGGAATCCATGTGATAACATCAGCTATCAATAGTTCTAGCTGTAGGCGACAATGAGTGAAACCCTCAGCAACAGGGACCTCCGCCAGTATGGAATGATGCCATCTCCGTCCTTGTGGATAGGTTTCTAAACCTAACATGCTCATAGGATGCAAACAAGGAAGCCTCTCATAGGTCCAAAACTGCCAACACAAAGGCAAACATCTGCTGTCAGTCAACACTCTTAACCTATACATGGGAAAAGACAAGAGAAACACTCACCAGTAGAAATGGGTAGAATCCTAACCACGCCTCGGTCAAGCCCATTCCCCTTAGGAAGTAGGCAAAGGTGTAGGAACCCCAATCATACTCTCCTATACAGTCCACGTGTCGAGTGGCGCTGATCAAAGTGAAGGACACCGTAGAGGAATTATCTACTATGAAGCAGCCCCTAATGATCATCAGGAACAATCGCCAAAGAATGCGATCTTTGACTCTCACATCATCGGGTATAGGCTCACTCAACAGCCCGCTCATAGCATCTACGCTCAAAGGACCTGTACGAACAGTCCTGCCCTTGAGCGCCTCCGCCGGAACTCCCAACAAGGATCTGATGGTAGTAGGGATGATATCCGCTGTGCAACGCACTGGCTCCCCTCTAAACTCCATACCTGTGATAAATCGCCAATCCATCGGCGTCATCATCACCTCGCAATCCAACAAATGGAGTGACTGAGTCTGGTGGAAACACCGCTCAGACAATGCCCTGAGGTAACCCCAGGGACAACGATGGGGTAGAATGGAGAAGAACCTCCTGAATCCTCAGCCATGGACGATCACTTTGTAGTCATCATACAAGGCCTGATACATAGAGTGGATGCTAAACCAGTTCCCTCGAGGCTGTGTGAAGCCGGGAACCTACATCAAATGCAGATCAACATCAGACTCCTTGACTCCTCATCAATAAGAAATAAGGAAGATTAAAGATCTAACTTCATACCTCATTTGCGTGCAAGTATACTGAAGGATGCCTACTCAAGTCACCCAGAAGATCTGGGTTCGTCACTTGAATACCTGGTAATTCCCTATGGGGAACACGTACAGCAGGAGTAGGAACCTCGATCGGTGCATCCTCCTCCTCGTCCTCGACATTCGGCATCTCAACCCGAATAGGATGTATCACCGCCTCCGCCAAGTGACGAGGCTGTCTAACAGAACGACGCTGAGGCTCTTCAAAAGTCCTCCTCCGTATGCCAGAAGTGGTCCTGTGGGAACTACTCGGCTGGTCTGGATCCATAATATCTGGACAACAAGTCTCCAAATCACCTCAGAAAGGGTGTGGTAATTTCTTACTTGGAGTCTTTTCAAGATGCATTCTATGATTACATGCATACAAGCATTATTTTAACATACATCTACAGTAGAGTTAAAAAATGCATGACTACCCAATACCTACATTTTGGGAAAATTTTGCCATAGCCCCTTTGTAAATGGGACTATCCACATGCACATAGGCATGACTAGGTGGCCATTCAGTAGCACACCTGTACACAGTCATATACATCATGTATGCATTCATTACATCACAGTAAAAATCTGTAAGTGTATTCTAATTACCAGGATTATTTTACTATTCTACCTTTATTCATTTGTCCTCAGATAGGATAAGAAATGACAGTAAAAGGTGCCAATTTGACAGTGTCAAAAGTTAAATTTTTTCATATCATTATGTTTAGCATGGTTTAATACTAACATTTACTATGTTGAATATTTTTTATCAAGTCATATCAGCATGCATATTCACTACTATGTGTCTAAATGCATTTCATGCGATAAGTCATTTTCCAACGGACATAAATTAGAAAAAAATACATGCATGTGTTACTAGGACAGTGAAGAACGCTTGTACGGTGACAGAATATGCAGAAAGTTTCCCGAACTCAGCATATCTGAAGAAGAGCTCTTAGATTTCCTTCGATGCGCAACTTGAAAATGACTTATAAAAGCAACCAGCCACCTATACATATAAGACGGTGGCCCAGAGCTAACTCGCTGCTCTGAGGTACACCTCATGGCCCCCACATGGGTCCCACACCTCTAGCTCACTCCAGTTAGAGTTGCAAAGGAGGTCTCATAAGCTGAAAAGGCCAAATCAGTAATAAAAATGCTACGCGATTTAGCGGATTAGCCTGAAATCCTGGTTTCTTGTCAGTCTGAGTTAAAATCCCGTCGCCTCAACGGTATTCGCCTGAATGCAGAGTATACTATACCAATGAGCTCAGCTCTTACAAACCATGCTCGGCAATACCCCATAAAGGTCTGATGCCATCATTTGTAGGGTTACAACCCTAAACATATCCTCGGCGGGGGTTACAATGCCAAAGTTATCAAGCATCTGTGTATCCCCGGCGGGGGTCACAACGCACATCTGTCAAGCATCTACGTATCCCCGGTGGGGGTTACAATGTAATGCAACCATTGATACACACATCAATGAAGGTCAAGTAGCCTTGACGTCGTGACAGCCGATGGCAAGTAAACCCATCGAAGCAACCTTACCCAGCAAGGGCTACAACACAATGCTACCATTGACACATACATCAATAAAGGTTAAGCAGCCTTGACAATGCATCTAGCAGGGATTTATCCGGTGATACACACATCAGCGAAGGTTAGGCAACCCTGACAGTGACAAAACTGTTTGCAGTAACTCCAACAGAATGAGGGAACATGTTATACACATCCTCAAACAGACAAAGCCATATCCCCAAAAATCTCTTCCACACAAGAGGTACCTCTATGGAGTATAAGCCAATGTCTAGGATTCAAGAATTTGGTGATAACCCCAACGTCAACATCCTTGGAGACTTGGATCGCATGTCCAAGCCGTCACTGATTGTAATCCCAGCATGATTACCTGACAATCATTCATGCATTTTACATGCATTTGAATCATGTTGCTGCACATAGCATCATGTTTATCTTGCTTGCATTTCAAGTGTCTAGGATTCTTTATCCTATCCATGCCTTGCATTGCATGAATATGATAAAGAGGGGCATCTATAGACACTCAAAATTTTCTGCACTCCTATTACTAACATTGTAAGAGGGTAGATTCGTCTTTTGGAGATAACCCTGAAAGACAACTTACATCCATCCCGGATACTACCGGAAGTTCAGTTCCAACACGGAACATAAACCGGGAACATCATCTCAAACCCGGAATACACACCGGGGATATCATTTCCAATCTCGGAGATAACCCCAAGATATGTAGATCAAAAGACCGACAACAACACCAGAGAGGACAGTTCTGTCTCGGCGATAACACCACGACATACAGTTCCAGTCCTAGAGACAACACTGCGAGTAGCAACTCCATCCTTGGTGATAGCCCCAAGGGATGCCATTGCAGTTCCGGCGATAACCCCGGAAATGCTTGTTTCAAAAACATGCTAGCAACTTCAATCTAGATGACAGTGAGGCATACAAACAAGCAGCCCAATCTCAAATGTAACCCTGAGCAACATCTACTTTCCGCTTAAACCGACGATAACCCCGGTGAGGAGTCACAGCGTCATCTTACCACGTCAACAAGATGATATCACAGAATACCAACAAGTAGTGCAATCTCAGCTGTAACCTTGAGCAACGTCTACTTTCAACTCAAACCGGTGATAACCCCGGCGAGGAGTCAAACATCATCTTGTTCATTTGATAAATGGCACGTCGTCTCAACACTTTATACATACATCCAACAATGTCCCACAAGAACCGAGGAGTGACAATCTCGAGTGACTATTACGTGTGGCGATTTTTTGGATAGAATTTGAAGCTTGAAGACCATGGGCATAGACCCTCTTCTTGACTTCGTCAAACCTCGATCCATGTCATTACAGTAACTCTCGACACCACCGGCAAATCAAGAAGGTCAGATATACCTCGTTCTGATGCTCGGATTGAAGTTCTGCAAGTTCGAGCGGATATTACAGTGAATGAGTGCACGTACTATAAGATGACGGGACCCGTGAGGCTCGGATCCACCACGACCAGCCGCAAGTACAACTACGGCTGCCGCAAGTGTACCTGCGGCCATCCGTCTATATATACAAGGCTTAGGTCAGCCATTTGAGAGAAGAGAGAGAAGGAAAAAGGCGAGGAAGCCCTGTCCATTTTACTCTGTATACACATCTTTTGAGTGTTTCCTCTTCTTTAAACACTAGTTAGCTCACATATAGCTATCTTTTGTCCTTCCTGGAGTTTACTTCGTGGCAGTTGATCCCTTTTACAGCTTTATTTACATTTTGTCCTGCCTGGAGTTTACTTCGTGGCAGTTGGTCGCTTTTACAGCTTTATTTACATTTCGTCCCGCCTGGAGTTTACTTCGTGGCGTTAATCATGTCCATATATATATATATATATATATTTACCACTTTTATATATTTACATTTCCGATCCCCCATGGAGTTTCTTCGCGGTGGTTGATTAAGTCTCAGATATATATATATATATATATATATATATATATATATATATATATATATATATTTACACTTTTATATATATAACTTCTTACTTGCTTTCCATACAAATTGCAGATGATCATGTGAGCGTAAGAATCATGTGATCACGAGTTCGATTTCTTCAATCTAGATTTGGTTCCCATGATGGACATTTTTCAGCTGTAAGCAGCTTGTACATTATTTTACAGTGTATGAATTTCCTTGGATGGTTGTCACGCCCATGAGGAGTTCGACACTACTATATATTATTTTCTCGAGAATGCTTCGCATCTCGAAAATAAAATCAAACAAGCCGGACATTTAATAATAAAATGGAAGTATCAAAGGCCTCGATTACTTTTGAGCACAGGGTTTGAAAAACCTCTTTTACAAAACTTCATTGCTAAATCTTGATTAAAACTGAATTTTCCTATAAAATTCAAACCTTGTGTATATAGGTGCGAGCGAGGCCTCGCACTACTTCCTAATAATTGCACATTGATCCACACACACACACACATTCATATAACAATTTCTTTGAAAAGTGGCGGTCACCATGGTAACATGGATGTCGGTGGGTGCCTAACACCTTCCCTCCACATAATCAAGCCCCCGAACCCAAAATGAATCTCGGTTTCACAGACCCATTTAGCAGTGTCAAATCACTGGGTCAATGTGCAAACCTTTTTGGTTGCGTTGGTGCAACCAGTTAAATACACCAACTGGTGACTCTTAAAGTCCAATCGTCAACATTATACATGTCAGACCTTTTTCACTTGTTTTTTCAAACAAATCTAATATTAACCTAAGAACACCGCCAAACAAGTAACGAAAAGGGACACTCAAAAATCCCAACGTCGACAGTGGATAGATTGACAAAATCTGCACACTTTTTGCTAATAAAGATTAGATTTAATCTTGATCAGCTGGCAAAACTATACGTTAAAGAGATCATCTTAAGACATGGAGTTCCAGTGTCAATTGTATTAGACAGAGATCCAAGGTTCACATCAAATTTCTGGAAGAGACTACAAGAATGCATGGGAACACAATTGAAGATGAGCACAGCGTATCATCCGCAAACTGATGGGCAAAGGGAAAGAACGATCCAGACGCTTGAAGATATGCTCAGAGCGTGCATCATGGATTTCAAAGGAAGCTGGGATGATCATCTACTGTTGGTGGAATTTGCATACAACAGTTACCACGCAAGCATTGGTATGCCATCATACGAGGCGTTATACGGCAAGAAGTGCAGAACTCCACTATGCTGGGATGAAGTTGGAGAACAGCAACTGTTAGGCCCAGAACTGGTTCAGCAGACCACTGAAGTTGCCAAACTCATCAGAGCAAGATTGGTAGCTGCTCAAGATCGACAGAAAAAGTTATCTGATCAACGCAGATAGAGTCGTGAGTTTGAAGCAGAAATTTCGTGTTCCTGAAAGTTTCTCCTTGGAAGGGGAAGATTCATTTCAGCAAGAAAGGAAAACTCAGCCCGAGGTTTTTTAGACCTTTCAAAACTCTACGAAGAGTGGGAGAGGTGGCTTACGAAGTAGCTTTACCTCTAGAATTAAAGCATGTGCACAATGTTTTTCATGTGTCGGTGTTACAACCTTATAAACCCGATTACAAGTATGTGATTGAGTATGAACCGTTGCAGTTCAGTAAGGATTTATCTTACGAAGAGATTCCTATCCAGATAGTTGACAGAAAAGTACAAGTGCTCAGAAATAAAGTGATACCTTCTGTGAAAGTGATATGGAGAAACCACAATGTCGAAGAGGCTACGTGGGAACTTGAAGCTGATACGATGAAAAATTACCCTGAGTTATTTGTTTAGTCTATGTCTTCGATTCTGGGAACAAAATCTTTGTAAGTAGGGGAGAATGTGAAGATTTGATTGTTTGAATTGTGATTCCGGGGACAGAATCCTTGTAAGGAGGGAAGGATCTAACGATCAAAAATTTTAAAGTGTAATTTAAATATTTATTGAGTTATATAAATATTATTTGAGGTGTTTATTGTTAAATAAATATTTTATTGATGTGATGGTTGATGAATCTAAATGTATTAGAGAATTTTCTAAATTAAATTAATTTATAAATTAGAGGTTTGTATTATAACATGAGGGATTATGTTGTTGTGTTAATGTAATAATTTAGATGATATGTTAAATTATTAAATAAAGTTATAATAAAAATTATAATTTGGTGATATTTGCTAAATGGCTATATTTAATTAAAATATAGTATGTGATTAATTTAATGGGTTAATGTTGGATATGAAAATAATATGTGATTATAGTTTATAAACTAAAGTATTTATTAAAATAAATTCAAAAGGATTTAAATTAGTTTTTGTCAAACAAGGCTTAAGCATTTTTAATTCTTTAAAATTTAAATGGTTTGCCAAACAAGCCTTAGGGCTTTTGATATTTCTAATTTTTGAAATTAAAATAAATAATATAAATAAAATAAAATAAATAATAAATATAATGTATTTATGTTATACACGTTATTTTGATAACTGATGATGGCTATTAAGGCCATATCAGTTTTGTGGTTTTTTTATGTTACGCATACTAGCTATCAAAGGTTTCATTCTAGTTGTGCTAGGCAATAGAGAGAATTGAGAGTTGAGAAAATTTGAGAGAAAGCTTAGGGTTTTCAAGCAATTCCAGTTGGTTAGCCAGAATTACACGCTAATTGAAGGTATTTTCACAACCTTAGAGTTATATATGCGTGTATATGTATTTCACGACAAGTATTTTCTCATGTTCTATTATAAGCAATTGTTGAAGTGTGGATTTATATAGTTGATAATTGCAATTATATATGGTTATAATGCTAGAATTTATGTCATATAGGGTAATCGCATGTTAATTTTCGATTAACAGTGAAAGAATTTTTTTTCAGTGTTTATGTTCTTCATATAGTCTAAGTAAGTATCAATTTTAATGGCCAAGTTGTATGTGAAAATGTTAATTGAGTTTTGTTTATGCTAGTTCAATGATATACGAGCATAATGTAATTTGAATGGAGTGATTTGGCCAAATAATGAATTCATAGTGATGATTTTCTAGGATGAATATCAAAAATGGAGTTTTATATGAAAAATATGAAAATTGAGAAATTAAAATAGTTTTAGTTGTTGTTAAATTGTGCTAAGTGGTTGATTATGCGAGCAATCATGTTTATGATAGTTGTATATTTATTTTACATGTTATTATCACTGTTTGGTGGGTGAAATTTGTGTTTGTTGGGCTAAAGTCGGCTATTGTTCATTAGCCTTCTCTGCGTCTGTCCCTAACACCGACAAGCTGGCAATGCCCTGCCGATCCCAAGTTTTGTATGGCAGCAATTGCCACCTACACCTCGTTTGAGATTCTGGTTTCTGCTATTGTTGTAGATTTGAGATAGCATCATAATATGGTCTGAAACTATGCTAGCATGTTAAATGGGTAATGTTAAGGTTAACATAACATAGTGAATTATGGTTAGTAAGTTCAAAGTTGCAAAAATGATTAGTAAGTCGAGATCACGTTATGTAATAATTTAGTATACATAATGAACATTAGACAAGTGTTGCGAAGTTAAACACTTAGAGTTTCTGAAATGTGAATGCTAATGAACATGTTATGATATGTTAGCATGTCTAATAGGTATTGTGGTTCTAAAATCATGTGTAGGTGATCATGAGTTTAACTTTATTGCTTACGCTCAAGGCAAGTTTTCTAACTCTATATTTATATTAAGCAAGTCTCTAGATTCTATCTGTTACATTGAGAAAGTTTCTTAATTTTCGTTGAGCTAGTTCCATTATTACATTATGAAGCTTTATTCTTTGATTGAGCAAGCTTTCTATTTCAACTGTTGATTGAATAAATCAATCGTCCTAGTTCATTTGAACTTACTTTAACTCTAATGTTATTTAAATTCTATTATTGTATAATGAACGCAGCTTTTGGATTCTCGTTTCTATTATTGTACTGTTTTAACCCTTGCATGAATTTAATACCATGTTGGGCAAGGTTTTAGTTTCCAGCTTGCTATTAGTTGTTGTACATTCAGTAAAATCATTTCCAATGTTATAAGACTCTAACCTTAGCTTATTTATTGTTCAAGCAAAGGTTAACCATTTTAGTCATTTTATTGAATACTTATGCTCTATAGTTATTTCAAGTATTAGTTTGATATGTGTCACCAGTTTATTTATGATTTTCAATTGTTCTATGTTATGTTATGATTATCAAACACTATTGATTCAACTAGTCCTATAGTTGATGTTCGTTGAACTTTAAATTACCTTTGATAGCTTATCCAAACCAAACTTTCTTTGGTGCGGACTTGTACTCTAAATACTGAGATGAACAACCCTATTATTATTAGGGGTTAACTTACGCATAGCGTTAATGTGGCGACCCCAAATCCAGGTACTTGAAACCTGAACTCGGTTCTCCCCGATACCATTTCTTTAAGCTGAATAATACTAAATAATAATACATTCAAACTTAATTTACATACATCAAAGTTTACTTCCCAGTGCACGTGACCTTCAAATACATTCCTTACAATACTTGAATAGATACCAATACAACTATAACCATTAACTCATAATACACACTTATTCGATCAAATTTCCCTTTTCCTTTGTTCGTGCTCGAGCCTTCAAAGTTGCTTCATATATAACTCGAAAACATTTAATTTAAGCAAGGATGAGCATTTAAGTGCCCGTAAAAGTAATAGCAATTATATATAAGTTTGAAAGAATATAAGTATTCTCTTTACATAACACTTCTACAACGAATTGAAAGTTGTGAAGTAATCAGACTCGATAAAAAATTCACATAACAACTCTCTTTCAAATTCTTTAAATTTGGCTCGCTCTACCCTTGAATAGGGTTTAAGAAACATATTATGAACATTCTTTTCATTTTTGAAAAGGTTTAGCGGAATTCTATCCTCAAACCGTCATAACTTACTTAGCACGGAGGGTGATCAAATTTCATTGTACTCAGATTGATCAATACTACATAACTTGAACGAAATTCATCGCTTTCACTCTATCCGCCTTTAGCAAAAATCTTCCCATATAGGGATGTTCATACATGCCCGGTTCCAAACCCAAGGTTTTAATCTTGCTCAACAATAATATGTAATTCAACATATATATACGGGTAATTGACAAAGGTGTATCAACATGTGAATAAATGCCATGATTATCCAAGTGGGGACACTTGTATAACCATTTATAGAAATCAATGAATGTAATATATATCCGAGCTAACATGTCGATAATCAAAGAGTACATAATCTGTACAGGGATAGAATAATTCTGAAACTTCTTACTCATGTCCATTGCATAAAGGAAATGCAAAGGTAAGATACTTGCCTGATTCGCTGATTACAAATCTCAACTTAGATTTTATCTCTTTATGACAACCTATCAATAATCGATCATTCGCTCGATTAGAACAATATATCTTAACACATAGTATCGCTTATTACAACAAAGACATAGTCTAATCACATAATCACAAAGGATCATACTTTTAGTTTATATTCTATACTTGAAATATTTTTATACATTTTTCAAATATCTCATCCATGCTCTTACATTAGTCTTTTTTTTTTTTTATAAGGTCCGACATTTGTTTGCATTATCGACAAATTTTTTATCGGGTAAATACCGAGTCTAAGACTCTTATTCTATACCTCAACATCTCAGAAATATCGTACATCTTATTTTTAATCATTTTCGCAATTTCCGTAAATTGAAAAATTTAAAATAATTCAAATCATCACTAAAGGGCCTATAGTGATATAATCACATTATATAGGTGTTCTTCTTCAAATTCGTAACTTCATAATCGGCTCTCAAGTCACTAGTTTGGCCATTATAACTTTCAAATATCTAATCATAATTAAATGATTTAAACATTAAACAATTCCATTATCATTAATAGTTTAATTAATACTAAACTATTAATGAAACCATCGCTAAAATATAAAAGTTATTTATAATAACTCAAACTATTTTTAAAACATTTATATTACCTAAATAATTACCATTAATATTTAAATATTAATGTACTATTTATCCAAATATTAAAAGTCATTAATTATAACTTAAAATATTTTTAAATCCTTAATATCCTCTTTAAATGGTTTTTAAATAAGTAAAACCATTTTAAACTATTTATTTAATATTAATCATTAAATAAACTAAATATCATTAATATTATCTTAATATCATTAATATTTAATTATTAATAAAATTATCATTTAAATATTAAAAGTTATATTTTATAACTTAAAATATTTTTAAATACCTTATTTTCATTTAAAATGATTTTTATAATATTAAAATCATTTTTAAACTAAATTATTTAATATAATCATTAAATAACTTTAATATCATTAATAATTATTAATTAATGAAATTCATCACAAAATATTAAAAGTCATCACAAATAACTCATTTACATAATCAATTCCAAGCCAAAATAAACATAGTAAACTAACTAGTTTATTAACAACACTAACTAAACTTCAAAAATTCAAACTATAACTAACAATTAAAAATAATAACATTACAAAAATTAAATAAGAAATATACCCTAAATACTTAATTCCACAGATCTAATACGCACTTCCACGCCAAAATTTAACTAAGGAGATCTTTATAAAAGTTCTCCCACAACAAAGCCTTTCTCAAAAATTGGAGGCCTTATTGTTGGTGAATGAAACAAAGGCCAAGCCCTTCTATTTATAGGTTTAGAAAATGGTGAAGTTCTCAATTTAGTCGATGTGAGACTTGGTTTATACTAATTTTTCAATAGCTCACTTTATGCATTTTCTAACGCATTGCTCATAACTCCGATTAATCTGATTTTTGGATATGTTATACATGGTATGTAAGACTATTTTTAAAAATACTGAATTACCCAATTCGGGTTCATTAGGTAGCCCAAACAAAGGCCAAAAGTGGACGTTTATAATAGCTTTTCAATCTCGTTTCAGCTTTTAGCCTCTTTCGCTAAAAACAAATATAACTCTTTTCATTTTAAAACATTTTTGAGCGATTCTTGAGCCCACGCTAAGCTAAATTCTGGGGCTACAACTTTTATTCTTTGACCATTTCCAAATTCCGAACACATCAGCCCAGAAATTCCGTTCAAATGGACTGCACCGCACTTGTTGGGAAGTTTTGACACTACTACTTTGAAATGTCATAACTCTCTCCTCCGATATCGGATTTAGTCCGTTTCAGAGTTTATGGAAAGCTTATTCGGTGTAATATAACATACCAAAAGCCCAGACCTTTTAAAGCACAAAAAGTGGACGAGAATGCCCCATTACAGATCGCCTAAAAACAGTTTATCATGATCTCCACAACCATGTTTGACCATCTATAACTTCTAATCTATACATGATATGGACTTGATTCTTTTTGAAAAATAAAAACCACATATCAGGCTACACATAACAACTTTTGAAGAACAAAACTCATGATCGAGCAAAGAGTTATGGCCTCTGACATTTGGTGAAAAAAATAATGTAATTCGCTTTTTCCAACTTGCTTAAATCTTCAATTGATAAGGCACTTTGATGTTATGGGTCTTTGATTTATCAACCCATATCATCAATTAACATTCTATTACACAACTTTAAACACTCAATTGCATCAAATAACATCGAATCAAAGGATTTCTAGGTTTAGTGTTCTTATACCCTTTTTGCCAAAAATTCTTGATTATTGCTTCTGATTTGTTATGGGTGATGGTTGGGCTTTGTTTAAGAGTGTATGGGCAATCTTGTACAAGGCAATTAAATGTAATATTTAATCACTAGATTTAATTCTTATAATTTACCAATTAACTTCTATCCTTTGGTAAATTAAAACACTTATACAAGAATATCGAAATTAAACCCTAGAATTAAAATTAGGGTTTCTCAACGCCATCAATTAGGGTTTCTAATCGACCATTAGTGGTTCTTTAATTATCTCGTGTATGTTACTAACACGCCATTACTGCTTTCTAATTTCAACCTGTTAGGGTTATAATAATTAGGGTTTGTCCTAATTATCGACGTTTACGCAAGTAATTAGGGTTTCTTCTAATTACCGATATTCTTATTCACAAGAATTTCATATACACAACTACTACTCGTAAATATCCCATAACCGAGTTTAATAATTAGGTTTCACAAAGACGGTAATATCCTATGACCTAATTGACCGCCATTGCTCAATATTATCTCGTCTTCAAGACATACCCAAAGACATAATTATGGTAATCGTAAAATAATATAATATTATTATTCTCATCTCTTGATCACAATCCCAATCCGTGGTTTGGATCTCATGTCCCGACTTATTCTTCGTACACATCATCAATAATCAAGTTAAAATAATTAACTTAAATATTATGAACAATTCATATAATAAAATATTTATTATATAAATCTAATTATCACATCATATATTATTTCCAATCATGTTTTCATGGAAAATAATTAATAAAAACATTTCTAACATAAAATTTATTACCATATAATTTGTGGTAATTAATAATTCCAAAATTATTTCTAATTTTTCAAGTAATAAATGTATTCGCATTTATCGCTCACTTTACTTGACACTTAGTCTCGCTATTAAATAAATAAAAAAAAATTATTCGCAAAATTTCTTATTTATTTTATATAGAAAATCTCGAGTTATTACATTCACCTCCTTTATAAGGATTCCGCCCCTAATCACCGCTTTAAAAACTCATATGCGTATGGGTACATAGCATATAATCATTGTAGATGAGATCTCGATCATACTTGATCGAATCGATCTTTAATTATTCATCATAACACTTGTCTCATCCGATTAAGCGTAAATATAAGATATATAAGTTATTCAAATAAGACTGGAGTTCTATTTCCAAATGCCACCGTATCCTCGGACCGCTATGTTGTAAACCCTGAGTTGCTTTCATTGGGTTATCGGGTTGTGTTTGGTCCTCAAATTGCTAACGCCCCACCGCTTCTCCCCGTGGTTACGCTCCCCGCCTCCATTCCCTCGTGTGACAGCTCACCTTATGCTCAATCGATCCACATATGAAGCATCCACCGATCATCCTTGAGTTGGGGCAAATGGGAGAGATATGACCTCTCGCCCGCACTTGTAGCATACAAACTTGCCCTTCGTATTACACTCGCCAGAGTGATTCTTCCCAGCTTCTCTTGCACCGCACTACCGCTTTTTTATATCTTCCTCGCTTACTTGAATTTTCTCGTAAAATTCCTCATTCTTTTCTCACCCCTATTCCCACTACTACTTTCTATCTTTACTGCTCCTCCCGACTTGCTTTTTGTTCTTCTTCTCCTTATGGTAGAGGCTCATGGCCTCACTTCCCTGCTCAAAGAATGATAGCCTTCTCCATGAGTGTTGTAAAAGTATTGATTTGCAAGATCGACACCTTATTGTAGAGCCGTGGTTTTAAGCCCACCAAATCTCCTCGCCTTCCTAGCCTCAGATCCACTTGATGTGGAGCAAACCTAGCCAACTCATTAAATTTTATGGATACTCGCAATATACCATGTTATCCTCGCTTTAACTCCGTGAATCTCACCTCCATTCTAGATCGTGATACTAATAGAGAGATAATTTTCAAAAATAAATCCTTAAACTTATCCCAAGTAATTTCTTCTTCTCCCCGCCTCGAGTCTTATTTGCCTCCCACCAAAAGTTAGCTTCCCTTTCATCATATAAGTGGAAAAAGCGGTCTTTTGCCCTCATCTACTTTTTTAGCGATTACGAACGGCTTCTCTATCTCGTTCACCCAAGTCTAGGCTTCTATAGGGTCACCGATCCTCTCTCATTTCGTGGTCCTACTACTTTGAAGTCTTTGAATTTTGCCAAGCGATTGTCCGGGTCGGGTTTCAGAATCGGTGTTCCTCATCAGATAGCCCGAAGCTACCATGTTTGCAAAGTTTTGCATCGCCTCCGGGCCGCTGCCTCAAAGATTAGTAGATTCTTCTATCCTTTGGTTTCGAGTTTGACGCTCTTGACGGCATATCCGTTAAATAAAACCATAAATTATACCTTTACATTTTAAACCTTATTGCATAAGATTAATGTATTAAACTCGCTTTATTTCTCAAACTTAGATTCATATTCATTTATCGAATATTTACACAAAGACATCCTACTTTTAATCAACAACTATCCCTTTGTGACTACGAAAAGTCTGGATTTAAAATCTTAACCAACATAAAAGTTAAAAATAGTTCATTACTTATCACACATATTACATACATAACCCATACTACTTATTTACTGCCTTTTTCTGACATTCATTCGCCGATGTCCTTCCATCCCACAATTAAAACATCCACCTTTCTTATAGTGGGAAACGAGGAGAGGTGTGTCCTTCACGGATGTGTCGCTGAGGCTCCATCCGTCAATTTGGATTTTGAGCTTATCCTCGCTTCTTCCATTGTTTCCATTAATGCCTCGACGATCAACTTTTCTATCTCCCACAACCTTTCCAATGAAGAAACCTTGTTCTCCAAATCTCGCACCTCCGCTGATGCTTGAGCAGCTTCAACTTTAGTGTCTCAATCACTATCTGTCAAATCCAACATTTCGGATCTGATGCTACGCTTTTTCCATGATAGCCACCTCGTCCGATTTGGGTTCCTAGTGAGCTTCTATTTCATCTGTTGGCCTCAATATTAGCTCTCTGGGTGTGAATATGATCCTTCTTATTCCACATATCTTTCTCACCGTACATCTACATACATAAGTTACCCCGATTAATATATAGTATATATACACAAAGAATCAAGAGTTCTATATACGTTGTCTCTTATTTTGATTGACGATAAATTTATTCAATTCTCATCAACGCCTATCTCTCGCCGAAGGCGCCCATCCACTCGCATCGAATCGCATGAAGGTGATGACTAAAGCCCGGTCCAAGGTATATATCCGTGTCTTTGGCTTCTATTTCAACCTTCAACCGCCTTATCTAAATATCTCCTCTCTACTCCAACCTCCTCATAACTCTCGCTTAACTCTATCTGTGCTTACAACATTCACACATATCATCACATGCTACCCAATACACCTCTCACAAGAGTAAAAGTTTTCAAATTGTGCCGAGGGGTCATATAGACTATGAACACATAGTTTTAACTCAGATTCATACCGCAAAAACAAAAACATTACCCGGTATGTTTACAATCACAAAGAAGGTAAACTACCATTAATAGTACTTTTAGGTGATTAGCCTATTGTACCCTACGCCATGCATAACGATTAATCATACCTAGCTAATATTTACGCCATTAGATTGGATCATTTATCCAAACAACATTGTTCACCTCACCTTATCATAGGATTCCGCACTCAAACAATTTGGTTCGGGAAATTTCTTTCAATGAACACTTAGAGTTTTCATAAACATTAGTCTAGCCGATTCAAATAGCATAGACTCATATCAATAATTCAATTCAATCAATTATTTAGATGTAGCCAAACCCCGCTGGCAAATTAAACTTTTTGAAAACATTTTCGAGAATGACGCCATGATGCCGCATCAGATTAATAATCCGCTGAGGATGCCATTCATTGTATGACTTTGTCATAACACATCATACAATAGTGGAACAACGACTTCAAAGTCAAATTCACACTAAGTATTCCTCAGATTTACAACTCCATCACATTTTTATCATCTCTCGCACTCAAAGTTACATGGTACATGAGTGATAATTAAAAACAAATTTTGATATTTCAAATCATTTGCGCTTAGCCAAAATAAGTAGCATAGACCGTATTTTAAACCGCTTTCAAAAATGATTACGAGTCTACATTTTTGTTTTCAAAAGCACATAGTGCGATTTAGCTTGATGTCAAAAATTTTGAGTTTAGCATAGCTAGGAGTTTAGGAAAACCTAACACCTTCACTAAAAAAATCATTTACTTAACAATCTATCTGCTCCTCGTAATCCATAACACTCCATTCACACAAAACTATACCCAGCTTCATCAAACCACACTTATGAGTTCATAAATTGCCACAATCATATGAGTTTAAGAACTTATCCTAGTCGCACCTTTCAAGGCCCATTCACGAGGGGTTCATAAACATTTCATATAATTATGAGTCAAGAATGTCTCATAGGTATGAGTTTTAAGAACTCGAACTTAATCTTATATTCTCTATCTATGACCCATTCACCGTTATACACCGAGAATGGAGTCATCCTCTTAATGTGCATATAACAAATAGCGCCGATTACGTACATTTCAATGATTATCGCTGCGTAAACTAAGTGGTTTTTACACCAAGTACAATTCAAATCCCCATACGAAGAATCATACAACTCAAATTACCGGCACATGAGTCCTCAATTGAATCCCCATCTAACACTAACCCCATTCTCCATACGAATTTAATTCAGATTTATAATTCTCTTCCGGATCTGCACTAATTGATAGTATAATTCATACACAAAGAATCTTGTCAGAAACTTTCCAATCATCGATTGATTCCTTCCGTCATTATAGCCTTTATCGATCATCACGGTTGATCTCATCGTATATATTACGATTTAGTTCTATATCTTGATCGCTTTATTTTACGATCTCTCATAATCGCACTTTCAAATTTTTAGACTCAATCTATTCCCCACTATTGTTTAACTTTATAATCGTAGTTAGGGAACTCCGTGTTTTTTTACACTCGCCGAGATTCATCTTTTAATCTTATCGACCAACTAACTCTATATGAGTTAATATTTATCCTAATCATTGCGGTTATTAGTCTCGTATTTCCTACCTAAGCTTCATAACCAACAAATTTTGATACCAACCTCGTGGATTACCCCAAATCCAGTACTTGAAACCCGAACTCCTGCTTCTCCACGATACCATTTCTTTAAGTCAATAATACTAAATAATAATACATTCAAACTTAATTTACATACATCAAAGTTTACTTCCCTGTGCACGTGACCTTCAAATACATTCCTTACAATACTTGAATAGATACCAATACAACTATAACCATTAACTCATAATACACACTTATTCGATCACCTTTTCTTTTCCTTTGTTCGTGCTCGAGCCTTCAAAGTTGCTCATACATAATCGAAAACATTTAATTTAAGCAAGGATGAGCATTTAAGTGCCCAAAGAAGTAATAGCAATTATATATAAGTCGAAAGAATATAAGTATTCTCTTTACATAACACTTCTACAACGAATTGAAAGTTGTGAAGTAATCAGACCGATAAAAAATTCACATAACAACTCTCTTTCAAATTCTTTAAATTTGGCTCGCTCTCTACCCTTGAATAGGGTTTAAAAAACATACTATGAACATTCTTTTCATTTTCAAAAGGTTTAGCGAATTCTATCCTCAAACCATTATAACTTACTTACACGGAGAGGGTGATCACCCTTCATTGATCCTCAGACGATCAATACTACATAACTTGAACGAAATTCATCGCTTCACTCTATCCGCCTTTATGCAAAAATCTTCCCATATAGGGATGTTCATACATGCCGGTTCCAAACCCAAGGTTTTAATCTTGCTCAACAATAATATGTAATTCAACATATATATACGTAATCGACAAAGGTGTATCAACATGTGAATAAATGCTATGATTATCCAAGTGGGGACACTTGTATAACCATTTATAAAATCAATGAATGTAATATATATCCGAGCTAATATGTCGATAATCAAAGAGTACATAACTGCATGGATAGAAGAATAATTCAAACTTCTTACTCATGTCCATCAGATAAAGGAAATGCAAAGGTAAGATATCTTGCTCGATTCACCGATTACAAATCTCAACTTAGATTTTATCTCTTTATCACAACCTATCAATAATCGATCATTCGCTCGATTAGAACAATATATCTTAACACATAGTATCGCTTATTACAACAAAGACATAGTCTAATCACATAATCACAAAGGATCATACTTTTAGTTTATATTCTATACTTGAAATATTTTTATACATTTTTCAAATATCTCATCCATGCTCTTACAAGAGTCTTTTCTTTCTTTTATAAGGTCCGACATTTGTTTGCATTGCATCGACAAATTTTATCGGCAAATACCGAGTCTAAGACTCTTATTCTATACCTCAACATCTCAGAATATCGACATCTTATTTTTAATCATTTTCGCAATTTCCGTAAATTGAAAAATTTAAAATAATTCAAATCATGTACTAAAGGGCCTATAGTGATATAATCATTATTATAGGTGTTCTTCTTCAAATTCGTAACTTCATAATCGGCTCTCAAGTCACTAGTTTGGCCATTATAACTTTCAAATATCTAATCATAATTAAATGATTTAAACATTAAACAATTCCATTATCATTAATAGTTTAATTAATACTAAACTATTAATGAAACCATCGCTAAAATATAAAAGTTATTTATAATAACTCAAACTATTTTTAAAACATTTATATTACCTAAATAATTACCATTAATATTTAAATATTAATGTACTATTTATCCAAATATTAAAAGTCATTAATTATAACTTAAAATATTTTTAAATCCTTAATATCCTCTTTAAATGGTTTTTAAATAAGTAAAACCATTTTAAACTATTTATTTAATATTAATCATTAAATAAACTAAATATCATTAATATTATCTTAATATCATTAATATTTAATTATTAATGAAATTATCATTTAAATATTAAAAGTTATATTTTATAACTTAAAATATTTTTAAATACCTTATTTTCATTTAAAATGATTTTTATAATATTAAAATCATTTTTAAACTAAATTATTTAATATAATCATTAAATAACTTTAATATCATTAATAATTATTAATTAATGAAATTCATCACAAAATATTAAAAGTCATCACAAATAACTCATTTACATAATCAATTCCAAGCCAAAATAAACATAGTAAACTAACTAGTTTATTAACAACACTAACTAAACTTCAAAAATTCAAACTATAACTAACAATTAAAAATAATAACATTACAAAAATTAAATAAGAAACATACCCTAAATACTAATTCCACACAGATCGATACGCACTTCCACGCCAAAATTTAACTAAGGAGATCTTTATAAAAAAGTTCTCCCACAACAAAAGCCTTTCTCAAAAATTGAGGCCTTATTGTTGGTGAATGAAACAAAGGCCAAGCCCTTCTATTTATAGGTTTAGAAAATGGTGAAGTTCTCAATTTAGTCGATGTGAGACTTGGTTTATACTAATTTTTCAATAGCTCACTTTATGCATTTTCTAACGCATTGCTCATAACTCCGATTAATCTGATTTTTGGATATGTTATACATGGTATATAAGACTATTTTTAAAAAATACGAATTACCCAATTCGGTTCATTAGGTAGCCCAAATAAAGGCGGCCAAAAGTGGACGCTTTATAACAGCTTTTCAATCTCGCTTCAGCTTTACCTCTTTCGCTAAAACACCATAACTCTTTCATTTTAAAACATTTTTGAGCGATTCTTGAGCCCACGCCAAGCTAACTTCTGGGGCTACAACTTTTATTCTTTGACCATTTCCAAATTCCGAACACATCAGCCCAGAAATTCCGTTCAAATGGATCGCACTGCACTTGTTGGGAAGTTTTGACACTACTACTTTGAAATGTCATAACTCTCTCCTCCGATATCGGATTTAGTCCGCTTTGAGTCTATGGAAAGCTTATTCGTGTAATATAACATACCAAAAGCCCAGACCTTTAAAGCACAAAAGTGGACGAGAATGCCCCATTACAGATCGCCTAAAAATAGTTTATCATGATCTACACAACCATGTTTGACCATCTATAACTTCTAATCTATACATGATATGGACTTGATTCTTTTTGCAGATTAAAACCACATATCAAAGCTACACATAACAACTTTTGAAGAACAAAACTCATGATCGAGCAAAAGAGTTATGGCCTCCTACATTTGGTGAAAAAAATAATGTAATCTTGCTTTTTCCAACTTGCTTAAATCTTCAATTGCAGGCACTTTGATGTTATGGGTCTTTGATTTATCAACCCATATCATCAATTAACATTCTATTACACAACTTTAAACAATCAATTGCATCAAATAACATCGAATCAAAGGATTTCTAGGTTTAGTGTTCTTATACCCTTTTTGCCAAAAATTCTTGATTATTGCTTCGATTTGTTATGGGTGATGGTCAGGCTTTTGTTTAAGAGTGTATGGGCAATCTTGTACAAGGCAATTAAATGTAATATTTAATCACTAGATTTAATTCTTATAATTTACCAATTAACTTCTATCCTTTTGGTAAATTAAAACACTTATACAAGAATATCGAAATTAAACCCTAGAATTAAAATTAGGTTTCTCAACGCCATCAATTAGGGTTTCTAATCGACCATTAGTGGTTCTTTTAATTATCTCGTATGTTACTAACACACCATTACTATTTCTAATTTCAACCTTGCTAGGGTTATAATAATTAGGTTTTGTCCTAATTATCGACGCATAACAAAGAATTAGGGTTTCTTCTAATTACCGATATTCTTATTCACAAGAATTTCATATACACAAATACTACTCGTAAATATCCCATAACCGAAGTTTAATAATTAGGGTTTCACAAAGACTAAGAATATCCTATGACCTAATCGACCGCCATCAATCAATATTATCTCGTCTCATATACATACCCAGAGATATAATTATGGTAATCAGAAAATCAATATAAATAATATAATATTATTATTCTCATCTCTTGATCACAATCCCAATCCAGGTTCGATCTCATGTCCGACTTATTCTTCGTACACACATCATCAATAATCAAGTTAAAATAATTAACTTAAATATTCTCGAACAATTCATATAATAAAATATTTATTATATAAATCTAATTATCACATCATATATTATTTCCAATCATGTTTTCATGGAAAATAATTAATAAAAACATTTCTACTTACGTAAATTTATTACCATATAATTTGTGGTAATTAATAATTCCAAAATTATTTCTAATTTTTCAAGTAATAAATGTATTCGCATTTATCGCTCACTTTACTTGACACTTAGTCTCGCTATTAAATAAAAAAAAAAAATTTATACGCAAAATTTCTTATTTATTTTATATAGAAAATCTCGAGTTATTACATTCACCTCCTTATAAGGATTCCGCCCCTAATCACCGCTTTAAAAACTCATATGCGTATGGGTACATAACATATAATCATCAGACGTAGATCTCGATCATACTTGATCGAATCGATCTTTAATTATTCATCATAACACTTGTCTCATCCGATTAAGGTAAATATAAGATATATAAGTTATTCAAATAAGACTGAGTTCTATTTCCAATGCCACCGTATCCTGGACCGCCATGTTGTAAACCCTGAGTTGCTTTCATTGGGTTACCGTTGAGTTTTGGTCCTCAAATTGCTAACGCCCCACCGCTTCTCCCCGTGGTTACGCTCCCGCCCATTCCCTCTCGTGGATGCTTCTCACCTTATGCTCAATGATCCACATATGAAGCATCCATCGATCATCCTCGAGTTGGGGCGCTTGGGAGAGATATGACCCTCTTGCCCGCACTTGTAGTATACAAACTTGCCCTTCGTGACACTCGCCAGAGTGATTCTTCCCGCAGCTTCTTGCACCGCACTACCCCGCTTTTTTATATACCTTCCTCGCTTTACTTGCATTTTCTCGTAAAATTCCTCATTCTTTTCTCACCCCTATTCCCACTACTACTTTCTATCTTTACTGCTCCTCCCGACTTGCTTTTTGTTCTTCTTTTCCTTATGGTAGAGGCTCATGGCCTCACTTCCCTGCTCAAAGAATGATAGCCTTCTCCATGAGTGCCGTAAAAGTATTGATTTGCAAGATCGACACCTTATCAGAGAGCCAGGTTTTAAGCCCACCAAATCTCCTCGCCTTCCTAGCCTCTCAGATCCACTTGATGTGGAGCAAACCTAGCTAACTCATTAAATTTTATGCATACTCCGCAATACCATGTTATCCTCGCTTTAACTCCGTGAATCTCACCTCCATTCTAGATCGTGATACTAACAGAGAGATAGTTTTCAAAAATAAATCCTTAAACTTATCCCAAGTAATTTCTTCTTCTCCTCGCCTTTTAGTCTTATTTGCCTCCCCACCAAAAGTTAGCTTCCCTTTCATCATATAAGTGGCAAAAGCGGTCTTTTGCCCTCATCTACTTTTTTAGCGATTACGAACGGCTTCTCTATCTCTGCTCACCCAAGTCTAGGCTTCTATAGGTCACCGATCCTCCTCAATTCGTGGTCCTACTATTTTGAAGTCTTTGAATTTTGCCAAGCGATTGTCTGGCCGGTTTCCCGAAATCGTGTTCCTCACAGATAGCCCGAAGCTACCATGTTTGCAAAGTTTTGCATCGCCTCCGGCCGCTGCTCCTCAAAGATTAGTAGATTCTTCTATCCTTTGGTTTCGAAGTTTGACGCCTCGACTTTAGATTATCCGTTAAATAAAACCATAAATTATACCTTTACATTTTAAACCTTATTGCATAAGATTAATGTATTAAACTCGCTTTATTTCTCAAACTTAGATTCATATTCATTTATCGAATATTTACACAAAGACATCCTCGCTTTTAATCAACAAATATCCTTTTGTGACTACGAAAAGTTCTGGATTTAAAATCTTAACCAACATAAAAGTTAAAAATAGTTCATTACTTATCACACATATTACATACATAACCCATACTACTTATTTACTAAAGCCTTTTCTCTGACATTCATTCGCCGATGTCCTTCCATCCCACAATTAAAACATCCACCTTTCTTATATAATGGGAACGAGGAGAGGTGTGTCCTTCACTTTTGATGTGTCGCTTGAGGCTCCATCCGGTCAATTTGGATTTTGAGCTTATCCTCGCTTCTTCCATTGTTTCCATTAATGCCTCGACGATCAACTTTTCTATCTCCCACAACCTTTCCAATGAAGAAACCTTGTTCTCCAAATCTCGCACCTCCGCTGATGCTTGAGCGCAGCCTTCAACTTTAGTGTCCGAATCACTATCCGTCAAATCCAACATTTCGATCCGATGCTACGCTTTTTCCATGATAGCCACCTCGTCCGATTTGGGTTCCTAGTGAGCTTCTATTTCATCCGTTGGCCTCAATATTAGCTCTCCTGGGTGTGAATATGATCCTTCTTATTCCACATATCTTTCTCACCGTACATCTACATACATAAGTTACCCCGATTAATATATAGTATATATACACAAAGAATCAAGAGTTCTATATACGTTGTCTCTTATTTTGATTGACGATAAATTTATTCAATTCTCATCAACGCCTATCTCTCGCCGAAGGCGCCCCATCCACTCAGCATCGAATCGCATGAAGGTGATGACTAAAGCCCGGTCCAAGGTATATATCCGTGTCTTTGGCTTCTATTTCAACCTTCAACTTTCTTATCTCAATATCTCCTCTCTCGCTCCAACCTCCCTCATAACTCCTAGGCTTAACTCTATTTGTGCTTACAACATTCACACATATCATCACATGCTACCCAATACACCTCTCACAAGAGTAAAAGTTTTCAAATTGTGCCGAGGGGTCATATAGACTATGAACACATAGTTTTAATTCAGATTCATACCAAGAAAACAAAACATTACCTCGTATGTTTACAATCACAAAGAAGGTAAACTACCATTAATAGTACTTTAGGTGATTAGCCTATTGTACCCCTCACGCCATGCATAACGATTAATCATACCTAGCTAATATTTACGCCATTAGATTGGATCATTTATCCAAACAACATTGTTCACCTCGCCTTATCATAGGATTCCGCACCAAACAATTTGGTTCGGGAAATTTCTTTCAATGAACACTTAGAGTTTTCATAAACATTAGTCTAGCCGATTCAAATAGCATAGACTCATATCAATAATTCAATTCAATCAATTATTTAGATGTAGCCAAACCCCGCTGCAAATTAAACTTTTTGAAAACATTTTCGAGAATGACGCCATGATGCCGCATCAGACAATAATCCGCTGAGGATGCCGCCATTGTATGACTTTGTCATAACACATCATACAATAGTGGAACAAATCGATTTCAGTCAAAATTCACACTAAGTATTCCTCATTTTTACAACTCCATCACATTTTTATCATCTCTCGCACTAAAGTTATACGGTACATGAGTGATAATTAAAACAAATTTTGATATTTCAAATCATTTATGCTTCAGCCAAAATAAGTAGCATAGACCGTATTTTAAACCGCTTTCAAAAATGATTACGAGTCTACATTTTTGTTTTCAAAAGCACATAGTGCGATTAGCTTGATGTCAAAAATTTTGAAGTTTAGCATAGCTAGAGTTTAGGAAAACCTAACACCTTCACTAAAAATCATTTACTTAACAATCTATCTGCTCCTCGTAATCCATAACACTCAATTCACACAAAACTATACCCAGCCATCAAACCACACTTATGAGTTCATAAATTGCCACAATCATATGAGTTTAAGAACTTATCCTAGTCGACCTTTTCAAGGCCCATTCACCGAGGGGTTCATAAACATTTCATATAATTATGAGTCAAGAATGTCTCATAGGTATGAGTTTTAAGAACTCGAACTTAATCTTATATTCTCTATCTATGACCCATCTACTCGTTATACACCGAGAATGGAGTCATCCTCTTAATGTGCATATAACAAATAGCGCATGATACGTACATTTCAATGATTATCGCGCTGTAAACTAAGTGGTTTTTACACCAAGTACAATTCAACTCCCATACGAAGAATCATACAACTCAAATTTACCACATGAGTCCTCAATTGAATCCCCATCTAACACTAACCCCATTCTCCATACGAATTTAATTCAGATTTATAATTCTCTTCGGATCTGTACTCAATTGATAGTATAATTCATACACAAAAATCTTGTCAGAAACTTTCCAATCATCGATTGATTCCTTCCGTCATTATAGCCTTATCAAATCACTTGGTGATCTCATCGTATATATTACGATTTAGTTCTATATCTTGATCGCTTTTATTTTACGATCTCTCATAATCGCACTTTCACCTTTTTTTAGACTATATCTATTCCCCACTATTGTTTAACTTTATAATCGAGTTAGGGAACTCGTGTCTTTACACTCACCGAGATTCATCTTTGAATCTTATCGACCAACTAACTCTATATATGAAGTTAATATTTATCCTAATCATTGCGGTTATTAGTCTCGTGTATTCCTACCTAAGCTTCATAACCAATGCCTTTTGATACCAACCTGTGATTTACCCCAAATCCAGTACTTGAAACCCGAACTCCTGCTTCTCCACGATACCATTTCTTTAAGTCAATAATACTAAATAATAATACATTCAACTTAATTTACATACATCAAAGTTTACTTCCCAGTGCACGTGACCTTCAAATACATTCCTTACAATACTTGAATAGATACCAATACAACTATAACCATTAACTCATAATACACACTTATTCGATCACCTTTCCTTTTCCTTTGTTCGTGTTCTCGAGCCTTCAAAGTTGCTCATACATAACTCGAAAACATTTAATTTAAGAAAGGATGAGCATTTAAGTGCCCAAAGAAGTAATAGCAATTATATATAAGTCGAAAGAATATAAGTATTCTCTTTACATAACACTTCTACAACGAATTGAAAGTTGTGAAGTAATCAGACCGATAAAAAATTCACATAACAACTCTCTTTCAAATTCTTTAAATTTGGCTCTCGCTCTACCCTTGAATAGGGTTTAAGAAACATACTATGAACATTCTTTTCATTTTCAAAAGGTTTAGCGGAATTCTATCCTCAAACCATCATAACTTACGCGCACGGAGGGTGATCACCCATTCATTGTACCTCAGATTGATCAATACTACATAACTTGAACGAAATTCATCGCTCACTCTATCCGCCTTTGGTAAAAATCTTCCCATATAGGGATGTTCATACATGCCCGGTTCCAAACCCAAGGTTTTTAATCTTGCTCAACAATAATATGTAATTCAACATATATATACTGTAATTGACAAAGGTGTATCAACATGTGAATAAATGCCATGATTATCCAAGTGGGGACACTTGTATAACCATTTATAAAAATCAATGAATGTAATATATATCCGAGCTAATATGTCGATAATCAAAGAGTACATAATCAGATAGGATAGAATAATTCAAACTTCTTACTCATGTCCATCAGATAAAGGAAATGCAAAGGTAAGATACTCACTCGATTCACCGATTACAAATCTCAACTTAGATTTTATCTCTTTATCACAACCTATCAATAATCGATCATTCGCTCGATTAGAACAATATATCTTAACACATAGTACCGCCTATTACAACAAAGACATAGTCTAATCACATAATCACAAAGATCATACTTTTAGTTTATATTCTATACTTGAAATATTTTTATACATTTTTCAAATATCTCATCCATGCTCTTACAAGAGTCTTTTCTTTCTTTTATAAGGTCCTACATTTGTTTGCAGATCGACAAACTTTTTTTATCGGCAAATAATTTAGTCTAAGACTCTTATTCTATACCTCAACATCTCAGAATATCGACATCTTATTTTTAATCATTTTCGCAATTTCCGTAAATTGAAAAATTTAAAATAATTCAAATCATTACTAAAGGGCCTATAGTGATATAATCATTACTTATAGGTGTTCTTCTTCAAATTCGTAACTTCATAATCTGGTTCTCAAGTCACTAGTTTGGCTTATTATAACTTTCAAATATCTAATCATAATTAAATGATTTAAACATTAAACAATTCCATTATCATTAATAGTTTAATTAATACTAAACTATTAATGAAACCATCGCTAAAATATAAAAGTTATTTATAATAACTCAAACTATTTTTAAAACATTTATATTACCTAAATAATTACCATTAATATTTAAATATTAATGTACTATTTATCCAAATATTAAAAGTCATTAATTATAACTTAAAATATTTTTAAATCCTTAATATCCTCTTTAAATGGTTTTTAAATAAGTAAAACCATTTTAAACTATTTATTTAATATTAATCATTAAATAAACTAAATATCATTAATATTATCTTAATATCATTAATATTTAATTATTAATGAAATTATCATTTAAATATTAAAAGTTATATTTTATAACTTAAAATATTTTTAAATACCTTATTTTCATTTAAAATGATTTTTATAATATTAAAATCATTTTTAAACTAAATTATTTAATATAATCATTAAATAACTTTAATATCATTAATAATTATTAATTAATGAAATTCATCACAAAATATTAAAAGTCATCACAAATAACTCATTTACATAATCAATTCCAAGCCAAAATAAACATAGTAAACTAACTAGTTTATTAACAACACTAACTAAACTTCAAAAATTCAAACTATAACTAACAATTAAAAATAATAACATTACAAAAATTAAATAAGAAACATACCCTAAATACTTAATTCCACAGACCTAATACGCACTTCCACGCCAAAATTTAACTAAGGAGATCTTTATAAAAAGTTCTCCCACAACAAAGCCTTTCTCAAAAATTGAGGCCTTATTGTTGGTGAATGAAACAAAGGCCAAGCCCTTCTATTTATAGGTTTAGAAAATGGTGAAGTTCTCAATTTAGTCGATGTGACTTGGTTTATACTAATTTTTCAATAGCTCACTTTATGATTTTCTAACGCATTGCTCATAACTCCATTAATCTGATTTTGGATATGTTATACATGGTATATAAGACTATTTTTAAAAATACGAATTACCCAATTCGGGTTCATTAGGTAGCCCAAACAAGGCGTCCAAAAGTGGACGTTTATAATAGCTTTTCAATCTCGTTTCAGCTTTACCTCTTTCGCTAAAACAAACCATAACTCTTTCATTTTAAAACATTTTTGAGCGATTCTTGAGCCCACGCTAAGCTAAATTATGGGCTACAACTTTTATTCTTTGACCATTTCCAAATTCAACACATCAGCCCAGAAATTCCGCTCAAATGGACTGCACCGCACTTGTTGGGAAGTTTTGACACTACTACTTTGAAATGTCATAACTCTCTCCTCCGATATCGGATTTAGTCCGCTTTGAGTTTATGGAAAGCTTATTCGTGTACTATAACATACCAAAAGCCCAGACCTTTTAAAGCACAAAAAGTGGACGAGAATGCCCCATTACAGATCGCCTAAAAATAGTTTATCATGATCTAACAACCATGTTTGACCATCTATAACTTCTAATCTATACATGATATGGACTTGATTCTTTTTGCGTATTAAAACCACATATCGTGCTACACATAACAACTTTTGAAGAACAAAACTCATGATCGAGCAAAGAGTTATGGCCTTTGACATTTGGTGAAAAAAAATAATAGAATCTTGCTTTTCCAACTTGCTTAAATCTTCAAATTGCAGCACTTTGATGTTATGGGTCTTTGATTTATCAACCCATATCATCAATTAACATTCTATTACACAACTTTAAACAATCAATTGCATCAAATAACATCGAATCAAAGGATTTCTAGGTTTAGTGTTCTTATACCTTTTTGCCAAAAAAATTTTGATTATTGCTTCCGATTTGTTATGGGTGATGGTCATTTTGTTTAAGAGTGTATGGGCAATCTTGTACAAGGCAATTAAATGTAATATTTAATCACTAGATTTAATTCTTATAATTTACCAATTAACTTCTATCCTTTGGTAAATTAAAACACTTATACAATAATATCGAAATTAAACCCTTGAATTAAAATTAGGGTTTCTCAACGCCATCAATTAGGGTTTCTAATTGACCATTAGTGGTTCTTTAATTATCTCGTGTATGTTACTAACACGCTATATTACTATTTCTAATTTCAACCTGATTAGGGTTATAATAATTAGGGTTTGTCCTAATTATCGACGCATGCAAGTAATTAGGGTTTCTTCTAATTACCGATATTCTTATTCACAAAGAATTTCATATACACAAATACTACTCGTAAATATCCCATAACCGAGTTTAATAATTAGGGTTTCACAAAGACGGTAATATCCTATGACCTAATCGACCGCCATTGCTCAATATTATCTCATCTCACACATACCCAAGAGACATAATTATGGTAATCAGAAAATAATATAATATTATTATTCTCATCTCTTGATCACAATCCCAATCCGTGGTTTGATCTCATGTCCCACTTATTCTTCGTACACATCATCAATAATCAAGTTAAAATAATTAACTTAAATATTCTCAACAATTCATATAATAAAATATTTATTATATAAATCTAATTATCACATCATATATTATTTCCAATCATGTTTTCATGGAAAATAATTAATAAAAACATTTCTAAGTTACGTAAATTTATTACCATATAATTTGTGGTAATTAATAATTCCAAAATTATTTCTAATTTTTCAAGTAATAAATGTATTCGCATTTATCGCTCACTTTACTTGACACTTAGTCTCGCTATTAAATAAATAAAAAAAATTTATTCAAAAATTTCTTATTTATTTTATATAGAAAATCTCGAGTTATTACTGTGCACAATACATTATACGTGAAGGGTTTATTCCCCATGAGAGAGTCCTTATAGTCTTATGATCATTAAAGTTGGAGTTGAAAGATTACTCATGCTTTCGTGGACATAGTTCATGGTCTTATGACCCTCAGTTATGTTTATTTCATATTTTGGATTTCAGTTCCTGACTAGCATTGTTAGAGTACTATTCAGTCTTGATGAGCCTATTATTGGCAGATATTATTATCATACTCCTGTTGATTCATTGTTATATTCAGTGAGCAATTATTTTGCTCACTCTTGCAAATTTATAAATTCATTGCATCTAAAGTGGAGAAGGTAGATGAACCTTCAACTAGCAAAGGAAAGGGAAAATTGTACAAGTGATGCTGATTTGTACTTTTGTTTAATGTTATGATCTTAGACTTTATTTTAATGATGTTATGTAATAATTTATCCGCATTTGAATGACGTTTAAAGGTTAGATAACCTGGGATATTTTTGAACTTAATGATGTAACCCTATTTAAGGGGAGGTTTTATGATTCAAATATTATTTTATTTGGGTAGATAGTATGAATGTTTGAATAGTGAGCACCAAATCTTGTGGGAATGAATTACCTAGATTTGGGGGTGTCACATTTATCAATTTAACTATTTACCAAAATAAAAAAATTGAATACTTTTTTTTCATAAAATTCGGGATCTCACAGCGAGGCCTCGTACACACCTATATACAAAAGGTTTGAATTTTTATGAAAAATTCAGTTTTAAACAAGATATGGCAATGAGATTTTATGAAAGAGGTTTTTCAAACCCTGTGCTCAATAGTAATTGAGGCCTTTGATACTTCCATTTTATTAAATGTTCGGCTTGGTTGATTTTATTTTCGAGATTCGAAGCATCTTCGAGAAAATAGTATATAGCAGTGTCAAACTCGTCGTGGGCATGAAAGTCATCTAAGGAAATTCAAACACCGTGAATAATTTACAAGCTGCTTATAGCTGAAAATGTCCATCACGGGAATCAAATCTAGATTCAGTAGACTGAATTTGTGATCACATGATTCCTATGCTCACATGATGCATAATTTTATATGAAAGTCGTAAGTAATTATATATATATATATATATATATATATATATATATATATATATATATATATACATGATCAACTACCACGAAGCACCTCCATGGGGTATCAACCAACTAAATTATTTTTATATTATCTTATATTATATAGTTTCATGTCACACCTTAGTTGATTAATTTAAATAACATAGTTTAGTTAATTTAAATAACTCATATTAATAATAAAAATCTTATTATCATTATACTTATAATTAATAAATAATTATATATCTAATTTAATTAATAAATTAGAAACATCACTTTATTTAATTTATTCATTCCTTTAATATTAAACAATTCATTTAATTTAATCATTTTCTTAAATATTAAACAATTAATTTAATTTAATTATTTTCTTAAATTAAATCCTTCATATAAAATTATCATTACTCAATTTAATTTACATTAATCAATTTAGTTACTAAATTAATTCACCACAATTTTATCAACCATTTATTTATCTCAATAAATAAATAAATTTAAAATATTTATTTAATTCAATAAATATTTAAAATTAATTACTAAATTCATTTAATTCCTTCAATAGTTAACTTAACTATTAAGCCTCACTTTTCCAATATATGAATATATATTTCTCTTCACACCAGATCATATATTTCAACATATATAGCACATATATATACATATTCAAACTCAAAACATCACATAATAAGAATTTTAATTATTAAATTTTTATTTTAATAATTTATAAAAATTCGAGTTGTCACATCTTTCCCCCTTATAAGGATTTCGTCTTCGAAATCACCGAAACCCTACCTTACTCAGGTTTTCATCAAATCTCTTCGTTAAATAACTTCAACACATTACCTTAATATATGTTTTATATTTCCTACTCCCACCATTCTTTATAATAAATTCTTGTAAGTTTTATTTCATAACCTTTACTTAGACTCAATTATATTTGAGTATTACATATTCTTTGACCCGTTCATTATCTTTTCCTAAGGATCATTATCATATACTATATTCTCAAACCCTCGGGACATTACATTCACCCCTTCTTCTAAGAATTTCGTCCTCAATATTTTTGACTTACTAATTTTCATTCATTCCATTTATCAAAATAGATTTTATGTTAATATCTATTTATTCATTAGGTTCTGCAACCAAATTCTTTCTCTAAGGATCATTCTAAGATCATCATATTACTCACCTCATCCTCTTTTAAGAGTTTCACATTTCTCTTCTTTCTGGAATTTTATTTCTTTCTTGAAATATTATGTTTTGCTTAATTTTCTCATCCTTTCCACTTTCACCTTTCAGAATAATAAGAATCTTCCACAATTGCTCAATAATTCGGAAGCGATATGAATAACAGGAATTTCAAAAATTCTAAATCATGATGAGGGGTCACAAGACCATGAACTCTATTCTTTGTTTATTAGTGCTTCAACTCAATCCTTCACACTACAAACCAGAGTGTTTATCAAACACAAAGACTGAAAACACCCTCCACAGGTACACTAGGTGGCCACCCTATTGTATCACTACGTTGGGTCGCAACGTAGTGTTTTGTAACAACTATATGCGTTACGCTCAGAACCATTGTCCCCGAAAACATGTCCCCTTATAGGGTTGTTCACCTCAGCTTTTTAACATCTTAATCCGCACCAAAACAATTTGGTTTGGCATAACTTTTCAATAAACGCTTGAATTTCATGAACATCTTTCAATATCCATCTAGCTGAATCTGTGACAACCCGAATTTTTATAAATTATTAAAATAGGAATTTAATAATTAAAATCCTTATTATGTGATGTTTTGAGTTTGAGTATGTATATATACGTGCTATATATTTTGAAATATGTGATTTTTGTGTGAAGAGAAATATATATTCATATATATTGGGAAAGTGAGGTTTAATAGTTGAGTTAACTATTGAAGAAATTAAATGAATTTGGTAATTATTTTAAATATTTGATGATGCACAAAATGTACTTTGTACAAACACCAATCAGGTAATTATAAAGCGGTAATTAAAGTAAGAAATAAGACAAGTATTAAAGTGGTTCGGTCAAGTTGACCTAGTCCACTATTGAATGGCTATGGTTTCCTGACACTTTATATTATGTGTGTTGGAGAAAATACAAAGAGCATAAGCTTCAAGATTACAAGAGTTAGTTGTCCTTTTCAGGGATGGTAAGGTTTTCTATTTATAGCGTCCGTGACCGTTTTGGGATGAGCACGTAACCACTACCTTAGTGGAGCTCCCAACCTCCTCCTAACGTGCAAGATGGTTGACGTGCTCTCCGTGAGATCCGGGGACGAGACTTGGCGTGGGCGTGCTCAATTAATCTCTATACCACATTTGTTGGGCTCGCCAGATTTCTTGAACTTGGGCCTACAATATGGGCTTATGAGATTGAATGAACCTTTGGGCTAGACCTATCATTTGCCTCCCAATGCCCTTCATCCAACAGAACTTGGAGAGGAGGGCATTCGGCTAAAATTTAAATTTTTGACAAAACTGGAAAAAACTTCAGGAGGCCAAAACATGCGCTTTGGAGGCTTTTTTGAGCTTTAAACAGAATGTGTCATGGCTATTATCCATGACATTTGTAGAGCTCGTCGATACGGTCATTTTGATAAATTACGGGCCCCGATCGGAGTTACGGATCAAAAGTTATGATTTAAATAGTAAAAGTACCTTTAATTTCAAATTCCTTAGAAATTCCTTTTAACTTTGGACTCTTCGCTTTTCAAATAAACCCCTCTAGTTTGCAGGACTCTTTATCTCTCATTCTTGAAGAACCTAGGTCGTAGATTTGGGGGTTTTGTGTCCTGCTCTTCATCTTACTTGTTCCATAGCGATTAGGAAGATTCAATCCCAGAAATCTCTTAGTGAGGACTTTTCAATGTCGAACAAGGGAAGAGATAGCCATGGGAGTGGACTGACCGATGAAGTGAGCTCCCAAGTGAATGTCATGGTGGATAATGCCGTGCAGATCTATTTGGGCTTCGTCGCGGCGGATACAGACGAAGCGATCTGGGTGGTAGGCAAGGCTATGGGCGGCGGTACAGAGGCGAACTCGCTTGTGCTTTAGGCGGCGGGAGTTGATTGTGGGTGAGCATGAGCTGGTCCTGGGTGAGTAGTAGCTGGCTTCCGGTGAGCAGAGGCGAGCAGAGCATGTTTTGGGCGAGCAGAGCCGAGCAGAGCATGTTTTGGGCAAGGAGGAGCTAGCTTTGGGTGAGCAGGAGCTAGCTAGGTCGGCCTCAGGCGAGCTGAGCGAGTTTTGGGCGAGCAAGGGTTTTCAAATGTCTCTCTATCCACTGAGCAGAGCATTGAAAAAGCACCCCATTCTTTAAGACCCCGGAAGATGAAACATAAAAGCAAGTCAATCCCGGATGATGACAGGCCTAAAGTAAGTACCCTTTTCAGCTCACTCAATTCTGATGATGAGATTTCGAGGCTTATTTCTACTTATCATATTCCACCCACTGTGTCGTGTTGCCGGGCCGAGAAGGGTGAACGTGCTTGTAACGATTCCTCTGGTGATATTGTCATTTACGAGGAGATGCTCGAGGTCGGGCTTAGGTTCCCCATGTCCCCTCCCATTTGTCAAATTCTGCACTATTTTTCTCTTACTCCACGGCAGTTAGCGCCTAATGGTTGGAGAGTCTTGTTGGGTTTTCTCATATTATGGAAGAAGGTACATCATGAAGATGTTTATCCCAAACAGTTCAATGGGGCTATAACTTGAGTGAGACTCCTGCACCAAATAGGGGCTGGTATTATTTTACTTAAAAGAGTGGCATGGTGTTCACTAGGTTACGCTCCAATTGCCATGGCTGGAAATCTCACTTTTTCTTTGTCGACGGAGAATGGGTTACGCTTTTTCTTTGTCGACGGAAATCTCACTTTTTCTTTTTCTAAAAGAGTGGCATGGTGTTGCTGAGTCTGATAGGGCCTTAGTTTCAATGCGTTGGGGAGCTGCCAAGAAACCAGGTGCATTTTTTAGTTGCCTTTATATATATATATATATATATATATATATATATATATATATATATATATATATGCTCAACATCTCTTTGCAGGTATACCGGTGCTCTCCAAAGAACAAGAGTCGAAGCTGCAGGCTGTGAAGGCTCACCCTGACAAAGACCTGAGCGTTCTTCTGCCTAAGTATGGCAGTAGAGCTGGAGGTTCTTCACCGAAATCTGGTGGTGCTTTGTTGAAGAGAAAAGGTATGTGGACTTACCTTGTGACTTATTTTTTATATGACTTATCTTTTATGAGGTGATGGTCACTCAGATAACACTTTGTCTCATTTGCTGTAGTGGATAGGGCGGTGATTGGATCAATCCTCTTTGGGGGTGCCAGTAGAGGCGCTCATCCTCCCAAGGTGGCGAGGACAGATGATGTGCACATCGAGGCGAGCGCTCACCAAGCGACACCTTCAGCTGTGCCTTCTCAATTGGTGACTTCGAGTGCTACTCCTGAGACTTCCCCGCCTATACCTTCTGCCCCCCACCCATCCACGCCTCCTGTAGGAGTTCATGTAGGGGCACCGATTCAGTCTGGTTCTATACTGGGGGATCCTCAAGCCATTAGGGAACGACTTGGGAGATTTATGGTTCCATCTGATATTCAGCAGATTAGTGCCTTGGGCACTGAGGGGGTCATCAACATATTTCTAGAGGGCTTGGCTCAGGTATGAATCCCTTCTTTTTTTTTTTGCTTTTGGTCATTTTCTGTTTCTTGTCTTTTCCAGATTGCGACAACATCTGTATGCTTGCTCTCGAGAGCTCATTTTTACGACCAATTGAAGCTTAACCATGAGGCTGTGCAGAAGGAGCTTCTTGCTGCTCAGGAGAGAATTATCAAGCTTGAAGCTGATGATAGGGCTTCTCGGGCTGAGATTTTGGCGACCCGTGGGAAGGTCGCGCTTAGTGACAGTTAAGCTTGAGGCTGACCTTTGACAACCCGTGAGAGGGATGCGCTCAGGGAGGTGGAGCATGTTGAGGCCCATGAGAAGGAGACTAAGCTTGAGACTGAGCTTCAGGTGGTCCATGAAAGGGACGCGCTCAGGGAGGCTGCCTTCTTGATGGCAGAGGCAGAATTGAAGGCAGTTCAAGAGAGGGCTTCGCAGGCTGAAGTGGACCTGGAGTATGCTGTTGTAGGTGCTTTTATTGATGGCTATGAGGAGCTTCGGGGTAAGATCTCTGCTTCTTTCCCCGATATTGATTTCTCAGGCTTTGTGCCAACTGAGGCGCCTGACGATGGAGGTTCTGAAGATGCTAAGGATGATGAGGACGACCATGATAGTAGTTAGAGTGCTAGGGACTTTTTGATTTTTTTTTAATTTTTTTTTAAAAGGTAGTGTGCATCCTTACTTTTGTACTGATACTCCTTTGAAATTGAATGAAAAATGCAATATTTCGGAGTAAAATATAGGAAATTTCATTGCTGACCCAAAAAAGGTATTTTAAACATTGGATAATAATCTTAAAAAAGACAAATGAAATGAAGTCCCTAACTATACTACCATTACTTCTTCAAGGTGTCACTAGTAATACCTCTTCAAGTGCTCAGCGTTCTATGGATGAGGTAAGACCTTCCCTTCGGAATTTTTGATCTTGTAAGTGCCTGGTCTCACCACTTCTGTTACAAGGTATGGTCCTTCCCAGTTTGGTCCCAGTTTTCCTTCGCGTGAATCCTCATGGCGAGGATCACCTTCTTAAGGACCCAATCTCTTGGTTGGAAGGAACGAGGCTTCACCCTTGAGTTGTAATACTTTTCCATGCGATGCTTATACTCTGCGTTGCGGACCACGACCATTTCCCTTGCCTCTTCTACCAAGTCAAGGTTGATGCGAAGTCCTTCCTCATTGGAGATAGGGTCGTGGTGTTGGACCCTTAGAGAGTTCACCCCGATCTCTATAGGAATGACCGCCTCAATTCCAAAGGCTAGGGAAAAAGGGGTTTCCCCAGTTGGAGTTCTTGGTGTGGTTGATGGTAGGCCCACAAAGATCGCGCTGGAGTTCATCGACCCAAAGCCCCTTCGCCCTTTCAAGCCTTATCTTTAAACTGCGTAGCACTGTTCTCACCATGACTTCTGGTTGTCCATTTGCCTGCGGTTGAGCTGGGCTAGAGTGCGGCTGCTTTATTTGAAGGTCAGAGCAGAAGGAGTTTAGCAGCTTGTTATCGAATTGTTTGGCGTTGTCACTGACAATGGCGTGGGGTATGACGAAGCGACATACCAGATTCTTCCAAATAAAATCTTTAACCTTTCCATCTGTGATTTTTGCTAAAGGTTCGGCTTCAGCCCACTTGGTGAAATAATCAACTGCTACCACCACAAACTTGCATTGTCCTTTGCTTAGAGGCAACGAGCCTAAGATGTCGATGCCCCACTTGGAGAAAGGCCATGGACTTGAAATGGTCTTTAGCTCTTCTGGTGGTTGCCTGGGTACAGTTGCGAAGAATTGACACTTGTCACACTTTTTGGAGAACTCCTGGGCGTCCTTTACCATAGAAGGCCGGAAGTAACCTTGCCTGAGGGCCTTGTGGGCAAGGGATCGTCCTCCAGAGTGGTTTCCACATATTCCCTCGTGGATTTCTCACAGGGCATAGTGAGCTTCTTCGGGTGAAAGGCATCGGAGCAATGGCAAGGAATAACCCTTCTTGTACAGAGTGTCCTACAGGATGGTGAACTTAGAAACTCCTATTCTTAGCTTCCTGGCTTCCGAAGGGTCGCCTAGCAGCACACCTTCTCAGAGATATGCTATTATTGGGGTCATCCAGTTCGATTTTGCCGATGTACTGTTGACATTTTGGGTTCCTGAGTCCATCGTGCTTGGTTCGAATTGGTGACCAAAAAATGCGGGTCCTCCTAGTGGGGTTTCTAAGGACGAGGTGAGCCTTATAAGTGCATCGGCGGCCATGTTGTCCTCCCTGGGAATGTGGTTAATCTGGAAGTGTTTGAACTTTGTTAGCATGCTTCTTACCATACCGAGATATTCTTGCATCCTGGCTCCTTTTGCTTCAAATTCGCCCTTCACTTGATTTACTATCAACTGAGAGTCACTATAGGTAACGAGGTGTTGAATCTCCATCTCAATTGCCAATCTTAATCCGGAGAGGAGGGCTTCGTATTCCGCCTCATTGTTTGAGGCAATAAAGTGGAGCTTCACTGCGTACATGAGAGCCGTACCATCTAGGCTGATCAAGATCAGACCTTCTCCGCCTCCATCGCTAGTCGAGGAACCATCTACATAGAGCTTCTAGGATGGAAGGGAACAGGGCTCAGAGATTAAAGAAGGGGACTGGGCACCAAGATCGGGAACTAGGGCTCCGGTTTGGGTCCTTTCGAGTGCTTGGTCACCCAAAAGAGCTTTTTGGTCGTCTGAGGAGGGAGTCTGAGCACTCAGCATGATGGTCTGCCCGTCTAGGATGGACTGGGTGCCCAGCTCGGGCGTCTGACCTTCGTTATGCTCTGGAGCGCATCCATCAGCCATCTCCAGAATGGGTGAGGTGGGAATTTTATTATTATCCATCTCTATTGGTGTCAGCTCAGCAACAAAATCCGCTAGTACTTGTGCTTTGATGGCTGACCTTGGTTGGTACTGTATGTCAAACTCACCAAGTTCTACTGCCCACTTAAGCAGTCTCCCAGATACATCAAACTTTCCCAAGACTCTTTTCAGAGGTTGATCTATGATGACGACTATGGTGTGACTTTGGAAGTAATGTTGTAATCGCCTCGCTGTTGTGATTAAGGCGAGCACCAATTTTTGTAGTCTCGAATACCTGACTTCTGCTCCTCGGTATGCTCTGCTTACATAATAGATTGGCTTCTGTGCTCTGTCATTATTCTTGATGAGGACTGAGCTTACTGCCGATGAGGAGGCAGAAAGGTACAAATATAACACCTCGCCTGGTGTGGCATGGGAAAGGAGAGGAGGTGCAGCCAAGTAGGCTTTGAGTTTTTGGAATGCCTCCTCTGCCTCATGTCCCCACTCAAAAGCTTTTCGAAGGATTTTAAAAAGGGCAGACACTTATCTGCAGACTTGGAGACAAACCTGTTTAGTGCAACAATTCTTTCGTTGAGGTGTTAGAGTTCCTTGGTTGAAGTGGGTGATTTCATGTCGAGAATGGCCTTGATCTTGTCAGGGTTTGCTTCAATTCCCCTCTGGTTGACCATGAAGCCTAGGAACTTTCCCGATTCTACGCCGAAGGCGCATTTTTCAGGGTTTAGTTTCATGCGGTACGATCTAAGAACATTGAAGGTCTCTTGAAGATGATTAATGTGATCTGCTGCGGCGAGGTTCTTTACCAACATATCGTCAACGTAGACTTCCATCGTTCGCCCAATTTGAGATTGGAACATTTTTTTCACCAGTCGCTGGTATGTCGCTCCTAAGTTCCTCAACCCGAAAGGCATGGCCCTGTAACAGTAAGTTCCTTTGGGAGTGATGAATGATGTCTTCTCCTGGTCCGAGGGGTGCATGCTAATCTGGTTATACCCGGAGTACGCATCCAAGAAAGTGAGCAATTCATGCCCTGCAGTGGCATCGATGAGGAGGTCAATCTGTGGTAGGTGATAGCTGTCTTTTGGGCACGCCTTATTGAGCTCTGTGAAGTCAACACAGAGGCGCCACTTCCCGTTAGCTTTGGTGACCATTACCACATTAGAGAGCCATTCTGGATATACTACCTTTCTAACCGCCCATTATCTATTAACTTTTTAACTTCTTCGTCCATGGCTTGGGCCCTTTTAGTGGAGGCACCCCTTAGCTTTTAGCGAACTGACTTGTAACGAGGATCAACATTGAGGCGGTGTGTGGCTATTTCTGGGTCGATGCCCTCTAAGTCTGCATGTGACCATGCAAAAACATCCATGTTAGCATTTTATTCTCTGAATTGATGTCTTGTCCGCCACTAGAAATTGTCCATTAATTCATCCTATCAAGAACATGGAACCAATGGCCTTCCAAACTATTGCAACACCTTGCAATGTTAAGAGCTTGAAAGTAGCGACCAAAGCCACCCAATGTCCAATACCAAAGCCAGGTAAATGTTTAATAGTAATAAATAAAAAATTTATCCTGTAAATGTGTAATATTAATAAATAAAAAATCTATTCTGGGTTTAAAGGTCTAAAAGTTTACAGACTAAACTTGGCAACTAGGCATAAACAAGTAACTGAAGCATGTTCTTTATAGGTGGTACCTTTGTAAGAGCAGGGACTTTGAAAGAGTTTTAGAATACTCCATACAAACCAGATTATCATTTCATGTGAACCAAAACAGAGTAAACACCTTGGTAAACATTTGTTTGGCAACGTTTCTTCTTTTCCTCCCATAATCTGTTTGGCAACCTCTGTTTTTCAATGATTTTTGTAGCCAAATCAAGAAATTCTTGGTGACTTTTAACTGGGATTTACCCATAAGCCAATTCCAAGGCCACAATTCCCAAATTCCAAGATCAAAATGGTCACAATATAAATTGGTAAGGAGTTTTTGGATATCATGTTCAAACCCCTCTCTCTCTTTGATTCAGGTATGTGATTAAAGATTTCCACAATACTCCCTTCTTTCAAAATTGCCCAAGGGTCAATTAGCCCCTTAGAAAGTTATTACTATTGTACAAAACTCTACTATTCTGCCTCTCCTTTGAACTTAATTTATGCTACAATAAAATTAGCAAACACATCTCCTATAGTCACCTAAAGCGAGACCATTGCCATCACCACCTATCTAATGTCTATACATACATATAAATTTAAACATTATCACATCAAATGTCAACTTTTAACAACCCAAACTCATTACCGTGGTGAGAAAAAAGAAATAAGGAAAAAATAGAATGAATTTTTGGAATCGTAAGCTGCCGATCGATAATGGTGAGTTCGTCTCGGTCCCCGATTCCGAAGGCGGCAAGCTTGCACGAATCTAACCCAGAAATAAAAATCCTCCCTTTTTTTAAATCTGCTCCTCTATCATCGAAATAAAAAAAGAGAAGGAGAAGATGACAGTTTCGATGATAAATATAAATGTCAACAGTTTGGGGGAATCTAATGAATCGATCTAAAAAAAGAGAAGGAGAAGATGATATCCGAGAAAAAAAGCCGATTAAAGGGAGTGCCCCAATTACCTTATTAGCAAAACCGGAAATAGAGTTTGATTCCTCCATATAACCCTTAACGAGCAAGACCCCATTGGAGGAGCTTGAAGCTATGCAAATTGGGGAGATCAAAATCCGAATCAAAATCAGTTTGAGGAGTGAGAAATGAGATAATTGGAGAAGAAGGGGGTATTTCAGTCTTTTTAAATCGTTAAAGCCCCTTTTCACGCATTTTTGGCGTCTGACATACATGCATAGTTAAGTTGGATGGAAAATGTGACGTTTTCACTTTAACTCAAAAAGTCAGGAGTTTAAATGTAGCTTTATTGACTACAGGTGGTTAAGTGGGAAACCGCCTAAACCCCAGATGGTCATCTGAACTTAACCCTTATTTAAATAATCTAGTATGGGGAATTGGTGCGTAAGCAAACATAGCATTATGGCTTTTGGCTTATTTTTAACTGATGCTTATTGGGTTTTTGTAACTGATGTGCATGAGAAAGAAGGGTTATCAGTTTATTTCTACGTATTTTCTTTCATTGCCTAAGAATATAGAGATAGCAGAGAAAGGGAGAGAGAGTTTGTGAGAAATTCTCTGTAGATTTCGCTAGGGAAGTGGAGTATCAAGGGAAAAACAATTCTCTTCCCAACAAACAAAGATTCAAGGTATAATCTACTCTAATCTTAACTTTTATCTTTAAAATTTTTATTGGTAGTTGTGTTGGATTTATATATATGCATGTGTATGTGGTTTATAATCTGTTAATAACCGTGTGTGAGTGCTATCCGATGATTAAAATACGTGAAATTTGGATTGTAGAAAGAATTTGAGAAAATAGTGTTATATGTATGAAAATAGCTTAAGAAAGTATGAAATTTTATATCCAATATGTGTTATAATCTGTTAATTGATGTTGGATCATGTTAGTATGTGAAGAAACGAAAACAACGAAACTTGAATGAACCAATTTGGTTGAGAAACGAATTCGTGGTGAATGAATTCGCTAAACTTTTCAAAAACATGAAAATATAGCATGAACATTGAATTAGAACCCTTAAATTGATTTGTTAAAGTTTTTGAAATGTTAAAATTACTCTTTAGATGAGTAGTTCAGTGTTTCACGAGTTCATAGAATCGAAAACAAACTAATTCTGACTTAAAATGAAGAAGTTATTAAGATTTGAAGTTTGTACATTTAGAAAACTGCTTTACATGAACCCAACGCGAAAGCACGCAATGGTGGCCGCAAGAAGGCGTAAGGCGTCTAGAAAGAAAAGGAAATTGCCACTACCTATGTCTCGCTAATTGTGACTACTTTGACCTAGTTTTGTAAAATAGCCATAACGTTTTCATATGAACTCCGATTAAGGCGATTCAAGATGACCCGGAACGAGGACGAATAGACCTACAACTTTTGTTCTTTAAGATTATTAATTTGAGGTCTTTAGGAAGGGTAAAAATGGTCATTTATAGGACTGTTGTGTTTTCAGAGGCAATCGGAGGGCGTTGGGTATGCACGAATGCAAGTGTAATGCTCTTGACAATAAGAGATATTGTTCAAAGTTATAGAACATGAATATTATGAATTATAATGATGATTAACATTAATAAATAGTATATTATATAAGTTGTATGTGCATACTAAGCACACACAAGATAGACAAATCGGGCGTGTGACGAATGAACGTCGAAACGCCGTAACAAATGTTAATGAACGTAAAAAGTGTTTTAAGTCAAATGAAATGAACATTATAAGGTATGAAATGGGTTTAATATAAAACCAATAAGTAGTCCTAGCAAGACTTAAACACTTGAATGAACTTCGAATATGAAATACAGTGAGATATAAGTTGAAAGTTAACACAATAACATTAAACATTGTGTATATATATTAGAAAGGGTTATGAGGCGTAGAGTAAAGTTTACATTACAACTAAAATGTGTTGCTATGTGACTAATAGTTAATGTGAATGATTATATAATTGTGTAGGGCACGTGAAGTGCAGATATCTGTAAGTTGTTAAACTGTTATTGGTAAACAACGATCAAGGCAAGTCTTTCAGTTCCTATTTGCTATGTGAATTTGATTGTTTTAAATTTTATTGCAAAGATTATGATGTGTTATATATATGTTGAATGTATGAAATGTTAAAGTCAACTTATGACTATGTTGATTGAGTAAAGCATGCTGATTGAGTAAGGAACTCAATCTTTATACATCTTTATACTTGTTATATGAACAGTAACATATATGTTATGTTAGTCTAATGTTTATAAGATATATGTTGAGCATGCTATTATGTGCTACGTGATGCATGAAAACTGTTAGATTTTGCTGGGTTGTCGAGCTCAACCTTGCAAATAAACACTTTTGCAAGTTAAAGATTCATGGTAAAGTTATGTGTTACTTGAAAGACATGAATCAGATGTGATACTTGAAGATTTATACACTTAAGTTGTGTTATTATTATTTGAACCATGTTTAAGGTTCCGAATAATGTATTAAAGGTTGAATTGTAATATCGTTTTGCGATGTAAACTATTGTAGTATTAAAATGTTTCTGAGATATTTAGATGTAAAGGTTGAAGGTTTTGGGAACGAGAATATTTTGTAATAGAAAATTTTAATTATTCCGCAAATTTCAACGGTTGTATTATCGTTAAATGATGTCAAATTAGAGGTTGAATGAATTATTAACGACCGAAGTCGAGAATTAAATTGTATGAATTTTGGGGACGTTACAAAATCAAATAGCATAGACTTCTACAATAATTCGGACATCAATCAAAATATACATATACATATATATATATTCTCATATCTTAAAGAAATCTCATCTTTTTATGACGTCATGATACCTCACTGTATTTATAGTTCGTTTGAGGATTTCGTCATTTGGTGATTTTATCATACTACATCATACCATAGTGGGCTGACGATCCTTAGATCACATCCTACACTGAGTAATACTGTATTGATGACTCCATCATTTTTATCATCTCTGCACTAGGTTATATAATGCATTAATGATATATAAAAAAAATGTTTTGATATATTTCAAATCATTTTTGTCTAGCCAAAGCAATTAGCATAGACATACGAATAATAGCACAGTTTTTAAAAATTCTTTGGTTCACTAGTGTGACCCAACATTTTTTTCCAAAAATCAAAAGTATAACCATCGACACGAAGTCAATAGATTTCAAAAATCTAGCAAAGCTAGAAGATTTGGAATACCTAATTTTCTCCATCAATTTCAATCTTTACACCAAATATTATTGTATTTCAACTTATAATCCTCCTATATCCCCAGTATAGTTCATCAAACTTACTACACATTGGATGTTCAGGAACTTGCCACAATAATATGAGTTTAAGAACTTATCCTAGTCAGACCATAGGCGTTCATTCGCTGAGGGGTTCTAAACATACCATATTATTGTGAGTCACGAACTTATCATATGCATTAGTTTTAAGAACCACACCTAATCCTAATAATATTTGACTAGTCTTAATAGTTTCTAACTATCAAATATACACATGAGAAAAGAATCACCTTTTCACCACATATACATTGATAGCGCGATACCGACATTCTAATGATTATCAATGTGATAAACTAAGTACATGCACAAAATCTTTGCCCATACAAAGATTTTTACAACTCAACCATCACATGAGTCCTCAATTGAAATCCCACCTAACCTTATCTTGCTCATAACTTGCTCTTTGCTCGATACGAATTCCTTGTATCACATCATCCATATATCCTTGTGAGTTATCTCATACTATTTCATAGTACATCACCTTCATAGCATCAAGCTATAATTATTCAAACATTACAGACCATCTTTCTTTTATAACTTAAACAGATCACGTTGTGATCTTATTCTAGAATCATGTCCCTTAAAAGTCTTTTCTTAACTCGTGATCATTTTGTTTTACAATCATCTTTATTTCATTTTTCATCATTTACGATTTCGTTTATGCTTTTAATCTTACAGGCTTTGTCTATTCATCATTATTCGTTATCTTGGCTATTGGAGTTAGGCAACTCCCATATCTTATCTTTATATTTCTTCAAGATTCTTCTTTGAATTCTCTTATTTATAAAATGTAATTCTATGTATTTGCACACCTAGAGGGGGGTGAATATGTGTTTAAGCTAAAAGTTATAAACGGTGAAAACTTTTTGAAATTTTCTACAACAGGTTTAATTCAGACAGCTACGCCTGTCTGCTTTAGTGTCTTCTTTAGCTTATGTTATTCGTTTCTTATTATCAGACAGCTAGACCTGTCTGCTTTAGTGTCTGGATAGTAGCGTGAATAACAAAAAAGTTCAGAATGTGAATGGCAGTTAAAGAGATAAACAGAAGTAAAAATTACACCAAGATTTTTACGTGGTTCAGCCCCTATCCTCTAATCTAGTGGCCTAATCCACGTCCAATCCCAACTAGGATTGGAGACTCTTTTTATTACTATTTAAACCTCAATACAAAAATTACTCCCTATTACAAAAAAGCCTCAAATCTGATGTTGAACACCTATGCCCTCTTTTGGCACCTCTGCAACTTGTACACCTCTGCACCTCTTCTCACCTCTGAGACTCTTGAAGCCTTCTATGAACATACTAAATAAGAAACCTCAAGCCAAAACTATGCTTGAGTACTTTGGTTTACAATGAATGAGTTTGGAATGGTAAAATAGATTTCCAGCACAAAAGAATATAATAGACTAGAATAAATGGCTGGAATAAAACAATTCCAGAGCTCTGATGTAGTATTTCAACTTGATTGCAGGTTAAGAGTTGTGTCCTGTTCAGTCAAAGAGAAGGAGTATATATAACAAGACACACAATGACTATAAAAGATGTTAGCTAAGAAATCTCAGTCCCGTTAGCAACCATCCATAATTTCAGTAGCTTTGTATCACCAGAAAGATATTAAGCAATTATGCGCCATCTATTTGATTTTGAAGAGCTAAAATACAGGAGAGAAACTCTATACCCAATCAACTGAATCAAATAGGAACAAAGGAGATAAATAAGGATAAGACCCAATAGCTTCTGTAAGTTTCCTTTTCCAAATAGAATACCAAAATATCACTAACTAATGTGGGCTCCACTAAGCAAGATAAAATCCTTAAATAAATAAGCACCCACGGAATACTCTGATGAAATAGAAGAACCAATTTGGGCCAACTGGAATTAATAACAAAAGACCATAATATTCGTCATTATTAAAATTATAAATACCAACATACCTTAATAAACTCCAATTCAAATATTCCTTAATAAACTCCAATTCAAATCTTCCTTAATAACCTCTAAATCAAATCTTCCTTAATAGACTCCAAATCAAATCTTCCTTAATAGACTCCAAATCAAATCTTCCTTAATAAACTCCAAATCAAATTCAAAATGATTTTAAAACATTCCAACTTACCAACAGAAGAAAATCAGCAATACGTGTTCATGTACTAACCATAACCCATGCATATTAATTATAATATTATAAACTATTTATAAACCATAATCCATGCATATTAATTATATAATAACAAACCATGAACCATGCACGCGTCTAATATACTTAAATTAGTCATCATTCAAAACATCATAAAATCAAAAATTAATATTCTCCCCCTTTTTGATAATGACAATTTATGTACTACTTTAATCAACATGCTCCTCCTAAATATATGCTCCCCCTAAATTTATGCTCCCCCTAAATTTATGCATATAAGATTTCCGTAACAACTAGGGAAGCAAATAACAAATAAGGGAGATAGATAACATATCCAAATATGATATATCCTAACATATCCAAATATGATATATCCCAAAATATTTAGTAACCAATAACCAATTGTATATCACAATATCATCATAGTAGCATCAATCATAATAGCATCATATTTAGTATCCCTTCCTTATCCCTTAAACTTCTCCCCCTTTGGCATTATCAAAAAGAAGGGAGGTAGTTATATAGCTTCATCAGTAGCAGTTTCAAAGAGAATTTCATCAAGCTTCTTGTCATTTTTTTTTCATATTTTTAAATACAAGAGGCAAACAAAAAAATTAAGCACAGACAGACATTCCATGTTCTCTTCTCAAGGTACAAAAGCGTTCCTCACTTAAAGGTTTTGTAAAAATGTCAGCCAATTGATGTTCAGTAGGGACAAATACTAACTTAATTAATCTTTTAGCAACATTATCTCTTAAAAAATGATGTCTCACTTCAATATGCTTAATACGAGAATGAAGCACATGATTTTTAGAAATATATTAAAGTTGATTAACTTGTCATAACCTTCCACTGACTTGTCAAATATCTATACTATACTATTTTTCCTTCCTCGGGATGAAATCATATAGTATTTATTCATCTCTACAAATAAAGGTAACTATGTGATTTTAACTTTATGATTAGGCTTTAAACTTTATGATTTGTCTTGTATTCTACGTTGTACGATCTTAGAGAAATATTTCCTTTGACACTACAATCGTTTTCTTGTCTGAACAATTAGATACTTTACAGTTTTAACTCCATGAATTAGATCAACCTAAAATTTTTTATGACTAAACTAAGTCGTCTTACATCACATTCATTTCATAAGTACTTTACAAAAGCTACTTATATATAAATATACTTTTACCTCATATAATCATCAAATCAAATATGTTCATCACAAATTATTGGTACTAACAATATTTGTTGGTCATTTTTATGATCAATATATGCGTGCAAGTATACACATTCAACAAGTAATAAAGAGTAAGTAGAGTATCGTTCCCACGAAGAATTATCTAACAGAAATTACCAAGCACTAACCCGTAACCAACTTAATCTTATTTAAACGAATGATTTAATATTTTGAATTAAAATAATTAATTACACTAATACTAAATACCCCTAGAATGAAACTAGATAGTGAAGACTTGAGACTACAATTTCACCTATTATTTCATTTAGATCGACACACTCCCTATTAAACCAAATTAATAATACCGAATCGTTAATCAAGAACACGAAGGTAAAATATGATCATCTCTCGATGCACCATACCCACATCAACTTAAATTCATAGATGATAGAACTAAGAAGAATACCCTAATTAACTAATCCACTATATCTCTATGTGAATTACAATTAAAAAAGTTTACACACAAGTTCTTATCAGATTACATGTGGTGCATAGGTATATCTCTATCCTAGGCACATACCTATGCACGAATCATGAATTCCATCGTCATATAGAAGTCACAAACATATGCAATTTCTGATCAGATCTAAACTCATAATTCGTTTCTCAAATTTATATAGATTATCACGGTAATTATTGGGCAGATAATTAAGTAATTAATCAAAAATAATAATAGACAATCCAAGAATAGTTAACAAGACTAACAAGCAAGCATATCAAAGTAAATTACACAACACAATCCATTGCAATCTCAAAAGAGAGTTTAGTTCATAATTAAATGAAGATCCATAATCCACAATTATTTATACATTGAAAGATAAAGATAGAAGTAAAGAGAAGTTATGAGTTTAGGAATGAAAATTTGATCTCTATTGCTCCAATTCTGAATCTTCAATGATATTCAATTGCTTCAATCTTCAGATCTAATCTAATCTAGGGTTTTCCTAATCTACTCTAATCTAATCTAAGATAGAAATTAAAGAAGGAATATACAAGATGGATCCCCTCTAAAAGGGAATTTATTTATCTAATGGTCTCAAATACAATCTGAAATATGTCTAAATATAGGCTAAAGTTTGTCTGGCTCCTTGCCCAAGCTTAAATCCAATTGGCTCATTTAAATGAAAAGTTAAACTGCTGGTCAGATTCGAACAAGTGCGGTTGCGATATCCACAAGCTTTAATTGGGCGGTAGTCTTATAGGTATCTCCTGACAAAGCCTTACAGCTAATCGCCTCTATGTACTAGGCCATCTAGGGCGCTATCGTACGGTACACCAGAGCTAGTATTCTACTTCTGTTGCTGTTATTTTCCTTGCTTCAGTACTTGATCACTTTTAAGCTCCATCACACCACTTTTAGCTTCATTTGCCACCAAGAAAGTTCCCAAGCATGCAATCTACAAAAGAAACCAAAAATGCATGAAAAGTGACTTAAAAACATGGGATTAGGCAACATCGTTAGTTAGTTAAAACTGTATAAGTAGATATAAAACCTACTTATCAAATATCCCAAGCTTAAAATGTTACTTGTCCCCAAGCAACACAAAATAATGCAAAGCTATCAACTAACTAACATGCAAATTAATCCTAATATGCCTATAAATCCCGATATCAAGTAAGTTATGAATTCCATAAAGATATGCCTCAATGAAACTATAATTATCAATAAACAGAATAGCCAATATAGACAGGTCACGAAGTCATACACTTTGCAAGCCAGAATCTGTCATTACTAATGTATTGTGTAGTGTGCATAACAACCATCAAACTTACCATAATATAAGTTCTTCAGATATTATGCTTTTTAGATGGACAATCAAAATTTATACTCAAGAATTTCAGCGAATGGGATAAGTATTGGCTATAACTTCAATTAGACCAAGTTAGAAAATCAATGAGGGATTAACTTTGCTATTATTCACTCCCGGGGGTGATTTTCACACTTTTCCCATTTTTGCACCTGACTGTGTAATACTTACTTCTCTTAGGCTTTTTAGTGATACCCGTGTAGCGAGCTTTCGACCAACGACTCCCACACCAGATGGCTTTAGGGCATTAGGTGTAGAAACACCCCTAAGCGCTTACTTACTCAAGCATCAAAGGCCACATAATTAAGTTAGCCAAGCATTTATTCTACATTTCTTTTTTATTTTATTTTATTTTATTATTTTTTAACTACATACTTCTCCCAAATCTTTCCCAAAACCTGAGTCTTTGTGCTATCATAGCCTTTACTACCCATCGACCTTGCTTCTTTTATTAAACTCAAATTTTCCTACCAAAATACAATTATGTTACCACTTATACTTAGGCAAATCATAATTGTTACTAAAAAGTGATATCTGATTATAACATTAGCAATAGATAAAGATTCACATCATGTTCTAACATTATGACCATGACCTATTTATCAATGCTATGCAAGAATTAAGCAGTTCCAATATCATCATAGGCCAACTGAAATTCACACAAACTAAGATACTAGGATTCATGCAATAAGATTTAACTAAATGTAACAAAATGCAAACAAATTAAACTAAATGTAAACATAAAACTAAACTAATATGAAATTAAACTATATAAACTAAATGTAAACTATATGACCAATATTCCCAAACTTTAAAAACTATAATGTCCTCACTGGAGATAACGGCGAAAGAAAACTCCCCTAGTTTGCATTGTCATCTCCCCTAGTTGCCCGAATGCTTGTGATAGTGACTTTGGAAACTGATCAGTGTAGGACTAGAACTGTGGCTTTAAGTGACCCTACTGTATTTGTCTTCCTCAAACTTGTGTAGTTGAACCTTCAGACTCTTTCACACTTTTTATCGACAGGTGTTATACGAACACCAAAACTGCCTTATCATCTCTGTAACGCCCCCAAATCTGGGTTACCTGACCCCCGAGTTTGGTGTTCACGATCCACAATATAATAGCATCTAACTACCCATTCATATATCAATAGTAATACATACCACATTAACATATGTTGTTAATACATTAATCCCAGGTCCACTAACCTTAACATTACAAACATACCCCTTAGATATACAAAAAGGGTTTATAATACAACATAATAAAAATGTTCATTATACTAATTTATTACTATGCCTTTGCCTTTATTCTTCACAACACCTTCTGCAACATCGTCCCTAGCTAAAAAGTTTTATTTAGCAAAAAGTTTACCCCTCAAGTTAAGACATACAATAAATATATAAGAGTCAATAAGAACAGACTATCTATTTTGATAGAATGAAATCAAAGTTCGAGGAACTTTGAAATAGCTGAACAAAGCTTTAATAATTAACAAGTCTTCTCGTATTCTATGAAACACAATAATTTGATAATGAAAGAGTATAACGCTTTCAAAGTTTCTACGATATTCTAATGAATAATCAAGAATCAATTCTACGCAATAATAAAGTGGAATGTTTTCCAGATTTATGCTGAGTGATCCATTGGATCTTGAACTTCTCTTTTCGGGTATATATTAAAGTTTTACTTTGATATATATGCAGGTGTATCAGATAACCATAAAGATTAAATCATACCCCTCTGCAAGTACTTAGAGCCGGCCAACTCCTTGTACCCTTTATTATGCATAATACTCAAAACGCGCGCAAAGGTCGAATTTATGACCAATAAAATGTTCCCTTTATATAAAAGGTTGTTCTTCTCAGTCTCAGAATCAAAATTTGATTTAACAACGAAATACTATGATTTCAATATCTAATCACTTCTCTTCTCTTCTCAAACCTATCAAGTTTTCTTTTTCGATATAGTCGAAATAACTGACATTGATCTATCAATAATAATTGAATTATCTTCTCTTCTTTTCTCGAACCTATCAAGTTCTAACAAATGTCCGTCTAGCCAAAACAATTAGCTAAGACATGTTTCAATACGATTAAACAATAGACATAATTTAACTGTACTATTTGAAATCAATAATAGCTTCTACGGATGTGAATATCCAACAACAATTATTCTACCGGTATATTCTCAGAATCAATAATTCAATTTGAATTAATAAACATGCACTAACTGTGAATAATCAACAATAAATTCTTGGACGTGGTGCAATTAAGAATAATTAACCACTATAATATTTAAAAAGTATTAACTCAAGATTGTGTTAGGAAACTTGCCTTTCGCGTTGATTACTGCTACTCAAATAAACTTATCTGCGTTTGTAAGACCTATAATTAATAATATCGGTCTCACAATTAGCACAATAATTCACAACACACAATACTATAATTTACAGTCAATATTTCTCCTAGACACATTACCACATAATCACATCAGTGTTTATAACCTATATAAACACTTATCAAGTCTAATTAGTTCAGTCTGGTTGGACTTCGGTCTATTTTCAGTGTACTGGTCACCATATCCGACAATTAACATAGTTATTGTCCATTAAACTTGGTCTCTAAGCTTCAATAGTATTTTAGATAAGTTAATTATCATTTATAATATTTTTCGGAAGCTTTTAATAATTAATAAACAATTATTATAATTTATAATAATTTTTCAAACACTTAAATCATTTTAAAATGATTTAATTATCAAATAAGCTTGTCATCATTAATATTTAAATATATAAAAATATTAATTTTATACTTGTCAAAATTTTAAAGTTATTATTAATAACTTCAAATATTTTTAAATCATCAATAATCTACTTAAATGATTTTTATAATAATTAAAATCATTTTTAAATCATCACCATTAATATTTAAATATTAATGAAATTATCATCAAAATATTAAAAGTCATTAATTATAACTTAAAATATTTTTAAATCATTTTCTCATTTTAAATGATTTTTAAATTAATAAAATCATTTTTCTATCATTTATTTAATATATTAATTAAATAAATCTAATATCATTAATATTAATTTATTAATGAGAATTCTCCAAAAATATTGAAAATTATATTTTATAATTCCAAATATTTTCTAACACTTTTTTCTTATTTAAAATAATTTTTAAAATATTAAAATCATTTTAACTCATTTATTTAATATAATAATTAAATAAATCTAATATCATTATTATTAAATTATTAATGAAAATTCTCTAAAAATATTAAAAGTTACATTTTATAACTCAAAATATTTTTAAACACTTTATTCTTATTTAAAATGATATTTTCATAATATTAAATCATTTTTCTCTAATTTATTTAATATACTAATTAAATAAATTAAATAACATTTTATTCAAATAATTATAATTATTAATGAAAAATATTCCAAATTCTCAAAAATTATTTTTCATAATTTAAAATAATTTTTAAAACCATTTTTGGTAATTTGTATAATTTATTTCTATTTTTAATTAATTTCTGGAAAATTAGAAATTAAAAATATCAAAAATCGTCGCTGTTGGTGTTCTTGAGCCTCAAGAACACTTACAGGTCGGTTACCAACATACTATGTTTGACCAGCTTTTATTTATATACTGATCATGTTATGGGCTAACTTAAGCTTTGATATTGTAGTACGTATGTAGTACTACTGTTATCAATCCTTAACATGGTCTTACAATATCTCAAATGCAAGATCTGAAGCCCTAAAGTAGCTGTCAGAAGCTTCTGGGCTTTCTGGGTTACCCAGAAACCCAAACAACTTCGACTGTCTACTTTGTGGTTCGATTTGCTTCTCGTTCTGGTCATCAAATCAGTTATGTTATGGTCTAAATCTATAGTACTAGTGTCAAGGTACATTACTATAACAACACATCAGTTTAACAACAACTGATCCACAAGATATGACTCGGTCAAACCCTGTCAGAGGGCTGTTCATCCGGTTTTCTGGAAATTCCAGAAAACAACTATCATGGTCAATTAGGATACTTTGTCCGCTTGCTACATTCGATCTGTTTACTTTTTAAGAGATCTAAAGGCACGATTCTAGAGTCCACATATCCGGCTATAACTTGATTACAAATACAACATCAAACAACATAACATCTCAATCAACCTTGTAAAAAGTTATCGAATGACAGTATTACACTTTTACAGGTTACCCATTTGGCGATCATGCCCTTTGGCCAATCGGTTTGAACCGTTAATAACTCACGATCTAGACATCCAATGGCTGTGATACCACTTTCAGATCAAAGCTAGACTACCAAACTATAGATCTAACACATAAAACATCAAAAATCATAATCACAAAAAGATTTAGAGCGACTGACAAATGCTTGTCAGACCACTTTTTGTGCTCTTGGAATGTTTCTGAAAAACTTTAATTTAAGGCCTCTTGATACTATGGATCCATGAGGGATCAACATAGATTATCTAAAAATATTATATAACATAAGATTAAACACTTAAACACAAAATTTTTCTTAACAATTAGGATCAAAAATTAAATCAGGTTTATACCTTCTAGCTTCAAATCCTTGATCTTAATCTTCTTAACTGATCTTGGTTGATCAAGGGGCTGTTTGTAGGACTAAGTAACTTAACAATTTCGGAGGGTTAGAGAGAACAAGAGTTGGTGAGAGCTTAGATAGAAAATAAGCCAGAATGCTAGACTTTCTCTCTCTCAAATCTATATATATTGTGATATAATGCCTTAGATCTGATGTTGCTGGCTGATTTGCTGGGATTTTTATGTTACAAAGTCAACATAGTTGGTGAACTACTAAAGGTCTTGGCAAATATTGCAAGTTACATAATTAAAAAATCCAAAAAGGGCATTTTGGTCTTTTTCCTTCCAGTTTTAAAGGCACACTTGATAATTGTACAAACCCTTAGGGTTTAACCCTAAGGTTCTAACCCTTAGGTTTAAAACTTTAGTTTTCTAGGATTTTCTAATTAGGGTTTTTTAATTAGAAAATTTAGATTTTAAAACTATAATTAGGTTTTCCTAATTAAATTAGGTTTTCCTAATCATATTAACGTTTAATAAATACATTAGGCTTGCCAATTAGGAGTAGGGTTGCCTAATTACGGTTTAGGAATCCCGAATTTAAAATTAGGGTTTCCCGGTATATAATTATGGTTTCTAACTGCACGTTAGGGTTTCTAAGCCTGAGATTACGATTTCTAATCTCTTATCATGGTTTATTAGTTTTAAACCTTATCCGATCAATCATTGATCAAAATTTCTATACAGTACAAACACATACATATCAATATAATTATTTTAATTATATTTTCTATCGAATCCCTATCCAGAAATTAGGGTTAGGGTTTCTAAAGCTGTTAAGCACAACTCTACTCTTATTTTTCTCAGTCAATACACAAATTGACTTATCTTCGAGACTTGTATCACAGATACACAGTACAATATTAACAGTCAATATTAAATAAAAAAAATATTCAAAAAATATGGATTATTCGAAATCTCGGGTTATCACAATCTCTAATTTGAATTATGTTTTGTGGACAATGGATATGAAGGATAAGGCTCAATGTGAGGGGAGAGAGAATGTAGGTTGGGGATGGAGGTGTGGGTAGTTATATATTGGGAGTGAGGGTTCAGAAGATAGAGATTAGAGTAGAAGATGATGGGGAGATGAGTGGGAGAGGTTCGGTCGGTACTTAAAAAGGAAATGATTCTGGTTGATGTTTGCCGAGTCTTGAGTTTGGGTGCGAACGTATAGTCTAGTAGAATTTGGAATTTTTGACTGGTGAAGGGCGCAGTCGCACTGCCCTGTAACCAGGTAACTTTGGCTCTTTTTTTTTTTAACTTTTTTGCTCATGCAGCATTGTGGCAATTGGATTTTACCTGAGAATTACAATCAATAAACTATTAAAATGACTTAATAATATCATAAAAATCTACTTACTATTAAAAATGTAATAAGAATTAAACGAGGAGGAAGAAAGGGATGGGTTGCTTCCCATCCAGCGCTTGGTTTAGAGTCCTTCAGTCGGACTTCTTCTTATAAATGTTATCCAATTCCTCTTTGATAATTTAGGAACCCTCCATCCATCAGTAGCAAATTATCCCTTGGGAGGTTTCCATTAGTAATGGCCAGTGGATCAAAGTCACCTAGCATGCTCTTATTAGGTATGATCTCTATTAAGAACGACAACCAACTAGATGTTATCTCCGGTGTGTCTGTGATTATATTTGCGAATTGAAGCTTATCAAACCCAATGGGTTCTTCGTCTATCTTCTCTTTCTCATCCCACCAAGACTCAAAAGTTGTGCCAGCTCTTATGTCATAAAGAGATTACCGATGACATGACTACCAAATGGGCACGATTTTGCAAATCTAATTGGATCCTTGAACTTTGGTGGAGAAGATACTTGGGGTACTAACAAAATTGGCTTATCCTCGTTGGAACTCAGAGTTAGATCTTTGCCAACCTTCTTTTCTTCATCCTCACTTGTCTCCTCTCTTTCAACATCTTATGGCTCTTCTAGTTGTAGATTTGGCTCGGGATCTACATCAGTTTTAGAATCCATGTCATAAAGCCAAATGTTTTGAGGATAGTTGTTTAAGGTTTTGAACATTTGCTCTATCTAGTTTTCAAGATTTTGAATTGACATCTCTTGATTAATCTTCCTCTCCTCTTTCGATGCTATGAACTTGGACAACAATTCCTCAAATCTTGAATTTTCTATTTTAGTCTCAGAACCCCTGTATTGAGGACCATTGGTTGAGGTATTGATGAGTTGCTCCATTTAGTTATTAAGATTTTGGATTTATATTTCCCGACTCATCCTCATCTCCTTTTGGTCTGCTATGATCTTAGACATAAATTCCTCTAAATTTAACTTTTCTTCCTATGGCAGTGGAGGTGGACATGAGAATTCTGGTTAATATGTTGGACTTGGAGCATAGAATTGATCTTGATAATTATGACTTCATGAATAATCTGGGTGATACCCCCAAATTTTGATGACAGTTGTTGGGATATGCATAGCTATTGAGATAATCACCACCATACTGTCCCGATCCAAAACTAATCGTGCATTGATGACTAGGATGATTACCAATATAATAATTACAAATTACTCTTATACTTCGAATATGTTGAGCTGCAACAGCGTCCAACCTCCTCGAAAGTGTTTCAAGTTGTGCTGACAATGTAGAAAGTGCATTGAGTCCATCAATCCTTGTTTCCATTAGCTGAGTCATACTCGAATATGGCCATTGATAATTGAATCCAACCATGGTACTTGAAAAGAGAGAAATATAGGAAGAGAATTAAAATAAAAACAAAAATGTTTAAATTAAGACGAATTTGATTAAAATTAATGATGGAGAAAATTATTAAACTAATTCTCTGACAACGGCGCCAAAAATTTATTGGTCGTTTTCGTGATCAATATATGAGTGAAAGTATATACTGTCAATAAGTAATAAAGAGTAAGTAGAGTATCGTTCCCCACAAAGAATTATCTAACAAAAATTACCAAGCACTAACCCGTAACCAACTTAATCTTATTTAAAAGAATGATTTAATATTTTGAATTAAAATAATTAATTACACTAATACTAAATACCCCTAGAATCAAACTAGATAATGAAGACTTGAGACTACAATTTCACACATTGTTTTATTTAGATCTACACACTTCCTATTAAGACAAATTAATTATACCAGATTGTTAATCAAGAACACGAAGGTAAAATATGACCATCTCTCGATGCACCATACCCACATCAACTTAAATCCACAGATGATAGAACTAAGAAGAACATCTTAATTAACTAATCCACTATATCTCTATGTGAATTACAATTAAAAAGGGTTTAAGAACAAGTTCTTATAAGATTACATGTGGTGTATAGGTATATCTTTATCCTAGGCATGAATCATGAATTCCATCGTCATATAGAAGTCACAAACACATGCTATTATTATGACACCCCCAAATCTAGGTCTCTTCCAACCCAACAGATGGTGCTACACGGTACTTCCATTCATACATACATTCAATTGAAATGCCTCAAAAGAACGAATATATCTTCTATATATTAAAATAATATTTACATTTCCCCAGGTTCTTGATAACCCTTTCACTTGTTCTTGTTATAATATCAAATATATTACAAACGTTCATCCTATACTATTATAAAAGTATTCTATGGAATCGTCTTCGCCTTGCCCTTATCCTTGCCGGAGTCTTCAGTCCGTTCGATCTTAGCTGTGTTCATATGGTTCAAGCAAGAGTGAGCATGACTAGCTCAGCAAGTACAACATTTCTAATAAACAACATGCTTAAAACATAAGAATCGTATATCTTCAATAACTGAACAATAGTTACGAAGTACTATTAATAATTCAAAATAGCACTTCTTTTCATTCAAAATATTTTACAACAACAATATTTAGTAAAACATCAATTAAACGTGTATACATTAATCACTACATTCATTAAATGTGTATACATTTTTAGCATACTCGGTTTTCGATTTAAAACCACACCAATATAGCTCGGTAAACATTAATCATGCTTTACAGAATCATAATATAAGTCTAGCCGAAAGAATTGGCTTTGACTTCATCATTCAAGACTTCATGCGAAAGAATACATGAATTACAAAGCTTGTCCAGACTGAACTGGAACAAGGGTTAGAATACTTGCCTTTAATGTCTGCTTACTGATTATCGCACGTACACTTTAAGTCTCTAAGTCTCTACAATATATGATCATATAACGTACCACATTAGGTATTATATAATCAAGTAGGTATATTATTATATCTTACCCTTCATCTCAATCAAAATTCTGACTTAGATCTGTTATTATGGTTTCCGACTTTTCATTATGTCATTCACATTACGTTCACATTCAATTGGTTATTAACTCTAATCATCATACATAAGGTTTAAAAGTACCTTAAAATATCTTATTAAGTTCCTCAGTTTATTATTACTGAGTTACTATTACAATTGTACTCATAAACATTCTTTACTGTCCACTTCCTAGGGTTGGCGCTTGCGGCGCCACCCATTGCTCTGTAAGTCACGCTGCGGCGCCAGTTAGCAGTGTGCTCGGTTTCTTCGTATCGTCTTTGCGGCGCTTGGCTTTAAGGTGGTGAGTCGCATGCTTGCATGATGCAGACTCATGCCTCGATAATTTGTAGATTTTGAAAATTTTGCGAAACTCCCAGACGCATAACTTCTTCGTTATAAGTCCGAATTGGCTCGTTCAAAAGCCTACGGTTCACAAATTACATACTCTATGCGTTCATGCAAGAATTTTATCTATTGAAATTTGTTTGCTAAAATTTCACCTATTAGTTCATTTTTAACGAAAACGATAAATGTTCGTGAACGTTCAATGCTCGTTTCTTCGTTCTCAGTCCAAATCCGGTCTATAATGCCAAATATGACTTGTCTCCATCGAAAACCAACATTTCCAACTTCAAACACAAAATACGACTTCCATTCCGAGAATTTCACGAATTTGACGATAATTGTCCAATCGTGTGAATTCTGACAAATCTTCATTACTAAACGTTCTAAATGGATATTAACCAACACATGAACATTTCAAGTTACTTATTACACCAACTCATTGACCAAGTAGGTTTTGACTTATTCTCATAAGTCAATGACTTATTTAACTTATGAACTACAAATTCTCATGCTTATGACTTACTATGAACTTTAGTCCATCAATCAATGTTCTCATACTATATTGAGCATATTAACATCATATAACAAACATATGATACATTCTTCACAAGTTTATCAACTTATTTAAGTTCAAGTTGCTTATTCAACTTATTCGGCTTAAGTTCGTTCATCAATGACTTCTTATATGTTCTTAGCATACAATCATACTTCTCTTATCACCCTACAATGATAGAGATGAATATATATTAAACAAGAGTCTTACCCTAGAAGCACTTGTACTTCTCTCCTCTTTGGAAACTAGCAAAGAACTTTTGTCTTATTATTGACTTATGTGAGCTTATTCTCTCTAACACTTAAGCACTTATCTATGATAGAAATTGGGAGGAATTTTATGAAGCAACAAATGAATTGAGAGCTCTCTATTTATAGGCTTGAAAAAGTGAGGGTACTTTAGTTATTTGGACATTTCACCTCCTTTAATCACCTCCTTATTACACCTCCTTACTATTCATTGGATATCAACCAAGTCTACTTGCTAGCCACTTCTATTACTTGATCAACACAACACTTATCTTATGCTTGATTATAACATAAAGTTCTTGCCCATCAAGACTACCCATATCACACTTGGATTGCTCCATGGATCATGGCTTAATCAAATTGGGCTTGCTAATTAATCTAGCTAATTTCTTATTGGGTTTGCATTACAATAGTTTGGACTCATGACATATCAAACACTTGGTCTTGAACATTACTTACTAATTGGACTTCTACCATTAAGCTAATAATCCTACAGGTCCATTACCTTTAATTTAAACAACTTAACATACATACCTTACGTATAATTCTCGTATGCTAGCTCGTATATTTATTCGTAATATACGTTATTTCATTCTCCATACACAATAGTATAATACGTCGTATTATGCTTACGTTCATTACCTCGTATAATGCATACGCACCATACGATTGCAACTTTCTTTCTTTAACGCTTAATAAACCTAACGTTCTCAAATTAGGTCCGCATGAGAAATATTATGTTTTCCATACTTCGATTATAATTACATAATCAATATCACCTCGATATTATAACGTTACGTATTTCTCAGAAGTTGAAAAATAATTCCAGAGCAGAAATTGATGAATAGTGTTTTTCGGAAAATTTCTCGGAAAGCTTTTATTTTCATCTTAGAAATTCAAACATTTTAATTCTCTCACGTAGTTAAAATACTACAGCTTTCCGACGTTTCTAGGTTATAGAATGACAAACATCTTACTAACACAGAATAATAATAAATAATAATATTTTATTCATTATTAAAAGTATTTACAAAAGGTTCGATTTTTTTGGGGCGTTACATTTATGATCAAATCTAAACCCATAATCTGGTTCTCAATTTCATATAGATTATCACAAAAATTACTAGTCAGACAATTAAGTAATGAATCACAAATCATTATAGATAATCCAAGAATATCTAATTAAGCATTTTAAACTAAATTACACAACACGATCCATTGCAATCTCAAAACAGAGTTCAGTTCATAATTGAATGAAGATCCGTAATCCACAATTGTTTATACATTGAAAGATAAAGACAGAAGTAAAGAGAAGTTAAGAATTTAGGAATACAAATCTGATCTCTCTTGCTCTAATTTTGAATCTTCAATGATCTTTAGTTGCTTCAATCTTCAGATCTAATCTAATCTAGGGTTTTACTAATATACTTTAATCTAATCTAAGATATAAATTAAAAAAGGAATATACAAGATGGATCCCCTCAAAGAGGGTATTTATTTAACGAATGGTCTCAAATACAATCTGAAATATGTCTAAATATAGGCTAAAATTTGCCTGGCTCCTTGCCCAAGCTTCAATCCAATTGGCTCATTTAAATGAAAAGTCAAACTGTTGGTCAGATTCGAACAGGCGCATTCGCACTGTCCACAAGCTTTAATTGGGCGCGACTGCGTTATAGGGTATCTCTGGCAGGCTTCTGGCGCGGCCACGTTGTATACTAGGCCATCTGGGGGTGGCCGTGCGGTACACCATCGCTAAAATTTTTCTTCTGCTGCTTCTGTTTTCCTTGCTTCAGTACTTAATCACTTTTAAGCTCCATCATAACCCTTTTAGCTTCATTTGCCCCTAAGAGAGTTACTGAGCATGCAATCTACGAAAGAAACCAAAAATTCATAAAAAGTGACTTAAAACACGGGTTTAGGCAACATTATTAGTTAGTTAAAACTTGATAAGTAGGTATAAAACCTACTTATCAATCTCCCCTTATTTGATGATGACATAATAATAGTTTAAGTTCAATCATTAATTCTAATATGCAAATAATTCATAAAAATTAAATATTTATTTGTATACTATGACGCCCCCAAATCTGAGTACTTGTAACTACAGATTTGGTACTAACTAACTAATACAAACTAATGTATATTAGTATTACATTATTTACATAATAAAGTTATACAAACCCCCAAGTCTTACTTACATTTCATCTAAGTACATCTATTCCAAAATATTACATCATTCATATGACGTCCCCAAATTCAGATCAATACCATCCAATTTTGGGTCGCCAAAATACATAATACCAGTACAAATTTTCCAATTTGATTACAACGATAATATCCACACTCAAAACCAATAATACTCTACATATAAATACAGTCAATAATTAATTTAGGAATCAAAATATTTGAAAAATGATCAAGGAAACCTTGGTACATAGGAGGCCATGCTTCTAAGTTATAATAAATATCATAGGCATGAAGAAGTAGCATTGGTTGAGCCATTAGACCCCAAAGAAACACAAGAAGATTACTGTCCTATTCATTCTAATGGTGTGTATTTTCTTGCAATATAATTATCTCCATCTTGTTCAACTGAAGAGTATACTCTAACCATATATACTCCAAGATTATATAAATAATGTTCAAAAATATAGTCAGAAAGTGAAAACGCACTACCATAGCTTATGGCAAAATGATTTTGTATAAATATGACAACACACATACTTTAAGTTCTCACTACAGTTATTGTCACATTATTTTATAATATACTAAGAACTACTACATTTAATAACTCGGACCATCACTCCATTAACTTGTTTTCGCTGCTAATCTCTGCTATACTTTCATTTTCGAAAATGCATTATGAAACAAAAGGGTGAGCACAAATAGCAAAGTAAAGAATATCACAACTAAGACAACGAAGAACGAATTATTGTTAGTCATCCACAGTGATAAATCAGATATTTAGAACATATGATAGATGATATAAGTTTTCAACAATAACTTTAGCGGAAAGAATAACCCATTTAAAAATGTCAAATAGATCATAATATCTATTATCTTCTCCAATTTGAAAAATTTACCATCATTATTTCATCTCTGTAACACCAATCAATAGTTCCTCTTTTCACCCAAGCCAAAGAAAACTTTCACCACTTATCTTTATCTATAACACCAAAATTTTGATTATACCAATTCAAGTTCATGTTCATAATCATGTCATTCAACAGTTCTTGACCATAATCATGTCGATCAATTTATCCTTGCACCCATGCCAAAGATATTCAATTATAACACCACTGGTCATAATAATGTCAATCCATAATTCATCTTTGCACTCAGACCAAAGATAATTAATTTTAACACCAATGTTCATGATCATACCAATCAATAATTACTCTTTGCACCCATGCTATAGAGAATTTTCACCATGTGTCTTTACCACACATGCAAAAGACACTCAACAATTATTCTGTCTTTGCACCCAAGCCAAAGTCATTCACAACAACTTAGTTTTGTTAATTATTACACTAATAATGATATGATGAATTGACAAAAATCATCACATTCATTATATAAAGAATAAATATTAATGATTTATCAATAGTCCAAATTGTCAACAAGATATCCAGAAAATCAATTAGAGTTATTGATAAAAACATAATATTTAACAAAATACAATGTTTCCTGTAAGACACCAACTTTTTTGAATAAATAATAATTTTTCTCGAAATATATTTTTGAATATTATGGTGTGGATATGATATAATGTTATAGTTGTGGGTAATATTTGAAAATTTTGCAAAGTAAGCAAGTTGATATAAAATATTTGTTGTGTCGGGGAATTTTGATTGGTCGGGGAATATTCGTTTTAACAGGGAATATTCGTATGACGGCACAATCATTGGTGGAACCCACAATGGAAGTATTTTCGTAGTTAGAAAATGACAGAATTATCTTTTTATAAAAATAACGGCGAAAGTTTTACCATTAAACTGTTAAACTATCCAATGGTAAAAGTACAGTAATACGCGCAGTTCCATTGTAGCACATGATATTGATTATTGATACTTACGTGAGAAGTCACTCAGTTATACTCAATTATTACTATAGTAATTGCTGCATAGTATCTCACGTTATTTGATTCAATTATTGTTACAGTATTAATATTTTATATAATTGAGACGACAAAGTTATTCATATTATTATTTGCAATATTGACGATGTCTAAAAAGTTTTGTCGAGGAGAGGTTTGGTCACCTAATTGCACGCAAATAGGGAGAAATCCTTATCGGAAAGCCCCCTCTTTCCTGGGAATGATCTGATTGTTAAATATTGTGGGTTATAATATTAATGATGAATAATTGTTGAAGTATTAAGAATGTGTTTATTGAAGATAAGTGAATTATAAAAGTTAGAGGGGAATAATGCAAACTTGGAAAACTTTAGGGGTACTAAAGTGTAATAAGTTAAATCAATTTGGATCATTGATGGTGGTTGTAATGGTAAATTAATCTGGACCATTGATGGTGGTTTTAATAGTTAATCAATATGGACCATTGATGGTGGTTTTAATAGTAAATCAATCTGGACCATTGATGATGGTTTTAATAGTAAATCAATCTGGACCGTCGGTGATGGTTTTAAAAGTAAATTAATCTGGACCGTCGGAGGTGGTTTTAAAAGTAAATCAATATGGACCGTCGGTGGTGGGTTTAAAAGTAAATTAATCTGGACCGTCGGTTGTGGTTTTAATAGTAATCAATATGAACCGTTCGTTCTAATAGTAAATTAATCTGGATCGTTCGTGAATTAGTTACTATTTAGTCCATTCTCCTATAAATAGAAGCTTAATTCTTCTTTCATTCTTACCAATTCACTGAGATTCACAAGAGACACTATAGAGAGAGAAACTATAGAGAGCAAGAAGAAGAGTATTCTGCTACTTCACTATTGCAGTATCCAGCCTTCTACTAAGGTAAGGGGTATTATTTCTTTCGTATTCATAAGTAATAGTATTTTTCATATTCATCCTTTAATATGTCAGAATAACCTGTCTACACGGATTATGTACTGTATGACATGTGAAAATCCATTTGCAGTTTCGTATGTTATTTCTTTTCATATTCTTAAATCTAAACTTACAATGGTAGGTATTGCTTCTATAATCCTTAAAATTAGTAGAATATCCTTGAGTTTTCTGCTTCATCCAGTATCATTTTATTGAAATATTGATCTGAACTTTCTTATTAAATATCAATATTTTCACCCGGGGTACTATTCACGGGTTACTATTTACCCGGTTACTATTCACTATAATATTTTTCACTCGGGTATTCGAGGCACTTTTAATGCTGGAGTACTATTCATGAGTTACTATTCATAGATTACTATTCACCCAGTTACTATTCACTTAAATATTGTTCACTCGGGTATTCGGGGCACTTTTCATGTCGGGGTACTATTCACCGAAAAATTTATTTCTTTTCTGTCCAAATTATTTTTGATACATGGATATTATTCTTGAATTTTACTCCAAAAAATAGTATCATGTTCACAATTTGGACATTATTGAATTTTGGATAAATTAAGTTATAAAACTTTAAAAATTTATCCTTTTGCTTTCTTTTAATTAAATTCTTATATCAATGTCATCATCGTCATGCTTATATTGTGATGAAAGTCATCTTTGGCTTACGTGCATAGATGAACTATTAATTGGTATGATTATGACCAGGGATAATTCGGTATGATCATGACCATTGATGATTACACGAATATTCTTGGCCCATAGTGTAAGAATAATTTGTGGACGTGATACTAATGAATATCCTCGGCTCATAGTAGAGGGATGATTCGATTATGTGATTTATTTATTAAGTTGTGTCCCAGCGATAAAGTTAATGATAAACTTTTTGAATCATAGAAGATAGTAGATATCATGCTCTACTTGACTCTTCTAATGGATTGCTTGTTCCGCTGCAGTTAAACTTGTTGTCTATTATATTCTATCAGTTAAACACTATTGAAGGCTAATGATAACTTATTCTGCATTATCTTTGTCATAATATTTCTTACTGGGCTAGTTGAGCTCACCCTTTTACTTCCATTGTTCTCTTGGAAATGAGAAACGTGGCGAACTAGTTGGGGGAGCGGGTGATGATGCGAGATAATGTTATAGTAGTACTCACTATTCTATAAAATAGTGTGACAATAAATGTAATGAGGACTCCATTTGAGTTTGGATATTGTCTAGAAGACAATATTCATGTAAAAACTCTCAGCTCATGTTGTATAATTAAGTTTGTATTTGTATTCAGTACCATGTATTTTGCGACCCAAGATGAGTGATGTATACCTATTTTGGGGGCGTCACATTTCCAGTTCAAAAATAACAATTTGAAATAGGAAGATTCAGGTGAACAATATTAGATGAAGTAGAAACTATTAAGGACATTCTTAATCATTTCAGGAATTTTCACCATTTAATGATAAAGTTATAGAACGAATCATATTGTCTTACCATAATATGGAGTATGTGTGACACCCCCAAATCCGAGTCTCTTCCAACCCGACAGATGATGATACACGATACTACCATTCATTCATTCATTCAATTGAATAGTCTCAAAAGGACTAATATAACTTCTATATATCCAAAATAATATTACATTTCCAAGTTCTTTGTAACCCATTCGTTTGTTCTTGTCATAATATCAAATATATTATAATCGTTCACCTATACTATTACATAAGTAATCTAAGGGTTCGCCTTCGTTTTGCCCTTGTCCTTGCTTGAGCCTTCGGTCCGCTCGATCTTGGCTGTGTTCATATGGTTCAAGCAAGAGTGAGCATGACTAGCTCAGCAAGTACTACAATTCTGATAAACAACATGCTTGAAACATAGAACTCATATATCTTTAGTAACTGAACAATAGTTACGAAGTACTATCGATAATTAAAAATAGAACTTCTTTTCATTTAAAACGTTTTCCAACAACAATATTCAGTAGAATATCAACTAAGGCTCAAGACTATGAGCAGTTCATAATTTCTTTTGAAAAGGACAATCCGGCACTAAGTCCGTAAGTCCGACATAACTTACGAGCACTTCTGGGTGATCAGCCCATAGTACTCTATGTTGATCAACACTACATTCATTAAACATGTATACGTTTAAGTTGTGGAAACCTCACGTGCCTGTTGTCAAACGACAAAAACATTTTAGCATAATTGGTCTTCGATTGAAAACCATACCAATATAACTCGGTAAACATTAATCATGCTTGACAAAATCATAATATAAGTCTAGCCGAAAGAATTGGCTTTAGACTTCATTGTTAAAAACTTCATGCGAAAGAATACATGAGTTACACAGCTTGTCCAGACTGAACTGGAACAAGGGTTAGAATTCTTGCCTTCAGCGTCTGCTTACTAATTATCACATGTACACTTTAGGTCTCTAAGTTTCTGCAATACATGATCATTTAACATACCACATTAGGTCTTATATAATAAAGTAAGTATATTTTTATATCTTACCCTTCATCTCAATGTAAATCCTGACTTAGATCTACTATTATGGGTTTTCGGATTTCATTACGCCATTCACATTATGTTCACTTTTAATAGATTATTAATCTTAATCATCATACAATAAGTGCCTAACAATGCCTTAACAATGTTATGCTCATACCTTAGTTCATTACTAATATTTTCTTTCATTCTATACCTGAAATCTTTTTTTTCTGGCAAATTCTTAGGTCTAGCGCCACGGTGCCACACATCACTCTTCTTCTCGTGCCGCGGCGCGAGTTTACAGAATGCAAACCTCGTACTCGGTGCTCCGGCGTCACTCAATGGCCTTGGGTTGGCGCCGTGGCGCCAACTCTGTGCCTCAGACAGTTTGCAAAGTTTGAAAATTTTACGAAATTCCCGGACTCATAACTTCTTCGTTATAAGTCTGAATTGGCTCGTTCAAAAGCCTACGGTTCACAAATTACATAATCTATGCGTTCATGCAAGAATTTTATCTATTTAACTTTGTTTGCTAAAATTTCACCTATTAGTTCATTTTTAACGAAAACGATAAACATTTGCGAACGTTCAACGCTCGTTTCTTCGTTCTAAGTTGGAATTCGGTCATTTTCAAGTCTGCAACTCTATAATGCCAAATAGGACTTCTCTCCATCAAAAACCAACGTTTTCGACTTCAAACACAAAATACGACTTCCATTCCGAGAATTTCACGAATTCGACGATAATCGTCCAATCGTGTGAATTCCGGTAAAACTTCATTACTAATTATTCTAAATGGATTTTAATCAACATATGAACATTACAAGTTACTTATTACCCCAAATTATAATCAAAGTAGGTTTTGACTTATTCTCATAAGTCAATGACTTATTTAACTTATGAACTATAAATTCTCATGCTTATGACTTACTATGAACTTAAGTCCATAAATCAATGTTCTCATACTTTATTCAACATACTAACATCATATGACAAACATATGACAATTTCTTCATGATTCTATCAACTTATTAGAGTTCGAGTTACTTATTCAACTTATTCGGCTTAAGATCATTCATTAATAACTTATTACATGTTCTTAACAAACAATCCCCATTCTCTATCAATCCTATCATAGAAGAGATGAAGATAATGGATATGAGTCTTTCCCTTGAAGACTATTACTTCACTTCACTTTGGAAAATCTAGAAAAGGTTGAAGTGGCTTATAAGTGCTTATGTGGCTTATTCTCTCTACCAAATAAGTTGCTTATCTTGAGAGGAGTTGGGAGAAATTTGAACAAGCAACAAAATGAAATGAAGCTTGGTATTTATAGGCCACTCAAAGCTAGGGTAAAATGGTCAATAATACCATCCCACCTCCTTATTCCACCTCCTCAACCTCCACCTCCTTACTATTCATAACTTTATAACTAAGTTACTTGCTAGCCACTTCTATTTCTTGGCCATCACAACACTTGCTTATCACACAAATTTTTTGCCTAACAAGTCTACCCACTTACACTTGGATTGCTCCATGGATCATGGCTTATCATTTGGCTTGGTAATTAAATATAGCAAATTCCTTACTAGGCTTGTACTACCATAGTTTGAACTCATAACTTATCAAACACTTGGGCTTGATTGTCACATTCTATTGGACTCCTTTTATTAGGCTAATAATCCTACAAGTCCATTACCTCTTATTAACTAACTTAACATATACACACCACGTATAATCCTCGTATGCTAGCTCGTATATTAATTCGTAATGTACGTTATCTCATTCTCCATTCTTAATAGTATAATACGTCATATTATACTTACGTTCATTACCACGTACGATGCATACACATCATAAAATTACAACTTTCTTTCCTTTACGCTTATTAAACCTAACGTTCCCAAATTAAGTTCGCATGTGAAATATTACATTTTCCATATTTAGATTATTATTACATAATCCATCTCACCTTGATATTATAACGTTACGTATTTCTCGGAAGTTCAAAAATAATTCCCGAGCAGAAATCTTCGAATAGTGTTTTTTTTCAGAAAATTTCTCGAAAAGCTTTTATTTTCGTCTTAGAAATTCAAACACTTTAATTCTCCCACGTAGTTAAAATACTACATCATTCCAACAATTCTAGGTTATAGAACGACATTCATCTTATCCACACGTAATAATAATAAATAATATTATTTTATTCATTATTAAAAGTATTTACAAAGGTTCAATTTCCTGGGGCGTTACACTCTCTCCCCCTTATAAGGATTCTGTCCCCAGAATCTCGCTAAAAAAAAATTACACAAATAAATGAGGGTAATTCTTTTTCATCATTGCTTCTAACTCCCACGTCGCTTCTTCTGCATCGTGGTTCTTCCATATCACCTTTACCGAAGGTATGACTTTTTTTCGTAGAACTTGTTCTTTTCTATCAACAATTTGAATCGGCGTTTCCTCATACGTTAAGTCCTTCTCGATATGAATAGGCTCATATTCTATCACGTGCTTATAATTTGGCTTATAAGGACGTAACATGGATACATGAAATACATTATGTATTCGTTCTAGGTTTGGAGGTAAGTCTATCATATAAGCTACCTCACCTACCCGTTTTATTACCTCAAAAGGTCCTATAAACCTCAAACTTGACTTTCCCTTCTTCCCAAAATGTATCTTTCCTTTCCAGGGAGATACTCTTAGGAATAAGTACGAACCTACTTCAAACTCCCAATTCTCTCTATGCGGATCCGTAAACTTCTTCTGTTTGTCTTGAGCTGCTAGGAGACGAATTTGTATCTTCTTGACAATGTCCGTTGTCTGTTGTATCAACTCTGGTCCCAACATTCGGTGTTCTCCTACCTCATCCCAATACAGTGGCGTTCTTCTTTTCCTCCCATACAAAGCTTCGTAAGGCGGTATACCTATGCTTGCATGATAACTATTGTTATACACAAACTCCACTAATGGTAGATGATCATCTCAACTACCCTTGAAATCCATGACGCAAGATCTTAGCATATCTTCTAACGTCTGAATTGTCCTCTCACTCTGTCCATCCGTCTGTGGATGATACACCATACTCAGCTTCAACTGCGTTCCCAACTGCTCTTGTAGACTTCTCCAAAAGTTCGATGTGAATCGTGGGTCACGATCTGACACAATCGATACTGGCACTCCATGTCTAGAGATTATTTCCTTAATATAGAGTCTAGCTAACTGATCTAAGTTATACTTAACCCTAATTGGAAAAAAGTGAGCCGACTTCGTCAATCGGTCTACTATTACCCAAATCTCATCATACCCCTTTGTTGTAGTCGGAAGTCCTACCACAAAATCCATTGTGATATTCTCCCACTTCCACTCTGGGATTTCTAATGACTGTAGCAAGCCACTAGGTCGTTGATGTTCGGCCTTAACTCTCTGACAAGTCAAGCACCTACTCACATATTCGGCGACCAAAAACTCTGTCGAAGGTCTTGATACATCTTAGTGCTACCAGGATGAATCGAAAACCTCGAACTATGAGCCTCTTGCAATACTTGCTCCTTTAATTCTGTCTCATTTGGAACCCAAATTCTTCTTTCAAATCTCAATAATCCCTCATTATCAAGACTATACTTAGTATCTTTTTCATTGGTCAGCCACTCCCTCATCCGGTTACACTCATCCATTTTTAGTTGTACCTCTTTAACTCTCTCTACGATGGTAGATTGCATCTCTGTCCCAAACAACATTTGTCCACCTTCACTTGGCAGCTTCACTTCCAACTCCATCCTAGCCATTTTTGCTATCAACTCAGTTTGAACCGTTAACAAAGACAACTTTTCCCGCCTCTTCCTACTTAAGGCGTCGGCAACTACATTGGCTTTTCCCGGGTGATACAGGATTTCACAGTCGTAATCGTTTATCAACTTTAGCCATCTCCTCTACCTCATATTTAACTCCTTATGTGTGAAGATATATTTCAGACTCTTCTGGTCCGTGTATATCTCACATTTTTCTCCATAAAGATAATGTCTCCATATCTTTAGAGCAAAAACTACTACGGCCAGTTCCAGATCATGAGTAGGATAAACTTTCTCATAATCCTTCAACTACCTAGATGCATACGCAATGACCTTACCATGCTGCATGAGCACGCAACCAAGTCCTTTATGCGAAGCATCACTATAAACAACAAAATTTCATGTGTCATCAGGCAATGACAAAACAGGCGCTTCACTCAACCTCTTCTTCAGTTCTTAAAAACTGTCCTCGCACTGGTCAGTCCAAGAGTATTTCACCGTCTTCCTTATTAAGTTAGTCAATGGAGTAGCTATCTTTGAAAAATCATTGATGAATCTCCGATAGTAACCCGCTAACCCTAGGAAACTCCATACCTCAGTCGGCATTTTTGGTTGTTCCCAATTCATCACGGCTTCCACCTTCGCTGGATCTATTGAAATCCCCTCATGGTCAATAACATGTCCTAAAAATTGCACCTTCTCTAACCAAAATTCACACTTAGTGAACTTCGCATACAACTTCTCCTTTCTAAGTGTCTCCAACACTAATCTTAGGTGTTCAGCATGATCTTCTGGCGTCTTAGAATAGACTAGAATATCATCTATAAACACCACTACGAACTTGTCCAAATATTGTTTGAACACTCTGTTCATCATATCCATAAATGCAGCTGGTGCATTTGTCAACCCAAATGACATTACCAAAACTCGTAATGACCATAACAAGTCCTGAATGTTATCTTTGGTACATCCTCCTTCCTAACCTTCAGCTGGTGTTACCCCGTTCTTAAATCTATTTTTGAAAAATACTTAGCCCCTTCCAACTGATCAAAGAGATCATTGATCCTGGGTAGTGGGTATTTATTCTTTATCGTTAACTTGTTCAACTCTCGGTAGTCGATACACAGTCTTAACGATCCATCCTTCTTCTTGACAAACAGTATCGGTTCTCCCCATGGTGAAACACTCGGTTGAATGTACTTCCGATCCAATAGTTCTTACTGCACCATCAACTCCTTCATCTCCACTGGCGCTATACTATACGGTGCCCTGGAAACTGGTGCCGCTCCTGGCACAATGTCTATCACAAACTCGGTCTCCCTATCCGGCGGAAGACCCGGCAATTCACTCGGAAATACATCGGTGAATTCTCTCACTACTGGTATTTGTTCCATGGTTGCTACCACTCTTTGGGTATCAACAACATGACACAGATAACCTACACATCCCTTTCTCAGTAATTTCCTAGTTTGTGTCATGGTTAGACAACTCGAACGTCCCGATGATCTATTATTGTAAAATACTACCCGAGGTTGTTCTAACGTCTTAATGTTCACACATTTCTTTTGACAATATATAATTGCCCCATGGTTAACTAACCAATCCATTCCAAGAATTACATCGAATTTTCCTAACTTTATTGGTAACAAATCTACCGATAATTTACAACCCCGTATGTCTACACAATAACTCTTATGAATATCTTCAACAGGAATTATCTCTTCGTTCGCTACCTTAATATTTAAAGGTATATGCAACTTTTCGGGAAGTAATCCTAATCTTCTAGCAAAATCGCATGCTATAAACGAACAAGTAGCACCCGAATCAAACAACATGTACGCATTGATATCGTTGATCGGAATAATACCTGCAATGACGTCCCCTGATGCGACTGCATCTTGGACTGCCATGTTAAAGGTATGACCCATTGGCCTACCCGGCTGCGCTGGTCCACTAATAGCTAATTTACCGCTATTAGCGCCCCAATTCACGTTCGTCCCCTTCTTCGGGCAATTCTTTGCCATGTGGTCAGTTGATCCACACATAAAGCATCCATAGTTCTTCTTTGGACTCGGACAATTAGGCGCAATGTGCCCCTCCTGTCCACAATTGTAACAGACGACCTTCCCCTTGAGACAAACTCCTAAGTGAGTCTTCCCACAGGTTTTGCAGGCCACCATTCTTTTCTTCGGGTCTCCTTGCTTCACTCCGATATTCCCAGAGCTAAATACCTTCCTCTTCTGACCCTCGCCACTACCACTGGCTCCCTCGATCTTTACTCTCCCGTCTACTTTAACCTTGCTCTTCTTGTCCTTGTGGTATTGACTTAAAGCTTCACTACCACCCTCGGCGATTATCGTCTTCTCTAAAACGGTTCCAAAAGAAGTACTTTAGAACACCGATATGCGGTTATAGAGCCAGGGTTTCAAGCCCTGCTCGAACCGTCGCGCCTTCCTCACCTTAGTATCCACTTGATGTGGAGTGAACCTTACCAGTTCATTAAACTTGGTGGCATATTGGGGAACCGTCATGTCCCCTTGTTTCAACTCGAGAAACCGCATCTCCATTCTTCCCTGCATGCTCGTGGGGAAGTAGTTCTCGAAGAATATCTCCTTGAACCTCTCCCACGTCAGATTCGTTATCCCGGCCCTAGCCTGATTGGCTTCCCACCAAAAGTTGGCCTCTCCCTTCATCATATAGGTCGCAAAGGCAACCTTTTGGGCCTCATCGACATTTTCTATCACAAATGCCTTCTCTATCTCCTTAACCCACGTTTGGGCTTCAATAGGGTCCATAGTTCCTTTGAACTCCAGCGGACCCACGCTCTTAAAATCCTTAAAGGTAGTAGCTCGTGCTACTCCTGGATTTATGTGGGTTCTATTAAAGGCAACTATTATTAAATTAACAAACTCTTGCATTGGATTAACTAGACCTCCCTCTGGTTGATTCACATTCTCTCCTTGGTTACATTGCACTCTTCTCGGCGGCATTTTACTGATACAATAAACACATTTCATTATTATTCATTTCTTTATTAGTTATCATTTAATATTAAATAATAACTCCAACATCCATTACTCATTTCTTTCCATAAAAAGGACTTATATTCATTCTTTATAGCATAATACAACATCGGCTACATACACAGCCTAAGCTGCTACATTACTTTCCCACTATTGCTTTCCAAAAATTGAGATTTACAAAAGACTACCCTTTACTATACAAAAAGGGCTTTACGTCACTACTACTTACAAAATATTTACATACTACTCTAACTACTACTAGTCTACATCTGCCTTAAGACATTATTGAAATCTGCCTTAGCAAGACCGGCAATAGCATCACGGTTGATAGTATGCCGCGTCTGCCCCACCTCTACAGGATAACCAGCTACCTGCTATGGATATAAGACATTCTCCCTATCTTCTGCACCTTGGTCTTTAGCTCCTCCTTGAGCTCAAAGACCTCATGTTTTAACTCGTGGACTTTGTCCTTAGCCAAAATCCTCTCGTCATGTTCTTGCTCCCACATGGACTCGACATCAGTCTTGTCCTCTATAACCATTTGGAGCTCTGTTTTTAGCTCCTTGACCTCCTGACAGTAATGGATATTTCTATCCAACACTGACATGAATAAAGACATCATCGACCCCCCAGGAGCTATCTCGGCTGCTATAGCTACCAGATTAAAGGACACTGTCTCTACTTCCTCCTCTATCATCCCGTCGAATACTGACATGTAGTCAATATTATCTGAGTCTCCAGACTCAATAACTACCACCTCTGGATCTGCTGCTATGGGGTTCGGTAAAACCTCTATTTGGTTCACCGATTCTTCACTAATGGCCTGACCATCTACAAACATCCATTTACTCCTGACATCTACACAAAATAATTAAGTTGATTAGTACACGTTAGTAGAATAATAAAAACACATAACATAATCATAATGCATTTTTACAAGGTTATTTTCTTCTTTTGCTTCTTTGACCTCTCTTAAGGTTATGACTTAAGGTTTTTAATCCCCCCTTATGTTTTATAACCTAATGCTTTGATACCAACCTATGACGCCCCCAAATCCGGGTGTCTTCCAACCCGACAGATGGTGCTACACGATACTACCATTCATTCATTCATTCAATTGAATAGTCTCAAAAGGACTAATATAACTTCTATATATCCAAAATAATATTACATTTCCCTGGTTCTTTGTAACCCATTCGTTTGTTCTTGTCATAATATCAAATATATTACAATCGTTCACCTATACTATTACATAAGTAATCTAAGGGTTCATCTTCACCTTTCCCTTGCCCTTGTCCTTGCTCGAGCCTTCGGTCCGCTCGATCTTGGCTGTGTTCATATGGATCAAGCAAGAGTGAGCATGACTAGCTCAGCAAGTACTACAATTCTAATAAACAACATACTTGAAACATAGAACTCATATATCTTCAGTAACTAAACAATAGTTACGAAGTACTATCGATAATTCAAAATAGCACTTCTTTTCATTTAAAACGTTTTCCAACAACAATATTCAGTAGAATATCAACTAAGGCTCAAGACTATGAGCAGTTCATTATTTCTTTTGAAAAGGACAACCCGACACTAAGTCCGTAAGTCCAACATAGCTTACGAGCACTTCTGGGTGATCAGTCCATAGTACTATATGTTGATCAACACTACATTCATTAAACGTGTATACGTTTAAGTTGTGGCAACCTCACGTGTCTGTCGTTAAACGACAAAAACATTTTAGCATACTTGGTCTTCGATTGAAAATCATACCAATATAACTCAGTAAACATTAATCATGCTTGACAAAAACATAATATAAGTCTAGCCGAAAGAATTGGCTTTAGACTTCATCGTTAAAAACTTCATGCGAAACAATACATGAATTACATAACTTGTCCAGACTGAACTGGAACAAGGGTTAGAATACTTGCCTTCAGCGTCTGCTTACTGATTATCAAACATACACTTTAGGTCTCTAAGTTTCTACAATACATGATCATATAACATACCACATTAGGTCTTATATAATCAAGTAAGTATATTATTATATCTTACCCTTCATCTCAATGTAAATCCTGACTTAGATCTACTATTATGGGTTTCTGGCTTTCATTACGTCATTCATATTACATTCACTTTTAATAGATTATTAATCTTAATCATCATACAATAAGTGCCTAACAATGCCTTAACAATGGTATGCTCATACGTTAGTTCATTACTAATAAGTTTTCTTTCATTCTATACTTGAAATCTTTCTTTTATGGCAAATTCTTAGGTCTGGCGCCGCGGCGCCACACATCACTCTTTTTCTTGTGCCGCGACGCGAGTTTGCAGAATGCAAGCCTCGGACTTGGCGTTGCGGCGTCACTTAATTGCCTTGGGTTGGTGCCATGGCGCCAACTCTGTGCCTCAGACAGTTTGCAAAGTTTGAAAATTTTACGAAACTCCAGGACTCATAACTTCATCATTATAAGTTTGAATTGGCTCGTTCAAAAGCCTACGGTTCACAAATTACATACTCTATGCGTTCATGCAATAATTTCATCTATTTGACTTCGTTTGCTAAAATTTCACCTATTAGTTCATTTTTAACGAAAACGATAAACGTTCGTGAACGTTCAATACTCGTTTCTTCGTTCTAAGTCAAAATTCGGTCATTTTCGAGTCCACAACTCTATAATGCCAAATATGACTTTTCTCCATCGAAAACCAACATTTTCAACTTTAAACACAAAATACGACTTCCATTCCGAGAATTTCACGAATTCGACGATAATCGTCCAATCGTGTGAATTCCGGCAAAGCTTCATTACTAATCATTCTAAATGGATTTTTAACCAACATATGATCATTACAAGTTACTTATTACACCAACTTATCATCAAAGTAGGTTTTGACTTATTCCCATAAGTCAATGACTTAATCAACTTATTAACTACAAATTCTCATGTTTATAACTTACTATGGACATAAGTCCATCAATCAATGTTCTCATACTATATTCAACATACTAACATCATATAACAAACATATGACAAGTTCTTCATGATTCTATCAACTTATTAGAGTTCAAGTTGCTTATTCAACTTATTCGGCTTAAGTTCATTCATCAATATCTTATTGAATGTTCTTAACAACAATCCCCCTTCTCTATCAATCCTATCATAGAAGAGATACAGATAATAGGTATGAGTCTTACCCTTGAAGACTATTACTTCACTTCACTTTGGAAAATCTAGCAAAGGTTGAAGTGGTTTATAAGTGCTTATGTGGCTTATTCTCTCTACCAAATAAGTTGCTTATCTTGAGAGGAGTTGGGAGAAATTTGAACAAGCAACAAAATGAAATGAAGCTTGGTATTTATAGGCCACTCAAAGCTAGGGTAACATGGTCAATAATACCATCCCACCTCCTTATTCCACCTCCTCAACTTCCACCTCCTTACTATTCATAACTTTACAACTAAGTTACTTGCTAGCCACTTCTATTTCTTGGCCATCACAACACTTGCTTATCACACAAATTGTTTGCCTATCAAGTCTACCCACTTACGCTTGGATTGCTCCATGGATCATGGTTTATCATTGGGCTTGCTAATTAAATCTAGCTAATTCCTTATTGGGCTTGTACTACCATAGTTTGGACTCACAACTTATCAAACACTTGGGCTTGATTGTCACATTCTATTGGACTCATTTTATTAGGCTAATACTCCTACAAGTCCATTACCTCTTATTAACCAACTTAACATATACATACCACGTATAATCCTCGTATGCTAGCTCGTATATTAATTCGTAATATACGTTACATATTTCTCGGTAGTTCAAAAATAATTCCCGAGCAGAAATCTATAAATAGTGTTTTTTAGAAAATTTCTCGGAAAGCTTTTATTTTCGTCATAGAAATTCAAACACTTTAAATCTCCCACGTAGTTAAAATACTACGTCATTCCAACGATTCTAGGTTATAGAACGACATTCATCTTATCCACACGTAATAATAATAAATAATATTATTTTATTTTATTCATTATTAAAAGTATTTATAAAGGTTCGATTTTCTGGGGCGTTACAGTATGAAAGAAAATGATATCCCTTACCTTAGTAGAAAGATAGATACCGTCTGATATGTTGAAGATTAACTTGAAAATTTCTTACACTATTTGCAGCACTCAGAATATTCTTATACTCAAAAAAAATACTCACAATATTATAGTAAAAGAATTTTTGTGTTTTTGGTGTCATCTTCATTACTCAACTAAGCAACCTACTTATAGGAAAATGCTTACCACACCACGTTTGACAAACGCATGGGCAAAGCACACCAATTTCAAAAACGTTTGTTTGAATTTTTTTAATAATATAAGATTATAATAAAACTTTATATATATATATATATATATTCTAATAAAACAAATAACTTTATATATATTAAAAAAAAATTTGTTTTATTACTATTATTATAATAATAAAACAAATATGGAGGACCCCCTAGAAGAAAATTTTGCCAACGGTTTAACAAATTGGCAAATGGTTGGTCTATGGAATAATAAGCCTAACTTAAAACAAACGACTCATGCTAAGAAAATATTTACCATACTTATTATAATTATCCTTAATCAACACATTTTGTTCATTAATTATTTACACATTATAAATTTTCTAACAATTAATCCCAATTAATATTATAAACTCATAGTATTGACAACCATGACGTTCCCATGGAAAAAAGGGTCTTTAAAATATACAACACGGAATCAAATAACCCATTTCCTTGACAGAACTTCTTAGACATTGTTGTAGACACTCGACATTTAATTTTCTAGTTACTAACTATGCAGGAGGACAAAAGTGTCTTTTTCACACTCTAGAGATAACCCTGGAGGACTACAACATCAGTTTCAACCCCGGAGATAACCCCGGGAGATCCAGTTTCAAACCCCAGAGATAACCCTGGGATATCCAGTACAACCCCAAAAATAACTCCAGGGGATCAAATTCAATGCCTGGAGTCAACCCCGTGAGGTCAAACCGACATCAAAGACAACCTTGAGGACTATCAGAGTCAATAATAAGCCAATCTTAGAGATAACCTAGAGAAAAGACTGCTACAACTGCGTCAAAGCTGAAGATAACCCCGAGAGGGGAAAATAGGTCATTTTTATAACTCAACCTAAAATCAAATCAAATCAACTCATTCAAACTCAAAAGAAGTCCCACAAGAACCATATCTTAACTTTTGAGTGCAAAATACGCAAAATAACTCAACGGATTGTCTGCAGAGACCTATAGATGCCATTTCAGCCATTGACCCATCTTCCCAGATTTGAAAAAGGGCAAGCCCTATGTCATTTCATAGCTCTGGGAAAGAGCTTTCCGGAATGGTAAGGTACGCTTCCATTGGACTCCCGGATTGAAAGTTAAGAAGGTTGGAGTGGATAGCATATCATCCGAGTTCATGTACCGCAGATGTGACCATGAAAGCAAAATGACACGGCAACCAAGTAGTAAATCCGTTGTTGTTGTGGGTTGACTTGGTGGCACATTTGGTCTATAAATAGACCCCATATCAGCCATAAAATGTAAGAAAAAAAGAAGAAAAGAGAGAAAACTCTGTCCATTTCAACATTTAACCCATTCTAGAGTGCTCTAAACTGAGTGAATCTTCTTTCTAAACACTTGTAAGCTCGTGTTGTGTAACATACTGAAGTTTAACCGGTGGAAATCGAGTTTTTAGGCCCCAAAAGATATCTGAAGTTTTCTTGCCAGCCCATTGTAAGTTTTTTTCAGATTTTTAAGCTTTCTACTACTTTAATATATATATATATATATATATATATATATATATATATACTTGACATCATCAATCTCATCGAGTATATATATATACACTTAAAATCGAACTCGATTACTGGAGCTAGGATAGAATATCTAGAGCGTTTATTGTAACAACCGAGAAAATTGGATTATAATGTAAATTAATTTTATTTGAATAAAAGTATATTATATGTTATTTATAACGAGTAAGCGAGATGAAGGTTATTTTATAACCTAAAAGAGAGGTACGATAGTAGTATTTTGGCTAAGTGCTAGAAATAAAGTGTTTGAATTTCCAAAACGAAAATAAAGACTTTTCGAGAAATTCTCCGAAAAACATTATTCATCCATTTTTGCTCCGAAATTATTTGTGAACTTTCAGGGAATACGTAATGATAGAATTTTAAAGAAAGGTTGATTATCTAATAATAATTCAGTTATGGCAAACGTAATTTTTCGCCCGCGTACTCAAATTCGAGAATGTTAGGAAATATAAAGATTTGAATACTTAACGGTTATGTGTAATAAGGAAGATATTTTAAGGGAAAAGATACAAGTATAATACAAGTTATAGAATAAGTATATACGAAAGATAATATAATATATGAAGATGAATGTTAGACGAGGAATTATTAATACAAGTTACTAATTACTAACTCTTAATCAAACTAATTTTATTTAAACAATCAATTTAAGATTATAAATTAAATTATTTAATTACACTAATTCTAATTACCACTAATTACAAATTAGATTACGGAGATTTAAGATCACAACTTCACTTATTGCTTAATTTAAATTAATACACTTCTTATTAATTAAGCTCACTATTCTTAATTGTTAATCAAGAACACACAAGTAAATATGATCATCTCTAATTGCATCATACTCAAATCAACTTAAATCCACAGATGATAGAATTAAGAAGAACAACCTAATTAACTACTTCACTATATCTCTGTGTGAATTACAATTAAAAATGATTTTAAGCACAAGTTCTTTATCTAATTACATGTGATGTATAGGTATATCTCTATCATATACATAAATTATGTATCCCAATGCCATGTAGAAAACACAATCACATGCTATTATGATCATATCTAAATCTATACTTCATCTCTCGAGTTCATATAAATTATCACGGTAATTGTTAGCTAGGCAATTAAGCAATTCATCACAAACCATAATAGACAATCCAAGAATAATTACAATAATTAATAAAGAAGCATACTAAAAATAAACTATACAATAAGCTCCATTGTAATCTTAAAAATAAGATTTACTTCAGGATTAATGAATTAAAACTAAGAATCCACAATTGAATAAACATTAAAAGACAAAGATAAGATTAGAGTGAAGAATAAATCTATTGTCAGCAAATCTCCATCTTCCTCAAGCTCCTGCTCTTGATCTTCAATGGTCTCCAAGTTGCTTCAATCTCCAAAACGAATAAGAACTAGGGTTTTACCTAAATCTAATCTAATCTAATGTAATCCTCTCTCTCCTTTTAATCCTTATGATTTTCCTCCTTTTATATGCCTCTTTATATGCCTTTAAGTCCTCCTAGAAGTCCTTGAATCAAACAGCTCGAACCAAACCTTCTTGAACTCAAATTTTGACAAAAAGCGCTTTTCTCATACAGCCCCATACGTGCTACAAGTAATTTTAATCGATAGGCCCACCTAGGCGGACTAGGCTTCTATTTTTGGGCTTATACCCCCACCCCGGCGGGGGTTTTGTATATAGAAAGGCCACCCCGGTAGGGTCCTTTCTTCTGCTGTAGTGTCATCAAGTAAAACGATAATAACTTTTGATCCAGGAAGAGTTATGGGGTCTTCCACCTATCAAATCGAAGATCGCGATGAGCTCTACAACTTTCATTCTTTGAGAATTGAGAAATAATGGACAGATGAAGGTCGAAATTTGGTTGGAAGTGAATGCTATGCAAATGGCCACCCAAAACAGTGTAGTTCAACGTCCGTTGGTACAAATAGCATAACTCTTGCATTCGAATTCCGATTGGAATGATTCAAAATGTCCCGGAAAGCTAAGGAGAATCTCTACAACATAATTTAAGTTCCAAGCCAAGAATATGAAATGAACATGAAGCCCAAATGATGTCCGGATTGCTTTTCCTTGCATTTTTATACCATTAGTCGCTCACACATCTTCTGTCTTTGGTCCACTTTTAGCTCCTGTTCTTGCCAAATTTCGCCATAATTCCACCTTTTAAGTCCAATTGCCACCCCACCACACCTAAACATAAAACAACACTAAACAAGTAAAAACAAAACATAAACATAAAGAATTAACATAGTTTAAGCTTGAATTAGAGGCTAGTTTGTAGGTATAAAACCCACTCATCAAGTATATGAGAAGAATATGAGAATTATTCGGTAAGAACACGAACCATTAATATTGGACTAGTGAAACTTGAAAGTAAACTTTGGCAAGCCCAAGTGAAAGATGAGAGAGGGCCAATGAAAAAAATAATCAAGGCCCAAATACAATTTAATCCAAGCCCGAGGTTATGACCGAATTGAATTAAACTTAAACCCGAACCAAGAACCGAACCCATGGATCAAACTGTTGGGACACTAGTTGGGTAAAATCCATAGGGTAACCCATGTGGGCCCCCATGGTGAGTCATGGCTAGCCAGTTGGTGGCCAAGCAAGGGAAGCAGCTTTCTTTGAAAGTTTAGAATAGTAAGGAGGTGGAATAGTAAGGAGGTGAGTGCTTTTGACCTTATTGCCTTTACTTTGAAAAGTCTATAAATAGAAAGCTTAGGTTTTTATTTGTTGGTTTTTAATTTCACCAATACCTAAAGCCATATAGTGAGAGAGAAAAGAGAAAGCTATAACAAGGGATCAAAGGAGAAAGAAGGTAGATAACTCAAGAATGCAAAAGGTAATGAAGGCTAAACCTTTAATCTTCATCTCTTCAATTTGAATTTTGATAGAGAAATGATTATTATGGAGTATATTTCACAAGGATTAATAATAATGGATATTTGTGAGAGCCCCGAATCCGGGCCCCAAATCACCGCGGATCCGGTTCACTCATTCTACTACTATTGCGGAAGATATAAACATAAATTGTTTATACATTAAACATTATACACTATCCCCAAGGTCGAGTAACCATAACTTATACACATTTCATAACTTATCTCACACATGATATTATCATCATACAAGACTTTTACAAATCAAATCGCGCACATTAACTTTAAGCTGGAACTGTCTTTAACTTTCCTTGTATCCGACGCATTCACCTTAATCTGCAATGTTTTATCATGATATAGCAAGGGTGAGCATGAAAGTTGCCCAGCAAGTTTAAATACAATTTAAGGATATATCATGGTTGAAAGAGTCTGAATAATAAGCTGGCTATAATTCACAATGTAGTTGTGAATTAACATGAACAAAGTTTTGACTGAACAAGTATTACATGAACAATATATATATCTGGACCAACTGGTAATGAAGGTGATCAGCCTTTCATACCTGACTTATACATACAAGATGTACAGAGTACAATTCTACATGGTAATCAGTAACGATTAACCATAAGCATATCTGAATGAAACACTCTTAGTAGAGTTAAGAAAACAAACACTTGCTTTTTACCGCTGATTACCGATATCGAAATATAACTTAGCTTTATCCAAGACCTAATACAGATAATACCGATCTCCAAATATTAGAATAATATCATCACAAGATAAAATAACCTAAACACATTATCACATAATCCTCGCTACCATATAACACATAAGACTTAGTCTCAAGTCAATCTATTTCAAATCCGAGTTGAAATCGACACCATTCTAACATCCCGACGGCCTAATTCCAGAAATACTGAGTTTTAAGTTCAATTAAACTCGCTTAAACACTTAACAATTATTACGAGATAATTTTCTAGTCAATGTAATAATTTTCCATAGGCTCATAAAAATTTTCAAATAATTATTATCATTTATCATGATTTTCTAATCATTAACACAGTATTTAGATGAATTAAATACCTCAATATTCTAATATCATTAATATTTATTTATTAATAAACATTAATGAATTACATGCCATAATATTATATCATATTTATAATATCTCAAAGTATTTTCAATATAATTAAAAACATTAATCAATAACATTCGGTACCACATTATTCCTTGATCATTAATATTAATTTAATACTAAATATTAATGAAAATCATAACATAATATTATATTATAATTATAATATATCAAAGTATTTTTAATACCTTAAAATCATATTTCTATGATTTTTAAACTATCAAATCCATTATCCGATAATTGCTAAAATATTAAAATATTAATATTTTCATGCCAAAATATCAAAAGTTATATTTTATAACTTAAAATATTTTTATAATACTTAAATCATTTATATATGATTTTTAAAGCATTAAATTTATTTTTCCACAATTTATTTAATATATTCATTAAATAAACTAATTACCATTAATAATAAATTATTAATGAAATTCATCACCAAAATATCAAAAAGTCATTAAAATAACCTAAAATATTTTCCTATACCATAATATAATTTTATAGGCAATTGTAGTTTTTATTAACTTAAATATGTAATTTATATTTATTACATATTTTTATTACTTTATTTATGCCTGAAAAGAAGTTTATCGGCGTAAAATATCATTTATAGCCAAATCTCGTCCCGTAGGACTTTATTAGATTTATTAATACTTATTCTTTCGCCGAAACGCGATTCGAAACGTCGAACGTCAAAATCGCTCGACGAGCCGACGCTCGGCGTTCACTCGTTTTTAAGTTCTGACATGCTCCTTTGCAGATTTTTAATTCCCAAATCGTGAATCGTATAAGAGTGAAATTTCGGGCATGTTATAGACCTCATGTCATAGTATTTTAGAAAAATTTCTATCCGCTAAAACCAACCACGGAAATCAATCAAAACATCGAGCAAAAAGCATGTCAGTAATGTCCGGTAAGTGTCAAGACGCCTATGCCACAGCACGCTATCGCCCTCAACGCTCAAGGTTCGCTTATCGAACTAGCTACTACTTGAATTTCTTACGCATTGCTCGTTAATCAGAAAATTCCCAAATTTGGATATGTTATACATGGTATACCAAAGTATTTTTAAAAATATAACCCGTAAATTTCGGACCACTTAGGCAAATTCTAAAATGACCCCAAAAATGTCCACTCGCAACAGTTTTTTATTTATTTCACAGATTTACCCTCTTTCGCTAAAACAGTCATAACTTTTTCGTTTTAAAACATTTTTAGGCGATTCTTGAGCCCACGCGAAGCTATCTTCCGGGACTACAACTATTCCCTACTGATATGTTTCCAGATTTCGAATATATCAGCCCAGAAATTTCGTTCAAGTGGACTGCACCGCACTTGTTGGACAGTTTTGACACTACTACTTTGAAATGTCATAACTCTCTCCTCCGATGTCGGATTTAGTCCGTTTCGGAGTCTATGGAAAACTTATTGAGTGTACTATAACATACCAAAAGCCCAGAATTTTTAGAGCATTCTAGCTAACCCCGAATTTTCTGTTTAGGGGCAGCAGTCCACTAGTTTTTTCTAAGTTTTAAAAACTGTTTTCATTTCTTCTTTGATCAAACTTTTAACACCTAAAATGGTTAGATCTACACATAACACATCATTAAACAAGAAGATCTAAGATTTTTGAGTTTAGAATTATAAGCTCACGATCTTATCAAAAATAACCACAAGGGAATACATTTAAAGTTAACTAGATTTTTAGTTTTGGAAATTTTTATACCTTTTTGGTTGGATGATCTCTCCTTCTCCTACCAAGTTGGATGGTGTGAAGAAAATTTTCTTCTTTCTCCCTCCTTGTTATCCACGGATTCTCTCTTTCTTTTTTTTTTTCTTCTCTTAGCTCTTTTGGAAAATGAAATAAACTTTTTAGTTGAAATGAAATGTGGGAGTATTTACAGGATGCTAGATGGTTGATGATTAAAGGCTAGCCCATAGACCACATGCCTAGCAAAGGTTGGTCACCAACTAAAGTTATGGCAACCTACACAAGTCATCTTATTAAATAATGTTAAAAGGGCATTTTGGTCATTTGGCTCATAAAGTGCATGGCAACTTGGTAATTTCCCATAATCATTAGGTTTCAAAAATAGAAATTTAATATTTCTAAATTATAATTAGGATTTGATAATTATATTATAAATTCCTAATCATAAACCAAGCTTGCCAATTAGGATTATTATTTCCTAATTAAATTTGCTAATTTAGCAATTAGGATCATAATTGGTCACTATAGTTTATAACCCATTAATTAGGATTTTACATAGAAAATAATCTTTCAATTTAGAATTTAGGGCTTTCCAATTAATCACTTAGGGTTATCCCTAATTACACTTACAATTAAAATACACAGAACTCTATACTTAACTTCAAACTTCCCACTTAGGGTTCTAATATCCCGATTTAGGGTTTCAGACAGAATAATTAGGGTTTAATCTTTTTGAAATTAGGGTTTGCTAAATAATTAAGCTTTACCCTATTAAGCTTATAATCTAAATCACTTTAGCATTATAATTCTCCGTTATATTCCTGCATCGTGGTTTCAAATATTCAAATCAAATTAGGATTTTCGAGATATGTATTAGGGTTTTCTAATACTCAAATAGGGTTTCCAAAGAATTTATTAGGTTTTCCCTAATTAGTTTATAATTAATAACGTTAAACCTTATACATAGCATTGCATCCCCAATCTAGGGTTTTAATATCCTAATTAGGGTTTGATTCCTAATCTGAAACTAGGGTTTCGTAACCCCATTTCTGTGGTTTCTTATAAATCGTTAGAATTTTCTATCCTAACGTTGACGTTTAAATAATATTAGGGTTTGACACATATATAATTTATCTGATCAACCCTTGACTCTTAACCACATTCTGTACACATACATAACAAATTTCACAGAACTTAATCACATAAATCCTTAATCCTGAATAATTCACCTAAATCCTTCACAGAATTTTGAAATCCTCAAAATTCAATCCTAATAACATCAAACGCATACACTTATTTTCTGTCTAGGTCTAATATTTGACCTTAAATCAATCATTTAAGATTTTGAAAAATTGTCTAAATTCTCGGGTTGTCACAATATTAATGGATTAAACATTAATAACCATAATACAAGTGGAATCATAATCAAATAAGTAAGAAATAATGAAGAAAACATAAAACTTTACCACATGTTGTTGATGGACAAGTTTAAAACCATCGTGTATAGGATTAGATGCTATATTCTTGGTGAGGGTGATACATGTATGAATAATGGAATGAATTCATTTTGAATGAAGTAAAAATCTCAAGTAACGAAGTTATAGCGAAATTTACGAGATTAAACTATAATCTTCGAAATCGTAAGATATTTGAAATTATAGTCAAAAGTCGTCGTTTAACTTGGAAACCTTAGTTTTTGATGGCGTATCGTAAAACTTTGCATTTAAGATTTGTGGACTCAAGAATGGTCAAATTTTGACTTAAAACGAAGAAACATGCTACGAACGTTCAACGAACGCGTAATAAAAAATTTAAATAGTAGATTTAGTGTTAATGGATTCAAAAACTTATTATGTCTGAATTAAATTAAAGTATGCGAGATATGTCAGATAATGACTTTTGAATGAGTTAATTCCAACTTATAAAGATTATGTTACGAGCCCAGAAAGAATTTAAAATGAAAAAACTTCAAAAAATTTCAAAGGCTCAGAGTCGGCCACTACAAATACTTCCCAAGCTATGAAAGTGGTGCCACAAGACCATCAATCGGATCCCGTATTAATTTGGAGAGATTTGCTGCATCATAAAGGATGATTAAAACCATAAGTTTAACAATTAAAAGTGAATGAAAGGTTACAAAATCGTAAACACAAAGCAATTTTCATAAGATGGTAAATCGTACACACGTTGAATGGATGTTTGAGATTGCGCGAAATAAAATTACTTAAATATTGAATAAGTAAGGTCATTTATAACAATAAAATGTTATAAAATAGTAATGAACATTAATTAAACTAGCGAATGTTAATAACTTAAACAAGAGGATAGTTAGAAAGAGAAGAAGGAGAAGATAGGTTAATGACAATACCTATTGATTGTTTATGGCCTAATATGGTATGCTATGTAATTATATGATATAGAATCTTTAAAGACCTTCAAGGAAAGTGAATTAACAGTAGAAGACGCTAAAGGCAAGTGTTCTAAACCATTATCTATGTTTATTTTGAACAATATTTATGATTCATGTATCGTAAGCATGAATTGATGTAACAAATGAATCGAAGCCATTTCCTTCAGCTAGATTAAACTTATAGTATTTTGTGGATATCATTATAATCTATCAAAATATTATTGATTTTTCTATCTTGTGCTAACTGTTTTGGTATGGATTCAAAGAAAGACTGAGTATGAACAAACAAATGTTTTGTCGTAAAGCGACTGTCACATGAGTTTGCCAAAACTTAAACGTAGATACATTTAATGTAGTAGTGTTGTACAACATAGAGTATTATAGGCTGGTCACCTAGACATGGTCGTAAGAATTATCAGACTTACGGACTTTGTGTCGGGTTGTCCTTTTTAAAGAAATAAATGATGAAATGCTCAAGGTCTTTGAGCAAGCTCAAGGTTTAACTGATGACATTCATCGTTAAACATTTTAAAGAAAAGAGAAGTGCTATTTTGGTTATTTATAGTACTTCATAACTATTTATTTAGTTATCAAAGATATATTCATATGATTCATGCATGTTGCTCGACTATAACTATTTTACTTGTTGAGCTAGTTATACTCACCCTTGCTTGAACCATATTATTGTAGCTAAAAATGAACGGATCGAAGGATCCGATAAGGACAAATGAAAGGCCAAGGCGAACAAGTAGTTATCCTTGTAATAAAATAATATTACTTTTATATTAATTTTATACTATGACAAAGAACATATGTAATGGTTATAAAGAACCTGAGAAGGGAAATATTGCTATGTAATATATAGAAGACATATTCACTCTATTGATTAATTTCAATTGAATGTATCTATGAACAGTACCACCGTGTAGCACCATCTATCGGGTTGGAAAATACCCGAATTTGGGGGCGTCATAGGTTGGTATCAAAGCTGTAGGTTATAAAATTTAAGGGGGGAAAGAACCTTAGGCCATAATCTTAATAAGAGTTGAAGAAGCTAGTAGTAAATAAACTCACATTGAGTTTTAAGAGGTGAATTGAGGAAATTCATTACAAGAAGAATTAAAAGATGAAGTTAACCTTAAAATGCATTAAATGTGATATGTGTTTATAATATACTAATGTTGTATACTAATTAAGAAAATTTGTTTTATTGTAGATGTCAGGAGATAACATGATGTATAGAGATATACATGTGGTTAGTGAAAAGTCTGTGGACTAGATAGAGATTTTACCAACATCCGTAGCTGAGGTGTCGATAGTGGTGGTTGAGTCAGAAGATTATGAGAATTTAGGGTTTACATCCTTGTTCGATGGAATATCCGAGGAGGAGGTGGAGTTAGTATCATTTAACACGGTAATACCTACAGAGTAGATGACTTCGGGGGAGTCAATGCAAGCATTGTTTATAATTGTGTTAGATAGGAATATCCAGTTAGGTAAAGAGGTAAAGGAATTGAAGGAGGAGATCCATGACATCTTGGAAGACAAAAAAGACATGGAGATGTTTTGGGAGGTGGAACATGATGAGAAGGTTTGGGCGAAGGACAAAGCCCACGAGCTAAAACATGAGGCCTTTGAGCTTAGGGAGGAGCTAAAGGCCAAAAAACAGAAAATTTTTAAGATGTCCTATATTCATAGGAGTTCTCATGAGGATTATCAGCGACAAGTGGCTGAGTATCCCGTGGAAACAGGGCAGACTCGACATACGATCAGTCAGGATGTGGTGGCCAGTCTTACCGATATATATCAATATAAAAACTTTATTAAACATGTTTTGCAATGAGTTTGAGTTATTGTCAAAAATGAATAATGACTAATTAATAAAAAGAAAGTAATAATGAACTGTTATTCATTTTAAGATAAAGATGCCGCCAAGAAGAAGACAACAAAATCTGGAAGCTAACCAACCAGAAGGGGGACCAATTAACCCAATCCAGGAGTTTGCTAATTTATTAACAGCTGCCTTTAATAGAAATGGTGAAAATATACCAGTTAATCCTGCAGTAGTACATGATACTACGTATACAGATTTTAAGAATGTAGGTTCACCAGAGTTCAAAGAAACTACGGACCCTATAGAAGCCCAAATATGGATAAATGAGATATAAAAGATATTTATAATTACAAATGTTAAAGAGGGGCAGAAGACTTCTTTTTCCACCTATATGATGAAGGGAGAGGCCAACTTCTGGTAGGAGACAAACCCGGCTAGGGCTGGAGTGGAGGTGATTATATGGACACGGTTCAAGGAGATATTCTTTGAGAACTATTTCCGCATTAGTATGCAGGGAAGGATGGAGATGAAATTCTTAGAACTGAAATAAGGGGACATGATTGTTCCCCGATATGATGCCAAGTTCAATGAACTGATGAGATTTGCTCTACATCAGGTGTGACACCCCCAAATCCAGGTACTTTAGTTACACGGGATTTGGTGTTCACTGTATAAATATCATATATCTATCTACCCATAATAAATGCAACTCATGCAATAGATAGAAATAGATCCTCCCCTTATGGGGTTATAACATCTGAATAATAAATACAATCCCAGGTCAAACTAAGCATAAACATCTGTGCGAAAACATAAATAAATAATAAGTATTAAACAACATCAAGTTTTGACAATAAAAATTCTTAAAATTAAATAACAAGTCTTCATCACTTATTAGCTTTGCCCTTGCCTTCGCTAGGAGAAGGCTCGTCGAACCTTTCGTTCTTAACTTCAATGTTATTATTATGCAAGAGTGAGCACGATTGCCCATAAGTATAATAATACAACAATAAAATAATAACATGCGAGTGAATCAAAAACTTCTGTAACAAGAAAAACTTGGCTTTTGAATTAAGAATAAATAACAAGAATCAAAATAACTATTGAGGGTCATAAGAACTTGAATTATGTCCTAGGTTGTCAAGTGTTTATACTTGAAACCTTTAACAGTCATAAGACTATGGACTTTTCTTCTCGTACTTAGGGGGATCAGCCCTTAGTACCATACTGTGCACAATATATTAATTCTAAAGTGTAATTAATCCCCTATAACAGGGTTGTTCATCTCAGTTTGACATTAGAGTCCGCACCAAAGGAAGTTTGGTTTAGATCAGCTCAATAATGGTTCTAAAATTTAGAACGTTCATCAACTATGGACTAGTCAAATCAATAAGGGTTCACTAGTCTTACAAGGTTAAACAATAATTGATATTCAATTTGAATAATAAAGTTCAGGATGTATACAATCGAATAAGTAGTGTATAACATGAATTATGCTTTTAAAGAATGATAACATCTAATATGAAATCTTGACTTGAACAATAATAAACAAGATAGAATAAGGAACTTGCTTTATGTAAATAAACAAGGTTTAGGAACTAGCCTCGTGCGTAGGCTAAACGATTACTATTTCCGTTCACCACAAGTCCTAAACATATACCATATGTATTCACGACATTCATTAGTTACAATTTCACTTAATACAACTCTACTTTATTTAACAAATCATTACCCTTCTAATTTAATTATTTAATTAAATTAGAATATTTTTATTCCCTTATTATTATTACACTCGAATAAATTATTTCATAATAAATTCCATCGAATATTTATTTTATTATTCCATAAATATTTTAATTAAAATATTCATTTTATTTTATAAGTATTTTAATAATAATTTCATCAAATATTTATTTTACTTCATAAATATCTCAATTAAAATATTTATTTTATTTGATAAATATTTTAATATAATTTTCATCAAATATTTATTTTATTCCATAAATATCTCAATTAAAATATTCATTTTATTTGATAAATATTTTAATATAATTTTCATTGAATATTTATTTTATTCCATAAATATCTCAATTAAAATATTCATTTTATTTGATAAATAATTTAATTAATTATTTTTAATTTTTAATTTTTTAAATTTTTTAATTTTTTAATTTTTTAATTTTTTAATTTTTAATTTTTAATTTTTTAATTTTTTTTTAATTTTTTTTTTTTCAAATTTGGCGGGGTAATTTAGTTTGGTAACACTTACGGGGCAAGTTACCCATACTCGAGTTTACAGAGTTTCTGCAGTTCGCGAACATAACATTGCCAAATTAGGCCAAAAATTCTCTCACAAGTTCAACTATACGTTCTGTGAAGAACACAGAATATGCCCATAACTTCCAATTTCTTTGTCCATACATTAATTTAAGCATACCCAAAAATTATAATTTATATAAGATCATTACCCAACCTTTTTAACATGATTTTAACAACTTAATTCAAACAATTACTGGAATTAAATCACATAATTTCACTATTCTTATGAAAAACTCCATTTTTAACATTATTAATGAAATAAACCACTACGAACTCGTTTTTTTGACCAAATAAGTCCGTTTAAGTTTCGTTCTTTTCGTTTTTACATGTATAAACGTAATCATTCATCAATTTACCGATTAATATGCATTTTGAACATAAATATTTGAACTTATAAGCCATATTCATATATTTTCTTTGTAAAACTATAAAACTCCAATTTGAACATGATTTCATGGATTAATTATTCTACAACACATATAGATCATATATAATTGAATTATACAAGTTAATAAACATATACAACATTGTAGACTTAATAATTAGCCATGAAAATTCAATTACAGAAAGTTAAAAGCTAATTTTCATGAAAAACTTAAATAGCGTAAATTAAAACTTGAGTTTAAAGGTATACACTTGATTACTCTACTTGGATTACACAAGGACGATAATAACTTCTTTAATTTTCCACACTTCTTCTTCTTCAATCTCATTGACCCTCAATTTCTCTTTTTTTTTCAGACTTAAAAAGAAAATAAAAGAATGCGTATATAATTATAGATAAACTGACGTAGTTGTGGTCAGTTAATCCCTTAATGGATTAACTGGCCAACTTCTCTTAGGGCCACGTTTGGCTAGCATTTAAACGGCTCATTTTCATTTATTTTAATTAACTTATTTATTATATAGTTTAATAATGTCACACCTATTTAACCAATTAATCAATATCTTATTTAATTCAATTAAATATAATAATTTCACATTAAATTACATAGTCACATAATTAAATTCATATTTATTAATTATGTCAATTATTGAATCTCTAATTAATTAGAATAACATTATGCTTATTAATTAATTTATTTAATCAAATAAGCTCAATTAAATATATACTTTGAATATAAAAATTCTCAACATTAATTTAATCAATGTTACACATATAATAAATTAATCTACCACAAACTCATCAATTAATTAGTTAACCCAATAATTAAATCATCAAAAAATATTTATTTAATTTAATAAATATTCAAATTAAATTACAAAAATCTAGTTTGTCACATCTTTCCCCCCTTAAAAGGATTATGTCCCCAAAATCACGACTTAATCAATTCGTCTCGTTACAATTAAATTAATTAAAATAACATTATGCTTATTAATTAATTCATTTAATCAAATAAGCTCAATTAAATACATACTTTGAATATAAAAATTCTCCACATTAATTTAATCAATGTAACACATATAATAAATTAATCTACCACAAACTAATCAATTAATTATTTATTCCAATAATTAAATCATAGAAAAATATTTATTTAATTTAATAAATATTCAAACTAAATTACAAAAATCTCGACTGTCACATCTTTCCCTCTTTTAAAGGATTTTGTCCCCAAAATCATGACTCAATCAATTCGTCCCGTTATATTCTCCCCCTCTTACAAAGATTCTATCCCCAGAACCGTTTACACATAAATTAAACAAATAAATGAGGATAATTCTTCATCATATGTTCTTCGAGTTCCCACGTAGATTCTTCAGATTACCTTAACAAAATGTATTATTTTATTTATGAGAACTTGCTCTTTCCTGTCAACAATTTGAACATGAACTTCTTCATAGGTTAAGTCTATCTCAAAATGTAGGGGTTCATATTCAATGACGTGTTTGTAATCAGCTTTGTAGGGTCGTAAGACAGAAACATGGAAAAAAGAATTGATATGTCCTAAGGCCGGAGGTAAGGCTACGTCATAGGCAACTTCACCAATTCTTCGCAAAACTTCAAAGGGTCCAATGAACCTTGGGCTTAATTTCCTCTTCTTACCAAATCTGATCTTTTCCTTCTAGGGAGAGACTTTCAAAAATACTAAGCTACCAAATTCAAACTCAACATTCTTACGGTGTGGATCAATGTATTTCTTCTGTCTATCCTGAGCTGCTACTAGTCTTTCCCGTATTACTTTGACTATCTATGCTATTTGTTGTACCAGTTCTTGTCCTAGTAATTGTCTCTCGCCAACTTCATCCAGTAAAGTGGAGTTCTGCACTTTCTTCTGTATAATGCTTCATAAGGTGGCATACCAATACTAGCGTAGTAACTGTTGTTGTAACCGAATTTAACGACTGGTAAGTGATCATCCCAATTTCCTTTAAAATCCATAATGTAGGATCTTAACATATCCTCCAATGTCTGAATCGTTCTTTTACTATTCCCGTCTATCTGAGGGTGATATTCCGTACTCATTCTAAACTGTGTCCCCATGCACTCCTTTAGTCACTTCCAGAAGTTCGATGTAAAGCGCGGATCCCTATCTGAGACAATTGACACTGGAACTCCTTGCCTCGAAATAATCTCTTTCACATATAACCTTGCCAACTAATCTAAGTTGAATATCATTCTAATCGGAAGGAAGTGTGCGGATTTTGTCAGTCGCTCAATGATAACTCATACCGCGTCACAGCCTTTTTGAGTTATCGAAAGGCCAACTATGAAATCCATCATAATATGTTCCCATTTCTATTTTGGGATCTCTAAAGGTTGTAGCAACCCACTCGGTCTCTGATGTTCTGCTTTCACTTTCTGGCATGTCAAACACTTGGCAACACACTCTGTAATATATCGTTTTAAATTTGGCCACCAAAATTTTTGTCGAAGATCTTGGTACATCTTGGTACTACCAGGGTGAATCAAATATCGTGATTTATGAGACTCGCTCAAAATGTTTTCTTTAATCTCTAGCATTACCGGTACCCAAATTCTGCTCTCAAATCTCAGTAGTCCCTCACTGTCTATCTTGAATCTCGATTCGATTTCTTCAAGTATCTTCTTTTTCACCTTCTCACATTCTTCGTCCTAAAGTTGAGCCTCCTTAATTTTATCTAGTAAAGTTGTACCAGCTTACATCTAGAAAAGTTTCTCATCAATCTCCATAGGATACTTCACTTCCAATTCCAGCTTCTCCATCGCTGAAATTAGCTCCTCCTGAGTGTCAACATCATTAATTTCTCCTGACCCTTTATGCTTAAGGCGTCGGCAACCACATTTGCCTTACCCGGATGGTATAAAATCTTGCAGTCATAGTCCTTAATTAACTTCAGCCATCTTCTCTGGCACATATTCAAGTCTTTTTGTGTAAAAATATATTTCAGACTCTTGTAGTCTATATATATTTCACACTTCTCCCCATAAAGATAGTGTCTCCAGATTTTCAAAGAAAATACCACCCCAGCTAATTCCAAGTCGTGAGTTAGAAACCTCTTCTCATAGTCCTTCAATTGTCGTGACGTATACGCAATGACCTTGCCATTTTGCATAAACACACAACCTAGTCCTTTATACGATGCATCACTGTAAACCACAAATTTCCTATGTCATCTAGAAGAGATAACACAGGTGCCGAACTCAACCTCTTCTTAAGCTCTTGGAAACTTTCCTCACACATCTCCGTCCACATGAATTTCACAGCCTTTCCTACTCAAATTCGTTAGCGGAGTTGCAATCTTGGAAAAGTCCTGAATGAATCTTCTATAATATCCTGCCAATCCAAGAAAAATTCTTACTTCTGACGACATTTTTGGCTGATCCCAGTTCATCACAACTTCGACTTTGGATGGATCTACCAAAATTCCATCCTTATCAATCACATATCGGAGAAATTGTACCCGCTCAATCCAAAATTTGCATTTCAAAAACTTGGCATACAACTTCTTCCTTCTCAACGCCTCTAACGTTGCCTTCAAATGATCTACATGTTCTTCCTTAGTTTTCGAGTATACCAAAATATCATCGATAAATACCACCACGAATTTATCCAAAAATGGTTTAAATACCCTATTCATCAGGTCCATAAACGCTGCAGGGGCATTTGTTAGACCGAATAACATTACCAGAAATTTGTAGTGACCATATCGAGTCATAAACGCTGTCTTCGGAACATCCTTTGGCCTCACCTTCAACTGATGATAACCATTCCTCAAGTCTATCTTTGAAAAGTATCTCGCTCCTTTCAATTGATCAAACAGGTCATCGATCCTCAAAAATTGATATCGATCTATTCTTAATCGTGACCTTATTCAGTTCTCTGTAGTCGATGCAGAGCCACATCGTCATATCCTTCTTCTTTACAAATAACACCGACGCTCCCCACGACGATACGCTCGGTTGAATGTATTTCTTGTCCAGTAACTCTTACAATTGTACCATCAATTCTTTCATCTCTACCGGAGCCATCCGATACGGTGCCTTCGATAATGGAGTTATTCCTGACACCAAATCGATCACAAACTCAACTCTCTGTCTAGCGGAAGTCCTGGCAGATCATCTGGAAATACGTTTGTGAAGTCCCTCAGTACTGGTATCTCCTCTATTTTCGAGTTCTTTTTACGACTGTCGACTATGTAAGCTAAATATCCTAGATAGCCTTGTCTTAACAGCTTCCTTGTCTGCATCATCATCAGACAACTCGCTTGTCTAGGTGACTTACTGCCATAAAACACAAGCTTTGACGGAGTCATAAGGTTAATACGCTTCTTTTGGAAATCAATTACAGCCCCGTAATTGAATAGCCAATCCATTCCCAAGATAACATCAAATTCCCCAAGTTTGATATGGATAAGGTCTATGTTCATAATGGTACCCTTAATATCCACCCTATAGTTCTTGTGTACGTATTTAATAGGGATTAAAGTAATTTCTATGTTCATGGGGTATTCTAACTCATCCTTAGGCAATTCTAAGTTCTTAGCAAAGTCATCGGATATAAATGAACAAGTAGCACCAGAATCAAATAATACATAAGCATTAACTTTATTGATCGAAATTATACTCCGACACCACATCATGAGATCGCATAAAGATCCCCAAGATCACATGTTAAATGTCCCAAGGTCGACCATTGGTTACGGTTGGTCCCATGATCGTTAGAGCACTGCTAACGCTATTTTTGTTGTTCCTTCATGTCCCATCCCCTCCAGATCCCTTCTTAGGAAAATCCCTATCCAAATGGTCCTTCAAACCACATGTGAAGCATGCGCCCTTCTTTGGTTTAGGGCAGTTAGGTGCTTTGTAGCCTTCCTAACCATAATTATAGCAAACTCTTTTCCCTTTCATATAGACCCCCAGGTGAGCTTTCCTGCAGGTCAGATATACTTTAATCCTCTTCTTCTGACCTCCTTGCTGAATTCCAGTTGATGAGTTGTCAGTCCACCTCCTTTTCTGATTGATACTTCCTCCCGTGTTGCTGCCACTAGCCTTGTTATTTCCCTCATTTTTACTCTTCTTCTTCTTCTTCTTCTGATCCTGATTGTACTTGGTCATCGAATCGCTCCCACCTTCAGCAAGGATGTCCTTTTTCAGTACTCCAACAAAAGTGTTCAATTAAAACATTGACACTTTGCTATATAACCAGGGCTTTAGTCCCTGCTTGAATCGCCTAACCTTTCTCTCGTCAGTGTGCACTTGATACGTGGCAAACCTAGCCAACTCGTTGAATTTTCCCGCATAGTCTGATACGGACATATTTTGTTGCTTCAATTCCAGAAATTGTACCTCCATTTGGTTCTGCGAGCTTTTCAGGAAGTACATCTTGAATAAAATCTCCTTAAACCTCTCCCAGGTGATAACTGGCTTTTAATTTCAACATAAACGTTGCATAGGCGATTTTATGGTCCACTCTGACTCTAGCGACGTCAAAAACTTTTTCCATCTCCATAACCCAAGTTTGAGCTTCTATCGGGTTCATGGAGCCTTTAAACTCTGGCGGTCCCATCGCCTTGAAATCCTTAAACGTTGTATTTAGTGGAGCTTGAGGTTGATTGTTAATTGCTCTAGCCAGTAAATTCACTAACTACTGAATGGGGTCAGCATTGGCGTTGCTGTTGTTGTTCGTTGACCCTTCTTGGGCCGGTTGACAGTTTGGTCTTCTTCTCGGCGGCATATTTCTGTTAAAAATATATACTTATTAGGTTTTTATTCAATCCTTTAAATATTTAAGGCCTAACTTAAACATTTAAACATAATCACTTAACATATTATCTCAAATAAACTCTGATATTTTATTCAAATCAAAAGTTTTAACATCATATGATAGCATCACTGCCCGAGATAAAGAATCTTCAGGATTAAATCATCATAATATTCCTTTATTTATAAGCACATCGGAATTTACATTTTTAACTAATATAGATATTCACATAATTCATACTATTCCTATCACGACCTATTAAGACGTCGAATAGCTTCTCTGCGCTCTTCTTCCATGATACGAAACACCGTCCTTCGATCCAACATGTACGAAGGTAAGTCCTCAAACTAAATTAGATAGTACATAACTCGATCCTGAGCTTTGTTCACCGTAGTGTTGAATGCGTAATCCATTTCCACCATCTTAACCTTCTTTGCTTGTACCTCTTCCTCGGCTGCATATGCTCACTGAGAAGCCTTCTCATAAGTATCTTCCGCTCTGGCTGGCGGATTCCTCTTTCAGTTCATTCTTCAAATCCTCTATTTCCTCTGACTTCTGCTCAGTTTGGCCCTTCTCATGAACCAAATCCCACTCTACATTTCCCAGACGTGTGTGAAGAGCCTCAACCTCTCTATCCCTCTACTTGATGGTAAGCTGTTGAATAACCGTTCACTCCCTCAGCTCCTGAACAGTATCTCATAACTCTATGTTATGATCATATAGCTCGTCGTACATCACGACACTGATAGAGTTCGGTGGGAACTCATCTTCCTCCTCTTCTTCCTCAGGGTCCTCCTCTGGATCAGACTCAGGCTCATGCTCCTGACCAATAACAGTGATCAACAGAGATGGCTCTCTGTACCAACTACTCCCGGACGACATGAATGTCTCGGGGCTCCTCCTCTCTAGGTACTCAGGGTTCCTCCTCCCCAGCTCGACTAGATCCTCCAACATGAGACATCCTGACAACACATTTTTTAAATTTTAGTTACTAATCGATACTCGCGAGCACATAAGTTTATCACATAAGCACATAAAGTCTTTTATTATCTTCAATGAATTAAGGAATTCATTTCTTAGAAATTGATAAGAGTTTACCACCACTATGTTCTCGGTCTCCTATAAGGCTACTACTTAAGGTTGTTCCCCTACCTAAGGTTCATAACCTACAGCTTTGATACAAACCTATGACACCCCCAAATCCGAGTACTTCAGTTCCAAGGGATTTGGTGTTCACTGTACAAATATCATATATCTATCTACCTACAATAAATACAACCCATGCAATAGATAGAAATAGATCCTCCCCTTATGGGGTTACAACATCTGAATAATAAATACAATCCCAGGTCAAACTAACCTTAAACATTTGTGCGTAAACATAAACAAATAATAAGTCTTAAACAACATCAAGTCTTGACAATAAAATTTCTTAAAATTAAATAACAAGTCTTCATCACTTATTAGTTTTGCCCTTGCCTTTGCTAGTAGAAGGCTCGTCAGACCTTTTGTTCTTAACTGTAATGTTATTATTATGTAAGAGTGAGTACGATTGCCCACAAGTATAATAATACAATAATAAAATAATAACATGCGAGTGAATCAAAAACTTCTGTAACAGGAAAAACTCGGCTTTTGAATCAAGAATGAATAACAAGAATCAAAAGAACTTCTGAGGGTCAGAAGACCTTGAACTATCTCCTAGGTTGTCAAGTGTTTATACTTGAAAACTTTAACAATCATAAGACTATGGACTCTTCTTCTCGTACTTAGGGGGATCAGCCCTTAGTACCATTCTGTTGACAATATTTTAACACTAAAGCGTAATTAATCCCCTATAACAGGGTTGTTCATCTCAGTTTGATAATTGAGTCCGCAGCAAAGGAAGTTTAGTTTGGATCAGCTCAACAATAGTTCTAAAATTTAGAATGTTCATCAACTATGGACTAGTCGAATCAATAATCGCTAGTCTTACAAGGTTCAACAATAATTGATATTCAATTTGAATAATAAAGTTAAGGATGTATACAATCGAATATGTATTGTATAACAGGAATTATGCTTTTAAAGAATGATAACATCTAATATGAAATCTTGACTTGAACAAAAATAAACAAGATAGAATAAGGAACTTGCTTTATGTAAAGAAACAAGGTTTAGGAACTTGCCTCGTGCGTAGGCTAAACGATTACTACTTCTGTTGACCACAAGTCCTACACACATACCATATGTATTCATGACATTCATTAGTTAGATTTTCACTTAATATAACTCCACTTTATTTAACAAATCATTACCCTTCTAATTTAATTACTTAATTAAATTAGAATATTTTCATTCCCTTACTATTATTACACTCGAATAAATTATTTCATAATAATTTCCATCGAATATTTATTTTATTATTCCATAAATATTTTAATTAAAATATTCATTTTATTTTATAAATATTTTAATAGTAATTTCCATCGAATATTTATTTTATTCCATAAATATCTTAATTAAAATATTTATTTTATTTGATAAATATTTTAATATAATTTTCATCGAATATTTATTTTATTCCTTAAATATCTCAATTAAAATATTCATTTTATTTGATAAATATTTTAATTAATTATTATCTTTTTATTATTATTATTTTTATTATTTTTTTATTTTTTTTGCCTACAGTAGTAGGTAATTTAGTTTAGTAACACCATACTGAAGTTACTCAGACTTAGTTTCTGCAGTTTGCTAACATAACAAGGCCAAATTAGGCCAAAAAATCTCTTACAAGTTCAACTATACGTTCTGTGAATAACACATGATATGACCATAACTTCCAATTTCCTTGTCCATACAATACTTTAAGCATACCCAAATATTATAATTCATATATGATTATTACCAACCTTTCTAATATGATTTTAACAAATTAATTCATGCAATTACTGGAATCAAATCACATAATTTCACTATTCTTATGAAAAACATCATTTTTAACATTATTAACGAAATCAACCACTACAAACTCGTTTTTTGACCAAATCAGGTTGTTTAAGTTTCGTTTTTTACATGTATAAACGTAATCATTCATCAATTTACCAATTAACATGCAATTTAAACATAAATTTTTGTACTTATAAGCCATATTCATATATTTTCTTTGTAAAACTATAAAACTCCAATTTGAACATGATTTTATAGTTTAATTATTCTAAAACACATATAGATCATATATAATTGAGTTATATAGGTTAATAAAATATAAAACATCGTAGATTTAACAATTAGCCATGAAAATTAAATTATAGAAAGTTAAAAGCCAATTTTCATGAAAAACTTAAGTAACGTAAATTAAAACTTGAGTTTAAAGGTTTACCTTTGATTACTCTGCTTGGATTACATAAGGACGATTATAATTTCTTTAATTTTCCACACTTCTTCTTCTTCAATCTCACTGACCCTCAATTTCTCTCTTTTTTTTTCTCTCTAAACTTGTTTTCCAGACTTAAAAAGAAAATAAAAGAATGCGTATATAATTATAGATAAACTGACGTAGTTGTGGTCAGTTAATCCCTTAGTGGGTTAACTGGCCAACTTCTCTTAGGGCCACGTTTGGCTAGCCTTTAAAAGGCTCATTTTCATTTATTTAATTAACTTATTTATTATATAGTTTAATAATGTCACACCTATGTAACTAATTAATCAATATCTTATTTAATTCAATTAAATATAATAATTTCAAATTAAATCACATAGTCACATAATTAAATTCTCATTTATTAATTATGTCAATTATTAAATCTCTAATAATTATTAAATTAATTAGAATAACATTATGCTTATTAATTATTTCATTTAATCAAATAAGCTCAATTAAATACATACTTTGAATATAAAAATTCTCTACATTAATTTAATCAATGTAACACATATAATAAATACCACAAACTCATCAATTAATTATTTAACCCAATAATTAAATATTTGAAAAATATTTATTTAATTTAATATATATTCAAATTAATTTACAAAAATCTCGTTTGTCACATCAGGTGGATACAAAAGTGAGGAAGGCGCAGAGATTTGAGCAGGTCTTAAAATCCTGGCTCTATAGCCGAATATCAGTGTTTCAAAGTAATTCCTTTGGAACCATTCTGGAGAAGGCAATAATTGTCGATAGTGTTAGCGAGGCTTTAAGCCAATAGCACAGAGAGAAGAAGAATAAGAGTAAAATAGATATGGAAGTGAAATTTGAGGGAGCCAGCGGGAGTGGCAACGGACAGAAGGGAAATGTTTTTAACTCTGAGAATACCAGAGTGAAATAAGGAGATCCTAAGAAGAGGATGGAGGCATGTAAGAACTGCAGAAAGATTCATTTAGGAGTCTGTCTCAAGGGTACAGCTGTGTGCTGCACCTGTGGACAAGAAGGGCATATTTTGCCTAACTGTCCAAGTCCGAAGAAGAATCATGGATGCTTTGTATGTGGATCAAATGATCACATGGAGAATAATTTCCTGGAGAAGGGATGGATGGTAATAAGGGCACTAATAGTGATAAGTTAGCTATTAGTGGTCCAGCTCAGACGAGTAGGCCGATGGCCCACACCTTCAATATAACGGTCCAAGATGCAGTTACATCGGGAGATGTAGTTGCAATTACTATCCCAATCAACAATATAAATGCTTAAATGTTATTTGATTCGGGTGCTACTTGTTCTTTTATAGCATGTGAATTTGCTAGACGGTTAGGATTACTCCCTGAAAGATTGCCTATACTTTTAAATATTAAGGTAGAAAATGAAGAAATAATTCCTGTTAGGCATATTCATATGCTTTTTTGTGTAGAAATAAGAGATTATAAATTGTTGGTAGATTTAATACCAATAAAGTTAGGAGAATTCGATGTAATTCTCGGGATGTATTGGTTGTTTAACCATGGAGAAATTATAGATTTTCAAAAGAAATGTATAAACCTTCGAACGTTGAAGCAGACTAAGGTAGTGTTTTACGGTAGTAAGTCGCCAGGACGTTCGTGTTGTCTTACCATTACACAAACTAGGAAATTATTTGTGTGGGTTATTTGTGTCATTTTGTTCATACCCAGAGAGTGGGAGAAACAATAGAACAAATACCTATAGTAAAAGAATTCGTGGATGTATTTCTAAGTGAATTACTAGGTTTTCCATCGGATAGATATCGATAGATATTGTGCCAGGAGCGACACCAGTTTTAAGGGCACCGCATCATATGGCACCAGTAGAAATAAAGGAATTGATGGTTCAACTACAAGAACTATTGGATAGGAAATACATTCAACTGAGTGTTTTGCCATGGGGAGCACCGGTACTGTTTGTAAAGAAGAAGGATGGATCGTTAAGACTTTGTATTGATTATCAAGAGCTCAACAAGTTAACGATAAAGAATAAATACCCATTGCCGGGATCAATGATCTTTTTGATTAATTGAAAAGGGCAAAGTATTTTTCTAAGATAGTTTTGCGAACGAGGTACCATCAGTTAAAAGTCAAGAAGGACGATGTACCTAAGACGACGTTCAAGACTCGTTATATCCATTATGAGTTTCTGGTAATGTCGTAATGTCGTTTGGGTTGACGAATGCACCAGCTGCATTCATGGATATGATGAACAAAGTGTTCAAACAATATTTGGACAAGTTCGTTATAGTGTTTATCAATGTATTCTAGTCTATTCTAAGATGCCAGAAGATCACGTTGAACACCTAAGATTAGTATTGGAGACATAAAGGAAGGAGAAGTTATATGCGAAATTCACTAAGTACGAATTTTGGCTAGAAAGAGTGAAGTTTTTGGGACACGTTATCGACAGAGAGGGAATTTTAGTGGATCCACCAAATGTGGAAACATTGATTAATTAGGAACAACCGAAAACACCGACAGAGGATGGAGTTTCCTAGGGTTAGCGAGATACTATCGAAGATTTATCCAGGATTTTTTCTAAGATAGCTACTCCGTTAACTAATTTGATAAGGAAGATAGAGAAGTACATGTGGATTGAGAAATGTGAGAACAGTTTTCAGGAACTGAAAAAAAATTTGAGTGAAGCACATGTATTATCTTTACCCGATGATACATAGAATTTTGTAGTTTATAGCGATGCTTCGCATAAAGGACTAGGTTGCGTGCTCATGCAGCATATCAAGGTCATTGTGTACGCATCACGACAGTTAAAAGATTATGAGAAAGTTTATCCTACTCATGATCTAAAACTGGCAGCGGTGGTATTAGCCTTAAAGATTTGGAGGTATTACCTTTATGGTGAAAATGTGAGATATACACGGACCATAAAAGTCTAAAATATATCTTCACGCAAAAAGACTTGAATATGAGACAAAAAAGATGGCTGGAGTTCATAAAGAATTATAATTGTGATATCCTGTATCATCTAGGAAAAGCAAATGTAGTGGACGACGCCTTAAGTAGAAAGGGTCAAGAAAAGTTGTCTATGTTAACGGCTCAGTCTGAGTTAATAACAGAGATGACTAGAATGGAGTTAGAGGTAAAGTTATCGAGTGAACCGGGTCAGGAATTATTTATAATGGAGACTCGACCTACAATTGTAGAGAGAGTCAAGGAGGTACAACTCAAAAATGATGAGTGTGACCAGATGAAGAAACGGCTAGCAGATGGAAAAGAGATAAAGTATACTCTTGATAATGAGGGGTTATTAACATTTGAAGGAAGAATTTGGGTTCCGAGTGAAATAGAATTGAAGGAGGAAATATTATAGGAGACTCATAGTTCAAGGTACTCGATTCATCCTAGTAGTATTAAGATGTATCAAGACCTTCGACAGATTTTTTGGTGGCCGAACATGAAGAGGGAGATAACAGAATATAAAAGTAGGTGCTTAACTTGTCAAAAAGTTAAGGCTAAACATCAACAACCAAGTGGCTTGTTACAGTCATTGGTAATTTCAGAATGGAAGTGGGAACACATCATAATAGATTTTGTGGTGGGACTTCCAACTACACAGAAAGGATACGAAGCTATTTGGGTAATAGTGGACCGCTTAACGAAGTCGGCTCATTTTTTGCCAATAAGAGTCAAATTTAATTTAGATCAGTTATGTGACACCCACAAATCCAGGTACTCCATTTCCACACGATTTGGTGCTCACTTATCCAAAACTATTACATCTAACTACCCATTATAAAGGATAAAGACATAATTTAAATAACTTAAACAATAATCTCTCCCATTAAAGGGTTACATCAACATCTCAAAGATAATCCCAGGTAATCTAACCTTAAATTTATTACATCAGTTGTGGAATACATCATAAATTAAAATAAGTCTTGAAACGTAAAACATTTAAATAAATTCTTATAAGTCTTCAACACTTAGACAATTTGCCCTTTCCTTTGCTAGTAGACGGCTCATCAACTTTCTCCACTTTAGCTACAGTGTTAGTTGCAAGAGTGAGCAAACAAATGCTCACTGATATATAGAAAATAATATTGATAACAACATGAGAATAAACAACGTATGATAAACAATAATGAACTTGTTCTATGAATTAAGAATAGAAAACAAGTTCGAAATCAATGTCTGAGGGTCTTAAGACCACAAACTATGTCTCCGGTATTTAGGTATTAGTACCTCAACCTTAACAGTCATTTAGACTATACAGAATCTTTTTAACGTACTTAGGGGGATCATCTGTGACGCCCCCAGAATAGGTATACATCACCCATTCTGAGTCGCCAATTATATGGTACATAAACAACTATAACTTTTATTATTACAATTGTCGTGCAAAATACGACACCACTCATGTTGTGAGTTTAAATACAAATATTGTCTTCTAGACAATATTCACCATCAAATAAGTCCTCATTACATTTATTAATACACTATTTTACAAAAATAGTAAGGACTGCTAAAACAACTGTCTAGGACCATCACTCTTTACCCCGACTAGTTCCTGCTATATTCTCACATCCTGAGAAGAAAAATGGAACAAAAAGGAAAAGGGTGAGCTCAACTAGCCCAGTAAAGAATATTATGACTAAGATAAAGAACAACAATTTATCGTTAGCCTTCAACAAATCAGATAAAATATAATGGACAACCAGTTTTAGATCAATATTCGCAGCGGAAATAACAATTCATTAGAAGAATTAAGTAGAGAATGAAATCTACTATCATCTATGAATTTAAAAGTCCATCACCAATATTGTATCCTTGTAACATCAATAAATATACATCTTGCATCAAATATTCATCTTTGCACTACGGGCCAAAGATATTCATTTGTATCACCAGTTGGTCATGTTCATCTCAACACCTGTTCATCTTTGCACTACGGGCCAAAGATAATCATCAGGTAATCATTCATCTTTGCACTACATGCCAAAGATATTCATCAAGTATCACATTAACGACTGAGGATGATGAAAAATATTTTAGAGAACGAATCCAGTGAGATAGAAGAACAAAGATTAGGAATTCGTACTTTAGATGAACCAAGTTTAAAAATGCTCCATAATAAACCATAGTGAAGATAAAAATGGATTCAATTTCAAGAATAAGGATCACAATGTGAGATAACTTGGAAGGAAGAAAAAATAATTTTGTTTTGTGAACAATGCCGTGAATGATGAATCGTGAACAATACTCGGTCATGAAAAGTTCCAAATTTGATTAAAAGTTCAGGCCAATATTCCTATGAAATGATATTAGATGAAGCAAAATTTGTAATCATTTTAGGAATTATAGAAGCAATACTTACCATAGTAAGTTCAAATTCAAGAATACGAGATGAAATAATATCACTTACATAATATGGAGTATGAAAGAAAATAATATTTCTCATGAGTATTGCAATAAAATAATATCCTTTACCTTTGTAGAAGTTGGATTTGACTGGAATATCGGATATTATTCTGAGAAAATCTTGCAGAAAAACTACGCTCAAAATATTCTTATACTCAAGAAAAATACTCACAATACTATAGACTAATAATTTCTGATTATGAAGGTGTGATTGAGGAAGGAGGGGTTACCCCCTATTTATAGCAACGGAGGAAAAGAAACAGACGCCTACAATTCTCCTTCTGCCTAACATTATGCCTAACATACTCATTTTTTCATATGGGTGGGGGCCATCTTTTTGAAAAATGGTTTGCAGGCAACCTCATCTCATCTACCAAATAATTGGCTTTAGCAATACAATTCATTACGTACAAAATCAATGCCTAAATTTCCCTCATTTTTCAATACCTAACTTCTTACTTTCAATATGGGTGGGGGCCACCCCCTTCAACAACTTGCAGCAACAATCTCTTCACCAACCAAATGGCCTAACAAATCCTTCTCTCTCGCCAATTTACGAGAGTCCACAAAAGTTAAGCGGAACCCCATTTTCATCATTTTCAAGCCATCAAGAAGGAATACCCATATACGTCCATTTTATCACATATATATATATATATATATATTATAATATAATTATTTAAACAATCATAATATATATTTAAATGAATATTTTATCGAAGAAAATAATTGCCAAACTTTAAACAAATCAAACATGCAAAAATTCCTTCATTTAAATCCACATAAAATAAATATATCCTTATCAATAATTAATTATTCTCAAATAATATTACAGAATTATAATAATGACAACCAGGCCATTCCAAGGAAAGAGGGGACTTTTCGATAAGGATTTCTCTTTACTGGCACACAATTAGATGACCAAACCTCTCCTTGACAGAACTTTCTAGACATTGCCAATAATGCTATCTAATAATATTATTCAAATAATATGAATTATTGATTTGATAATGGGAAATACTGTACAGTGACAATTATTAAAACAACCATAATATAAAATATCAACATAGCAATTATTGAATCAATAACATAAAATATTATACAGTAATTACTGTAACAATTATTGAGTAGTGCCTTCTTACGTAAGAATCAATAATTCAAAAACACTTTGCAACCACGCATATTACTATATTTTAACCACCGGGTATTCCAACAGTGTTAGCAGTAACGATTACGCCGTTATTTATCAAAACTCAAATTTGTCGTTTTCTTCATACGACCGTTATTCTGTTATGGGGCCCACAAATGACTACGCCGTTATACGAATATTCCCCGACCAAACGAATATTCCCTGACAACAATGATTATTTTATAACCACTTGTTTATTTTATAAAATTTGCACATTTCACCCATAACCAGAGCATTATATCAAATTAATTCCTTATTATTTCAAGATAATAAATAGAGGAAATTCAATTTTATTTATAAAAATTTAGGGTCTTACAACCTCTCCTCCTTATGAAATTTTGTCCTCGAAATTGACGTACGTACCTGGAATGTCGAAAAGGTGGGGGTACCTCGCTATCATTTCCGATTCCAACTCCCAGGTCATTTCCTCAACAGCATGTTTCCTCCACAAAACCTTGACTTGTGGTATAACCTTTGTTCGTAGGACATGTTCTTTCCTATCCAAGATCTTGACAGGTACCTCCTCGTACGTTAAATCTTCGGTTATCTCGTCTGGTTCTAACGCAATAATGTGGTTTGGGTCTTTCACATACTTACGAAGCATAGATATATGAAAAACGTTATGAACACGAGACATGCTTGGAGGTAATGCGAGTCTATAGGCCACATTTCCTATTCGGTCAAGAATCTCAAATGGACCAACAAATCGTGGATTGAGCTTTCCTCTTTTCCCGAATCTTGTAACTCCCTTCCATGGAGTAATACGTAACAGTACATGATCTCCAATATTAAATTCCATGTCCTTTCGATGAAGATCAACATAATTCTTTTGTTGATCTTGTGAGGTCTGTATATGTTGCCGGATCATTTGAATCTTTTCTGTAGTCATGCGTACTAATTCTGGTCCCAACAATGTTGCTTCTCCCACCTCGTCCCAGCATACTGGAGAATGACACTTTCGTCCATACAACACCTCAAATGGAGCCATTCCTATACTTGCTTGATAACTGTTGTTGTAGGAGAATTCTACCAATGGCAAGTACTTATCCCAACTTCCTTTGAAATCCAAGACATAGAGTCTTAATAGATCTTCAAGAGTTTGAATAGTCCTTTCTGATTGCCCGTCTGTTTGAGGATGGTATGCCGAACTGAATCGTAAATCCGTGCGCATAGCTTTCTGCAAGCTAACCCAAAATCGTGAAGCGAATCTTTGGTCACGATCCAAAACTATGGATACTGGCATGCCATGCAATCTCACAATCTCATTTACATACATGCTAGTAAGACGTTCAAGGGAATAAGTCTCACGTATAGGCAAGAAATGAGAAGACTTGGTTAATCTATCAACAATAACCCAAATCGCATCTATGACTTGAGAAACCTTGGGAAGACCTGTAACGAAATCCATGGTAATGTGTTCCCACTTCCATTCCGGAATCTCAAGTGGTTGCAATGGACCCTTTGGCACTTGATGCTCCACCTTTACACGTTGACATGTTAAACACCTTGAAATAAACTCCGCGATCTCTCTCTTCATATTTCTCCACCAAAATTTATGTCGAAGATCGTGATATATTTTGGTACTTCCATGATGGATTGCAAATGGTGTGTTGTGTGCCTCCATCATGATTATATGCTTCAAGTCAAAGTCATTAAGAATGCAAAGTCTAGGGTTGACTCGAAGTATTCCCTCTTCATCGATTCTTGCTTCCAGAATAACACCTTCTTACACTTTCTTCTTCATACGTATCATCTCTGGGTCTGTGGCTTGAGCAGCTTTAACTTTATCGATTAAAGTCAGTTCTACTCGTATGTTTTATATCATCACGTTGGTACTTGGAGCCTTTACTTCTATCTCCATCCTTTACAAGTTATACAAAATGGGTCTTTGTGTTAACAATATTACACTCGTACCCACATATGATCTTCTACTCAATGCGTCTGCTACAATGTTTGCTTTTCCAAGATGATATTGAATGCTATGGTCATAATCTTTCAACAACTCGAGCCAACGTCGTTGCCGCATGTTGAGTTCCTTTTTGGTGAAAAAATATTTGAGGCTTTTATGATCCGTATAAATCTCCACTTTCTCCCCATACATGTAGTGTCTCTAGATTTTCAATGCAAAAACGACTGCTGCCAACTCCAAATCATGAGTAGGATAATTCCTCTCATATTCTTTGAGTTATTGCGAGGCATAGGCTATGACTTTCCCATGTTACATGAGAACACATCCTAAACCTTTGCCTGAAGCATCGTTGTAGATAACAAATCCATCCGAAACTGATTGTATTGTCAGAACAGGTATCGAAATGAGTCTCCTCTTAAGCTCTTGGAAACTCTTCTAGCATTCCTCGCTCCATACGAATTTTGTATCTTTCTGAGTCAGCTGAGTTAACGGAGTAGTGATTCGAGAAAATCCTTCCACGAATCTCCGATAATAACCAGCTAAGCAAAAAAAGCTATGCACTTCGGTCACCGACTTCGGCTGCTCCCAACTTTGGATTTCTTCAATCTTTGTCGGGTCAATAGATACTCCATGTTTTGACACCACGTGTCCAAGGAATGCTACTTCCTTAAGCCAGAACTCGCATTTCTTAAGCTTGGCATATAGCTTGTTGTCACAAAGTCTTTGAAGTACCAGCTTCAAATGGTGCTCATGATCTTCACGACTTTTGGAATATATGAGGATGTCATCAATAAAGACAACAACGAACTGATCCAGATATTCCGTGAATACACGGTTCATCATATCCACGAAAGCAGCATGAGCATTAGTCAATCCAAACGACATGACTAAGAATTCATAATGCCCGTACCGAGTTCTGAAGGCAGTCTTTGGAATATCCTCAGTTTTAATCTTCAGCTGATGATATCCATAACGAAGATCGATCTTTGAAAAGAATTATGCTCCTTGCAACTGGTCAAATAGTTCATCAATGCGAGGTAGGGGATACCTATTCTTGATGGTGACATGGTTTAATTTTCGGTAATCAATACAATGTCGCATACTCCCATCTTTCTTCTTTACAAATAAAACAAGAGCACGCCAAGGAGATGTACTAGGACGAATGAAACCGATATCTAACAATTCCTGTAGTTGGACTTTTAACTCCTGAAGTTCAATAGGATCCATTCGATATGGGGTTTTAGAAATGGGCTTTGTACCCGGTTCAAGATCAATAAAGAATTCAACTTCATGTTCTGGGGGTAGACCAGGAAGTTCTTCAAAAAATACGTTAGGAAATTCAATAACAACAGGAATATTATTTAAATCTGACGTGTTTTTGTTCAAGTTCATAATATGGGCTAAGAAAGCTTGACATCCATTTTTCAATAAACGAATAGCTTTATGGCTTGATATGACAATGATTGATTTTAGTTGTTTAGTTGCTTGAATTCGTATAACAGGTTGGTTAGGAATGTGAAAAGTAACAACCTTACGAAAACAATCAATTTTGGCATAATGAGTGGTTAACCAATCAATCCCTAAAATCACATCAAATGCAATTATCTTTAAAGAGATAAGATCAATAGGTAATGTGATTGTGCCAACTTGGATCAAGCAAGATTTATAAACTGTAGGTGTAACGAAGGTTTCACCCAACGGAGTTTCAACAGATAAGTTAAAGTCCAATTTCTCCGGAGTCAAGTTTAAACGTTGAGCACAAGTAGGAGAGATAAAAGAATGGGTAGAACCGGTATCTAATAAGGTATAAACTTTGCAAGAGTTCAAGATTAGCTTACCCGTGATCACCTCGTTCGGGTTTCTCGCATTTTGGCCAGTCACGACAAACGCCCTCCCTTGAACCACCGACTTTGTTTTGTCCGTAGTCACCTTTGGTGCCGCCAGTCCAGCTTGTACTTGACTTCGCTTCTGAGGACAAAATCGCTATATACCGTTTTTTCCACAATTGAAACACACCTTGGAAGGCTGGAACAGTTTGGACTTATGTGCCCCTCCTCTCCGCATCTGTAGCATCTGATTGGCGGTCGTTCTCTTCCCCTAGAATTTGTTGTTGGTGCTGGTGTTGGTACTGATGTCTTCCCGTCATTGTTGAATCTCTTCTTTTTGAAATTTCCACTTGACCCACCTCTCCTATTATCATGGCCACGATTACCTCCCGAGTGATTACCGCTTTTGTCCGTATTTTTTCCTCCTCCCTGGTTATCATCGCTTCGATGACTGCTGTCATCGATATGACCCTGGTCATGGTCCCTTGGTTGAACATACTCATTATCTCGCTCTAATAATTGAGCCCTATTGACAACATCTGAATACAGAGAAAATTTATGAGAGATAAGGTATTGACGAATCTCAGGTTTTAGACCTCTCAGAAACATCCGCGTCATTCGTTCCTCATTCTCTACTAAATGAGGTGAAAACCTGGATAACTCCGCGAACTTTACCTCGTACAGGGACACCGTCATGTTATTTTTTTCTAGTCTAATAAACTCTACCTCCTTTATATGACGAATACTTTCAGGAAAGTACTTGTCATTGAACAGTTTCTAAAATCTTTCCCGTGATATCTTTGAAGAAAGCGGTTGGTTGGAGTACGCTTCACTTGATTCTCACCAAGAATCTCTGCCTCACCTCGAAACATAAAGGTGGCAAATGGAACCTTCTTCTCTTCTGTGCATCCCAAGACATCAAATATCTTGGTAATTTGCTTGACCCATGTTTTTGCCTTAATCGGATCCATCTTTTCCCAAAAATCAGGTGGTCCCAACTCCTTGAACTGCTTGGCCATGACAGACCGCGCGTTGCTATCATTTCCACTTGTATTTTGTACACGAGTCTCCCTCGTCTGATTTTGCATGAACTGCAAAAAGCTTTTAAACATTCCATCATTCATCGTTTGCTCGGTAGTGTTGTTTATAGGAGGAATATTGCCTTCCTGTTGCACGTTCTCTTGGTTGGTGATTGAAGGTTGTTCCACGGTCTCACAGACTCTATTATTAACGTTCTCAGCTGCCATTCCTAAAAACTTCCATAAAACAGGGGTTAATTAAACAAATTAACATATCACATAATATCCCTATATTATGACCGACCAACAAATTAGCTTAGGTAGGACACACTAGCGAAGGATTTACTCATCTCTCCCCTCCTAGTACTACTCCCCGATCTCCGCCAGAGACCATATCCCTAAACTCTGATACCAACTGTGACGCCCCCAAAATAGGTATACATCACCCATTCTGAGTCGCGAATTACATGGTAAAGAAACAACTACAACTTTTATTATTACAATTATCGTGCAAAATATGAAAACACTCATGCTGTGAGTTTAAATAAAAATATTGTCTTCTAGATAATATCCACCCTCAAATAAGTCCTCATTACATTTATTGATACATTATTTTATAAAAATAGTGAGGACTGCTAAAACAACTGTCTAGGACCATCACTCTTTACCCCGACTAGTTCCTGCTATATTCTCACCTCCTGAGAAGAAAAATGGAACAAAAAGGAAAAGGGTGAGCTCAACTAGCCTAGTAAAGAATATTATAACTAAGATAAAGAACAATTTATCGTTAGCCTTCAACAAATCAGATAAAATATAATGGACAACCAGTTTTAGATCAATATTCGCAGCGGAAATAACAATTCATTAGAAGAATTAAGTAGAGAATGAAATCTACTATCATCTATGAATTTAAAAGTCCATCATCAATATTTTATCCTTGTAACATCAATCAATATACATCTTGCATCAAATATTCATCTTTGCACTATGGGCCAAAGATATTCATTTGTATCACGAGTTGGTCATGTTCATCTCAACACCTGTTCATCTTTGCACTACGGGCCAAAGATAATCATCAGGTAATCATTCATCTTTGCACTAAAGGCTAAAGATATTCATCAAGTATCACCATTAACGACTGAGGATGATGAAAAACATTTTGGAGAACGAATCCAGTGAGATAGAAGAACAAAGATTAGGAATTCGTACTTTAGATGAACCAACTTTAAAAACGCTCCATAATAAACCATAGTGAAGATAAAAACATGGATTCAATTTCAAGAATAAGGATCACAACAAATAACTTGGAAGGAAGAAAAAAAATAATTTTTTTTCTTTTGTGAACAGTACTCTGTTATGAAAAGTTCCAAATTTGATTAAATGTTCAGACCAATATTCCTATGAAATGATATTAGATGAAGTGAAATTTCTAATCATTTCAAGAATTATAGAAGCAATACTTACCATAGTAAGTTCAAATTCAAGAATACGAGATGAAATAATATCGCTTACATAATATTTCTCACGAGTATTGCAATAAAATAATATCCTTTACCTTTGTAGAAGTTGGATTTGATTGGAATATCAGATATTATTCTGAGAAAATCTTGCAGAAAAACTACGCTCAAAATATTCTTATACTCAAGAAAAATACTCACAATAATATAGAATAAGAATTTCTGATTATGAAGGTGTGATTGAGGAAGGAGGGGTTACCCCTATTTATAAAGAACGAGGAAAAGAAACAGACGCCTACAATTCTCCTTACGCTTTAACATTATGCCTAAAATACTCATTTTTTCATATGGGTGGGGGCCATCTTTTTGAAAAATGGTTTGCAGGCAACATCATCTCATCTACCAAATAATTGGCTTTAGCAATACAATTCATTCTCTGCCAAAATCAATGCCTAACTTTCTCTCATTTTCAATACCTAACTTCTTACTTTCAATATGGGTGGGGGCCACCCTTTGAACAACTTGCAGGTAACAATCTCTTCACCAACCAAATGGCCTAACAAATCCCTTCTCTCTGCCAATTTCTGAGAGTCCACAAAAGTTAGGCAAACCCTATTTACTATCATTTTTTAAGTCATCAAGAAAAAATACGCATATAAGTCCATTTTATCACATGTATATATATATATATATATATATATATTATAATATAATTATTTAAACAATCATAATATATATTTAAATGAATATTTTATCGAAGAAAATAATTGTCAAACTTTCAACAAATCAAACATGCAAAAATTCTTTCATTTAAATCCACATAAAATAAATATATCCTTATCAATAATTAATTATTCCCAAATAATATTACAGAATTACAATAATGACAACCAGGCCATTCCCAGGAAAGAGGGGACTTTCCGATAAGGATTTCTCCTTACTGGCGCGCAATTAGATGACCAAACCTCTCATTGACAGAACTTTCTAGACATTGCCAATAATGCTATCTAATAATATTATTCGAATAATATGAATTATTGATTTGATAATGGGAAATATTGTGCAGTGACAATTATTAAAACAACCATAATATAAAATATCAACGCATCAATTATTGAATCAATAACATAAAATATTAAACAGTAATTACTGTAACAATTATTGAGTAGTGCCTTCTTACGTAAGAATCAATAATTCAAAATCTACCGTGCAATCTGCCGTGTGCTAATTTGTGCAACCACGCCAGACATTACTATTTTTAACCACCGGGTATTCCAACAATTAATTAATGATGGCGCTTACGCCATTATTTATCAAAACTCAAATTGTCATTTTTTTATCCCATAGTTATTCTCATTATGGGGCCCTAAATAATTTACTACTTTGTCATTTAATATTCCCGAAAAAAGAATATTCCTCGACCAAACGAATATTCCCCGACAACAATGATTATTTTATAACCACTTGCTTATTTTTGTAAAATTTGCACATTTCACTCATAACCAAAGCATTATATCAAATTAGTTCCTTATTATTTCAAGATAATAAATAGAGGAAATTCAATTTTATTTATAAAAAGTTGGGGTCTTATATCAGCCCTTTGTACCATGTATTGTGCACAAACATCTAAACGTTACCCGTACAAAATCCCCTATGTTAGGGTTGTTCGTCTCAGTTTGAATTTAGAATTTTCGCACTAAAAAAAGTTTAGTTTGGAACTAGCTTATCAGTGTTTCTAGAATTTTAGAACACTATTCAATTTCCATCAACAAAGGTTTGCTTACTACTTGAAGGGTTACTACAACAATAAAGATTTGAACAAAGTTACCTAAGTTAAGGATCGGATATCAACAATATATAAGTGAATAATCATGATACACATGCACAGTGCTATATCCAAAAGGGTTAGAACAATCTCATTTGAATCGATGTAGTAGAAAAATATATGCTTTGAATAATAATATCAAGGTTTAGAAAAGTAAAACTCGCTCGAGGTAACGAATTAGGTTACAAGAGCTTATTCAATCGTACATAAGGATAAAATCAATAGTCTTGATAAATACAAATTTAGGAACTTGCATTCATTAATAAAAGAATGAAGTTAGAAAGCTGGCCCAATATAAAGAGTTAAGGTTTAGGAACTTGCCTTGTATGAAATCTACACAAATGTAATATTGTTCTCCAATTATCCTACACATATCATTGGAATCGCAATAACAATTAGTTGTATGAATATTAGCTTTATGGTCAGGTCATAACCTTAACTTAGCATCTAATCATGTTGGTTAACATACTTAACGAATTTGAAATCTCAGTACGATCCAACATAACTCGATCGTTCATCACTAACTTTTAAAAACATCACTTTTAGTTTCATTATATAAATCAATTAATAATCACTTAAAAATCTTTTACACTTTGTATTATAACGCATGACAATCTGTTATTGTAATTTATATTATGTCTTAACATCATTAACATGCTTTCTTAGCTAATATAAGTCCATTACACATGACCTGCAAATAAGCAGACTTCACTGTCTTAGACCAGGTGTGGCGCAGGTGCGCCATACATAAGCTTCAGACCCAAATGGCAGCAATTGCACCATTTTGCACTTGCCATTGGCACTTAGCAATTTACTGTGAAGACCTGAGATAGAAAGCGAGATTCGGCTTATGAATAGTAGCCGACTTTATCCCAACAAACACAAATTTCAACCACTAAACAGTAATATTAACACGTACAAATGGTATAGAACTATCACAAACATGTCTGTTAACATATTCCTCAACATAGAACAATTTAACAACCACTATACTAGTTTAATTTCTCAAATTTCTCATTTTCATATAAAAACTCAAATTTTGAATTCCTCAAACAAAAATCAACACTGTAAACATAATTCTTGTCCAAATTGCTTTATTCAAATTACGTTATGCTCGTTTCTTAATAATCAAGCCTCAATTTACAGTTTCACATACAATTTGCCCACTAAAATTGGTACTTTACATGAACCATATGAAAAATTCATATACTGTCAAAATTTCTACTGTTAGAACGAAATTAGCATACAATTTCCTTGTTTAAACATAAACTCTAGCATTATATCACATATATCCACCATAATTTAGTTACACAACAATAATTTTGAAGTAATTAGAATTCACAGAACATAAACAAACTTTTCCGTAAATTCATATATGTATATACATATATATATATATAATACAAAGGTTAGATAAAATACCTTCAATATGCTTAATAATCCCTTGCTAAACACTGAAATTTCTTAAGTTTTCTCTCAACCTCTCAAGTTCTCTGTAAACCTTCTTCTCTCTCAATTCCTACGCTCTTTCTCTTTTTCTCTCAACTCTGCTGTTACAGCCTTAGGAGAAAAATAAGACGCAAAAGAAAATAAACTGATATGACTTGACTCTCCCACGATCTCTATCAGTTAAAAAAATAATGCGCCTTCATCCGTTAAGTTAGACCAAAGGCCACAAGGCCTTGTTTGGCCATACACCAATTCCCCCAACTAGATTATTTTTATATTATTTATATTATATAGTTACTTCGTGTCACACCTTAATTTAGTTAATTTAAATAACCTTATAAGTTTAGTTAATTTAAATTCACTTATAATAATAATAAAAATCTTATTATCATTATACTTATAATTAATAAATAATTATATATCTAATTTAATTAATAAATTAGAAAATCACTTTATTTAATTTATTTACTTCCTTTAATATTAGACAATTAATTTAATTTAATTATTTCCTTAAATATTAAGCAATTGATTTAATTTAATTATTTCCTTAAATTAAATTCTTAAGATAAAATTATCACTACTCAATTTAATTAACACTAATCAATTTAATTACTAAATTAATTCACCATAATTCATCAATTATTTATTTTTCTCAATAAATAAATTATTTAAAATATTTATTTAATTCAATAAATATTTAAATTAAATTACAAATTTCTCGATCATTACAAGTTAGCTAAACTCTATGTTAAGGAAATCGTTTCAAGACATGGGGTACCGGTTTCGATAGAGTCAGATCGTGATTCGTGATTCACATCAAATTTCTGAAGAAGTCTACAAGAACAGATGGGGACGCAGTTGAAGTTAAGTACAACTTATCATCCACAGATAGATGGGTAGAGCAAAAGGACAATTCAAATGTTAGAAGATATGCTAAGATCTTGCGTTATGGATTTCAAAGGTAGTTGGGATGATCATCTACCGCTAGTAGAGTTTGCGTATAACAACAGTTATCATGCAAGCATAGGCATGCCGCCTTATGAAGCGTTATATGGGAGGAAGTACAGAACACCATTGTGTTGGGATGAGATAGGAGAACGCCGAATGTTAGGACCTGAAATGGTATAACAAACAATACATATCGTTAAGTTAATAGGAATGCGACTGGTAGCAGCTCAAGACAAATAGAAAAAGTATTCAGATCCTCATCGAATGAAAAGAGAGTTTGAAGTCGGCTTGTATGTGTTTCTAAAGGTATCTCCTTGGAAAAGAAAGATGTGACGCCCCCAAATCCGGGTATCTTCCAACCCGACAGATGGTGCTTCACGGTACTCATAATTGTACATCCATTCTATTAAAACGACATCAAAATGTGTGTATCAACGACATTCTTATTACATTAATAATATTACATCCCGTTCCCAGGTTCTAAAACCATTACATTCCTAGTTCATCATTCTATAATATATATACAACTTACTAGTTTATTACAAGGTAAACTAATCATTCAGCTTCGTCTTGGCTCTATCCTTGTCAGATCCCTCAGTTCCTTCGGTCCTAGCTGTATTCATATGGTTCAAGCAAGAGTGAGCATAACAAGCTCAACAAGTATAACAATTTCTTTTAAACAACATGCTTGAAACATATGAATCGTATATCTTCAATAACTGAATTATAGTTATGAAGTACTACCAATAATACAAAATAGCATTTCTTTTCCTTCAAAACGTTTTACAATAACAATATTCAGTAAAACATCAATTCTGGCTCAAGACCATGAGCATTTTATAATTTATTTGAAAAGGACAACCCGACACTAAGTCCGTAAGTCCGACATAGCTTACGAGCACTTCTGGGTGATCAGCTCATAGTACTCTATGTTGATCAACACTACATTCTTTAAACGTATTTACGTTTAAGTTTTGGAAACCTCGCGTGCCCATCGAATAATCGATGAAAATACATTTGTTTATTCAAACTCAAGCTTACCTTGAATCCGTACCAAATAATTGGCGTAGGATAGCGTTAAAAATTCTATATTGAAAGACTTGTAAATAAATCAATCAATCTTCAAGATTAGTCTAGCCTAGTCAAAACTGGCATCGACCCTTTCTTTAAAATCATTCATGCATCTTATAATATGAATCACAGAAAACTTGGCTAACATGATGGTTAGACAAGCGTTTAAGAAAAACTTGCCTTCAGTGTCTGCTACAATAAAAATAACTTTTCCTTTCAGTCTTTAAGGTCTCTACAATACATAACCATATCACATACCACATTAGGTTATGAATGAAGATACATGCTTCCTAATGAATCTTACCATTCATCTCAATCTAAATCATATCTTAGATTGTTATTATCGGTTCTGGCTTATCGTTATCTTTTACATTATTCTTACCAACTTCTTTCTCTTCTATGTCTTACGTGGATTTACTTCATTAATAGAACTCGTTTCGAGTTAATCATCCTTTCTCGTGGCTTACTAACATTCCTACGTTATTCAAAACTCGATTGTCATTTGTTAAGAGTTTACGTTCAGGTATTACTTAACAACTTTTAGTTGTAACTCTTAACGTTATCGGCCTTATCATCATTGAATACAGTTCACGTTCTTTATACTTTACATTCGTCGTTTAATTACTCATTAAACAACATTAAATTCCTAAAGTCATCACTATAACATTGATTTAGGAAAGGTCTTATCATGTTCATTAAGTAATTACATAACCCATACTTGAATTGCAAACCATTGGATTTATAATCAACTTGGTCAACAAATTCCTACAGTCGGCTTAGCACATTACGTTGTTCTCATTACGTTCATCTTTAATTGACTATTAACCTTTAATCATCATACATTACATGTCTAATAATGCCTTAACAATGTTGTATTAACATCTTGGTTCATTACTAATGAATTCCCTTTCATTCTATACTTGTAAACATTCACATGCATCAAAACTCTAGGACTAGCGCTATGGCTATTAAACTTAACTTCTTGCATCTTACGCCATGACGCGAGTTAGCAGTATGCTATTACACTGTGGCCGGAGCTGCGGCTCCACCATTTGGCCTTGGGTTGGCACCGCAGCGCCAACTATGTGCCTTAGAAAATTTTTGCAGTTTTTAAATTTTGTGAACTTCCCGGACGCATAACTTCTTCGTTTTATGTCCGAATTGGTCCGTTCAAAAGCCTATGGTTGACAAATTTCATGCTCTATGTGTTCATGAAAGAATTTTATCTATTGACTTTGTTTGATAAAATTTCACCTATTAGTTCATTTTCAACGAAAACGATAAACGTTCGTGAACGTTCAATGCTCGTTTCTTCGTTCTAAGTCAGAATCCGGTCATTCTCGAGTTCGCAACTCTATAATGCCAAATATGACTTGTCTCCATTGAAAACCAATGTTTCCAAGCTCAATATCAAAATTCGACTTCCATTCCGAGATTTTCACGAATTCAACGATTATCGTCTAAACTCGTGAATTTCACCTTAACTTTATTTCTTATGATTTGTTCATTGTTTTAAATGGATTCAATCCATCATACTAACATCTTGACAGACATGCCTCATTAACTTATAAATATGATAAGTTATTACTTATCCTTTGTGAGTTTGTAACTTATAAAAGTATAACTACTTATGACTTCCTTTCTCATGATTTATTATAGATTAAGTCTTTTAACCACTATTTTCACATCTCTTTATCATATCATCTTCTTAAGGTAAACATATGAGTAGTTCATATAAACTCTTCATAAATTCATAACTTAATTAAGTTTGAATTACTTATTCATGACTTATACGTCTTAAGTCCATTCATTAATCATTCCTTAGCATACATGTTCTACCACTACCCACCTCTCTAACAATGGAAGAGAAGGAGATTCATGGTTAAAGTTCTTACCCTTGATAATCACTTGACTAAGCTTTGTTCTTCTTCTTGTTTCTTGAAAATCTCACAATAAAAGTTTGACTTACAAGTGCTTATTCTCTCTAACCAATAAGTTGCTCTCTAAGAGAAGTTGTTGGATGAAATTTTAACAAGGAATAATGAAATCCAAGCTTGCTATTTATAGGATTTGCTAGGTTAGGGTATAATGGTCATAAGACCACTCCACCTCCTTACTAAACCTCCATACTATTCCTTTACTTAAACCCTAAGTTTACTTGCTCACCAAATAAGTTACTTGGCCTCCACACTCTTTGTTTAGCCATCACAACATCTATCCAATACTTGGGCATCACATATACTTAACCATTAAGTATACTTGCTAATCACATAACTTAGCCTTTAAGTTTACTTGTTAATCACCAAGCTTATCCTTTGCTTGTTGATCACAACTTTTACTTGTTCACCACACATAAGCACTTTACTTGCTTATCACATTAATTACTTGCTCATTACTTTTACTTAGCCACCAAGTACTTTACTTTGGCCACTACTTTTGGTTATAAATGTGATCATGGGTTGCCCCATGGATCCTCCTAATCCATTGGATTATTACATTGGGCTTAAGTCTAATTAACTTAGCTTATTCCTTTTGGGCTTGCATTAAGTTACTTTGGACTTCTCATTAACCAACCCCTTGGGCTTACACCTTAATTCTTATTGGACTTATCCATTATTACATTTGGGCTTTACCAATTCTCATTGGACTTTACAATGTTCTACAAAATCCTATTCATTTAACATAAAACCTTATAACGTATACTTTACATATTAATCTCGTATTCTAACTCGTATACTTATTTAATATACGACATTCCATCATTCATACATGCTCGTATAATACCTCATATTATACTTATATCCATTACCTCGTATAATACTTACGTATTATATAATCCTTGCTTTAATTCATCCTACGCACTTAACTTCCTTCTCGGAATTCCCTTTTTCCTTAATCGTTAGGTTTTAAGTCCGCAGACGAAAAATTGCGTTTGCCATAACTAAAATATTATTAGATATTCTATCTTACCTCGATATTCTATCATTACATATTTCTCGGAAGTTCAAAATAATTCCCGAGCAGAAATGCGTGAATAGTGTTTTTTAGAAAATTTCTCGAAAAGTTTTTATTTTTATCTTGGAAATTCAAACACTTTAATTCTATCACGTGGCCAAAATACTACGACGTTTCGATATTTCTAGGTCATAGAACGACCCTCGAATAGCTTACTCCCATAAATAATGGATTAAATTCATTTAATCCACATAATAAAAATAAAAATTTAATTCTCAAAAATCCAAATTTTCTGGGGCGTTACAAAAGATACGCTTTGGGAAGAAGGGAAAAGTAAGTCCAAGGTTTATAGGACCTTTTAAAATATTGAAAAGGGTAGGAGAAGTAGCTTATGTGGTAGCATTACCTCCAGAGTTAGAGCGAATACATAATATGTTTCATGTATCTATATTGCATCCTTATAAGCCAGATTATAAGCACGTAATAGAATACGAGCCTATTCATGTTGAAAAGGACTTGACGTATGAAGAAATGTCTATTCAAATCATTGATAGAAAAGAGCAAGTTTTAAGGAATAAAGTAATACCTTTCGGTGAAGGTACTATGGAGAAACCACGATGCCAAAGAAGCAGTATGGGAACTTGAAGAAAATATGAAGAAGAATTACCCTCAGCTGTTTGACTAAGTTATATCGAGATTCTGGGGACATAATCCTTAAAAAATGGGGGGGGGGGATAATGTAACAACCGAGAAAATAGGATTATAATGTAAATTAATTTTATTTGAAAAAAATTATATTTTATGTTATTTATAAGGCAAAAAGCACTTTTTGGCCACTGTGGTTATAGTGTTTTAAGCAATTAGCCACTGTGCTTTTAAAATATTCAATTAGCCTACTGTGCTTTTTAAAAATATTCAATTAGGCCATTCCATCCATTTTTGTAGACAAACGTTAAAAAATCCTACATGGTTTTTTTGAAAAACAAAAAATATTACGTGTATTTGCTGAATGGGCGGCTTTTTTTACGTGGCTTTTTTGAAAAAAAAAAAATATTACGTGGCTTTGCTCTTCGGCTCCATCGCTTCTTACGCCATTCTTTCTCTCTTCCTCCACCTCTCCCTACTTCTACTCTTGCGCCGGAGCCGTCACGTACCATTGGGACCCATACCCGCCCTCCACAGTCTCGCCACGGTCCTCATCTCCGTCACCATCTTCACTAGAATCCTATTGTCTGCCACCGCCGAGATCCGCGACATCCGGTGGTCCTGGCGGCGGTCCAAACCACCCCCTTCTAGTGGCTCCTCTACTTCCCACTCGGCAGACCCGCCTGGGTGGGTCTTCTTCTAGTCAAATATCTTCTACCTCTCCCGATTCCTCCACACTTTCCGGACCTATTTCACAATTTTTCGGCGACGACAGCTCTCTTTTTTCTCTCTCTTCAACCGCTCAATCCTCATTTTCATGTCCTTTTTATGGCTCGATTTCTCCCAATCATTCCAAGTTCGCAATAATCTTGATGACAACTTCAATTTATTCTATTAGTTTTACGCACCGGAATCTACGGGACTGACGATTGAGTTCTTGGGTGCTTGTTTTCTCGCTTTTTACTGTATCAATTCTAGATCTAACGCTATTTTTGAATTACTATGTGAAGATGTATTTGAGAAAGATACCAAGAATGAACAAGGTCGGCGGCAATGGGAATGGGAAAGCTATTGAGGAAGAGGAATTTGATTTCGTCAAAGATAAAGTAATTTGAGGTGTAGTTTAATATTTTTCTTTTTTATTTTATTTAACTGTAGTATACTAATAATATTTAACTGTAATATTTTATATAAAAATATTTTTATATAAAATATTACAGTTAAATAAAAATACTTTTATATAAAAGAAAGAAAATAAAACATTAAAATATTTTATTATTTTAATTATTTTTTTACCACATAATGATTTTATTATTTTATTTTTTTGTTTGAGAAGAAAAAATTAAAAAAAATTCATTAAAAAATTATTTTGTTGCCACATAAGATATACCACGTAATTGTGTTTTTTAAAAAGCCACGTAGGAAATAAGAGCAGATTTGTTAACGTCCGTCTACAAAAATTGACGGAATGGCCTGATTGAATATTTTTAAAAAGCATAGTGGGCTAATTGAATATTTTAAAAACACAGTGGCTAATTGCTTAAAACACTATAACCAGAGTGGCCAAAAAGTGCTTTTTGCCTTATTTATAATGAGTAAGTGAGATGAAGGTTATTTTATAACCTAAAAGAGAGGTATGATTGTAACGCCCCGAAATCAGGTCTATCTTCACACCCGGATTTCGTACGTCACGATCCCATCTTCTTCCAAACATACATCATTATATAGCTAAATATAACAACATATACTCTTAAATCCCAGGTTCTAAAAACCTTATAACCTTTTTCATTACAAATAATGATAATACATTATTCATTTCATCATACAAGAGTGACTTTTATCTATCACCAAAGATACATAACAGTTTCTTAAACTAGTCTATAGTTCAATTTCATATTTCTATATTACAAGACTTCACTTGATCTTCTCGATTATTCACATTCTGAATGGCACTTCATCTTGATATCGTCAGCTTGATGTTTACGGGATCCTTAAGTTCTTCTAACATCGTTCGCTGAAAATGTTTTTCATTTAAAGCAAGTGTGAGCATTCAATTGCCCAGCAAGTTATAGCAGTTGAACAAACAACTTTAAGATTCAAACATTTCTTTAGAACTTCGATAACCGAACAAAAGTTATAAAGCAGCTTAAACAATAGGAATAATCTCGATTCCTATCATTTTAAAACATCAGTCAATTTCACTTTGAAATACTTTAATTCTTCTACCTTTTTTTTATACACATCTTATCTGGCTAGAATCATTAGCACAGACTTAACAATAACGGTTCATGTATAAACAGATCATACTTGTATTGAACAACTCAATCACAGAATAGTTAATATCATAGAAACACCAAAGTGATCACATTGTGGCTCAAGGCCTCATACATTCTACCACCTTGTACAAATATCGCTCATTCAAGATGTATTTAACTTCTCAAGTTCAACATCTGAGAAGTTTAAGAAATTAGCATTCATTTGAAATATGAATGAAGTTAGGAAACTTGCCTTACGCCGAACTGCTCATTTCAATTCCTATATAACACATAAGAAAACACCACATACACCAATTAGTCATACATCTTTGACTTATGCTTTAGTTTACTTAACTTTACTTCTTAGGGTTCATGTTCTTGCAACCTAAGTTTACGCGACCACTTTCATTACCGCTCTACGGCTTCATGACATACGGAGATGTCTTACTTATACGTTCAACATCTTTGATGTTTTATAAACTTATCTTCTTCTTATAACTCTTCTAGGACTCAGTACACATCGCTTTTCTGCTAGTAGTCCATATGGTACTCTGAGTGGTTTTCCATAAACAACCAACAAACAAGTTCCCGTCTCATCTACACTGCCCACACAGTGAGTTAGATCGGTTGCCAGTTTTGTATATACCTTCGCTCTCTGAAGGAATTGCTTAGCCCAGCTCCCATATGTCAACCATCAAAGGTTACGATTGTACTACAACTTAACTTATCTTAACTTATCTGAACTATTAAATTATAATCTTCGTTAAGTTAATTTCTCATTCCTTACGACTTTCTAGCAACTAAATGTCATACCTCGGGATTCATTCTTATACGACTCACCTTTGGATTTTATTACTCTTATTATCGTTCATTACGGCTTTCTTGATAATTCACGTCTTACTTACTACCTTTGTCAACGTCCAGGTCATACAACCAAGGTATACTTAGAATCCTTCGACGTAAATACGATTCACGTGGATCATTTACGTATTCAACGTTCACGTTTCTTGTCTCTTAATCTCTCATTCAACCTTTACTCAAGGTTTTAATAGCTTTCGATCGTTATCCATCCCATGAACCCCATGTTCATTATTCTTTCTTAATGTCAAAGCCATACTAATCATCGCAACAGCTTTGCGTTTGCAGCGTCTATACGCTTTACACTTATCTCTTACTACCATGTCATAATATTGAAATGTTATTCATTACCCTCGTTCCCCAACATCTAGGGAATAACAATCATAGCAATCCCCCACGTTTGTTTATCGCGACTACGGTCTTTATCTTTTAATCTCGATTATACCTTTTGTTCAACCTTCATTAGAGGTTTAATTCACTTGTTTAAGTGTTACATTCGATTAACTATACACTCAATAACTTATTCATTATAACTCAGAACGAGGTCATTCCAAAGCCATTCTCTTCCTTATCATACGTACTTCAATCCCCCTCAGACAAAAAATCGTTCTTAATCCGTTAACATGTCATTCAATTGGCTTAATCTTTGCCCTTCGTTCGTTTTATGTTTTTAACACTTTTTGTTCGTTCGTCCGTAATTCGGTCATCCAAACTCAGAATTCGTTCGTTCTTGAGTCCACTACTCACGTTTTCTATGTCCTCTTATTTTCTTATGAAACCCTTCATGTTCGGGTTCATTTACTAACTTTTTAATTCTCGTTCGTCTTTTACGAAATTTTTGCCATAACTTCGTTATAGCTAAGTTTTAATCCGTTCTTCATGAACGTTTCTACCATTCCTAACCAAGCAATAATCATCTAACTTATACACGATGGTTTTAAACTTGTCCATTAACAACAATTATCCTACGATGCTTTTAAATTTTTCCATCAATAACGTTCTTCGTGTTCTTCGCGTGTTCTTCGTTCCTTCTTCATTTTAATCAATATTTTGGATTACGATTTTACTTTTTATTGGAATTTGATTGTATAGAACATTATTCCTTACTTATTTCATCTACTCATTCATATAATCCATTCAGATCGTTCTAATTCATTACGAATCGAACACTTCCTTAAGAAATTTACAACTAAACTTCTAATTTCTTATTTCTACTTTTCTTATTATTTCAATCATATAAAATCATTCTTAATATCATTTACTCCTTATTCTCATCAATCTATGTTTTTGAACATAGAAACTTAAAGAAAATTTCTAAGAGACTAGGTTTCGGATTACCTTTCTCCTTTGATCTCTTTCCGTCGGACAAAGTTTGCTCACGAGCAACTTTTCCTCCTTCTTTTCCTCTTCTCCCTCATCTGAAATCTCTCTCTCTCTCTCTCTCTCTCAAATGTTGGACAATTTTCAAAATTCCAAACAAATGAAATAAGCTTCTTATTTATAGAATTTCTAAGCTAAGGGTATTTTAGTCATTTCACCCCCTAACCTCCTTACTATTCATGCCTTAAGGACTAAGTTAACTTACTCCTTAAGTTTACTTAACACTTAAGTCTATCTATCACATCTACTACCACCTATATTTGAGCGAGAATGAATGTCGTGGTCGTCCAAATGAGCCTAGAAGAAGGTGACTCATGGCAGACAATTGACTCCTTTTCAATAGAAAAGAATAGCCAAACCAACCCAAATTGGTCGGTCAATCTCGAAAATCTTATCGGTACGACAAATCGAGAGACGGACGACCACTTCATCCCGACCTTACCAAAGACCGAGGTGTACTAATCAATGAACCCCCGAAACCTACTTTCTTTTCTGACAAAATAAACCAAGCCTAACCGGTCACGACATGTTGTTGATATTGAGCCTTTAAGTTTGCTTAACTCTTAAGTTTACTTAACACATAAGTTTACTACTTCCACCTCCTTAGTTAACCTCCTTACTATTCACAAAACTTAGCCTGCAAAGTTTCGTGGTTCCATCTTTTAGGTTTTGTCCGACAGTTTTAAAAACTGCGATTCTCGGAATCCAAATATTTTTGGATGTTTCGTCTTTCCTTTACCGATAAACTTTTACGTATTATTCGGATATTCGAAAAACTAAAAAACACTTTTTGGCGCTAAACGTTTTCCTTCATGTTTTACCTTTACGTAGTTAAACGAGTGAAAAGTACACAACAATACTTTTCGTCATTTTAATTTTGTCTGATTTCTGCACGTTTTTTGAGAAAAACTTTTATCGGATTACTTAACTTTTCACGACATATTATCGGCAAATCTTTCGACGGAATGTCATTTCGACATACCGAACTCTCGAAAAGGCTTAGGTTATTCAAACCCTAACCCTTAGGTTTCGTCGGGTGAATAGTGCCTATTTTGTCTTTTTTCCCATAAATATTTTGTTCCCAAAAAATTTTCATTTATGTCATGAAAATTCTTACTCGTTCAATCTAGCTCGTAGCCAGAATCTTCCCGACTTATAATCATCATTGGTTCTAGAACGATTAATAAACACATGGCACATAATATTATTAATAAAATTCATTTTATTAATAACTAATTCTTTAAACTTAAATTCTGGACGATCCGAATTTTTGGGTTGTTACATTCTTCCCCTCTTATAAAAATTCCGACCTCGGAATTTCTTAAAACCACACCCATACCCGGGTCATCACATTCACCCCTTCTTCACAGGATTTCGTCCACGAAATTTTAGCCTACCCCTCTTCTCAACATCTCTTCAAAGAAGTAGAATGAACAACGAAGAATAGAAGAATTACTTTAAAATATTTCATACTTTTGCTAAGGTTTAACAGCATGACGCCGTAACCTTTCTTCCACGGTCAGTTTACAATCATAAAGAAAGCAAACTACCTCTTACCCATCATATACCCCATTTCGGGATATGTTCTCCTCAGACTTAATCATTAGATTCCACACCAAAATAATTTGGTTTGGCACAACTTGTAACTCCCGAGAAAATTGAATTTTTATGACAATTAAATTTTTATTTGATTATGTGAATTAAATGAATTTAATTGATTTATTTTGTGAGTAAGTTATGTGAAGGTCGTTCTATGACTTATAATGTGCTAATGTGGTTAATAATTTGGCTACGTGCTAGAATTAATTGATTAGAATGTCCAAGACGAAAATAAATGTTTTCCGAGAAATTTCTGCTCGGGGAATTATTTTGAAATTTCGAGAAATGCGTAATGATAGAATATCGAGATAAGATGAAATATATGATAATATTTTATTTATGGCAAATAGAGTTTCGCATGCGGACTTAAAACCTAAGGGTTGAGTATATTGATTTTCGAGAAGGAAATGAAATGCGTAGAAGGAATTTCGTTATTGTTAATGTGTGTGTTATACTAGGATGATACTATTTAGTATCTATGTATAATACGACGAGTTAATACGAAGTACAATACAATTTTCATACGAGTATTATACAGAGAGAATACGTGAATTATATGTATGAAATACGATTTGTATTATAGAATTAAGTTAAGACTTAAGGTTAATTCATTTGAGTTGGAATATGTTTAGTCCAATCAATTGAATGAGCAAGCCCAAGGGATTAAGTGTTAAGCCCAAGTCAAGGCCCAATATTAGATTGGTTAAGCCCAATGTAAGAAAATTGAACCGTGGATCGAACCGGTGGGTCACCGAATGGATAAAACCCATGGGGCAACCCATGGGGATGACCCATGGGCAAGAGTAGGCCAGCCTTGGTGTGCAAGCCAAGCTTAATGCTTGGTCACCAAGCATTTTACTTGGTGACCAAGAGTGAATAGTAAGGAGGTGGTGGGGGTTTAATGTCTAGATTGCCCTCCATTCTATTTTCTATAAATAGGGAGCTAGGTTTGGTCATTTGAGAGTTTTTTAATTACCCAAATTAGATTATTTGAGAGAGAAAGAGAGCTAGACTCACAAATCATACACTTTGGAAGCTTTGACTTAGAGTTTTCCAAGAGATTTCATAAGAGTTCTTGAGGTAATACTCCTTGTTTCTCATTTTCATCTCTTTTGATTTTCTTTTATTATGGAGAATCATAAATAGGTGGTACGTGTCTTGTATAGTGGATTAAAGATGACTTAATATAGATTCAATCTTTATAAGTCATGAATTCATAGAAATCATAAGGTTCGATATAGTTTTAAACCATGGAAATATTGATTGTTGAGATCGATTGTTGATAAACAATTGAACTCCATCAATACGTTAATATATGATTCTTGCTTGTTTAGGATGTAGATTTGAAATCCGTGGAGTATTCCATGTGATTTGGCCTAGAGAACGTTAGAAACGAAGTTATGGCGAATTTCACGGAAATAGACGTTGAACGTTGAAAACGTTGAAATTCAGGATTGGTAGTCGAAAGTTGTCGTGAGACTTGAAAATGTTGTTTTTTAATGTCAACACGTGAGATAGGGTATTTAAGAGTTGTGGGTTCGAGAATCGTCGGATTCCAACTTAAAACGAAGAAAACGAGCATTGAATGCTCATTAATTTTAACGAACGTTTAAAAATTGAACTCAATAGTGAATTTTGAGTTATCGAATTCAAAAGTGTCAAATTCTTATATGAACACGTAGAGTATGTCATTTATGACGTGTAGGCTTTTGAACAGACCAAATCGGACATATAACGAAGAAGTTATGGCTCTGGGAATCTCACTAAAATTTTTATCTGTTGAAAAATTAAGTCTTTGAGGTCTGCAATGGCATGCCAGTATACATAGTGTTAAAATGTCCCACATCGCAGCGTCTTAAGCATAGTGTAGTTGCATACTGCTAAATGGCACCGCAGCAGTATACATCGATAAAGTAAAGTCTCATATGCATGACACAGAGAGCAAGCATGGGTATCGAAAACTAGCACCGCAACACCAGTCTTGAACTAGTAGGTCACGCCACGGCGCGGGTGCAGGGTTTTTGATAGATGACTTAAGTTTTGAACTTCAATTGTTCAGTGACCTATAGGAGAAATATTTGTACACTTCATAAGTGTATTAAAGCTATTCCTATACTACCTATACTAAGGTATATGGTATTGAACTTGGAAATTGATTGCATGTAAACATGTTATGAATGGTAAACAAAAAGTGTTATCGATGAACCCTAATCGGTAAACAACATTGGTACTTCGCCAAAAATGTTAGAGTCCGGTTAATAATGTAAGTTGATTAATAAGCCGGGACGAAGGATAATAAGTCAAGTTAACTTTATTAATGATATTAGGTTAACAAAGACATAGAAAAGAAAGAAGTTGGTAGGAACAACGTGAATACTTGTTTGATAGCTAATTACAGTGTGCTATGTGAATATATCATGTAGATTTCGTAAAGGCTGTGGTCAGTCGATTAAGTTATTAGAAGACGCTGAAAGGCATGTTTTCTTAACGCTTGTCTAACCTTCAAGTTAGTCAAGTTTTATGTGATTCATTGTACTGAATTGCACAACTGGTTTTAAAGAAAGGGTCAATGCCAGATTTAACTCGGCTAGACTATTCATAAGATATAGATTGAATGATATTCATATCTTTCTATATAGAAATGTTAACGCTATCCTATGCCAAGTAATTGCTACGGATGTGAAGGTAAGGTTTGTCTATGAACAAACAAAAGTATTTTTCATCGATTATTCGATGGGCACGCGAGTTTGCCAAATATTAAACGTAAATACATTTAATGAATGAGTGTTGATCAACATAGAGTACTATAGGCTGATCACCTATAACTGCTCGTAAGTAATGCGGATGTACAGCCTAAGTGTTGTGATATCCTTTTCAAGTATGAAAACAGAAAGCTATTGTTCATGGTCTATCGACCGGTTCAGAATTCCTAATCTACTTTATACTTTGGGAATGGATGATATGAAATGTTAAAGTATTATTATTTTATAATACTTCATAGCTATTTGATTCAGTTATGTATGAATTGTTATATAATTCACGAATGTGGTATTACTGTTATCATTTGTTAAAACTTGTTGAGCTTGTTATGCTCACTTCTTGCGTGTATTATATGACTGTAGTTAAGGATGAACGTACTGAGAATGCTAAGAGGGATAAGGGCAAAGCTAAGTTGGATGCTTAGCCATCATGTAATAGATTAGTATGTTTGTATGTATTATACATTATGAACAACAAACGATGTAATCGGTTTATGAACCTGGGAAGGATTATACTTTGATTGTAATAAGAAGATAGTAATTACATTCATTTTGTTGTATTTCAATGGAATGGTTGTATGGTTATGAGTATAGTGTAACACCATATGTCGGAATGGAAGATACCCGGATTTGGGGGCGTCACAGGTTGGTATCAAAGCCTTAGCTTATAAAACTTAAGGAGAGGAAAACCTTAGGATAATAACCTCGTAAGGAAGGTAAAGTTCGAAGAAAGAAATTCGAGTCGAATGAATTAATAAGGTATTGAGAAAACTCAGTACCGAAAGAATTTAAAAGATGAAAAGTAACCCTAAATAAATTAAATGTGATTTGTGCTTATATTATTGTGTATTATGCACTAATCAACTTGTTATGTGCTATTGTAGATGTCGATCGATAGCATGATGTATAGAGACATTCACGTTGTGAGTGAATAGTCAGTGAACCAAGTGGAGGTAGTACTTATGCCAGTGGCGGAGGTATCGTTAGTGGTTCTAGAAGACTCGGACATTGAGGAGTACATCTCTGAGGAGGAATACTCTGAGGAGACGATGGGGTTATCATCATACCTTAATGAGATGCTTGATGTGGAGGAGAAAATGGAGGTAACATCGATTAATACGGTGGTACATACTCAAGAGCCAACACCTCCGGAGCAATGAGATCATTGTATTTGGCTGTGTTGGATAGGAATGTGCATCTACGCAAGTGACTATAAGGAAGAGGCCGTAGAGCTTCGAAAGAAACTGGTTGAGAAAGACCAGAAAATAGCTAGGATGTCATACATCCATGAATGCGCTCATGAGGATTTCAAGTTGAAAATTGCTTGTTATTCTATTGAGTCAGGGCTGACTCGACATACCATAAGTCGAGATATTGTGTCGATACTGGCAAACCAGAAATATGAGAATGTCGTTCGACAGTGTTAGTAGATCGTTAGATCTTTTTGTATAGAAGTAGTGACGTAAAACCCTCTTTTGTATAATTAAAGGGTAGTCTTTTTGTAAATCCCAATTTTTGTAGAAGTCAATCGCGGGATAGTGTAAGACCCCAACTTATTATTAAATGAAATTGAATTTCCTCTATTTATTATTTTGAAATAGTAAGGGTTGATTTGATTAATGTGGTTAGTTATAGGTAAAATGCGCAAATATTTCAAATAAGCAAGTGGTTATAAAATATTCATTTTTTATCGGAGAATATTCGTTTGGTCGTGGAATATTCTTACTGTCGGGGAATATTCGTACGACGGCGCAACCTTGTGTGGCCCCATAACGGAAAGCGATTGGATGAAGAAAATGACAAGTATAAATTGTTTATAAATAACGGCGTATGTTACCGTTAATACTGTTAAAATATCCGGTGGTTAAAACACAGTAACACACTATTAATTCTTATGTAAGAAGGCACTACTCAATAATTATTATAGTAGTTACTGTTCAATATTTTATTTTATTGATTCAATAATTGCTACGTTGATATTTTATATTATTGTTGTTTCAATAATTGTCACTACATAGTATTTTCATTATCAGATCAATAATTCATATTATTTGAATAATATTATTAGATAACATTATTGGCAATGTCTAGAAAGTTATGTCTAAGGAGAGGTTTGGCCACCTAATTGCGCGCCAGTAAGGAGAAATCCTTATCGGAAAGCCCCCTCTTTCATGGGAACGGCCTGATTGTCGGTATTGTGATTCTGTAATATTATTTTTGAATAATTAATTATTGATTATTATGATAAGAAAAATATTCATTTTATGTGGACATAGATGGAGAAAATTTTTAATGTGATAATTTTTGAAAATTGATATTTTATCTTTTTCGATAAAATAATTTATTTAAATATATTATTATATTTTAATAATATAATAATGGTGATATTTTTACAATGAATGTAAGATATATGAATAAATAAGGAGGAATAGTATTTTTGTCACTAAAAATTGTTTAAAACATGTTAACCATGTTTGTGGGCCCGTTTCTTGACTGAAATTTGATTATAGCCTGTAAAATCGCCCATTTATGGATTTCGGTCAAATTCTGTTTGAAATTTGGAAAAACATAAACTTACAAAGTTGTAGAGAATGGAATTTCCTATGGTAAAGACATAAGGTTCAATTTTTTTTTTGATAAAAGGGCTATTTATTATGAATTATTGAAGTTCCGAGGTTCCAGAATAATTGATTTTTGAAGTTTTAATTATTTTTTTTAAAGAAAAACTTTTTTTTTTTGCAATTAAGTTGGCCTCACATGTGATATAAATGTGCTGAATTCAGTTGGTCTAAGGTGGGCTTGAATTTTGTTAATTATATTATTATTTTATTAAATTTTCTATTTTGGTGTTCTAAGCATTTTCCTATAAATAGGGTGCTTAGGTTAGAATTGAAAATCACACTAGAAACTAAAGTTTTCTCTCTCTATATTATCGAGCATATTCTTGTGAGTATTTTGATACTTTGAGTGTTGCTATACGGTGAAAATTCCCTTCAGCACTATATCCGGTATTCCAGCTAGAAGTATTGTCTTTTCGAGGTAAGGGATATTATATTTTTTAAAATGATATTATTTCTTCTAATATCATTTTGCCGGAATATTGGTAAGATTTTTCTTTTGAAATTCTTGACTTGTAGTGTCGGGGTTACTATTCACGTATACGACACTATTCACGAATATGACACTATCCACGGAAAAACTAAATTTTTGTTTTTGTCCTAGATATCTATTATGGATACTAGCTTTGATTGTATCCATGTTTTGATCATTCTTGAATTTTACTTCACTATGATTATTTATGAAGTATTTTTGAACTCGGATTGTTTAAAGTACGAATCCTTAATATTTGTTCTTTTGTTTCACTAGATTCGTTTTCTTTAAAATATTTTTCATCATCCTTAGTCCTAAATGATGATATTACTAAATATCTTTGGCCTGTAGCGCAAAGATGGTTGATTTTTTTATGAATATCTTTGGCCCGTAGTGCAAAGATGAACAAGTGTTGAGATGAACATGACCAACTAATGAATATCTTTGGCCTATAGTGTAAAGATGAATATTTGATTCAAGATGAATATTGATTGATGTTACAGGGATAAAATATTGATGATGGACTTTTAAATTCATAGATTATAGTAGATTTCATTCTCTACGTAACTCATCTATGAATTATTATTTCCGCTGCGTATATTGATCTGAAATTTGTTGTCTATTGTATTTTATCAGATTTTTCCCTGTTGAAGACTAACGATAGTTTGTTCTATATTATCTTAGTCATAATATTCTTTACTGGGCTAGTTGAGCTCACCCTTTTTCTTTTTGTTCCATTTTTCTTCTCAGGAGGCGAAAATGTAGCGAGTTCTAGTCGGGGTGTGGAATGATGGTTCTAGAAAGTTGTTTTAGTAGTCCTCATCGTTTTTTGTAAAATAAAGTATCAATAATTGTAATGAGGACATATTTGAGTGTTGATATTGTCTAGATGACAATATTTATATTTTAACTCACAATTTAAGTGTTGTCGTATTTTGCACGACAATTGTATTAATAAAGTTGTAGTTATTTTTGTACCATGTATTTGGCGACTCAGAATAGTTTTGGTGGATTTGACCTATTTTGGGGGCATCACAGTTGGTATCAAAGCTTAGGGATATGATCTCTGGCGGAGATCGGGGAATAGAACTAGGAGGGGAGAGACGAGTAAAACCTTCGCTAGTGTGTCTTACCTAAGCTTATTTGTTGGTTGGTCAGTATATAGGGATATTATGTGATATGTTGATTTCTTTAATTAACCCTTGCTTTATGGCAGTATTTGAGAATGTCAACTGAGAATGTTAACATTGGAGTAAATGAGACCGTGGAGACACCTTTACTCACCAACGAGGAGAACGTCTGACAGTCGGCAATGTTCCTCCTGTGAACAACACCACCGAAAGCGAGATGATGAACGACGGGATGTTTAGAAGCTTTTTACAGTTCATGCAAAATCAGACGAGGGAGACTCGTGCACAAAATACAGGTGGAAATGATAACAACGCACGGTTTGTCACAGCCAAGTAGTTCAAAGAGTTGGGACCACCAGAATTCTAGGGAAAACCGGATCCGATTAAGGCAGAAACGTGGGTCAAACAAATTACCAAGATATTCGATGTCTTAGGATGCACAGAGGAACAGAAGGTTCCATTCGCCACCTTTATGTTCCGTAATGAGGCAAATTACTGGTGGGAATCAGGAAACGCATACCCATCCAAACTTTTCGACTCAAAGATGTCTTGGGAGACGTTTGAATCTGTTCAATGACAAGTACTTTCTCGAAAGTATTCGTCGTATACGAAGGAAGTGCGCTTTATTAGATTGGAACAAAACAATATGATGGTGTCCCAGTACGAGGAGAAGTTTGCAGAGTTATCCAGGTTTGCACCTCATTTGGTGGAGAATGAGGAACGCATGACGCGGATGTTTCTGAGAGGTTTGAAACCCAACATACGTCAATATCTCATTTCTCATAAATTTTCTCTCTATTCAGATGTTGTCAACAGGGCTCAATTGTTAGAGTGAGATAACGAGTACGTTCAACCGAGGGACCACAACCAGGATCATACCGGTGACATCAGTCATCAAAACAACGATAACCAGCGGAGAAAGAAAAATACGGATAAAAACAGTAACCACTCTGGTGGTAATAATGGCCATAAAAATAGAAGAAGCGAGTCGGAGGGGGGGATTTTAAAAAGAGGAGATTCAACAATGACAATACGAAGACGTCAGCACCAGCAACAACTAGTTCTAAGGGAGGAGAACGACCACCGGTCGTATGCTATAAATGCGAAAAAGAGGGACATATTAGTCTAAACTGTCCACAACAGTTCAAGGTATGTTATAATTGTGGAAAGGAAGGACATATCGCTCGAGATTGTACGGTAGTAAAACCAAGTCCAGCGGGGATAGTGACTCAAAATGCTATCCCAAAAAAGTCAAAGTCAACGGTTCCTAGAAGAGCATTTGTCGTGACTGGTCAAAATATGAGGAACCCAAACGAGGTGATCACGGGTAAGCTAGTCATAAATTCTTGCGAAGTTTATACCTTACTAGATACTGGTGCTACCCATTCATTTATCTCTCCTGCTTGTGCTCAACGTTTAAACTTAACTCCAGAGAAATTAGACTTTGATTTATTTGTGGAGACTCCGTTAGGTGAAACTTTCATCACATCCACTGTTTATAAATCTTGTTTGCTCAAAGTTGGCACCATCACATTACATGTTGACCTTATCTCTTTAAAGATACTTGCTTTTGATGTGATTTTAGGGATTGATTGGTTAACTACTCATCATGCCAAAATTGATTGTTTTCGTAAGGTTGTTAGTTTTTATATTCCTAACCAACCTGTTGTACGAATTCAAGCAACTAAACCACTAAAATCAATCATTGTCATATCAAGTCATAAAGCTATTCGTTTATTGAAAAACAGATGTCAAGCTTTCTTAGCCCATGTTATGGATTTGAATAAAGACACGTCGGATTTGAATAATTTCCTGTTATTAGTAAATTCCACACGTATTTCACGAAGAACTTCGCTCACTACCCGAGCGTGAAGTTTAATTCTTTATTGATCTTGAACCTGGTACAAAGCCCATTTCTAAAATCCCATATCGAATGGCTCCTATTGAACTTCAGGAGTTAAAAGTCCAACTACAGGAATTGTAGGACATCAGTTTCATTCGTCCTAGTACATCTCCTTGGGGTGCTCCTATTTTATTTGTAAAGAAGAAAGACGGGTGTATGCGACTTTGTATTGACTACCGGGAATTGAACCATGTCACCATCAAGAATAGGTATCCGCTACCTCGCATTGATGACCTGTTTAACTAGTGCAAGGAGCATAATTCTTTTCAAAGATCAATCCTCGTTCTGGATATTATCAGCTGAAGATTAGAACAGAGGATATTCCAAAGACTGCCTTCAGAACTCGGTACAGGCATTATGAATTCTTTGTCATGTCTTTTGGATTGACTAACGCTCCTGCGGCTTTCACGGATATGATGAATCAGATATTCAAAGAATATTTTGATCAATTTGTTGTTGTCTTTATTGATAACATCTTCATATATTCTAAAAGTCGTGAAGATCATGAGCACCATTTGAAGTTGGACTCCAAAGGCTTCGTGAAAACAAGCTTTATGCTAAGTTGAAGAAATGCGAGTTCTGGATTGAGGAAGTAGCATTCCTTGGGCACGTGGTGTCAAAATATGGAGTATCTATTGACCCAACAAAGATTGAAGAAATACAAAGTTGGGAGAAACCGAAGACGGTGACCGAAGTATGTAGTTTTCTGGGCTTAGCTGGTTATTATCGGAGATTCGTGGAATGATTTTCTTGAATCGTTACTCCATTAACTCAGCTGACTTGAAAAGATACAAAATTCGTATGGAGTGAGAAATGCAAGTAGAGTTTCCAAGAGCTTAAGAGGAGACTTATTTTAGTACCTGTTCTGACAATACCATCTGGTTCGGATGGATTTGTTATCTACAATGATGCTTCAGGAAAAGGGTTAGGATGTGTTCACATGCAACATGGGAAAGTCATAGCCTATGCCTCACGACAACTTAAAGAGTATGAGAGGAATTATCCTACTCATGATCTAGAGTTGGCAGCAGTCGTTTTCGTGCTAAAGATCTGGAGGTACTATCTATATGGGGAGAAAGTGGAGATATATTCAGACCATAAAAGCCTCAAATATTTCTTCACCTAACAGGAACTCAACATGCGATAACGACGTTGGCTCGAGCTGTTAAAAGATTATGACCACACCATTCAATACCATCCTGGAAAAGCAAATGTGGTAGCTGACGCGTTGAGTAGAAGATCATATGCAGGAACAAGTTCGATGATGTCAAGTATACACATAGAGCCAACTTTAATAGAAAAAGTTAAAGTTGCTCAAGCCACCGACCCGGAGCTGATGTGTATGAAGAAGAAAGTACAAGAAAGTGTTATTCTAGAAGTGAGAATCGACGAAGAAGGAATATTTCGAGTCCACTCCAGACTTTGTGTTCCTAACGACTCTGATTTGAAATACAAGATCATGACAGAGGCACATAATACACCGTTTGCAATCCATCTTGGAAGTACCAAAATGTATCATGATCTTCGACATACATTTTGGTGGAGCAATATCAAAAGAGAGATTGCAAAGTTTATCTCAAGGTGTTTAACTTGTCAACATGTAAAGGAGGAACATCAAGTACCTAAGGGTCTATTGCAACCACTTGAGATCCCAAAATGGAAGTGGGAACACATTACCATGGATTTCATTACGGGTCTTCCCACGGTTTCTCAATGCATAGATGCGATTTGGGTTATTGTTGATAGATTAACTAAGTCTGCTCATTTCTTGCTGATACGGGAGACTTATTCCCTTGAACTTCTTGCTCATATGTATGTAAATGAGATTGTGAGATTGCATGGCATTCCAGTATCCATAGTTTCAGATCGTCACCCAAGATTCACTTCACGATTTTGGGTTAGTTTGCAAAAAGCTATGGGCACGGATTTATGATTTAGTTCAGCATACCATCCTCAAACGGACAGACAATCAGAGAGGACTATTCAAACTCTTGAAGATCTATTAAGACTTTGTGTCCTAGACTTCAAAGGGAGTTGGGATAAGTACTTACCATTGGTGGAATTCTCCTACAACAACAGTTATCAGACAAGTATAGGGGTAGCTCCATTCAAAGCATTGTATGGAAGAAAGAGTCGCTCTCCAGTATGTTGGGATGAGGTTGGTAAAGCAACATTTTTGGGACCAGAGTTGGTACGTATTACTACAGAAAAGATCGAAATGATTCGACAACGTATACAAATGGCACAAGATCGACAAAAGAGTTATGCGGATCTTCATCGAAAGGATGTGGAATTTAGTATTGGGGATCATGTATTGTTGCGTGTTGCCCCGTGGAAGGGAGTTACAAGATTCGGGAAGAGAGGAAAGCTCAATCCACGATTTATTGGTCCATTTCATATTTTTGACCGAGTAGGAAATGTGGCCTATAGACTCGCGTTACCTCCAAATATGTCTTGTGTTCATAATGTTTTTCACATATTTGTGCTACGTAAATATGTGAAAGACCCGAACCACGTTATTGAGTTAGAACTAGATGAGATAGTCGAAGACTTAACGTACGAGGAGGTACATGTCAAGATCTTGGATACGAAGGAGCATGTTCTACGCACAAAGGTCATACCCCAAGTCAAAGTTTTGTGGAGAAACCATGCTATTGAAGAAATGACCTGGGAGTTGGAAACAGAAATGAAAGAGAGGTATCCTCACCTTTTCAAAACACGAGGTACGTACGTCAATTTCGATGACGAAATTTCATAAGGAGGGGAGGTTGTAAGACCCCAACTTATTATTAAATGAAATTGAATTTCCTCTATTTATTATTTTGAAATAGTAAGGGTTGATTTGATTAATGTAGTTAGTTATGGGTAAAATGCTCAAATATTTCAAATAAGCAAGTGGTTATAAAATATTCATTTTTTTCAGAGAATATTCGTTTTGTCGTGGAATATTCTTACTGTCGGGGAATATTCGTACGACGGTGTAGCCTTGTGTGGGCCCCATAACGAAAAGTGATTGGATGAAGAAAATGACAAGTATAAGTTGTTTATAAATAACAACGTAGTTGTTACCGTTAATACTGTTAAAATACCGGTGGTTAAAACACAGTAGCACATAGTATTGCACCAATTACAGATTCTTATGTAAGAAGGCACTACTCAATAATTGTTACAGTAGTTACTGTTCAATATTTTGTTTTATTGATTCAATAATTGCTACGTTGATATTTTATATTATTGTTGTTTTAATAATTGTCACTACACATTATTTTGATTATCAGATCAATAATTTATATTATTTGAATAATATTATTAGATAACATTATTGGCAATGTCTAGAAAGTTCTGTCTAAGGAGAAGTTTGGTCACCTAATTGTGCGCTAGTAAGGAGAAATCCTTATCGGAAAGCCCCCTCTTTCCTGGGAATGGCCTGGTTGTCGGTATTATGATTCTGCAATATTATTTATGAATAATTAATTATTGATTATTATGATAAGAAAAATATTCATTTAATGTGGATATAGATGGAGAAAATTTTTAATGTGACAATTGTTGAAAATTAATATTTTATCTTTTTTGATAAAAATATTCATTTAAATATATTATTATATTTTAATAATATAATAATGGTGATATTTTTACAATGAATGTGGGATATATGAATAAATAAGGAGGAAGAGTATTTTTGTCACTAAAAATTGTTTAAAACATGTTAAACATGTTTGTGGGCCCATTTCTTGACTGAAATTTGATTATAGCCTATAAAATCATCCGTTTGTGGATTTCGGTCAATGTATATTTAGAATTTGGAAAAACTTAAACTTACAAAGTTGTAGAGAATGGAATTTCCTATGGAAAAGACATAATGTTCAAATTTTTCTGATTAAAGGGCTATTTATTATGAATTATTGAAGTTCCGAGGTTCCGGAATAATTGATTTTTGAAGTTTTAATAATTTTTTTAAAAGAAAAATGTTTTTTTTTGCAATTAAGTTGGCTTCACATGTGATATGAATGTGCTGAATTCAGTTGGTCTAAGGTGGGCTTGAATTTTGTTAATTATATTATTATTTTATTAAATTTTCTATTTTGGTGTTCTAAGTATTTTCCTATAAATAGGGTGCTTAGGTTAGAATTAAAAATTACACCAGAAACTAAAGTTTTCTCTCTCTATATTATCGAGCGTATTATTGTGAGTATTTTGATACCTTGAGTGTTGTTATACGGTGCAAATTCCCTTCACAGACTATATCCCAATTATTCCAAATTTAAATCTTGTCTTTTTCGAGGTAAGGGATATTTTTTTAAAATGATATTATTTCTTCTAATATCATTATCTTGGAATATTGGTAAGATTTTTCTTGTGAAATTCTTGTCTTGTAGTGTCGGGGTTACTATTCACGTATACGACACAATTCACGAATACGGCACTATTCACAGAAAAACAAAATTTTCATTTATGTCCTAGATATCTATTATGGATACTAGCTTTGATTGTATCCATGTTTTGATCATTCTTGAATTTTACTTCACTATTATTATTTATGAAGTATTTTTGAACTCGAATTGTTTAAAGTACGAATTCTTAATATTTGTTCTTTTGTTTCACTTGATTCGTTTTCTTTAAAATATTTTTCATCATCCTCAGTCCTAAATGATGATATTACTTAATATCTTTGGCCTGTAGTGCAAAGATGATTGATTTTTATATGAATATCTTTGGCCCGTAGTGCAAGATGAATAGGTGTTGAGATGAACATGACCAACTAATGAATATCTTTGGCCTGTAGTGCAAAAATGAATATTTGATTCAAGATAAATATTGATTGATGTTACAGGGATAAAATATTGATGATGGACTTTTAAATTCATAGATTATAGTAGATTTCTTTCTCTACGTAACTCATCTATGAATTATTATTTTCGCTGCGAATATTGATCTGAAATTTGTTGTCTATTGTATTTTATCAGATTTTTCCCTGTTGAAGACTAACGATAGTTTGTTCTATATTATCTTAGTCATAATATTCTTTACTGGGCTAGTTGAGCTCACCCTTTTTCTTTTTGTTCCATTTTTCTTCTCAGGAGGCGAGAATGTAGCAAGTTTTAGTCGGGGTGTGGAATGATGGTTCTAGAAAGTTTTTTTAGTAGTCCTCACCATTTTTATAGAATAAAGTATCAATAACAGTAATGAGGACTTATTTGAGTATGGATATTGTCTAGATGACAATATTTGTATTTTAACTCATAGTTTAAGTGTTGTCGTATTTTGCACGACAATTGTATTAATAAAGTTGTAGTTGTTTCTGTACCATGTATTTGGCGACTCAGAATAGGTTGGGTGGATTGGACTTATTTTTGGGGCGTCACAGATAGTATGTAATAGCTTTTTAGCTAAAGAAACATGATGTAAATAGTTTTGACTATGAAAGTATATTAATATAATGAAATTTTTATTTGATGTGCTTGTTGTGGTATGAGTGGTTGTTGTTATTGTTTGAGAATGATAACCAAATAGTTAAATAGATAATAACTAAACTTTATTTATTTAATTAGAATTATGCTGCCAAGAAGGAGACAACGTAACCAAGAGGCCGAGTCTCATAATTAGAATCCGAGGGGTCCTAATAACCCTATGCAAGAGTTCGTTAATTTATTAACGGCTGCTTTTAACCGAGTGGGGGGAGGTATTCCTGTAGCTCCTAGGGTAGCAAGAACAACTACCTTCAAGGAATTTAAAAGTGTGGGTCCTCCTGAGTTCTGAGGAATGATGGACCCACTAGAAGCCCAGACATGGGTAAAAGAAATTGAAAAGACGTTTGTGATAACAAACGTAGGTGAGGCGCAGAAGACTTCTTTTGCGATTTATATAATGAAGGGGGAAGCTAACTACTGGTGGGAGGCTTACTAGGGTGGGGCTAGGACCGAAGCTATTACGTGGGAACAGTTTAAGAAGGTCTTCTTCTAGAACTACTTCCCTACTAGCATGCAAGGTAGAATGGAGATTAAGTTCTTAGAACTTAAGCAAGGGGATATGACAGTTCCCCAGTATGCTGCCAAATTCAATGAATTGGAGAGGTTTGCTCTACATCAGGTGGATACGGAAGAGAGAAAGGCGCGCAGGTTTGAGCAGGGTTTAAAACCCTGGCTCTATAGTAGAATATTGGTTTTTCAGAGTGCTTCCTACGGGACCATTCTGGAAAAGGCTATTATAGCAGAAGGTGGTGGGGAGGCATTGTCTCAGTACCACAAAGAGCGAAGGAACAAGAGTAAGTTAGAGGGAGTCGGTGAAAATTTGAAGTTGCCAGTGAGCGTGAACTTGCCTAAGAGAAGAGTTTCAACCACAGGAATCTTTGGGGTAAAACAGGGAGATCCTAAGCGTACAATGGAGGCATGCAAGACATGCGGAAAGACTCAAATGGGAGTCTGTTTAAAGGGGAAATCACTCTACTACAACTGTGGGCAGGAGGGGCATTTGTCACCCAACCGTCTTAATCCTAAGAAGAACCAGGGGTGTTTTGTCTTTGGGTCTTTGGACCATATGGCAAGAAATTGCCAGAAGAAAGGTTTAGAGGGAAATAATGGTTCTGGTAGTGGTAAATTAGTCATTACTGGACTAACACTATCAGTGGGTAGACCCTCAGCTCGTTCATTTAATATGACTGTCCAAGATTCGATTGCATCAATGGATATGGTAACAGGTATCATTCCGGTCAATGAGATAAATGCTTATATGCTATTTGACTCGGGTGCTACTTGTTTTTTTATAGCATGTGGATTTGCTAACCGATTAGGTTTAATCCCTGAAAAGTTAGCACCACCTTTAGAAGTTAAGGTAGAAAGCGAAGAGATAATCCCCATTGAACATATTCATAAGAATTGTTGCGTAGATATTAGAAGGAATAAGTTATCGGTAGATTTGGTACCGATAAGGTTAAAAGAATTCAATGTAATTCTTGGTATGGATTGGTTGGTTAACCATAAGGCAATAATAGATTGCCATAGGAAAAGTGTAAACCTTCGGCTTTCTAAGAAAACCAAGGTGGTGTTCTTCGGTAGTAAATCACCGAGACGCTCTTGTTGTCTGTTGATGACACAAGCTAGGAAGATGTTGAGAAAAGGGTGTATAGGTTATCTATGCCATGTTGTAGATACCCAAAGAATGGGAACATCCTTGGACCAGATACCTATAGTGCAAGAGTTTGCGGATGTATTTCCGGAGGAGTTATCGGGTATTCCACCAGACAGGGAGGTTGATTTTGTATTTGATCTGTTATCGGAAACGGCACCAGTTTTTAAGGGCACCATATCGGATGGCACCAGTTGAGATGAAGGAGTTAATGATTCAGTTGTAAGAACTATTAGATAGAAAGTACATTCAACCGAGTGTGTCTCCTTGGGGAGCACCGATATTGTTTGTAAAGAAAAAGGATGGGTCGTTAAGACTTTGTATCGACTATCGAGAGTTGAACAAGTTAACGATTAAGAATAAATACTCGTTGCCCAGGATCGATGATCTATTTGATCAGTTGAAAGGGGAAAAATATTTTTCAAAGATAGATTTACGCACGGGGTATCATCAGTTAAAGGTGAGGAAGGAAGATGTACCTAAGACGGCGTTTAGAACTCGTTATGGTCATTATGAGTTTCTGGTGATGTTGTTTGGGTTAACTAATGCGCCAGCCGCATTTATGGATATGATGAACAGAGTGTTCAAATAGTATTTGGACAAGTTCGTCGTAGTGTTCATTGATGATATTCTAGTCTATTCAAGGACGTCAGATGATCATGCAGAACAATTAAAGATGGTGTTGGAAACACTAAGGAAGGAGAAGTCGTATGCGAAATTCACGAAGTGTGAGTTTTGGCTTGAGCGAGTGCAGTTTCTAGGGCATGTTATTGATAAGGATGGAATTTTCGTAGATCCAGCAAAAGTAGAAGCAGTTAATGAGTGGGAGCAATCAAAAACGCCAACCGAGGTTTGGAGTTTTCTGGGGTTAGCGGGATACTATAGAAGGTTCATTCCAAACTTTTCTAAAATAGCTACTCCGTTGACAAATCTGACAAGAAAGTCGGTAAACTATGTGTGGACTGAAAAATGTTATAATAGTTTTCAAGAGTTGAAGAAGAGGTTAATTGAGGCACCTGTATTATCCTTACCAGATGATACAGGAAATTTTGTAGTGTATAGCGATGCTTCATATAAAGGACTGGGTTACGTGCTCATGCAGCATTGCAAGGTCATTGCGTATGCGTCACGTCATTTGAAGGATTATGAGAAGGTCTTTCCTGCCCATGATCTGGAATTGGCAGCTGTAGTTTTTGCCTTGAAGATATGGAGGCATTATCTATATGGTGAGAAGTGTGAGATATACACGGACCATAAAAGTTTGAAATATATCTTCACAAAGAAGGAGTTGAACATGAGACAGAGAAGATGGTTAGAGCTGATAAAAGAATATGACTGTGATATTTTATATTATCCGGGAAAGGCAAATGTAGTAGCTGATGCGCTAAGTAGGAAGGGTAAAGAGAAACTATCAATGTTGACAACTCAGAATGAGTTGGTAATAGCGATGGAAAGAATGGAGCTAGAAGTTAAGTTACCAGAGGAAGCGGTGGAAATGTTATTTTCCATGGAAACCCAACCGACCATAGTGGAACGGGTTAGGGGAGTACAATTGAGTAACGAGGAATACAAGCAGATACAGAAGAGGATAGAAGATGAAGAGAAGACTATGTATAACCTCGATAAGGAGGGATTACTTCGTTTTGAAAGAAGAATTTGCGTTCTGAATGATCCCGAATTAAAAGAGGAGATAATGATGGAGGCTCATAGTTTGAGGTACTCGATACATCCCGGTAGTATGAAGATGTATCAAGACCTTCATCAGAACTTTTGGTGGCCGAACATGAAAAGGGAGATAGCAGAATACGTTAGTAGGTGCTTAACTTGTCAAAAAGTTAAGGTTGAACATCAACGACCTAGCGGGTTGTTGCAACCGTTAGAAATTCTAGAGTGGAAATGGGAGCATATCACAATGGACTTTGTGGTGGGACTTCCAACAACAAGAAAAGGATACGATGCTATTTGGTTTATAGTGGATCGACTGACGAAATCGGCTCATTTTCTACCAATAGGAGTTAGGTATAACCTTGATCAGTTAGCTAAGTTGTATGTCAAGGAAATTATTTCCAGACATGGAGTACCTATTTCGATTGTGTCAGATCGTGATCCACGATTCACATCGAACTTTTGGAGGAGTTTGCAAGAGTAAATGGGAACGTAGTTAAGATTGAGTATGGCGTATCATCCTCAAACGGATGGACAGAGTGAACGGACAATTCAAACGCTTGTAGATCTGTTAAGATCTTGCATTATGGATTTCAAACGGAGTTGGGATGAATATCTATCGTTGGTGGAATTTTCGTACAACAATATTTTTCAAGCTAGAATAGGCATGCCGCCTTACGAAGCGTTGTATGGAAGGAAGTGCCGAACTCCATTGTGTTGGGATGAGGTGGGTAAACATTGGATGTTGGGACCTGAGATGGTACATCGAACGGCGGACATGGTGAAGATAATACGTGCTCGATTAGTTGCGGCCCAAGATAGGGCGAAGAAGTATGCAGATCCTCATAGAGAGAAGCGAGAATTCGATGTAGGATCATTTGTTTTTCTGAAAGTATCTCCTTGGAATGGGAAGATACATTTTAGAGTATATTAATACAAGGTTTGTAGGACCTTTTGAGATTTTAAGAAGAGTAGGAGAGGTGGCTTATGAAGTAGCCTTACCTCTAGAAATGGAATGCATTCATAATGTGTTTCATGTGTCTGTGTTGCGTCCTTATAAACCAGACTATAACCACGTAATAGAATATGAATCTATCCAAATAGAGAAAGATTTATCATATGAGGAACTTCCGATTCAAATTATTAATAGGAAGGAACAAGTATTAAGAAATAAGGTAATACCTTCAGTGAAGGTGTTATGGAGAAACCACAATGCTAAAGAAGAAACGTGGGAACTCGAGAGTAAATGAAGGAAGATTTTCCTCATTTGTTTATGTAATTATAAGCTAGATTTTGGGGACAGAATCCTTATAAGGGGGAGGAATGTAACGCCCGAGAAAATTGGATTTTTATGACAATTAAATTTTTATTTGATTATGTGAATTAAATGAATTTAATTGATTTATTTTGTGAGTAAGGAATGTGAAGGTCGTTCTATGACTTAGAATGTGCTAATGTGGTTAGTAATCTATCTATGTGCTAGAATTAATTGATTAGAATTTCTAAGACAAAAATAAATGTTTTCCGAGAAATTTCTGTAAAAACACTATTCATCCATTTCTGTTTGGGGAATTATTTTGAAATTTCGAGAAACGTGTAATGATAGAATATTGAGATAAGATAAAATATCTGATAATATTTCAGTTATGGCAAATGGAGTTTTCGCCTGCGGACTTAAAACCTAAGGGTTGAGTATATTGATTTCCGAGACGAAAATGAAATGTGTAGAAGGAATTTTGTTATTGTTAATGTGTGTGTTATACTAGGATGATACTATTTAGTATCTACGATAATAATCTGATGAGTTAATCTGATAAGTACAATAAAATTTCGTCGAGTAGTATTATCTGAGGAGAGAATACGTGAATTATACGTATGGAGTATTATAGAATTAAGTTAAGAGTTAAGGTTAATTCATTTGAGTTGGATTATGTTTAGTCCAATCAATTGAATAAGCAAGCCCAAGGGATTAAGTGTTAAGCCCAAGTCAAGGCCCAATATTAGATTGGTTAAGCCCAATTCAGGAAAATCGAACCGTGGATTGAACCGGTGGGTCACCAAATGGGTAAAACCCATGGGGATTACCCATGGGCAAGAGTGGGCCGGCCTTGGTGTGCAAGCCAAGCTTAATGCTTGGTCACCAAGAATTTTACTTGGTGACCAAGAGTGAATAGTAAGGAGGTGGTGGGGGTTTAATGTCTAGATTGCCCTCCATTCTATTTTCTATAAATAGGGAGCGAGGTTTGGTCATTTGAGAGTTTTTCAATTGCCCAACTTAGATTATTTGAGAGAGAAAGAGAGCTAGACTCACAAATCATACACTTTGGAAGCTTTGACTTAGAGTTTTCCTAGAGATTTCATAAAAGTTCTTGAGGTAATACTCCTTGTTTCTCATTTTCATCTCTTTTGATTTTCTTTTATTATGGAGAATCATAAATAGGTGGTATGTGTCTTGTATAGTGGATTAAAGATGACTTAATATAGATTTAATCTCTATAAGCCATGAATTCATAGAAATCATAAGGTTCGATATAGTTTTAAACCATGGAAATATTGATTGTTGAGATCGATTGTTGATAAATGATTGAACTCCATCAATATGTTAATATATACATCTTGCTTGGTTAGGATGTTGATTTGAAATCCATGGAGTATTCCATGTGATTTGTCCTAGAGAACGTTAGTAACGAAGTTATGGCGAATTTCACAGAAATAGACGTTGAACGTTGAAAACATTGAAATTTCATATTAGTAGTCGAAAGTTGTCGTGAGACTTGAAAACATTGTTTTTCAATGTCAACACATGAGATAGGGTGTTTAAGATTTGTTGGTTCGAGAATCGTCGGATTCCGACTTAAAACGAAGAAAACGAGCATTAAATGCTCATTAACGTTTACGAATGTTTAAAAATTGAACTCAATAATGAATTTTGAGTTATCGGATTCAAAAGTGTCAAATTCTTATATGAACGTGTAGAGTATGTCATTTATGATGTGTAGGCTTTTGAACGGACCAAATCGGACCTATAACGAAGAAGTTATGGCTCCGGGAATCTCACTAAAATTTTTATCTATTGAAAAATTCTAGTGCTGAGGTCTGGCGCATGACGCGCACATAGTGTTAAAATGCCATGCCATAATCAATGACACGATATAGTTGCATCTTTTGCTAAATGGTTCTGCAGCCCAATCGATAGAGTAAAGTCTTGCACCACAACGCCGAGACCGAAGCATGGAGTCTTGAAACTGGCGCCCTTAACGCCAGCTTGAACTAATGGTCACACCTGCATGGCGTTCGTTCGGGGAGTTTTGATAGATGACTTAGGTTTTGAATTTCAATTGTTCAAGGACCTATAGGATAAATGTTTGTACACTTCATAAGTGTATTAAAGCTATTCCTATACTACATATACTAAGGTATATATGGTATTGAACGTAGGAATTGATTTCATGTTAGCATGTTATGAATGGTGAACAAGAAGTGTTATCGATGAACCCTAATTGGTAAACAATGTTGGTACTTCACCAACAATGTTAGAGTCCGGTTAATAACATAAGTTTATTAATAAGCCAGGACGAAGGATAATAAGTCAAGTTGACTTTATTAATGATATTAGGTTAACAAAGATATAGAAGAGAAAGAAGTTGGTAGGAACAATGTGAATAGTTGTTTGATAGCAAAATATAGTGTGTTATGTGAATGTATCATGTAGATTCTGTAAAGGATGTGGTCAGTCGATTAAGTTATTTGAAGATGTTGAAAGGCAAGTTTTCTTAACGCTTGTCTAACCTTCAAGTTAGTCAAGTTTTATGTGATTCATTGTACTGAATTGCACAACTGGTTTTAAAGAATGGGTCAATGCCAGATTTAACTCGGCTAGACTACTCGTAAGATATAGATTGAATGATATTCATATCTTCCTATATAGAAATGTTGATCAACATAGAGTACTATAGGCTGATCACCTAGAAGTGCTCGTAAGTAATGCGGATGTACAACCTTAGTGCTGTGATAACCTTTTCAAGTATGAAAATAGAAAGCTACTGTTCATAGTCTATCGACCGGTTCAGAATTCCTAATCTACTATATACTTTGGGAATGGATGATATTAAATGTTAAAGTATTATTGTTTTATAATACTTCATAGCTATTTGATTCAGTTATGTATGAATTGTGATATAATTCACGAATGTGGTATTACTGTTATCCTTTGTTAAAACTTGCTGAGCTTGTTATGCTCACTTCTTATGTGAATTATATGACTGCAGTTAAGGATGAACGTACTGAGAATGCTAAGAGAGATAAGGGCAAAGCTAAGTTGGATGCTTAGCCATCGTGTAATAGATTATTATGTTTGTATGTATTATACATTATGAACAACAAATGATGTAATCTGTTTATGAACCTGGGAAGGATTATACTTTTATTGTAATAAGAAGATAGTAATCATTCATTTTGTTTTATTTCAATGGAATGGTTGTATGGTTATGAGTATAGTATAGCACCATATGTCGGGTTGGAAGATACCCAGATTTGGGGGCGTCACACAACTTCTTCAAAGAAAGCTCAATTTTCTTTTAAACATGACATACCACTTGTCTAGCTGAATCAAGTAGCTTAGACCATACCAATAAATTGGTTATCAATGTGAAACATTCATCTAGTCAACTCAATTAACATTGATTACTTCTGTAAATTCTTTTCGCAACACATCAAAACGTTTTATGACGTTATGATACCATACTTTTTACGATACATTGAGGACTTTGTCAGTTTGTGACTTCGTCATTATACATCATACCATATCGGGTTGTTGATCCTAAGATCACATCCAACACTAGGTTCAATTGCATTAATAACTCCATCCTTTTACCATCCTTGCATCAAATGCACTTATGATATAAAATTCATTTTGATATTTCAAATCAATATCTGTCTAGCCAAAACAAATAGCATAGACATACCAAGAATAGTTCTTTTAAAAATCTATTGGTTCCAAAAGTTGAACCAATTCTTTCCTTTTTCAAAATGTACATATCAGCACGAGTTCAATAAACTTCGAAATCTAGCATAGCTAGATGACTTGGAATATCCTACTCTCCATCTTTCTTCGTTGTTTTACTGCGAAAATACTTAATCTTCTCTAGCACCTTCAATACTAAGCCTACTGAAAACAACTTGTTGTCAGTCTAAACATCCTTATACCTTAGTACAGTCCATCAACTTACCATACATTATGAGTTCAGGAACTTTCCACAATAATACGAGTTTAAGAACCATCCCAGATAGACCATAAGCGCCCATTCCCTGAGAAGTTCAAAAACCTACCATATCATTATGAGTCACGAACGTACCATAAGTATGAGTTTCAAGAACTCGCACCTACCTTATCGTTCTCTACCTATCAAGTATATACATGTGAAAAGATTTACCTTCTCGTCATATACATCTTGACAGCGTGACCGATTCCAATGATTATCACTGTAATAAGTTAAGCAGCTGTTACACCAAGCACAAAGCTCTGCCTAACAAAAGTTCATACAACTCAGCTATCACATGAGTCCTCAATTGAAATTTTACAACTTTTAAATTTTTCTTTACTTAATACGAATTTTCTTTAATTCGTGTGCTATCCTTTACAACTCAATCTGAGTTCTTCTTCCCGTACTACTTCGTAGTACTATAAATCATTCATCATTTAATAGCTCACCTGTTACCACGATTCACTATGATCACGTGGTGATCTTCTTATCCCTCGCTCTACGATTATAGTCTTAGATACTCTTACCTAAGATTTATAACATATCACCTCTGATACCAATCTATAACGCCCTGAAATACGGTCTATCTTCACACCCGAATTCCGTATGTCACGATCCCATCTTCTTCCAAACATACATCATTATATAGCTAAATATAACAACATATACTCTCAAATCCCAGGTTCTAAAAACATTATAACCTTTTTCATTACAAATAATGATAAATACATTATTCATTTCATCTTACAAGAATGACTTTTATCTGCCACCAAGGATACATAACAGTTTCTTAAACTAGTCTATAGTTCAATTTCATATTTCTATATTACAAGTCTTCACTTGATCTTCTCACTTATTCACATTCTGAATGGCACTTCATCTGGATACCTTCAGCTTGATCTTTACTGGATTCTTAAGTTCTTCTAACATCATTCGCTGAAAATGTTTTTCATTTAAAGCAAGTGTGAGCATTTAATTGCCCAGCAAGTCATCGAAGTTGAACAAACAACTTTAAGATTCAAACATTTCTTTAGAACTTCGATAACCGAACAAAAGTTATGAAGCATCTTGAACAATAGGAATAATCTTGATTCCTATCATTTTAAAACATCAGTCAATTTCACTTTGAAATACTTTCATTCTTCTACCTTTTTCATACACATCCTGTCTGGATAGAATCATTAGCATAGACTTAACAATAACGGTTTATGTATAAATAGATCATACTTGTATTGAATAGCTCAATCATAGAACAGTTCATATCATAGAAACACCAAAGTGTTCACATTGTGGCTCAAGGCCTCATACATTCTACCACCTTGTACAAATATCGCACATTCGCACATAGACAGAACTTCTCAAGTTCAACATCTAAGAAGTTTAAGAAACTAGCATTCATTTGAAATATGAATGAAGTTAGGAAACTTGCCTTACGCCCAGCTACAACTTATGCCGAACTGCTCATTTCAATTCCTATATAACACATAAGAAAACACCACATACACCAATTAGTCATACATCTTTGACTTATGCATTAGTTTTCTTAACTTTACTTCTTAGGGTTCGCGTTCTTGCAACCTAAGTTTACGCGATCACTTTCATTACCGTTCTATGGCTTCATGACATACAGAGATGTCTTACTTATACGTTCATCATCTTTGATGTTTTATAAACTTATCTTCTTCTTATAACTCTTCTAGGACTCAATACACATCGCTTCTCTGCTAGTAGTCCATATGGTACTCTGAGTGGTTTTCCACAAACAACCAATAAACAAGTTCCCATCTCATCTACACTGCCCACACAGTGAGTTAGATTGGTTTCCAGTTTTGTATATACCTTCGCTCTCTGAAGGAATTATTTAGCCCAGCTCCCATATGTCAACCATCAAAGGTTACAATTGTACTACAACTTACCTTATCTTAACTTATCCGAACTATTATATTATAATCTTGGTTAAGTTAATTTCTCATTCCTTACGGCTTTCTAGCAACTAAATGTCATACCTCAGGATTCATTCTTATACGACTCACCTTTGGCTTTCATTACTCTTATTACCGTTCATTATGGCTTTCTCGATAATTCACGTCTTACTTACTACCTTTGTCAACGTCTAGGTTATACAACCAGGGTATACTTAGAACGTTCGTTCGACGTGAATACGATTCATGAGGATCGTTTACGTATTCAACGTTCACAATGCTCGTCTCTTAATCTCTCATTCAACCTTTACTCAAGGTTTTAATCGCGTTCGATCGTTATCCATCCCATGAACCCCATGTTCATTATTCTTTCTTAATGTCAAAGCCATACTGTTCGTTGTATGCTACGACCGATCGTTCATCGCAATAGCGTTGCGTTTGTAGTGTCTATACGCTTTACACTTATCTCTTACTACCATGTCATAACATCGAAATGTTATTCATTACCCTCGTTCCCCAATGTCTAGGGAATCACAATCATAGCAATCCCCCACATTTGTTTATCGCGACTACAGTCCCCGGATATCGATTACGTAACCCGCGTTCACATTCTTTATCTTTTAATCTTGAGTAATCTTTTTGTTCAACCTTCATTAAAGGTTTAATTCACTTTTTTAAGTGTTACATTCGATTTTCAATACACTCAATAGTTTTCGTTACACTTCCCCCAGGCTTTGAGCAGTTAAAAGCTCTTCTCTGGCTTTCTCCATACATTGGCATTGCGGTGCCACTCTCCCTTCTATCTCTCGCGTCGCTGCTGACTTTTGTAGTACCGGCTCCACAGTGCATGCACTGCAATGCCGCCTTACTAACATGGTGGCGCCCACTGACTCCAAGCCCTTCTTCTCAAAAATTTTCTCGAAGTGTTTACACTAGTTTGAAACGGTTACTTCCCGCTTCCATAACTTATTCGTTATAACTCGAAACGAGGTCATTCCAAAGCCATTCTCTTCCTTATCTTACATACTTCAATCCCCCTCAGACAGAACTTTGTTCTGAATCCGTTAACATGCCATTCGATTGGCTTAATCTTTGCCCTTCGTTCATTTTATGTCTTTAACGCTTTTTGTTCGTTCGTCCGTAATTCGGTCATCCGAAATCGGAATTCGTTCATTCTTGAGTCCACGACTCACGTTTTCTATGTTCTCTTATGTTTTTATAAAACCCTACATGTTTGGGTTCATTTACAAACTTTCTAATTCTCGTTCTTCTTTTACAAAATTTTTGCCATAACTTCGTTATAGCTAAGTTTTAATCCGTTCTTCATGAACGTTTCTACCGTTCCTAACCAAGCAATAAGCATCTAAATTATACACGATGGTTTTAAACTTGTCCATCAATAACAATTATCCTACGATGGTTTTAAATTTGTCCATCAACAACGTTCTTCGTGTTCTTCGCGTGTTCTTCGTGTTCTTCATTCGTTCTTCATTTTAATCGATATTTTGAATTACGATTTCACTTTTTATTGGAATTTGATGTTATAGAACATTATTCCTTACTTATTTCATCTACTCATCATATTAATCCATTCGGATGGTTCTAATTCATTACAAATCGAACACTTCCGTAAGAAATTTACAACTAAACTTCTAATTTCTTATTTCTTATTTTCTTATGATTTCAACCATATAAAATCATTCTTAATATCTCTTACTCATTATTCTCATTAATCTATGTTTTTGAACATAGAAACTTAAAGAAAATTTCTAAGAGACTAGGTTTCGGCTACCTTTCTCCTTTGATCTCTTTCCGTCGGACAAAGTTTGCTCACGAGCAACTTTTCCTCTTCTCCCTCATCCGAAATCTCTCTCTGTCTCTCTCAAATGTTAGACAATATTCAAAATTCCAAACAAATGAAATAAACTTCCTATTTATAGAATTTCCAAGCTAAGGGTATTTTAGTCATTTCACCCCCCTAACCTCCTTACTATTCACGCCTTAAGGACTATGTTAACTTACTCCTTAAGTTTACTTAACACATAAGTCTACTTAGCCTTTAAGTTTGCTTAACTCTTAAGTTTACTTAACACTTAAGTTTACTACTTCCACCTCCTTAGTTAACCTCCTTACTATTCACGAAACTTAGCCTATAAGTTTCGTGGTTCCGTCTTTCTGGTTTTGTCTGACAGTTTTTAAAACTGCGATTCTCGGAATCCAAATATTTTTGGATATTTCGTCTTTCATTTACCAATTAACTTTTACGTATTCTTCGGATTTCTGAAAAACTGATAAACACTTTTTGGCGCAAAGCGTTTTCCTTCACGTTTTACCCTAACGTAGTTAAACAAGTAAAAAGTACACAACAATATTTTCGTCGTTTTTATTTTGTCCAATTTCTGTACATTTTTTGAGAAAAACTTTTATCGGCTTACTTAACTTTTCACGACATATTATCGACAAATCTTTTGACGGAATGTCATTTTGACATACCGAACTCTTGGAAAAGCTTAGGTTATTCAAACCCTAACCCTTAGGTTTCGTCGAGTGAATAGTGCCTATTTCGTCTTTTTCCCCAAAAATATTTTGTTCCCGGAAAATTGTCATTTTTGTCTTGGAAATTCTTACTCGTTCAATCTAGCTCGTAGCCAGAATCCTCCTGACTTATAATCATCCTAGGTTCTAGAACGATTATTAAACACATAACACATAATATTATTAATAAAATTCATTTTATTAATAACCAATTCTTTAAACTTAAATTCTGGACGATCCAAATTTTTGGGACGTTACAATGATAGTAGTATCCTGGCTTAGTGTTAGAAATAAAATGTTTGAATTTTCAAAATGAAAATAAAGACTTTTTGAGAAATTCTCTGAAAAACTTTTTTCATCCATTTCTGCTTGAAAATTATTTGTGAACTATCGGGAAATATGTAATGATAGAATTTTAAAGAAAGGTTGATTATCTAATAATAATTCAGTTATGGCAAATGCAGTTTTTCGCCTGCGTACTCAAATTCAAGAATGTTAGGAAATGTGAAGATTTGAATACTTAAGAGTTATGTGTAATAAGGAAGATATTTTAAGGGAAAAGAAACAAGTATAATACAAGTTATTGTACAAGTATATACGAAAGATAATATAATGTATAAAGTTGAATGTTATACGAATTAGTATACGAGAAGAATATGAGAATTATTCGGTAAGAACACAAACCATTAATATTGGACTAGTTGAACTTGAAAGTAAACTTTGGCAAGCCCAAGTGAAAGATGAGAGAGGCCCAATGACAAAAATAATCAAGGCCCAAAGATAATTTAATCCAAGCCCAAGGTTAGGCTCGAATTGAATTAAACTTAAACCCGAACCAAGAACCGAATCTGTGGATCAAACCGTTGGGTCACCAGATGGATAAAACCCATGGGATAACCCATGTGGGCCCCCATGGTGAGTCATCGCCGTCCACTTGGTGGCCAAGAAAGGGAAGTAGCTTTCTTTGCAAGCTTGGAATAGTAAGGAGGTGAGTGCTTTTGACCTTTTTGCCTCACTTTGAAAAGTCTATAAATAGAAAGCTTAAGTTTTCATTTTTTGGTTTTTAATTTTATCAATACCTAAAGCCTTATATTGAGAGAGAAAAGAGAAAGCTATAACAAGGGATCAAAGGAGAAAGAAGCTAGATAACTCAAGAACGCAAAAGGTAATGAAGCCTAAACCTTTAATCTTCATCTCTTCAATTTGAATTTTGATAGAGAAGTGATTATTGGTAGAGTATGTTTCATAAGGAGTAATAAAATGGATATTAATGGATTAAACATTAATAACCTTAATACAAGTGGAATCATAATCAAATAAGGAAGAAATAATGAAGAAAACATGAAAATGGAAAAGTTTAAAACCATCGGGTATATGATTAGATGTTATATGCTTGGTTAGGGTGATAGATGTATGAATAATAGAATGAATCCATTTTGAATGGAGTAAAAATCTCAAGTAACGAAGTTATGGCAAAATTTATGAGATTATACGATAATCGTCAAAATCATAAGATTTTCGAAATGATAGTCAAAAGTCACCATTTAACTTAGAAACCTTAGTTTTCGATGGCGTATTGTAGAACTTTTCATTTAAGAGTTGTGGACTCCAAAATGGTCAAATTTCGTCTTAAAACAAAGAAACAAGCTACGAACATTTAACGAACGTGTAATAGAAAATTTAAATAGTGGATTTAGTGTTAACGGATTCAGAAACTTATTATGTTCAAATGAAATCGAAGTATGCGAGATATGTGAGATAACAGCTTTTAATGACCCATTTACACCCAATAGGCTTAATGCCTTCAGGTGGTGAAACCAAAGTCTGTACTTGGTTTTCATACATAGAGTCTGTTGGGTAAAATATAATTACGCACAACACACAAGTATACGTGGTCAACAAGTAATAAAGTGATGAGTAGAGTATCGTTCCCACAGAGATAAATTTGTAAATACCTTAACTTACAATTACCAATCTTCTATTAACCCTAATTTTATTAGACAAATCAAATTCAACGATTAAAATTAACAAAACTAAAACTAAAATTTAGAATAATTAAATTAACATAAAACAATAACGAATACCAAAATCTGAATTTTAAAAAAATTAATGGAGAATTAGACTTATGATTTCACCTTAAGCTTCACTTTGATTTTAACACTTTTATCCCAATTTAACGCACTATCCCAGTTTACTAATCAAGAACACGAACGCAGTATTAACAAGCTCTCGATGCACTAATACCATATTAACTTCAATCCACAATTAAGATAGAAATCTGTTAAACACCTTAATCAACTAACCCACTATATCTCTATGTGAATTACAATTAAAGAAGGTTGAAGAATAAGTTCGCAAGAATTTATAATAAGGTATAGACTTCGCAAGAATTTATAATTAACTAACCCGTGCTAACTTCGTTCGGGTTACTCGCTTTTTGAGAAGTCATGAAAAACGCACTTCTTGAAACCATCGACTATGATTTGTTCGTATCCGCCTTTGGTGCCATCGTCCCAGCTAGACTTGACTCTGGTGCATGACAAAATCGAGCTAAATGACCTTCTCTTCTTGAAATTCCCACTTCTATTATCTTGGCCATGATTACCACCGAAGTGGTTACCATTCTTGGCATGATAATTTCCCCCACGATGGTTATCATTGTTCTGATGGCCGTTGCCACCGGTATCATTATTATCGTGTTGTTGGTCGTTACCTTTTGCTTGAGCTGAATCAACGCTCTTGTGTGCTTCATTGCTTATCTCAGCATTTTCAGATGCCATTCTCAAACACTGTCACAAAATAAGGGTAAATTAACATATCACATATTATCCCTATACTCTGACCGACCAATTAAATACCAAATAAACATAGGTAGGTCATACTAGTGAAGGAATTCCCGGTCTTTCCCCTCCTAGTTCTTGTCTCACATCTCAACCAGGAATCATATCCCTAAGCTTTGATACCAACTGTGACGCCCCAAAATAGGTATACATCGCCCATATTGAGTCGCCAGATACATGGTACATAAATCAAATACAAACTTAATTATACAACATGAGCTGTGAGTTTTAATACAAATATTGTCTTCTAGACAGTATTCAAACTCAAAATACGACAAAACATAATTTGAGAGTTTTAACCCGAATATTGTTATTTAGACAATATCCACACTCAAATTCAATCTTATTACATTTATTATCACACTATTTCATAGAATAGTGAGGACTACTAATGCTATCATCTGGACCGTTACTCCGTTCCAATACTACTCCCCGTTACGTTCTCATTTCTTGAACAGAACAATGAAAGCAAAAAGGGTGAGCTCAACTAGCCCAGTAAGAAATAATATAACTAAGATAATGCAGAATAAATTATCGTTAGCCTTCAACAATGTTAAACTGATACAATATAACAAACATCAAGTTTAACTGCAGCGGAACAAGCAATCAATTAGAAGTGTCAAGTAGAGAATAAAATCTACTATCTTCTATGATTTAAAAGGTTTTTCATCACTTTTATCGCTAAAACTCAGCTTAATAAATAATCTACATCATCAATTCATCCATGCACTATAGGCCAAGGATATTCTTTAGTATCACGACCACGAATTATCTATGCATTACCGACCAAAGATAATCGTGTTTTCATCAACGGTCCTGATCATGCCATAAAATAATTCATCTTTGCAACCTTGGCCGAAGAGAATCCATAGCCATAATCATACAAAAAACTGTCCATCAATGCACTACGGGCCAATGAGAACTTTTTCCACATCATTTGTAACATTACGGTCATGATTATCTTGAATAATCCACAGTCATAATCATACCAAGTCCATCTATACTCTGAAGCCCCATATGACTTTCAACATAATATAAATATGAGGATGATGACAATGACATAATAATTCAATAAAATAAGTTCAAGAATTAATTTATCCAGTAACTAATAATGTCCAAATTGTCAACATGATTCTTCTTTGTAGAGTAAAATTCAAGTATGCTCAGAAGAATATTTTCATGAAAAGATACTGGATGAAACGCAAATATCAAGGATATTCAACTAATTTCATGGAGTATAGAAGTTAAAACTTTAACCAATTGAGTATAATAAAGAATTGAATAACAAAAGAAATCACCAAGCATGTGTTAGACCGCACAGACAGGTTATTCTAACAGAATAATAAATAACGGAACCAGGTCATGCGTAAACGCACAGACATGATATTCCAACAGAATAATAAATAACGGAACCAGGTCATGCGTAAACGCATAGACATGATATTCCAATACAATAATAAATAACGAAACTGAGTCATGTGTAAACGCACAGACAGGATGTTTCAACAGAATAATAAAGAATGGAATAACAGAAGAATTTAACCATGTATACGGTACTTCGCATAGACATGTTATTCCAACATAATAATAAAGAATAGAATAATAGAAGAATTTCACCAAGTATAGGGTAGTCCGTGTATACAGGTTATGCCAACAGAGTAATAAAGAATGGAATAACATAAGTTCTCTTCATGAATATGAAAGAAATAATACCCCTTACGAGTACAACAAATAATACCCCTTACCTTAGAAAGAAATTGGATACTGGAGTAGTGAAGTAGCAGAATACTTTTCTTCTTTCTCTCTATAGTTTCTCTCTCTAGAGTTTCAGTGAATTTGTGAGAAATAATGAAGGAATGAGCTTCTATTTATAGGAGAATGAACTGAATAGTAACTAATTCAATAACGATTCAGATTGATTTACTTTTAAACGAACGGTCCATATTGATTTACTATGCAGAATACTATGCAGACACTATACAACACTCTGCATAATAAAATATATATATTCTAATTATTGTCTAATAAAACAAATAACTTTATAAAAGTATTCTATTTTATATAAAAAGATTTTACTATGCAAAACACTATGCAGGCACTATGCAACACTATGCATAATAAAATATAATATATTCTAATTATTGTCCAATAAAACAAATAACTTTATAAAAGTATTCTATTTTATATAAAAATATTTTACTATGCAAAATACTGTGCATAATAGAATATAATATATTCTAATTATTGTCTAATAAAACAAATAACATTATCAAAGTATTCTGTTTTATATTAAAAGCTTTTCCGTTTTATCACATTAATAATACTAATAAAACAAAATTTATATAATATATATATATACAAACTTCTGTGACTTCATAAAAAGACACCTCAATATATTTAACAACATTTATCATCATTATTATAATTCACAATATTAATCGACCAGGTCGTTCCTAGGAAAGAGGGGGCTTTCCAATAAGGATTTCTCTCTATTGGAGCGCAATTAGGTGACCAAACCTCTCCTTGGCAGAACTTCTAGACATCGTTAATATTGCAAATAATAATATTAATAACTCTGTCATCTCAATTATTGATGTAATAATATATAAAATATCGACAATAATTGAATCAAATAATGTGAGATACTATCAAAGCAATTCTCAGAGCAATAATTGAACAAAAGTGAGTGACTTCTCACGTAAGCATCAATAATCAATACCGTGTGCTACTATGCAACCACGCGTATTATTGTACTTTTACTACCGAGTAGTTCAACAGTTTTAACGATAAAACTTCCGCCGTTATTTTGATAAAATAATTTTGTCATTTTCTTAATCTGACAATAATTCCATTGCGGGGTCCACCAATGATTGTGTCGTTGTATGAATATTCCATGTTAAAACGAATATTCCCCGACCAATCGAATATTATATAACAACTTGCGTACTTTACAAAATTTATAAATATTACCCACAACTATAACATTATATCAAATTCATTCCATAATATTCAAAAAAAATATTTTGAGAAAATTAAATCTTTATTTGTAAAATTTGGGATTTTACACCACATGACAAAGCACATATCCATAACATAAAACACACATAACACTTAACACATAAAGATCTAGAGGCTCTGACATTCATTATCAGACCACAGCTTCTAATTTTTCTAGAATTCTAAAAACAACAATTTTGAGCATCTAAGTGTTATGGATCTAAGTTATAACAACCCAGATCACTAAATGACACCTTCTAATATAACTTTAAACAATAAAAAACAACAAATATCATGTATCACAAAAATTTCTAAGTTTAAGGTTTTTATACCTTTCTATGAACCAAATCTTGATCTAATGCTTCTGATATGCTACAAGTGTTAGTGGGGCTTGATTAGTGACTGGTCTAGCAAGAAAATTTCGGATGTTTGGAGTTGAGAGGGTTTTGGTTGAGTGTTGTGATCAAATGAGGCTTGAATATGGCATTCTCTCTGTCTCATAATCTATATATAATACTTGAATCTAGTGTACTTGTGATGCAAGATGGCTGAGATTGAATGATTAAAGCTTACTTTTAGACCACATGGCTAGCTAGAGTTGGTCACTAACTCCTTACTAGGGTTAGATCTACACTCCACCTCATTAAAATAATAACAAGGGCAATTATGTCATTTTGGTACTTACTTTTTGTGGCAAAGTTTTCAATTCATTTCTAACCCTTATGGTTTAACCCTAAGGTTCCATAAGCTCTAAATCTAAGATTGTGTATTAAGGGCAAAAATGGAAAATCTAGTTTCTAAAATTGTTGATTATGGTTCCCTAATCACACTAGGTTTCCTAATCACTTAGGTTTTGTAAATTAGCTATTAATTACCATTAACCTTGCTAAATTAATACTTAGGGTTTATAACTTAGCAATTAGGGTTCTAATTTAGTAATTAGGGTTTCTAGATATTAATTAGAGTTTAACTAATTAACATAAAACATAATAAAAGTCATTAATTACATAACATATAACTTAACAAACCTTACAGTCGTAGTTGACTCTGTACTATAGTTTATCAGTAATGCTAGGGTTTGTACTATTTTACTATAACTGATCTATAAGTTAACATTACACACATATCAGACATATTTATATCACTGAAATATAAATAATATTATATTATTATTCTCATTCCTTATTCAAAATCCGGACTTAGAGTTTTGAATTCTTATGTAACATAACCATCATACATACCATCATTAATTAAGTTAAAATAATTAACTTAACCAATATAATAAAATACATATCATAATAATCATATCATATATAACGTAATCATATTTTCATGGAAAATAAATAATAAATGTTTTTATTATAAAATTAATTTATTATAAGAATATATTCTATAATGATCAATAAGTCTAAAAAGAAATTATTTACATCTAATAAATAAATTTATTTATCACATAGATACATATAATATATATATATATATATATATATATAAAATTAAATCACAAAATTTCTTATTGAAAATATTGGGTTATTACATACTATACATCTGGGTGAGGGTATCGATAATATGGACTATTCATGTTATTACTAGTACTCTAAATTTTAGATAGATAGATTCTATTCACTGATATAGTTCATATATCGAAGTGAGGGTATCCAAACACAGTAATAGTTCTCTTGATAATTTTTTTTCTATTATGGGAAACTGTGTGTGACGCCCCCAAAATAGGTATCCATCACCCATCTTGAGTTGACAGATACATGGTACAAAATTCAAATAAAACTTAATAATACAACTGTCGTGTAAAATACGACAAAACATAAGTTGAGAGTTTTAACACGAATATTGTCTTCTAGACAATATCCAGACTTAATGGAGTCCTCATTACAATTATTATCACACTATTCCATCGAATAGTGAGGACTACTAAAGCCACTTATCTTGGACCATCACTCTATTCCCCGACTCATCCCATCTATATTCTAATTTCCTGAAGAGAACAATGAAAGAAAAGGGTGAGCTCAACTAGCCCAGTAAGAAATATTATGACTAAGATAATGCAGAATAAATTATCCTTAGCCTTCAACAGTGTTAAACTGATAAAATACAATAAACATCAAGTTTAACTGCAGTGGAATAAGAAATCCATTAGAAGAGTCAAGTAGAACATAATGTCTACTATCTTTTCTAGATTAAAAATCCTTCGTTAATATTTCATTTCTGTAATACTCAACAATAGTTCATTGTTATACCCAAGACAAAAAGAACTATCATCACTTGTCTTCACCTAAACCACCAAAGATTATAGTTAAATCCACAATTCATATTTATAATCATGTAAATCAACAGTTTCTCCTTGCCACAAAGGCTTAATAGAACATTTACTCAATATCTTTATCTCAATGGCTGAAGATATTCAAATGTAATAACAATGATCATACCAATCAGTTGTCTGCCTTTGCACTACGGGCCAAAGATATTGAACTATAAAACAAATGGTCATGATCATACCAATCAATTGTCATCGATTACACTACTACCAAAGACATTCAACTGTTAACTAATGGTCATGATCCTGCCAATCACATCATCGAATTATCCATGCACTACGGGCCAAGGATATTCGTTATTATCACCATTGGTTATGATCATGTCATACACCTTTCCATCTTTGCACGTAAACGAAAGATATACAACTATAAAACCAATAATCAACAGTCCATCTTTACACGTAAGCCAAAAATATACAACTGTAAAACCAATAATCAACAGTCCATCTATACACGTAAGCAAAAGATGACTTTCATCACAATATAAGCATGAGGATGATGACAATGATATAAGCATTAATCAAATGAAATCAAGGATAAATATTAAAGACTTTAAATTTATCTAGAGTTTAAAAATATCCAAATTGTCAACATGATACTGCTTTGTAGAGTAAAATTCAAGAATAATATTCATGTACCAAAAATAATTTGGATAGAAAAGAAATATATTTTTTTTGGGTGAATAGTACCCTGTGAATAGTATCCCATGAATACTACTTCGGGAATAGTACCTCGTGAATAGTATCCCGACATGAAAAGTACCCCAAATATCCGAGTGAATAATATTAGGGTGAATAGTAATTTGGGTGAATAGTAACCCGTGAATAATAACTTGTGAATAGTACTCTGACACGAAAAGTTCCCCGAATACCCGAATGAATAATACTAGAGTGAATAATACTAGAGTGAATAGTAATCGGGTGAATAGTAACTCGAAAATAAAATACCAAATAAAATGATATTTCATGACGAGTACAAAAGAAATGATATCTCATACGAGTATAATAGAATATACGAAACTGCAAATGGATTTTCATCCGCCATGCGGTAATCCACGTAGACAAATCATTTCCACAATTTAATAAAGAATGAATACGAAATGTCATTCACCATGCATGCGGTAGTCCGCGTATACAGGTTATTCCAACAAAATAATAAATAATGGAATAATAAAAGAATTCACCAGGCATGCAATAGACCGCACAGACAGGTTATTCCCAATAGAATAATAAAGAATAGAATAACAGAAGAATTCACCAGGCATACGATAGACCGTACAGACATGTTATTCCCCATAGAATAATAAATAATGGAACCAGGTCATGCGTAATACGCACAGATAAGATATTCCAACAGAATAATAAAGAATGGAACCAAGTCATGCGTAATCCGCATAGAAAGGATATTCCAACAGAATAATAAAGAATGGAATAATAGAAGAATTTCACCATGTATGTGGTACTTCGCATAGACAGGTTATTCCAACATAATAATAAAGAATGGAATAACAGAATAATTTCACCATGTATGCGGTACTTCGCATAGACAGGTTATTCCAACATAATAATAAAGAATAGAATAATAGAAACTCTCTTTATGAATACGAAAGAAATAATACCCTCACCTCAAAAGAAGACTGGATACTAGAATAGTGAGGTAGCAAACTTCTCGTCTTCTTTCTCTCTATAATTTCTCTCTATAATAATTGCTCTATAGCTTTAGTGAATTGGTGGAAAAAAAATGAAGGAATTAGCTTCTATTTATAGGAAAATATAGTTTCGATAATTGCACGTTTTGGGCCTCAAAATATTACAGTATAATACCTTCCTCTTTTCCTTCATTTTTAATTTAATCCTGCAAGTATTATCAAACTTACACCACCTCCTGTAGTAGCCCCAAATCCGGGTCCAAATCACCATAGATCTGGTATATCATTTCTATAACTAATTACGGAAGATATAAACATAAATTATTTATACAATACACTTTACACACTATTCCCCAAAATCGAGTAACCTTAACTTATACACAATTCATAAACTATCTAAGATACAATGTTATTATAATAAATTACTTTTACAAATCTAGCTGCACACATAGTCCCAAGCTAAGCTTGGCTTTATTTTTCCTTGTATTCGATGCATTCGCCTTAATCTGCAATGTTTTATCATGATATAGCAAGGGTGAGCATGAAAGTTGCCTAACAAGTTTAAATACAATTTAAGGATATATCATGATTGAAAGAGTCTGAATAATAAGCTGGCTATAATTCACAATGTAGTTGTCAATTAGCATGAACAAACTTTTGACTGAACAAGTATTAAACATGAACAATATATCTGGACCGAATGGGTTACCCAGAATGTTACTCGGTCAACATCGGTCAACGGAATTTGACCGAGTATAACATGCAATCTAGCAATCCAATGACCCTGATTCCACTTTCAAATTAAAGACCACATGGCATAGAACAGATCTAAAACAACAAATACACTAAACATCTAACACACACATATCTATGAGGCCTGACACATGGCTATTAGACAACTTTACAAAGTTTTTTCCAGATTTCAAGAGATGTTAGATTCGAGCATTTTGATGTTATGGATCTGGGATTGAATAACCCAGATCACTAAATGATACCTTATTACACATACTTAACCAACAAACAACAACATTTAACATCAAATCATCAGATTTTTAAGATTAGGGTTCTTATACCTTTGAGCTTTGATTCTTGGATTTGATCATCATAATCTGTTCTTGATGTGTTATTACATGATCCTGGATTTGTTTCTCAAACTTTCTCACTCTAAGATCCAAAAATATAGAGAGAGAAGGGAATTGGCTATTTTGGCAAGTAAAGTGACTAACTTCACTTACTTTTCTCTTTTTATTTTAGATTCAATGAACCACATGAATAGATATATAGGTGCTAATTTGTGAGATATAAGTCATATGCTAGTATTAGGGTTGGTCACCAACTACTTTAGGGCTAGATCTACAAGCAACATATAAAATAATACACAAAGGGTACTTTAGACATTTTGCACACAATTTTAATGGCATACTTGTCATTTTCTACAACCCTTAGGGTTTAGGGTTTAACAACCCTTTGGGGTTTAGGATTTAACCCTTTAGGTTTTGGCAAATTGATTTCTAAAATTTCAAAATTAGGTTTTCAAAAATAGAAATTTATTATTTCAAAATTATAATTAGAATTCTATAATTATAATAAAATTTACTAATCATAAATTCAAGATTGCTAATTAGGATTTAGTATTTCCTAATTAAAATTTGCTAATTTAGCAATTAGGGTCAAAATGATACATTAGGGTTTATAACCCTAAAATTATGGTTTTCATTAGAAAAATAATTTTTTTCTAATTTAGAAATTAGGTTTCCTAATTATATTAGAGTTTTCTTATAACTTGAAAATTAGGATTAATGTTTCCTAATTAACATTAAAGTTATTAAACTAATAAACAAGTTTTCCTTAATTATAAATTAGGGTTACTAATCCATAATTTAGCGTTCCAAATTTTAAAATTAGGGTTTGCTAACTAATTAAGCTTTACCCTAATTAATATTATAATTAATAGCACTTAAACATTATAATTCTCCGTTAAGTTCCCAAATTAGGGTTTCAAATTACCAAAAATCTAAAATTAGAGTTCCCAGATTTGGTATTAGGGTTTCCTAATAATCAATTAGGGTTTCAAGTGAATCATTAGGGTTTTCCCTAATTAAGTTATAATTTAATAACATTTAAACCTTATACCAACATTTGCATTCCCAATCTAGGGTTTTAAATTTTCGAATTAGGGTTTTAAATTCCCGGAACTGAACTTAGGGTTTCAAGAACCGATTTCTAGGGTTTCTTATAAATCATTACGATTTTCTAATTTAACGTTGACGTTCTTAATATATATACTTAGGGTTTGACACTGATAAAATTTATCTAGTCAACCCTTGACCCATAACCACATTCTGAACACATACATAACCATAAACACAGAACATATTCCCATATATACTTAATCCTGAAAAATTCACCTAAATCCTTCACAGAATTTTGAAATCTTCAAAATTCCTTCCCAAAAATATCAAACGCATAGACTTATTTTCTTTCTAGGTCTATTATTTGACCTTAAATAATTCATTTAAGATTTTAATAAATTTTCTAAATTCTCGGGTCGTCACACCTCCCCTAATAGTAAATCATGTGAATCAATAGTAAATCATGTGACTCAATAGTTCTAGACATGTGAAAATACAAATTACAGTATAGTACCTCCATCTATACCTCCATTTTAACTTAGTCATGCAAGTATTATCAATCTTTCACCAACTCCCCTAATAGTAAATGAATATGAATCAATAGTACACACATGTGAACAAATAGTTATAATCATGTGAATCAATAGCAATTAATTACACATTTATCCGATTAATTAACCGATTGGTCAACATAACCTCCATACATCAATTATTATCGAAATAAATGTCGATTTGTACTAACAATAATAATTCCAACACAATGGAACTATCAATTTAATCCTTAATCAACACGAACTTATTCATCATTAATATTATAATTCACAATATTTAACAACCAGGTCATTCCAGGAAAGAGGGGGCTTTCTGATAAGGATTTCTCATTATTGGCGCGAAATTAGGTGACCAAACCTCTCCTTGACAGAACTTCTAGACATTGTCAATATTGCAAATAATAATATGAATAACTTTGTCGTCTCAATTATTGATTTAATAATATAACATATTATGCAGATGATACTGTGATAATAATTGAATCATTAATATGAGAGATATGATGCAGCAATTACTATAGCAATAAATGAGTATAACTGAGTGACTTATCACGTAAGCATCAATAATCAATACTGGTATTACTACTATGCAACCACAGCATTCTTTGTACTTTTACTACTACCAGGTAGTTCAACAGTTTTAACGGTAAAACTTTTGTCGTTATTTTTATAAAAAGATAATTCTTACGTTTTCTTACTACGAAAATACTTCTGTTGTGGGGTCTACCAATGATTGTGCCGTCGTACGAATATTCCCTGTTAAAACGAATATTTCTTGACCAATCGAATATTATATGACAACTTGTTTACTTTGCAAATTTATAAATATCACCCTTAACTTATAACCATTATTAAATAGAATAATTATAAGAAAATTGAATACTTTCATTTTATAAAATTCGGGGTCTCACAATCTCCCCTCCTTATGAAATTTCGCCCTCGAAATTTACGTACGTATTTGGTATTCGAAGAGATGAGAATACCTTGCTTTTTTTTTCGAATTGTACCTTCTCGGTTATTTCTTCTCTATCATGATTTTCCCATTTCTCATCTCCTGTATTTCAGATATCATTCTAGAATATAGATTCAAAATAAAGGCTAATTGACATATCACATATTATCCCTATACTCCGACCGACCAATTAAATACCAAATAAACTTAGGTAGGTCATACTAGCAAAAGAATTCCTCGTCTCTCCCCTCCTAGTTCTTATCTCACATCTTAGCCAGGGATCATATCCCTAATCTTTGATACCAACTGTGACGCCCCCAAAACAGGTATACATCACCCATCTTGAGTCGCTAGATACATGGTACAAAATTTAAATACAACTTATTAGTACAACTGTCGTGTAAAATTCGACAAAACATAAGTTGAGAGTTTTAACACGAATATTGTCTTCTAGACAATATCCACACTCAATGGAGTTCTCATTACAATTATTAATACACTATTCCATAGAATAGTGAGGACTACTAAAGCCACTTATCCTGGACTATCACTCCATTCCCCAACTCGTCCGATCTATATTCTCATTTCCTGAAGAGAACAATGAAAGAAAAGGGTGAGCTCAACTAGCCCAGTAAGAAATATTACGACTAAGATAATGCAGAATAAATTATCCTTAGCCTTCAACAGTGTTAAACTGATAAAATACAATAAACATCAAGTTTAACTGCAGCGGAATAAGTAATCCATTAGAAGAGTCAAGTAGAACATAATGTCTACTATCTTTTCTAGATTAAAAGTCCATCGTTAATATTTCATTCTCAGAATGTCTGCAACAACGGTTCTTTGTTATACCCAAGACAAAAAGAACTATCATCACCTGTCTTCACCTAAACCACCAAAGATTATAGTTAAATCCATAATTCATATTTATAATCATGTAAATCAACAGTTTCTCCTTGCCACAAAGGCTTAATAGAACGTTTACTCAATATCCTTACCCTAAAGGCTAAAAATATTCAAATATAATAACAATGATCATACTAATCAGTTGTCTGCCTTTGCACAATGGGCCAAAGTTATTCAACTATAAAACCAATGGTCATGATCATACCAATCAATTGTCTGTCAGTGCACTACGGCCAAAGACATTCAACTGTTAACTAATGGTCATGATCCTGCCAATCACATCATCGAATTATCCATGCACTACGGGCCAAGGATAACCGTTATTATCACCATTGGTTATGATCATGTCATACACCTGTCCATCTTTGCACGTAAGCGAAAGATATACAACTATAAAACCATTAATCAACAGTCCATGTTTGCACGTAAGCCAAAAATATACAAATGTTAAACCAATAATCAATAGTCCATCTATGCGCGTAAGCCAAAGATGACTTTCATCAAAATATAAGCATGAGAATGATGACAATGATATAAGAATTAATCAAACGAAATCAAGGATAAATATTAAAGACTTTAAATTTATCAAGAGTTTAAAAATATCTAAATTGTCAAAGTGATACTGCTTTGTAGAGTAAAATTCAAGAATAATATTCATGTACCAAAAATAATTTCGACAGAAAAAAAAAATATTTTTTTAGGTGAATAGTACCCCGTGAATAGTACTTCGGGAATAGTACATCATGAATAGTACTCCAACATAAAAAGTACCCCAAATACCCGAGTGAATAATATTTGGGTGAATAGTAACCCGTGAATAGTACTCCGACATGAAAAGTGCCCCGAATACCCGAGTGAATAATACTAGTGATTAGTAATCGGGTCAATAGTAACCCGTGAATAGTAACTCATAAATAAAATACCCAATAAAATGATATTTCATGACTAGTACAAAAGAAATGATATCTCATACGAGTATAATAGAATATACAAAACTGCAAATGGATTTTCATCCGTCATGCGGTAATCCACGTAGACATATCATTTCCATAATTTAATAAAGAATGAATACGAAAGGTCATTCACCATGCATGCGGTAGTCCACGTAGACAGGTTATTCCAACAGAATAATAAAAGAATTCACTAGGCATGCGATAGACCGCACAGACAGATTGTTCCCAACAGAATAATAAAGAATGGCATAATAGAAGAATTCACCAGGCATGCGATAGACCGCATAAACAGGTTATTCCCAACAAAATAATAAATAATGGAACCAGGTCATGCGTAATACGCACAGACAGGATATTCCAATAGAATAATAATGGAACCAGGTCATGCGTAATTCGCACAGATAAGATATTCCAACAGAATAATAAAGAATGGAATAACAGAAGAATTTCACCATGTATGCGGTACTTCGCATAGATAGGTTATTCCAACATCATAATAAAGAATGAAATAATAGAAGAATTTCACCATGTATGCGGTACTTCGCATAGACATGTTATTCCAACATAATAATAAAGAATGGAATAACAGAAGCTCTCTTCATGATTACAAAAGAAATAATACCCTTACCTCAAAAAGAAGATCTTTGGAATAGTGAGGTAGCGACTTCTCTTCTTCTTTCTCTCTATAATTTCTCTCTATAATAATTGCTCTATAGATTTAATGAATTGGTGAAAAATAATGAAGGAATGAGCTTCTATTTATAGGAAAATATATTTTAGATAACTGCACGTTTTGGTGCTCGAAATATTACAGTATAATACCTTCCTCTTTTCCTTTATTTTTAATTTAGTCCTACAAGTATTATCAAACTTGCACCACCTCCCCTAATAGTAAATCATGTGACTCAATAGTTCTAGACATATGAAAATATGAATTACAGTATAGTACCTCCATATATACCTCCATTTTTAACTTAGTCATGCAAGTATTATCAATCTTGCACCAACTCCCCTAATAGTAAATGAATGTGATTCAATAGTACACACATGTGAATAAATAGTTATAATCATGTGAATCAATAGCAATTAATTGCTCATTTATCTGATTAATTACCCGATTGGTCAACATAACCTCCAAACATCAATTATTATCGAAATAAATGTCGATTTCCACTAACACTAATAATTCCAACACAATAGAACTATCAACTTCATCCTTAATCAACACAAACTTATTAATCATTAATATTATAATTCACAATATTTAACAACAAGGTCGTTCGAAGGAAAGAAAGGGCTTTTCGATAAGAATTTCTCCTTATTGGCGCGCAATTAGGTGACCAAACCTCTCCTTGACAGAACTTCTAGACATTGTCAATATTGTAAATTATAATATGAATAACTTTTCCATCTCAATTATTGATTTAATAATATAACATATTATGCAGATGATACTGTGACAATAATTGAATCAATAATATAAGAGATATGATGCAGCAATTACTATAGTAATAATTGAGTATAGCTAAGTGACTTATCACGTAAGCATCAATAATCAATATCGTGTACTACTACGCAACCACGCATATTACTCTAATTTTACTACCATGTAGTTCAATAGTTTTAACGGTAAAACTTTCACCGTTATTTTTATAAAAAGATAATTCTGTCGTTTTCTTACTACGACAATACTTCTGTTGTGGGGTCCACCAATAATTATGTCGTCGTACGAATATTCTCTGTTAAAATGAATATTGTGACGCCCCCAAAATAGGTATACATCACCCATCTTGAGTCGCCAAATACATGGCACATAAATCAAATACAACATAATTATACAACTATCGTGTAAAATACGACAAAATATAAACTGAGAGTTTAAACAAGAATATTGCCTCATAGACAATATCCATTCTCAATGGAGTCCTCATAGACAGTATACAAACTCAAATTCAGTCCTCATTACATTTATTGTCACACTATTTAACAGAATAGTGAGGACTACTAATACTATCATCTAGACCATTACTCCGTTCCCCGACTAGTCCTTGCTACATTCTCATTTCCTGAAGAGAACAAAGAAAGAAAGGGTGAGCTCAATTAGCCCAGTAAGAAATATTATGACTAAGATAATGTAGGATAAATTATCATTAGCCTTCAACAATGTTAAACTGATAAAATACAATAGACAACAAGTTTAAATGCAGCGGAATAAGCAATCCATTAAAAGAGTCAAGTAGAGAATAAAATATACTATCTTTTATGATTTAAAAAGTTTTTCATCACTTTTATCGCTGGGACTCAACTTAATAAATAATCCACATCATCTTTGCACTACGGCCAAGGATATTCATTAGTATCACGACCACAAATTATCCATGCACTACGGGCCAAGGATATTCGCGTATTTATTAATGGTCATGATCATGCCAACAACTGTCCATCAATGCACTACGGGCCAATGAGGACTTTTACCACATCATTTGTAACATTACGGTTATGATTACACCGAATAATCCCTGGTCATAATCATACCAAGTCCATCTATGCACTACAGGCCACAGATGACTTTCAAAAAAATATAAACATGAGGATGATGACAATGATATAAGAATTCAATAAAACAAGTTCAAGAATTAATTTAACCAAGAACTAATAATATCCAAGTTGTCAACATGATACTTCTTTGTAAAGTAAAATTCAAGAATGCTCAGAAGAATATTTTCATGAAAAGATACTGGATGAAACACAAATATCAAGGATATTCCACTAATTTCATGGAGTATAGAAATCAAAACTTTAACCAACTAGGTATAATAAAGAATGGAATAACAACAGAAATCACCATGCATGCGGTACTTCGCATAGACGTGTTATTCCAACAGAATAATAAATAAAGGAATAATAAATAATGGAACCAGGTCAGGTGAAATTCACACCGACAGGATATTTCAACAGAATATTAAATGCGGAATAATAAATAATGGAACCAGGTTTGGTGAAATTCACACCGACAGGATATTCCGACAGAATATTAAATGCGGAATAATAAATAATGGAATAACAACAGAATTTTACCAAGTATAGGGTAAACCGCATATACAGGTTATTCCACCAAGTATAGGGTAAATCGCGTATGTAGGTTATTCCAATAGAATAAGAAAGAATGGAATAACAAAAGGATTTCACCAAGTATAGGGGAATCCGCGTATACAGGTTATTCCAACAGAATAATAAATAATGGAATAACAGAAGAATTTCACCAAGTATAGGGTAAACCGCATATACAGGTTATGTATAGGGTATGGCACTTTTACAGGTTATTCCAACAGAATAATAAAGAATGGAATAACATAAGTTCTCTTCATGAATAAGAAAGAATAACACCCCTTACCGTAAAAGACACTGGATATTAAAGTAGTGAAATAACAGAATACTTTTCTTCTTTCTCTCTATAATTTCTCTCTCTAGAGTTTCAGTGAATTCGTAAAAAATAATGAAGAAATGAGCTTCTATTTATAGAAGAATGGATTGAATAGTAACTAATTCATAAACGGTCCAGATCGATTTACTTTTAAACGAATGATCCAGATCGATTTACTATTAAAACTTAAAGCGACGGTCCATACTGATTTACTATTAAAACTTTAAACCAGCGACCCATATTGATTCACTATTATAACTTTCCACCAGCGGTCCATATTGATTCATTCAACCAACGGTCTGAAAAATTAGCACATCTCCTTGTGGAATAATATTGTACCCAAATACCCGAATGCACAATAATAGAGTGAATAGTAACTCGTGAATAGTAACTCATGAATAGTAACTCATGAATAGTAACTCGTGAATAGTAACTCATGAATAGTAACTCGTGAATAGTAACTCATGAATAGTAACTCATAAATAGTAACTCGTGAATAGTAACTCAACACAAAAAATGCCCCAAATACCCGATTGAACAATATAACCTTCAGACATCAATTACTATTGAAATAAATGTTTAACATAAATAATTTCAACACAATGGAACTATCAATTCATCTTTAATAAACACGAACTTATCCATAATTAATATCATAACTCACAATATTTAACAACCAAGTCGTTCCCAGGAAAGAGGGGGATTTCCAATAAGGATTTCTCCTTATTGGCGCGCAATTAGGTGACCAAACCTCTCCTTGACAGAACTTCTAGACATTGTAAATATTGTGATTTAATAATATGAATAATTTTGTCGTCTCAATTATTGATTTAATAAAATAACATATTATGCACATGATACTGTGACAATAATTGAATCAATAATATAAGAGATATGATGCAACAATTACTGTAGCAATAATGCAGTATAAGTGAGTGACTTCTTAAGTAAGCATCAATAATCAATACAGTGTGCTACTATGCATGCTAACCACCAGACATTACTCTTTTTTACTACCGGGTAGTTCAACAAAGATAACAGTAAAACCTCCGCCGTTATTTTCATAAAATATTTTTGTCTTTTTCTAACTACGACAGTACTTCCGTTGTGGGGTCCACCAATGATTATCTTGTAAATTTAATATTCCCCAAAAAAAAAGAATATTCCCCGGCCAAACGAATATTATATAACAACTTGCGTACTTTGTAAAATTTATAAATACTACCCACAATTATAACATTATCTCAAATCCACACCATAATATTCAAAAAAATATTTCGAGAAAATTAAATCTTCATTCGTAAAATTTGGCATTTTACAATCTCCCCTCCTTATGAAATTTCGCCCTCAAAATTTACGTACATACCTGGTATGCCGAACAGATGAGGATACCTCGTCAGATTCTAACTCTTGAGGTATAACCTTGTGTAGAATATATTCCAGGATTTTAACAGGTACATCTTCATACGTTAAATTATCCGCTATCTCGTCCGATTCTAAATTAATAATGTGGTTCAGGTCGTCCACCTATTTACGTAACATCGATACGTGACAAACGTTATGAACACGACATACTTGGCAGTAAAACGAGTCTATAAGCCATAGTTCTTACTCGATCGAGGATTTCAAATGGGCCAATTAAATCGAGGGTTGAGATTTCCTCTCTTCATCAATTCTTGCTTCTAGAATAACGCCCTCTTAAACCTTCTTCTTCACATTCATCAGCTCTGAGTATGTAACTTGAGTGGCTTTAACTTTATCAATTAAAGTCTATTCTACTCGTATATTCGTTATCTTCATATGGGTTCGTATGTTCGTACTCGTAAACGCATATGATCTTCTACTCAACGCGTCAGCTACCACGTTCGCTTTTCCACGATGGTATTGAATGGTACGATCGTAATCTTCAACAGCTCAAGCCAACGTCTTTGGCTCATGTTACACTCGTTTTAGTTGAAGAAATATTTGAGGGTTTAAGATATGGGTTTTGTACTGGGGTAAATACAAAATTCAATTTCACGCTCTAGGGGTAGACTAGGAAGTCTTCAAGAATACGTCAGGAAATTTATTAACGATAGAAATATCATTCAAATCTGTGACCCTCATCCAAGACTTGGATAGTACGTCACATTGATACCAACTGTGACTTCTATCCCTTAACCTGGATAGCACCTCACAATGATACCTATCAACTTGCCATCTTCATTCACGATGTTGCCTATAGAAAGTCTAGCTTTGGTGCATTCCAAATAAGGAAGTCAAGAACGAAAGGATCAGGGCTCTTTACTTATGGCTTGATATGACAATTATTGACTTTAGTGGTTTGGTTTCTTGAACTCGCATAACAGGTTGGTTATGAATATAAAAGCTAACAACCTTATGAAAAACATGATGAGTAGTTAACCAATTATTTCCAAAAATCACATCAATGCAAGTATTTTCAAAGAGATAAGATCGACAGGTAACATGAAAGTGTTTATTTGAATCAAACAAGATTTATAAATAGTGGAGGTAACGAAGGCTCTTACTAACGAAGTTTCAACCAATAAGTTAAAGTCTAACTTCTCCAGAGTCAAATTTAAACGTTGAACGCAAGCAAGGGAGATAAAATAATGGGTAGAACTGGTATTTTATAAGGTATAGACTTCGCAAGAATTTATAATTAAGTAACCCGTGCTAACTTCATTCGGGTTACTCTCTTTTTGAGGAGTCACAAAAAACGCTCTTCCTGAAACCACCGACTTTGTTTTGTCCGTATCCGGCTTTAGTGCCACCATCCCAACTGGACTTGACTTTCGTTCATGAAAAAATCGAGCTAAATAACCTTCTCTTCTTGAAATTTCCACTTTTATTATCTTGTCCATAATTACCACCGAAGTGGTTACCATTCTTGGCATGATAATTTCCCCCATGATGGTCATCATTGTTCCGATGGTCGTTGCCACCGGTACGATTATTATCGTGTTGTTGTCATTACCTTTTGCTTGAGCTGAATCAACGCTCTCATGTGCTTCATTGTTTATCTCATCATTTTCAGATGCCATTCTCAAACACTGTCACAAAACAAGGGTTAATTGACATATCACATATTATCCCTATACTATGACCGACCAATTAATAACAAATAAACTTAGGTAGGTCATACTAGCGAAGGAATTCCTCGTCTCTCCCTCCTAGTTCTTATCTCACATCTTAGCCAAGGATCATATCCCTAAGCTTTGATACCAAATTGTGATGCCCCCAAAATAGGTATACATCACCCATCTTGAGTCGCCAAATACATGGTACATAAATCAAATACAACATAATTATACAACTGTCGTGTAAAATACGACAAAATATAAACTGAGAGTTTAAACAAGAATATTGCCTCCTAGACAATATCCATTCTCAATGGAGTCCTCATAGACAGTATACAAACTCAAATTCAGTCCTCATTACATTTATTGTCACACTATTTAATAGAATAGTGAGGACTACTAATACTATTGTCTGGAGCATCACTCCGTTCCCCGACTAGTCCCTGCTACGTTCTCATTTCCTGAAGAGAACAGTGAAAGAAAGTGTGAGCTCAACTAGCCCAGTAAGAAATATTATGACTAAGATAATGCAGGATAAATTATCATTAGCCTTCAACAATGTTAAACTGATAAAATACAATAGACAACAAGTTTAACTGCAGTGGAATAAACAATCCATTAAAAGAGTCAAGTAGAGAATAAAATCTACTATCTTTTATGATTTAAAAAGTTTTTCATCACTTTTATCGCTGGGACTCAACTTAATAAATAATCCACATCATCCATGCACTATGGCCAAGGATATTCATTAGTATCACGCCCACAAATTATCCATGCACTACGGGCCAAGGATATTCGTGTATTCATCAATTGTCATGATCATGCCAACAACTGTCCATCAATGCACTACGGGCCAATGAGGACTTTTACCACATCATTTGTAACATTATGGTCATGATTACAATCAATAATCCTCAGTCATAATCATACCAAGTCCATCTATGCACTCTGAAGCCACAGATGACTTTCAAAAAATATAAAACATGAGGATGATGACAATGATATAAGAATTCAATAAAACAAGTTCAAGAATTAATTTAACCAAGAACTAATAATATCCAAGTTGTCAACATGATACTTCTTTGTAAAGTAAAATTCAAGAATGCTCAGAAGAATATTTTCATGAAAAGATACTGGAAGAAGCGCAAATATCAAGGATATTCCACTAATTTCATGGAGTATAGAAATCAAAACTTTAACCAACTGAGTATAATAAAGAATGGAATAACAACAGAAATCACCATGCATGCGGTACTTCGCGTACACAGGTTATTCTAACAGAATATTAAATAACGGAATAATAAATAATGGAATAACAACAGAATTTTACCAAGTACCCCATATACAGGTTATTCCACCAAGTATAGGGTAAACCGCGTATGCAGGTTATTCCATCAAAATAATAAAGAATGGAATAACAAAAGGATTTCACCAAGTATAGGGGATTCTGCGTATACAGGTTATTCCAACAGAATAATAAAGAATGGAATAACAGAAGAATTTCACCAAGTATATGATAAACCGTATATACAGGTTATGTATAGGGTATGCCACTTTTACAGGTTATTCCAACAAAATAATAAAGAATGGAATAACAGAAATTCTCTTCATGAATAAGAAAGAATAACACCCCTTACCATAAAAGACACTGGATATCAAAATAGTGAAGTAGCGAATAAACGCTTTCTTCTTTCTCTATAATTTCTCTCTACAGAGTTTCAAATGAATTAAGTAAAAATAATGAAGGAATGAGCTTCTATTTATAAAAGAATAGATTGAATAGTAACTAATTCATGAACGGTCCAGATCGATTTACTTTTAAATGAACGATCCAGATCGATTTACTATTAAAACTTAAAGCGACGGTCCATACTGATTTACTATTAAAACTTTAAACCAGCGACCCATATTGATTCACTGTTATAACTTTCCACCAGCGGTCCATATTGATTCATTCAACCAATGGTCTGAAAAATTAGCACATCTCCTTATGCAATAATATTGTACCCAAATACCCGAATGCACAATAATAGAGTAAATAGTAAGTCATGAATAGTAACTCATGAATAGTAACTCGTGAATAGTAACTCATGAATAGTAACTCATGAATAGTAACTCGTGAATAGTAACTCATGAATAGTAAGTTATAAATAGTAACTTGTGAATAGTAACTCGACACAAAAAGTGTCCCAAATACCCGATTGAACAATATAACCTTCAGACATCAATTACTATCAAAATAAATGTTTAACACAAATAATTTCAACACAATGGAACTATCAATTCATCTTTAATCAACACGAACTTATCCATCATTAATATCATAAATCACAATATTTAACAACCAGGTCGTTCCCAGGAAAGAGGGGGCTTTCCAATAAGGATTTCTCCCTAATGGCGCGCAATTAGGTGACCAAACCTCTCCTTGATAGAACTTCTAGACATTGTAAATATTGTGATTTAATAATATGAATAATTTTGTCGTCTTAATTACTGATTTAATAATAACATATTATGCACATGATACTGTGACAATAATTGAATCAATAATATAAGAGATATGATGCAATAATTACTGTAGCAATAATGGAGTATAACTTAGTGACTTCTTACGTAAGCATCAATAATCAATACAGTGTGCTACTATGCAACCACGCGTATTAATGTACTTTTACTACCGGGTAGTTCAACAGTATTAACGGTAAAACCTCCGCCGTTATTTTCATAAAATATTTTTGTCGTTTTCTAACTACGAGAGTACTTCCGTTGTGGGGTCCACCGATGATTATGCCGTCGTACGAATATTCCCCGACAAAAAGAATATTCCCCGGCCAAACGAATATTATATAACAACTTGCGTATTTTGCAAAATTTATAAATACTACCCACAATTATAACATTATCTCAAATCCACACAATAATATTCAAAAAAATATTTTGAGAAAATTAAATCTTCATTCGTAAAATTTGGGATTTTACAAATATTCCCCGAACAATCGAATATTATATAACAACTTACTTACTTTGAAAAATTTATAAATATCACCCTTAACTTTAACCTTTTATCAATCTAACCATTTACTAAATAGAATAATTATAAGAAAATTGAATACTTTCATTTCATAAAATTCGGGGTCTCACACTGTGAATCTTGGATGTATGGGAATTATATCTGATAGTCCCTAAAATTAATATAATATTATAATCATATACCATGGGTGTATAGATTTAAATGCATTATATTGATTCGTTGTAAACAGCATATCAGATACCATGGGAGTATGGATATGGTGGCGTTATAATTTTGGTATCAAAGCTTCAAGGGTATAGATATAAGGAAGATAAATCTTAGTATATAGTCTTTGAGTCCGTTAAAAAAATATAGTGAAGTACACATAAAATATAACATTAAAAATATCATGTTATGAAAATTTTTATACCAGTATTAAGGAGTTTTCTTTTATAGATAGCCAACTCCAGTGCTGAAGAAATGGTGATAGTACACAATCCAACACAAATTGAGTCATTTATAGCTAGTGATGTAGAGGATGAAGAATTGCTTCATGATAAAAAACTGCTAGATGTTGAGGATGAGGAAGATCTAGTAACAGGACAATTAATGAGAATTGATGAACATGATGAAGCAATGACATCACTAATGAAGACAACAGAATACGAGAATAATAAAATGATGTTTAGGGCAGACATAGCTGAGGGAATGCTACAACATGAGAGGGGACATAGTCACCGAATAAAAGTACAACTACACCATGCACAAAGGGGCAGGAAGGAAATTCAGTCAAGACTTCTTAAAACATCTTTGGGTGTTCGAGACACATTCAATGATTTGCAGCGCCGCATAGTACGATATTCGGTGGAGGAGAAGAAAACTGCTTATTTAATAGATCGATCTGTGGTATGCCACATGATCCAAGATTCCTTTGATGATATCAATGAATTCTAGAGGATAGTATAGGAGTTGAATGCTCTATATATTAGTATGAATAAAGGAGCATTCAAATTTGTAATATAACCTGCGGTTTGTAGTATGTGTAACTATTAAGTTATTTTGTACTACTTTTGTGAAATATAAATAAAACAAGTATGTTGTGTAATTCAAATTCTTATGTGAATTTTGTTATTTTATATAATCATGCCACCAACCAGAAGACCCCAAATAGAAATGAATAATGAAGACAATTCTACCCAATAGTTAGTAGACCTTATGTTAGGAGCTATGAATAGACCTATGAACCAAAACATATATTTTAAAGATTTCAAATTAGTTTGACCACCCGAATTAAAAGGTACATTAGAACTTGTCGATGCAAAAATTTGGATTTCTGAAATAGAGAAACTTTTCCTAGTAACTAATGTCAATAATAATCAAAAGACCACTTTCGCAACCTTTTTCTTGAAAGGTGAGGCTAATTATTGGTGGGAATCAACTAAGGGTCGGGTAGAAACAAAAATTGTTCCTTAGGATAGATTTAAAGAATTTTTCTTTGAAAACTTTTTTTCCCAATCCTTGAAAGATCGTATGCAAGTAAAAATTTTAGAACTAAAATAAGGAGACCTGACTGTAACACAGTATAAAGCAAAGTTCAATGAACTATCCAGGTTTGCTTCTCATCAAGTGACTACTGAATTTAGAAAGACTCGTAGGTACTAGGAAGGTTTGAAACCTCAGATTCCAAGTAAATTGTTAGTACTTCAAATAAAGACTTTCTCAGAAATATCGAAAAAGCCTCAATAGCTAAAAGTGAAAATGAAAGTCTTGCCAAATTTCATCAGGAAAAGAAAAGTTAAAATGAGAAAGGGAAACTTAAAACCAAACCCAATTCAAGTGGGTTTAATAATAAACGGAAATGGGATAATACTTTTTCCAACAACTCAGGGAAAAAGATGGGTAATAATAAAAATAACTTTAGTAATAATATTAAACCCTGTTCTACCTGTGGAAAGAAACATAAAGGAGTATATTTTCATAGTAAATGTTTTAATTGTGGACAATCGGGACATCTTTCTCGACAGTGTCCTCTTCCAAATAAAAATAAATGTTTTAACTGTGGTTCGTCGGACCATTTTTCAAAGAGTTGTCCCAAACCCAAGAACCAAGAAGGAAAGGGGAATAGAGTACCGGAGAATAACAATAATCAGTCAATAGTAGCTGCAGTTGGAGTTCAAAATTGACCTACCGCGAGAACATTTAATATGTCGGTGAGGGATGTTGTTGCTTCATAGGACGTGGTGACATGTATCATCCCTATCAACACTTTAAATGCATATGTGCTATTCGATTCTGGTGCTACTTGTTCTTTTGTATCTAAATTTTTTTCTAAAAATATGATTACACCATGTGAAAATTTAGACAAACCATTTTGTGTAGAAATTGTAAATAATGAAAAGATACCGATTAAGACCATATATAAGAACTGTAATGTAATGATTAAAGGGCACAACTTTGGAGTAGAACTTATAGCAATCCAATTAGGAGAATTTGATGTAGTTTTGGGAATGGATGGGTTGGTTAACCATAATGCGATGATTGACTGTCATAAAAAATGTATAAACCTTTTGACTGCATCGAAGTCAAAGGTAGTGTTCAACGTAAGTTGTTTACCTAAGCAATCTCGATGTTTGACCATAGTGCAGGCAGAAAGGTTTCTTAAGAAGGGTTGTTTAGGATATTTGGCCTATATAGTTGATACTCGACAGGAAGGAGTAAAACTAGATCAAATACCTATAGTTAGGGATTTTCTTGATGTATTTTCGGATGACTTACCAGGTTTACCTCCAGATAGGGTAATTAAGTTCATCATTGATCTTGCACCAGGAATGGCACAAGTTTTTAAGGCACCATATAGAATGGCACATGTAGAACTGAAAGAGTTACTCATACAATTACAGGAACTCTTAGATAAAAAGTACATACAACATAGTGTTTCACCCTGTGGAGCACCAGTATTGATGATTTAACCATTAAAAATAAGTATCCATTATCAAGGATTGATGATTTATTTGACCAATTAAAAGGGTCCGAAAAATTTTCAAAGATTGACCTTTGAACAGGTTATCATCAATTAAAGGTAAGAAAGAAGGATGTACCAAAAACAGCATTTAGGACACGCTATGGACATTATGAGTTTCTTGTAATGTCTTTTGGATTGACAAATGCACCAGAAACATTTATGGATTTAATGAATCGAGTGTTTAAACCATGCTTGGACAAATTTGTTGTAGTGTTTATCGATGATATTCTGGTATACTCGAAAACATGAGAAGAGCATGTTGAACACTTGAGGGTCGTTTTGGAGATATTACTTAAGGAACGACTTTATGCAAAGTTTTCCAAATTTGAATTCTAGTTAAAGAGAGTTCAATTTTTAAGTCATGTAATTGTCAAAAATGGAATATCAGTAGATCTAACTAAGATCGAAACGGTTGTGAATTGGGAACAACCAACAACTCCAACAGAAGTAAGAAGTTTTCTCGGTTTAGCGGGTTATTATCGGCGGTTTATAAAAGATTTTTCAAAAATAGCAACCCCATTAACAAATTTATCTCGAAAGATGGTAAAATACGTCTGGACGGATAAATGTGAAGAGAGTTTTCAAGAGATGAAGAAGAAATTGAGCATAGCTCCAGTATTGTCCTTACCAGATGATACACGAGACCTTGTAGTATATAATGACACATCAAACAAAGGTTTTGGGTGTGTGTTGAAAGTGAAAGTGATTGCTTATGCATCACGACAGCTCAAAGATTATGAGAAGAGGTATCCTACTCAAGACCTACAGTTTGCCGCGGTAGTTTTTGCTCTAAAACTTTGGAGACATTACTTTTACGGGGAGAAGTGTGAGATATATATAGATCATAAAAGTCTAAAATATATATTTACACAAAAAGACCTAAACTTAAGGCAGAGAAGGTGGTTAGAACTGATAAAGGATTTTGATTATGAAATTTTATATCATCCTGATAAAGCTAATGTCGTGGCTGATGAATTGAGTAGAAAGAATCAAGAAAAGTTGGATGCAAAAACAACCAATGATAGGTTAATAAAAGATTTTGAAAATCTAGAAATTGAGGTAGAATGTCCAATTACCTCTACCCAAAAGTTATTTATTATAGAGGGAGTTTCATCTCAACTTGATAAAATAAAAGAGATGCAAGAAAAGGATGAAGAATGTCAAAAATATAAGTCCAATATAACTCATATCAAATATAACAAATTAAGAATAGATAAGGATGGAATAATAAGATATGAAGATAGACTTTGGGTTCCATTAAATCAATCCTTAAAAGAAGAAATCTTAAATGAAGCTCATAATTCTAAATTTGCCATTCATCCTGGTAGTACTAAAATGTACAAGGATTTAAGTCGACACTTTTGGTGCTCGAATATGAAAAGAGAGATAGCCGAATGGGTAAGCAAATGTCTCACGTGTCAAAGGGTTAAGGCTGAGCATCATAAGTCAAGTGGTTCACTTCAACCCTTACCAATTCCTGAGTGGAAGTGGGAACATATAACCATGGACTTTTTTGTAGGCCTTCCAGCTACACAAAAGGGCCATTATACCATTTCGGTAATAATGGACTGTTTAACCAAATCAGCTCACTTTTTACCTATTAAAGTTACTCATAACTTAGACCACCTTGCTAAGCTATACATTAATGAAATCATCTCTAGACATGGAGTACCTGTTTCTATAGTATCAGATCGAGATCCACGTTTTACTTCAAATTTTTGGAAAAGTCTGCAGAAACACTTAGGTACACAATTAAGATTAAGCACAGCTTATCACCCTCAAACTGATGGACAGAGTGAGAGAACCATATAAACATTAGAGGATATGTTGAGAACATGTATAATAGACTTCAAAGGAAGTTGGGAAGATCAGTTACCTTTGGTAGAATTTGCGTATAACAATAGTTATCATGCTAGCATAGGTATGCCACCTTATGAAGCTTTCTATGGGAGAAAATGTAGAACACCTTTGTGTTGGGATGAGGTCGGGGAAAGAAAAATGCTAAGACCTGAAATAATTCAACAAACTACTGAAACCATCAAAATTATACGTGAACGATTACAAGCATCTCAAGATCGACAAAAGAAATACACTGATCCACATCGTCAACAATGAAATTTTAGCGTAGAAAGTCACGTATTCTTAAAAGTATCTCCTTGGAAGGGCAAGATACCATTTGGTAAGAAAGGAAAACTGAGTCCGAGATTTATTGGACCTTTAGAAATTTTGAGGAGGATAGGTGAAGTTGCTTATGAAATAGCACTACCTCCTAAGTTGAACCATATTCATAATATGTTTTATGTGTCTGTGTTACGACCATACAAATCTGATTATAAACACATTATAAATTATGAGCCAATCCATATCGAAAAAGATCTTTCTTATGTAGAAGAACCTGTGCAGATCGTCGACCGTAAAGAGTAAGTCCTGCGAAATAAAGTTATAGCATCGGTTAAAGTAATCTAGAGAAATCAGGATGTTGAAGAAGCTACATGGGAGCTCAAAGATAAAATGCGAGAGAACTATCCCCAACTATTTACTTAACATTTACTATAATTTTGAGGACGAAATTCTTATTAGAGGGGGTGAATATAAAAACCCAAAACCCTAATAAGACTCAGATATGTAAAATTCAGCTATATTAATAAAATATCTTTGTTCTAAAAGTGTTATATGTTAATATATCCTTTGTTTAATAAAATTGGTCAAATAAAATTTATCCAAAAATTAACGTGCTTGACACCTCGTGCTTAAACATTTTCTTCCGAAAACAAACTTTTCAATACATTTGTTTGGATAAACTTCTTTGTTGTGCTTATACTAACAAAACGCTTTGTCGTGCTTGTTAGGATTAGTGGGAAAGTTAGGTTAGTAACCCTAGATTAACAAACCCTAAACCTAATTAGCAAAACCCTAATCTTAATTTGTAAACCTAACCCTAATTAGCTAAATTAACCCTAATTAGGTTATACTAACACCTAATCATGATTACTAAACTTCAATTAGATACTAATAAACATTATTAGACAACCCTAATCATTAAAAACAAAACCCTAATCAAGATTAGTAAAGATTAAGGCATAATGTCATGATGTCATACTGTACTAACATCCCGTTTTAGGATGTCGTCATTATATGACTTTGTCATAACACATCATACACTAGTGGAACAATGATTTTAGATCAAATTTAACACTATTTATTTCAGTATTTACAACTCCATCATTTTTTTATCAATCTTGCACCAGGTTACATGGTGCATTAATGATAAATAAAATAAATTTTGATATTTCAAATCATTTTTGTCTAGCCGAAACAAGTAGAATAGACTATACTTTGACCCGTTCAAAAATCATTATAAATCAGTTTTATCATCTAAACTGGTAATGAGGTTTCGATGTCCCGAAGTCCACACATACACAATGGTCACCAGAAGTTGAGAATAAAAATTCATTTTCAAAAGCACATAGTGCGTATTTAGCTTGATGTCAAAATTATTGAAGTTTAGCATAGCTAGGAGTTTTGGAAAACCTATGTCTCCGTTAATGATCAATTGCTTAAATAGTCTATCTATTCCTACTATCCTCAATACTCCATACACACAAAACTATACCCAGTTCGTCGAACTTACCACACTTATGAGTTTATGAACTTTCCACAATCATATGAGTTTAAGAACTTGTCCTAGTCAGATCTTTGGCGTCCATTCGCTGAGGGGTTCATAAAGATTTCATATAATTATGAGTCACGAACTTACCATAAGTATGAGTTTTAAGAACTCATACTTAACTTGATATTCTCTACATATACCCTATCTATCTGTTATACACCTGAGAAAAGAATCACCTTCTCAATAGGTATATAGCAAATAGCGCGACACAAACATTTCAATGATTATCAGTGCCAGAAACTAAGTGGTTTTTATACCAAGTACAATTCCCCGCCCATAAAAAGGAATCATACAACTCAGCTGTTGACATGAGCCCTCAATTGAAATCCCCACCTAATCTTAACTCCCTTCTCAATATGAATTTCATTTAATCCGTATTCATAACCCTTTCTTGAATTTATACCAATTCATAGTACAACTTACACACAACATTCTTGTTGTAAACCTTTCAATCATTCGATTGATCCATATCAGATCACAGGGTGATCTCATCTTATATATTATGATTCATTATTATACTATGATCGTTTTGTTTTATGATCTCCTATCCTTGTACCTGTAGTGTTTTAGACTCTATCTATTCACCATTACTGTTGTCAACGTCAGAATTTTTATTTGTCCCTTTTCGTTACTTGTTCTTTGGTGTTCTCATTGTTATGTGAGATTTGTTTGAAAAACAAGTGAAAAAGGTTTGACATGTGTAATGTCAACAATTTGACTTTAAGAGTCGGCAGTTGGTGTTTTTAACTGGTTGCACCAACGCAACCGAAAAAGGTTTGCACATTAACCCAGTGATGTGAAACTGCTAAACGGGTCTGTGAAACCGAGATTCATTTGGGTTCGGGGGCTTGATTATGCGGAGGGAAGATGTTAGGCACCCCCTGACATCCGTGTTACCACGGTGACCGCCACTTTTCAAGAAACTGTTATATGAATGTTTGTGTGTGTGTGGATCAATGTGTAAAGTAGTACGAGGCCTTGTTCGCACCTATATACAAAGGGTTTAAATTTATAGTAAAATTCAGTTTTAAACATGATATAGCAGTGAAGTTTTATAAAAAGAGGTTTTTCAAACCTTGTGCTCAATAGTAATTGAGACCTTTTCATACCTCCATTTTATTATTAAATGTTCAGATTGATTTCTTTTATTTACGAGATGCGAGGCATTCTCGAGAAAATAATATACAACAATTCCAAACTCGTCATGGGCATGACATCCATTCAAGGAGATTTAGACACTGTAAATAATGTACAAGCTGCTTACAGCTGAAAAATTTCCATCACGGGAACCGAATCTAGATTCAGTAGCCTGAAACTGTGATCACATGATTCCTAGGCTCACATGATGCCACAGTTTATATGGAAAGTAGTAAGCAGTTATATATATAAAAGTTGTAAATATATATATATATATATATATATATATATATAGACATGATCAACCATCACAAAACAACTCCACGGGGATCTAAATGTAAATATATAAAAAGCGAGAAATATATATATATATATATATATATATATATATATATATGACCAACCACCACGAAGCACCTCCATGGGGATCAAAAAAGTAAATAAAAGCGATAAATGCGATCAATCGCCACAAAGTAAACTCGAGTTGGACTAAATGTAAATAAAAGCGGTAAAAGGCCTCAAGTAAACTCGAGGCACGACAAAATGTAAATATATATATATATATATATATATATATATATATATATATATATATATATATATATATATAATCAAGTAAACGCTCCGGACATAAGTTCAGGCTCAATCGAGGCATAACTCGATAATGTTAGTCCATATATAAATATATAAATATATATACAGACAGAAATGAAAACCACAGACCGAAGTCCAGGAAAACACATACAACACGACTCTCAATGTGTAGAATAGTGTGTGCAAAGATGAAGAGAAAGGCTTTATAGAGTGTTAGAAGACTTTCAGTGGGCCGCCAATGCAAGCTTCTGTGACTCTATATATGGATAAAAACTCAGCTCCCGTCGGTAAAATATAGCTATATGTGAGCTAACAAATGTTTAAAATGAGGAAACACTCAATATGGGGTGTGTACAAAGCAAATTGGACAGGGCTTCCTCGCCTATCTTTTTTTTTAAATGGCCACTCCAAGCCCTCTATTTATATAGGGGGAGCCGCAGGTTTACCTGCGGCAGCTCCAGATGCACCTGCGACTGTCCGGGGTGCCCTAGGCTCCGTGGGTTCTGTTTTCTCGAAGTACGTGCACTCGTGCATTGTAATGTCCGCTCGAACTTTCAGAACTTCAATCTGAGCATCCGAACAAGGTATATAAGACCTTCTTCGGACCGCTTGTGTCGAGAGTTATGCAATGACATGGGATTAGAGGTTGTACAAAGTCAGGAAGAGGGGACCATGCCCATGGTCTTCAAGCTTCAAATTCTATCCAGTGTGCTGCCACACGTAAAAGTCACTCGGGATTGGAACTCCTTTGTTCTTGTAGGACATTGTTGTATGTATGTATGAAGTGTTGAGATGACGTGCAGGTGTTGAGGTGGCAAGATGACGTTTGACTCCTCATCAGGGTTATCTCCAGTTTGAGTTGAAAGCAGACGTTGCTCAGGGTTACATTTGAGATTGGACTACTGTAAGTGTTTGAATGCCGCAATATCATCTGTAAATGTGCCTATCTTCACGTTGTTAGCTCCGGGTCTGAGGTATGAGTTCCTTAATAGGAGGTTTGAGATTGAAGCTGATAGCATGCATTTGAAACAAACATTTCCAGAGTTATCGCCGGAACTGAAACAGCATTCCTTGGGGTTATCGCCAAGGACGAAACTCGGGGTTATCTCTAAGGTTGGAAATGATATTCCCGGTGTGTGTTTTGGGGTAGAGACTGAACTTCCGGTAGTATCCGAAATGGATGTGAGCTGTCTTCTAGGGTTATCTCCGAAAGACAAATTTGCCCTCCTGCAATATTAGTAACAGGTGTGCAAAAAATTTCGAGTGTCTACAGATGCCCCTCTTTATCATATTCATGCAATGCAAGGCATGGATTGGATAAAGAATCCTAGACACTTGAAATGCAACACGATAAACATGATGTTATGTACAGCAACATGATGCATGCATGAATGATTGTCGATTCCCTGTTAATCCTGCTGGGATGACAATCAGTGATGTCTTGGACATGCGATCCAAGTCTTCAAGGATGTTGACATTGGGGATATCACCAAAGTCTTGAATCTTAGACACAAACTTCTATTCCATAGAGGTACCTTTTATATACAAGAGATCTGTGGGGATAAAGCTTTGTTTGTTTGAGGATGTGTATAACATATCCCATCTTCGGTCCTCTACAATGAGGATGGCCTTCTCTGGTTTATATCGCCAGCATATACCACGGTCATATTGGAGTTACTACCAATAGTATGTATTGTTAGGGCTGCCTGACCTCTGCTGATGTGTGTATCACTGGATAGATCCTTGTTGGGCAAACTGTCAAGGCTGATTGACGTTCATTAATGTGTGTGTCAATGGTTGCATTGTGTTGTGGCCCCCGCCGGGGATACATGGATAAGTTACTTTGATGGGTTTACTTGCCACCGGCTGATATAACGTTAAGGTTGCTTGACCTTTATTGATGTGTGTATCAATGGTCAAGAATGCACTGTAACCCCCGCTGGGGATACGTGGATGCTTGAAAGAGTTACGTTGTGACCCCCGTCGGGGATACGTCAACATTTTATGACTTTGGAATTGTAACTCCCGTCGGGGATACTTTATCATTTTGTGAATTCGGCATTGTAACCCCCACCGGGGATACATCATCATTTCGTGAATTCGGCGTTGTAACCCCCGTCGTGGATACGTGTTAGGGTTGTGACCCTGCACTGACGGCATCGGACCTTTGTGAGGCATTGCCGAGCATGATTTGTAAAATCTAAGCTCATCGGTATAATATACCCTGTATTCAAGTGAATACTAATGAGACGAAGGCAGTCCAATTCTGACTCGTGAAAAACTACGATTCCAGGCTATTCCGCTCAATCGCGTATCATTTTTCTTCCTGATTTGGCCTTTTCAACTTGTGAGACCTCCTTTACAACTCTAATTGGAGCGAGTCGGAGGTATGGGACCCATACAGGAGTGCCATAGGTGCACCTGCAGCAGCCGCAGATAAACCTGCGACCAACCATGGCTATATAAAGCCTGCAGGTTGTCTTCATAAGTCATTTTCAAGCTGCGTCGCGAAGGAAATCTGAGAGCTTTTCTTCAGACCTGCTGAATTCAGGCAACTTTCTACATATTATGCCACCATACAAGCGGTCTTCACTGTCCTGTAAACATATGGATGTATTCTTTTCTAGTTTCTATCCGTTGGAAATGACTTATCATGTGAAATGCATTTAGACACATAGTAGTGAATATGCAAGCTGATATGACTTGATAAAAAATATTCAACATAGCAAATTTTAGTATTAAACCATGTTGAACATAATGATGTGAAAAAATTTGACTTTTGACACAGTCAAATTGGCACCTTTTACTGTCATTTTTTATCCTATTTGAGGACAAATGAGTAAAGGTAGAAAAGCAAAATAATCCTGGTAATTAGACTACACATACGGATTTTTTACTGTGATGTATTAATGCATGTATGGTGTATATTACTGTGGATAGGTGTGCTACTGAATGGCCACCTAGTCATGCCTATGTGTATGTGGATAATCCCATTTACAAGAGACCCCATTTTTTTACGAATAAAGATTTAAATTTCTCGAAATATTTTTTAATTATTATGGTGTGGAATTTGAGATAATGTTATAGTATGTGGGTAGTGTTTATTATATAAATTTTGCAAAGTATGCAAGTTGTTATATTATATTTATATTTATTCATGTCGAGAGAATTTATTCTTTTTTTTTATTATGGTGTGGATTTGAGAAATATTCGAGTATTTATAAATTTTTCAAAGTATGTACAATCATTAATTTGTGGACCTTTGTGTGGGAGAATATTAAATGAATTATTAATCATTAGTGGATTGAAAATTTGATGATTGAAAAATATTTTATAAAAAATAACGGCGGAAGTGTTATTTATTAAAACTGTTGAACTACCCTAGTAGTAAAAAATACAATGTCTGGCGTGGTTGCATAGTAGCACACCTGGTATTGATTATTAATGCTTACGTGAGAAGTCACTCAGTTATACTCAATTATTGCTATAGTAATTGCTGCATCATATCTCTCATATTATTGATTCGATTATTATCACAATGTCATCTGCACAATATGTTATATTATTAAATCAATAATTGAGACGATAAAGTTATTCATATTATTAAATTTCAATATTTACAATGTCTAGAAGTTCTGTCAAGGAGAGGTTTGGTCACCTAATTGCGCGCCAATAGGGAGAAATCCTTATTGGAAAGCCCCCTCTTTCTTGGGAACAACCTGGTTGTTAAATATTGTGAGTTATAATATTAATGATGAATAAACTCGTGTTGATTAAAGATGAAATTTGATAGTTTTATTGTGTTGGGATTATTTGTGTTAGTAGAAATCGACATCTATTCTGATGATAATTGATGTCTGGAGGTTATATTGTTCAATCGGGTATTCGTTTTTGTTGTCGACACTATTCACAAGTTACTATTCATGAGGTACTATTCACGAGTTACTATTCATGAGTTACTATTCATATTACTATTCACAAGTTACTATTCACGAAGTTATATTCATTACTATTCTCTGAGTTACTATTCACGAGTTACTATTCACTCTAGTATTGTTCATATTTGGGTACAATATTATTCCATGAGGAGATGTGCTAATTTTTCAGACCGTTGGTTGAATTTATATTAGTAAATCAATATGGATCATTGGTTTAAAGTTTTAATAGTGAATCAGTATGGATCGCTGGTTTAAAGTTTTAATAGTGAATCAGTATGGATCGCTGGTTTAAAGTTTTAATAGTGAATCAGTATGGATCGTTGCTTTAAGTTTTAATCTGGACCGTCCGTTTAAAAGTAAATCAATCTGGACCGTTCAGGTATTAGTTACTATTCAATCCATTCTTCTATAAATAGAAGCTCATTCCTTCATTATTTCTTACGAATTCACTGAAACTCTAGAGAGAGAAATTATAGAGAGAAAGAAGAAGAGTATTCTGCTACTTCACTACTTCTATATCCAGTTTCTTTTACGGTAAGGGGTGTTATTCTTTCTTATTCATGAAGAGAACTTCTGTTATTCCATTCTTTATTATTCTATTGGAATAACCCGGTAAAAGTGGCATACCCTATACATAACTGTATACGCGGCATACCCTATACTTGGTGAAATCCTTATGTTATTCCATTCTTATTTATTCTGTTGGAATAACTTTGATATATGCATGACATACCCATACTTGGTGAAATCCTTATGTTATTCCATTCTTTATTATTCTTTGGAATAACTCAGTATGCTGCTGATTTACCCTATACTTGGTGGAATGACCAGATATGCGGTTTACCCAATACTTGGTGATCTTCTTCTCTGTTATTCCATTCTTTATTATTATGTTGAATAACTTTATTTATGCTAAGTACCGCATACTTGGTGAAATTCTTTTATTATTCCGTTCTTTATTATTCTGTTTAATATCCTGCTTGTGTAATTTCACCGACACGGTTCCATATTTATTATTCCGCATTTATTATTCTCGCTGGGAATAACATATTTCAGTCTTGTCTCTATCGCATGCATAGTGAATCCTTCTGTTATTCCATTCTTAATTATTCTGTTGGAACAACCTATCAATATGGATTGCCACATGCAAGGTGAATGATCCTTTCTATTCATTCCTTATTGAATTGTGGAAATGATCTCAGATACGTGGATTACTGCGTACATGGCGGGAAAAATCCATTTGCGCTTTCATATATTCTTTATTATACTCAGTTGGTTAAAGTTTTGACTTCGATACTCCATGAAATTAGTGGAATATCCTTGATATTTGCGCTTCATCCAGTATCTTTTCATGGAAATATTCTTCTGAGAATTCTTGACTTTTACTTTACAAAGAAGTATCATGTTGACAATTTGGATATTATTAGTTCCTGGATAAATTAATTCTTGAACTTGTTTTATTGAATTCCTATAACATTGTCATCATCCTCATGTTTATATTATGTTGAAAGTCATCTTTGGCTTACGTGCATAGATGGACTTAGTATGATTATGACCAGGGATCATTCGGTATAATCATGAACTGTGATGTTATAAGTGATGTGGTAAAAGTCCTCAGTGGCCTGTAATGCATTGATGGACAGTTTTTGGTATGATTATGACCAGGGATTATTCGGTATAGTCATGACCGTGGATGATTTAATGAATATCCTTGGCTCGTAGTACAGGGATGATTAGAAGATGTGGTTTATTTATTAAGCTGAGTCTCAGCGATAAAAGTTGATGAAAACATTTTTAAATCATAGAAGATAGTAGGTTTTATTCTCTACTTGACTCTTCTAATGGATTGCTTATTCCGCTGCAGTTAAACTTGATGTCTATTGTATTTTATCAGTTTAACATTGTTGAAGACTATTGATAATTTATTCTGCATTATCTTAGTCATAATATTTCTTACTGGGCTAGTTGAGCTCACCCTTTCTTTCACTGTTCTCTTCAGGAAATGAGAATATAGCTGGGACGAGTCGAGGAAAGGAGTGACGGTCCAGAAGATAGCATTAGTAGTCCTCACTATTTTGTTAAATAATGTGACAATAAATGTAATGAGGACTCCTTTGAGTATGGATATTGTCTAGATGACAATATTCCTATTAGAACTCTCAGTTCATGTATTGTTGTATGTTACACGACAGTTGTATAATTAAGTTTGTATTTATATTTTGTACCATGTATCTGGTGACTCAAGATGGGTGATGTATACCTAATTTTGGGGGCGCCACGGTTGGTATCAAAGCTTAGGATATGATCCTGGTGAGATGTGAGATAAGAACTAGGAGGGAGAGAGATGGGAAATTCTTCGCTAGTATGACCTACCTAAGTTTATTTGGTATTTAATTGGTCGGTCAGAGTATAGGGATAATATGTGATATGTTACTTAACCCTTGTTTTGTGGCAGTATTTAAAAATGGCATCCGAAAATGTTGAGATCATCCATGAAGCACATGAGACCGTTGAGTCACCAACGATCAATACCCAAAATAATGTGCAACAGGAAGACAATAGTCGTCAGGTAAATTATAACACCAATCAGATGATGAACGATGAGATGTTCAGAGGCTTTATGCAATTCATGCAACATCAGGTGATAGAGATTCCTGTTCAAAATGCAGGTGGAAATAATGGCAACCCACAGATGGTCACCGCTAGCGGGGAGCCGGGACCGCGGAGTTTTTGGGAAAGCCGAACCACTTAAGGCGAGAGACATGGTTAAAGCAGATCACCAAGATATTTGATGTCTTGGGATGCTCCAGGAGCAAAAGGTTCCTTTGCCACCTTTATGTTGTGTGAAGAAGCAGACATCGGTGGGAATCATGAAACGCACTCACTGACGACGACACTCAAGATTTCTTGGGAGAAGTTCCAAGAGCTGTTCAACGACAAGTACTTTCCCGAATGTATTCGTCACATGAAAGAGGTGGAGTTTATCAAGTTAGAGCAAAACAATATGAACGTGTCGTAATAAGAGGCTAAATTTGCGGAGTTATCTCGGTTTGCATCCCTTTTGGTTGATAATGAGGAGCGAATGACGCGAATGTTTCTAAGAGGTTTGAAACCCGATATACGTCAATACCTCATTTCTCATAAACTTTGTTTGTATTCAGATGTTGTGAATAGGGCTCTGTTATTGGAGCACGATAATGAGTCAACACAACCAAAAGGTAACGACCAACAACACGATAATAATCGTACCAGTGGCAACGACCATCGGAACAACGATAACCATCGTGGGGGAAATTATCATGCCAAGAATGGTAACCATTTCGGTGGTAATCATGGCCAAGATAATAGGAGTGGAAATTTCAAGAAGAGAAGGTTCAACAATGACGTGAAGACGTCGGCACCAGCACCTGTTTCAAAAGATGGAGAACGACCGCCGATCGTATGTTTTAAATGTGAAGGGGAGGGACACATCAGTCCAAACTGTGCGATGTCATCCAAAGAATATTATAATTGTGGAAGAGAAGGTCAACTATCACGATTTTGTCGTGCACCAAAGTCAAGTCCAGCTGGAATGGTGGCACCAAAGCCGGATATGGACAAAACAAAGTCGGTAGTTTCAGGAAAAGCGTTTTTCGTGACTCCTTAAAAAGCGAGTAATCCGAACGAAGTTAGTATGGGGTAGTTAAATTTTTGCAAAGTCTATGCCTTATTAGATACCGGTTCTACCCATTATTTTATCTCGCTTGCTTGCGTTCAAGGTTTAAATTTGACTCCGGAGAAATTAGACTTTGATTTATCTATTGAAACTCCGTTAGGAGAAACCATGATTACATGTGTTATCCAAGTCTTGGATGAGGGTCACAGTTTTGAATGATATTTCTATGGTTAATAAATTTCCTAACGTATTCTTGAAGACTTCTTAAACTACCCCCGGAGTATGAAATCGAATTTTGTATTGACCCCAGTACAAAACCCATTTCTAAAAACCTCAAATATTTCTTCAACTAAAATGAACGTATCATGCGCTAAAGACATTGGCTCGAGCTGTTGAAGATTACGAACGTACCATTCAATATCATTGTGGAAGAGCGAACGTGGTAGCTGACGCGTTGATATTGTCAAAAAAGACGTCCGATCCAATAAAGTCAAAATAGATGAAATGGATTTTTGCTTTTTGGACAACAATTGGGAGAATCCAACATCGAATTCGAATTACCCTGTGCAGAGCGATCAACCCCAATTCGATATGGATCGGAGAATAATGATTCAAATCATGGATCAGGCATGTGACGAAGCACTTAAGGGTGGAATGTACCCTATAGTAAAGTCAAATCCGGTAGTTTAAGTGAGAGCGTTTGTCAAGAAACCCGAACGAAGTTATTACGGGTAAAGTTAATTATAAACTCTTGCAAAGTCCATATCTTATTCGATACTAGTTTTACCCACTCTTGTATTTCACCTAGTTGTGTTCAACGTTTAAATTTGACTCATGAGAAGTTAGACTTTGACTTATTGGTTGAAACTTCGTTAGGAGAAACTTTCGTTACCTCCATTGTTTATAAATCTTGTTTCAAATCGACACTTTTACGTTACCTGTCGATCTTATCTCTTTGAAAATAATTGCCTTTGATGTGATTTTAGGAATCGATTGATTAACTACTCATCATGTTTATATTTTTTTTGAAAGTCATCTGTGGCTCTGTAGTATGCATATGGACTTGGTATGATTATGACTAGGGATTATTCGGTGTAATCATGACCGTAATGTTATAAATGATGTGGTAAAAGTCATCTTTGGCCCGTAGTGCATAGATGGACTTGTTATGATTATGACCAGGGATTATTCGGTATAATCATGATCGTAATTGAAAACACGAATATCCTTGGCCGTGTAGTGCATGGATAATTCGTGGTCGTGATACTATTAAGTCGAAGTCTCAAAGATTATTGGTTTTATACAACAGTATATCTTTGGCCTGTAGTGCAAAGATGAACTGTTGATTATTGGTTATACAGTTGGCCTATAGTATAAAGATGAATGGTTAATGAATATCTTTGACCGTATTGCAAAGATGAATTTAATGTTTTCAACGATAAAGGTATTCAAGGTATCCTCACCTCTTCGTCATACCAGTATCGCATCGTAAATTTTGAGGGCAAAATTTCATAAGGAGGGGAGATTGTGAGACCCCAGATTTTTACGAATAAAGATTTAAATTTCTCGAAATATTTTTTTATTATGGTGTGGATTTGAGATAATGTTATAGTTGTGGGTAGTATTTATAAATTTTGCAAAGTATGCAAGTTGTTATATTATATTCGATTTGTCGGAGAATATTCTTTGTGTCGGGGAATATTCGTATTTACTACGAGACAATCATTAGTGGACCTCATGACGGAATTATTTTCTGATTGAGAAAACGACAAAATATTTTATAAAAAATAACGGCGGAGTAAGTGTTATCGTTAAAACCGCTGAACTACCCTTAGTAAAAAGTATAAGAATAATACTGCGTGGTTGCATAAGAGAGCACACCAGTTATTGATTATTGATGCTTACGTGAGAAGTCACTCGCTTATACTCAATTATTGCTACATTAATTGTTGCATCATATCTCTCTATATTATTGATTCGATTATTATCACAAATGTCATCTCGCATAATATGTTATATTATTAAATCAATAATTGAGACGACAAAAGTTATTCATATTATTAAATTTCAATATTTACAATGTCTAGAAGTTCATCAAGGAGAGGTTTGGTCACCTAATTGCGGCCAATAGGAGAAATCCTTATTGAAAAGCCCCTCTTTCCCGGAAACAACCTCGTTTGTTAAATATTGTGAGTTATAATATTAATGATGAATAAGCTCGTGTTGATTAAAGGTGAAATTTGATAGTTTTATTGTGTTGGGATTATTTGGGTTAGTAGAAATCGACATCTACTCTGATGATAATTGATGTCTAGAGGTTATATTGTTCAATCGGGTATTCGGGATACTTTTCGTGTCGGAGTACTATTCATGAGTTACTATTCATGAATTACTATTCACGAGTTACTATTCACAGTTACTATTCATGAGTTACTATTCACGATTCACGAGTTACTATTCACGAGTTACTATTCATGAGTTACTATTCATGAGTTACTATTCACGATTACTATTTCTCTAGTATTGTGCATTCTAGTATTTGGGTACAATATTATTCCATGAGGAGATGTGCTAATTTTTCGAATAGTTGGTTGAATTTATATTAGTAAATCAATATGGATCGTTGGTTTAAAGTTTTAATAGTGAATCAAGATGGATCATTGGTTTAAAGTTTTAATAGTGAATCGATGGATCGTTGTTTTAAAGTTTTAATAGTGAATCAGTATGGACCGTTGCTTTAAGTTTTAATCTGGACCGTCCGTTTAAAAGTAAATCAATCTGGACCGTTTAGGTATTAGTTACTATTCAATCCATTCTTCTACAAATAGAAGCTCATTCCTTCATTATTTCCTACGAATTCATTGAAACTCTAGAGATAGAAATTATAGAGAGAAAGAAGAAGAGTATTCTGCTACTTCACTACTTCTATATCCAGTTTCTTTTACGATAAGGGGTGTTATTCTTTCTTATTCATGAAGAGAACTTCTGTTATTCCATTCTTTATTATTCTATTGAAATAACCTGTAAAAGTGGCATACCCTATACATAACATGTATACGCAGCATACCCTATACTTGGTGAAATCCTTATGTTATTCCATTCTTATTTATTCTGTTGGAATAACCTGTATATGCGGCATACCCTATATTTTGTGAAATCCTTATGTTATTCCATTCTTTATTATTCATTGAATAACTTTGTATGCGCGGCTTACCCTATACTTGGTGGAATGACTCAGATATGCTGCGGTTTACCCAATACTTGGTGATCTTCTTCTGTTATTCCATTCTTTATTATGTTGGAATAACCTGTTTATACGAAGTACCGCATACTTGGTGAAATTCTTTTATTATTCCGTTCTTTATTATTCTATCGGAATATCCTGTCGGTGTGAATTTCACCTGACCTGGTTCCATATTTATTATTTCGCATTTATTATTCTGTTGGGAATAACATGTATGTGCGGTCTCTATCGCATGCATGGTGAATCCTTCTGTTATTCCATTCTTTATTATTTTGTTGGAATAATGTGTCTATGTGGATTGCCAAATGCATGATGAATGTTCCTTTGTATTCATTCCTTATTGAATTGTGGAAATGATCTGTATACGTGGATTACCTTATGGCGGGTGAAAATCCATTTGCAGTTTCATATATTCTTTATTATACTCAGTTGGTTAAAGTTTTGACTTCGATACTCCATGAAATTAGTGGAATATCCTTGATATTTGCGCTTCACCTAGTATTTTCATGGAAATATTCTTCTGAGAATTCTTGACTTTTACTTTACAAAGAAGTATCATGTTGACAATTTGGATATTATTAGTTCCTGGATAAATTAATTCTTGAACTTGTTTTATTGAATTCCTATAACATTTTCATCATCCTCATGTTTATATTATGTTGAAAGTCATCTTTGGCTTACGTACATAGATGGACTTAGTATGATTATGACCAGGGATCATTCGGTATAATCATGAACCGTGATGTTATAAGTGATGTGGTAAAAGTCCTCGATTGGCTCATAATGCATTGATGGACGCTTTTTGGTATGATTATGACCGTGGATTATTCAAGATAGTCATGACCGTGGATGATTTAATGAATATCCTTGGCTCGTAGTACAGGGATGATTAGAAGATGTGGTGCTGAGTCTCGGCGATAAAAGTTGATGAAAACATTTTTAAATCATAGAAGATAATAGGTTTTATTCTCTACTTGACTCTTCTAATGGATTGCTTATTCCTACCGCAGCTTAAACTTGATGTCTATTGTATTTTATCGCTTTAACATTGTTGAAGACTATTGATAATTTATTCTCGCATTATCTTAGTCATAATATTTCTTACTGGGCTAGTTGAGCTCACCCTTTCTTTCACTGTTCTCTTCAGGAAATGAGAATATAGCTGGGACGAGTCGAGGAAAGGAGTGATGATCCGAAGATAGCATTAGTAGTCCTCACTATTTTGTTAAATAGTGTGACAATAAATGTAATGAGGACTCCTTTTGAGTATGGATATTGTCTAGATGACAATATTCCTATTAGAACTCTCGGTCATGTATTGTCGTATGTTACACGATAATTGTATAATTAAGTTTGTATTTGTATTTTATACCATGTATCCAAGCGACTCAAGATGGGTGATGTATACCTAATTTTGGGGGTGTCACATAATCGACGTATTCTGTTATTATGAATATCAGTAATAGATATGCATGTATATGATGTTCTGTTAATTGAGTATATGATATTCTGTAATCGACGTATTCTGGTATTATGAATATCTGTAATAGATATACATGTATATGATGTTCTGTTAATTGTCTCTTATATGGTGTAATAACAGTATACAACTTATGTTCAAATTGGATTAGAATTATGCAGATTCAGTTCAATATGATTAATTGAAACTGGACATATATGATATGTACAGGGTGTATTGTTATTATGACTGTTTTGGTAGAGTAAATATATGATTCTAAAACTGTTTTAGAGATTCGTATGGAAAAGTTCTGCAATACAGATTGTAGGTTGAAAATTTTTCGGGGGGTTGCCCAGACCGCTTTTTGGACCACCCACTTAGGGGGGACCCCTTGGACCCCGTCATAGCGCTTGGATGGTCGCGACCCCAATATGTTATGTATAGTTTTCTTTAATTATATATAAACTATTATGTGCTTATTGTGATATGCATGGTGAACAGTTAAGGCCTTTTGACCCAAAGGTAAGTGGTTTTTGGTTTTGAAATACGGCTTGCATGTCGTGCCTTTCTATAAATTCTAATGTAATATTCTCTTCTCATCTAAATTCCCTCGAATGTAACTCGAGGATTCTTTATGTCATGTAATAATTTGTAATCGATGAAGACATCAAGATGGAGAACACGATGGAAAGATGATGATGGAGAGGAGGCACATGCTTGAGGAAGATCCAAGGAAGCTATTTATTTTAAGATCTTTTACCACCTTAGATTGACCTTCAATCTTTCATTAGCTTGAAAAGATTGATAGAGGATTGGGCCACAACTGTGGCATATTTATTTTTCATTTTATTTATGCTTGTATGCGATATGATATGATAAATAATGTGCATGCTTAATAAGATTAAAATTGGTGAGATCTATATTTATCTATAAAATCCCTCATTAAATTATTAAGTCTAAATCAGATGCCTTCCAATGAATAACACTCATCAAGACCTTAATCAATAGATGTAGGTTTGCCAAAGCAAAGTACCCTATTTATCTAGGTAAGATGCGATAGGATAATTGTGATATCCAAACTGTTAAAATCATTGGGCCCGACTTAACTAAGTTATCTCAATAGTATTGTGGACGTAGAGGCATAAAGTTTGGTAGGTACCATTAGATGGACTAGAAACAAATATTGTTTACCAAACTATCCAAGAGTTATATATGATATAATTGACAAAAATGGTTGTCTACCTAAATAATTATGTTTTAAGAGATTAGCCAAAGCTAACTTAAGTCATAATGAAATATGGATCTTGCCTCACTAGAAAGATTTTATAGAAAAATGCTTTCCAAATTAATGGTGAGGGCTATTAATTTGAATAAAATAGTGGGAGGTATATTTTGAATGTACTGTTATCAATTACATAATATCAACTCTGCAATTTGACTTATTATTTTTTGGCACTTATAAATTGTAGATATCAAAGGCAAACAACAACAATACAAGTAGTCTTTCACTACGATCAGTCCTTGAGAAGGACTAGCTGAGTGGAATTAATTTCCTTGACTGGCATAGGAACTTAAGGATTGTCCTCAAACAAGAGTGTAAGCTATATGTCATTGAAAAGCCCATTCACATGTAACGGTAATCTTTGCCTGACGTGCGAGAGCAAGATGCTTACAAGAAGCATCAAGATGATGCTTTGGATGTGAGTTGTCTCATGCTAGCAACCATGAACGCTGAGCTTCAGAAGCAACATGAGTTGATGGATGCTTATGAGATGATCGAGCATCTTAAGAAATTGTTCGAAGGGCATGCTCGATAGGAAAGGTATGATACAAGCAAGGCGTTGTATCATTGCAAGATGGGTGAACGTGATCTAGTTGGTCCACATATGCTAAAAATGATTGGGTATATTGAGTACCTTGATAGGTTGGGTTTTCCAATCACTTCGGAAGCCCAAACTGATATTGTTTTGCAATCCCTGAACAACATCTACTCTCAATTTGTCATGAATTATCTTAAGAATGAAATTGCAAAACCCTTTACTGAGTTGTTGAGCATGTTAAGAACTGCTGAGAACAACATGAAAAAAGGCAGGACCTGCTCCCATAATGATGGTGCAAAAGGGGAATGCTAAAGGAAATTAGAGTTCGTGCCCTAGAGGACAATTATTTGATATAATTGCTTAACATTTTGATACTATTTTTGATTGAATAAATGAATAATTTTATTATGGTTTTATTTACTGCATTATATAAATGTTAACATAATAAAATTCTCTAGAATAGTGAAACAAATTATATAGTTTCAAGTATGTGACTTGAACATGAGATTATATAATTACAATTAGTATCATTGTTCTTAAATGTCCCTAGTCGAGTATCATTGTTGATAGGATAATAATGATGCATTGAGACTAGTATGTGGATTGACTGATGACCAAGTCTCATTGGTCATAAATATATGAGATATTAAGTCAATGCATAGGTACATGTTGAAAACGATGTCTTGGATGGACCCATAGTGAGAATTCTATATGGAGCATTATGCGAAAGTGTCATTAGCAATTCTCATAGTGACAATGATGTAATGGTCCTCCGACATGAAATCACTATATTACTACACGAGAATTTATGTACTTTGATATCATCAAATGTCACCTTTAATAGAATTGGACTATAAAGGTGATTATTGGGTACATCATGAATCGTGTGAGGAATATGAGTGATCTAGATGGAATTTAACCTTCCTATATATTAGGGGTGATATCCATAGGCCTCTTGATTGAGTAGGACTATGAAATACATGACCATGCTCAAATAATGATTTGCTTCATATAGTCTACTCATTGATCAAGAAAACTCAGATTAAATTATGAAGAGTATGACACATTCCAGGACTCGAGTTTAATCTAGGATATTAGGGTTAAAAGGATTAAATTACATTGAAACATTGGTCACGAAAAGGTTGCATCGAATCATCGATCTTATTATTACTTGGGTAGCGATGATGCATTACTAGATGTAAACTCATTTATAATTTTATAATATGGTTTTAAAATTATTGCCAGCGTAATAATAACCTATATAGAGTCACACACAAACAACGTTATTAAAAGGGAATTAATTTAAATTGTAAAGATTTAAATATATCAATATGATTGATAGTATTTAAATCACAAATTTAAATTAAAAGGATGATTTGTATATGTATATATATATATATATATATATATATTAATTAAGTAAGACTTAATTAAGATATAATATATATATATATATAAATTCGCATTTTATTTTAATTAGATTAGGGTTTTGATTAATTTTGATTTATTGCTATATATATAATATATCAGCGTCTTTGGAAATTTGATCATGACCATAACCCTAGTCGCTCTTAGAGAGAGACTAGAGAAAATTTTTGAAAATCCTAATCCTTGGTGGCTAGTACTGTGAATTCTCTTCACTTCTGAGATCGATGCGACGATTAACGGAGGCGTTAAATGTGTGGATCTCGTGTAAAGCGCGGTTCTAATTGGATTGCGTATAGGATTCAAAGCCGTTTCAAAAAATCTTTCATAATCGGTATATTATCTAAACCATTGAATTAATTATTTTCGCATGGATCCTGTTTAGGGTTTTGAATTTGTTTTAAATTGTTCTATTTCCGCTGTGCGTTTCTATGTCGAAACCCTTCACTACCTGCACGCAAACGAGGTATGAAGTTACATCTTAAAACTTCCTTATTTCCTATTGATGAAGAGCAAAGGGTTTTGATATTGATCTGCATTTAATGTAGGTCCCCGGCTTTACATAGCCTCGAGAGAACTGGTTCAGCATCCACTCTATGTATCAGGCTTTGAACGATGACTATAGAGCGATTATACATGGCTGGGGATTTGGGATGTTCTTTTCCATTCTTCCCTGTCGTTGTCCCTGGGGTTACCTCATGGCATTGTCGTATGTTGGTTTCACCAGACTTCGATCCTCCATTGTTGGGCGTGAGGTGATGATGACATCGATGGATTGGTGGTTTATCACAGGTACGGAGTTTGGAGGGGATCCACTGCCTTGCACGTCGGATATTACCCCTACTACCGTCAGATCCTTGTTGGGAGTTCTGACGGAGGCGCTCAAGGGAAAGACTGTTCGTATAGGTCATTTGAGCATAGATGCTATGAGTGGGCTATTGAGTGAGCCTATACCAGATGATGTGAGATTTAGGGATCGCATTCTTCGGTGATTGTTCCCGATGATAATTAGGGGATGCTTCATAGCAAATAACTCTTCTACGGTGTACTTCGCTTTGATCAGCGCCACTCGACACATGGACCGTATAGGAGACTATGATTGGGGTTCCTATAACTTTGCCTACTTCCTCAGGGGAATGCGCATGCGATCACAGGGCTTGACCGAGGCTTGGTTAGATTCTACCTGTTTCTGTTGGTGAGTATTTCTCTTGTCTTTTCCCATGTACATGTGAAGAGTGTTAACTAACAGCAAATGTTTGCCTTTATGTTGGCAGTTTTGGGCCTATGAGAGGCTTTCATGCTTGTGTCCTGTGAGGGTGTTAGGTTTAGATACCTATCCACGAGGACGGAGATGGCATCATTCCATATTGGCGGAGGTTCTTGTTGCTGAGGGTTTCACTCATTGCCGCCTACAGCTGGAGTTGTTGACAGCGGATGTCATCACATGGGTTCCCTATCCTGGGGAGCACTTGAATGTTGGATTTGAGGATGGGTACCCGACTGGAGTTGAGTACGTTATTTCCACCCGCATGATTCCTCTGTTTACAGATTGAGGATGGGAGCTCTATTTAGGAGAGCGTGCTATCAAGAGCACTACAAGATAGATTCGTATGTCAATCTTGCCTACTTCCAGGTGTTATTGGCATGTTTCGCAGTCATCCGTCATTGATATCCTATTGTTAGGGGTGATGGTTTCACATTATCAGAGGGTCCCTGCACTCAGGATATGTTCCAGCATTGGTGGTTCCCTCGTACCATTGGAACTCAGACCCGAACCACACAGTTTATGGGGGATATGGTTCTAGGATCCATGATGTTGATGGATTGGCTAGCCTGTGTTAGAGATCTGACTCATGTGACACAGATTGACAGTTTGACCCAGCAGTTGGACCTGGCACATTTCTTTATCCAGAACTTGGGTAGAGATCCTTCAGAGGCACATACTTTTGATCCTTCTAGCTCTGGCACTGGCCCCTCAGGTGACACATATGGTTTTGCCGGTGCAAATCCTCCATTGTATAGGCATAACATCCCTGTAGATAAAGATCAGGTGACTCGGGAGGAGTTACATCAGTTGGACAGGATCGATAATGTAGACATCGACACCATTGACTTTTTCTGATGTATATTTCTCGTTATTTCTTTTGATAGGCCTCTGCTAGACAGTGGGTATCTTCGCCCCATTCTCGCTATATCTTTTGATAGGCCCCTGTTAGTTGTTGGGTAGCTTTGCCCCATTTCCCCGTATTTTAGTTGTATAGAGATGTATCAGATGATGATATACTTAGGAATGTATTTACAGTTTTTCATTCCCTATATCATATTGCAATCTATTTTATCATGCATGTTATTATGTTATGCATATGTATGTATGTCCAGAGATATTCAGCATTGACCCCTGGATGGTCTTATGACACGGCCTGTACAGATGTTTACTTCGATAGTTAGCCGTATTGATCATACCCCACCATTTTTGGTGGCATCTGGTATGCATTCATGGTATGATAGCATGTCACCATCAGACAGGGTGACAGTAGATCATTTGTTGTAGCATACTATAACCCTGTTGATGTTTCAGGATTCCAAAGGATTCGTGGAGAGTATGCTAGAGCATTAGGTACTGGAGAGATAGCTTTTTCGATTCGGGACCCAGGAGTTGACTCCTAATCTGGAGGAGTATGCACGGTTGATGATGCTTCCATTGGACAGACCTTGCGTGCACATGGCGATCGGAGACATGAGTAGGCAGTTTATGACCCTCACTGGCTTGAGGCGTAGAGTTGTACTGGATGAGATCACATCTAGCCACGTGATATCCCAGCATTTTCTGTTTGACAGATTTGGCTCTGAGGATAGTTATGCACGATATTCTGGGCATTTCACCACACAGAGGATCATTGGCGTTCAGCTAGAGTGGATGTACTGCTATTGTGCATATTGTCGCACATCTAAATGCCAGGATACATGGATGAGTTGGACATTGACGTCGTTATGACAGTGAGAGCTCTCAGGGAGGGTCATACCATCCTACCGATGATCATTGTAGAGACACTAAGGTCAGCTACATACGGCTGCACTTATCCGGTAGAAATGTTTATAGGTAGCTCGGTCATGTTGTATGTGTGGTTTACGTCACACTTGAGACCGATGGGCACATTCAGACGGCATGGGTATTTTTTCATCCATGATATAGCCATGTCATACTCCTTTCAGCCTGCGGAGTGCACAGACGTTACATCTTGGTTAGCTTTCTTGGTAGGGATTGGAGATCCATTTGCTATATTGCCGTGTACAGGGCTTAGTTCACCCTACAGCTTCATTACTCATGCTCCGAGCATGGATTATCTTCCTCTGCCTAGTTTGAGAGGGATGATCACCTACCACCCACTGGCCGTGATGTGTCAGTTTGACCAGTTTTAGGATTTCCACCCATTTGAGGGCGGTGAGTCGGTAACCCGCTTCACAATTTATCGCCAGAGGATAGATCCGGGTTGTATACTGTTGGGATCGGCGAGTAGGCTAAGTTTTCTGTCGATCATCCCAAGGTTATTCTACGAGTATTCAAAGATGGATGGAGATAGAAACTGCATCGACTATGATAGTATCCACAGTGCAGGATATTGATTCCGTCGATGAAGAGCCTATGGAGGAGGCTAACATTCCCATCGATGAGGATTTGACGGCTGGACTGCCAGCATTTGTAATGGATTCTCCCACCCCGAGTGCCACTGTTTTTCAGTATTCAGCACAACATTTGGAGCAGAGCCTACATCTAATGACCTATGAGAGAGATCAGGCTAGGGCCTCAATGTTGACAGCTCTTGATGGGAGAGACACTGCTCTATTGGAGAGGGATGAGGATAGATCAGCCAGGGATCCATTGATTATGGAGTGGGATACTGCCCTATTTGCAAGGGATGTGGCCATTGCAGACGCCATTTCCGATGAAATCCCATCGTCTGCATCCTTTAGCGATATGGCGCATACATCGATGACCATCATGCCACCATGCAGTTAGCCTCTGATTTGCTAGCTCGTGTAGATACCATTGGGCAGGAGCTTGCAGCTTTACCTCCTTCTTCAGAGAGGGATGCCATGTTAGATCTGATAGTCCGAATACACACAGATCCGTAGATAGCTTTGTATTTTCCTGCACAGACTTGCTTAGCCATTTTTTTATGTACAACACATATGTATATATCAAACAATATTATGTACGATAGGGAAATATATTTTTATTCACTTCCCTTTCAGTTGTGCCTTGATACTTTCTTGATATTTGCCTGTTTCTCCAAGACTTATGATCTTGATGCATTCTGAACATATCCTTGATGGGTGGATATTGAGACGTCGCAGGATTTCTCAGAACGGATCATTGATCTGTATGTATCCCTATAATATTTGGTGTCTTGGGACTGGTATATGTATGGAAAAGTGGAGAGGAGGGTGGTTTTATCCTCTCTGAGATTGACCGAACCACAGATGGTCGCCAGTACTTCTATTTGTGAGAAGCCTAGTTAATTCCATCTCTTATGGATTGGTGTAGCTCTTTGAGGTACAACCACAGCTTAGATGGTCACCGAGTCTTCTATTTATGAGAAGAAGTTGGGTAATTCCACCCCATTTGGTCTGAAACCGATGACATGTGGTGGATTGAAGTTTTATCCCAGTACCGTGTGACAAGTATTTTTGTTCTGGTAGGGGTTAGACTGAACCATAAATGGTTGCCTACGTACTCCTATTGAAGAGGAGATCAATTCTGCCTAGTTCAAACCTGGTGTAAGAGGTTCAACGCTGAATGTGGAAGGCAGATAGGTGTAAAAGCTTTATTGATGAAGAAGGGTGTAGAAGTGTTTTTGTGGTTTTTGTTTTTGTAGAGAATGGGCAAAAATGTTTTTGTTGTTTTTTGTTTATTGCGATCGGGTCATATAGAATATGGTTGCCCTCGTACTCCAGTGTATCGGGGAGATCAATTGACGACGTAGTTCTCCCTCGTGACAAATCGCAGACCAAAGAAGTGTGTGTGAATCATTTTTGCAGGCTATACTGCGGGGAAAGGAAAGTTTAATCCCATGATGGGGATAAACTGCAGGTGTGGAAAAAGTTTGATCCCGTCTTCAGGACAAACTGCAATCGTACGAAAGTTTAATCCCGTCTTCAGGATAAACTGCAGGTTTAAAAGGTTTAATCCAGTCTTCAGGATAACCGAAACTGTATGAAATGTTTGAACTGAGGTGAAACCAGGCTGCTGTTTTGAAGTGTATGTTTCCCTGAGGGGAAGAAGAGTATGTAGAAAGGGTTAGAAACCGGAATGATTGGTGATTTGATGAGCCAAAAACCAGGATGTTTGTTTGATGACAACTTCATACATAGTACCGTTTCACGGTGTCTGAGTTGATAAGCTGTGGAAATTCATCGCCATCCATTTCCTGTAGTCTGAGAGCGCCTCCTGTCAATACCTCCTTTACAACAAATGGGCCTTCCTAGTTAGGAGCTAATTTTCCCTTAGATTGATCTTGATTGTCAATGATTTTGTTCAAAACGAAGTCATGTTTTTTAAACTACCGTAGCAGGACTTTTCTATTGTAGGATCGTGCGATCCTTTGCTGATATAACTGACCATAGAAGATAGTCACGGTTCGCCTTTTGTCTATTAGAGACAATTAGCGATACCTGTCTTGTACCCATTGGTCTTCATCCAACTGGGCATCCATCAACACTCTTAGGGATTACATTTCGACCTCTATGGGGAGCACTGCTTCCATCCTATAGGCTAATGAGTAGGGGGTTCCCCCAGTGGTAGTACTCATTGAAGTTCTCAGAGCTAATAAAGTCGAGAAGAGAAGGTCAGAGCCATCCTTTTTGATTGGCGGACATTTTCTGCATGATCTTCTTGAGGTTTTTATTAGCCGCTTCAACAACACCATTCATCTTTGGACGGTAGATGACGGAGTTAAGGTGTTTGATGTAAAATTTGATGCATAACTGTAATACTCGAGAATTTCCACGTATTATTAAATAAATATATTAATGGAAAAAAAATTCTGTGAATATAATTGTTATTATTTGTGAATCGATTAATTCAATTGATTCGTGTTTAGATCAATGTGTATTAAGAATTGTAAGGTGGCCATGAGAATTGTGAAAAGCCATGTGTGGCATGGTGATGGGAAATACTAATAGTAATGTTAATCGGTGAAGAAATTATAAGATGAGCAATTAAGTAATATTAATTGTTAATTGTTGTTGTAGTATACTATTAGTTGATAATTGATGTGTGGTATATTAATTATTTAATAATAAGGATTAATTAATGATTATATTAATTAATTGATGATGGTTGTGGTAGAATATTGAATTTTTAGTAATTAACTAATAATGTGAGATTACTATTATTTGCAATATATTATAAAGATAAATAATGATCATGGGAATCCATAACTACATTAATCAATGGGTGGATTAATTAATATTGATGTTAAGGAAGTGCATGATTTATTTATTTAACAAATAAGTAAGTTAGTAATATAATAATATTATATTAACGGCTATGTGCATGTACAAATATACTATATAGTGCAGCGCGACGTTGTGTGGCAATATATTAAGTTATATGATCTATATTATATCAAGTGGTGATTAATCAAGTGAAGGAATAAAATTATTTATTTAACATAAATAAGTAAGATATTAATATAATAAGGTTATTATATGATTACATGCGTAGTAGAATTAATTATGGAACTACCCAGACAATAATACCTGACTGCATTATTTTATTGTGTATATTTAATGTACATGGACCATATGGTGTGAGGGTATAATTTATCCCTGAAATTCCCAATATGGTAACAATTGTACATTAATATTTCATTGTGGGAAATTAAATAGACCAAACCAAGCCTTGATGATATGAAATGCTAGGATTTTCTCCTTTGTCCCAAATTGAGAGTCCCATTTACTCTAAAATCTCATTCACGTGTGATAGCAAAAGGCTAGCCTATTTATTCTTCCAACTCTCTAGCTCATGATCATGGGGGAGTGGTGATCATGATGAGTTCCATCAACCAATCTAACAACTCCTTGTTAACCCCCATGCAATCCTTTAACACATGAGTTTGATTTAGGGGAGAATGTTATTGTCTAGATTTTTGATGTTCTATAAGTATGAGATATCCTTCAATTTTTCCAGGTGTTGAGAATTGCTAAATGAGAATTGAGAGCATTCAAGCATCCTTAGAGTTTAAGAGTTCAAGTAGTAACAAGTTCTTTCACATTACAAAGGTAAAATTCCATTACTAGCTTTCCAATTTCAGTTTCTGTAAAAATGGAGTCTTGAGTCATAAAATCCAAATTCTTGAATTCATGAAATTTTATGTTAATGAGCTTGAGTATTGGTTATAAAGTTGTTATATGACCATATAAACATGTTTAAACTGATACATGTTTTCTTGGAAATGAATTGGTGAATAATTTTTGAGGTTGGGCTAGCTTTACGCAAGCAGCTTCTCGCCTGCTTTGAACAGAACACTAGGCCTTGCTAGCTTAGAATTACACTAAAGCGATATAGTTCTTGTGGGTCCCTGTTTGTAGTTGACTGATCTGTTGCGAGTCGGATCCATATGGGCTAGTGGTTATGACTTAAGCTAGCATGTGAACACGTGTATGATGTATATATGGATATGTTAACCTAATGTGAGCATGTTTTCATAGACTTGCATGATTAATGGAGACATATGGTTTAAATGGAGATTTGAACCTTAAGTTTTGAAAACATACTATATAAAGATCATGTTCTACAAATTATGAACCTAGTGAGCTATACATGACTGATTTTGCACATAGATGCGCATGTTGTAGTATACATAGTCCCTTGAGCATGATCAAACTTTTTAAGCCTTATGTTAGAAATATTTTCAATAAGAAGCTTAGCCTAGTGAGCTAACATGCATGATTTCTACATGATTTATATTCTGACTTTGAAAGCATATGAGTATGACTTGGAAATGCATGAATAAACCTTTAGCTTGTGTTTATTTGATTAATAAGGAAACATGAGCATGTTGAACCTATTAGCAAGCTTTGAATGTGAATATTGTCAAGATACCATGAAGACTAGAATTTTAACTTTTGTGATCATATTTGATGACACTCTTAGACTCGCTCATGTAGCACAAACATATATATACCATGCTTGTGTAGCACATTTCAAGAAAAGCATGAACAAAGCCTATTTTTAACTAAAGCGGTGTTAGTTTCATATATGTATTATGAATATACACAAGCATGCCTAATATGAGTTTTATAACTATCTTGTATGTTTAGAAAGCAAGCATGCTAGACCTTGTGAGTTCATGACCTCGAATGGGCTTAAATGTTTGAAATGTTTAATTTAGAAGGGAACCTAGATTGACTTGAGGAGGATGAAAAGACCCTTAACATGACAAATAGATAAGGTATGACTGTTTTGGGCAAGACGGACATGAACCATAAGGCAGTAGTTGCATCTTGGCTTGGCCAGAGGATCTGAGTAGTCTACTGGCCTCCTAGGCTTAGCCATGGCCATAGCGCTGCTAATCTGAATCGAGATAATGAGTTCGACTTTTGGACAAGAATCACATGATTCCTATGATGCTAAATTTGATCTAAAACCTACTGATGTACATATAAATGTGTGATGCTTAGTTGATAAGTTGGTGTTCTTTTGAAATGGAAAGTCCATGAGTAGAGGAGGTCTTAACCTTGAGCATTCTTGATTTGTTTATAAAGTAACTAAGTATTTGATTCATGATGACTTATAAACTGATTTTGTACCATATGTGCATACTTGAATCATGCCAAGCTTGATTAAAGACTGTGTTAGCTAATTAACATCTTGAACATATAATGCGTTATAAATAGGATTCGAAAGTGTTGATTTATTAATGTGGATAAACTACGATTAAGGCAAGTTTCTCTAACCTTACTCAAATTTACATTGAGCAAGTATCCTAAACCCTTGCATTACTTTATTCGACGAATACCGTAGGCTTATCTCTTTGAATAAAAGTTATATTACTTTCTCGTTCAAATGAGCTAGTATGTTAAACCCTTGTGAAAACTATTATTCATGTTGCAATTGGTATTTTCCTTGAATATTGTGAAAGAGTCGATGCCATTCGATTCGGCTAGACTATATGCATGTTTCTGAAACTGTCCAAACCAATTAATTTGTGCGGAAATCTTAAAAACTAAGTTGAACAACAATTTTGGTAAGGGGAGTGTATGTCGTTGGAAACCCCAACACATGATTGAATATTATAGTGGTGTTATGCATAACGTATAGTATTATAGATTGATCATCTATAGTACTTGATATTTTTGGGTTGTCAGTTCAATATTGGTAACTCTAATGGAAGTTCAATAGTCCTTAGTGACTACTCAGTATAAACTGTTTATTAAATTGGATACCCTGATAGTCGTTGAATTCATATATATTTGTTGATTTATATTGAATTATCGTTCTTATTCAAAGAATTGTTGATATTTCTTACCCATGATGTTATTTTGATACTTTGAACTATCCTAGACATGACACTTCGATATTTCAAACCTTGTGATATATGTCCTACACCTTTGTTGTATATTACTTGCTGGATAATTTGTGCTCATCCTAGCTTATTTAAAACCTTTCAATTAAGGAGGAACATGGAGGTGTCTCTGGAACAGACAAGGGCAAGGGAAAGGCTACCAACTAGCTTGCTCCTTTATGTTTAAAAATTATTATGTTATGTTAAGACTATTTGCAGACTATGGTTAAACTTAAGTAGGATTATGTAATAGGTCTTTATTCGATACTATTATGTAATCTATTAAGTACTGTAGGTTGCGAGACTTGGAGGAATAATTATAATAAATCATTGTATATTATTCTAAAGTATATTTTCCGTTGTGTATGTGTTATTTTAGATATTATGGTAATACTTTGAGCACGTGATGAACCAAATTCAAGTGACCAAGTGGAGGTCTGAATTTGGGGGCGTCACATGTTGGTATCAAAGCTATAGTTATAAACCTTAGGAATGAGAGTCCTTAGATTATAACTTAAGAAAACATAGAAGTTAGGAAGGGGATAAAACTCATGTAAAGTTTTCCCTGAGAGACTTAGTATGTTATGAAATGTAACTTCATTCTACATGATGGAATTATGTTTATTTAACATTCTAATGGAGTTGTTGTTTGTGTTGTCTTATGTTGGTTATTATAGGATGACTGATATGGGAGGACCTAGCCGAGTGGTAGAGGAGGAGCCGCGTGATATCCACATAGTATTTGAGACACCCTTGATAGCAGAGCCTATTTCAGTAGTACTCCCTTTTAATGATGACGATGAGGAAGAAGTGGAGTCTGACCCTGAAGAGGAGCCTTTGGAGGAGGAGCCCGAGCCTGTGGAGGACTCCGACGAACCTACTTTTGAGGATCGGATGTTAGGAGAGTATGAGGAGCATATATTAGAGTTGGGATGTAGAGTAGAGGAGCTTGAGGCTGAGGCTAAGGAGAAGGAGTCTGCATTCCAAAAATTAAGGGACGAGGACCATCAGAGGCAACTAGTGATGCAAGAGATGGAAGTGGAGATTTCTCACTGTAAGAAAACAGGGTTCCAAATGTGAGCTTTGTTTCACCGAGTGGTGGCAAGGAATGTTGAGGTGGCAGGAAAACTAGAGGAATTATAGCAGAAGGTTTTGAGTGAGAAGGCGAAGAAGGAGGCTCTCCGACCTCAGTTAGAAATGGAGGTGATGGATATGATTCACTTCGAGGAGAAGTGGGAGGAGGCCAATGATAGGGCAGATGATCTAGAGGATGAGGTATGGTGTAAGAGGAGGAAGATGAACCAGATGGGCTATGCTCTTCGTACGACCATGGAGAGATTGATCGATGGGGTACATCACTACCCAGCTGAGCAAGGACAGACCCCGCATACACAAAATTAATATTAGAGCGTCGTTGAGCGTGGGATGTTAGATTGAGTTTAGAGGATGAAGACCAGTAGTGTAGTAGTTTTATCTTTGTGTTGTTAATATGTTGTTGTAATCTCAATCTTTTGTGTAAGATGTGAGATAGTGGTGAAACCCCCAAACATTTGAAAAGTGCTAGAGGGGTAGTAAGTTAGTATGTCCCCATCTTTTGTGATATTAGGGAATATGTGTTATCATTTATAGCAGTATGCTAGAAAAAAAAACATGTAATGTAACCCTTTGTCATATGAATATAAATGATCTTATTTCAGAAATGTGTTATAAACTTGTTGTTCTTTCTATTAAGAAATGTCTAAGTATTATAATTAGATAATAAAGTGAAAAACTTTTGTGATGCAGAGAATGCCGCCTAGATGTAAAATAACTGTCCCAGAAGAGTCCGTTAATGATGAGAGAGGTCCTATATATCTGATATAGAGACTGGTAGATTTATTGGGAGAAGCTCCGAGGGAAAGAAACGAACCTGTACCACCCGTTCCCCAAGCTGTCCCATTAACAACCTTCAAAGACTTTAAGAGTGTAGGACCCCTAGAGTTCACAAGAACCACTGACCCGATAGTTGCGCAAACCTGGATCAAGGAGATCGAGAAGGCCTTCACTATAGCTCGTGTGGGTGAAGACCAGAAGACAGTATTTGCCACATACATGATGAGGGGCGAAGCGAACTATTGGTGGGAAACTAATCAGCAGAGAGCGGGGGAAGGAACGATAACATGGGAGAGGTTCACTACGTTGTTCTTCGAGAATTATTTTCCAAAGAGTATGAAGATTAGGATGGAGGTAAATTTTCTAGAGTTGAAACAAGGTGATATGATGGTGGCGCAATACGCAGCTAAGTTCAATGAGCTAGTGCGGTTTGCAGAACACAAAGTTGTGGATGAGGAGAGGAAGGCAAGACATTTTGAGAAAGGGTTGAAGTCGTGGTTGTATAATAAGGTATCGGTCTTTCAGATTGATTCCTTTACAACGTTGTTGGGGAAGGAAATCATTGCGAAAGGTGGCATTGAGGCCTTAAGTCTATATCATAAGGAGAAGAAGAATAATAATGCTGGAAGTGAGCATCGTGGAGGGAGAAGTAGTGGAGGAAGTAACTCCAGAAAGAGGAAATAGGAGAATAACAACAACAGAAACAATAACCAAGGTGAAAGTCATCATGGAAACTTCAAGAAGAGGATCGAAGCTTGCAACAAATGTGGAAGAAGCCATCAGGGAGAATGCTGGAAAAGGAAAAGCACCTGCTATAACTGCGGCCAAGAGGGGCACATATTGCCAAACTGCCCAAGGCTGAAGAAGATCAGAAGATGTTTTGCTTGTGGATCGACAAAGCACCAGATAAAGAATTGCCCGACGAAAGGAAGCGATGGAGCTGACGGAAGCCAGGGAGGAGGAAGTAAGTTGATGATTGGTGGACCTGCGCAACCCAACCGATAGACCGCTTGAACCTTTAACATGACCGTCCAAGACGCCGTAGCTGCAAAGGATGTGGTGTCAGGTATAATTCCAATAAATAATATAAATGCATACGTATTATTTGATTCGGGAGCTACTTGTTCGTTCGTATCTGAAGAATTTGCTAGTAAACTTAGTATACCCTGAGAACGATTAGAAGATCCTTTGAACATAGAAGTTACGAATAAGGAAATAATCCCTATAGAATACGTGTATCAAAATTGTCGCACAAACATTAGAGATCATGAACTGAGCGTAGACTTGATTCCTATTAGATTAGGAGAATTTGATGCAATACTGGGAATGGATTGGTTATATAACTATGCAGCAGTAATTGATTGTCAGAACAAGTGTGTGAACCTTCAGACTCTGAGTAAGTCTAAGGTAGTGTTTTATGGTAGCTCATCGCTTAAGCAATCATATTGGGTTACGATGATGCAAGCCAATAAATTGTTAAAGAAAGGATGTGTAGGTTATTTAGCTTACGTGGTGGATACTCAGAAAAAGGGAGTAGAGATTAAAGATATACCCATAGTGACTGAATTTCAGGATGTATTTTCGGATGATCTGCCTAGCCTTCCACCAGAAAGAGAAATAGAATTCGTAATAAATTTAGCACCGGGAACGGCACCGATTTCGAAAGCTCCATATCGGATGGCGCCAGTAGAAATGAAGGAATTTATGATAAAACTTCAAGAGTTATTGGATAAAGGTTACCTAAGACCGAGTATGTCTCCTTGGGGAGCACCAATATTATTCATGAAGAAAAAGGACGGATCGATGAGGCTCTGTATCGATTATCGAGAATTGAATAGAGTAACGATGAAGAACAAATATCTGCTACCGAGGATAGACGATTTATTTGATCAACTGAAAGGAGCGAAGTGTTTCTCGAAGGTCGACTTGCGGATGGGATATCACCAACTGAAAGTGCAGGATGAGGACATACCAAAGACTGCGTTTAGAACCCGTTATGGACATTACGAGTTTTTGGTAATGTCATTCGGTTTAACTAATGCTCCGGCAGCATTCATGGACTTGATGAATCGAGTTTTCAAGCCATACTTGGATAAATTCGTGGTAGTTTTTATTGACAATATTTTGATCTACTCGAAGATGGAGGAAGAACACGCCGAATATTTGAAGATAGCTTTGGAGGCAGTACGAAGGGAGAAGATGTATACGAAGTTTTCAAAGTGTGAATTTTGGATGAAGAAGGTTCAATTCTTAGGCCACGTGGTGGATAAGAATGGAATCTCAGTAGACCCCGAGAAGGTCGAAGCTGTGAGTAAATGGGAACAACCGAGAACACCAACGGAGGTAAGAAGTTTCTTAGGGTTAGTTGGATACTATCAAAGATTCATCCATGATTTTTCTAAGATAGCGACCCCGTTAACTAATTTGATAAGGAAGACGATGAAATTTGTATGGACCGACAAATGCAAAGAGAGTTTTCAAGAGTTGAAGAAGAGATTAAGCGAGGCGCCTGTATTATCATTACCAGATGATACGGGAGGATTTGTGGTGTATAGTGATGCATCGTATAGAGGACTGGGTTGTGTGCTAATACAACACGGAAAGGTCATTGTGTGACGCCCCTAAAATAGGTCCAAACCACCCAACCTATTCTGAGTCGCAAAATACATGGTACAGAAACAACTACAACTTTATTAATACAATTGTCGTGCAAAATACGACAACACTTAAACTGTGAGTTAAAATACAAATATTGTCATCTAGACAATATCCACACTTAAAAAAGTCCTCATTATAATTATTGATACTTTATTTTACAAAAATGGTGAGGACTACTAAAACAACTTTCTAGAATTATCATTCCACACACGGACTAGAACTCGCTACATTCTCGCCTCCTGAGAAGAAAAATGGAACAAAAAGAAAAAGGGGTGAGATCAACTAGCCCAGTAAAGAATATTATAACTAAGATACTATAGAACAAACTATCGTTAGTCTTCAACAGGGAAAAATCTGATAAAATAAAATAGACAACAAATTTCAGATCAATATTCGCAGCGGAAATAATAATTCATAGATGAGTTACGTAGAGAATGAAATCTACTATAATCTATGAATTTAAAAGTCCATCATCAATATTTTATCCCTGGAACATCAATCAATTTTCATACATCAATCAATATTCAATCAATATTTTATCCCTGGAACATCAATCAATAAGTTTGGGTCTTACAACCTCCCCTCATTATGAAATTTCATCCTTAAAATTAATATACGTACCTGGTGTTTTGAAAAGGTGAGGATACCTCGCTTTCATTTCCGTTTCCAACTCCCAGGTCATTTCTTCAACTTAGCATATAGCTTGTTTTCATGAAACCTTTGGAGTACCAGCTTCAAATGGTGCTCATGATCTTCACGACTTTTAGAATATATGAGGATGTCATCAATAAAGACAACAACGAATTGATCCAAATATTCCTTGAATATCTGGTTCATCATATCCATGAAAGTCGCAAGAGCTTTAGTCAATCCAGAAGACATGACTAAGAATTCATAATGCCCGTAATGAGTTCTGAAGGCAGTCTTTGGAATATCCTCAGTTCTAATCTTCAGCTGATGATATCTAAAATGAAGATCGATCTTTGAAAAGAATTGTGCTACTTGCAACTGGTCAAACAGGTCATCAATGCGAGGTAGCGGATACCTATTCTTGATGGTGACATGGTTCAATTCCCGGTAGTCAATACAAAGTCGCATACTCATGTCTTTCTTCTTTACAAATAAAACATGAGCACCCCAAAGAGATGTACTAGGACGAATTAAACCGATGTCCAATAATTCCTGTAGTTGGACTTTTAACTCCTGAAGTTCAATAGGAGCCATTCGATATGGGGTTTTAGAAATGGGCTTTGTACCTGGTTCAAGATCAATAAAGAATTCAACTTCACGTTCTGGGGGTAGACCAGGAACTTCTTCAGGAAATACGTCAGGAAATTTACTAATAACAGGAATATTATTCAAATCCGACGTGTCTTTATTCAAATCAATAACATGGGCTAAGAAAGCTTGACATCTGTTTTTTAATAAACGAATAGCTTTATGACTTGATATGACAGTGATTGCTTTTAGTGGTTTAGTTGCTTGAATTCGTACAACAAGTTGGTTAGGAATTTGAAAACTAACAACCTTACGAAAACAATAAATTTTGGCATGATGAGTAGTTAACCAATCAATCCATAAAATCACATCAAAAGCAAGTATCATTAAAGAGATAAGGTCAACAGGTAATGCGATGGTGCCAACTTGGATCAAACAAGATTTATAAACAGTGGATCTAATGAAAGTTTCTCCTAACGGAGTCTCCACAGATAAATCAAAGTCTAATTTCTCTGGAGTTAAGTTTAAACGTTGAGCACAAGCAGGAGAGATAAATGAATGGGTAGCACCGGTATCTAGTAAGGTATAAACTTTGCAAGAATTTATGATTAGCTTACCCGTGATCACCTCGTTTGGGTTCCTCGTATTTTGACCAGTCACGACAAACGCTCTTCCAGGAACCGTTGACTTTGACTTTTCTAGGACAGCCTTTTGAGTCACCACCCCCGCTGGACTTGGTTTTGCTACCGTACAATCTCGAGTGGTATGTCCTTCCTTTCCCAATTATAACATACCTTGAACTGTTGTGGATAGTTTGGACTGATATGTCCCTCTTTCCGCATTTATAGCATACGACCGGTTGTCGTACTCCTCCCTTAGAACCAGTTGCTGCTGGTGTTGACATCTTCGCATTGTCATTGTTGAATCTCCTCTTTTTAAAATCTCCCCCGGACTCGCTTCTTCTATTTTCATGGCCATTATTACCACCAGAGTGGTTATCGCTTTTATCCGTATTTTTCTTTATCTGCTGGTTATCGTTGTTCTGATGACTGCTGTCACCGGTATGATCCTGGTTATGGTCCCTCGGTTGAACGTACTTTTTATCTCGCTCTAACAATTGAGCCCTGTTGACAACATCTGAATAAAGAGAAAAATTATGAGAAATGAGATATTGACATACGCCGGGTTTCTAACCTCTCAGAAATATCCGCGTCATACGTTCCTCATTCTCCACCAAATGAGGTGCAAACCTGGATAACTCTGCAAACTTCACCTCGTACTGGGACACCGTCATATTATTTTGTTCCAATCTAATAAACTCCACTTCCTTCATATGACGAATACTTTCAAGAAATTACTTGTCATTGAACAGTTTCTGAAACGTCTCCCAAGACATGTTGAGTCTTGGTGGATGGAGTACGCTTCACGATTCCCACCGATGTCTCGCTTCATTACGGAACATAAAGGTGGCGAATAGAACATTCTGTTCCTCTGTGCATCCCAAGACGTCGAATATCTTTGTAATTTGTTTGACCCATGTTTCTGTCTTAATCGGATCCGGCTTTCCCCAGAATTTTGGTGGTCCCAACTCTTTGAACTGCTTGGCTGTGACAAACCGTGTGTTGTTATCATTTCCACCTGTATTTTGTGCACGAGTCTCACTCGTCTGATTTTGCATGAACTGCAAAAAGCTTCTAAACATCCCGTCATTCATCATCTGCTCAGTGGTGTAGATCACAGGAGGAACATTGCTAGCTTGTTACACGTTCTCCTCGTTGGTGAGTAAAGGTGTCTCCACGGTCTCATTTACTCCATTGTTAACATTCTCAGTCGACATTCTCAAATACTGCCATAAAGCAAGGGTTAATTAAAGAAATCATCATATCATATAATATCCCTATATACTGACCAACCAACAAATAAGTTTAGGTAAGACACACTAGCGAAGGTTTTACTCGTCTCTCCCCTCCTAGTTATATTCCCCGATCTCCGCCAAAGATCATATCCCTAAGCTTTGATACCAACTGTGACGCCCAAAAAATAGGTCCAATCCACCCAACCTATTCTGAGTCGCCAAATACATGGTACAGAAACAACAACTTTATTAATACAATTGTCGTGCAAAATACGACAACAATTAAACTGTGAGTTAAAATACAAATATTGTCATCTAGATAATATCCACACTTAAATAAGTCCTCATTATAATTATTTATACTTTATTTTACAAAAATGGTGAGGACTACTAAAACAACTTTCTAGAACCATCATTCCACACACGGACTAGAACTCGCTACATTCTCGCCTCCTGAGAAGAAAAATGGAACAAAAAGAAAAAGGGGTGAGCTCAACTAGCTCAGTAAAGAATATTATGACTAAGATAATATAGAACAAACTATCCTTAGTCTTGAACATGAAAAAATCTGATAAAATACAATAGACAACAAATTTCAGATCAATATTTGCAGCGGAAATAATAATTCATAGATGAGTTACGTAGAGAATGAAATCTACTATAATCTATGAATTTAAAAGTCCATCATCAATATTTTATCCCTGGAACATCAATCAATATTCATCTTGAATCAAATATTCTTCCTTGCACTACAGGCCAAAGATATTCTTTAGTTGGTCATGTTCATCTCAACACCTGTTCATCTTTGCACTACGGGACAAAGATATTCATAAAAAAAAAATCAACCATCTTTGCACTACAGGCCAAAGATATTCTGTAATATCATCATTTAGGACTGAGGATGATGAGAAATATTTTAAAGAAAACGAATCCAGTGAAACAAAAGAACAAATATTAAGGATTCGTACTTTAAATAATCCGAGTTCAAAAATACTTCATAAATAATCATAGTGAAGTAAAATTCAAGAATAATCAAAACATGGATACAATCAAAGCTAGTATCCATAATAGTTATCTGGGACAAAAAAAAATTAGTTTTTTGTGAATAGTGTCGTATTCGTGAATAGTACCGTATATGTGAATAGTGTCGTATACGTGAATAGTAACTCTGACACTACAAGACAAGAATTTCACAAAAAAAATCTTACCAATATTCCGGCATAATGATATTAGAAGAAATAATATCATTTTAAAAAAAATAATATCCCTTACCTCGAAAAGACAATACTTCTAGCTGGAATACCGGATATAGTGCTGAAGAAAATTTTCACCGAATAGCAACACTCAAGGTATCAAAATACTCACAAGAATACGCTCGATAATATAGAGAGAGAAAACTTTAGTTTCTAGTGTGATTTTCAATTCTAACCTAAGCACTCTGTTTATAGGAAAATACTTAGAACACCGAAACAGAAAATTTAATAAAATAATAATATAATTAACAAAATTCAAGCCCACCTTAGACCAACTAAATTAAGCACATTTATATCACATGTAAGGCCAACATAATTGCAAAAAAAATGTTTTTCTCTAAAAAAATAATTAAAACTTCAAAAATCAATTATTCCGGAACCTCAGAACTTCAATAATTCATAATAAATAGCCCTTTAATCAGAAAAATTCGTACTTTATGTCTTTTCCATAGGAAATTCCATTCTATAAAACGTTGTAAGTTTAAGTTTTTCTAAATTCCAAACAGAAATTGATCGAAATCCACAAATGGGCGATTTTACAAGCTATAATCAAATTTCAGTCAAGAAATGGGCCCACAAACATGTTTAACATGTTTTAAACAATTTTTAGTGACAAAAAATACTCTTCCTCCTTATTTATTCATATATCCCACATTTATTGTAAAAATATCACCATTATTATATTATTAAAATATAATAATATATTTAAATGAATTATTTTATCGAAAAAGATAAAATATCAATTTTAAAAAATTATCACATTAAAAATTTTCTCCATCTATATCCACATAAAATGAATATTTTTCTTTTCATAATAATCAATAATTAATTATTCACAAATAATATTACAGAATCACAATACCGACAACCAGGCCGTTCCCAAGAAAGAGGGGGCTTTCCGATAAGGATTTCTCCTTACTGGCGCGCAATTAGGTGACCAAACCTCTCCTTAGACAGAACTTTCTAGACATTGACAATAATGTTATCTAATAATATTATTCAAATATTATGAATTATTGATCCGATAATGAAAATATCGTAGTGACAATTATTGAAACAACAATAATATAAAATATTAACGTAGCAATTATTGAATCAATAAAATAAAATCTTGAACAAAGAATTCATCGTAACAATTATTGAGTAGTGCCTTCTTTACGTAAGAATCAATAATTGGTGCAATACCGTAAAATCTATCGTGTTTTAACCATCGGTATTTTAACAAAGATAAATTCAGTAATAACTACAATCATATTTATAAACAACTTATACTTGTGATTTTCTTCATCCAATCGCTTTCCGTTATGGGGCCCACACAAGGCTACGCAGTCGTACGAATATTCCCCGATAGTAAGAATATTCCACGACCAAACGAATATTCTCCGATAAAAAATGAATATTTTATAACCATTTGCTTATTTGAAATATTTGTGCATTTTATCCATAACTAACCACATTAATCAAATCAACCCTTACTATTTCAAAATAATAAATAGAGGAAATTCAATTTCATTTAATAATAAGTTGGGGTCTTACACATTGCGTATGCGTCACGACAATTAAAGGATTAAAAAAAATGATACCCTACTCATGACTTAGAGTTAGCGGCAGTAGTTTTTGCGTTAAAGATATGGAGACAATATTTGTACAGGGAAAAATGTGAGATATATACGGACCACAAAAGTCTGAAATATATCTTCACATGGAAGGAGTTGAATATGCGTCAGAGAAGGTGGTTGGAATTGATCAAAGATTATGACTGTGAAATCTTTATCATCCGGGAAAGGCAAACGAGTCTTCTTAACGCTTTAAGGTGAAAGGAAGGGAGAAATTATTAAAATTAACGACTCAGGAAGGGTTAATAAGAGATATGGAGAAATTGAAAATAGAAGTGAAAGGACCTGAGAAGACTGAAGAAAAGTTATTTGTAATAGATGCTTGTCCGACATTGTTGGATAGAGTAAAGGAAGCCCAAGAAAGAGATAGAGAATGTTAGAAAATTAGGAGAAGGATCACGAAAAAAGAGGAAGAAAAATTTTGAATAGATAAAGATGGTATCTTAAGATTTGAAGGGAGAGTGTGGGTACCGGCAGTGGTCGAGTTAAGAGAGGAGATTTTGTACGAGGCTCATAATACGACGTATTCCATTCATCCGGGAGGCACAAAGATGTACTGGGACTTGAAGTAACATTTTTGGTGGCCAAATCTGAAACGAGAAATTGCGGAGTAAGTTAGTAGATGTCTTATGTGTCAGCGAGTCAAAGTAGAGCATCAGCGACAGACTGGTTTATTACAACCGTTGGAAATACCATAGTGGAAATGGGAGCATATCACGATGGATTTCGTGGTAGGACTTCCAGTAACGCAGAAAGGTTTTGATGCCATTTGGGTTATCATAGACCGACTTACGAAGACCGCACATTTTCTACCTATCAAGATCTGCTACAGTTTAAATTAATTAGCGAGTCTGTACGTAAATGAAATTGTTTCACGACATGGAGTGCCGGTATCAATTATTTCTGTTCGAGACCCGCGTTTCACGTCAAAATTTAGGAAACGTTTGCAAGAGAGGATGGGAACACAGTTACGGTTAAGTACTGCTTATCATCCTCAGACAGACGGACAAAGTGAGCGAACAATACAAACACTAGAGGACATGCTTAAGACTTGCGTGATGGACTTCAAGGGAAATTGGCATGACCATTTACCCTTAGTCGAATTTACGTATAATAATAGTTACCATGCGAGTATCAGCATGCCACCGTAGGAAGCTCTTTACGGAAGGAAGTGTAGAACACCTTTATGTTGGGACAAAGTCGGAGAGCGATGAATACTCAGAGCAGAGTTAGTACAACAAACCGCAGACGTGGTAAAAGTGATAAGGGCTAGACTCGTAGTAGCTCAAGATCGCCAGAAAAAGTACGCAGATTTGCATCGGCAAGATCGAAATTTTGAAGTCGGCAGTTTTATATTCTTGAAAATATCTCCATGGAAGGGAAAAATCCTTTTCGGCAAGAAAGGAAAACTGAGTCCAAGATTCATAGGATCGTTCGAGATACTGAAGCGAGTGGGCGAAGTAGCGTACAAAAGTTCACTACCACCTGAGTTGGAGCACATCCATAACGTGTTTCACATATCTGTGTTGCGTCCGTATAAGTCCGATTACAAACACGTAATTTCTTATGATCCTATTCAAGTGGAGAAGAATTTAGCATACGAAGAAATTCCTATCCAAATTTCGATAGGAAAGAGAAAACCTTAAGGAATAAAGTTATTTCTTCTATAAAAGTGCTTTGGCGTAACCACGATGTCGAGGATGCAACGTGGGAGTTAGAAGATATGATGATAATGGATTATCCCCATCTGTTTATGTAACCTTGAAGCAATTCTGGGACAGAATTTTTATAAAAGGGGGAGGATGTAATACCCAAGAATTTCCACGTATTATTAAATAAATATATTAATGGAAATAAAATTTTTGTGAATATAATTGTTATTATCTGTGAATCGATTAAATCAATTGATTCGTGTTTAGATCAATGTGTATTAAGAAATGTGAGGTGGGAATGAGAATTGTGAAAAGCCTTGTGTGGCATGGTGATGGGAAATACTAATAGTAATGTTAATCGGCGAAGAAATTATAAGATGAGCAATTAAGTAATATTAATTGTTAATTATTGTTGTAGTATACTATTAGTTGATAATTGATGTGTGGCATATTAATTATTTAATAATAAGGATTAATTAATGATTATATTAATTAATTGATGATGGTTGTGGTAGAATATTGAATTTTTAGTAATTAACTAATAATGTGTGATTACTATTATTTGCAATATATTATAAAGATAAATAATGATTATGGAAATCCATAACTACATTAATCAATGGGTGGATTAATTAATATTGATGTTAAGGAAGTGCATTATTTATTTATTTAACAAATAAGTAAGTTAGTAATATAATAATATTATATTAACGGTTATGTGCATGTACAACTATACTATATAGTGCAGTAAGACGTTGTGTGGCTATATATTAAATTATATGATCTATATTATATCAAGTGGTAATTAATCAAGTGAAGGAATAAATTTATTTATTTAACATAAATAAGTAAGATATTAATATAATAATGTTATTATATGATTACATGAGTAGTAGAATTAATTATGGAACTACCCGGACAATAATACCTGACTGCATTATTTTATTGCGTATATTTAATGTACATGGACCATATGGTGTGAGGGTATAATTTTTCCCTGAAATTCCCAATATGGTGACATTTGTACATTAAGATTTCATTGTGGGAAATTAAATAGACCAAACCAAACCTTGATGATATGAAATGCTAGGATTTTCTCCTTTGTCCCAAATTGAGAGTCTCATTTACTCTAAAATCTCATTCACGTGTGATAGCAAAAGGCTAGCCTATTTCTTCTTCTAACTCTCTAGCTCATGATCATGGGGGAGTGGTGATCATGATGAGTTCCAACAACCAATCTAACAACTCCTTGTTAACCCCATGCAATCCTTTAACACATGAGTTTGATTTAGGGGAGAATGTTATTGTCTAGAATTTTTATTTTCTATAAGTATGAGCTCTCCTTCCATTTTCCAAGTGTTGAGAATTGCTAATTGAGAATTGAGAGCATATAAACATCCTTAGAGTTTAAGAGTTCAAGTAGTAGCAAGTTCTTTCACATTACAAAGGTATAATTCCATTACTAGCTGTAACGCCCCGAAAAATCGAACCTTTGTAAATACTTTTAATAATGAATAAAATAATATTATTTATTATTATTACGTGTTGATAAGATGAATGTCATTCTATAACCTAGAAACGTCAGAACGTCGTAGTATTTTAACTACGTGAATGAATTAAAGTGTTTGAATTTCTAAGATGAAAATAAAAGTTTTCCAAGAAATTTTCTGAAAAATGTTATTCATCAATTTCTGCTCGGGAATTATTTTTGAACTTCCGAGAAATATGTAACATTATAATATCAAGGTGATATTGATTATGTAATGATAATCTAAGTATGGAAAACATAATATTTCGCATGGGGACCTAATTTGAGAACATTAGGTTTATTAAGCGTTAAGGAAAGAAAATATTAATCAAAGGATGTGTATGCATTGTAGGAGATAATGAACGTAAGTATAATACGACGTATTATACTATTAAGAATGGAGAATGAAATAACGTATATTATGAATAAATATACAAGCTAGCATACGAGAATTATACGTGGCGTATAGTTGTTAAGTTGTTTAATTAAAGGTAATGGACTTGTAGTATTGTTAGCTTAATGGTAAAAGTCCAATGGAAAGTGATATGCAAGCCCAAGTGTTTGTAAATCATGAGTCCAATCTAATGTAGTATAAGCCCAATGAATAAAGTATGATCCAATGGGCAAACCAAGTGTAAAGTTGGTAGTCTTAATGGGCAAGCTTTTTGTGTGGTGACCAAGTGTTGTGATGGCCAAGAAATAGAAGTAACTAGCAAGTTTACTTGGTTGCTAGGTTATTAATAGTAAGGAGGTGGAAGTTGAGGAGGTTAATAAGGAGGTGGGTTGGCCTAAAAGAATAATAAGCCCTAACTTTGTCAAGCCTATAAATAAAAAGTGGGATTTCATTATTTTGCTTGTTCAAATTTCATCCAACTCCTCTCAAGATAAGTAACTTATTGGTTAGAGAGAATAAGACACATAAACACTTATAAGTCATTCAACCTTTGCTAGATTTTCCAAAGTGAAGTGAAGTATTAGTCTTCAAGGGTAAGCCTCTTGTCTATTATATCTTTATCTCTACCATGATAGGATTGATAGAGAAGTTGGATGGTATACTAAGAACATGTAATAAGTCATTAATGAAGGGACTTAAGCCGAATAAGTTGAATAAGCAACTTGAACTCTAAATAAGTCAATAATCTTGTGAAGAACTTATCATATGTTTGTCATGTGATGTTAGTATGTTTAATATGGTATAGAAACATTGATTGGAGGACTTAAGTTCATAATAAGACATTAATCATGAGAAATTGTAGTCATAAGTTAAAGAAGTCATTGACTTATGAGAGTAAGTCAAAACCTACTTTGATAACAAGTTGGTGTAATAAGTAACTTGAAATTTTCATGTGTTGGTTAAAATCCATTTAGAACGATTAGTAATGAAGCTTTGTCGGAATTCACACGATTGGACGATTATCGTCGAATTCGTGAAATTCTCGGAATGAAAGTCGTATTTTGTGTTTGAAGTCGAAAACGTTGATTTTCGATGGAGACAAGTAATATTTGGCATTATAGAGTTGCGAACTCGAAAATGACCAAATTCCGACTTAGAATGAAGAAACGAGCGTTGAACGTTCACGAACGTTTATCGTTTTCGTTAAAAGTGAACTAAATGGTGAAATTTTAGCAAACGAAGTTAAATAGATAAAATTCATGCATGAACGCATAGAGTATGTAATTTGTGAACCGTAGGCTTTTGATCAAGCCAATTCGGACTTATACAAAAGAAGTTAAGCGTCCGGGAGTTTCGCCGAATTTGGAAAAGATGCAAATTTTCTAAGGCACAGAGTTTAGCCATTGCGCCAACCCAATGTTAAATGAGTTGCGCCACAAGGTCTTTGATAGGTTCTAAGCACACTTCTAACTCGCATCATGCAAATAAGAACCTATAGAAATAAGGACTCGCGTCGTAGCACCGAGTCTGGGACTTGACTACTGTTAACTCATGTACATGCAATGCAAGCTGCGAAGTAAGGGTGGTGGCCATGCACCAACCCTAAGAAGTGGACAGTAAAGAATGGTTATGAGTATAACTTGAACAGTAACTCAGTAATAATTAACTTAGGAACTTAATAAGATATTGTAAGGTACTTTTAAACCTTATGTATGATGATTAGAGTTAATAACCAATTGAATGTGAACGTAATGTGAATGATGTAATGAAAAGCCTAAACTATAATAACAGATCTAAGTCAAAATTTAGATTGAGATGAAGGGTAAGATATAATAATATACTTACTTGATTATATAAGACCTAATGTGGTATGTTATATGATCATGTGTTGTAAAGACTTAGAGACTTAAAGTTAATGCGTATGATAATCGATAAGTAGATCAAGGTAAGTATTCTAACCCTTGTTCCAGTTCAGTATGGACAAGCTTTGTAATTCATGTATTTTTTTGCATGAAGTCTTGAATGATGAAGTCAAAGCCAATTCTTTCGGCTAGACTTATATTATGATTCAGTCAAGCATGATTAATGTTTATCGAGCTATATTGGTGTGGTTTTTAATCGAAGACCGAGTATGCTAAAATTTTTTTTTTTGTTTAACGACAGGCACGTGAGGTTGCCACAACTTAAATGTACACACGTTTAATGAATGTAGTGTTGATCAACATAGAGTACTATAGGCTGATCACCTAGACATGCTCGTAAGTAATGTCGGACTTACGGACTTAGTGTCGGGATGTCCTTTTCAAAAGAACTTATGAAATGCTCAAGGTCTTGGACCAAAATTGATGTTTTACTGAATATTGTTGTTGTAAAACGTTTTAAATGAAAAGAAGTGCTATTTTGAATTATCAATAGTACTTCATAACTATTGTTCAGTTACTGAAGATATATAAGTTCTATGTTTCAAGCATGTTGTTTACTAGAATTGTAGTACTTACTGAGCTAGTCATGCTCACTCTTGCTTGAACCATATAAACACAGCTAAGATCGAACGGACCGAAGGCTCCGGCAAGGATAAGGGTAAGGCGAAGACGAACCCTTAGAGTTCTTATGTAATAGTCTAGATGCACGGTTTTAATATATTGAATATTATGACAAGAACGAATATATGGGTTATAATGAACCTGGGGAAATGTAATATTATTTTGAATATATAGAAGACATATCCGTTCTTTTGAGACTTTTCAATTGAATATATGTGTGAATGGTAGTACCGTGTAGCACCATCTGTCGGGTTGGAATATACCCAGATTTGGGTGCATCACAGGTTGGTATCGGAGCATTAGGTTATAAAACTTAAGGGGGGATTAAAAACCTTAAGTCACAATCTTAAGAGAAGTCAAAGAAGTACAAAAAAAAATAACGAAATGTATGTCAGTATTCGATGGGATGATAGAGGAAGAAGTGGAGATAATGTCCTTTAATCTAGTAGCTATAGCAGCGGAGATAACTCCTGGGGATCAATGATTTCTCTGTTTATGTCAGTATTGGATAAAAATATTCATTACTGTCAGGAGGTCAAGGAGCTGAAGGCAGAGCTCCAAACTATTATAGAGGACAAAACTGATGTCGAGTGCATTTGGGAGTAGGAGCATGATGAAAGGATTTTGACTAAGGACAAAGTCCACGAATTAAAGCATGAGGTCTTTGAGCTCAAGGAGGAGCTAAAGACCAAACAACAGAAGATAGGGAGAATGTCCTATATCCATAGGAGTTCTCACACGATTTCAATGACAGTAGGTAGTGGTTATCCGAAGAGTGGCGAGCGGATACCGGCATACCATCGGTACCGTGATATTATTACTTGGTCTTGCCAAGGCAGATTTTGAAAATGCCTTGAGGTAGATGTAGACTAGTAGTAGCTAGAGTAGTTTCAGTATGTAAATATTTTGTAGTTAGTAGTGACGTAAAGCCCTCTTTGTATAGTAAAGGGTAGTCTTTTGTAAATCCCACTTTTTGGAAAGCAATAGCGGGAAAGTAATGTAATCAGCTTAGGCTGTGTAATGTAACCGATGTAGTATTATACTACCAAGAATGCATATAAACCTTTTTATGAAACAATCAAGCAATGGATGTTAAAGTTATTATTTAATTTGGAATGATAACTAACTAATAAAGAAGGAAATAATATCGCGATGTATTATTTGTTGTATCAGTAAAAAGCCGTCAAGAAGAGTGCAACGAAACCAAGGTGCTAATGCGAATCAGCAAGAGGGAGGTCCAGTAAACCTCATGCAGGAATTTGTTAATTTAATAACAACCGCATTTAATAGAACAGGGGATAATATCCCCGTAAATCCAGGAGTAGCACGAGCTACGACCTTTAAGGATTTCAAGAGCGTGGGTCCGCCGGAGTTTAAAGGAACTACGGACCCTATTGAGGCCCAAACGTGGGTGAAGGAAATCGAAAAGGCATTTGTGATAGCAAATGTCGATGAGGCCCAGAAGGTTGCCTTTGCAACCTATATGATGAAGGGACATGCCAACTTTTGGTGGGAGGTCAATCAAGCCAGAGCGGATATAGGGAATGTAACGTGGGTGAGGTTCAAGGAGATATTCTTCGAGAACTACTTTCCCACAAGCATGTAGGGGAGAATGCAGATGAGGTTCCTTGATTTGAAACAAGGGGAAATGACGGTACCCCAATATGCCGCCAAGTTTAATGAACTGGCAAGGTTCGCTCCACACCAAGTGGACACCAAGGTAAGGAAGGCATGACTGTTTGAGCAGGGCTTGAAACCCTGGCTCTATAACCGTGTGTCTGTGTTCCAGAGCACTACTTTTGGGACCATTTTAGAGAAGGTGATAATCGCCGAAGGTGGTAGTGAGGCGTTGAGCCAGTACACAAAGAAAAGAAGAACAAGGGGAAGGTTGACGGGGGAGTCAAGATAGAAGGGGCTAGTGGCAGTAGTGAGAAGAGGAAGGTATTTAGCTCTGGGAATACCGGAGTGAAAAAAGGAGACCCAAAGAGAAGGATGGAGGCCTGCAAGACCTGTGGGAAGACTCATTTAGGAGTATGTCTCAAGGGGAATGTCGTAAGTTATAATTGTGGACAGGAGGGCATATTGCGCCTAACTGTCCCAGTTCGAAGAAGAATCATGGGTGCTTTATGTGTGGGTCAACTGACCACATGGTAAAGAGTTGCCCGAAGAAGGGGATGGACGAGAATCGGGGCACTAATAGCTGGAAGTTAGCTATTGGGAGTCCAGCACAGCCAGGTAGGCCGATGTGCACTAATATCGGGAGACGTCGTCGTAGGTATTATTCTGATCAACGACATAAATGCTTACGTGCTGTTTGATTCGGGGGCTACTTCTTCGTTTATAGCATGCGATTTTACTAGACGATTAGGATTACTTCCCAAAAAGTTGCATGTACCTTTAAATATTAAGGTAGCAAACGAAGAGATAATTCCAGTTGAAGATATTTATAGAAGTTGTTGCGTAGAAATACGAGGTTGTAAATTTTCGGTAGATTTGTTCTCGATAAAGTTAGGGGAATTTGATGTAATTCTCAGGATGGATTGGTTAGTAAACTATGGGGCAATTATAGATTGTTAGAAGAAATGTGTGAACATTAGAACATTAAAATAACCTCAGGTAATATTTTACGGGAATAGGTCGCCGGGAAGTTCGTGTTGTCTAACCATGACACAAACTAGGAAATTACTGAGGAAGGGATGTGTAGGTTACCTGTGCCATGTTGTTGATACCTAGAGAGTGGTAGCAACCATGGAACAAATACTTGTAGTGAGAGAATTCGCTGATGTATTTTTGAGTGAATTTCCGGGTCTTCCGCCGGATAGGGAGACAGAGTTTGTTATAGACATTGTGCCAGGAGCGGCACCAGTTTCCAGGGCACCGTATCGTATGGCGCCAGTGGAGATGAAGGAGTTGATGGTGTAGTTGCAAGATCATTGGATGGATAGAAGTACATTCAAATGAGTGTGTTTACATGAGTGGGAGCACCAAAGATTATTTTCAAGAAGAAGGATGGATCGTTAAGACTTTGTATCGACTACCGACAGTATAACAAGTTAATGATAAAGAATAAATACACATTGCCCATGATCGATGATCTCTTTGATCAGTTGAAAGGGGCAAAGTATTTTTCTAAAATAGATTTAAGAACGGGGTATCACCAGTTGAAGGTTAGGAAGGAGGATGTACCAAAGACAGCATTCAGGACTCGTTATGGTCATTACGAGTTTCTTGTGATGTCATTTGGGTTGACTAATGCACCAACTGCATTTATGGATATGATGAACAGCGTGTTCAAACAATATTTGGACAAGTTCGTAGTGGTGTTTATCGATGATATTCTAGTCTACTCTAAGACGCCAGAAGATCATGCTGAACACCTAAGATTAGTGTTGGAGACACTTAGGAAGGAGAAGTTGTATGCGAAGTTCACTAAGTGTGAATTTTGGTTAGAGAAGGTGCAGTTTTTAGGTCATGTCATTGATCAAGAAGGGATTTCAGTAAATCCAGTGAAGGTGGAAGCAATGATGAATTAGGAACAACCGAAAACGCCGACTGAGGTGCGAAGTTTCCTAGGGTTAGTGGGTTACTATCAGAGATTCATCCAAGATTTTTCAAAGATAGCTACTCCGTTGACTAACTTGATAAGGAAGACGGTGAAATAAGTTTGGACTGACAAGTGCGAGGACAGTTTTCAAGAACTGAAGAAGAGGTTGAGTGAAGTGCCTGTTTTGTCATTGCCCGATTACACAGGAAATTTTGTAGTTTATAGTGATGCTTCGCATAGAGGACTTGGTTGCGTGCTCATGCAGCATGGCAAGGTCATTGCGTATGCATCTAGGCAGTTGAAGGATTATGAGAAAGTTTACTGTAACGCCCGAGAAAAATAGATTTTTATGACAATTAAATTTTTATTTGATTATGTGAATTAAATAAATTTGATTGATTTATTATGTGAGTAAGCTATGTGAAGGTCGTTCTATGACCTAGAATGTGTTTATATGGTTAGTAATCTGGCTACGTGCTAAAATTAATTGTTTGGAATTTCTAAGGCGAAAATATTTGTTTTCCGAGAAATTTTCGTAAAAACACTATTCATCCATTTCTGTTCGGGAAATTATTTTGAAATTTCGAGAAACGTGTAAGGATAGAATATCGAGATAAGATGAAATATCTGATAATATTTCATTTATGGCAAACAGAGTTTTCACCTGCGGATTTAAAACCTAAGGGTTGAGTATATTGATTTCCGAGAAGGAAATAAAACGCGTAGAGGGAATTGCATTATAGTTAAAGCGAGTGTTATACAATTATGGTACTAATTAGTGCCTATGTATAATACGATGAGTAAATACGACGTATAATACGATTATTGTACGAGTAGTATATGAAGAGAATACGTGAATTGTACGTATAGAATACGATTCGTATTGAGGAATTAAGTTAAGACTTAATGTTAATTCATTTGGGATGGATTATATTTAGTCCAATCAATTAAAGGAGCAAGCCCAAGGGATTAGTTGGTTAAGCCCAATTCAAGGCCAATGTTAATTTAGTTAAGCCTAATTCATGAAAATCGAACCGGTGGGTCACCGAATGGGTAAAACCCATGGGGAAAACACATGGGATGACCCATGGCAAAGGGTGGGCCGGCCACCTTGGTGTGCATGCCAAGAATAAGGCTTGGTCACCAAGAATTTTACTTGGTGACCAAGAGTGAATAGTAAGGAGGTTTGTGTGTAATGACTTTTATGCCCTCCATTCTATTTTCTTATAAATAAGAAGCTAGGTTTGGTCATTTGGGAGTTTTTCAATTGCTAACTTATAATATTTTAGAGAGAAAGAGAGCTAGAATACACAAATCATACACTTTGGAAGCTTTGACCTAGAGTTTTCAAGAGAGTTCATAAGAAGTTCTTTAGGTAATAATCCTTATCTTTCATTTTCATCTCTTTTGATTTTCTTTTATCATGGAGGATCATAAAATGGGTGGTATATATCTTGTATAGTGTATTAATGATGACTTACCATAGATTCAATCCCTATAAGTCATGAGATAGTAGGAATCATAAGGTTTGATATAGTTTCAAACCATGAAGATATTGTTTGTTGAGATCGATTGTTTATAAACGATTGAACTCCATCAATACATTAATATATGCATCTTTCTTGGTTAGGATGTAGATATAAAATCCATGGACTATTCATGTGATTTGGCCTAGAGAACGTTAGTAACGAAGTTATGGCGAATTTCACGGAAATAGACGTTAAACATCTAAAACGTTGAAATTCCGGATTGGAGGTCAAAAGTTGTCGTGAGACTTGAAAACGTTGTTTTTTAATGTCAACACGTGAGATAGGATAATTAAGAGTTTTGGGTTCCAAAATCGTCGGATTCTGACTTAAAACAAAGAAAATGAGCATTGAACGCTCATTATCATTTACGAACGCTTAGAAATTGAACTCAATAGTGAATTTTGATTTATTGGATTCATAAGTGTTAGATTCTTATATGAACGCATAGAGCATGTCATTTATGACATGTAAGATTTTGAACGGACCAAATCGGGCTTATAACGAAGAAGTTATGACCCCGGGAATTTCACAAAAATTTTTAAAACTGTTGATGTAGTGTAAATTGTCGCGCCGACACAGTGTATTTGGCCACTGCTAAATTATACCACAGCACCACTGTTTGTATAGAGTCTCACGCCACAGCGCCGAGACCGGAGTCCAGACACTGCTAACTGGCACCGCAGTGCCAGTCTTGTACTATAGAGGTCGCGCCGCAGCGCGAGTGCAAGGCCTTGGATAGTGACTTAGGTTTTGAACTTCAAATTGTTCGGAGACCCAAGGGAGTAATGTTTGTACAATTCATAAGTGTATTAAAACTATTCCTATACTACCTATACTAGAGTATATGGTATTGAACTTAGGAATTGAATGCATGTTAATAAGTTATGAATGATGAACGAAGTTGTTACTTTATCAACAATGTTCGAGTCCAGTTAATAACATCAGTTAAATATTGAGCCGGGACGAAGGGTAATGAGTCGAGTTGACTTTATTATTAATATAAAGTTAACTAAGACATAGAAGAGAAAGAAGTTGGTAGAAACAATGTGAACATTTGTTTGTTAGCTAATTAGAGTGTGCTATGTGAATATATCATGTAGATTCTGTAAAGGCTGTGGTCAGTCGATTAAGTTATTTGAAGACGCTGAAAGGCATGTTTTTCTTAACACTTGTCTAACTTTCAAGTTAGCCAAGTTTTATGTGATTCATTGAACTGAATTGCACGATTGGTTTTAAACAAAGGGTCAATGCAAGATTTTAACTCGGCTAGACTATTCGTAAGATATAGATTGATTATGATTCATATCTCTCTATATAGAAACGTTAACGATATCCTATGCCAAGTAATTGGTACAGGCGTGAAGTTAAGGTTTGTCTATGAACAAACAAAAGTATTTTTCAACGATTATTCGATGGGCACACGAGTTTGCCAAAAATATTAAATGTAAATACCTTTAATGAATGAGTGTTGATCAACATAGAGTACTATAGGCTGATCACCTAGAAGTGCTCATAAGTAATGTGGACATAACAACCTTAGTGCTGTGAAATCCTTTTCAAGTATGAAAACTGAAAGTTACCGTTCATGGTCTATCGACCGGTTCAGAATTCCTAATCTATTCTATACTTTGGGAATTGATGTTATGAACTGTTAAAGTATTAATGATTCATAATACTTCATAACTATTGTTCAGTTATGTAGGAATTGTTATATAATTCACGAATGTGGTATTACTGTTATCCTTTGTTAAAACTTGTTGAGCTGTCATGCTCACTTCTTACGTGAATTATATAACTGTATTTAAGGATGAACATCCTGAGAATGCTAAGAGAGATAAGGGAAAAGCTAAGATGGATGCTTAGGCATTGTGTAATAGAGTAGTAAGTTTGTATGTATTATACATTATGAACAACTAACGATGTAACCAATTTATGAACCTGGGAAGGATTATACTTTGATTGTAATAAGAAGATAGTAATTACATTCATTTTTGTTGTATTTCAATGGAATGATTGTATGGATGTTAGTATAGTGGAGCACCATATGTCGGGTTGGAAGATACCTAAATTTGGGGGGCGTCACAGGTTGGTATCAAAGCCTTAGGTTATAAAACTTAAGGGGGGAAAACCTTAGTCTAATAACCTCGTAAGGAAGTTAAAGTCCAAATAAAGGAATTTCCGTTGAATGAATTAATAAGGTATTGAGATAACTCTGTATCAAAAGAATTAAAAGATGAAAATTAATCTTAAATAAACTAAATGTGATTTGTGCTTATACTGTTATGTATTATGTACTAATCAACTTATTATGTACTATTGTAGATGTCGATCGATAGCATGATGTATAGAGACATTCACGTCGTGAGTGAAGAGTTAGTGAACCATGCTGAGATTGTCCCAATGCTAGTGGCGGAGTACCGTTAGTTGTACTAGAAGACTCATACATTGAGGAATATATCTCTGAGGAGCAATACTCCGAGGAGACGATGGGTTTAGCATCATACCTTAATGAGATGCTGGACGTGGAGGAGGAAATGGAGCTGACATCGGTAAATACGGTGATACCTACTCAGGAGCCAACACCTCCGGATGCAATGAGATAATTAAATTTGTCTGTGTTGGATAGGAATGTTCATCTACGCACTATGACAGAAACTCAGAATGAGGAGATAACGCCCTGTATGAGGCGAAGGAATCTGCAGAGGAAGACTTTGAGACAGAGCACGATGAGAAAGTGCTTATGACAGATAAGGCACATGACTATAAGGATGAGGTTCTAAAACTTCAAAAGAAACTAGGTGAAAAAGAACAGAAGATAGCTAGGAAGTCATACATCCATGAATGTGCCCATGAGGATTTCAAGCTGAAAATTGCTTGTTATTCGATTGAGTCCGGGTAGACTCGACATACCATAAGTCGAGATATAGTGTCGATTCTGGCAAATCAGAAATATGAGAATGCCGTTCGACAATGTTAGTAGATCGTTAGATCTTTTGTTTATATGGTAGTGGCGTAAAGCCCTCTTTTGTATAATTAAAGGGTAGTCTTTTTTTAAATCCCAATTTTTGTAGAAAGCAATCGCGGGATAGTATGTAATAGTTTTTTTTTTGCTAAAGAAACATGATGTAAGTAGTTTTGACTATGAAAACATATTAATATAATGAATTTTTTATTTAGTGTGCTTGTTGTGGTATGAGTGGTTGTTGTTGTTTGAGAATGATAATCGAGTAGTTAAATAGATAATAAAGAAACTTTATCTATTTAATCAGAATTATGCCGCCAAGAAGGTGACAACGTAACCAAGAGGCTGAGTCTCATAATGAGAATCAGGGGGGTCCTAATAACTCTATGCAAGAGTTCGTTAATTTATTTACGGCTATATTTAACCAAGTTGGGGGTAGGATTCATGTAGCTCCTGGGAAAGTAAGAACAACTACCTTTAAGGAATTTAAGAGTGGGTCCTCCTGAGTTCAGAGGAACGACGGACCCTTTAGAGGCCCAAACATGGGTAAAGAAGATTGAAAAGGCATTTGTGATAACAAACGTAGGTGAGACGCATAAGACTTCTTTTGCAACTTACATGATGAAGGGGGAAGCCAACTACTAGTGGGAGGCTCACCAAGGTGGGGCTAGAACCAAAGCTGTTACGTGGGAACAGTTTAAGAAGGTCTTGTTCAAAAACTATTTCCCTACTAGCATGCAGGGTAGGATGGATATTGTGACGACCCCAAATCCAGGTACTTGAAACCCGAACTCGGTTCCCCACGATACCATTTCTTTAAGCTGAATAATACTAAATAATAATACATTCGAACTTAATTTACATACATCAAAGTTTACTTCCCCAAGTACGTGACCTTCAAATACATTCCTTACAATACTTGAATAGATACCAATACAACTATAAACATTAACTCATAATACACACTTATTCAATCAGCTTTCCTTTTCCTTTGTTCGTGCCTGAGCCTTCAGGTTGCTCATACATTACTGAAAACATTTAATTTAAGCAAGGATGAGCATTTAAGTACCCAGCAAGTAATAGCAATTATATATAAGCTGAAAGAATATAAGTATTCTCTTTATATAACACTTCTACAACAAATTGAAAGTTGTGAAGTAATCTGTACTGATAAAAAAATTCACATAACAACTCTCTTTCAAATTCTTTAAATTTGGCTCTGGCTCTACCCTTGAATAGGGTTTAAGAAACATACTATGAACATTCTTTTCATTTTCGAAAAGGTTTAGCGGAATTTTATCCTCAAACCGTCATAACTTACGGGCACGGAGGGTGATCACCCAGATTGTACCACCATGTTGATCAATACTACATAACTTGAACGAAATCATCGCTCACTCTATCCGCCTTGCGCAAAAATCTTCCCATATAGGGATGTTCATAAATGCCTGGTTCCAAACCCGAAGGTTTTTAATCTTGCTCAACAATAATATGTAATTCAACATATATATACGGGTAATTGACAAAGGTGTATCAACATGTGAACAAATGTCATGATTATCCAAGTGGGGACACTTGTATAACCATTTATAGAAATCAATGAATGTAATATATATATACGAGCTAACATGTCGATAATCAAAGAGTACATAATCACATGCGAGGATAGAATAATTAAAACTTCTTACTCATGTCCATTGCATAAAGGAAATGCAAAGGTAAGATACTTGCTCGATTCAACCGATTACAAATCTCAACTTAGGTTTTATCTCTTTATCACAACCTATCAATAATCGATCATATGTCTGATTAGAACAATATATCTTAACACATAGTCTTCTCTATTACAACATTGACACATAGTCTAATCATATAATAACAAAGTGATCATACTTTTAGTTCATATTCTATACTTGAAATATTTTTATACATTTTTCAAATATCTCATCCATGCTCTTACGATAGTCTTTTCTTTCTTTTATAAGGCCCGACATTTGTTTCACAGATCGACGACTTTATCGTAAATAAATCTTTGTCTAAGACTCTTATTCTATACCTCAACATCTCAGAAATATCGGACATCTTATTTTTAATCATTTTCGCAATTTCCGAAATTGAAAAATTTAAAATAATTCAAATTTGTCACTAAAGGGCCTATAGTGATATAATCATTTATTATAGGTGTTCTTCTTCAAATTCAAAACTTCATAATCGGTTCTCAAGTCACCTAGTTTGGTAATTATAACTTTCAAATATCTAATCATAATTAAATGATTTAAACATTAAACAATTTTATTATCATTAATAGTTTAATTAATACTAAACTATTAATGAAACCATTGCTAAAATATAAATGTTATTTATAATAACTCAAACTATTTTTAAAACATTTATATTACCCAAATAATTACCATTAATATTTAAATATTAATGTACTATTTATCCAAATATTAAAAGTCATTAATTATAACTTAAAATATTTTTAAATCCTTAATATCCTCTTTAAATGGTTTTTAAATAAGTAAAACCATTTTAAACTATTTATTTAATATTAATCATTAAATAAACTAAATATCATTAATATTATCTTAATATCATTAATATTTAATTATTAATGAAATTATCATTTAAATATTAAAAGTTATATTTTATAACTTAAAATATTTTTAAATACCTTATTTTCATTTAAAATAATTTTTATAATATTAAAATTATTTTAAACTAAATTATTTAATATAATCATTAAATAACTTTAATATCATTAATAATTATTAATTAATAAAATTCATCACAAAATATTAAAAGTCATCACAAATAACTCATTTACATAATCAATTCCAAGCCAAAATAAACATAGTAAACTAACTAGTTTATTAACAACACTAACTAAACTTCAAAAATTCAAACTTTAACTAATAATTAAAAATAATAACATTACAAAAATTAAATAAGAAACATACCCGGAAATACGAATTCCACAGACTGAATATGCACTTCCACGCCAAAATTTAACTAAGGAGATCTTTATAAAAATTTCTCCCACAACAAAGCCTTTCTCAAAAGAATTGGAGGCCTTATTGTTGGTGAATGAAACAAAGGCCAAGCCCTTCTATTTATAGGTTTAGAAAATGGGGAAGTTCTCAATTTAGTCGATGTGAGACTTGGTTTATACTAATTTTTCAATAGCTCACTTTGCGATTTTCTAACGCATTGCTCATAACTCCGATTAATCTAATTTTTGGATATGTTATACATGGTATGTAAGACTATTTTTAGAAAATACGAATTACCCAATTCGGGTTCATTAGGTAGCCCAAACGGTCGTCAAAAGTGGGCGTTCATACGCTTTTCAATCTCGTTTCAGCTTTACCCTCTTTCGCTAAAACAGTCATAACTCTTTCATTTTAAAACATTTTTTAGCGATTCTTGAGCCCACGCGAAGCTAACTTCTGGGGCTACAACTTTTATTCTTTGACCATTTCCTAATTCCGAACACATCAGCCCAGAAATCCGTTCAAATGGACTGCACCGCACTTATTGGGAAGTTTTGACACTACTACTTTGAAATGTCATAACTCTCTCACCGTAATTCCCTCATCCGAGGTCGGAATGAGGTCATTCCAAAGCCTATGGCTTCCTAACTCAGTGCACTACAACATATCAAAAGCCTAGACCTTTTAAAGCACAAACAGTGGACAAGAATGCCCCCATTACAGACTGCCCAAAAACAGTTTATCTTGATCGGTCAACCATGTTTGACCATCTATAACTTCTAATCTATACATGATATGGACTTGATTCTTTTTTCAGATTAAAGACCACATATAAGGCTACACATAACAACTTTTGAAGAAAAAAAACTCATGATCGAGCAAAGAGTTATGGCCTCGACATTTGGTGAAAAATAATGTAATTGGTTTTTCCAACTTGCTTAAATCTTCAAATTCGTGCACTTTGATGTTATGGGTCTTTGATTTATCAACCCATATCATCAATTAACATTCTATTACAAAACTTTAAACAATCAATTGCATCAAATAACATCGAATCAAAGGATTTCTAGGTTTAGTGTTCTTATACCCTTTTGCCAAAAATTCTTGATTCTTGCTTCGATTTGTTATGGGGTGATGGTTGGGCTTTGTTTAAGAGTGTATGGGCAATCTTGTACAAGGCAATTAAATGTAATATTTAATCACTAGATTTAATTCTTATAATTTACCAATTAACTTCTATCCTTTGGTAAATTAAAACACTTATCTGATAACATCGAAATTAAACACAGTAATTAAAATTAGGGTTTCTCAACGTCATGAATTAGGGTTTCTAATTGACCATTAGTGGTTCTTTAATTATCCGTGTATGTTACTAACACGATCATTACTGGTTTCTAATTTCAACCGATTAGGGTTATAATAATTAGGGTTTGTCCTAATTATCGACGTACAACAGTAATTAGGGTTTCTTCTAATTATCGATATTCTTATTCACAGTAACTTCATATACACAGTCACTACTCAGAAATATCCCATAACTGAGTTTAATAATTAGGGTTTCACAACACGGTAATATCCTATGACCTAATTGACCGTCATTGCTCAATATTATCTGTCCGCACATACCCAGTACATAATTATGGTATTGTAAAATAATATAATATTATTATTCTCATCTCTTGATCACAATCCCAATCTAGGGTTTGGATCTCATGTCTGACTTATTCTTCGTACACATCATCAATAATCAAGTTAAAATAACTAACTTAAATATTCTGATCAATTCATATAATAAAATATTTATTATATAAACCTAATTATCACATCATATATTATTTCCAATCATGGTTTCATGGAAAATAATTAATAAAAATATTTAAACTACGAAATTTATTACCATATAATTTGTGGTAATTAATAATTCCAAAATTATTTCTAATTTTTCAAGTAATAAATGTATTCGCATTTATCGTTCACTTTACTTTGACACTTAGTCTCGCTTATTAAATAAAAAAATTTATACATAAAATTTCTTATTTATTTTATATAGAAAATCTCGAGTTATTACATTCATCCTCCCTTATAAGGATTCCGTCCACGGAATCACCGCTTTAAAAACTCATATCTTGAGAAGGGTACATAGCATATAATCATTGTCGTAGATCTCGATCATACTTGATCGAATCGATCTTTAATTATTCATCATAAAACTTGTCTATCCGATTAAGCGAATATAAGATATATAAGTTATTCAAATAGCACACGGAGTTCATTTCCAAATTTGCCACCGTATCCTCGGACCGTCATGTTGTAAACCCTCGGAGTTGCTTTCGTTGGAGTTCTTGGTTGAGTTTAGTCCTGAAATTGCTAACATCCCACTGCTTCTCCCCCGTGGTTACGTTCCTGCCTCCATTCCGCTCTCAGGATGCTTCCTCACCTTATGCTCACCGATCCACATATGAAGCATCCATCGATCATCCTTGAGTTAGGGGCGGTTGGGAGATATGACCCTCTTGCCGCACTTGTAGCATACAAACTTGCCCTTGAGACACTCGCCAGAGTGATTCTTCCAGCGAGCTCTTGCCTTTGCACTACACCGCTTCTTTATACCTTCCGCTTTTACTTGCATTTTCTCGGAAAAATTCCTCATTCTTTTCTCACCCCTATTCCCACTACTACTTTCTATCTTTACTGTTCCTCGACTTGCTTTTGTTCTTTTTCTCCTTATGGTAGAGGCTCATGGCCTCACTTCCTGCTCAAAGAATGATAGCCTTCTCCATGAGTCTTTGCAAAAGTATTGATTTGCGATCTTGACACCTTATTGTAGAGCCGGGGTTTTAAGCCCACCTCAAATCTCCTTGCCTTCCTAGCCTCTATATCCACTTGATGTGGAGCAAACCTAGCTAACTCATTAAATTTTGCGGCATACTCACTTCAATACCATGTTATCCCCGCTTTAACTCCGTGAATCTCACCTCCATTCTAGACGCATACTAACAGAGAGATAGTTTTCAAAAATAAATCCTTAAACCTATCCCAAGTAATTTATTCTTCTCTGCTTTAGAGTCTTATTTGCCTCCCACCAAAAGTTAGCTTTCCTTTTCATCATATAAGTGGCAAAAGCGGTCTTTTGCCCCTCATCTACTTTAGCGATTACGAACGCCTTCTCTATCTCGTTCACCCAAGTCTGGGGTTCTATAAGGGCAACTGATCCTCTGAAATCTGGTGGTCCTACGGCTTTGAAGTCTTTGAATTTTGCCCAAGCGATTGTCATTTGGTTTCCCATATTTGGTGTTCCTATTTGCATAGCTTTGAGCTACCATGTTTGCAAAGTTTTGCATCAGTTCTGGCTGTCGTTCCCCAGCATTAGTAGATTCTTCTATCCTTTGGTTTCGAGTTTGACGTCTCAAGGCATTATCTGGTTAAATAAAACCATAAATTATACCCTTACATTTTAAACCTTATTGCATAAGATTAATGTATTAAACTCATTTCATTTCTCAAACTTAGATTCATATTCATTTATCGAATATTTACACAGCACATCCTGCTTTAATCAACAGCTATCCCTTTGTGACTACGAAAGTCGGGATTTAAAATCTTAACCAACATAAAAGTTAAAAATAGTTCATTACTTATCACACATATTACATACATAACCCATACTACTTATTTACCAAGCCTTTTTCTCGGACATTCATTCGCTCGATGTCCTTCCATCCCACAATTAAAACATCCACCTTTCTTATAGTCGGGGCAACGAGGAGAGGTGTGTCCTTCACGGATGTGTCGCTTGAGGCTCCATCTGGTCAATTTGGATTTTGAGCTTATCCTGCTATTCCATTGTTTCCATTAACTTTGGACGCATCAACTTTTCTATCTCCCACAACCTTTCCAACGAAGAAACCTTGTTCTCCAAATCACGCACCTCCGTTGATGCTTGAGCGACTTCAACTTTAGTGTCTGAATCACTATTTGTCAAATCCAACATTTACGGATCACGATGCTACATTTTTCTATGATAGCCACCTCATCCGATTTGGGTTCCTAGTGAGCTTCTATTTCATCTGTTGGCCTCGATATTAGCTCGGGGTGTGAATATGATCCTTCTTATTCCACATATCTTTCTCACCGACATCTACATACATAAGTTACCACGATTAACATATAGTATATATACACAAAGAATCAAGAGTTCTATATACGTTGTCTCTTATTTTGATTGACGATAAATTTATTCAATTCTCATCAATGCCTATCTCTCTAGAAAGGCGCTCCATCCACTCTGCATCGAATCACATGAAGGTGATGACTAAAGCCCAGTCCAAGGTATATATCCTGGTGTCTTTGGCTTCTATTTCAACCTTCAACCGCCTTATCTGAATATCTCCTCTGCTCCAACCTCCCTCATAACTCGGCTAACTCTATCTGTGATTACAACATTCACACATATCATCACATGCTACCCAATACACCTCTCACAAGAGTAAAAGTTTTCAAATTGTGCTGAGGGGTCATATAGACCATGAACACATAGTTTTAACGGTATTCATACCGCAAAACAAAACATTACCGTATGTTTACAATCACAAAAAGGTAAACTACCATTAATAGTACTTTAGGTGATTAGCCTATTGTACCCCTACGTCATGCATAACGTATTAATCATACCTAGCGAATATTTACGCCATTAGATTGGATCATTTATCCAAACAACATTGTTCACCTCAGTCTTATCATAGGATTCCGCACCAAACAATTTGGTTCGGGAAATTTCTTCAATGAACACTTAGAGTTTTCATAAACATTAGTCTAGCTGATTCAAATAGCATAGACTCATATCAATAATTCAATTCAATCGAATTATTTAGATGTAGCCAAACCCCGTTGGCAAATTAAACTTTTTGAAAACATTTTTGAGAATGACGTCATGATGCCGTACTGCATTAACAATCCGTTGAGGATGCCGTCATTGTATGACTTTGTCATAACACATCATACAATAGTGGAACAAATGACTTGGTCAAATTCACACTAAGTATTCATCGTATTTACAACTCCATCACATTTTTATCATCTCTGCACCAGGTTACATGGTACATGAGTGATAATTAAAAACAAATTTTGATATTTCAAATCATTTACGTCTAGCCAAAATAAGTAGTATAGACCGTAATTTAAACCGTTTCAAAAATGATTACGAGTCTACATTTTTGTTTTCAAAAGCATATAATGCGTATTTAGCTTGATGTCAAAAATTTTGAAGTTTAGCATAGCTATGAGTTTAGGAAAACCTAACACCTTCACTAAAAATCATTTACTTAACAATCTATCTGTTCCTGTAATCCATAACACTCCATTCACACAAAACTATACCTAGTTCATCAAACCACACTTATGAGTTCATAAATTGCCACAATCATATGAGTTTAAGAACTTATCCTAGTCAGGACCTTTGGCGTCCATTCATTTGAGGGTTCATAAACATTTCATATAATTATGAGTCAAGAATGTCTCATAGGTATGAGTTTTAAGAACTCGAACTTAATCTTATATTCTATCTATGACCTATCTACATATATACACACGAGAATGGAGTCATCCTCTTAATGTGCATATAACAAATAGCGCGACACAGACATTTCAATGATTATCAGTGCCAGAAACTAAGTGGTTTTTACACCAAGTACAATTCAGCTCCCATACGAAGAATCATACAACTCAGCTGCCGACATGAGTCCTCAATTGAATCCCCATCTAACACTAACCCCATTCTCCATACGAATTTAATTCGTATTTATAATTCTCTTCTGGATCTGTACTAATTTATAGTACAATTCATACACAAAGAATCTTCTTTGTAAACTTTCCAATCATCGATTGATTCCTTACATTCATCATAGCCTTATCGTATCACGGGTGATCTCATCGTATATATTACGATTTAGTTCTATATCTTGATCGCTTTTATTTTACGATCTCTCATAATCGCACTTTCGGTCTTTTTAGACTCAATCTATTCCCCACTACTTTGTTTAACTTTATAATCAGAGTTAGGGAACTCTGTGTCTTTACACTTGCCGAGATTCATCTTTGAATCTTATCGACCAACTAACTCTATATGAGTTAATACTTATCCTAATCATTGCGGTTATTAGTCTCAGGTATTCCTACCTAAGCTTCATAACAAACAGCTTTGATACTAACCTGTGACGACCCCAAATCCATGTACTTGAAACCCGAACTCGGTTCCCCACGATACCATTTCTTTAAGCTGAATAATACTAAATAATAATACATTCGAACTTAATTTAAATACATCAAAGTTTACTTCCCCAGGTACGTGACCTTCAAATACATTCCTTACAATACTTGAATAGATACCAATACAACTATAACCATTAACTCATAATACACACTTATTCAATCATCTTTCCTTTTCCTTTGTTCGTGCTCGAGCCTTGGTTGTTTGCTCATACATAACTCGAAACATTTAATTTAAGCAAGGATGAGCATTTAAGTGCCCAAACAAGTAATAGAAATTATATATAAGCTGAAAGAATATAAGTATTCTCTTTATATAACACTTCTACAACGAATTGAAAGTTGTGAAGTAATCTGTACTGATAAAAAAATTCACATAACAACTCTCTTTCAAATTCTTTAAATTTGGCTCTGGCTCTACCCTTGAATAGGGTTTAAGAAACATACTATGAACATTCTTTTCATTTTCGAAAAGTTTTAGCGGAATTCTATCCTCAAACCGTCATAACTTATGGGCACGGAGGGTGATCAGCCCCGTTGTACCCTATATTGATCAATACTACATAACTTGAACGAAATCATCGCTCACTCTATCCGCCTTGCGCAAAAATCTTCCCATATAGGGATGTTCATACATGCCTGGTTCCAAACCTGAAAGTTTTTAATCTTGCTCAACAATAATATGTAATTCAACATATATATACGGGTAATTGACAAAGGTGTATCAACATGTGAACAAATGCCATGATTATCCAAGTGGGGACACTTGTATAACCATTTATAGAAATCAATGAACATAATATATATCCGAGCTAACATGTCGATAATCAAAGAGTACATAATCAGATAGGGATAGAATAATTACAAAACTTCTTACTCATGTCCATTGCATAAAGGAAATGCAAAGGTAAGATACTTACTGATTCACCGATTACAAATCTCAACTTAGGTTTTATCTTTTATCACAACCTATCAATAATCGGATCATTCGCTTGATTAGAAACAATATATCTTAACACATAATCGCTTATTACGACAAAGACATAGTCTAATCACATAATCACGGTGATCATACTTTTAGTTCATATTCTATACTTGAAATATTTTTATACATTTTTCAAATATCTCATCCATGCTCTTCACAAAGAGTCTTTTCTTTCTTTTATATAGGCCTTACATTTGTCGGCGTGATCGACAAATTTTTTTCAAGTAAATACTTGAGTCTAAGACTCTTATTCTATACCTCAACATCTCAGAATATCGGACATCTTATTTTTAATCATTTTCGCAATTTCCAAAAATTGAAAAATTTAAAATAATTCAAATCATCACTAAAGGGCCTATAGTGATATAATCATTTACTATAGGTGTTCTTCTTCAAATTCGAACTTCATAATCGGTTCTCAAGTCGCCTAGTTTGGCTTATTTATAACTTTCAAATATCGAAATCATAATTAAATGATTTAAACATTAAACAATTTCATTATCATTAATAGTTTAATTAATACTAAACTATTAATGAAACCATTGCTAAAATATAAAAGTTATTTATAATAACTCAAACTATTTTTAAAACATTTATATTACCCAAATAATTACCATTAATATTTAAATATTAATGTACTATTTATCAAAATATTAAAAGTCATTAATTATAACTTAAAATATTTTTAAAACCTTAATATCCTCTTTAAATGGTTTTAAATAAGTAAAACCATTTTTAAACTATTTATTTAATTTTAATCATTAAATAAACTAAATATCATTAATATTATCTTAATATCATTAATATTTAATTATTAATGAAATTATCATTTAAATATTAAAAGTTATATTTTATAACTTAAAATATTTTTAAATACCTTATTTTCATTTAAAATGATTTTTATAATATTAAAATCATTTTAAACTAAATTATTTAATATAATCATTAAATAACTTTAATATCATTAATAATTATTAATTAATAAAATTCATCACAAAATATTAAAAGTCATCACAAATAACTCATTTACATAATCAATTCCAAGCCAAAATAAACATAGTAAACTAACTAGTTTATTAACAACACTAACTAAACTTCAAAAATTCAAACTTTAACTAACAATTAAAAATAATAACATTACTAAAATTAAAAAAAAACATACCCTAAAATACTGAATTCCACGTGATCAATACGCACTTCCACGCCAAAATTTAACTAAGGAGATCTTTATAAAAATTTCTCCCACAACAAAGCCTTTCTCAAAAGAATTGGAGGCCTTATTGTTGGTGAATGAAACAAAGGCCAAGGCCTTCTATTTATAGGTTTAGAAAATGGTGAAGTTCTCAATTTAGTCGATGTGGGACTTGGTTTATACTAATTTTTCAATAGCTCACTTTGCGATTTTCTAACGCATTGCTCATAACTCCGATTAATCTGATTTTTGGATATGTTATACATGGTATGTAAGACTATTTTTAAAATTACGAATTACCCAATTCGGGTTCATTAGGTAGCCCAAATAAAGGGCCAAAAGTGGACGTTCATAATGAGCTTTTCAATCTCGTTTCAGCTTTACCCTCTTTCGCTAAAACAATCCATAACTCTTTCATTTTAAAACATTTTTAGCGATTCTTGAGCCCACGCGAGCTAACTTCAGGGCTACAACTTTTATTCTTTGACCATTTCCTAATTCCAAACACATCAGCCCGTAAATCCGCTCAAATGGATCTGCACTGCACTTATTGGGAAGTTTTGACACTACTACTTTGAAATGTCATAACTCTCTCATAGTAATTCCCTCATCCGAGGTCGGAATGAGGTCATTCCAAAGCCTATGGCTTCCTAACTCAGTGCACTACAACATATCAAAAGCCTAGACCTTTTAAAGCACAAACAAAGGGACAAGAATGCCCCCATTACTGGCATCGCCCAAAAAGCAGTTTATCTTGATCGGCCAACCATGTTTGACCATCTATAACTTCTAATCTATACATGATATGGACTTGATTCTTTTTGCAGATTAAAGACCACATATAAGGCTACACATAACAACTTTTGAAGAACAAAACTCATGATCGAGCAAAGAGTTATGGCCTCTGACATTTGGTGAAAAAATAATGAATTCTTGCTTCCAACTTGCTTAAATCTTCAAATTAGGCACTTTGATGTTATGGGTCTTTGATTTATCAACCCATATCATCAATTAACATTCTATTACAAAACTTTAAACAATCAATTGCATCAAATAATATCGAATCAAAGGATTTCTAGGTTTAGTGTTCTTATACCCTTTTTGCCAAAAATTCTTGATTCTTGCTTCTGATTTGTTATGGGTGATGGTTGGGCTTTGTTTAAGAGTGTATGGGCAATCTTGTACAAGGCAATTAAATGTAATATTTAATCACTAGATTTAATTCTTATAATTTACCAATTAACTTCTATCCTTTGGTAAATTAAAACACTTATACAGTAACATCGAAATTAAACCTGGTAATTAAAATTAGGGTTTCTCAACGTCATGAATTAGGGTTTCTAATTGACCATTAGTGGTTCTTTAATTATCTCGTATGTTACTAACACGATGTTACACGCTTTCTAATTTCAACCTAGGTTAGGGTTATAATAATTAGGGTTTGTCCTAATTATCGACATACAACAGTAATTAGGATTTCTTCTAATTACCGATATTCTTATTCACAGTAACTTCATATACACAGTCACTACTCAGAAATATCCCATAACTGAGTTTAATAATTAGGGTTTCACAACACGGTAATATCCTATGACCTAATTGACCGTCATTGCTCAATATTATCTGTCCGCACATACCCAGTACATAATTATGGTACTGTAAAATAATATAATATTATTATTCTCATCTCTTGATCACAATCCCAATCCGGGGTTTGGATCTCATGTCCCGACTTATTGTTCGTACATATCATCAACAATCAAGTTAAAATAATTAACTTAAATATTCTGAACAATTCATATAATAAAATATTTATTATATAAATCTAATTATCACATCATATATTATTTCCAATCACGTTTTCATGGAAAATAATTAATAAAAACATTTCGGCTTACATAAATTAATTACCATATAATTTGTGGTAATTAATAATTCCAAAATTATTTCTAATTTTTCAAGTAATAAATGTATTCGCATTTATCGTTCACTTTACTTGACACTTAGTCTCGTCATTAAATAAAAAAAAATTTATACGCAAAATTTCTTATTTATTTTATATTGAAAATCTTAAGTTATTACAAAGATTAGGTTCCTAGAACTTAAGCAGGGGGATATGACAGTTCCCCAGTATGCCGCCAAGTTCAATGAATTGGCGAGGTTTCCTCCACACTAGGTGGATACAGAGGAGAGGATGGCACGCAGGTTTGAGCAGGGCTTAAAACCCTGGCTCTACATTAGGATATCGGTTTTTTAGAGTGCTTCCTACGGGACCAATCTGGAAAAGGCGATTATAGCTAAAGGTGGTGGTGAGGCATTGTCTCAGTACCACAAAGAATGAAAGAACAAGAGTAAGTTAGAGGGAGTGAGTAAGGCTGAAGTTGCCAATGGAAGTGGCAACTTGCCAAAGAGGAAGAGTTTTAACCCTGGGAATACTGGGGTATAGCAGGGAGAGCCCAAGCGGAGAACAGAAACATGTAAGCCATGTGGAAAGACTCATATGGGAGTCTGTTTAAAAGGGAAAGCAGTCTGCTATAACTGTGGGCAAGAGGGGCATTTGTCACCCAACTGTCCTAACCCTAAGAAGAATTAGGGGTGTTTTGTCTGTGGGTCATTAGATCACATGGCAAGAAATTGCCCAAAGAAAGGTTTAGAGGGAAATAAGTGTTCTGGTAGTGGTAAATTAGCCATTACTAGACCAACACCATCAGTGGGTAGACCCTCAGCTCGTACGTTTAATATGATTGTCCAAGATATGGTAGCAGGTATCATTCCGGTTAATAAGATAAATGCTTATGTGCTATTTGACTCGGGTGCTACTTGTTCTTTTATAGCATGTGAATTTGCTAAGTGATTAGGTTTAATTCCTAAGAAGTTACCAATACCTTTAGACGTTAAGGTAGTAAATGAAGAGATAATCCCCATTGAACATATTCATAAGGATTGTTGCATAAAAATTAGAGGGAATAAGTTATCGGTAGATTTGGTACCGATAAGGTTAAAAGAATTCAATGTAATTCTTGGTATGGATTGGTTGGTTAACCATAAGGCGATAATAGATTGCCATAGGAAAAGCGAAAACCTTTGTCTTTTTAAGAAAACCAAGGTAGTGTTTTTCGGTAGTAAATCACCGAGACGCTTTTGTTGTCTGTCGATGACAAAAGCTAGGAAAATGTTGAAAAAAGGGTGTGTAGGTTATCTGTGCCATGTTGTGGATACCCAAAGAGTGGGAACATCCTCGGACCAGATACCTATAGTGCAAGAATTCGCGTATGTATTTCCGAAGGAGTTACCGGGTATTCCACCGGATAGGGAGGTGGAGTTTGTAATTGATCTGTTACCGGAAACGACACCAGTTTCAAGGGCATCATATCGGATGTCGCAGTTGAGATGAAGGAGTTAATGGTTCAGTTGCAAGAACTATTAGATAGAAAATACATTCAACCGAGTGTGTCTCCTTGGGGAGCACCGATGTTGTTTGTCAAGAAAAAAGATGGGTCATTAAGACTTTGTATCGACTATCGAGAGTTGAACAAGTTGACAATTAAGAATAAATACCCGTTGCCCAGAATCGATGATCTATTTGATCAGTTGAAAGGGGCAAAGTATTTTTCTAAGATAAATTTGCGCACGGGGTATCATCAGTTAAAGGTGAGGAAGGAGGATGTACCTAAGACGGCATTCAGAACTCGTTATGGTCATTACGAGTTTTTGGTGATGTCGTTTGGGTTGACTAATGCGCCAGCCGTATTTATGGATATGATGAACAGAGTGTTCGAACAATATTTGGACAAGTTCATCGTAGTGTTCATTGATGATATTCTAGTCTATTTAAAGATGCCAGAAGATCATGCAGAACATTTAAGAATAGTATTGGAAACACTAAGGAAAGAGAAGTTGTATACGAAATTCACAAAGTGTGAATTTTGGCTTGAGAGAGTGCAGTTTCTAGGACATGTTATTGATAAGGATGGCATTTCCATAGATCCGGAAAAAGTAGAAGCAGTTAATAAATGGGAGCAACCGAAAATGCCAACAGAGGTTCGGAGTTTTCTAGGGTTAGCGGGATACTATAGAAGGTTCATTCCGGACTATTCTAAAATAGCTACTCCGTTGACAAATCTGACAAGAAAGTCGACTAAGTATGTGTGGACTGAAAAATATGAGAACAGTTTTCAGGAGTTGAAAAAGAGATTAAGTTAGGCACCTGTATTGTCCTTACCCAACGATACATGGAATTTTGTAGTGCATAACGATGCTTCACATAAAGGACTGGGTTACATGCTCATGCAGCATGACAAAATCATTGCGTATGCATCACGTCAATTGAAAGATTATGAGAAGGTCTATCCTACTCATGATCTGGAATTGGCAGTGGTAGTTTTTCCCTTTAAGATATAGAGGCATTATCTATATGGTGAGAAGTGTGAAATATATACGGACCACAAAAGTCTGAAATATATCTTCACACAGAAGGAGTTGGACATGAGACAAAGAAGGTGGTTAGAGGTAATAAAAGATTATGACTGTGATATTTTATATCATCTAGGGAAAGCAAATGTAGTAGCTGATGCGCTAAATAGGAAGGGTAGAGAGAATTTGTCAATGTTAACAACTCAGAATGAGTTGGTAACTGCGATGGAAATAATGGAGCTAGAAGTTCAGTTACCGAAGGAAGCGGTGGAAATGTTATTTTCCATGGAAACCCTACCGACCATAGTGGAAATAGTTAAGGGAGTACTGTGAGAGCCCCAAATCCGGGCCCCAAATCACCGCGGATCCGATTCACTCATTCTACTACTATTGCGGAAGATATAAACATAAATTGTTTATACATTAAACATTATACACTATCCCAAGGTCGAGTAACCATAACTTATACACATATCATAACTTATCTGACACATGATATTATCATCATACAAGACTATTACAAAACTAATAGCACACATTAACTTTAAGCTGGAACTGTCTTTAACTTTCCTTGTATCCGACGCATTCATCTTAATCTGCAATGTTTTATCATGATATAGCAAGGGTGAGTATGAAAGTTGCCCAGCAAGTTTAAATACAATTTAAGGATATATCATGATTGAAAGAGTCTGAGTAATAAGCTGGCTATAATTCACAATGTAGTTGTGAATTAGCATGAATAAAACTTTTGGTGAACAAGTATTACATAGGAACAATATATATATATATATATATATATATATATATATATATATATATATGAACCGGTAATGAAGGTGATCAAATTTTCATACACGACTTATACATACAAGATGTCACAGTACAATTCAACATGGAAATGAGCAATGATTAACCATAAGCTTATCCGAATGAAACAACTCTTAGTAGAGTTAAGAAAAATAAACTTGCCTATTCCGTTGATCTGATAATTTAAATATAACTTAGCTTTATCCGAATACCTAATACGATAAATACCGATCTCTAAATATTAGAATAATATCATCACAAGATAAAATAACATAAACACATTACCACATAATCCTATCGATCATACAACACATGAAACTTTGTATCAGGTCAAACTATTTCATCGACTTGAAACCCCATATAGTTCCAACATCCCGACGGTCTAATCGGTCAATACTCGAGTTTAAGTTCAATTAAACTCTGCTTAAACACTTAACAATTATCACAGATAATTTTCTTATTAGTCAAAACAATTTTAATAGGCTTATAATAAATTTTCAAGTAATTATTACCATTTATCATGATTTTCTAATCATTAACACCGTATTTAAATGAATTAAATACCACAATATTACGATATCATTAATATTATTTAATAATAACCATTAATGAATTACATGCCACAATATTATTTCATATTCATAATATCTCAAAGTATTTTCAATACTTTATTACTTCTGTTAAATGTTTTTAAAGTAATTCAAAACATTAATCAATAACTGATATTAAAATAAATACCACATTATTCCTTGATCATTAATATTTATTTAATATCAAATCATAACATAATTTTATAATATATCAAAGTATTTTAATACCTTAAAATCATAATTCTATGATTTTAAACAATCAAATTCATTATCCGATAATTGCTAAAAAATATTAAAATATTAATATTTTCATGCCAAAATATCAAAAGTTATATTTTATAACTTCAAATATTTTTATAACACTTAAATCATTTTTATATGATTTTAAAGCATTAAATCTACTTTTCCACAATTTATTTAATATATTCATTAAATAAACTAATTATCATTAATAATAAATATTAATGAAATTCATCACAAAATATCAAAAGTTATCAAAAATAACTTAAAATATTTTCAAACACCATAATATAATTTTTCATGATTTTTCATGAATTAAAACTATTTTAAAATAATTTATCTAATATTATAATTAAATAAATTAAATACTTTTATTATTTAAATATTTATGAAATATACTCAAATAATTAAAAATTATTTTTGGACTTTAAAATAATTTTTCTATTTATTATGTATTTTTAATAATTAAAATCTAAATTTTTTCTATTTTTAAATCGGTTTGAAAATTATTGAAAATAAAATAATTAGAATTAAATCGCTAAAGGCTATAATGACGAACAAATCAGTGGTCTTAGGTGTTCTTGAGCTTCAAGAACACTGACCATGGCAGTTTCGAGTGCACTAGTTTGACCGATTATAACTTCTTGCTCTTAACGATTCTGGGCAATCTACAACTTGGATCTTGTATAGGAACATCAGATCTGGGAGATATTGGCCATCAAAATAGTTGTCAGACCTGTTCTTCACGAAGAACAGTTCGAGGTGCCTACTTTGGACCTCTATAACTTGATGATCGTGAAATGTTTATGTAATATATCAATTGCAGTGTGTATAAAACATGTAGGAGTACAACTACAAAGCATCATAACACAATAAAATCATAGCATGAGCAAGATCTACCCGGTCAAAGTTGACCATGGAAATTGCTCAAAAAAATCTGGGTTCGTGTTCTTCAGCATTTTCGGTCAACGGGATTTGACCATGAATAACTCCCGATCTACAACGGCTAGGAACTTGATTTATCAACTTAGAATTTTAATAGATTCCCTATTACACAACTTTAAACCATCAATTGCATCAATTAACATAGAATCGAAGGATTTCTAAGTTTTGGGATTTTATACCTTTTCAAGCTTTGATTTCTTGATTTCTGACTTTGATGCTTCTGATTTGTTGTTTGTGATGGCTGGGCTTTGATTATGAGGTTATGGGCAAGACAAAATCGTAGGTTTGAGCTTGAGAGAGTCAAGGATGGGTATTATGCAAAAATTAGTAACCAAATGAATTTTTCTCTCTCTCTAATCTATATATACAATTGTTAGATGCATGAATGGCTGGAAAAGTGGTTGATTGTTGGAGTTGTGAGTCACCAAGAGTTAGTAAGGTTAGGTAAGCAACTAAAGTTTTGGACACAACTACAAGTTAGCTCACTAAAACACTCAAAAGGGCATTATAGTCATTTGGTTTGTACTTTTAGTGGCTAAATTGTCCAATGCTCCAACCCTTAGGGTTTAGGGTTTTAGCCTTTAGGGTTTAGGGTTTGAACCCTTAGGATTTTTATAAACTTTCTAGGATTTCCAAATTTAAGTTTTCAAAATAGAAAATTAATTATAATTAGGATTAATAATTATATTATAATTTCCTAATCATAAATTAAGCTTGCCAATTAGGATTATTATTTCCTAATTAAATTTGCTAATTTAGCAATTAGGATCATAATTGGTCATTAGAGTTTATAACCCACTAATTAGGATTTTACATGGAAAATAATCTTTCAATTTAGAAATTAGGTTTCCTAATTACAATAAAGTTTACTAATCTCATTCAAGCTTGCTAATTAGGGTTAAGGCTTCCTAATTAACATCAAACTCTATAAGTTAATAATTAGGTTTTCTCTAATTGCATGTCCCAAGTTTTCTATATTTGAAATTAGGGCTTTCCAATTAATCAATTAGGGTTATCCCTAATTACACTTACAATTAATAACATAGAAACTCTATACTTAACTTCAAGCTTCCCACTTAGGGTTTTAATATCCCGATTTAGGGTTTTAGGCATGAAATAATTAAGGTTCAAATTTTGGAATTTAGGGTTTACTAAATAATTAAGCTTTACCTATTAAACTTATAATCTAAATCACTTGAGCATTATAATTCTCCGTTATATTCTCGATTAGGGTTTCAAATATTCAAAATCAAAATTAGGATTTTTAGATATGGTATTAGGGTTTTCTAATACTCAAATAGGGTTTCCAGTAATTCATTAGGGTTTTTCCCTAATTAATTTATAATTAATAACGTTAAACCTTATATATAGGATTGCATTCCCAATCTAGGGTTTTTAATATCCGAATTAGGGTTTCGGACTCACGGAACTGAAACTAGGGTTTCCAGAACCGATTTCTAGGTTTTCTTATCAGACGTTAGGGTTTTGTAACTGAACGGTGATGTTCTTAATATATATACTTAGGGTTTGACACAGATATAATTTTACCTGATCAACCCTTGACCCTTAACCTCATTCTGTATTCATACATAACAAATTTCACAGAACTTAAATCACATAAATCCTTAATCCTGAATAATTCACCTAAATCCTTCACAGAATTTTGAAATCCTCAAAATTCAATCCTAATAACATCAAACGCATACACTTATTTTCTGTCTAGGTCTAATATTTAACCTTAAATCAATCATTTAAGATTTTGTAAAATTGTCTAAATTCTCGGGTTGTCACAAGTACAGTTGAGTAACGAGGAATGCAAGTAGATACAGAAAAGAATAGAAGAAGAAGAAAAGACTAGGTATAACATCGATAAGGAGGGATTACTTCATTTTGAAGGAAGAATTTGGGTTCCGAATGATCCCGAATTAAAGGAGGAGATAATGATGGAGGCTCATAGTTTGAGTTACTCGATACATCCCGGTAGTACAAAGATGTATCAAGACCTTCGTCAAAACTTTTGGTGGCCGAACATGAAGAGGGAGATAGCAGAATACGTTAGTAGGTGCTTAACTTGTCAAAAAGTTAAGGCTGAACACCAACGACATAGCGGGTTGTTGCAACCGTTAGAAATTCCAAAGTGGAAGTGGGAGAACATCTCAATGGACTTTGTGGTGGGACTTCCAACAACAAGAAAAGGATACGATGTTATTTGGGTGATAGTGGATCGATAGACGAAATTGGCTCATTTTCTAATAATAGGAGTTAGGTATAACCTAGATTAGTTAGCTAAGTTGTATGTCAAGGAAGTTGTTTCCAGACATGGAGTACCTATTTCGATTTTGTCAGATCGTGATCCACGATTCACATCGACCTTTTGGAGGAGTTTGCAAGTGCAAATGGGAACACAGTTAAAATTGAGTATGACGTATCATCCTCAAACGGATGGTCAGAGTGAATGGACAATTCAAACGCTTGAAGATATATTAAGATCTTGCGTTATGGATTTCAAAGGGAGTTGGGACGAATATCTACCATTTGTAGAATTTTCGTACAACAATAGTTTTCACGCTAGTATATGCATGCCGCCTTACGAAGCGTTGTATGGAAGGAAGTGCCGAACTCCATTATTTTGGAATGAGGTGGGTGAACGTCGGATGTTGGGACCTTAGATGGTACAGAAGATGGCGGACATGGTGAAGTTTATATGTACTCGATTAGTTGCTGCTCAAGATAGGTAGAAGAAGTATGCAGATCCTCACAGAGAAAATAGAGAATTCGATGTAGGATCTTTTGTCTTTCTGAAAGTATCGCCTTGGAAGGGGAAGATACGTTTTGGAAAGAAGGGGAAGTTAAGTCCAAGGTTTGTAGGACCTTTTGAGATTTTAAGAAGGGTAGGAGAGGTGGCTTATGAAGTAGCCTTACCTCCAGAAATGGAACGCATTCATAATGTGTTTCATGTGTCTGTGTTGCGTCCTTATAAACTGGACTATAAATACATAATAGAGTATGAATCTATTCAGATAGAGAAAGACTTGTCCTACGAGGAACTTCCAATTCAAATTATTGATAGGAAGGAGCAAGTATTAAGAAATAAGGTAATACCTTCAGTGAAGGTGTTATGGAGAAACCACAATGCTGAAGAAGCAACGTGGGAGCTCGAAAGTAAAATGAAGGAAGATTTTCCTCATTTGTTTATGTAATTATAAGCTAAGATTCTAGGGACAAAATCCTTATAAGGGGGAGAGAATGTAACGCCTGAGAAAATTGGATTTTTATGACAATTAAATTTTTATTTGATTATGTGAATTAAATGAATTTGATTGATTTATTATGTGAGTAAGCTATGTGAAGGTCGTTCTATGACCTAGAATATGTTTATATGGTTAGTAATCTGGCTACGTGCTAGAATTAATTGTTTGGAATTTCCAAGGCAAAAATATTTGTTTTTCGAGAAATTTCCATAAAAACACTATTCATCCATTTCTGTTCGAGGAATTATTTTGAAATTCTGAGAAACGCGTAATGATAGAATATCGAGATAAGATGAAATATCTGATAATATTTCATTTATGGCAAACAGAGTTTTCGTCTGCGGACTTAAAACCTAAGGGTTGAGTATATTGATTTCCGAGAAGGAAATGAAACGCGTATAGGGAATTGCGTTATAGTTAAAGCGAGTGTTATACAATTATGGTACTAATTAGTTCCTATGTATAATACGATGAGTAAATAAGACATATAATATGATTATTGTACGAGTAGCATACGGAGAGAATACGTGAATTGTACGTATAGAATATGATTCATATTATAGAATTAAGTTAAGACTTAATGTTAATTCATTTGGGTTGGATTATATTTAATCTAATCAATTAAAGGAGCAAGCCCAAGGGATTAGTTGGTTATGCCTAATTCAAGGCCAATGTTAATTTAGTTAAGCCCAATTCATGAAAATCGAACCGGTGGGTAACCGAATGGGTAAAACCCATGGGGCAACCCATGGGATGACCCATGGCAATGGGTGGGCCGGCCACCTTGGTGTGCAAGCCAAGAATAAGGCTTGGTCACCAAGCATTTTACTTGGTGACCAAGAGTGAATAGTAAGGAGGTTTGTGTGTAATGACTTTTATGCCCTCCATTCTATTTTCTTATAAATAAGAAGCTAGGTTTGGTCATTTGCGAGTTTTTCAATTGCCAACATAGAATATTTGAGAGAGAAAGAGAGCTAGAATACAAAAATCACACACTTTGGAAGCTTTGACCTAGAGTTTTCAAGAGAGTTCATAAGAAGTTCTTGAGGTAATAATCCTTATCTTTCATTTCCATCTCTTTTGATTTTCTTTTATCATGGAGGATCATAAAATGGGCGGTATATATCTTGTATAGTGGATTAATGATGACTTACCATAGATTCAATCTCTATAAGTCATGAGATCGTAGGAATCATAAGGTTTGATATAGTTTCAAACCATGAAGATATTATTTGTTGAGATCGATTGTTTATAAATGCTTGAACTCCATCACTACGTTAATATATGCATCTTGCTCGGTTAGGATGTAGATATGAAATCCATGGAGTATTCCATGTGATTTGGCCTAGAGAACGTTAGTAACGAAGTTATGGCGAATTTCACGGAAATAGACGTTAAACGTCAAAAACGTTAAAATTTCGGATTGGAGGTCAAAAGTTGTCGTGAAACTTGAAAACGTTGTTTTTCAATGTCAACACGTGACATAGGATAATTAAGAGTTGTGGGTTCAAGAATCGTCGGATTCCGACTTAAAACGAAGAAAATGAGCATTGAACGCTCATTATCGTTTACGAACGCTTAGAAATTTAACTCAATAGTGAATTTTGAGTTATTGGATTCGAAAGTGTTGGATTCTTATATGAACGTGTAGAGTTTGTCATTTATGACGTGTAAGATTTTGAACGACCAAAACGGGCTTATAACGAAGAAGTTATGACCCCGGGAATTTCCCAAAAATTTTTAAAACTGTTGAAATTACGATGCGAGGTGCAGCGTCAGCAGCCACGACGTAGTGTAATTCGTCAGGCCACAGTCACCTTACGACCAAGATATATTGGCGATGCTAAATTGTCCCATGAAAGACCATCGTTTGTATAGAGTCTCACTGACCAATAGCCACCGAGACCGGAGTCCAACATCGCTTGCTAATCAGCCAGCAATACTTTCTTCTTATTATAGAGGTCAGCCAAGCATTGAAAGTGCAAGGCCTTGGATAGTGACTTAGGTTTTGAACTTCAAATTGTTTGGAGACCCAAGGGAGTAATGTTTGTACACTTCATAAGTGTATTAAAACTATTCCTATACTACCTATACTAGAGTATATGGTATTGAACTTAGGAATTGAATGCATGTTAATAAGTTATGGATGATGAACGAAGTTGTTACTTTATCAACAATGTTCGAGTCCGGTTAATAACGTCAGTTGAATATTGAGTTGGGATGAAGGGTAATGAGTCGAGTTGACTTTATTATTAATATTAGGTTAACTAAGACATAGAAGAGAAAGAAGTTGGTAGAAACAACGTGAACATTTGTTTGTTAGCTAATTATAGTGTGCTATGTGAATATATCATGTAGATTCTGTAAAAGATGTGGTCAGTCGATTAAGTTATTTGAAGAAGCTGAAACGCAAGTTTTTCTTAACGCTTGTCTAACTTTCAAGTTAGCCAAGTTTTATGTGATTCATTGAACTAAATTGCATGATTGGTTTTAAACAAAGGGTCAATGCCAGATTTTAACTCGGCTAGACTATTCGTAAGATATAGATTGATTATGATTCATATCTTTCTATATAGAAATGTTAACGCTATCCTATGCCAAGTAATTGGTACGGGCGTGAAGGTAAGGTTTGTCTATGAACAAACAAAAGTATTTTTCATCGATTATTCGATGGGCACGCGAGTTTGCCAAAAATAAAACGTAAATACGTTTAATGAATGAGTGTTGATCAACATAGAGTACTATAGGCTGATCACCTAAAAGTGCTCGTAAGTAATGCAGACGTAACAACCTTAGTGCTGTGAAATCCTTTTCAAGTATGAAAATTGAAAGTTACTGTTCATGGTCTATCGATTGGTTCAGAATTCCTAATCTATTTTATACTTTGGGAATTGATGTTATGAACTATTAAAGTATTATTGATTCATAATACTTCATAACTATTGTTCAGTTATGTTGGAATTGTTATAAAATTCACGAATGTGGTATTATTGTTATCCTTTGTTAAAACTTGTTGAGCTGTCATGCTCACTTCTTGCGTGAATTATATAACTGCAGTTAAGGATGACCGTCCTGAGAATGCTAAGAGAGATAAGGGCAAAGCTAAGATGGATGCTTAGGCATTGTGTAATAGATTAGTAAGTTTGTATGTATTATACATTATGAACAACGAACGATGTAACCGGTTTATGAACCTGGGAAGGATTATACTTTGATTGTAATAAGAAGATAGTAATTACCTTCATTTTTGTTGTATTTCAATGGAATGATTGTATGGATGTTAGTATAATGGAGCACTATATGTCGGGTTGGAAGATACCCGAATTTGGGAGCGTCACATTTACCATACTCATGATCTGGAACTAGCCGCAGTAGTTTTTGCTCTAAAGATATGGAGACATTATCTTTATGGAGAAAAATGTGAGATATACACGGACCACAACAGTCTAAAATATATCTTCACACAGAAGGAGTTGAATATGAGGCAGAGGAGATGGCTGGAGTTGATAAAGGATTACGACTGTGAAATCCTATATTACCCTAGAAAAGCCAATGTAGTTGCCGACGCCATAAGTAGAAATGGTCGGGAAAAGTTGTCTATGTTAACGGCTCAAACTGAGTTAATAACAGAGATGACTAGGTTGGAATTGGAAGTGAAGCTGCCAATTGAAGGTGGACAAATGTTGTTTGCGATGGAGATGCAATCTACCATTATAGAGAGAGTTAAGGAGGTGCAGCTCAAAACTGAAGAGTGTGGCCGGATGAAGGAGCAGCTGGCCAATTAAAAAGATAGTAAGTATAGTCTTGATAATGAAGGATTATTAAGATTTGAAGGAAGAATTTGGGTTCTGAATGAGACGGAATTAAAGGAGCAGGTATTACAAGAGGCTCATAGTTCGAGGTTTTTGATTCATCCTGGTACCCCTAAGATGTATCAAGATCATCGACAGAGTTTCTGGTGGCCGAACATAAAGAGAGATATCGCCGAGTATGTGAGTAGGTGCTTGACTTGTCAGAGAGTGAAGGCCAAACATCAACGACCAAGTGGCTTATTACAGTCATTGGAAATTCTGGAGTGGAAGTGGGGGAATATCTCGATGGATTTTGTGGTAGGACTTCCGACTACAACCAAGGGGTATGATGTGATTTAGGTAATAGTGGACCGGTTGACAAAGTCGGCTCACTTTTTACCAACTAGGGTTAAGTATAACTTAGACCAATTAGCTAGACTTTATATTAAGGAAATAATTTCTAGACATGGAGCACCTGTATCGATTGTGTCAGATCGTGACCTACGATTCACATCGAACTTTTGGAGGAGTTTACAACATCAGTTGGGAATGCAGTTAAAGCTGAGTACGACATATCATCCACAGACCGATAAACAGAGCGATAAAACAATTCAGATGTTAGAAGATATGTTAAGATCATACGTCATGGATTTCAAGGGTAGTTGGGATGATCATCTACCATTAGTAGAGTTTACATATAACAATAGTTATCATGCAAGCATAGGTATGCCGCCTTACGAAGCTTTATACGGAAGGAAATTCAGAACACCATTGTATTGGGATGAAGTGGGAGAACGCCGAATGCTAGGACCTGAATTGGTGCAGCAAACAGCGAACATTGTTAAACTGATACGGATGCGTTTGGTAATAGCTCAAGACAGACAAAAAAAATTTACGGATCCGCATAGAGAGAATCGAGAGTTCGAAGTAGGTTCATACGTATTCCTAAAAGTATCTCCCTGGAACGGAAAGATACATTTTGGGAAGAAGGGAAAGTTAAGTCTGAGGTTCTTAGGACCTTTCGAAGTGTTAAAACGGGTAGGCGAGGTAGCTTACATGGTAGCATTACCTCCAGACCTAGAATGAATACATAATGTATTTCACATATCCGTGTTACGTCCTTATAAGCCACATTTTAAGCACGTGATAGAGTATGAACTTATTCATATCGAGAAGGACTTAACATACGAAGAAACGCCAATTCAAATTGTCGATAGAAAAGAACAAGTTCTGCGGAATAAAGTCATACCTTCTGTGAAGGTGATATGGAAGAACAACGATGTAGAAGAAGCAATGTGGGAGTTAGAAGAAATGATGAAAAAGAATTACCCACATTTATTTGTGTAGTTTATATATATATATATATATATATATATATATATATATATAGCGAGATTCTGGGGACTGAGGGAGAGAGTGTAACGCCCCGAAAAATCGAACCTTTGTAAATAATTTTAATAATGAATAAAATAATATTATTTATTATTTTTACGTGTTAATAAGATGAAAATCATTCTATAACCTAGAAACGTCGGAACGTCGTAGTATTTTAACTACGTGAATGAATTAAAGTGTTTGCATTTCTAAGACGAAAATAAAAGTTTTTCTGAGAAATTTTTCGTAAAACGCTATTCATCGATTTCTGCTTGGGAATTATTTTTGAACTTCCGAGAAATACGTAACGTTATAATATCAATGTGATATTGATTATGTAATAATAATCTAAGTATGGAAAACGTAATATTTCGCATGCGGACCTAATTTGAGAACGTTAGGTTTATTAAGTGTTAAGGAAAGAAAGTATTAATCAAAGGATGTGTATGCATTGTAGGAGATAACGAACGTAAGTATAATACGATGTATTATACTACTAAGAATGGAGAATGAAATAACATATATTATGAATAAGTATACGAGCTAGCATACGAGAATTATATGTGATGTATAGTTGTTAAGTTGTTTAATTAAAGGTAATGGACTTGTAGTATTGTTCGCTTAATGGCATAAGTCCAATGGAAAGTGATATGCAAGCCCAAGTGTTTGTAAATCATGAGTCCAATCTAATGTAGTATAAGCCCAACAAGGAATTAACTAGATTAATTAGCAAGCCCAATGAATAAAGTATGATCCATGGGGCAAACCAAGTGTAAAGTGGGTAGTCTTGATGGGCAAGCTTTTTGTATGGTGACCAAGTGTTGTGATGGCCAAGAAATAGAAGTAACTAGCAAGTTTGCTTGGTTGCTAGGTTCTGAATAGTAAGGAGGTGGAAGTTGAGGAGGTTAATAAGGAGGTGGGTTGGCCTACAAGACTAATAAGCCCTAACTTTGTCAAGCCTATAAATAAAAAGTGGGATTTCATTATTTTGCTTGTTCAAATTTCATCCAACTCCTCTCAAAATAAGTAACTTATTGGTTAGAGAGAATAAGCCACATAAGCACTTATAAGTCATTCAACCTTTGCTAGATTTTCCAAAGTGAAGTGAAGTATTAGTCTTCAAGGGTAAGCCTCTTGTCTATTATATCTTTATCTCTACCATGATAGGATTGATAGAAAAGTGGGATGGTATACTAAGAACATGTAATAAGTCATTAATGAAGGGACTTAAGCCGAATAAGTTGAATAAGCAACTTAACTCTAAATAAGTTGATAATCTTGTGAAGAACTTATCATATATTTGTCATATGATGTTAGTATGTTTAATATGGTATGAAAACATTGATTGAAGGACTTAAGTTCATAATAAGACATAAAGCATGAGAAATTATAGTCATAAGTTAAATAAGTCATTAACTTATGAGAATAAGTCAAAACCTACTTTGATAACAAGTTGGTGTAATAAGTAACTTGAAATGTTCATGTGTAATAAGTAACTTGTCAGAATTCACACGATTAGACGATTATCGTCGAATTTATGAAATTCTCGGAATGAAAGTTGTATTTTGTGTTTGAAGTCAGAAACGTTGATTTTCGATAGAGAAAAGTCATATTTGGCATTATAGAGTTGCGGACTTAAAAATAACCGAATTCCAACTTAGAACAAAGAAATGAGTGTTGAACGTTTATCGTTTTTGTTAAAAATGAACTAATAGGTGAAATTTTAGCAAACACAGTCAAATAGATAAAATTCTTGCATAAACGCATAGAGTATGTAATTTGTGAATCGTAGGCTTTTTCACGAGCCAATTCGAACTAATAATAAAAAAGTTATGCGTCTGGGAGTTTCGTCGAATTTGCAAAAGCTGCAAATTTTCTAAGGCACTGAGTCAAGTTGGTGTTATGCCAGTGCAACCCAAGGCCAAATGAGTGGGCGCCCATGATCTTGCAGATCTGATGTCTAAGCACACAATCGCTAACTCGTCAAGAGCGACTTATAGTAAAGGACTCTACTGCAGTAAGTCCGGGACTTGACTCTCGTTAACTCAAGGCCATGAGCGCTTGAATAAGAATGGGTGGCGTACATGGCCAACCCCTAGGAAGTGGACAGTAAAGAATGGTTATGAGTATAACTTGAACAGTAACTCAGTAATAATTAACTTAGGAACTTAATAAGATATTGTAAGGTACTTTTAAACCTTATGTATGATGATTAGAGTTAATAACCAATTGAATGTGAACGTAATGTGAATGATGTAATGAAAAGCCGGAAACTATAATAACAGATCTAAGTCAAAATTTAGATTGAGATGAAGGGTAAGATATAATAATATACTTACTTGATTATATAAGACCTAATGTGGTATGTTATATGATCATGTGTTGTAAAGACTTAGAGACTTAAAGTGTGCGTGCGATAATCAGTAAGTAGACGCTGAAGGTAAGTATTCTAACCCTTGTTCCAGTTCAGTATGGACAAGCTTTGTAATTCATGTATTTTTTCGCATGAAGTCTTGAATGATGAAGTCAAAGCCAATTCTTTCGGCTAGACTTATATTATGATTCTGTCAAGCATGATTAATGTTTATCGAGCTATATTGGTGTGGTTTTCAATCGAAGATCGAGTATGCTAAAAATATTTTTGTCGTTTAACAACAGGCACGTGAGGTTGCCACAACTTAAACGTACACACGTTTAATGAATGTAGTGTTGATCAACATAGAGTACTATAGGTTGATCACCTAGACGTGCTCGTAAGCAATGTCAGACTTACGGACTTAGTGTCGAGATGTCCTTTTCAAAAGAACTTATGAAATGCTCAAGGTCTTGGACAGAAATTGATGTTTTACTGAATATTATTGTTGTCAAACATTTTAAATGAAAAGAAGTGATATTTTGAATTATCAATAGTACTTCGTAACTATTGTTCAGTTACTGAAGATATATGAGTTCTATGTTTCAAGCATGTTATTATTAGAATTGTAGTACTTGCTGAGCTAGTCATGCTCACTCTTGCTTGAACCATATGAATACAGCTAAGATCGAATGGACCGAAGGCTCCGGCAAGGATAAGGGCAAGGCGAAGATGAACCCTTAGAGTTCTTATGTAATAGTATAGATGGACGGTTGTAATATATTGAATATTATGACAAGAACGAATGTATGGGTTATAAAGGACCTGGGGAAATGTAATATTATTTTGAATATATAGAAGACATATCCGTTCTTTTGAGACTTTTCAATTGAATATATGTGTGAATGGTAGTACCATGTACAACCATCTGTCGGGTTGGAAGATACCTGGATTTGGGGGCATCACACTAGCTTTCCAATTTCAGTTTCTGTAAAAATGGAGTCTTGAGTCTTAAAATCCAAATTCTTGAATTCATGAAATTATATGTTAATGAGGTTGAGTATTGGTTATAAAGTTGTTATATGACCATATAAACATGTTTAAACTGATACATGTTTGTTTGGAAATGAATTGGTGAATAATTTTTGAGGTTGGGCTAGCTTTTCTAAACGATCGGTGCTTCTACTTTGAACCGAAGCACTGCAGAATTGCGCTAGAATTACACTAAGGCGTAACGTAGTTGGGTCGGTCCCTGTTTGCAGTTGACTGATCTGTTGCAAGTCTGATCCATATGGGCTAGTGGTTATGACTTAAGCTAGCATGTGAACACGTGTATGATGTATATATGGATATGTTAACCTAATGTGAGCATGTTTTCATAAACTTGCATGATTAATGGAGACATATGGTTTAAATGGAGATTTGAACCTTAAGTTTTGAAAACATACTATGTAAAGTTCATGTTCTACAAATTATTAACCTAGTGAGCTATACATTACTGATTTTGCACATAGATGCGCATGTTATGGTATACATAGTCCTTTGAGCATGATCAAACTTGTTAAGCCTTATGTTAGAAATATTTTCAATAAGAAGCTTAGCCTAGTGAGCTAACATGCATGATTTCTACATGATTTATATTCTGACTTTGAAAGCATATGAGTGTGACTTGGAAATGCATGAATAAACCTTTAGCTTGTGTTTATTTGATTAATAAGGAAACATGAGCATGTTGAACCTATTAGCAAGCTTTGAATGTGAATATTGGCAAGATACCATGAAGACTAGAATCTAACATTTGTGATCATATTTGATGACACTCTTAGACTCGCTCATGTAGCACAAACATATATATACCATGCTTGTGTAGCACATTTCAAGAAAAGCATGAACAAAGCCTATTTTCAACTAAAGCGGTGTTAGTTTCACATATGTATTATGAATATACACAAGCATGCCTAATATGAGTTTTATAACTATCTTGTATGTTTAGAAAGCAAGCATGCTAGACCTTGTGAGTTCATGACCTCGAATAACCTTAAATGGTTGAAATGTTTAATTTAGAAAGGAACCTAGATTGACTTGAGGAGGATGAAAAGACCCTTAACATGACAAATAGATCAGGTATGATAGTTTTGGGCAAGCCGGACATGAACTACACAAGGCAAGAGTTGATCTTGGCTTGGCAGATGGATTTTGAGTAGTCACTACTTTCACCCCTAGGCTTAGCCATGGAGCAGCTGCGTCAGTCTAGAATCCTAGATAATGAGTTCTGACTTTTGGACAGTAACTTGCATGATTCCTATGATGCTAAATGTGGTCTAAAACCTACTGATGTACATATAAATGTGTGATGCTTAGTTGATAAGTTGGTGTTCCATTGAAATGGAAAGTCCATGAGTAGAGGAGGTCTTAACCTTGAGAATTCTTGATTTGTTTATAAAGTAACTAAGTATTTGATTCTTGATGACTTATAAACTGATTTTGTACCATATGTGCGTACTTGAATCATGTCAAGCTTGATTAAATATTGTGTTAGCTAAATAACATCTTGGACATATAATGCGTTATAAATAGGATTCAAAAGTGTTGATTTATTAACGTGGATAAACTACGATTAAGGCAAGTTTCTCTAACCTTACTCAAATTTACATTGAGCAAGTATCCTAAATCCTCGCATTACTTTATTTGACGAATACCGTAAGCTTATCTCTTTGAATACAAGTTATATTACTTTCTCGTTCAAATGAGCTAGTATGTTAAACCCTTGTGAAAGCTATTATTCATGTTGCAATTGGTATTTTCCTTGAATATTGTGAAAGAGTCGATGCCATTCGATTCGGCTAGACTATATGCATGTTTTTGAAATTGTCCAAACCAATTGATTTGTGCAGAAATCTTGAAAACTAAGTTAAACAATCCTTTTGGTAAGGGGAGTGTATATCATTGGAAACCCCAACACATTATTGAATATTATAGTGGTGTTATGCATAACGTATAGTATTGTAGATTGATCATATATAGTACTTGATATTTTTGGGTTGTCAATTCAATATTGGTAACTATAGTGGAAGTTCAATAGTCCTTAGTGACTACTCAGTATAAACTGTTTATTCAATTGGATACCCTGATAGTCGTTGAATTCATATATATTTGTTGATTTATATTGAATTATCGTTCTTATTCAAAGAATTGTTGATATTTCTTACCCATGATGTTATTCTAATACTTTGAACTATCCTAGACATGACACTTCGATATTTTAAACCTTGTGATATATATCCTACACCCTTGTTGTATATTACTTGCTGGGCAATTTGTGCTCATCCTTGCTTATTTAAAACCTTTCAGTTAAAGAGGAACATCGAGGTGTCTTTGGAACAAACAAGGGAAAGGCCAAGGCTACCGACTAGCTTGATCCTTTATGTTTAAAAATTATTATGTTATGTTAAGACTATTTGCAGACTATGTTTAAACTTAAGTAGGATTATGTAATAGGCCTTTATTCGATACTATTATGTAATCTATTAAGTATTGTAGGTTGCAAGACTTGGGGGAATAATGATAATAAATCATTGTATATTATTCTAAAGTAGATTTTCCGTTGTGTATGCGTTATTTTAGTTATTATGGTAATACTTTGAGCACATGATGAACCGAATTCAAGTGACCAAGTGGAGGTCCGAATTTGGGGGCGTTACAATAACTCCTCCATCATTTTGTTTTTTAGGTTGTTAGCATTGTTTGACACAATAACCTCTAGTTGTCCATATCGACTGACGACATTGTTTCATATTAAAGCAACGATGACTTCTTTGGTAACTCTGGGGAAAGAGGTTGCTTCTAACCATTTTGGTGAAGTAGTCGATCATGGTGAATATGAATCGATGTCCATTACTGGCTTTGGGCTCGATGGGCCCGATCACGTCCATTCCCCACATTGAGAAGGGCCATGGCGAACTCATATTGTGGAGTTCCCTTAGAGGGGTGTGGATGGAATTTTCATGAATCTGGCATTGATAGAACCTCTTGACGTGATCATCACAGTCAGTTTTGAGTGTAAGCCAATAATGCCCTGTTCTAAGGATCTTCTTGAAGAGTAGGGGTCCGCTCATGTGATGGGCACATACTCCGCCATGGATCTCATCCATGAGTCTCTGAGCATGGTCTTTATCTTGACATCCGAGGAGACCTAATCCTGCATCTCTTTTGTAGAGTGCATCTCTGCTCAGGTAGAATTTCATAGCAAGTCGATGAATCCGCCTCTTCTCAGTTAGGCTCACCTCAGCGGGTGTAGATCCATCTTGCAAATAATCCTTGATGTGCTGATACAAAGGGTTTGTAATCCCCTGCTGGTACGGCGGCCAGTTGATCCGCAATTCCTTGACCTTGTACAGACTTTTGCATCACGTAGACGATGTCAAATTGCTATAAGATCAACTGCCATCTGGACAGTCGACAATTTAGTATGGGCTTACTGAACACATACTTAAGAGGATCCACGCGGGATATAAGATGGGTTGTGTGACTATGGAGGTAATGTTGTAATCTCATTGAAGCCCATGCTAAAGCACAACAAGTTTTCTCAATTAAAGTGTACCTGTGTTCACTGATACTGAATCTTTTGCTGAGGTAATAGATAGTTCATTATTGGACTCTATCGTCTTTTTTCCCCAGCATACAGCCCATGGCATTGTCATTAATAGACAGTTACATGAATAGGGCAACATCATCCCTGGGTGGTAACAAAATAGGAGCGTTAACCAGCTGCTCTTTAATGGTAAGGAAGGCTTTCTGACAATTATCGTTCCATTTCATAGAGGAGTTCTTACTTAACAGCTTGAAGATGGGCTCATAGGTTGCTGTGAGTTGAGAAATGAACCTGCTAATGAAGTTGATTCTTCCCAAAAATCCCCGTATTTCCTACTCTATCTGAGGAATGGTCATTTCCTTGATATCCTGGATTTTGGTAGGATCCAGCTCAATCCCTTTGTGGCTGACAAGGAAATCTAGCAACTTGCCTGACTTAACGCCAAAGGCGCACTTAGTTGGGTTCAACTTCAAGTTATATTTGCGCAACCTGTTGAAAAGCTTTCTAAGATGGTCTAAGCGGTCTTCCTCCTTTCAGGATTTGACAATGATGTCATCCACATAGATCTCTATCTCATTGGACATTAGATCGTGGAACAGAGCCATCATAGCTCGTTGATAGGTTGCCCCGGCATTGATGAGGCCGAATGACAACCATCTATAGCAAAAAGTCCCCCAAGGTGTGATGAAAGCAGTTTTCTCACGGTCTTCCTTAGCGACCATAATCTGATGGTACCCTACAAAGCAATCCGTAAAGGAGTACATGCCGTATTGAGCAGTATTGTCAATAAGAATGTGGATAAAGGGCACGTGAGAGCTATCTTTAAGGCAAGCTTTGTTTAAATCCCGATAATCCATGCATACTCGCACCTTTCCTTCGGGTTTAGGCACGGGAAAAATATTTGATATCCACTTCGAATATGTAGACACCATGATAATGCCAGCTTGAAATTATTTCACAATTTAGTCTTTAACCTTTAAACTCCACTCAGGTTTCAATTGCCTGAGCTTCTGCCTAACTGGATTGAATCCTTCTTTAATGGGAAGGCGATGAAGAACAATGTCAGTGGACAAACCCACCATATCTTCATGAGACCATTCAAACAGATCCTAGAATTGGGTTAATAGTGCAACCATGTCATTCCGTTGATTTGGGGTGAGGTCTGAACCAATCTGGATTAGCTTATGGTTTTCTAAGGTTCCAAGATTGAAAGAAATGGTTTGGTCAAGGTTGGGTTTAGGTTTGTCTGCGACCCTTTCCTTAATCTCCTGAGGTGTCTCAATATCCTCTTGTATTTCCATCAAGTCTGAGTCCAACTTTGCATCAAAGTTACAACCCTTGTGGAGAGAAGGCATCCCATCAGCAAGTATAGGCACATCTAAATTCAGACCTGAAACAAAATATGCTTTCACTTAATATATCCAACCGTTTGATCATACAAAAGTGTTAGCATGTACTGATAAAATAACTGCTAATACTGTATAGAAAAGTAAGTAATTAAAGTTATCTACAAGGCAGAGGGATTTTTTGCCCATTTTACCCTCGTCGACCAATACATGGAGTGCTGCTCCAATTGTCGAGGGTAAAGTCCTGATGGACTGCAGTGATGGAAGGATTGTCATTGTCCTCCTTCTCCTGAATGATAACCATAAAATATGGGCAATCATCGTTTGGGGTATATCTATTTGTATGTTCATCATGGACAATGATGTGTATGCCTGACATCATCAAGGAGATGTCATGTTTACATTTTCGTTCCCTTTCTTCCACTTTGGGATCAGGAATCAACACCTCTTTTACTTTGATTGGCACTGGTTTAGGAAACAACATGGCCACAACATGGGTTGGCACCTTTACTGGAGACTGTATCAACTCATGAGGTAAAGGTAGAGAAAATCGTCGTGTGGTGGAAGCTTGAGGAACCTTCTTATACTTATGAGGATTCCTATGACTGGAACTGGCATAATAGCCTAGTCTGGCTGTTCCAATTTGACTGGACACTTGAATAGGGTGCTTAATACCCATCTTATCTTTACCAAGCCCTTCTCTGGGCTGATGACCCAATGACATCATTTCTTGAGTGGCCGACATAACCTCGAAAGAAATCTTGGGTACCGGAAGTGGCTCTCCAATAGGATGGTATTACGTGTTACTCACTTCCAGAGCATAAAAACTAGACGGCTCAACTTCTGAATTGAAGCTGATGATTGGTAGATTTCCTTATTAAGGATATTCCAACTTAGCGTTGACAGTGACTAGACTATTATTGACAATGTATTTGAGTTTTTGAACTAGTGTGTAGGGAACGGCTCCAGCCATGTGTATCCAAGGTCTACCTAATAGTAGATTGTATCCTGAATATATCCTGAGGACATCGAAAGATACATTGAATGTATTTGGACCAATCTCAATTGGCAGCTCAATCTTTCCGACGGAATTTTATCGGGATCCATCAAAAGCTTTGATAACCGTATGGCTACTTTGGATCCGCTTGAGATTAACATTCATCTTCACCAAGGTGGCATAAGGACAAATATTTAGAGACGAACCTCCATCTATCAAAACTCCAGCTAGCATATACCCGGAGGACAAAACTGCAATGTGCAATGGCTTGCAATGATCGGTCCCTTCGGGCGGTATGTCGTCATCAGTGAAGGATATCACATTGTTGTTAAAAATATAATAAACAAAATGTTGAAATTTTTCCACATCCACTGATTTTGGCAAGTAGGCTTCTTCCAAAACCTTCAATAAGATCTTCCGCTGATCCTCAGAAGAGAAAACTAAGTCCAGTATTGATATCTGATGTGGAGCTTCTATTAATCTTAAAACCACCTTGGCTTCATTATGACCCATAGTGCGGATGAATTTTTCAATCTTCTCAATGGGAATCTTCCCCTTTGCTTTGAAGGTACGCTTTATAACCCGCTGAGGAAGATTTAGTGGATTTTCCCTTGACACTGTAGAAGTAGTATGAGACGTGGATCCTTCAACTTCTCCATAATTCCATGGAACCTTGTGTAAGCTGACAACAAGATATTATGATCTGAAGGGTAAAGAAATTGGCTCTGGTGCGGCCACTTTCAAAGGATTGTCAGCTCCTTTGAGTTGAATTACTTGTATTGGAAATTCTTTTACAGTCTCATCATCCACTTCGGATATAAATACTATTGATCCCTTCCATTTGGTAGGACAAGTATTCCCACTCATGAGTTGCACATTATCATCATCTGTCAGCTGCAGGACACTGCTATCAATAAGACACCGCTATCAATAAGATTCTGAATGAGATGGCGGAGTGCCCAACATTCTTCTGTACTGTGACCACGAGAATGTGAATGATATTAACATACTCCATCGGAGTTGAACCGTCTTGAGCGGGGATTGATTGGAGGCAGAAGGGATGTAATTCTTCTTTCATTGATCAGCATTTGAATTATCTCCTCCATAGATTGGCCTCGATAGGTAAATTCAATCTGATTAGCAAAATCCTGACGGGCTTTAGAATTTTCTCTCTTCGCAACCTTATCCTCCATAGCTTCTCTTTCTGAAGGTGATGGTGAAGCATTCATAACAAAAGGAAGGAGATAAGCATGCTCCTGGCTGATTAATTGGTGTGTGACTTGATGCTGATGGGTCACCAGTTCTGTCAATTGCTCAATTTTCTTGCAAAAAGCTTTCATCTTTTGTTCCATAGTAAACTAGAACATTGTGTAAGCCCCTCTGTCAACACCATCTTTGATGGTCAGGGACGATTCACCATTAAAACTGGAACTTTGTCCAGTGCTCCAACTAATCATGTTGACCTCTCCTCCTTTGTGTTGAGAAAGAGGGTTGTCTTGCACATGAGGTTGATCTGGCTTGGTGACCACGATCTCATTGTTGTCTATTAAATCTTGGATCTTGTGTTTCAAGGCCCAATAATCTTGAGTATTATGTCCAGGGGCTCTGGCATGATAAGCAGACTTCCGAGTAGCATCAAAACCCCTCCCATTAGGGTTGACTGGTGGAAGAAGCCGTGTAATTTTCTTCTAAGTAGTCAGAAGAAAAAGAATATTCTCAAGCGAGTTCCTTAAGGGTGTGAACGTCTGAGGGCGCTTTGCATCTCCACCTTTAGGCAATGGAGGGTTTGAAGATTGTGCTTGAAAAGGGGAGTAGTTTCTCCTTTGTATAGGCACGTTCTGACTGCATTTTGACCTTATAGTATCGAGGAAACATCATCCTCTTTCTTTTTATGGAACCTCCAGGGGTTGTTTCAATAAGATCCGGACAGGATGTGCTCAGCAACAGCTTTAAGAGCGGTTAGGTCTTGAATATTACCTGACTTCAATCCCATCTTAGCCATTTCTCCGTGTTTGATCATTTCAGAAAATGGTTTGCCAATACCAGCCAAGACTCTCTCATAGAAAGGATCTTCATGTACTTCTATAAACGTTATGACAATTTCTGATTCTATCATGGAAGGAATAACTTGAGCAGCAAGGCGCCTCCTCCTTTGAGCATACTTTCGAAAAGACTCGTTAAACTGTTTCTTGACCTTGGTAATTTGGTACCAATCAGGAGCCATCTGAGATTAAAAACTGTATTGAGTGAGGAAGGCATGAGCCAGCTCTTCCCAGCTGTGGATCTTTGAGTTATGTAATCTGGTATACCATGAACGGGCTTCTCTAGTTAGACTCTTTTGAAACAACTGCATTCTAAGCTTCTCGTTTCCGCGTAAGATACAAGTTCTCTAATGAACACTTTCAAATGTGTGTAGGGATCCCCTAATCCGTCATATTTTTCAAAATCAGGGGATTTAAATTTCTTTGGATAATGAACACCAGGGAATATGCAAAGGTCAGCATATGAAACACTTCCATGTGTTCCAATCCCTTTGAGAGCATGGATAGTTTCCTCCATTTGAAGGACCTTCTTCCTAATATCACCGATGTCTGGATCTCCTTTAAGATGGGTGTTTTCAGGGACTTTCTTGGTCGTATCCATCTGAGGTTCTAGATTTGTTTTATCCAAACCTTGTGTTCCTCCTTGTGTAGAGGATTCTGAATGTGGAGGCATCTTTGTACCCTGAGTGGACTGATGCAATTCTTTCAGGAAAACAGCCAAATCTGGGATTTGCTTACTTACTCTGTCAAATTCTTCTCGAGAAACAGGATTGGACAGGTCAGAAGAAGACATGATTGGCTGTAGGCTCATGGCCTTTTTGGATTTTGAGAGGGTAACAGGCCCAATGATTTCCCTATAAAAGACTTATGTAGTTTAGTCTTAGGAATAATGTAAATATAATGCACCCATTTTATGAATATTGTCCTTCAAAAATGGGTGTTGTTTGATAACATGTACGCACAAAATACTCTTCATATTTTACATTATATAAAGATGAACATGGAATAAAATTACAAGTAACAAGTAATTGAAAATGGAAAGCATGAAGAAACTTTCCTCCGCGTTTGGTTTATCAGAGGTTGACCTATCTTATGGTTACTCTCGCGGCTTTTTGGCATGAAGGTCCCCAGATCATCGCAATCTACTAGACAAGAAGTTAATCCGGTCTTTCAACTGGATCGAATCTGGGTGGTGCCTTTCCTGAGCCTCATTGGAATTATTCTCCCAACGAGTCCAGTAATCAAACATCGACAGGATAGCCTCCTGGGGGAGGAACCATACAACATACATTTATATACAACGTGTCTCACCATTTATGTAAATGATGACATGTGCAAAGCACTAATATCGCAGATAGATATAGTATAGTGCAGTAAGTAAAATGCATTCGTACACATTCATAATAAATGTAAATGCAACATTCACACACAAGCATATAACAGTTTTAAAAAGCTTGTAATAGCGGTTTAAGCCCTCTTACTGGAGTCCCCAGCAGAGTGGCCACTTGTCGATGTCGGGATTTTTATTTGTCCATTTTCGTTACTTGTTCTTTGGTGTTCTCATTGTTATGTGAGATTTGTTTGAAAAAACAAGTGAAAAAGGTCTGACATGTGTAATGTCGACGATTTGACTTTAAGAGTCACCAGTTGGTGTTCATAACTGGTTGCACCAACGCAACCGAAAAGGTTTGCACATTGACCCAGTGATGTGACACTGCTAAACGGGTTTGTGAAATCGAGATTCATTTGGGTTCGGGGGCTTGATTATGCGGAGGGAAGGTGTTAGGCACCCCCAACATCCATGTTACCAAGGTGACCGTCACTTTTCAAGAAATTGTTATATGAATGTATGTGTGTGTGTGTGTGTGTGGATTAATGTGCAATTATTTGGAAGTAGTACAAGGCCTCGTTCGCACCTATATACAAAGGGTTTGAATTTATAGAAAAATTTAGTTTTAAACATGATATAGCAGTGAAGTTTTGTAAAAAGAGGTTTTTCAAACCTTGTGCTCAATAGTAATTGAAGACTTTTTATACCTCCATTTTATTATTAAATGTTCGGCTTGATTGCTTTTATTTACGAGATGTGAGGCATTCTCGAGAAAATAATATACAGCAATGTCGAACTCCTCATTGGCATGACAGCCATCCAAGGAAATTCAGACTGTGACAACCCGAGAAATTAGACAATTTATTAAAATCTTAAATGATTGATTTAAGGTCAAATAATGGACCTAGACAGAAAATTAGTGTATGCATTTAATTTTTTTAGGAAGGAATTTTGAGGGTTTCAACATTCTGTGAAGGATTTAGGTGAATTATTCAGGATTAAGTGTGTATGTGTTTATGTTCTGTGGATATGGTATTATATGTGTTCAGAATATGTGGTTAAGGGTCAAGGGTTGACCAGATAAATTTTATCAGTGTCAAACCCTAATATTGTTATGAACGTCAATGTTCAGTTAGAAAACTCTAACATCTGACAAGAAACACTAGAAATCAGTTCTGAAACCCTAATTTCAGTTTCGGGAAACCGAAATCCTAATTGGGAAATTTAAATGCTACGAATAAGTTTAAATGTCATTAATTATAAATTTATTAGAGAAACCCTAATGAATTACTTGAAACCCTAAGTGCTTATTAGAAAACCCTAATACCAAATCTGGAAACCCTAATTTCAGACTCTGAGAATTTGAAACCCTAATCTGGGAACTTAAATGATAATTATAATGCTCAAGTGATTTTGATTATAAGCAAAAGCTTAATTAATTAGCAAACCCTAATTTCCAATTTTTGAACCCTAATTATTCTGTCAGAAACCCTAAATGTACAGTGGTGGTTTTAATTGCTAAATCAGCCATATTAATTAGGAAATATTAATCCTATTTAGCCAACTTAAATTATGATTAAGAAATCTTAATATAGTTAGCGAATCTTAATTATAATTTAGAAATGTTAATTTTCTATTTCAAAAACCTTAATCCGAAAATCCTAGAAATGTGATTTTTGTGAACCTTAGGTTTTAACCCTAAGGGTTTGATCAAATGACAATTGTAGAATTAAAATGGTGAGGAAATGTCCAAAATGCCCTTATGTCACATTCTTTAATTGGTAGCTTGCAAATCTTGCCATGATATTGAGTGGGTGAACTAATCCTAGCCCTAGCCTAGCCATGTGTCCAAAATTAGCCACAACTTGCTAGCAAATACATTTAACCCTATCAATTTTATAGATCAAAGAGAGAGAAAGGGGCAATTTTAGTTCTCATATTTTCCAAGTCCTCTCTCTCTCTCTAATTTTTCGAAATGGAGAAGGGAAAGGGAGTGAAGACAAGCCTATAACAATTCTCTAGCCCTCCAAGAACAAAATCAATGATCAGATTCAAGATCAAGCATTAGAAAGGTATAAAAACCCTAAACCTAGAAATCTCATGATTTGATGTAATATGTTGTAATTTGTTGGCTAGATATGTGTTAGAGAGTGTCATTTGATGATCTGGGTTGCCAAAACTCAGATCCATATCATTTAGATGCTCGAATTTAAAGATTTCTCAAATCTGAAAATCTGGAAATTTAAGGCCAGCCATATGTCAGGGCATCTAGATCTTTACCTGTTAATGTTTTGTTGTGTTGTAAGTTATAGATCTGTAGTATGCCATGTAGGCTTCAATTTGGAACTAGAATCATGATCATAACATGTCTAGATCTCCAGATACAAGCAGTCAAACTACGTTGACCAGTCACGAAATGGGTTTCTAAAAACCCGAAACCCGTGATTTTGTGTATGATGATTTTATAGGGGCTTGTATTTTGGTCATTGTTTGTTAGTTTGGCCAATTTGTTGTTGTTATGTTGTGATCCGATCACGTATTCTTCTCATAAATGCCATTAGATCACTTAGATCATAACCAGGATGAAAGTTAATCAAGGTCAAACATGCGTTGACCACCAGCTTTGAAGAAATGTGGGAAACCCAGAATTCGGCCAAGAACAGTTTTGTGGCTTAGTTTGACCGGCTCAGATTTTACATGTGTGATGTTGTTAAGTTAATATTATGTGATATAATGGTACCTTGACATCAGGACTACAAACTAGAACTTCTAGATCACACAAAACAGACCCAGATTACATGTTATGAAGCTTCAAAGTAGCACCTTCGGAACTGTTTGAATTTTTGGGCAGCCCAGAAATTCAAGAACACGCTTGACAAGATATTTGGAGGCCCAGATCTAGCTTATATTTTGTTGTATGATAATAAACTTAGTATGTAGTTGAAGTATTACATTTATACTATAACCTTAACACTTCTGCAAGCTCAGAAAATACTTAGATCATAGATTAATTACTCGTCAAACTAGGTAGTATGAACTCTGACATGAGTTTCTGGGAATTGGCCAATAACACTCAAGAACACCTATAGCGACGGTTCTGTCGCTATAGGGCTCTTTAGTGACACTTATTTTCAGAAAATAGATTAATTAATTAAATAAATAGAAAAAAATAGTTTTTAATTATTAAAAATACATAATAAATTATGAAATTTTTTTTAAAGCCTGAAAAATAGTTTTAATTATTTTGAGTATATTTCAAAAATATTTAATATTTTTGGAATATAAAAGGTATTTATTTATTTAATTATAATATTAAGTAAATTATTTAAAATGATTTTAATTCATGAAAAACCATGAAAAATTATATTATGGTGTTAGAAAATATTTGAAGTTATTTTTGATGAATTTTAATATTTTGTGATGAATTTCATTAATAATTTATTATTAATGGTAATTAATTTATTTAATAAATATATTAAATAAACTATGGAAAAATAGAATTAATGTTTTAAAAATCATATAAAAATGATTTAAGTGTTATAAAAATATTTGAAGTTATAAAATATAACTTTTGATATTTTGTTATAAAAATATTAATATTTTAATATTAATAGCAATTATCTGGATAATTGATTTATCTGTTTAAAAAATCATATAATTATGATTTTAAAATATTAAAAATACTTTGTCATATTATAATTATATTATGATTTTCATTAATATTTAATATTAAATAAATATTAATGATTAAGGGATTACGTGGTATTTATATCATATAAATAAGTGATAAATAGTAATAATTATCTGAAAATTATTGCAAGACTATGAAAAATGTTTTGACTGATAATATAATTGTCTAAGATATTGTTAAGTGTTTAGCCAGAGTTTAATTGAACTTAAACTCGTCAATTGTCCGACTTGAGGCGCTGGGATGTTGGAATTATGTTTGCTTTTAACTCTGATTTGCAATAGTCGACTTGATCTTTGAGTCTTATGTGTATTATAGACTGATAGGGTTATGTGTTATGTGTTTAGGTTATTCTATGTATATATGTATAATAGTATTATATTGTGATGATATTATTCTAATATTGGAGATCTATATTACTAATATTAGGTCTTCGGATAAAGCGATATAAATTACATGGCAGTAATCAAAGTTCGCCTGTGCAAGTTTTATTTAACTCTACTAAAAGTTGTTTCATTCGGATAAGCTTATGGTTAATTATTGCTGGTTGCCATGAATTGTACTCTGTACATATTGCATGTATAAGTCAAGTATGAAAGGCTGATCATCTTCATTACCAGTTGGTCCAGATAAATTTGTTCATGTTCAATACTTGTTCAGTCAAAAGTTTGTTCGTGCTAGTTCTCAATTATATTGATGAATTATAGCCAGCCTATTATTCAGACTCTTTCAATCATGATATATCTTTAAATTGTATTTAAACTTGCTGGGCAACTTTCATGCTCACCCTTGCTATATCATGATAAACATTACAGATAAGGCGAATATGTTCGGAATCAAGAAAAGGTTAAAGACAGTTCAAGCTTAAAGTTAGTTTGCGCGATTAGATTTATAATAGTGTTGTATGATAATAATGTTATGTGTTAGATAAGTTATGATTTTTGTATAAGTTAAGGTTACTCGACCTTGGGGAAAATAGTGTGTAATGTATTGTATAAACAATTTATGTTTATATCTTCCGCAATAGTTGTAGAATGATTGAACCGAATCCGCGGTGATTTGGGACCCGGATATGGGGCTCTCACAGTTGGTATCAGAGCTGTTGGTTATGAAGCTTAGGTAGGAATACCTGAGACCAATAACTGCAGTGACTAGGATAATATCTAACTCACATAGAGTTAGTTGATCAGTAAGATTCAAAGACGAATCTCGGCGAGTTGTTAAGACACAGAGTTCCCTAACTCTGATAATAAAGTTAAACAGTAGTGGTGAATAGATCGAGTCTATAAGACTGAAAGTACATGGATAGGAGATCGTAAAACCAAACGATCATAGTATAGAAATGAATCGTAATATAAACAATGAGATCACCCCATGATCTGATAAGGTGATAGCGGGGAAAAGAATTAATTTGATGATTGAAAAGTTACAGCAAAGATTGTTGTGTGGCAGTTGTACTATGAAATTGTACTATGAAAACTCATGAAAGAGTTATGAATTATGAATACGGATTAAATGAAATTCGTATTGTGAATGGGGGTTAAGATTAGGTGGGGATTTCAATTGAGGACTCATGTCGGCAACTGAGTTGTATGATTCCTTGTATGAGCGGGGAATTGTACTTGGTGTAAAAACTACTTAGTTTCTGACATTGATAATCATTAAAATGTTTGTGTCACGTTATTTGTTATATGCTTGTTAAGAGGGTGATTCCTTTCTCATGTGTATAACAGATAGATAGGTCATAGGTAGAGAATATAGGATTAAGTACGAGTTCTTAAAACTCATACTTATGTGACATTCTTGACTTATAGTTATATGAAATGTTTATGAACCCCTCAGTGAACGGACGCCAACGGTCAGACTAGGGTCAGTTCTTAAACTCATATAATTGTGGCCAAGTTTATGGACTCATAAGTGTGGTTTGACGAACTAGGTATAATTTTGTATGAATGGAGTGTTAAGGATTATAGAAACAGATAGATTGTTAAGCAAGTGATTATTAGTGGAGGCATTAAGTTTTCCTAAATACACACTATGTGCTTTTAAAAAAAAATGTAGACTCGTAATGATTTTTGAAACGGTTTAAAGTACAGTCTATGCTACTTATTTAGGCTAGACGCAAATGATTTGAAATATCAAAACTTATTTTATTTATCACTTATGTACCATGTGACCTGGTGCAGAGATGATAAAAAGGTGATGGAGTTGTAAATACAGGAATACTTAGTGTGAATTTGATCTAACATCATTGTTCCACTATTGTATGATGTTTTCTAACAAAGTCATATGATGATGGCATCCTCAAACGGACTGTTAATACAGTACAGCATCAAGACGTCATTCTCGAAAATGTTTTCAAAATTTTAATTTGCCAACGGGGTTTGGCTACACCTAAATAATTCGATTGAATTGAATTATTGATATGAGTCTATACTATTTGATTCAGCTAGACTAATGTTTATGAAAACTCAAAGTGTTCATTGAAAGAAATTTCTCGAACCAAATTGTTTTGGTGCGGAATACTATGATAAGACTAAGGTGAACTATGTTGTTTGGATAAATAATCTAATCGAGTAGCGTAAATATTCGCTAAACATGATTAATACGTTATGCATGACATAAGAGTACGATAGGCTAATTACATAAAGTACTAGCAACGGTAGTTTACCTTCTTTGTGATTGTAAACATACCAAGTAATGTAAAGTATTGCAGTATAAATACTGTTAAAACTAGGTGTTCATGGTCTATATGACCCCTCAGCACAATTTGAAAACTTTTACTCTTGTGAGTGGTGTATTGGGTAGCATGTGATATGTGTGAATGGTGTAACCAGTACGGTGTAAGGTGTAAGGTGAATTTCGAAGACGAAATTCTTAGAAGAAGGGGTGAATGTGACAACCCGAGAAATTAGACAATTTATTAAAATCTTAAATGATTGATTTAAGGTCAAATAATAGACCTAGACAGAAAATTAGTGTATGCATTTGATTTTTTTAGGAAGGAATTTTGAGGGTTTCAAAATTCTGTGAAGGATTTAGGTGAATTATTCAGGATTAAGTGTGTATGTGTTTATGTTCTATGGATATGGTATTATATGTGTTCAGAATATGTGGTTAAGGGTCAAGGGTTGACTAGATAAATTTTATCAGTGTCAAACCCTAATATTGTTAAGAACGTCAATGTTCAGTTAGAAAACTATAACGTCTGACAAGAAACCCTAGAAATCAGTTCTGAAATCCTAATTTCAGTTTCGGGAATCTGAAATCCTAATTCAGAAAATTAAATGCTATGAATAAGTTTAAACGTTATTAATTATAAATTTATTAGGGAAACCCTAATGAATTACTTGAAACCCTAAGTGCTTATTAGAAAACCCTAATACCAGATCTGGAAACCCTAATTTCAGACTCTGAGAATTTGAAACCCTAATCTGGGAACTTAAATGATAATTATAATGCTCAAGTGCTTTTGATTATAAGCAAAAGCTTAATTAATTAGCACACACCCTAATTTCCAATTTTTGAACGCTAATTATTCTGTCAGAAACCCTAAATGTATAGTGGTGGTTTTAATTTCTAAATTAGCAATATTAATTAGGAAATATTAATCCTATTTAGCCAACTTGAATTATGATTAAGAAATCTTAATATAGTTGGCGAATCTTAAGTATAATTTAAAAATGTTAATTTTCTATTTCAAAAACCTTAATCCGAAAATCCTAGAAATGTGATTTTTGTGAACCTTAGGTTTTAACCCTAAGGGTTAAACCCTAAGGGTCAAACCCTAAGGGTTTGATCAAATGACAATTGTAGAATTAAAATGGTGAGGAAATGTCCAAAATGCCCTTATGTCACATTCTTTAATTGGTAGCTTGCAAATCTTGCCATGATATTGAGTGGGTGAACTAATCCTAGCCCTAGCCTAGCCATGTGTCCAAAATTAGCCACAACTTATGTGATAAACGAAATTTTTGTAATTTAATTTTAATATTTATTGAATTAAATAAATATTTTTGAGGATTTAATTATTAGATTTAATAATTAATTGATACAATTGTGATAGATAAATTTAATTATATGTGTTACATTTATTAAATTAATCTGAGAATAATTATTATTCAAGTATGTAATTAATTGAGTTTATTGAATTAAATGAAATATTTAATTAAGCATGATGTTATTTTAATTAAATTAATTATTAATTAGAGAATTAATAATTTGACATTATTAATTAATGAGAAAATTAAATATATGACAATGTGAATTTATGAGAAGTTATTATATTTTATTTATATTAAATAAGATATTTGATTATTGTGCAAGTGGGTGTGACATGAATTAACTATGTGATAAAGTTTTATTAAATTAAATGGTTTTTGAAACCTATTCTAGTTAGGCAAACATGACACTAAAGGGAGTTGGGGCCAGTTAACCCATGACTGGGTAACTCACCCACCAACGCCGCTTGATTGTTCATTATTTAGTTTACGTATTCTTATATTTCTTCTTCATTATTTGCTTAAGTCTAGAAAACATAAAAGAGAGAAATACAGAGAAAGAGTTGAGAAATCAGAGTTGTTAAGAGGATTGTGAGAGTCATCTGAGAAGGAATTCATCTTCCATTAATTATACTCTGTGTAATTCTCCTTCCCAAATTCTATTTTACGTCATTAAGTTTTTATAAGAAAATGGCTTTCAAAGTTTCTGTAAAGCCTCTATGATTGAGAAAGGAGTAATATTTATGAGTTATTTATGGGTTAAGATGAATCAAATCGTATTTTATATATATATTGCATGATTTCATATCATCAGTTTCATAATATTACATCGTATATGATTTCTACAAAATTATAGAGTATGGGTTTTGGCCTTATAGCCTTATACGTGATATTTTATGTATTGATCGTATATTATCCCTAAATTTTACACTCGTATATTATTATGCATATTGATACGAAGAGACCAAAGTTTAAATAAACGGATTCGGTGTTATAACGAATCCGTAGTGATAATTTTGATTTTTTATTTTCAAAACCTTCAAGAACATCAAGAACAATGAAAGTAAATGTGTTGATTTTGCAAATTATATGTTGTAACTTGTTAAAAATCATGCTAGATGGGTTAAGTAGTGATTATATATGTATTACAATGATTGGGTAAGTCTAAATTCGTGTAAAAAATAACTAATTGGAAGTTATGGCCATATTCATATATAATTTTACGTGTGATTGATTTTGGCCTAATTTGGCCTTGTTATGTTCAAGCGAATCGCAGAATCGCTAAACTATGAAAATGAGCTCGGTAACTTGCTTCCAAGTGACGTTACCAAACTAAATTACCCCGCCCTGACGGTCAAAAAAAAAATAAAAAAAAAATTTGATGAAAATTATTATTAAAATATTTATAAAATAAATTAAATGTTTTAATTGAGATATTTATGGAATAAAATAAATATTCGATGAAAATTATTATTAAAATATTTATAAAATAAATTAAATATTTTAATTAAGATATTATGGAATAAAATAAATATTCGATGAAAATTATTATTAAAATATTTATAAAATAAATTAAATATTTTAATTGAGATATTTATGGAATAAAATAAATATTCGATTGAAAATTATTATTAAAATATTTATAAAATAAAGTAAATATTTTAATTGAGATATTTATTGAATAAAATAAATATTCGATGGAAATTATTATGAAATAATTTATTCGAGTGTAATAATAGTAAGAGAATGAAAATATTCTAATTTAATTAAGTAATTAAATTAGAAGGGTAATGATTTGTTAAATAAAGTGGAGTTTATATTAAATAATTAAGTGAAAATGTAACTAATGAATGTCGTGAATACATATGGTATGTGTGTAGGATTTGTGGTGAACGAAAGTAGTAATCGTTTAGCCTATGCACGAGGCAAGTTTTCTAACCCTACTTGTCATTATTGTTCAAGTTTATTAATTACCTCGAGTAAATTATCATTATTATTATTCATGTTCAAATGTTATATTAAAGATTGATTGTCTTTTCAAAGCATGATTCAGTTATACAATAATTGTCCTATTGTATACTTCCTGAGATTATTATTCAATTTGAATATCATTATTATTGAACCTTATTAGACTAGCGAACCCTTATTGATTCGACTAGTCCATAGTTGATAAGCGCTCTAAATTTTCAACCCTTGATGAATTGTCCAAACCAAACTTCCTTTGGTGCGGATCAATGTCAAACCGAAATGAACAACCTCGCAAAGGGATTTACTTATCGCGTTAGCGTTAAGATATTGTGCATGATGGTACTAAGGGTCGATCCCCCTAAGTACGAAGTAGAAAGGTCCATAGTCTTACGATCGTTAAAGGTTTCACGTATAACCCTTGATAACCTAGGACATACTTCAAGGTCTTATGACCCTCAGAAATCTTTTGATTCTTGTTATTCATTCTTGATTCAAAAGTTGAGCTTTTATTCAGATGTCTTTGATTCACTCGCATGTTATTATACTGTTATTTCATTGTTATACTTGTGGGCATTTGTGCTCACTTTTGCGTAATAATAACATTGCAGTTAAGAACGAAAGAACCGAATTTAACCTTCTACTAGTAAAGGTAAGGCAAGGTTAACAAGTGATGAAGACTTGTTGTTTTATATGATGATGTATTTGTTTAAGACTTAAGTTAATGATGTTGTTTAAGACTTAATTGTTTATGATTCCATATGAGATGTTTAAGGTTAGAGTAACCTGGGATTGTATTTATTATGTAGTTGATGTAACCCCATAAGGGGAGATTTATTATTATTTCTATCTATTGCATGGTTTGTATTTATTGTGGGTAGATAGATAGATGATATTTGTACAGTGAACACCAAATCCCGTGGAATTGAAGTACCCGGATTTGGGGTGTCACAACTTGCTAGCAAATACATTGAACCCTATTAATTTTATAGATCAAAGAGAGAGAAAGGGGCCATTTTAGTTCTCATATTTTCCAGGACCTCTCTCTCTCTAACTTTTCGAAATGGAGAAGGGAAAGGGAGTGAAGACAAGCCTATAACAAGTCTCTAGCCCTCCAAGAACAGAATCAATGATCAGATTCAAGATCAAGCATTAGAAAGGTATAAAAACCCTAAACCTAGAAATCTCATGATTTGATGTAATATGTTGTAATTTGTTGGCTAGATATGTGTTAGAGAGTGTCATTTGATGATCTGGGTTGCCAAAACTCAGATCCATATCATTTAGATACTCGAATTTAAAGATTTCTCAAATCTGGAAATCTGGAAATTTAAGGCCTGACAGCCATATGTCAGGGCATCTAGATCTTTACCTGTTAATGTTTTGTTGTGTTGTAAATTATAGATCTGTAGTATGCCATGTGAACTTCAACTGGAACTAGAATCATGATCATACCATGTCCGGATCTCCAGATACAAGCGAAATAAACTACGTTGACCAGTCACGAAATGGGTTTCTTGGCAGCCCAGAAACCCAGATTTTGTCTAACAGTGATTTTGTAGGGCTTGTATTTTGATGTTGTTTGTTAGTTTGGATAATTTGTTGTTGTTATGTTGTAGTCTGATACGTATTGTTCTCATAAATGCCATTAGATCACTTAGATCATAACCAGGATGAAAGTTAATCAAGGTCAAACATGCGTTGACCACCAGCTTTGAAGAAATGTGGGAAACCCGAATTGACGAAACGGTTTGTGGCTTAGTTTGACCGGCTCAGATTTTACATGTGTGATGTTGTTAAGTTAATATTATGTGATATAATGGTACCTTGACATCAGGAATACAAACTAGAACTTCTAGATCACACAAATCAGACCTAGATTACATGTTATGAAGCTTCAAAGTAGCACCTTCGGAACTGTTTGAATTTCTGGGCAGCCTAGAAATTCAAGAACACGCCTGACAAGATATTTGGAGGCCCTTATCTAGCTTATATGTTGTTGTTTGATAATAAACTTAGTATGTAGTTGATGTATTACACTTATACTACAACCTTAACACTTCTGCAAGCTCAGAAAATACTTAGATCATAGATTAATTACTGGTCAAACTAGGTAGCATGAACTCTGACATGAGTTTCTCGGAATTGGCCAAGAACACTCAAGAACACCTATAGCGACGGTTCTATTGCTATAGGGCTCTTTAGTGGCACTTATTTTCGGAAAATAGATTAATTAATTAAATAAATAGAAAATTATAGTTTTTAATTATTAAAAATACATAATAAATTATGAAAAATTATTTTAAAGCCTGAAAAATAGTTTTTAATTATTTTGAGTATATTTCAAAAATATTTAATATTTTTGGAATATAAAAGGTATTTATTTAATTATAATATTAAGTAAATTATTTAAAAATGATTTTAATTCATGAAAACCATAAAAATTATATTATGGTGTTAGAAAATATTTTAAGTTATTTTTGATGTCTTTTAATATTTTTGATGAATTTCATTAATAATTTATTATTAATGGTAATTAATTTATTTAATAAATATATTAAATAAAACTATGGAAAAATAGAATTAATGTTTTAAAAATCATATAAAAATGATTTAAGTGTTATAAAAATATTTGAAGTTATAAAATATAACTTTTGATATTTTGTCATTAAAATATTAATATATTAATATTAATAATAGCGCTTATCGAATAATTGATTTATTCGCTTAAAAATCATATAATTATGATTTTAAAATATTAAAGATACTTTGTGATATTATAATTAAATTATAATATTATATTATAATTTTCATTAATATTTAATATTAAATAAATATTAATGATTAAGGGATTACGTGGTATTTATATCATATAAATACGTGATAAATAGTAATAATTATCTGAAAATTATTACAAGACTATGAAAAATGTTTTGACTGATAATATAATTGTCTAAGATATTGTTAAGTGTTTAGCTAGAGTTTTATTTAATTTAAACTCGTCAATTGTCCGACTAGACCGTCAGAATGTTGGAATTGTGTAGGTTTTAACTCGGACTGCAATAGTCTGACTTGATGCTGAGTCTTATGTGTATTATAGACTGATAGGGTTATGTGCTATGTGTTTAGGTTATTCTATGTATATATGTATAATAGTATTATATTATGATGATATTATTCTAATATTGGAGATCTATATTACTAATATTAGGTCATCGGATAAAGCGATATAAATTACGTAGCGGTAATCAATGGTTCAGGCAAGTTTTACTTAACTCTACTAAAAGTTGTTTCATTCGGATAACCTTATGGTTAATCATTGCTAGTTGCCATTAATTGTACTCTGTATATATTGCATGTATAAGTCAGGTATGAAAGGTTGATCACCTTCATTACCAGTTGGTCCAGATAAATTTGTTCATGTTAAATACTTGTTCACCAAAAGTTTGTTCGTCTAGTTTCTCAATTATATTGATGAATTATAGCCAGACTATTATTCAGACTCTTTCAATCATGATATATCTTTAAATTGTATTTAAACTTGCTGGGCAACTTTTATGCTCACCCTTGCTATTTCATGATAAACATTGCAGATAAGGCGAATACATTCGGAATCAAGAAAAGGTTAAAAGACAGGTTTCGACAAAGTTAGTGTGCGATTAGATTTGTAATAGTGTTGTATGATAATAATGTTATGTGTTAGATAAGTTATGATTTTTGTATAAGTTAAGGTTACTCGACCTTGGGGAAAATAGTGTGTAATGTATTGTATAAACAATTTATGTTTATACCTTCCGTAATAGTTGTAGAATGATTGAACCGAATCCGTGGTGATTTGGGACCCGGATTTGGGGCTCTCACATAGACACTAAAAATAATGTACAAGCTACATACAACTGAAAAATGTCTATCACGGGAACCGAATCTAGATTCAGTAGCCTAAATCTGTGATCACATGATTCATAGGCTCACATGATGCCGCAGTTTATATGGAAAATAGTAAGAAGTTATAAATATAAAAGCTGTATATATATATAAAAGTTGTATATCAACCACCACGAAGCAACTCCATGGGGGATCGGAAATGTAAATATATAAAAGCGGTAAATATATATATATATATATATATACATGATCAACCACCACGAAGCACCTCCATGGGGATCGAAAAAGTAAATAAAGCAAAGAATTTTGATCAACCGCCACGAAGTAAACTCTAAAGCGGGGACTAAATGTAAATAAAAGCGGTAAAAAGGCCTCAAGTAAACTCCGTGCTTTTGCAGAAATATAAATATATATATATATATATATATATATATATATATAAATGCAGTAAACGCTCCGATGTAAAATCCGGGCTCTCATAAGATATGTAACAACAATTATATATATATATATATATATATATAAAAGCAAGTAAATGCTCCAGACATAACTCGAGGCTCAATCGAGGCATAACTCGATAATGTCAGTGCATATATAAATATATAAATATATATACAGCCAGAAATGAAAACCACGGACCGAAGTCCGGGCAAATGCACACAACACGACTCTTAATGTGTAGAATAGTGTGTGCAAAGATGAAGAGAAAGGCTTTATAGAGTGTTAGAAGGCTTACAGTGGGATGCCAATGCAGGCTTCTATGACTCTATATATGGATAAAAACTCAGCTCCCGCCGGTAAAATATAGCTATATGTGAGCTAACAGATGTTTAAAATGAGGAAACACTCAATATAGGGTGTGTACAGAGTAAATTAGACAGGGCTTCCTCGCCTCTCTTTTTTTCTAAATGGCCACCCAAATCCTTAATTTATAGAGGGGGTACCGCAGGTGCACCTGCGGCTTGTCGGGGTGTCCCGGACTCCGCGGGTTCTGTCGTCTCAAAGTACATGCACTCATGCACTATAACATTCGGTCGAACTTGCAAAACTTCAATCCGAGCATCCGAATGAGCTATATAAGACCTTCTTCAGACTGCTTGTGTCGAGAGTTACGCAATGTCATGGGATTAGTGGTTGTATAAAGTCAAAAAGAGGGGACCATACCCATGGTCTTCAAGCTTCAAATTTTATCCGGTGTGCTGCCACGCGTAACAGTCACTCGAGATTGGAACTCCTTGGTTCTTGTAGGACATTGTCGTATGTATGTATGTATGAAGTGTTGAGACGACGTGCAGGTGTTGAGGTGGCAAGATGACGTTTGACTCCTCACCGGCAGTGTTATCTCCAGTTTGAGTTGAAAGCAGATGTTGCTCAGGGTTACATCTAAGATTAGACTGGTGCAAGTGTTTGAATGCCGCAATGTCATCTGTAAATGTGCCTGTCTGCCCGGTGTTAGCTCCGGGTCTGAGATATGAGTGCCTCGGCAGGAGGCTTGAGATTAAAGCTGATAGCATGCATTTGAAACAAACATTTTCGGAGTTATTGCCGGAACTGTAACAACATTCCTTGGGGGTATAGCCAAGGACAAAACTCGCGGTTATCTTCGAGGTTGGAAATGATATTCCCGGTGTGTGTTCCAGGGTTGAGACTGAACTTTCAGTAGTATTCGAAATGGATGTGAGCTGTCTTCCAGGGTTATCTCCGAAAGATGAATCTACCCTCCTACAATGTTAGTAATAGGTGTGTAGAAAATTTCGAGTGTCTACAACTGTTCACCTTTATTATCAGAGTTAGGGAACTCCGTATCTTTATAACCCCACGAAGATTCATCTTTTAATCTTACCGACACACTAACTCGATGTGAGTTGGATCAAATCTTAATCACTTCGGTTATTAGTCTCAGGTAACCCTACCTAAGATTCATAACCAACAGCTCTGATACCAACTACAACGTCCCCAAATCCGAGGCCAAAATCCCCGAGGATCTGTTATACTATTTATATAACTATTGCGAAAGATATAAACATAAATTATTTATACAATAAACATTACACATTAGTCCCCAAGGTCAAGAACCTTCACATAATACCTGAATCAATATTCTATTTAACAACAAAGTTATTATCATACATTACTATTACAAATATAACTGCACACATAATTCCCAAGTTGAACTTGACTTTCACTTTTCCTTGTATCCGACGTATTCGCCTTAATTTTCAATGTTTATCATGATATAGCAAGGGTGAGAAACAAGTTTTCCCAACAAGTAAAAGTTTATTTGAGGATATATCATGTTTGAAAAAATTTGAATAATAGTTGGCTAACATTCAACAATATAATTGTGAACTAGCATGAACAAACTTTCATAGCTGAATGAACATTGAACATAAACAAATATATCTGAACTAGATGGTAATGAAGGTGATCAGCCTTTCATACATGGTGAATACATGAAATATGCACAGAGTACGAATCAATAATTCTTAGACATGGCAATCAGCAATGATTAACCACAAGTATAATTGAATGAAACAACTCGAGATCGAGTTAAGAAAAACTTGCTTGTACCGTTGATTACCGTTACATAATTTATTAAGCTTTATCTGAAGACCTAATATTAATAATATTGATTTCCAAGTTAGAATAATATCATCACAGTATAAAATAACCTAAACACATAATACATAACCCTATCAATCTATATAGCATATAAGACCTAGTATCAAGTCAAACTATTGCAATTTTAATTGAATTTGGTACAAATCTGACATCCTGATGTCTTAGTCGGACAATTCTCGAGCCTACTAATCCTAAGACTCAGCCTAAACACTTAACAGATATCTTACATAATTTATTATTAGTTAAAAATATTTTTCAAAGACTCGTAATAATTTTCAGATAATTATTACCATTTATCATGATTTTTCAATCATTAATATCGTATTTATATAATATAAACACCACAATATTATTTTATCCTTAATAATTATTTAATATTAAATATTAATGAAAATCATGACATAATATTATAATATATTTATAATATCACAAATTATTTTAATACTTTAAAATCATATTTATATGATTTTTAAAACAAAGCTTAAATCCATTATCCGATAATTGCTATATATTAATATTTTCATGACAAAATTTCAAAAGTTATATTTTACAACTTAAAATATTTTTATAACACTTAAATCATTTTTATATGATTTTTAAATCATTAATTCTATATTTCCATAATTTATTTATTAAATAAATTAATTACCATTAATAATAAATTATTAATGAAATTCACCACAAAATATTAAAAGTCATCAAAATAACTTAAAATATTTTCTTATACCATAATATAATTTAAAATGATTTTTCATGTATAAAAACATTTTTAAATAATTTATTTAATATTATAATTAAATAAATTAAATACTATTATTAACCCAAAAATATTAAATATTTATGAAATATATTCAAAATTATTAAAAATCTATTTTTAGGCTTTAAAATAATTTTTAGGAATTTATTATGTACTTTTAATAATTAAAAACTATTTTTTTCTATTTATTTAATAAAATGATTATGTTTCCAAAATTAAGTGTCACTAAAGGGCTCTATGGCAACAGAACCGTCGTTATAGGTGTTCTTGAGCGAAATCCAGAACATCATGCCAGTCGCCAAGTTCCCTACTTTGACCATGATTTAATCTATGATCTTAAGATTTTCTGGGCTGGTTAAAGTGTTTAGATTGTAGTATAAGTGTAATACTAGAATCAACAACTCATTTCAGGGCCATACAACATCAGATCAGTGAGTTATAAGCCCCACAAATTCATCTCAGAGTTGTTCTTCATTTCTGGGTTACCCATAAATAAAGAACAGATCGCGTGGGTTACTTTGAAGCTTCATAATTAATATTCTAAGTGTACTCAATATGTTTTAATGGTTCCAACTTGTAGTATAAATGTCAAGGAACAACTATACAATATTATTTTAGTCAAATAGCAACACCAACACATGATTTGATCTGGTCAAAGTACTGGTCAGGAGCTGTTCTTGAACTTTCTGGGTTTCCTAGAAAAGTTCATCCGGCTGATGGTCAACCTTAGTTTGACCAGCCACAACTTTAATTCTGTTATGAATCTAAGTGTTATAATGGCTTTAATATGTAGCCTATGTACCAGTCTACAAGTATGACACAACATCATGACATAACAACTTAGAAACAGCAAGATCAGGAGCCTAGAAAATCATGTCAGACCATTTCTGGGTTTCCGGGCTGCCCAGAAACTAGATGGTCATGGTCGGTCAACGACCTTTGACTCTTAATAACATACAATTTACTAATGACCTAGGCTTGATTCAAGATTCAGAGCATAGTACACATGGCATAGAAAAGATATATAACCTAAACACAACAAACAACTAACAGATAAAGATCTATGGGCCCTGACATATGCTTTTCAGACAACATTTTAAGTGTTCTTGTTCAGTTTGAAAAACTTTGTTTTTGACTTCTAGATGTTATGGATCTAAGATCTAAAAACTCAGATAACTAAATAACATCTTTATACAAAACTCTAACCAATAAACAACAACATCTAACATCAGATCATATGATTTTGAAGATTTAGGGTTTATACCTCTTTGATGCTTTGATCTGGAATTTGAGCATCATGATCTGATCTTGGGATGCTATGGATAATAATAAGGACTGGTCCACTTATTATTTTTGTGGGTCTAGATAGAGAAAGTGTGGGTGGAGAGTTTGGTCACAAAAGGGGCAAGCAAATAAACTTTTTCTCTCTTTCAATCTATATATATTATAATGTAATGTATATAGCTGGGGTAGATAAAGTTGGTCACCAACTACATATTTGAGCAAGATTTGCAAGCAACTAATTAAAGAATTGGAAAAAAGGTTATTTTAGTCATTTTTTTTTCAATTTTAATGGCATAGATGTTATTTGATACAACCCTCAGGGTTTAACCATTAGGTTTTACAAAATTGAAATTAATTTATCCTAATTAAAATTGCTAATTTAGCAATTAGGTCCATAATTGTTCATTAGGGTTTCTAATGGAACAATTAGGGTTTTATAACCAATTTGTTAGGTTTTACCATTAATTAATCTCGTAATCAATACACTTAAGTCTCTGAGATCCCAATTTAGGATTTTCGTAATCCGAATTAGGGTTTCAAATTCCTGAAATCTAAAATTAGGGCTTCCAGAGCCAGTATTAGGATTTCTATCATATCGCTATGGTTTTCTAACTAAATGTCGATGATCTTAATATAATATTAGGGTTTGGACACTGATATAGTTTATCTGGTCAACCCATGACCCTTCACCACATTCTATACAAATACATAATCATATACATAGAACATATAAACTTATATACTTAACACTGCTAGCCTTTACCAAAATATTTTAAATCCACCAAAATCCTTCACAAAATTTTGAAATCCTTTAAATTCCTTCACAGAAATATCAAATCCATACACTTATTTTCAGTCTAGGTTTATTATTAAATCTTTAATTAATCTTTTCAGATTTTAATAATTTTTTAAATTCTCGGGTTGTCACAGTTCCCACGTAACCACATCTGTTCTAGCCCCACCATGATGAATCTCCCTCCAAAAGTTGATTTCCCCCTTTCATCATGTATGTCGCAAAAGAAGTCTTTTGTGCCTTAGCTACATTTGTAATAACAAACAGCTTCTCTATTTTCATATACCCATGTCTGGGCCTCTATTGGGTTCGTCGTTCCTTTGAACTCCGGCGGACCTACGCTTTAAAATTCTTTAAAGGTAGTCGTTTTGGCTACCCTGGGTCCCGCGGGTACTCTACGCCCGATTTAGTTTAATGCAACCTTTAATAAATTAACGAACTCTTACATACGGTTGTTTTGACCCCCTTGGTTATCATTACGTGACACCGCTTCCTGATTATGTTGTCTTCTTCTTGGCGACATTTTCTGATTAAATAAATAAAATTTCATTATTATCTATTTACTTACTTAGTTATTATTCGCCCAAACAACAACTCATACCATAACAAAGCATATTAAATGAACACTTCATTATATTCATATGTTTCTTCACAGTTTGAAACTATTTACAATTTGTTTCCAGAGCCAAAAGGTATTACATTTCTATCCCGCAATTGAACTTCACAAAAGTTGGGATTTACAAAAGACTACCCTTTTATACAAAAGAGGGTTTTATGTCACTTCACACATATTTATAACTCTAGACTTCTAATAATGCATAACAACATCCTCGTGTTTCTCATTTGCAAAAATCAACATAATATCCCGACAAATAGTATGTCGAGTTTGTCCCAACTAAATGGAATAACGATTAATTTTCAGCTTGAAATCCTTATGAACACTCTCATGGATGTAAGACATCCGTGCTATTTTCTGGTCTCTTTTAACCAATTTCTGACGAAGCACATCGGCTTCTTCCATATAGTCCCTAGACTTATTTGTCATAAGCACCTTTTCATTGTGCTCTAACTCAAAATCTACTTTTGCAGACTATTTTTCTTCATGGAGATAACTAATCTCTTCATTCGAATTCTGCACAACTATACTCAGTTGCACATTCCTGTTAAGCACTGGATACAATGCTCTCATTGCTTCTGGAGGTGTTGACTCTTTTACAGGTACCACCGTATTAACCGATGTTACCTGCATTTCTTCCTCCACATCGATCATCATATTAAGATATAATGCTATATCCATATCTCCCTTAGAGTAGTTCTCCTCAGAAAAGTACTCCTCTGGCTTCGACTCTTCTAGAATCATTAATGGTACCTCCGCCACTGGCATAGGTACATGCTCTACTTTGTTCACAGTTTCTTCGCTTACCACGTGTATATCTTTATACATCAAGCTATCAATAGAAATCTACAATAACACATAATATGTTGACTAGTACATAATACACAATAGTATAAGCACAAATCATATTTTATTTATTTAGGATTAATTTCCATCTTTTAAATCTTTCGGTGATGAGTTTCCTTAATACCTTATTAAATCATTTGACTTAAGTAAAACTTGAGTTTATGCCCCCAAATTCGGGTATCTTCCAACCCGACAGATGGTGCTACACGGTACTCATAACTGTACATTCATTCTATTGAAACAACATTAAAATATGTGTATCAAAGACATTCTTATTACATTAATAATAATACATCTCGTTCCCAGGTTCTGAAACCATTACATTCTGTGTTCGTTGTAGTATAATTCAAATAAACATACTAGTCTATTACAGAATAAACTAGTCATTCATCTTTGCCTTGCCTTTATCTTTACTGGAACCCTCGGTTCGCTTGACCTTAGCTGCAATCATATGATTCAAGCAAGAAGTGAGCATAACTAGCTCAGCAAGTCTAACAACAAATTATAAAGATACCACTTCGAGAATCATATGATTATTCTTCATTAACTGAAAAATAGTTATGAAGTACTATGAAATATTGAATAACACTTCTTATCTCATAAAACAATTCTGAAGTACATATAGTAACTTGGAAATTCTGAGTAGGTCTGTAGACCATGAACATTCTCTTTAGCTTTGATTAATGAAAAGGATAACCTAGTACTAAGACTGTAAGTCTGACATTTCTTACGAGCGCTTTAAGGTGATCAACCTATAGTACTCTATGTTGATCAATACTTATTCGTTAAATGTATTTAAGTTTAAGTTTTGGCAACCTCACGTGCCCATCGAATAATCGATGTAAAATACATTTTTATATTCTTACTCAGGCTTACCTTGAATTCGTACCAAATAATTTGCGTTGGATAACGTTATCAATTCTATATTGAAAGACTTGTAAATAAATAAATCAATCTTTTAAGATTAGTCTAGCTGAGTTAAAACTGGCATCAACCCTTTCTTTAAAACAATTCATGCATCTCATAACACGAATCACTGAAAACCTAGCTAACACGAATGTTAGACAAGCGATAAGAAAACTTGCCTTCAGTGTCTGCTACAGTAAAATTACTTTCCCTTTGAGTCTTTACAGTCTCTACAACACATAAACACATAACATACCACATTATGTCATGAATGAACATACATAGTTCCTCTCACGGTGACAACTTCTTTCTCTTCTATGTCTTAATTTTTTTATAAACTTATTAAAATAAGAATTTAATAATTAAAATTCTTATTATGAGATGTTTTGAGTTTGAGTATGTATATATATGTATTATATATGTTGAAATATATGATCTGGTGTGAAGAGAAATATATATTCATATATTGGGAAAGTGAGGTTTAATAGTTGAGTTAACTATTGAAGGAATTAAATGAATTTAGTAATTAATTTTAAATATTTATTGAATTAAATAAATATTTTAATTTATTTATTTATTGAGGTAAATAAATGGTTGATAAAATTGTGGTGAATTAATTTAGTAACTAAATTGATTAATGTAAATTAAATTGAATAATGTTAATTTTATTTGATGGATTTAATTTATGGAAATAATTAAATTAAATCAATTGCTTAATATTTAAAAAGATAATTAAATTAAATGAATTGTTTAATTTAAAGAAAATAAATAAATTAAACAAAGTGATGTTTCTAATTTATTAATTAAATTAGATATATAATTATTTAATTATTTATTATAAGCATAATTATAATAAGAATATAATTATCATAATTATAAATTATAAGCTATTTAAATTGGTGGCAGGTGTGACAAAAGTAACTATATAATATAATGCTATTAAAATAATCTAGTATGAGGGAATTTTATGTAGCCAAACACGAATTTTATGGCTTTTTAACCTAAACATAACCGATGAGCGTGGGGAGTCTTCGATTTATTTTCTAAGCGTCTTTTTATTTTTAAGCCAATTATGAGAGGGTTTGGAGAGAAGAAGAAACACAAAGATTTTTTTTTTTAAGGAAGAATCATGGTGGTTTTGAGGGAGGGTCACCATCTCTTGCTAGCCTACAACTAGGGTTTGGAGGTATAACCTACTCTAATTTTAATTCTTGTTTTTGAAATTTCTATTAATAATTATGTTGGATTGGTACATATACATGTTGGTAGGGTTTATAATCTATCAATCATTATATATAAGGGTTGTTTGAGTAGCAAACACATGAAATTGGGTTTGTAGGAAGAAAAAAATAAATAGATAAAAGTGTTTATGTTTGAAAATGGCTTTAGAAAGTACAAAATTTCATGTCCTATATGTGCTATAATCTATAAATTGGTGTTGGATTGTGTTAGTACGTTAAGAAACGAAAGCGGCGTAGTTTAAATCGTGTTAATTGGTTAAAAAACGAAGCCGTGGCAATCAAATTCGCTAAATGTGTTAAAACATGAAAATAGTGTATGAACATGGAGTTTTGGGCTTTAAACCATGGTTTCAAGGATTTAAATTTTTTGAAATTATTGTTTGATTGATTTAAATTTGGTATATGTATGATAAGTAAATGTTTATGAGCAATCTATATAAGTTTTACGTCTTAATTTAGATGTTAACAATAGTAATTAGTCCGAAATTTAGTTATTCTTTTTTTGTTTCAGTGGGTGTTACGTAATTTGGCCCCCAGAGCCAAATTCGCCAAAATTTCTCAGCAAATTCGCCTCGGCAAAAAATAGGCCAAAGTTCAGTTCATGCTGAATTGCGCGAATTCGCGCCTCCAACGCCACCTCTTGTCTCGCGCCTCAAACCAAATAATAATAGTGGTGCAGGTCGATAGCTTTTGACCTCCTGTAGTAAAACGGCCATAACATTTTCATACAAACTCCGATTAAGGTGATTCAAGATGATCTGAAACGAGGACGAATAGACCTACAATTTTCATTCTTGAAGTTATTCAATTTGTGGTTGGGATCAGGGGTCAAAATGGTCATTTATGGGACTGATATGTATTAGGAGGAAATCGGTGAGCGTTGGGAATGCACTTATGCAAATGTAGTGCTCCTGACGATAAAAGATGTTGTTCTAAGTTATAAAACATGAATATTAGTAAATATAATGATGCTTAACATTAATAAGTGCTGTGTTAGATAAGTTGTATAAGCATACTAAGCACACACATGAGAGACGAATCAGGCGTGTGACAAATGAACGTCGAAACGCCGTGCCAAGTGTAAATAAACTTAAAAAGTGTTTTAATTCAATTGAAATGAATATTATAAGATATGGAATGGATTTAATATAAAGCCAATAAGTAGTCCTAGCAAGACTTAAACATTTGAATGAACGTCGAATATGAAATACAGTGAGATATAAGTTGAAAGTTAGCATAATAAAATTGAACATTGTGTATATATAATAAGAAGGGTATGAGATGTAAAGTAAAGTTTATGTTACAATTACTATGTGTTTCTATGTGACTAATAGTTGATGTGCATGATTATATAATTGTGTAGGGCACGTGAAGTGCAGATAACTGTAAGCTGTTAAACTGTTATTGGTAAACAACGATCAAGGCAAGTCTTTCAATTCCTATTTGCTATGTGAATTTGATTGTTTTAAATCTTTATTGCAAAGAGCATGATGTGTTATATATATGTTGAATGTATGAAATGTTAAAGTCAACTTATGACTACGTTGATTGAGTAAAGCATGCCGATTGAGTACGGAACTCAATCTTTATACTTGTTATGTGAAATTTAACATGTATGTTATGTTAGTTCAATGTTTATGAGATATATATTGAACATGCTATTATGTGATATGTGATGCATGAAAATCTATTAGATTTTGTTGGGTCATTGAGCTCAACCTTGCAAATAACCACTTTTGCAGGTTCAAGATTCAAGGTAAAGTTATGTGTTACTTGAAAGATATGAATCAGATGTGATACTTGAAGATTTAAACACTTTGGTTGTGTTATTATTATTTGAACCATGTTTAAGGTTCTGAATAATGTATTATTGTTTAATTGTAATATTGTTTTGCAATGTAAACTAATGTAGTATTAAAAATGATTCTGAGATATTTAGATGTAAAGGTTGAAAGTTCTGGGAACGAGAATAGTTTGTAATAGAGATTTTTAATTGTAATAGACTATTTTAATTATTCCGCAAATTTCAACGGTTGTATTATCGTTTAATGATGTAAAATTAGAGGTTGAATGTATTATTAACGACCGAAGTTGAGAATTAAATTGTATGAATTTTGGGGTCATTACAGTTGGTATCAAAGCTGATAGGTTAGAAATCTTAGGTAGGAGTACCTTAGGGTATAACCTTAGAGAAGAGAGGTGAATATAATGAAAGAATGAGCTCAAATAGAGTTTGAACAATAAGAAGTAATTTAAGAAATTTATATAGAAGGGATTAAAACATACGTGAAAGGATTCAAAGAAGAATCTCACAGAGTTATAAGGATCATGAATGTGGGGTTACCCAACTCCAATAATAAGAATGTAAGGTGATAATAAATAGACAATGTCTATAAGAAGAGGATGATAAAGAAGTTAAGAATCAAAAAGTTATATTTAAGTATGGTACAATTGTACTCTTTAATGGTTGATGTATGGTATCTGGGCTAAACGATTCCTTCATAGAGTGGAGGTATATACGAACTAGGAACTCAGAACCTAGTTTGTTGGTTGTTTGTGGGAAACTACTCAGCGTACCATATTGAAACTATTAGAGACTCGATGTGTACCAAGTATAGAAAGTGGATACGTATGATGAAAATGTGGAACTCAAAGGAAATGTTGAGCAATGTAAATGAAGTTAGAAATTCTTAAAGGAAGAATTATTATATAAATAAGAGAATTCAAAGAAGAATCTTGAAGAGATATAAAGATAAGATATGGGAGTTGCCTAACTCCAATAGCCAAGATAACGAATAATGATGAATAGACAAAGCACAAAGATTAAAAGCATAAACGAAATCGTAAATGATGAAAAAAGGAAATAAAGAAGATCGTAAAACAAAAAACGAATATAAGTTAAGAAAATTTTAAAGGAGATGATTATAGAATAAGATCACGACGTGATCTGCTTAAGTTATAAAAGAAAGATGGTCTGCGATGTTTCAATAATTATAGCTTGATGCTATGAAGTTGATGTGCTATGAAATAGTACGAGATAACTCACGAGGAGTTATAGGTAATGTGATACGAGAAATTCGTATTGAGCGAGTTAAGGGTAAGTTGTTAAGAGTAAGATAGAGTTAGGTGGGATTTCAATTGAGGACTCATGTGATGGCTGAGTTGTACAAACCTTTTTATGGGCGAGGGTTTTGTGCTTGCACTAAGTTTATTACGTTGATAGTCATTGGAATGTTGGTGTCGTGATTCTTTTCTCATGTGTATATTTGATAGTTAGAAACTATTAAGATTAGTCAGATATTATTACGATTAGGTGCGGTTCTTAAAACTAATGCATATGGTAAGTTCATGACTCACAATAATATAGTATGTTTTGAACCCCTCAGCGAATGGACGCCTATGGTCTGACTAGGACAAGTTCTTAAACTCATATTATTGTGGCAAGTTCCTGAACTTCCAATGTGTGGTAAGTTTATTGAACTATACTGGGGATATAGGAGGATTATAAGTTGAAATACAAGAATATTTAGTGTAAAGATTGAAATTGATGGAGAAAATTAGGTATTCCAAATCTTATAGCTTTGCTAGATTTTTGAAATTTATTGACTTCGTGCCGATGGTTATACTTTTGATTTTTGGAAAAAAAATTGTTGGGTCACACTAGTGAACCAAAGAATTTTTAAAAATAGTGCTATTATTCGTATGTCTATACTAATTGCTTTGACTAAACAAAAATGATTTGAAATATATCAAAATATATTTTTTTATATATCATCAATGCATCATGTAACCTGGTGCAAAGATGATAAAAATGATGGAGTCATCAATAAAGTATTACTTAGTGTTGGATGTGATCTAAGGATCGTCAGCCCACTATGGTATGATGTAGTATGATAAAATCACCAAATGACGGAATCCTCAAACAAACTGTAAATACAGTGCGGTATCATGACGTCATAAAAATATTTTTAAGATTTCTTTAAGATATGAGAATATATATATGTATATGTATATTTCGATTGATGTCCAGATTGTTGTAGTAGTCTATGCTATTTGGTTCAGCTAGACGAATATTGAAAGATGTTCATAAAATTCAAGCATTTCTTGAGAAGTTATGCCAAACCAAATTGTTTTGGTGCGGATTCAGATGTTGAAAAGCTGAGGTGAACAACCTTGTAAAAGGGGACATGTTATCGGAGACAATGGTTCCGAAAGTAACGCATATAGTAGTCGTTACGATGTTAAGATGTAATACATTGTGCACGACGTTAGGGGTACGATAAATCGATCACCTAGAGTACTTGCAGAGAGTGTTTTTTCACCGTGTGATTGCTAAACATTCATTAAAGATGGTTAATGGTGGTGAAGCACTTTATTAAACCTAGAGAAGAGTTCAAGGTCCGTATAGTCTTATGACTTTTAAAGGTTCAAGTTGAGATACTTGATAACCTAGGGACGTAATTCAAGGTCTTATGACCCTCAAAGATGATTTGGAATCTTTTAAATTCCTCTTATTCATATCCTTCCCAATTATTGAGCAATTGTGGAAGATTCTTATTATTCTGAAAGGTGAAAGTGGGAAGGATGAGAAAAACTAAGTAAAACATAATAATTTCAAGAAAGAAATGAAATTACAGAAGAAGAGAAATGTGAAACTCCTAGAAGAGGAAGAGGTGAGGAATAAGGTGATCTTAGAAAGATCCTTCGAGAATGAATTTGGTTGCAGAACCCAATGAATAAATAAATATTAACATAAAATATATTTTGATAAATGGATTGAATGAAAATTAGTAAGTAGGACGAAATTCTTAAAAGAATAGGTGAATGTAATGTCCCGAGAGTTTGAGAATAATGATCCTTAGGGAAAGGTAATGAACGGGTCAAAGAATATATAATACTCAAATATAATTGAGTCTAAGTAAATGTTATGAAATAAAACCTACAAGAATTTATTATGAATAATGGTGGGAGTAAGAAATATAAAACCTATATTAAGGTAATGTGATGAAGTTATTCAACGATAAATTTTGAAAAGAGATTTGGTGAAAACTGAGCAAGGGAGGTTTCGTTGATTCCGAGGACGGAATCCTTATAAGGGGGGAAAGATGTGACAACCCGATTTTTTTTTAATAAAGTATTAAAATAAGAATTTAATAATTAAAATTCATATTATTAGATGTTTTGATTTTGAGTATGTATATATACTTGTTATATATGTTGAAATATATGATCTGGTGTAAAGAGAAATATATATTCATATATTGGGAAAGTGAGGTTTAATAGTTGAGTTAACTATTGAAGGAATTAAATGAATTTAGTAATTAATTTTAAATATTTATTGAATTAAATAAATATTTTTAATTTATTTATTTATTGAGGTAAATAAATGGTTGATAAAATTGTGGTGAATTAATTTAGTAACTAAATTGATTAATGTAAATTAAATTGAATAATGTTAATTTTATTTGATTGATTTAATTTATAGGAAATAATTAAATTAAATCAATTGCTTAATATTTAAAAAGATAATTAAATTAAATGAATTGTTTAATTTAAAGGAAATAAATAAATTAAACAAAGTGATGTTTCTAATTTATTAATTAAATTAGATATATAATTATTTAATTATTTATTATAAGCATAATTATAATAAGAATATAATTATCATAATTATAAATTATAAGCTATTTAAATTGGTGGCGGTGTGTGACAAAAGTAACTATATAATATAATGCTATTAAAATAATCTAGTATGAGGGAATTTTATAGTAGCAAAACACGACTTTATGGCTTTTTTAGCCTAATAACCGATGAGCGTGGGGAGTCTTCAGCTTTATTTTCTAAGCGCCTTTTATTTTTAAGCCAAGTACGTAGAGGGTTTGGGGAGAAGAAGAAACACGAGATTTTTTTTTGAGAAGGAAGAATCAAATTGTTAAACTTGTTTGAGCTAGTTATGCTCACTCTTGCTTGAACCATATGAATGCAGCTAAGACTGAACATCCGGAAGGATCGAATAAGGATAAAGGAAAAGCTAAGGTAGATTATTAAGCTGTCTTGTAATAGTATAGGTCTATTGTTGTAATGTAATTGATATTATGACAAAGAACCTTTGTAATGGGTATAGAACCTGGGAAATGTAAATATTAATTTGAATATATAGAAGTTATGTTCGTTCTTTGAGACTTTTCAATTGAATGATTGTATGAATGTTTATACAGTATAGCACCATCTGTCGGGTTGGAAGAGACCCAGATTTTGGGGAGCTACAGGTTGGTATCAAAGCCTAGGTTATAAAACTTAAGGGGGATTAGAACCTTAAGTCATAACCTTAATAAAGAAGTAAAAGATGAAAGATAACCTTATAAAAATGCATTATGTTATGTTATGTGTTTTGTTATTATACTAACATGTACTAATCAAACTATATTATTTTATTGTAGATGTCAGGAGAGAATGATATGTATAGGAATATACATGTAGTGAGCGATGATTCAGTTAATCGGGTAGAGATACTACCCAATCCCGTAGGAGTAGAACCAGAAGTTGTAACAATCGAGTCTAGAGACTCGGGCGATTTAGACTACATGTCTATTTTTAATGCCATGCTAGAGGAAGAGGTGGACGTGATATCCTTTGATCAGGTTCCACCTACAGAAGAGTTGACTACAGGGGAGTCGATGAAAGCACTGTTTATGTCAATATTGGATAGGAATGTCCATTACTGCCAAGAGGTTAAGGAGTTGAAAGAGGAACTCCAAGCTGTCCATGAGGACAAGACTAACATGGAAGGAATGTGGGAAGAGGAGCACGATGATAGAATTCTAACTAAGGACAAGGTCCGAGAGCTGAAATGTGAAGTCTTTGAGCTCAAGCAGGAGCTAAAGACTAAACAGCAGAAGTTGGAGAGGATGTCCTATATACATAGGAGTTCTCACTTGGATTTTTAGCAACGAGTAGCTGGGTATCCGGTAGAGGTAGGGCAAACTCGACATACCATCAGTCGGGATGTTATTTCTGGTCTGGCCAAGAAAGACTATGAGAATGCCATTAGACAGATGTAATCTAGCAATAGCTAGAGTAGATTAGATATGTAAATATTATGTATCTAGTAGTGACTTAAAACCCTCTTTTGTATATCAAAGGGTAGTCTTTTATAAATCCCAATTTTTTTTGAAAGCAATTGCGGGATGGTAATGTAATCAGCTAAGGCTGAGTAATGTAAACAATGTAGTGTTATACTACAAGTTATGGATCAATATAAGTCTTTTTATGGAACATATTGAGTAATGAGTATGAGTTATTATTTTATCACAAATAATAACTAACCAACAAGAAGAAAGTAATAATGATGTGCTGTTTTCTTAACAGCAAAATGCCGCCAAGAAGGAGACAACGAAATCAAGACACTAATGTTAACCAACCAGAGGGTGTTCCGGTTAATCCAATGCAAGAGTTCGTTAATCTTTTAACGGCTGTATTTAATAGAACGAGGGCTAATGTACACGTAATTCCTGGAGTAGTACGAGCTACTACTTTTAAAGATTTTAAAAGTGTAGGTCCGCCGGAGTTCAATGGAACTACGGACTCGATAGAAGCCCAGACTTGGGTAAAAGAAATCGAGAAAGCATTTGTAATAGCAAATGTTGAGGAGGGTTAAAAGGTTGCCTTTGCAACCTATTTGATGAAAGGAGAGGCCAACTTCTGGTGGGAGGCAAACCAGGCTACAGCCGATATAGGAAACCTAACGTGGGAGAGGTTCAAGGAGATTTTCTTCGAGAACTATTTTCCCACGAGTATGCAAGGGAGAATGGAAATGAGGTTTCTTGAATTGAAACAAGGGGATATGACAGTTCCCCAATATGCTGCCGAGTTTAATGAACTGGCAAGATTTGCTCCACATCAAGTAGACACTGAAGTGAGAAAGGCTAGAAGATTCGAGCAGGGCTTAAAACCCTGGCTCTATAGCCTAATTTTTGTGTTTCAAAGTACTTCCTTTGGAACCATATTTGAGAAGGCAATAATTGACGAAGGTGGGAATGAGGCTCTCAGCCAGTACCATAAAGAGAAGAAAAACAATGGGAAAGTTGATAGGGGAATTAAGACCGAAGGAGCCAGTGGTAGTGACGACGGTTAAAAGAGAAAGGGATTTAACTCTGGGAATATCAGAGTAAATCAAGGGGATTCCAAGAGAAGAATGGAGGCTTGTAAAACCTGCGGGAAGACTCACATAGGAGTCTATCTCAAAGGAAAGGCCGTATGTTATAACTGTGGACAGGAAGGGCACATTTCGCCTAACTGTCCAAATCTGAAGAAAAACCACGGATGCTTTGTGTGTGGATCAACTGACCCCATAACAAAGAACTGCCCGAAGAAGGGTATGGAGGGAAATAAGGGCACTAATAGCGGTAAGTTGGCTATTAGTGGTCCAGCTCAGCCGGGTAGATTAATGGCCCGCACTTTTAATATGACGGTCCAAGATGCAGTGGCATCAAGGGATGTAGTTGCAGGTATTATTCCGATCAATAACATAAATGCTTACGTACTGTTTGATTCGGGTGCTACTTGTTCGTTTATAGCATGTGATTTTGCTAGACGATTAGAATTATTTCCCAAAAAGTTGCCTATACCTTTGAGCATTAAGGTAGCAAACGAAGAGATAATTCGTGTTGAAGATATTCATAGGAGTTGTTACGTGGATATACATGGGTGTAAGTTATCGGTAGATTTAATACCGATAAAGTTAGGAGAATTCGATGTGATTCTCGGAATGGACTGGTTGATTAACCATGGTGCAATTATAGATTTCCAAAAGAAATGTGTGAGCATCAGGACGTTGAAGCAACCTCGTGTAGTATTTTACGGTAATAAATTGTCGGGACGCTCGTGTTGTCTTATGATGACACAAACTAGAAAACTTTTAAGGAAGGGATGTGTAGGTTATCTGTGCCATGTTGTTGACACCCAACGAGTGGGAGCAACCATGGAACAAATACATATAGTAAACGAATTTATGGATGTGTTTCTGAGTGAGTTACCGGGGTTACCACCGGATCGGGAGATCGAATTTGTAATAGACATTGTGTCAGGAGCGGCAGCAGACTCAATGGCACCGTATCATATGGCGCCTATTGAAATGAAGGAGCTAATGGTTCAGTTACAGGAACTATTGGATAGAAAGTACAGTCAACCAAGTGTTTCCCCGTGGGGGGCACCGGTGTTGTTTGTCAAGAAGAAAGACGAATCGTTAAGACTTTGTATCAGCTATCGAGAGTTGAACAAGTTAACAATAAAGAATAAACACCCATTGCCCAGGATCGATGATCTTTTTGATCAGTTAAAGGGGCAAAGTATTTTTCTAAAATAGATTTGCAGACGGGGTATCACCAGTTGAAGGTTAGGAAGGAAGATATACCAAAGACGGCATTCAGGACTCGTTATGGTCATTACGAGTTTCTGGTAATGTCATTTAGGTTAACAAATGCACCAGCTGTATTTATGGATATAATGAACAGAGTGTTCAAACCCTATTTGGACAAGTTCGTCGTTGTGTTTATTGATGATATTCTAGTCTATTCTAAGACGCCAGAAGATCATGCTGAACACTTAAGATTGTTGTTGGAGACACTAAGAAAGGAAAAGTTATATGTGAAATTCACTAAGTGTGAATTTTGGCTAGAAAAGGTGCAATTTTTAGGTCATGTCATTGACCACGAAGGGATTTCAGTGGATCCAGTGAAGGTAGAAGCAGTGATGAACTGGGAAGAACCGAAAATGCCAACTGAGGTGCGGAGTTTCCTAGGGTTAGCGGGATACTATCGAAGATTTATCCAGGATTTTTTGAAGATAGCTGCCCCGTTGACTAATTTAACAAGGAAGACGGTGACATACGTATGGACGGATAAATGTGAAGACAGTTTTCAAGAACTGGAGAAAAGATTAAGTGAAGCACCTGTTTTGTCATTGCCAGATGACACAAGAAATTTCGTAGTGTATAATGATGCTTCGCATAGAGGACTTGGTTGTGTCCTCATGCAGCATGGCTAAGTCATTGCGTATGCATCACGGAAGTTGAAGGATTATGAGAAAGTTTATCCTACTCATGATCTAGAACTGGCCGCAGTAGTGTTTGCCCTGAAGATATGGAGACATTATCTTTATGGGAAAAAATGTGAGATATATATGGACCATAAGAGTCTAAAGTATATCTTCACTCAGAAGGAGTTGAATATGAGACAGGGAAGATGGCTGGAGTTGATAAAGGATTACGATTGTGAAATCCTGTATCATCCTGAAAAAGCCAATGTAGTTGCCGATGCCTTAAGTAGGAAGGGTCAGGAAAAGTTGTCTATGTTAACGACTCAAAATGAGTTAATAACATAGATGGCTAGGATGGAAATAGAATTAAAGATGCCGAGTAAATCAGGACAGATACTTTTTGCGACGGAGATGCAATCTACCATCATAGAGAAAGTTAAGGAGGTACAACTCAAGACTAACGAGTGTAACCAAATGATGAAGCAGTTATCTGAGAAGGAAGATTCTAAGTATAGTCTTGATAATGGGGGATTATTAAGATTTGAAGGAAGAATTTGGGTTCCGAGTGAGACGGAATTAAAGGAGCAAGTGTTACAAGAAGCTCATAGTTCAAGGTACTCGATACATCATGGTAGAACTAAGATGTTTCAAGACCTTCGACGGAGTTTTTGGTGGCCGAACATGAAGAGAGAAATAGCAGAGTATGTGAGAAGGTGCTTGACTTGTCAAAAAGTTAAGGCCGAACATCAACGACCCAGTGGCTTGTTACAGTCATTGGAGATTCCAGAATGGAAGTGGGAGCATATCTTGATGGATTTCGTGGTGGGACTTCCAACAACGGCAAAAGTGTATGATTCGATTTGGGTAATAGTCGACCGATTGACGAAATTGGCTCACTTCTTACCAATTAGGGTCAAGTATAACTTAGACCAGTTACCTAAACATTATGTCAAGGAAATTATTTCTAGACATGGAGTACCGGTATCGATTGTGTCAGATCGTGATCCACGATTCACATCGAACTTCTGCAGAAGTTTGCAAGAATAGCTGGGAACACAGTTGAAGTTAAGCACAGCTTATCGTCCACAAACTGATGGGTAGAGCGAGAGGAAAATTCAGACATTAGAAGACATGTTGAGGTCTTGCGTCATGGATTTCAAGGGTAGTTGGGATGATCACCTACCACTTGTAGAGTTTGCGTATAGCAACAGTTATCATGCAAGCATAGGCATGTCGCCTTATGAAGCTTTGTACGGAAGAAGGTAACACCATTGTATTGGGATGAGGTGGGAGAACGCCGGATGCTAGGACCAGAATTGGTACAGTAGACAGCGGATGTGGTAAAGTTAATTCGGATGCGTTTTATCACAGCTCAGGATAGACAAAAGAAGTATGCGAACTCACATAGATTAAGTCGAGAGTTTGAAGTAGGCTCGTATGTGTTTCTAAAGGTATATCCCTGGAAAGGAAAGATACGCTTTGGAAAGAAAGGAAAGTTAAGTCCAAGGTTTATAGGACCTTTTGAAGTATTAAAAAGGGTGAGAGAGGTAGCTTATGTGATAGCATTACCTCCAGACCTAGAAAGAATACATAACGTGTTTCACGTATCTGTATTACGTCCGTTTAAGCCGGACTATAAGCACGTAATCGAGTATAAACCGTTTCATATCGAGAAGGATTTAATATATGAAGAATCGCCGATTCAAATCATTGATAGGAAAGAGCAAGTTCTGCGGAACAAAGTAATATCGTCGGTAAAGGTATTATGGAAGAACCACGATGCCGAAGAAGCCACGTGGGAATTAGAAGAAAAGATGAAGAAAAATTTTTCTTATCTATTTTGATTAAGTAAGACGAGATTCTGGGGACAGAACCTTTATAAGGGGGGAAGAATGTAACGACCGAGAAATTCGGATTTTAATGTAAAAAGATTTTATTAAATTAAATAATAATAAAATCATATTATTTGTGATATCAAGATGGTTGTCATTCTATAACCTATTGTTGTTGGAATGTCGTAGTATTTGAACTACGTGAAGGAATTAAAGTGTTTGAATTTCTAAGAAAAAAATAAAAGTTTTCCGAGAAATTTTATGAAAAACACTATTCTTCGGTATTTGCTCGGGAATTATTTTTGAATTTTTGAGAAATACGTAATGATAGAATATCAAGGTAAGACGGATTATGTAATAATAATCTAGTTATGGAAAACGTAATATTTTGCTTGAGGACTTAATTTGAGAATATTAAGGAAAACAAAGTATTAGTAAGAAATTGTTAAGGGTATGATACTTATGTATTGTACAAGGGGATGAAAACGAGTATGATACAAAGTATTATACGAGTTTGTATGAAGGAAGGAATATCGTATATAATGAAGATTGTATACGAATTATAATACGAGAATAATATATAGACAATATGTATATTTATTAAGTAATGTTAATAGACTTGGAAGATTGGTTATCAATTGCTACAAGCCCAAGTAAATTAAATGTTAAGGCCCTATGTTAATTAATAAACAAGTTAATGTTTATTAATGCAAGCCCAAAAGATAGGATAATCTAAGCCCAGATTAAAGTCCAAATGAATTGTTGTGATCCATGGGGCAAACCATATTAATGTGATTAATGTGTGGTTATCAAGTATTAAAAGTGGTGACCAATTTAAGTGGTAACCAAGTTATATGAGTAATGACCAAGTTATGTAATGACCAAGTATTAAGAGTATTGGCCAATCAAAGGATAGGATTTGAGCTAGATAATTAATGAATAGTAAGGAGGTTCTTAAGGAGGTGGGATTGGTTTAAAGACTAAACTACCCTAATCTTGGAAATTCTATAAATAGAAGAGCTTGCTAGCTATTTTGCTACTTGTTCAAATTCAATTAAACTAAAGTGCTTAAGTGTTAGAGAAAATAAGCTACCATAAGTCACTTTCATTTGTAAGAAGAAGAAGAAGCTACTTACCAAGACTTCAAAAGTAAGACCTCTTCTCTAATTATCTTCTATCTCTATCATGACAGGTTGATAAGCAAAGTTGGATTGAGAATCACGAATGTTAAAAAGTAAGAAGAATAAGAAAGAAATGAACTTAAGTCACATAAGTTGGAAATAAGTCATTTCAACTAGCATAAGTTATAAATTTATGAAAATGTATGGTAGACTTGTTATAAGTTTATCTTGAGAAGTAATATGGAAGTAAAAGATCTTGTATGATCTTATGTATCTTGTATACATAAGTAGAGCTATATGTTGAGAACATATAGGTATGATGCTTGAGAAACTTTAATTATCATAAGTCATGATCATTAAAATCATAAGTAGTTTATAATGGAATAAGTTATGAGCTCATGAATGAATTAAGTCAAAATCCAACAATGAAAATAAGTTGTTGTAGTAAGTATATGAAAATGTTTATAGAATGAAATGAATGCAAGTGAAGTAATGTAAAAATCCTAAGTAATGAAGATTTGCCGGAAATCGCACAATTAGACGATAATCGTCGAATTTGTGAAATACTCGGATTAGAAGTCAAATTTTGAATTTGAACTCAGAAATGTTGTTTTCCAATGGAGACAAGTCATGTTCATCATTTAAGTGTTGCATACTCGAAAATGATCGAATTCCAACTTAGAACGAAGAAACGAGCGTTGAACGGTCACGAACGTTTATCGTTTTCGTTAAAAATGAACCAATAGGTGAATTTTTAGCAAACGAAGTCGAATAGATAAAATTCTTGCATGAACGCGTAGATTACATAATTTGTGAACCTTAGGCTTTTGAACGAGCCAATTCGGACTTATAACGAAGGAGTTATGCGTCCGGGAAGTTCGCAAAATTTCAAGGACTGAATTTTTTTCTGGTGCACAGTTGGCCATGGCTGGCTTTCAACCCTAAACCATATAGGTCACTTGCTTGCCATAATAATAAATGTAGAGCTTACTTGAAACTCGCGTCATGCCATGGCTCAGAAGACATTTTGTGGCCACAGCCACCATGAACAATTAAGGACCTACTAGAAAATGGCGCCATAGCGCGGCCCACTAAGTAAGGACTCACGCCGCAGCACCAAGTCTGGGACTCCCATCTCGTTAACTCATGTACAATACGAAATTATGAATAAAGTGGCGCCAAACATGCCAGCCTTTAACAAAGATAGTGAAGAATATTTCTAAGTACAAAGAAAGAATGTTAATGGATTTAAAAGTAAACATACTTTAAGGAACATAACTTAACATTGTTTAAACTTTGTTAAACCTTAAGGATATTATGTAAAGGTTGAGATAACCTAGTCGAATATTGAATGTAAGTATGATGATAAACTGGAATGAGTAGTAAATAAATCTAATACACAATTAGATTGAGATGAAGGGTAAGATAGTCATAAACATACTTGATTATATATGACCTAATGTGAGGCGTTATATGATCATGTGTTGTAGAGACTTGAAAGATTAAATCATAAAGTAAATACACCGTAGCAGATGCTAAAGGCAAGTATTCTGACTCTTGTCTCAGTTCAATCGAAACAAGTTTTTGAAGTTCATGTATCCTTACACATGAATTGAAGTATATTGAAGTTAAAGCCAATTCTTTTGGCTAGACTTGATATATTGAGTGGATTATTGATAATCTATTCATCTATTATCTACTATTATTATCTTTTGTCAACTACTTGATATGGTTTTCAAAAGAAGACTGAAATGTTAAAATGTTTTATCGGTAAAACGATAGGCACGTGAGATTGCCAAATGATTAAACGTGCATACGTTTAATGGATGTAGTGTGGATCAACATAGAGTATAATAGGCTGATCACCTAGAAGTGATCGTAAGTAATACCGGGCTTACGGACTTAGTTTCGGGTTGTCCTTTTCAAAGAAAGAATGAAATGCTCGAGGTCTTTGACCGGAGTGAATGTTTTACTGAATATTGATATTATTGTAAAATATTTTGAAAGAAATATGAAATGCTATTTTGAATCATCAATAGTACTTCATAACTATTGTTCAGTTATTGAAGATATACGATTCGTATATGTCAAGCATGTTGTTATTAAAATTGTTATACTTGCTGAGCTAGTTATGCTCACTCTTGCTTGAACCATATGAATGCATCTAAGACTGAACGTCCGGAAGGATCGAATAATGATAAAGGAAAAGCTAAGGCAGATTATTAAGCTATCTTGTAATAGTATTGGTCTATTATTGTAATGTAATTGATATTATGACAGAGAACCTTTGTAATGGGTATAGAACCTGGGAAATATAAATATTACTTTGAATATATAGAAGTTATGTTTGTTCTTTGAGACTTTTCAATTGAATGAATGTATGAATGTTTGTACAGTATAGCACCATCTGTCGGGTTGGAAGAGACCCGGATTTGGGGGCGCTACAACTCCACTCACGATGGTCGATACGCAACTGTAGCGACTCATCCTCTTCCTTAACATCCTCCTAACTTGCGTCATGGTTAGAGAACAAGAGCGTCCCGGTGATTTATTACCGTAAAATACTACCTTGAGTTTTCTTAGAAAACCGAAGATTCATACTTTTTCTTTGACAATTTATTAAAGTTTTATGGTTAATTAACCCATTCATACCGAGAATTACTTCAAATTCTATCAATCTTATCGGTACTTATCTACCGATACTTTATTATCTCTATTATCCATGAAAATTTCCCATGAATATATTCAACGAGAGTTATTTCCTCATTCTCTACCTTAATGTTTAAAGGTATTTATAATCCTTTCGGGAATGAACTTAATCACTTAGCAAATTCACATGCTAAAAAAGAAACATAGCATTCCAATCAAACAACACATATGTAAGACCCCAACTTATTATAAATGAAATTGAATTTCTCTATTCATTATCTTGAAATAATGAGTTAATTTGATAAAATACTTTGGTTATGGGTGAAATGAGCAAATTTTTCAAAATAAGCAAGTGGTTATAAAATATTCATTGTTGTCGGGGAATATTCGTTTGGTCGTGGAATATTTTTGTTGTCGGGGAATATTCGTACGATGGCGCAGCCATTTGTGGGCCCCATAACAGAATAACTGTCGGATGAAGAAAATGACAAACTTGAGTTTTTATAAATAACAATGTAATTGATACCGATAACACTGTTAGATTACCCGGTGGTTAAAATATAGTAATACGTGTGGTTGCACAGTAGCACATGGTATTGCACAACATTTTTGAATTATTGATTCTTACGTAAGAAGAGACTACTCAATAAATGTTACAGTCATTACAGTTCAATATTTTATTTAATTGATTCAATAATTGCTGCGTTGATATTTTATATTATTGTTGTTTCAATAATTGTCATTGCACAATATTTCCCATTATCAGATCAATAATTCATATTATTTGAATAATATTATTAGATAGCATTATTGGCAATGTCTAAAAAGTTCTGTCAAGGAGAGGTTTGGTCACCTAATTGCGCGCCAGTAAGGAGAAATCCTTATCGGAAAGCTCCCTCTTTCCTGGGAACAGCTTGGTTGTCACTATTGTGATTCTGTAATATTATTTGTGAATAATTATTTATTGATTTATAAGATTATGAAATATTTATTTTACGTGGATGTAAATAAAGGAATTTGTTTTAGCATGAAATAATTGTTAAAAGTTTGACAATTATTTTTTCTGATATAATATTTATTTATATATATTATTATAATATATATATATATATATATATATATATATATATATATGCATGTGATAAAAAGGGATGGATATGAATTAAATTTTTGCATGCTTTTCTAAGTTGGTGGGCGGAAGTAATTTTTTTTCTATATGCATGTGTGCTTTGTTTTTGGTAGGTGGCCATTTCATTTGCCTGCAAAGTATGCTTTTCCAAAATGATAAGGGCCCCAACCATGGAAAATGTGAGTTAGGCTTTGTATTCTTGCAAGCTTATTTCAAAGGGTGACCTCCACCCATATGAAAATATGAGAATGTTAGGCAGGATGTAAGGTATTGCAAATGAGCAGAAGTTAGGCATGAGTTGATTTTCCTTCCTCCAAAATGTGCTATAAAAGGAGGGCAAACCTCCATCCTAAATCACACCATTTTCATTATCAAAAATTCTTATTCTATAGTATTATGAGTACTTCTCTTGAGTATAAGAATACTTTGAGCATAGTTTTTCTGCAAGATTTTCTTAGAATAATATCCGATATTCCAGGCAAATCCAGTTTCTACTAAGGTAAAGGATATTATTTTATTGCTTCTATAATTTCTGAAATGATCGTTTCATCTAATATACTTTCATAGAAATATTGCTCTGAACTTTTTTAATCAAATTTAGAATTTTTCATGCCTCGTGATTTCGCTTCACTTCTATCGCTCATGGGTACTATCCATGCTATCGCTCATGGGTATCGCTCACAAAAGAAAAAAAATATTTTTTTCTCTCCTTCCAAGTTATCTGTTGTGACCCTTATTCTTGAAATTGAATCCATGTTTTGATGTTCATTTTTGAATTTTACTCCAATATGGTTTATTATGGAGTATTTTTGAACATGGATAAACCGAAGTATGAATACCTAATATTTGTCCTTTTATCTTACTAGATTCGTTCGCTAAAATGTTTTTCATCATCCTCAGTCTTTAATGGTAATACTTGATGAATATATTTGACTTGTAGTGCAAAGATGAATGATTACCTGATGAATATCTTTGGCCCGTAGTGCAAAGATGAACATGTGTTGAGATGAACATGACCAACTGGTGATACTTGATGAATATCTTTGGCTCGTAGTGCAAAGATGAATGTTTGATGCAAGATGTATATTGATTGATGTTACATGCATAAAATATTGATGATGGACTTCTAAATTCTTAAGATGATAGTAGATTTCATTCTCTACTAAACTCTTCTAATGAATTGTTATTTTCGTTGCAAATATTGATCTAAAACTTGTTGTCCATTATATTTTATCTGATTTGTTGAAGGCTAACTATAATTTGTTGTTCATTATCTTAGTCATAATATTCTTTACTGGGCTATTTGAGCTCACCCTTTTCCTTTTGTTCCATTTTTCTTCTCAGGAAGCGAGAATATATCGGGGAGTAGTCAGGGTGTGGAGTTATGATTCCATGGCAGTTGTTATAGTAGTCCTCATTATTTGTAAAATAGTATATCAATAATTGTAATGAGAACTTATTTGAGTGTGGATATTGTCTAAAGGACAATATTTGTATTTAAACTCACAGTATTTGTGTTGTCGTATTTTGCACGATAATTGTATTAATGATGTTGTAGTTATTTCTGTACCATGTATTTGGCAACTCAAAATGGGTGATGTATACCTATTTTGGGGGCATCACAGTTGGTATCAGAGCTTAGGGATATGGTCTCTGGCAGAGATCGCAGAATAGAACTAGGAGGGGAGCTTATTTGTTGGTCTGACATAATATAGGGATATTATGTGATATGTTAATTTGTTTAATTAACCCCTGTTTTATGGCAGTTTTTAAAAATGGCAGCTGAGAACTTTAACAATGGAGTGTATGAGACTGTGGAACAACCTTCAATCACCAACCAAGAGAATGTGCAACAGGAAGGAAATATTCCTCCTTTAAACAACACTACCGAGCAAACAATGAATGATGCAATGTTTAGAAACTTTTTGCAGTTCATGCAAAATCAGACGAGGGAGACTCGTGTACAAAATACGGGTGGAAATGATAGCAACGCTCAGTTTGTCACAGCCAAGTAGTTCAAGGAGTTGGGACTTCCAGATTTCTGGGGAAGCCGGATTCGATTAAGGCGAAAACGTGGGTCAAGCAAATTACCAAGATATTCGATATCTTGGGATGCACAGAGGAACAAAAGGTTCCATTCGCCACCTTTATGTTCCGTGGTGAGGCAGATTATTGGTGGGAATCTGTGAAGCGTACCCAGCCAGCCGCACTCAACATGTCTTGGGAAAGATTTCAGAAACTGTTCAATGAAAAGTACTTTCCTGAAAGTATTCATCATATGAAGGAGGTAGAGTTTATTAGATTGGAATGTAACAACATGATGTGTCCCAAAGACGAGGTGAAGTTCATGAGTTATCCGTGTTTATACCTCATTTGGTAGAGAATGAGGAACGATATACTTGGATGTTTCGAAAGGTCAAAACCCGAGATTCATCAATACCTTATCTCTCATAAATTTTCTCTCAGATTAAGATGTTGTCAACAGGGCTCAATTATTAGAGCGAGATAGTGAGTATGTTCAACCGGGGGACCACAACCAGGGTCATACCAGTGACAGCAGTCATTGGAGCGATGATAACCAACGAGGAAGGAAAAATACGGACAAAAGCGGTAATCACTCGGGTTGTCATCGTGGCCATGATAATAGGAGAGGTGAGTCAGGTAGAAATTTCAAAAAGAGGAGATTCAACAATGACGGGAAGACATCAGCAGCAGCACCAGCACCAACAACAAATTCTATGGGAGGAGAACGACCACCAGTTAGATGCTATAAATGCGGAGAGGAGGGACACATAAGTCCAAACTATTCACAGCCTTCCAAGGTGTGTTTCAATTATGGAAAAGACGTTCATATAGCCCGATTTTGTCCGGTAGTGAAGTCAAGTTCAACTGGGACGGTGACACCAAAGGCGACTACGGACAAAATAAAGTTGGTGGTTCAAGGGAGGGCGTTTGTCGTGACTGGCCAAAAAGCTAGAAATCCAAACGAGGTGATCACGGGTAAGCTAATCTTGAACTCTTGCGAAGTTTATACCTTACTAGATAACGGTTCTACCAATTCTTTTATCTCTCCTGCTTATGCTCAACGTTTAAACTAGACTCCAGAGAAATTAGACTTTGACTTATTTGTGGAGACTCCGTTAAGAGAAACCTTTATCACATCCACTGTTTATAAATCTTTCTTAATCAAAGTAGGCACAATCACATTACTTGTTGACCTTATCTCTTTAAAGATACTTGCATTTGATGTGATTTGAGAGATTTATTGGTTAACTACTCATCATGCCAAAATTGATTGTTTTCGTAAGGTTGTTAGTTTTCATATTCCTAACCAACCTGTTATACTAATTCAAGCAACTAAACTACTAAAATCAATCATTGTCACATCAAGCCATAAAGTTATTCGTTTATTGAAAAATGGATGTCAAGCTTTCTTAGCCCATATTATGGACTTGAACAAAAACACGTCAGATTTGAATAATATTTCTGTTGTTAGTGAATTTCCTGACATATTTCCTAAAGAACTTCATGGTCTACCCCCAGAACGTGAAGTTGAATTCTTTATTGATCTTGAATCGTGTACAAAGACCATTTCTAGGACCCCATATCGAATGGCTCCTATTGAACTTCAGGAGTTAAAAGTCCAACTACAGGAATTGTTAGACATCGGTTTCATTCGTCCTAGTACATCTCCTTGGGGTGCTCCTGTTTTATTTGTAAAGAAGAAAGATGGGAGTATGCGACTTTGTATTGACTACCGAGAATTGAACCATGTCACCATCAAGAATAGGTATCCCCTACCTCGTATTGATGACCTGTTCGACCAGTTGCAAGGAGCACAATTCTTTTCAAAGATCGATCTTCGTTCTGGATATCATCAGCTGAATATTAAAACTGAGGATATTCCGAAAACTGCCTTCAGAACTTGGTACGGGCATTATGAATTCTTAGTCATGCCTTTTGGATTGACTAATGCTCCTGCTGCTTTCATGGATATGATGAACCGTGTATTTAAGGAATATTTGGATCAGTTCATTGTTGTCTTTATTGATGACATCTTCATCTATTCCAAAAGCCATGAAGATCATGAGCACCATTTGAAGCTAGTACTTCAACGACTTCGTGACAACAAGCTATATGCCAAGCTGAAGAAATACGAGTTCTAGCTTAAGGAAGTAGCATTCCTTAGGCATGTAGTTTCAAAACATGGAGTATCTGTTGACCCGGCGAAGATTGAAGCAATACAAAGTTGGGAGTAACCGAAGTCGATGACCGAAGTGCGTAGCTTTCAGGGCTTAGCTTGTTATTATCAGATATTTGTGGAAGGATTTTCTCGAATCGCTACTCCTTTAACTCAGCTAACTCAAAAAGATACAAAATTCGTATGGAGCGAGGAATGCGAGAAGAGTTTCCAAGAGCTCAAGAGGAGACTCATTTCGGCACCGGTTCTAACAATACCATCTAGTTCAGATGGATTTATTATCTACAGTGATGCTTCAGGCAAAGGGTTAGGATGTGTTCTCATGGAACATGGGAAAGTCATAGCCTATGCATCGCGACAACTCAAAGAATATGAGAGGAATTATCCTACTCATGATCTGGAGTTTGTAGCAGTCGTTTTTGTGTTGAAAATTTAGAGACACTACCTGTATATGGAGAAAGTTGAGATTTATACGGATCATAAAAGCCTCAAATATTTCTTCACCCAAAAGGAACTCAACATGCGGTAACGACGTTGGCTCGAGCTGTTAAAAGATTACGACCATAGCATTCAATATCATCCTGTAAAAGCAAACGTTGTAGCTGACGCATTGAGTAGAAGATCATATGCGAGTACGAGTGCAATGTAGTTAACACAAAGGCCATTTTGTATGACTTGCAAAGGATGGATATAGAGGTAAAGGCTCCAAGTACAAATGTGATGATATCAAACATACGAGTAGAAGCGACTTTAATCGATAAAGTTAAAGCTGCTCAAGCCACAGACCCGGAGATGATACGTATGTTGAAGAAAGTGCAAGAAGGTGCTATTCCGGAAGCAAGAATCGATGAAGAAGGAATACTTCGAGTCAACTCCAGACTTTGCGTTCCTAACGATTCTGACTTGAAGCATAAAATCATGATGGATTCACACAACACACCATTTGCAATCCATCTTGGGAGTACAAAACTATATCACGATCTTTGACATACATTTTGGTGGAGCAATATGAAGAGAGAGATCGGGGAGTTTATGTAACGCCCCAGAAAAATTGGATTTTTGAGAATTAAATTTTTATTTGATTATGTGGATTAAATAAATTTAATTATTTAATTATGGGAGTAAGCTATTTAAAGGTCGTTCTATGACCAAGACATATCGAAATGTCGTAGTATTTTGGCTACGTGGTAGAATTAAAGTGTTTAAATTTTCAAGACGAAAACAAAAGCTTTTCGAGAAATTTTCTGAAAAACACTATTCACGCATTTCTGCTTGGGAATTATTTTTGAATTTCTGAGAAATATGTAATGATAGAATATTGAGGTGAGATAGGATATCCAATAATATTTCAGTTATGGCAAACACAGTTTTTCGCCTGCGGTCTTAAAACCTAATGATTAGGGAAAATGAATTCCGAGAAGGAATTTAAATGCGTATAATGAATTAAAGCAATGATTTTGATGATACATAAGTATTGTACGAGGTAATGAATACGAGTATAATACGAGGTATTATACGAGCATGTGTGAATGATGGAATGTCATATATTAAATAAGTATACGAGATTAATACGTAACTTATACGTTATAAGGCTTTAAGCCATATGTAATAGATTTGTTGAATTGTGTAGAAAATTGTAATGTCCAATTGGGATAACAATAAAGCCCAATACAAATTAATGTTAAAGCCCAAATGTAGGAGTGGTTAAGTCCAATGTAATTTAATGAACAAGCCCAAGTGCTTGTTTAATTGTAAGCCCAATGTATAAGATAAATTAATTAAGTTAATTAAATGTAAAGCCCAAGATAAGATCCAATGGGTAAAGCTTGATCCATAGGGCAGCCCATGGGTGAATTGGTGACCAAGAATTACGTGTAATGAGTAAGTTGACTTAAGGGTTAAACAAAGGATAAGTTAAGTAACTTAAAGGCTAAGTAAAGTGCTTATGTGCGATGAGCAAGCAAAGTACTTTTATGTGATGACCAAGTAACTTAATGGCTAAGTGTTGTGATGAGCAAGTAAAGGCTAAGCTATGTGCTAAGCAAGTATACTTAAGAGTTAAGTAAATGTGGAGGTTAAGTTAACTTAATGTCTAGGTAATGAATAGTAAGGAGGTGATTAAGGAGGTGGGTTAGATTAATGACCAAAGTACCCTAACTTTAGGAAGTCCTATAAATAGCAATCTTAGTATTCATTTTGTTGGTTGTTCATTTCATCTAACAAGTTGAAAGCTTATTGGTTAGAGATAATAAGCTACAAAAGCTAGAACAAGTTAGCCTTTAAGAATTCAAGAAGCAAGAAGGAGATTAAAGATTAACCAAGTGATTATCAAGGGTAAGAAATTAAACCATGAATCTCTTTCTCTTCCATTGTTAGAAAAGTGGGTAGTGGTACAACATGTATGCTAAGGAATGATAAGACTGATTAATCAATGGACTTAAGCCGTATAAGTCATGAATAAGTAATTCAAACTTAATTAAGTTATGAATTTATGAAGAACTTATATGAACTACTCATATGTGAACTTTAATAAGATTGTATGATAATAAGAAGAAAGAATGGTGGTTAAAAGTCTTTATCTATAATAAGTCATGAGAAAGGAAGTCATAAGTAGTTTATACTTTTATAAGTTATAAACTCACAAAGAACAAGTAATAACTTATCATGTTTATAAGTTAATGAAGTATGTATGTCAAGATGCTAATATGATGAATTGAATCCATTTGAAGCGAAGAACAAATCTTACAAAATGAATTTAAGGCAAAATTCACGAGTTTGGACGATAATCGTCGAATTCGTTAAATTCTCGGAATGGAGGTCGAATTTTGATATTGATCTTAGAAACATTAGTTTTCAATGAAGACAAGTCATATTTGGCATTATAGAGTTGTGGACTCAAAAATGACCAGATTCCGACTTAGAACGAAGAAACGAGCGTTGAACGTTCACGAACATTTATCGTTTTCGTTAAAAATGGACTAATAGGTGAAATTTTAGCAAACAAAGTCAAATAGATAAAATTATTGCATTAACACGTAGAATATGTAATTTTTGAACCGTAGGCTTTTGAACAAGCCAATTCGGACTTATAACGAAAAAGTTATACATCCGGTAATTTCGCGAAGTTGGAAAACTGTCAAAATTTTCTAAGATGTAGAGTCCGCGCCGCAGCGCCACTCCAGGCACAAAGACCCGCACCATAGCAGCGAGGTCGAGATAGGTGCATGCATCGCTAATCGGCGCCAGTAATGGGCCATAACAAAGGAGAGTCATGCCACAAAGCCCGAAGTTCGGACCTTACACACTGCTAAGTCACGCCGCCATGGCGTATACGAAAAGGAATAAACTTAGCCGCAAATTTTAAATTTTTTAGTGTTTGCATAGAGATAAATGATTATGAATATAAAAGGAAAGACAAATGAAGTAACGCAACCTTAACAAACATAAGGTGGCATTATTAAAAATATTCTTAAACCTTAAGTATGATCACTTAGGGTTGAAGATAAGTAATTGAACGTGAACAATACGCAGTAAGTGTACTTAACCAATGACGATCAAGTTTTGATTAATAACGTAAGAATGTTAGTAAGCCGTGAGGAAGGATGATTAACTCGAAACGAGTGGTATTAATAATAATTTTAGTTAAGTTATAAAAGAGAAAGAAGTTGGTAAGAATGATGTAAGTTATAACGGTAAGCGGGAACCAATAATAATAAATCTAATACATGATTAGATTGAGAAGAATGGTAAGATTCATTAGGAACCATGTATGTCCATTCATGACCTAATGTGGTATGTTATATGGTTATGTGTTGTAGAGACTGCAAAGATTCAAAGGGAGAGTATTTTACTGTAGCAGACATTGAAGGCAAGTTTTTCTTAAACGCTTGTCTAACCTTTGTGTTAGCCAAGTTTTAAGTGATTCATGTTATGAGATGCATGAACTATTTTACTAAAGGGTCGATGCCAGTTTTACCTCGGCTAGACTAATCTTGAAGAGTTGATTGATTTATTTACAAGTCTTTCAATACAGAATTGATAACGCTATCCTACGCCAATTGTTTGGTACGGATTCAAGGTAAGCTTGAGTATGAATAAAGAAATGTATTTTTCATCGATTATTCGATGGGTACACGAGGTTACCAAAACTTAAAAGTACATACGTTTAACAGGATGTAGTGTTGATCAACATAGAGTACTATGGGCTGATCACCCATAAGTGCTCGTAAGATATGTCGGACTTACGGACTTCGTGTCGGGTTGTCCTTTTCAAAGAAATTATGAAGCGCTCATGGTCTTGAGCAAGAATTGATGTTTTACTAAATATTGTTATTTTAAAACGTTTTGAAAAAAAAGAAGTGCTATTTTGAATTAGCGATAGTACTTCATAACTATTGTTCAGTTATTGAAGATATATAATTCCTGTGTTTCAAGCATGTTGTTTAAAAGAAATTGTTGTACTTGCTGAGCTTGTTATGCTCACTCTTGCTTGAACCATATGAATGCAGCTAGGACCGAACGAACCGAGGAATTCGACAAGGATAAAGGCAAGACGAAGATGAACGATTAGTTTACCTTGAAATAAACTAGTAAGTTTTATAAATTATAGTATGATGAACAAAGAATGTAATGGTTTTAGAACCTGGAAACGTGATGTAATATTATTAATATAATAAGAATGTCGTTGATATACACATTTTGATGTCGTTTCAATAGAATGAATGTACAGTTATGAGTACCGTGTATCACCATCTGTCGGGTTAGAATATACCCGGATTTGGAGGCGTCACAGGTTGGTATCAAAGCATTAGGTTATAAAACTTAAGGGGGGAAGAACCTTAGGCTAATAACCTCGTTAAGGAAGGAAAAGTCCGGAGGAAGTAAACTCGAGCTTTACTTAAGTCGAATGAGTTAATAAGGTATTGAGGGAACTCAGTACCAAAAGATTTAAAAGATGGAAAGTAACCCTAAATAGATTAAATGTGATTTGTGCTTAAACTATTGTATGTTATGTACTAATCAACATGTTATGTGTTTTGATAGGATGTTGAACGATAGCTTGATGTATAGAGATATACACACGGTGAGAGACGAAATTGTGAACAGAGTAGAGCCTATACCCATGCTAGTGGTGGAGGTACCATTAGTGATTCTAGAGGAGTCGGAGATAGTGGAGTACTTTGCTGAGGAGGACTACTCCGACGAAGATATGTATATAGCGTCATATCTTAATATGATGGTCTATGAGGAGGAGGAAATTAAGGTAGCATCGGTTAATACGGTGGTACCTACACTAGAGTTAATACCTCCAGATGCAATGAGAGCGTTGTATCTGGTAGTGCTTGACAGGAATGTGCAACTGAGTACAGTTGTACAGAATCAGAGTGAAGAGATTAATTATCTCCATGAAGCTAAGGTGTCTACAGAAGCAAATTTGAGTCAGAGAAGGATAGACAGGTGCTTATGATAGAGCAGGCTAGGGATTGTAAGAAGGAGGTCGATGAGCTTCGTAAAGAATTGGGGGAGAGAGACCGAAAGATAGCACGGATGTCTTACATCCATGAGAGTGCTCATGAGGATTTTAAGCTGAAAGTTTCTTGTCATCCCATGGAGTCAGGACAAACCCGTCACACTATTAGTCGGGATACTGTAGCGATGATTGTGAATGACAAACACGAGGACGCTGTTATGCATTATTAGAAGTCTAGAGTAAATAAATATATGTGTAGTGATGTAAAACCCTCTTTTGTATAAAAGGGTAATCTTTTTGTAAATCCCAACTTTTGTGAAGTTCATTTGTGGGATAGAAATATATTAGCTTTTGGCTATGAAAAGCAAATTGTAAATAGTTTCAAACTATGAAGAAGCATATTAATATAATGAAGTTTTTATTTAATGTGCTTTGATGTGGTATGAGGTATTAGTATGGAAGGATAACCAAGAAAGTAAACAGATAATAATGAAATTTTATTTAATCAGAAAATGCCACCAAAGAAAAGACAACGTAATCAGGAAGTGGAACCACGTAATGAAAATCAAGGGGGTCAAAACAACCCTATGCAAGAGTTCATTAATTTATTAACGGCTACATTTAACTAAACCAGGGGTAAAATACCCGTCAAACCTAGGTTAGCCAGAACGACTACCTTTAAAGAATTTAAAAGTGTAGGTCCACCGGAGTTCAAAGGAACAATGGACCCATTAGAAGCCCAGACATAGGTAAAGGAAATAGAGAAGGCGTTTGTTATTACAAACGTAGGTGAGGTGCAAAAGATTTCTTTACGACTTACATGACGAAAAGGGAAGCCAACTTTTGGTTGGAGCCTCACCAGGGTGGGGCTAGAACAGATGGGGTAACGTGGGAACAATTCAAAAAGGTTTCTTCGAGAATTATTTCCCTATAAGCATGCAAGGGAAAATACAGATTTTGTTTTTAGAACTTAAGCAAGGGGACATGATGGTTCCCTAGTACGTAACCAAATTCAATGAATTTGCAAGGTTTGCTCCACATCAAGTGGACACTAAGAAGAGGAAGGCTCGTAGGTTTTAGCAGGGCCTAAGACCCTGGCTCTATAGTAGGATTTATGTGTTCCAGAGTGTTTTCTGTGGGACCATTCTAGAGAAGGTGATTATAGCCGAGGGTGGTACTGAGACGTTGACTTAATACCACAAAGAGAGGAAGAATAAGAGCAAGGGAGAGAGAGGAACCAAGGCAGAGAGTGCTAGTGGTAGGGATAGTATGCCAAAAAGAGAGAATTTTAATTTCGGGAATACTGGAGGGGGAACAAGAGGATCCTAAGCGTAGGATCGAGGTATGTAAGACATGTGGAAAGACTCATCTTGTAGTCTATCTGAAAGGGAAATCAGTTTATTATAACTGTGGCCAGGAGGGTCATATATTACGCAATTGTCCTAAATCTAAGAAAAACCATGGTTGTTTTGTACGTGGGTCGTTGGACCACATGGTAAGAAATTGCCCAAGGAAGGGGTCAGAGGAAAGTAGAAGTTTTAGTAGTGGTAAGTTAGCCATGATGCTGTTGCATCAGCGGATTTAGTAGCAGATATCATTTCGGTCAATATAGTGAATGCTTATGTACTGTTTGATTGGAGTGCTACTTTTCTTTTATAGCATGAGAGTTTGCTAAGTGATTGAGTTCATTCTCGGAAAGGGGAAATAACTTTTGTTAATTATATTCGTGGAAATGGCTTCATGAATAAGGAATGTAAGCAAGTATCGGTAGATAAGTACTGATAAAGTTAAGAGAATTTGAAGTAATTCTCGGTATAAATGAGTTGATTAACCATAGAACTTTAATAAATTATTAGAATAAAAGTATGAATCTTCGGTTTTCTAAAGTAACCAAAGGTAGTATTTTACGGTAATCAAACACCGCGACGCTCTTGTTGTATAACCATGACGCAAGTTAGAAGGATGTTAATAAAGAGGATGAGTTGTTACGTTTGCGTATCGACTATCGTAAGAGGAGTAAGTTAGTGGTTGAGAATAAATACCCATGGCCCAGGATCAATGATCTATTTGATCAGATGAAGAGGGCAAAGAATTATTCTAAGATAGATTTGCGTACGGGGGTATAGTCGATTGAAAGTAAGGAAGAACGAGGAGGTACCTAAGATGACATTCAGACCTCGTTATAGTTATGACAAGTTTCTGGTTATGTCAATTGGGTGGACTAATGTACGGACGCTAGATTTGCCGTAAGAGGCACTGAGCAAGTCTGTGGTAAATAGATAGGTTCTCTTGTGAGGTGTTATGGTTGAAATACTATTAGCGCCACAGAGTGTTCAAATAATGTTTGGATGAGGGTGTTGTAATAATAATTGGTGGTATTCTAGTCTAATTCAAGACTTTAGGAGATCACACTGAACATTTGAAGATAGTGTGAGAAACACTACGGAGGGAGAAGTTGGATACGGAATTCACTAAGTGTGAATTTTAGCTAAAAAGATATACAAATATGTTATTGATAAGTATGTTGGGAATAAGAAGAGAGAAAATAATTTTCAGGAACTAAAAAGGAAGGTTAATTGAGGCACTTGTATTGTCTTTATCAGATGATACGGGGAATTTTGTAGTGTATCTCGATGTTCCACATAGATGTCGAGATTGTGTGCTCATGTAGCATGACAAAGTCATTGTGTATGCATCACACCAGTTAAAGGATTATAAAGAGGTTTATCCTACTTATGATCTATAATTGGTAGTTGTAGTTTTTGAATTAAAAATTTGAAGATAGTATTTTTATGGGGAGAAGTGTGAGATATACACGGACTCTAAGAGTCTGATATATATCTTCACACAAAAGGAGTTGAATATGAGGTAGAGAAGGTAATTAGAATGGATAAAAGGTTATGACGGTGATATGTTATTTCATTTTGGGAAAGTTATTGTGGAAGCCGATGCGTTAAGTAGGAAGGGTAGGAAAAGCTATCGATGTTAACGACTTAAAATGAGTTAATAACGGAAATGGCGAGAACGAAGTTAAAAGTTAAATTATGGAATGAAGTGGTAGAAATGTTATTCACAATGTAGTCTCAATCCACGGTAATGGAACGAGTTAATTAAATACAACTAGGTAATGAGGAGTGCAAGTGAATGAAGAAGAGAATGCAGGATGAAGAGAAGATCAAGTATAATCTTGTTTTGAAGGAGGAATTTGAGTTTCAAATAATTTTAAAGTTAAAAGAAGAACTAATAAAAGAAAGATAGCGTAATATGCTAGTAAGTGTTTAACTTCTACCTCATACTATAGATAGGAAGGGGCGAGTCTTGAGAAATAAGATAATACCTTCGGTGAAGGTGAAATAAAAGAACCAGAATGTCGAAGAAGCATTGTGGAAACTCGAGATTAAAATGCTGAAGAAATTTTCCTCAATAGTTATATAATTGTAGCGAGATTCTGGGGATAGAATCCTTATAAGGGGAGAAGAGTGTAACGCCATAGAAAAATCAGATTTTTGAGAATTAAATTTTTATTTGATTATGTGGATTAAATAAATTTAATTAATTAATTATGGAACTAAGCTATTTGAAAGTCATTCTATGACCTAGACATATCGGAATGTCATAGTGTTTTGGCTACGTGGTAGAATTAAAGTGTTTGAATTTCTAAGATGAAAATAAAAGCTTTCCGAAAAATTTTCTGAAAAATACTATTCATGCATTTCTGCTCGGGAATTAGTTTTAAATTTCCGAGAAATACATAACGATAGAATATTGAGGTGAGATAGAATATCCAATAATATTTCAGTTATGGTAAACACAGTTTTTCGCCTACGGACTTAAAACCTAACGATTAGGAAAAATGAATTTCGAGAAGGAATTTAAATGCGTATAATGAATTAAAGCAATGATTTTGATGATACATAAGTATTGTACGAGGTAATGAATACGAGTATAATACGAGGTATTATACAAGCATGTGTGAATGATGGAATGTCATATATTAAATAAGTATACGAGTTAGAATACGAGATTGATACGTAAATTATACGTTATAAGGCTTTAAGCCATATGTAATGGATTTGTTGAATTATGTAGGAAATTGTAATGTCCAATTGGGATAACAATAAAGACCAATACGAATTAATGTTAAAGCCCAAATGTAGGAGTGGTTAAGTCCAATGTAATTTAATGAACAAGCCCAAGTGCTTGTTTAATTGTAAGCCCAATGTATAAGATAAGTTAATTAAGCTAATTGAATGTAAAGCCCAAGATAAGATCCAATGTGTAAAGCTTAATCCATGGGGCAACCCATGGGTGAATTGGTGACCAAGAATTAAGTGTGATGAGCAAGTAGACTTAAGGGTTAAACAAAGGATAAGTTAAGTAACTTAAAGGCTAAGAAAAGTGCTTATGTGTGATGAGCAAGCAAAGTGCTTTTATGTGATGACCAAATAAATAAATGGCTAAGTGTTGTGATGAGCAAGTAAAGGCTAAGCTTTGTGCTAAGCAAGTATACTTAAGAGTTAAGTAAATGTGAAGGCCAAGTTAACTTAATGTCTAGGTAATGAATAGTAAGGAGGTGATTAAGGAGGTGGGTTGGATTAATGACCAAACTACCCTAACCTTAGCAAGTCCTATAAATAGCAAGCTTAGTATTCATTTTGTTGGTTTTTCATTTCATCCAACAAGTTGAGAGCTTACTGGTTAGAGATAATAAGCTACAAAAGCTAGAAAAATTTAGCCTTTGAGAATTTAAGAAACAAGAAGGAGATTAAAGATTAACCAAGTGATTATCAAGGGTAAGAACTTAAACCATGAATCTCTTTCTCTTCCATTGTTAGAAAAGTGGGTAGTGGTACAACATGTATGCCAATGAATGATAAGAATAATTAATCAATGGACTTAAGCCGTATAAGTCATGAATACGTAATTCAAACTTAATTAAGTTATGAAGAGCTTATATGAACTACTCATATGTGTACTTTAATAAGATTGTATGATAATAAGAAGCAAGAATGGTGTTTAAAAGACTTTATCTATAATAAGTCATGAGAAAGGAAGTCATAAGTAGTTTATACTTTTATAAGTTAAAACTCACAAAGAACAAGTAATAACTTAACATTTTTATAAGTTAATGAAGTATATATATGTCAAGATGTTAATATGATGAATTGAATCCATTTGAAGCGAAGAACAAATCGTACAAAATGAAGTTAAAGAAAAATTCACGAGTTTGGACGATAATCGTCGAATTCGTAAAATTCTCGAAATTGAGGTCGAATTCTATTATTGAGCTTAGAAACATTAGTTTTCTATGAAGACAAGTCATATTTGGCATTATAGAGTTGTGGACTCAAAAAAGACCGGATTCCGACTTAGAATGAAGAAACGAGCGTTGAACGTTCACGAACGTTTACCATTTTCGTTAAAAATGGACTAATAGGTGAATTTTTAGCAAATGAAGTCAAATAGATAAAATTCTTCCATGAATGCGTAGAATATATAATTTGTGAACCGTAGGCTTTTGAACGAGCCAATTCGGACTTATAACGAAGAAGTTATCCGTCTGGTAATTTCGTAAAGTTGGAAAACTGTCAAAATTTTCTGAGGCACAGAGTCCGCATCACAGTAACGACTCCGAAACAAAGGCTCGCACCATAGCGAGGTCAGACAGGTGCATTGTTTGGTAAAGCGCCAGCAATAGGCCATATATAAACGAGACTCAGCTGCAATGGAAGTCCCGGACCTTACATTACTAAGTCACGCCTACCTACGGACACAGAAGGAATAATCAGTACCAGTAGCGCTAGCCTTAGGGTTTGCATAGAGATAAATGATTATGAAGATAAAAGGAAAGACTAATGAAGTATCACAACCTTAACAAACATAAGGTGGCATTATTAAGATATTCTTAAACCTTAAGTATGATCACTTAGGTTTGAAGATAAGTAATTGAACGTGAACGATATGCAGTAAGTGTACTTAACCAATGACGATCATGTTTTGATTAATAACGTAAGAATGTTAGTAAGCCGTGAGGAAGGATGATTAACTCGAAACGAGTGGTATTAATAATAATTTCAATTAAGTTATCAAAGAGAAAGAAGTTGGTAAGAATGATGTAAGTTATAACGGTAAGCCGGAACCAATAATAATAAATCTAATACATGATTAGATTGAGAAGAAGGGTAAGATTCATTAGGAACCATGTATGTTCATTCATAACCTAATGTGGTATGTTATATGGTTATGTGTTGTAGAGACTGTAAAGATTCAAAGGGAGAGTATTTTACTGTGGCAGACATTGAAGGCAAGTTTTTCTTAAACGCTTGTCTAACATTTGTGTTAGCCAAGTTTTCGCTGATTCATGTTATGAGATGTATGAACTGTTTTACTAAAGGGTCGATGCAATTTTTACCTCGGCTAGACTAATCTTGAAGAGTTGATTGATTTATTTACAAGTCTTTCAATATAGAATTGATAACGCTATCCTACGCTAATTGTTTGGTACGGATTCAAGGTAAGCCTGAGTATGGATAAATAAATATATTTTTAATCAATTATTCGATGGGCACGCGAGATTGCCAAAACTTAAACGTACATACGTTTAACAGGATGTAGTGTTGATCAACATAGTACTATGGGCTGATCACCCATAAGTTCTCGTAAGATATGCCGGACTTATGGACTTAGTGTCGGGTTGTCCTTTTCAAAGAAATTATGAAACGCTCATGGTCTTGAGCCCGAATTGATGTTTTACTGAATATTGTTATTGTAAAACGTTTTGAAGGAAAAGAAGTGCTATTTTGAATTATCGATATTACTTCATAACTATTGTTCAGTTATTGAAGATATACAATTCCTGTGTTTCAAGCATGTTGTTTAAAAGAAATTGTTGTACTTGCTGAGCTTGTTATGCTCACTCTTGCTTGAACCATATGAATGCAGCTAGGACCGAACGAACCGAGGAATCCAACAAGGATAAAGGCAAGACGAAGATGAACAATTAGTTTACCTTAAAATAAACTAGTAAGTTGTATATATTATAGTATGATGAACAAAGAATGTAATGGTTTTAGAACCTAGGAACGGGATGTGATATTATTAATGTAATAAGAATGTCGTTGATACACACATTTTGATGTTGTTTCAATAGATTGAATGTACAGTCATGAGTACCATGTAGCACCATCTGTCGGGTTGGAAGATACCCGGATTTGGGGGCATCACACTTTATCTCAAGGTGTTTAACTTGTCAACGTGTAAAGGCGGAGCATCAAGTGCCAAAAGGTCAATTGCAACCACTTGAGATTCCGAAATGGAAGTTGGTACACATAACCATGGATTTCGTTACAGGCCATCCCAAAGTTTCTCAAGGCATAGATGCGATTTGGGTTATTATTGATAGATTAACCAAGTGTGCTAATTTTTTGCCTATACGTGAGACTTATTCCCTAGAACGTCTTACTCGTATGTACGTGAATGAGATTATGAGATTTCATGGCATGCCAGTATCCATAGTTTCGGATCGTGACCCAAGATTCACTTCACGATTTTGGGTTAGCTTATAGAAAGCTATGGGCACGGATTTACGATTCAGTTCAGCATATCATCCTCAAACGGATGGGAAATTGGAAAGGACTATTCAAACTCTTAAAGATATATTAAGACTCTGTGCCCTAGATTTCAAAGGAAGTTGGGATAAGTACTTGCCATTGGTGGAATTCTCCTACAACAACAGTTAGCAAGCAAGTATAGGTATGACTCCATTTGAAGCCTTGTATGGACGAAAATGTCATTCTCCAGTATGTTGGGACGAGGTAGGTAAAGCAACGTTGTTGGGACTAGAATTAGTACGCATGACTATATAAAAAATTTGAATGATCCGGCAACGTATAAAGACCTCACAAGATAGACAAAAGAGTTATGTTGATCTTCATCGAAAGGACGTGGAATTTAATATAGGAGATCATGTACTATTACGTATTTCTCCATGGAAGGGAGTTACAAGATTTAGGAAGAGAGGAAAGCTTAATCAACGATTTGTTGGTCAATTTGAGATTCTTGATTGAATAGAAAATGTGGCCTATAGACTCGCATTACCTCCAAGCATGTCTTGTGTTCATAATGTTTTTCATATATCTATGCTTCGTAAATATGTGAAAGACCCAAACCACATTATTGCGTTAGAACCAGACGAGATAGCCGAAAATTTTACGTACGAGGAGGTACTTGTCAAGATATTGGATAGAAAAGAGCATGTCCTACGAACAAAGGTTATACCACAAGTCAAGGTTTTGTGGAGGAACCATGCTATTGAAGAAATGACCTGGGAGTTGGAATCGTAAATGAAAGCGAGGTACCCTCACCTTTTCGAAACACCAGGAACGTACGTCAATTTCGAGGACGAAATGTCATAAAGAGGGGAGGTTGTAAGACCCCAACTTATTATAAATAAAATTGAATTTCTCTATTCATTATCTTGAAATAATAAGGAGTTAATTTGATATAATACTTTGGTTATGGGTGAATTGTGAAAAATTTTCAAAATAAGAAAGTGGTTATAAAATATTAATTGTTGTCGGGGAATATTCGTTTGGTCATGGAATATTCTTGTTGTTGGGAAATATTCATACGACGGCGCAACCATTTGTGGGCCCTATAACAGAATAACTGTCAGATGAAGAAAACGACAAATTTGAGTTTTTATAAATAACGACGTAATTGTTACCGATAACACTGTTAGATTACCCGGTGGTTAAAATATAGTAATACGCATGGTCGCATTTGCAAAGATACACTTGCGGTATTGCATGTGATTTTTTGAATTATTGATTCTTACGTAAGAAGGGACTACTCAAAAATTGTTACAGTAATTACTGTTCAATATTTTATTTTATTGATTCAATAATTGTTGCGTTGATATTTTATATTATTGTTGTTTCAATAATTGTCACTGCACAGTATTTCCCATTATTAGATCAATAATTCATATTATTTTAATAATATTATTAGATATCATTATTGGCAATGTCTAGAAAGTTCTGTGAAGGAGAGGTTTGGTCACCTAATTGCGCGCCAGTAAGGAGAAATCCTTATCAGAAAGCCCCCTCTTTTCTGGGAATGACCTAGTTGTCATTATTGTGATTCTGTTATATTATTTGTGAATAATTATTTATTGATTTATAAGGTAAGGAAATATTTATTTTATGTGGATGTAAATAAAGGAATATTTTTAGCATGAAATAATTGTTGAAAGTTTGACAATTATTTTCTCCGATAAAATATTTATTTATATAATATTATAATATATATATATATATATATATATGCATGTAATAAAACAGGACAGATATGAATTAAATTTTTGCATGCTTTTCTAAGTTGGTGGGCGGAAGTAATTTTTTTTCTACATGCATGTGTGCTTTGTTTTTGGTAGGTGGCCATTTCATTTGCCTGCAAAGTATGCTTTTCCAAAATTATAAGGGCCCCTAACCATGGAAAATGTGAGTTAGACTTTGTATTCCTGCAAGCTTATTTCAAAGGGTGGCCCCCATCCATATGAAAATATGAGAATGTTAGGTAGGATGTTAGGTATTGAAAATGAGCAGAAGTTAGGCATGAGTTGATTTTCCTTCCTCCGAAATGTGCTCTAAAAGGTGGGCAAACCTCCATCCTAAATCACACCATTTTCATTATTAGAAATTCTTATACTATAGTATTGTGAGTATTTCTCTTGAGTATAAGAATACTTTGAGCATAGTTTTTCTGCAAGATTTTCTCATAATAATATCCAATATTACAGGCAAATCCAGTTTCTACTAAGGTAAAGGATATTTTTTTATTACTTCTATAATTCCTAAAATGATCGTTTCATCTAATATCCTTTCATAAAAATAGTGGTCTGAACTTTTTAATCAAATTTGGAACTTTTAATGCCTATGTCGCTCACTTGAGTCTGCTTCACTTGCCATCGTTTCATAGTTACTGCTCACAGCTGTTGCTCACTGTTCATTTACTTTTCACAAAAGAAAAAAATATTTTTTTTTCTCTCCTTCCAAGTTATCTGTTGTGACCTTTATTCTTGAAATTAAATCCATGTTTTGATCTTTATTCTTAAATTTTACTCCACTATGGTTTATTATGGAGTATTTTTGAACATGGATAAACCGAAGTACAAATCCCTAATCTTTGTCCTTTTATCTTACTAGATTCGTTCTCTAAAATGTTTTTCATCATCCTCAGTCTTTAATGGTGATACTTGATGAATATCTTTGGCCTGTAGTGCAAAAATGAATGATTACCTGATGAATATCTTTGGCCCGTAGTGTAAAGATGAACAGGTGTTGAGATGAACATGACCAACTAGTGATACTTGATGAATATCTTTGGCCCGTAGTGCAAAGATGAATATTTGATGCCAGATGTATATTGATTGATATTACGCGGACAAAATATTGATGATGGATTTCTAAATTCTCAAGATGATAGTAGATTTCATTCTCTACTAAACTCTTCTAATGAATTGTTATTTCCGCTGCGAATATTGGTCTAAAACTTGTTGTCCATTATATTTTATCTGATTTGTTGAAGGCTAACGATAATTTGTTGTTCATTATCTTAGTCATAATATTCTTTATTGGGCTAGTTGAGCTCACCCTTTTCCTTTTGTTCCATTTTTCTTCTCAGGAAACGAGAATATAGCGGGGAGTAGTCGGGCTGTGGAGTGATGATTCCATGGCAGTTGTTATAGTAGTCCTCACTATTTGTAAAATAGTATATCAATAATTGTAATGAGGACTTATTTGAGTGTGGATATTTGTCTAGAGGACAATATTTGTATTTAAACTCACAATATTTGTGTTGTCATATTTTGCACGACAATTGTATTAATTATGTTGTAGTTATTTCTGTACCATGTATTTGGCGACTCAAAATGGATGATGTATACCTACTTTGGGGGGTCACAACATAAGCATTCATTGTATTGATTGGAATGATATCTGTTACTATATCCGTTGATGCAACTGCATCTTGGACCGTCATATTAAAAGAATTGGCCATAGGTCTACCCGACGATTGTGGACAAGTAATGGCTAACTTACCACTACTAACACCTTTAATTTCCTCCGACCCCTTCTTTAGGCAATTTCTTGCCATGTGGTCCATCGACCCACAAACAAAACAACCATGGATTTTCTTAGGATTAGGACAATTGGGTGATATATGACCCTCATATCCACAGATATAATAAACTGACTTTCCCTTTAGACAGACTCCTAGATGAGTCTTTCTGAATGTCTTGCATGCCTCCATCCTACATTAAGGATACCCTTGTCCCACTCCAGTATTCTCGGAGTTAAAATTCTTCCATTTTGGCATATTGCAACTAATACTGGCACTTTCTGCCTTGGTTCCTCCCTCTCCCTTGCTCTTATTCTTTCTCTCGTTATGGTATTGGGTCAATACATCACTACCACCCTATGTTATAGTCTCTTTCTCCAGAATGGTCCCATAGGAAGCACTTTAGAACACAAAAATTCTACTATAGAGCCACGGTTTCAGGCCCTGCTAAAACCTATGAGCTTTTCTCTACTTATTGTCCACTTGGTATGGAGCAAACCTTGCCAATTCATTGAATTTGGCTGCGTACTGGGGAACCTTCTTGTCCCCTTACTTAAGTTCTAAGAACTTAATCTCCATCCTCCCTTGCATACTTGTAGGGAAATAGTTTTCGAAGAATACCTTCTTGAACTATTCCCACGTAACCGCATCTATTATAGCCCCACCCTGGTGAGCTTCCCACAAAAAGTTGGCTTCCCCTTTCATCATGTAAGTTGCAACATAAGTCTTTTGCGTCTCAGCTACGTTTGTAATAGCAAATGCCTTCTCTATTTATTTTACCCATGTCTAGGCCTCTATTGGGTCCGTCGTTCCATTGAACTACGGCAGACCTACACTTTTAAATTCTTTAAAGGTAGTCATTCTGGCTACCCTAGGTCCCACAGGTACTCTACCCCGAATTTGGTTAAATGCAACCATTAATAAATTAACGAACTCTTGCATAGGGTTGTTTTGACCCCCTTGGTTATCATTATGTGACTCCGCTTCCTGATTACATTATCTTTTTCTTGGCGTCATTTTCTAATTAAATAAATAAAATTTCATTATTATCTATTTACTTACCTAGTTATTATTCACCCAAACAACAACTCATACCATAACAAAGCATAATAAATGAAAACTTCATTATATTCATATGCTTCTTCACAGTTTGAAACTATTTACCATTTGTTTCTATAGCCAAAAGCTATTACATTTCTATTCCGTAATTGAACTTCACAAAAGTTGGGATTTACAAAAGACTACCCTTTTATACAAAAGAGGGTTCTACGTCACTACACATGTATTTATAACTCTAGACTTCTAATAATACATAACAGCATCCTCGTGTTTCTCATTTGAAAAAATCGACATAATATCCCAACTAATAGTATGTCAAGTTTGTCCCGACTCAATGGAATAACAAGCAATTTTCAGCTTGAAATCCTTATGAGCACTCTCATGGATGTAAGACATCCGTGCTATTTTCTGGTCTCTTTCAACCAATTTCTTATGAAGCTCATCGGCTTCTTCCTTATAATCCCTAGCCTTATTTGTCATAAGCACCTTTTCATTGTGCTATGACTCAAAATCTGCTTCTGCAGACTCCTTTGCTTCATGGAGATAACTAATCTCTTCATTTTGATTCTGCACAACTGTACTCAATTGCACATTCCTATCAAGCACTGCAAGATACAATGCTCATATTACATCTGGAGGTGTTGACTCTTGTACAGGTACCACCGTATTAACCGTTGTTACCTCCATTTCTTCCTCCACATCGATCATCATAATAAGATATGATGCTATATCCATATCTCCCTCGGAGTAGTTCTCCTCAGAAAAGTACTCCTCTAGCTCCGACTCTTCTAGAATCACTAATGGTACCTCCGCCACTGGCATAGGTACTGGCTCTACTATGTTCACAGTTTCTTCGCTTACCACGTGTATATCTCTATACATCAAGCTATCGATAGACATCTACAATAACACATAACATGTTGATTAGTACATAATACACAATAGTATAAGCATAAATCACATTTAATTTATTTAGGATTAATTTCCATCTTTTAAATCTTTCGGTAACGAGTTTCCTAAATACCTTATTAACTCATTTGACTTAAGTAAAACTCAAATTTATTTCCTTTGGACATTTCCTTACCTAACAAGGTTATTAACCTAAGGTTCTTCCCCCCTTAAGTTTTATAATCTAATGCTTTGATACCAACCTGTGACGCCCCCAAATTCGGGTATCTTCTAACCCGACAGATGGTGCTACACGGTACTCATAACTGTACATTCATTCTATTGAAATAACATTAAAATATGTGTATCAACGACATTCTTATTACATTAATAATAATACATCTCATTCCCAGGTTTTGAAACCATTACATTCTGTGTTCGTTGTAATATAATTCATACAAACATATTAGTCTATTACAGAATAAACTAGTCAATCATCTTCGCCTTGCCTTTATCTCTACTAGAACCCTCGGTTCGCTCGACCTTAGCTGCAATCATATGATTCAAGGAAGAAGTTAGCACAACTAGCTCAGCAAGTCTAACAATATATTATAAAGATACCACTTTGAGAATCATATGATTATTCTTCATTAATTGAACAATAGTTATGAAGTACTATGAAACATTGAATATCACTTCTTATCTCATAAAATAATTCTGAAGTACATATAGTAACTTGGAAATTTTGAGTAGGTCCATAAACAATGAAAATTCTCTTTAGCTTTTATTCATGAAAAGGACAACCCGGTACTAAGACCATAAATCCGACATTTCTTATAAGCACTTCTAGGTGATCAGCCTATAGTACTCTATGTTTATCAACACTCATTCGTTAAACGTATTTACGTTTAAGTTTTGGCAACCTCGCGTGCCCATCGAATAATTGATGTAAAATATATTTTTTTATTCATACTCATTCTTACCCTGAATCCGTACCAAACAATTGGCATAGGATAGAGTTATCAATTCTATATTGAAAGACTTGTAAATAAATCAAGCAATCTTTCAAGATTAGTCTAGCTGAGTTAAAACTGGCATCGACTGTAAAGCCCCCAATCCGGGTACTTGAAACCCGAACTCGGTGCTTCACGATACCATTTCTATGAGCGGAATAATACTAATAATAATAACAATAATATAAAGATCAAACATAATTTACATATACATGAGAGTCTAGTTCCCAAGTACGTAACCTTTCATACATTCATTACATAGCATGATAGATACTATATATCATTGTCTTAATAGTATCAAACTATTACACAAAATACCACAAATCTTATTCTGTTTGCTTTCCTTTTCCTTTGTTTCTGTATGAGCCTTCTGGTTGTTCACACTTAGCTGAAAACATTTAAAATAAGCAAGGATGAGCATTTGAGTGCCCAGCAAATAATAGCACTTATAAATATTAGATGAAAGGATTAAATGTTTTCTTTGTGCTACCCTTCTACAACAAATCAATAGTTGTGAAGTAATCTGAACCGATAATAATAGCATAACAACTCTCTATCAAATTTTTGAAACTACGTACTGACTATAAATAGGGTTAAGGTGATATACTATGAACATTGTTTTCAATTTTTGAATAGGTTTAACAGAACTTCATCTGTAAACCGTCATAAGTTACGGGCACGGAGGGTGATCAGCCCGTTATGCCCTATATTAATCAATACTACATGCAAGAACGATATGATCGTTCACTCTATCTGCCTTGGGAGCATAAAAATTTTCCCATGTTTGGGATATTTATACATAGTCAGGAATCTGAATCAAAACAATTTGATTAGATACAAAGAGGTTTTATCATATTCAATGATATTTCTAAATTTGTGTCTAGCTGGTCAAATAGCTTAGACGACTTTTACTTAATGTATACATACGGGAGATCAGTAGGTATATATATATATATATATATATATATATATATATATATATATATATATATATATATATATATCAACATGAGTTTAAATACAATGATTATCCAAGTGAGGAAACTTGTATAACCATAATTAGAAATTAATGAACATAATATATATCTGAATTATATAATATAGTATCAGGTTGATAAACAATGATCAGATATAATATATAAAACAATAGGGTTAACAATATAGTACAATAATAATATAATTCTTAAATTTTCTTACTCATGTCCATTGCATAAAGGAAATGCAAATGTAGAATACTTGCCTGGTCTGCTGCTTACAATATGCAACTTAGTTTTTATCTTTTGTATAACAACCTATTAGTAATAAGATCATTTTACTGATTAGAATAACATATCGTAGCACATAGCACTGCTATTTGCAGTCAATAAATAACCTAATCACATTGTCACGCATATTCAACAGTTATTGAATCACAAACAAACATAAATAGAGTCAAAATATCTAACTCCAGATCAATTTCTGAAACATGTCGGTGTACCGACGGCTTTATTGGGTAATTATCGAGTCTAAGACTCTATCATGTAGTTCCATAACTGTAAATATCAGTCATTTTATTTTTAAATGACTTGTAATAATTATTTAAACATTTATCATGAATTTTCAAACACTAGAATCATTATTAAATGATTTAAATATTAAACAATTCTATTATCATTAATATTTAATTAATATTAAACTATTAATGAAACCATTGCCAAAATATTAATATTATTTATAATAAGTCAAAATATTTTTAAAGTATTAATATTACTCCAGAAATAATTTTTAAATCATTTAAAATCATTTTAAATAATTACCATTAATATTAAAATATTAATGTATTATTTACCAAAATATTTAAAGTCTTTAAGTATAACTTAAAATATTTTTAATTCATTTATATCCCTTTTAAATGATTTTTAAATCAATAAAATCATTTTTAAATTATTTATTTAATATAATTAATAAATAAGTCTACTATCATTAATATTAAATTATTAATAAAATTATCCTCATAAATATTAAAAGTTATATTTTATAACTTAAAATATTTTAAACACTTTATTTTCATTGAAAATGATTTTTAATATTATAAAATCATTTTTAAATAATTTATTTAATGCATTTATTAAATAAATTAAATATCAATAATATTTAAACAAATACTAATATTTATGAAAAATATGCTAAATTATTAAAAGTTAATTTTTATAACTTAAATAATTTTTGGAATATTTAATAATTTATTTCTATTTTTAAATGATTTTTAGAAAATAAATTAAATAAACTGTCGCTAAAGCTTTTAGCGACAGAAAGCGTCGCCTATTGTGTTTTTGAGGCTCAAGAACATTCATAGGCAGTGTACGAGATAGCTACTTTGACCATGAATCATGAATTGTACAACGTGTTTCTGGGCATGCTGTTGGTCAGACATTATAGTACCAATGTCAGTCTACAAGATCCAACAACAAAACATGGCTAACAAGCATGAAACCTACTAGATCTAAGCCTTCAAAGGGACTGTCAGACATGTTCTTCATTTTATAGGTTACCCAGAAATGAAGAACAGATCGACCTGTCCACTTTGGGCTTCCACAACTTGCTAATCGTATCATCGTTTTGTGATCTAGGAGTTGTAGTGTGTAGCCAACATGTAAGTTAATAGATATATCACATAAAATCACAATAACAACAATATATCAAGCAGATACATGTCGGTCAAACTATGTCAGAGGCAGTGTTCATAGGTTTTCTGGGTAACCCAAAAAACCATTTTCAAGCTTGACCATGCTACTTTGACCGGCCACTACATTAAATCTATACGTTATTTAGATGATCTGAAAGCTTTAAAGTGGAGTCCATATACCATGCTACCATTCTATTACAACAACAACAACAACAAAATAAGCTAACACATGCAAGATCCAAGGCCATGAACATGTTGTCAGACCGGTCAACGCCGGTCAACGCACTTTGACCTTGAATAACTAACAATCTAGACCAGATCTAAGTCTGATTCTTGATCCAGATCAAAGAGCACATATCAAACAACCTATCTAAAACATAAAACAACAAAAATCATGATCAGACAAGAATCTAGAGGCACTGACATTCATTGTCAGACCATAATTTGAACTTTTTTCTAGATTTTGTAAAATGCTAGATCTGAGCCTATAAATGTTACGGATCTAACATCTATCAACCCAGGTCATCATTATACACCATGAACAACATATTTTAACTATAAACCATAACATCTAACATGCAGATCAAGATCAGAATATAGCTAGGGTTTTTATACCTTTCTAAGAACAATTATGATTCTAGCTTTCTGATTTGTTAAAGGTGTTCGTGGGACTTGAATTGGGGACTGGAATACTTAAGAAATTTGTGGGTTTGGGTTGAGAGAAAATGATTGAGTGTTGGGACAAAAATAAGCTAACTAATGCAATTTCTCTATCTTCTAATATATATGTACAAGTGTTAGATGCATTGTATCGCTGATCTAGAGGTTGATATACATTAATGCGAGTCACATGGAGTGGTTAGATTTAGTGAACAACTTAGCTAAGTTCAAAACCTTTATTTTAGCTTCAATAATGCACAAAAGTGTAATTTAGTCTTCTGGCTTATGATTTTAATGGCCAAATATAAACTTGACAAATCCTTAGGGTTTGACCCTAAGGTTTCCAAAAATTTAAATTTTCTAGGTTTTGCATTTAGGGTTTAAAAAATAAAAATTGTAAAAATTTTAGTTTCTAAAATGGATAATTAGGGTTTCTTAATTAATATAGGGTATCTAATTACATTATACGTGAACATTAGTATTTTATATACTAATTATAATTAACCTTGCTAATTTTTGCAATTAGGGTTTATAATTCTAATAATTAGGGTTTATAATTTAAATATTAAGGTTTCTAGAAATTAATATTTCTAAATGTTAATTAGGGTTTACCTAATTAATCATAAAATCATATAACACAGTTATATAATAGTCTCAAACTCATAATTGAGTTTCAAATTAGGGTTTCCATTTGGCAATTAACTCGATTATTATTTAAGGTTTCTAATTTCAGAAATTAGGGTTTTAAATTTATAATTACGGTCTCCAGTAATTAGGGTTTTCCCAATTAGCATCAAATCTTAATAATACATATCATACACCACATACACAGTGACTAAACAGATTTTAATGTCTCATTTGACTTCGAAACTAGGGTTTAATAGTAATACAAGGGTTTATAAAAATATTGATATGGTTCGGTCCTAATACACCATAATTGACCAACCATTATCAATACGTACATACAGTACATATTTATAGCACTAAAAAATCAAAATATAATTAATATTATATTATTATTCTAATGCCTTGATCAAAATCCAAAATTAGTGTTTGGATTCTATATCTAATTTATCTTACATAAATAACATTATTAATTAAGTTAGAAAATAATTAACTTAACTAATCTAAACTAATTCCATATAATAAAATAAAATAATTATTATAATCATTATATAATCATTATATATATTATTTAAATAATATATAATTATATTTTCATGGAAAATAATTAATAAAAATATTTCTACTATTAAATTAATTATTATAAGAATATAATTTATAATAATCAATAATTCTAAAATAAAATTATTTGTAAATATTTAATGTAATAAATAAATTTTTATTTATCGCATACATATATATGTAAACATTACCTGGCACATATTTCCATATTTATATAAAAAAAAATTTATACGCAAAATTTCTGATTTATTTATTAGAAAATATCGGGTTGTTACATTCACCCTCCTTTATAAAGATTCTGTCCCCGGAATCACCATTTTAAAACCTATACATACAAGGGTACATAGCATACACAATCATTGCAAGTAGATCTCGACCAACTTTGATCGAATTGATCTTTAACTATTCACATAAAGCTTGTTTATCTGATTCAATGAAAAAAAAAATTATTTTCTAAAAGAACTCAAATTCCTCCTTCAAAATTTCTTTATAAAATAATTTACTATATATAGGAAAATCATATATAAGAAAATAAAAGTTATACAAATTATGTAAGACACCAGTTTTTATGAATAAAGATGATTTTTCTATAATTATCATTTTTGAATATTATGGAATGAATTTAATATAATGTTATAGTTGTGGGTAATATTTACAAATTTTGCAAAGTATGCAAGCTGTCATATTATATTCGATTGGTCGGAAAATATTCTTTTTGTTAGGGAATATCCGTGCTGACAGCATAATCATTAAAGGACCCCCACAATGTAATTATTGTCGGATTGAGAAAATGACAAAAATATTTTATGAAAATAACGGCAGAAGTTTTATCGTTAATATTGTTGAACTACTCGGTAGTAAAAGTACAGTAATACGCATGGTTGCATAGTAGCACACGATATTAATTATTAAGGCTTACGTGATAAGTCAGTCAGTTTTGTTTTATTAGTATTATTAACATAATAAAACAGAAAAACTTTTTATATAAAACAAAATACTTTTATAAATTTATTCGTTTTATTAGGCTAATAGTAAAAAAATTTTATATAAAACAAAATACTTTTATAAAGTTATCTGCTTTTTTATTAGACAATAATTAGAATATATTATATTTTATTATGCATAGTGTTTGCATAGTAAAATTGTTTATAAAGTTATTCATTTTATTAGATTATAAATAGAATATATTATATTTTATTTAAAAGATTTTGCTTTAAATATGGACCGTCAGATTAAAGTAAATCAATTTGGACCGCTCTTCAAGTTAATTACTATGCGGGTCCATTTTTCTATAAATGAAGCTCATTCCTTCATTATTTTCTTACAATTCACTAAAACTCTAGAAAAGAAATTATAGAGAGAAAGAAGAAAAGTATTCTACTACTTCACTACTCGATATCAAGTTTCTTTTTACGGGTAAGGGATATTATTTGTTGTACCCGTAAGGGATATTATTTTCTTTCAATACTGTAAGGGGTATTATTTCTTTTGTATTCATGAAGAGAACTTCTATTATTCCATCTTTATTATTACATTGGAATAACTCGTATATATACCTGATCTATCCTATACTTGGTGATTTCTGTTGTTACTCCATTCTTTATTATTCAGTTGGAACATCTTGTCTATGCCTTTTACGCCTAGGACTGGTTCCATCTTTTTATTATTCTATTGGAACATCATGTCACTGTCATATGCGTTTCATGGGACTGGTTCCGCCTCTTTATTATTACTTGGAATATCCCATGCATGCGTTTTATGCTGGGACGTGGTTCCGCTCTTTATTATTATTACATTGGAATATCCTCACATGCATGCGTTTACGCCGGACCGATTCCGTTATTTATTATTCGTTGGAATAACATGTCTATCGAAATACCGCATGCATGGTGATTTCATTGTTATTCCATTCTTTATTATTATGTTGGAATATCCTATCGATTAAGATTACGCTTTGACCTGAGTTCCGTTATTTATTATTCGGTTAGAATAACTTTGTCTGCATGCGTAAGCACCGCATGCATGATGGTTTCTTTTGTTATTCCATTCTTTATTATACTCAGTTGGTTAAAGTTTTTACTTCTATACTCCATGAAATTAGTGGAATATCCTTGATATTTGCGCTTCATCCAAAGATTTTTCATGAAAATATTCTTCTGAGCATTCTTGAATTTTACTCTACAAACCAGTATCATGTTGACAATTTGGACGTTATTGGTTCCTGGACAAATTAATTCGTGAACTTGTTGTATTGAATTCTTATATCATTGTCATCATCCTCATGTATATATTATGTTGAAAGTCATCTGTGGCCCGTACTGCATAGATGGACTTCGTATGATTATGACCAGGGATTATTCGGTATAATCATGACCGTAATGTTACAAATGATGTGGTAAAAGTCCTCATTGGCCCGTAGTGCATTGATGGACAGTTGTTGGCATGATCATGACCATTAATGAATACACAAATATCCTTGGCCCGTAGTGCATAGAAAATTTGTGGTCGTGATACTAAAGAATATCCTTGGTCGTAGTGCAGGGGTGATTCGATGATGTGGATTAATTATTAAGCTGAGTCTCAGCGATAAAAATGATGAAAACCCTTTTTAATCATAAAAGATAATAGATTTTATTCTCTACTTGACTCTTTTAATGGATTGTTTGATCCGCTGCAGTTAAACTTGATGTCTATTATATTTTATCAGTTTAACATTGTTGAAGACTAATGATAATTTTTTCAGCATTATCTTAGTCATAATATTTCTTACTGGGCTAGTTGAGCTCACCCTTTCTTTCACTGTTCTCTTCAGGAAATGAGAACGTAGACGGGACGAGTCGGGGAATGGAGTGATGGTCCTAGATGGTGTATTAGTAGTCCTCACTATTCTGTTAAATAGTGTGACAAAAAATGTAATGAGAACTTATTTCGAGAGTGGATATTGTCTAGAAGATGATTTTGTATTAAAACTCACAACTCTCTTGTTGTATTTTAAAGATTGTATTTGTATTTTGTACCATGTATTTGGCGACTCAGAATAGGTGATGTATACCTATTTTGGGGGCATCACAAATAATACCTGGAGTTCCATTACCAGCTGCCACCGTATCCTGGACCGTCATGTTGAAGACCCTTGCAGTAGATTTTTTTGGCTTGCTCGATGACGTAGGTCCCGTGATTGCCAGAGTCCCGCTGCCCTTGCCAGTATTCACAATCCCTGCCTCCATCCTCCCTTTTGAATAATCCTTCACCTTGTGTTCAGTCGACCTGCACAGAAAACACCCACTGTTCATTCTTGGATTGGGGCAGTTGGGAGAGATATGGCCCTCCTGCCCGCACTTGTATCATACAAACTTCCCCTTCAAACATTCCCCAGAATGGTTCTTTCCACAACTCTTACACTGTACATCTGGCTTCTTAACACCTTCCAGCTTCACCTGGACATTTCCAACATTGTTCACCTTCCTCTTTCCATTTCCACTCATGCTCCCACTATTAATTTCTACCTTCACAGCTCCTTCAACCTTACCCATGTTCCTTTTCTCCTTGTTGTAAAGGCTCAGGGCCTCACTCACTCCCCTCCTCAGCAATAATAGCTTTCTCCATGAGTGCTGAAAATGTAGGGATCTGCAACACCACTACCTTATTATAGAGCAAGGGTTTTAATCCCAGCTCAAACCTTATTGCTTTCCTAGCCTCTGTATCAACTTGATGCGAAGCGAACCTAGCCAACTCATTAAATTTTGCGACATACTTCGCAACAGTCATATTCTCCTGCTTCAACTCTAAAAATTTCACCTCCATCCTAGCCTGCATACTGGATGAGAAATAGTTCTCAAAGAACAGTGTCTTAAACCTATCCCATGTAATTACACCTTCTCCTGCCCTCGCCTGTTTTGCTTCCCACCAAAAGTTTGCCTCCCCCTTCATCATGTAGGTGGAAAAAGATGTCTTTTGCCCCTCAGCTACCCTAGCTATCACAAACGCCTTTTCAATCTCTTTAACCCAAGTTTGGGCTTCAACAGAGTCAGTTGTCGCTTTGAATTCTAGTGGTCATACAACTTTGAAATCTTTAAAGTTCGCCAAATGGTTATCTGGTTGGTTCCCTGCGGGTGGCATTCCTTGCTGCATAGCTTATGCTACCATGTCTACAAATTGCTGCATCGGGTCTGCTTGTTGTTGTCCCTCAGCGTTGTTGACAGATTCTTCTGCCCTTTGGTTTCAAGTTTGATGTCTTGGCGGCATTATCTGGTTAAGTAATACCATAAATTATACTTTATTAACTTACATTCTAAATCTTATAGTATAAGTTTAACATATTAAACTTGTTTCATTATTCAAATTTAAATTCATATTCATTTAGTGAATACTTTACATAGCATAACACATACTGCTTTAATCATCATTCATCCCTTTGTGACTACAAAAGTCGGGATTTACAGCATTGACTAACACAAAAGTTGAGAATATTACATTACACGGACATACTTATCATATATATTACATTAAACAGACCTACACAATAGAACCTATACTACCTATTTATTCGGCCTTTTTCTTGGACAACCTTTCGCCTGATGACCTTCTATCCCACAGATAAAACATGCTCCTAGTTTATAGTCGGGACAATAAAGAGTGGTATGTCCCTCATAGTCGCAAAGGTAACATAACTTTTTCTATTTCTTCTTATCGAATTTTCCTAAGTCATGGTCTTCTATCTTTCTTTTCCCCTTCTTGCTCGGAGCTGCACACTATGTGTTGATTGTGGCTCCCATCTGATCAATTTGGATTTTAAGCTTATCTTGTTCTTCCATTATTTCGATTAACGCCTGACGCAATTGACTATTTAGTAGTTTTTCTATTTCCCACAGCCTTTCCAGAGAAGAAACCTTGTTCCTCAGATCCTGCACCTCCGTTGATGCTTGTTCAGCTTCAACTTTAGTTTTCGAATCACTATTTGTTAGTTCCACCATTTCTGGATATAGTACTACGTTTTCTATAATAACCACCTCCTCAGAGTTGTTTTCATCGTGAACCTCTATTTTAGCTATTGGCTTTGATATTAACTCGGGTGTATGGATTTGATCCTTCTTCATGCTATAAGCATATAACAAGCCTTTTTCCACCAGACATCTACACACATAAATTATCCTGATTAGCATATAGTATATACACACAACAAATAATAGTTTTATATAAGTTATCTTTTATTTTGTTTGACGATGAATTTATTCAATTCATCTCCTTTTAAACACTATATAAGTTATTTGTATTTTCAACGTTTCCCTCTGTTCTAAGGTTATAACCTAAGGTCTATCCCACCTACGGTTTCTAACCCTAAGCTCTGATACCAACCTGTAAATCCCCCAAATCTGGGTACTTGAAACCCAAACTCGGTGCTTCACGATACCATTTCTATGAGCGGAATATTACTAATAATAATAACAATAATATAAAGATCAAACTTAATTTAGATATGCATTAGAGTCTAGTTCCCAAGTACGTAACCTTTAATACATTCATTATATAACATGGTAGATAATATATATCATTGTCGTAATAGTATCAAACTATTACATAAAATATCACAAATCTTATTCTGTTTGCTTTCTTTTTCCTTTGTTTCTGCATGAGCGTTCTAGTTGTTCACACTTAGCTGAAAACATTTAAATTAAGAAAGGATGAGCATTTGAGTGCTCAGCAAGTAATAAAAATTATAAATATTAGCTGAAAGGATTAAATGTTTTCTTTGTATTACCCTTCTACAACAAATCAATAGTTGTGAAGTAATCTGAACCGATAATAATAATATAACAACTCTCTATCAAATTTTTGAAACTATGTACTGACTATAAATAGGGTTAAGGTGACATACTATGAACATTATTTTCAATTTTAGAATAGGTTTAGCAGAACATCATCCGCAAACCGTCATAACTTACAGGCACGGGGGGTGATCAGCCCGTTATGCCCTGTATTGATCAATACTACATGCAAGAACGATATGATCGTTCACTCTGTTCGCCTTGGGCGCAAAAAAGTTTTCCCATGTTTGGGATGTTCATACATAGTCGAGAATCCGAATCAAAATAATTTGATTGGATACAAAAAGGTTTTCTCATATTTAAAGATATTTCTAAATCTGTGTCTAGCTGGTCAAATAACTTAGACGGCTTTTACTTTATATATACACACGGGGGATCAATAGGTATATATATATATATATATATATATATATATATCAACATGTGTTTAAATACAATGATTATCCAAGTGAGGAAACTTGTATATTGAAAGTCTTGTAAATAAATCAATCAATCTTTCAAGATTAGTCTAGCTGAGTTAAAACTGGCATCGACTATAAAGCCCCCAATCCGGGTACTTGAAACCCGAACTCGGTGCTTCACGATACCATTTCTATGAGCGGAATAATACTAATAATAATAACAATAATATAAAGATCAAACTTAATTTAAATATACATGAGAGTCTAGTTCCCAAGTACGTAACCTTTCATACATTCATTACATAGCATGATAGATAATATATATCATTGTCTTAATAGTATCAAACTATTACACAAAATACCACAAATCTTATTCTGTTTGCTTTCCATTTCCTTTGTTTCTGCATGAGCCTTCTGGTTGTTCACACTTAGCTGAAAACATTTAAAATAAGCAAGGATGAGCATTTGAGTGCCCAACAAATAATAACACTTATAAATATTAGATGAAAGGATTAAATGTTTTCTTTGTGCTACCCTTCTACAACAAATCAATAGTTGTGAAGTAATCAAACAAATAATAATAGCATAAGAACTCTCTATCAAATTTTTGAAACTACGTCTTCGACTAGAAATAGGGTTAAGGTGACATACTATGAACATTGTTTTCAATTTTGAATAGGTTTAGCGAAACTTCATCCGTGAAATGTCATAACTTACGGACACGAAGGGTGATCACCCAGATTATCTTGTTTATGATCGATCAATACTACTTGCAAGAACGATATGATCGTTCACTCTATCTGCCTTGGGAGCATAAAAATTTTCCCATGTTTGAGATGTTTATACATAGTCAGGAATCTGAATCAAAATAATTTGATTGGATACAAAGAGGTTTTATCATATTCAATGATATTTCTAAATTTGTGTCTAGCTGGTCAAATAGCTTAGACGACTTTTACTTAATGTATACATACGGGAGATCAATAGGTATATATATATATATATATATATATATATCAAAATGTGTTTAAATACAATGATTATCCAAGTGAGGACACTTGTATAACCATAATTAGAAATTAGCGAACATAATATATATCTGAATTATATATTATAATATCATGTTGATAAACAATGATCAGATATAATTTATATAACAATAGGGTTAACAATCTGGTACAATAATAATATAATTTTGAAATTTTCTTACTCATATCCATTGCATAAAGGAAATGCAAAGGTAGGATACTTGCCTGGTCTACTGCTTACAATACGCAACTTAGTTTTTATCTTTTGTATAACAACCTATTAGTAATAAGATCATTTTACTGATTAGAATAACATATCGTAGACATAAGCTCGCTTATTTGCGATCAAGACATAACCTAATCGCACTGTCACGCAAATTCAACAATTATTAAATCACAAACAAACATTAATACAGTCAAAATATCTAACTTCGGATCAATTTACGAAACATGCTTGCAGAAATTCTGAGCGTCTTTATTAGGTAATTATCAGTCTAAGACTCTATCCTCAGAGATCCATAATCATAAATATCAGTCATTTTATTTTTAAATGACTCATAATAATTTTTTAAATATTTATCATGAATTTTCAAACATCGGAATCATTATTAAATGATTTAAATATTAAACAATTATCTATCATTAAAATTTAATTAATATTAAACTTTTAATGAAACCATTACTAAAATATTAATCTCAAAATATTTTTAAAGTATTAATATTAAAATATTAATGTATTATTTACCAACATATTAAAAGTCATTAATTATAACTTAAAATATTTTAATTCATTTATATCCCTTTTAAATGATTTTTAAATCAATAAAATAAATTTTAAATTATTTATTTAATATAATTAATAAATAAGTCTAATATCATTAATATTAAATTATTAATGAAATTATCCTTTGTAAATATTAAAAGTTATATTTTATAACTTAAAATATTTTTAAATGTTTATTTTTATTTAAAATAATTTTTATAATATTAAAATCATTTTAAAACTAATTTATTTAATATAATTATTAAATAATGCTAATATCATTAATATAAAATAATTAATGAAATTTATCTTTGAATATTAGAAGTTATATCTTATAACTTCAAATTTTTTAAATACCTTATTATCATTTAAAATAATTTTAATATAATAAAATCATTTTAATTAATTTATTTAATGTATTTATAAAATAAATTAAATATCAATAATATTTAAATAAATACTAATATTATGAAAAAAATGCTAAATTATTAAAAGTTAATTTTTATAACTTAAAATTATTTTTAAAATTATTTCTGGAATTTTTAATAATTTATTTCTATTTTTAAATAATTTTTAGAAAATAAATTAAATAAACTGTCGCTATATCTTTTAGCGACAGAAAGCGTCGCCTATTGTGTTCTTGAGGCTCAAAAACACTCATAGGCAGTGTACGAGATATCTACTTTGACCATGAATCATGAATTGTACAATGTGTTTCTGGGCATATTGTTGGTCAGACATTATAGTACCAATGTCAGTCTATAAGATCCAACAACAAACATAGCTAACAAGCCTGAAACCTACTAGACCTGTCCACTTTGGGCTTCCAAAACTTGCTAATCTTATCATCGTTTTGTGATCTAAGAGTTGTAGTGTGTAGCCCATGTAAGTTAATAGATCTATCACATAAAATCACAATAACAACAACAAATCAAGCAGATACATGCTGGTCAAACTATGTCAGAGGCAGTGTTCATAGGTTTTCTGGGTTACCCAGAAAACCGTTTTCAAGCTTGACCATGCTACTTTGACCGGCCACTACATTAACTCTATACATTATTTAGATGATCTGAAAGCTTTAAACTGAAGTCCATATACCTTGCTACCATTCTATTACAACAACAACAACAAATAAGCTAACACCTGCAAGATCCAAGGCTATGAACATGTTGTCAGACGACCTCGAAAATTTCTGGGTAACCTAGAAATATAAGGTCATGGCCGGTCAATGCACTTTGACCTTAAATAACTTACAATATAGAACAGATCTAAGTCTGGTTCTTGATCCAGATCAAAGAGCACATATCAAACTACCTATCTAAAACATAAAACAACAAAAATAATGATCAGGCAAGAATCTAGAGGCACTGACATTCATTGTTAGACCATAGTTTGAACTTTTTTCTAGATTTTGTAAAATGCTAGATCTGAGCCTATAGATGTTATGGATCAGACATCTATCAACCCAGATCATCATTATACACCATAAACAACATATTTTAATAATAAATCATAACATCTAACATGCAGATCAAGATCAGAATATATCTAGGGTTTTTATACCTTTCTAAGAACAATTTTGATTCTAGTTTTCTGATTTGTTAAAGGTGTTCGTGGGGCTTGAATTGGGGACTGAAATACTTATGAAATTCGTGGGTTTGGGTTGAGAGAAAATGATTGAGTGTTGGGACAAAAATAAGCTAACTAATGCAATTTCTCTCTCTTTCAATCTATATATACAAGTGTTAGATGCATTGTATGGCTGATCTAGAGGCTTATATACATTAATGCCAGTCACATGGAGTGGTTAGATTTGGTGAACAACTCACCTAAGGTCAAAACCTACATGTTAGCTTCAATAATGCACAAAAGGGTAATTTAGTCTTTTGGCTTATGATTTTAATGGCCAAATGTAAACTTGGCAAACCCTTAGGGTTTGACCCTTAGGGTTTAACCCTAAGGTTTCCAAAAATTTAATTTTCTAGGGTTTGCATTTAGGGTTTATAAAAAATAAAAATTTTAAAATTTTTAGTTTTTAAAATGGGCAATTAGGGTTTTTTAATTAACATAGGGTATCTAATTACATTATACACGAACATTAGGGTTTTATATACTAATTATAATTAACCTTGCTAATTTTTGCAATTAGGGTTTACAATTCTAATAATTAGGGTTTATAATTTAAATATTAGGGTTTCTAGAAATTAGTATTTCTAAATGTTAATTAGGGTTTACCTAATTAATCATAAAACCATATAACACAGTTATATAATAGTTTCAAACTCATAATTGCGTTTCAAATTAGGGTTTCCATTTTGCAATTAACTCGATTATTATTTAAGATTTCTAATTTCAGAAATTAAGGTTTTAAATTTATAATTACGGTCTCCAGTAATTAGGGTTTTCCCAATTAGCATCAAATCTTAATAATACATATTATACACCGCATACACAGTGACTTAACAGATTTTAAAGTCTCATTTGACTTCGATACTAGGGTTTAACAGTAATACAAGGGTTTATAAAAATATTGTTAGGGTTTTGTCATTATACACCATAACATACCAACCATTATCAATACGTACATATAGTACATATTTATAGCACTGAAAAATCAAAATATAATTAATATTATATTATTATTCTCATGCCTTGATCAAAATCCCAAATTAGGGTTTGGATTCTATATCTGATTTATCTTAAATAAATAACATTATTAATTAAGTTAAAAAAATAATTAACTTAACTAATCTGAAATATATCCATATAATAAAATAAAATAATTATTATAATTATTCTATAATCATTACATATATTATTTAAATAATATATAATTATATTTTCATGGAAAATAATTAATAAAAATATTTGTACTATTAAATTAATTATTATAAGAATATAATCTATAATAATTAATAATTCTAAAATAAAATGTCACACCACCAAACCTACACATAAAATAACAATAAACAAGTAACAACAAACATAAAAAGCATGGAATTAACACCGAGTAAGCTTGAATTAGGAACCGATTCGAACTAACATTATCCTTTAGAAATTTCTTATGTATCAATTTGAACTAATCAGTCGACACATGTGTTATTAACGTGTTACCCTTTTTATACCAGTTTCAAACAAGCACAAGATCTAATTCGTAATAGAAACTACATCAAGGCTCTAATAATCGGTACCATATTTGTCTACTTAATCCTAATCTCATCATTGTCCAAAATAAAATGAACTACAACAACTGCTAGACATATCCAAAATAACACAATTCTTAACTAATTTTTTTTATATGTATGGTAAACATAACATGAGTGCAACAATAAATAAAAACTATTTATGCTCCTAAGCTACTATGCAACTACATGATTACATGAATGCAACATTTAATAATCCTAAAACTAAACAATGAACTACTATGCAAACCTAGCTAAATAAATTAAATATGCAAACATGAAATGAAAACATGAAACTAAATACCCCAAACATAAAAATTATAATGCCATCATTGTATAGATATATCAATAAAGAATATGAGGACTTTCCTGTAATCACTTAAGCCTGGGGTGGTGGTGTGTTCTTCTTCATTAGAGTCACTTGGTGGAAACCTTGGCATTAGGGTTGGCTACTGGTATGGGAATTGAGCATTGGGATTAAAGTTGTAGAGAGTTGCATTGAATGTGGTGAACGATAGGTTCATGGCTTTAAACATGTGGTCTTGCCTCGCTGCGAGTCGCCGCATCTCTCTTCGTGCTTCCTTATTGTGCTCATCCACTTGTCCTTGAAAATTGAGGAACTAAGGGTTAGATATGGCCTCAGACTGTTGTGGTGCCTCTGTTTCTTGCTCTCCCATTAGTGCCGCCCCCTAGAACTTTTTGTCATTCGAGCTATCGGAAGCGTCAGCCTCATCTTCCGAAGCTGATGAAAATATAAAGCCTAATCTTCTAGGATGTGACTCGCCTCCGGGCTATACCGTATACCGCATACCTTGCAATCATTCTTGTATCCAGTGTCTGAAGCGGCATTTGGATGATCTCATCATCAGACCATCTAACTCCCGCTTGCCTATATAACCCACAAATGAGTGATGGGTGTGGCAAGCCGCCCGATAATAGTCCTCGTAAGCATCGTCGGATTGAAAAACTGATTATAGCACCTACGTCGATGATGAAATCTTATACAATGGTATATAAGAGTAATGCCTTCTCCTTGGTCATGTCTGACGTGTGTGTGGATGGAAATAATTTGGTGCACAAGAATGCATACCATATCTTGCCATATCTGCTGAGATCCTTGCTGTGGAAAACAATGCCTGCTTTGTGACCTTTGATCCATGTGGTACCCGGTTTTGTTATTTCCCTCATAATAACATCATAATCCAGATCATGATCATGTAAGTGAGCATACTGGTAGTGTCAAGGCACTCGTAACTGGTAGTATGTGTTGATGGCATCGGCACTGAATGGAACTAATCTTCCCCTCACAAAAGCGTTGAAGGGGGCCTTGTCCTCGGCGTTAGCATAAAATTCTTTGACAACATTTACAACTACGGCCTCGGGTTCTTTCGTGAACTTATTCCACCCTTTCTGATATATCTGTTGCATCATTTCACCGTCGACATGGTCCAGTGCCAACCCCCCATTTTGGTGTGAGGACTTTTGAAACCATGTAATCGTAACGGTCGGCGGCGGTGGCACTTATGAATTTGCATCTGTCGAAGGATCGTGATGGTGGTGTGGTTCCAGAACTCTCTCCACGTTGCCTCTTTGATGTGGGTTTAGATTCCATTGCATTAAAATTAAGAAGATTTAACAACAATATTCCCCCTAAACTTCACTTACATAATCTGTCAAACACTTGGTGTGCACGAAGTTCAATCCCCCCAAACTTGATGATTTTGTTTCAGCTTTGGTGATAGGAAGGGAGTAATTGGAAGACAAAGTGCTCACTCTTAATTAATGTATAACTTCCCTCAAGAGGAACCCTAATTCATAGCTTTTTGAGTTTGAGTTGAATGTATGTGGTTAAATTAGTTTTTGAGGGAATGAATTTATAGAGATGGTGTGATGAAGAACTTATGCGGTGGAGTAATGGAGTAAAGTAGTGGGTGAGTGTGCTAGTGAAGTGTTAAGGTGGGTATTAACTTGTCAAAACATGGGTATATGAATGTATTAAAGATGTATAAGAGTGGGAGTTTTAGTTGGCGAAGAAGTAATAGTGACAAATGTGATGTAACTACTGAAAGTTGCTGGTTAAAATTCAGGACCCCTACCCTGGCGGGGGGTACAATGCCTTATAAGCCCGCCTCGGCGGGTATGCAATCTGTTTTTAGACTTGAGACCCCCGCCCCGGCGGGGGGTGATAGAATTGTATATCCCGCCCCGTCGGGCATGCATAGTGTAAACGAAATTGAGAGACCCCTGCCCCGACGGGCATGATAGGCTTGTAGGGGCCCTCCCCGGCGGGCTTGTATTCTGCAATTGGCCTATGTATTACTTATTTCTTCCCCAAAATTCCACTCCATGATCATATTAGGGTCTTGAAATACCATCAAACATAATTATGAGTAGATATTGAGAAATATTAAGCATGGTGAAAAGATTATCTATAAAATATAACTTTACTACTTAGTTAATGAGTTTTTTCTATATTACTAATTATTCTAAACTATAATTTGACGAAAAATGAATAAAAATACGAAGAATAAAAGTACGATTGAGTTGCCTCCCAATTAGCGCTTGATTTTAAGTCATTCAGCATGACTACTCCCTATTTACGGTAGGTCGGCTAGTGTGATTGCGATGACATCTGTATTGGAATCGCCACCCCAATAATGCTTTATCCTTTGACCGTTGACCATGAACATTTCCAATGGATTCATACTGTAGAGTTCAACGGCGCCATGTGAGTCTTTTGATTGTAAATGGACCCGACCATCGTGATTTAGCTTCCCTGGGAATAACCTCAACCTTGAGTTGAACAATAGCATGATTTTCTGGTCGTGCCATTTCTTAACCTTTTCTTTGTATAACTTAGAGTTCTCGTAAGCTTGGAGTCTGATTTCATCGAGCTCGTTTAGCTAAAGTAGTCTCCTTTTGCCCATAGTTGTTTGATCGAAGTTAAGTATCTGAATAGCCCAATAGGCTTTATGTTGTAACTCCACAGACAGGTGACATGCTTTCCCGTATACCAATTGATATGGTGACAAACCAATTGGTGTTTTGTACGCAGTCCAGTAGGCCCATAATGCATCATCCTATCTGAGTGACCAGTCCTTTCTATTTGTGTTTACCACCTTTTCTAATATTCTCTTCACCTCCCTTTTTAAAACTTCAGCTTGCCCACTTGTTTGGGGATGATATGTCATCAGCACCTTATGGTTAACCCCATATTTTGCCAACAGAGCTGTAAATGATCGGTTGCAGAAGTGACTACCTTCATCACTTGTAATAGCTCTTGGCGTGCCAAATCTTGTAAAAATATTCTTTTGCAAGAATTTAAGAACCACGTTGGCATCATTAGTTGGGAGTGCTACGGCTTCAACCCGTTTTGATACATAGTCAACCGCAAGGAAGATGTACTGATTATTAAACGAAGAAGGGAATGGTCCCATAAAATCCATGCCCCATACATCATAATCACAACTTCTAAGATTTTTTGTACTGGCATCTCATTCCTTTTTGATATGTTGCCCACCCTTAAACATTTATCACAACTTTTTATGAATTGGTGAGCATCTTTAAATAATGTAGGCCAATAGAACCCGGCTTTGAAGAACTTTGGTCGTTGTTCTCTCACTACCGTAATGTCCCTTGTATGCAGACGAATGACATTCATGCAAACTATTATTCATCTCGCTATATGGAAAACACCTTCTAATCATCTTGTTAGCGCACTGTTTAAATAGATATGGCTCATCCCACATATACCACTTGACATCATGTAGGAATTTTTTTTTCTGCTGATGAGTAAGATCAGGGGGAAGGATGTTGCTCAGTAGATAATTAGCGAAATCTATGTACCATGGAAATTCCGCATTGACTCCAAACAGTTGTTCATCCAGAAATGAATCATTGATTACACATTTATCCTCTTCGTCTTTTCCCTAATTTTCAAGCCTCGACAAATGATCTACAACTTGATTCTCCATCCCCTTTCTATCTTTTATTTCCAAGTCAAATTATTATAGAAGGAGAATTCATTTGATAAGGAGTGGCTTATCATCTTTTTTTGAAATTAAGTACTGAATAGCCGACTGATCTGTACAAACTACCACCTTTGTTCCGATCAAATATGCTCAGAATTTATCAAAAACGTATACTACTGCAAGCAATTCCTTTTCCATAGTTGTGTAATACATTTGGGTCTCCGTAAGTGTCTTGCTTGAATATTATATGATATGAAATACCTTCCCTCGACATTGACCCAAGACATCCCCAACCGCATATTCGTTTGCATCACGTATTAACTCAAATGGGATTGTCTAATCCGGTGCGACGATAACTGGAGTTATAGTCAATTTCTTCTTCAATAACCCGAATGCTAACTTATAACCCTCATCAAACTTAAAAACTGAATCCTTCTCTAAAAGACTACACAGTGGTTTTGCAATCTTAGAGAAATCTTTTATAAAATCTCCTATAGAACCCGACATGTCCCAAAAAGCTGCGGATTCCCTTTACTAAAGTTGGTGGTGGAAGGTTTTCGATCGTCTCCAGCTTTGCTCTATCAACTTCTAATCCTTTTGCTGAAACCTTGTGACCCAAAATTATCCCTTCCTCAACCATAAAGTGGCACTTTTCCCAGTTAAGTACCAAATTTGTTTCTATGCATCTCTTTAACACCATCACCAAGTTCTCCAAACACGCATCAAAATCATCTCCATAGATAGAAAAGTCATCCATGAAGACTTCCACATTTTTCTCCACCATGTCCGAAAAGATGGCCATCATACACCGTTGGAAGGTAGCGGGGGCATTACACAAGTCGAAGGAGATTCTCCTGAATGCGAATCTGCCATATGGGCACGTGAAAGTGTTCTTCTCTTGATCTTCAGGAGCAATGACTATCTAATTATACCCCAAATACCCATCTAATAAGTTGTAAAATTCGTGGCCCACCAATCTATCAAACATCTGGTCAATAAACGGTAAAGGAAAATGATCTTTGCGGGTTGCCTTATTCAACTTCCTATAATCCATGCAAACCCTCCAACCAGTCACTGTCCTCATTGGAATTAGCTCGTTGTCATCATTTTATACCATTGTCATTCCTCCCTTTTTCGGCACACACTGAACCGGACTGACCCACTTACTATCAAAAATTGGGTAGATGATACCGGCGTCCAACCATTTCAGTATTTCTTTCTTCACAACTTATTTCATAATTGGGTTGAGCCATCTTTGTTGCTCCACCATTGGTTGTGCATCATCTTCTATTAGAATTTTGTGCATTCAAAAGGATGGGCTGATTCCCTTGATATCTGTGATTGTCCGTCCTATAGCTGATATATGTTCTCTAAGCACCCTCAGCAACTTACTTTCTTGCAATTTGTTAAGTGCAGCAGAAATAAAAAACATGTAGAGTATTAGAATTACCTAAATACGCATACTTGAGGTGTTTAAGTAGTGGCTTTAGCTTAAGAACAGGTGGCTCCTCCAATGATGGTTTCATCTTTGTTTTGGCTCTTTCCTCCATGTGCAATGGTTCAAATGGTGCTTTGAATCTGCTAACTCGTGGCAGGGAGTCTAGCATCTGCAAGTAATCCATAAACTTTAGATCATCTAAATCTTTATCTCCCAATAATGTCGTTTCCAATGGATCATTAGCCAAATTTTTACACATGTCTTTGTTGATTCTGATAAATGATATCCATCCTAAAATACTCTTCTTCATCCGTAGGGAATTTCATGGTCTTGAAAACATTAAACTTTACTTCTTGATCTTGGACCCTCATAGTTAGTTCACCTTTTTGAACATCGATGAGCGTCCTACTCGTACCCAAAAACGATCTCCCTAGGATAATTGGGATGTTCTTATCTTCCTCAAAATAAAGAATTATAAAATCCACGGGGAATGTAAATTTGTCAACCTTGACCAAAATGTCCTCCACAATGCCTCTCGGGTACGTGACTGACATATCCGCTAACTGCAATGAGATGTTCATAGGCTTTGGAGCGAGTAGACCTAATTTTGTATAAACTGATAATGGCATAAGGTTTACACTTGCTCCCAAATCACATAAACACTTGTTGAACATCGTGTTCCCAATTGTGCACAGAATGGTAAAACTCCCAGGATCTTTTAACTTTGGTGGCAATTTTCGATGTAAAACTGCACTACACTCCTCTGTTAATGCCACTGTTTCAAAATCTTCCAACTTCTTTTTCCTACACAGAATATCCTTCATTAATTTTGCATAACTAGGCATCTGCTATAGGGCTTCTATGAAAGGGATGTTAGTATGAAGTTTCTTAAAAACTTCCAAATTTTTTGCAAATTGGTTATCTAATTTCTGCTTTTTGGACTCTCTGCTGAAACGGCGGTGGAGGATACACAACTGGCTTATCATCTAACTTGTTTTGCTCAACTTTCTTTTCCCCACCCTATTTTTCCTCAACTACATTGTTCTCATCAACTTTATCATCCGTTCTAACTGAATCTTCTGCACTTTTCCCATCTAGATGTTTTCCACTTCTCAAAGTGATTGCCTGACACTTTTTGTGATTTCCCTTCAGATTTCTTTTGATGTCACTTGGTAGAGTCTCTTGAGGTCTATTCTTCAATGCTAATGCAATTTTTCCCATTTGATTTTCTAAATTCTTGATGGCTACTGCTTATGATTTCATGGCTGCCTTATTGTTCGTAATATACTTTGACAACAACTCCTCTTAATCTGATTTCCTCTCTTGATGTTGGGCTGGTTGTTGATGTTGATTCTAAAATCCTGGGGGATAAGATGGTCGTGGAGCTTGCTGATGCTGATTATTGCTCCATGAATAATTAAGATGATTCCTATTCCCCGGATTGTATGCATTCTGGTACATATTCTGTGGAATACTGTTGTAGCTACCAACAAATTGCACTGATGCTAGGTTTATTGCACATTATTCTATAGGATGTTCACCCGCACACAATTCATAAATAACTGCAACCTGTTGAGTCTGTACCCCTGACAATGCATCCACCTTCTTAGAGAGCACTGAAATCTGCGTTGCTAGTGTCATTCTTGCCGTGGACCACTGGTAATTGTTAGCTACCATTGTCTCTATCAATTGATATGTCTCCTTATAACGTTTTGCCATAAATGCTCCACCCAAAGCTGCATTAATACTAGTCATGAGATTTTCGTTCAACCAATTATAGAATGTGTTCATCTGCAACCACTTAGGCAATCCATGATGCTGGCACTTTCTGAGCAATTCCTTGTATCTTTCGCATGCCTCAAACAGTGATTCCCCATGTTGCTGTTCAAACATAGTTATCTCATTCCTCATTTTTCCAGTTTTCGCTGGTGGAAAAAATTTTGATAGAAATTTTTGAGTGAGGTCTTCCCATGTAGTTATTGATCCCGACGGTAGAGAGTGTAACCAACTCTTCGCCTTGTCCCGTAAAGTAAATTGGAACAAGCGAAGCCTTACTGTATCATTCGACACCCCGTTATACCTGAAGGTGTCACAAATCTCCAAGAAGCTGACTAGGTGTTCATTCGAATCATCATTTTCCAAACCCCAAACTGAACCAAATTTTGGATCATCTGAATAGTCCCAAGCTTGATTTCAAATGTGTTCGTAGCTATAGCAGGCCTGGTGATACTCGATTGAAGATCAGTCACCTTGGGTGTAGCAAAGTCCCTCAACGCTTTCTGATCTTCGGTAGCCATTGCTTCTTCTTTTTCAGAATTCTCGAAGTCTTCCCTTGTTTCCTTAATCCACTTACTTAGCCTTTGAAACTGTTTCTCAATGTCATCCTCAAAAGGAAGAAAGTCTGGATTTTTGGATCGAGTTTGCATAAACCAACTTAAAAAACCTGATGTAAGAACGAACAAAACAAAAAGAAAAAAATGTTTAGGTAAAACTGGACTAATTAAACCGATATCACAAAATATTAAAATATATACTAATAATTCCCCGGCAACGGCGCCAAAAACATGTTGAGTAAAATCTAATTACGCACAACACACAAGTATACGTGGTCAACAAGTAATATAATGAAAGTAGAGTATTGCTCCCACAGAGAAATTAGTAAGAATTTCAACCTCACAATTACTAGTTTCCTATTAATCCCAATTTTATTAAACTATCCAAATTAATGATTAAAATTATAAAAACTAAAATTATTAAAAATACTAAGATCACAAAACAATCACAAATCTCAAAAACTGAATTTCTAAGCAAGTATTGGAGAATTAGGCTTACAACTTCACCCTAAGCTTCACTCTGGTTATTACCCTTTATTCCAGTTTAATTTACTATCACAGTTTATTAATGAAGAATACTAAAGTATAATTAGCCACCTCTCGTTGCACTAACACCATATTAACTTAAATACACAATTTAGATAGAATTAAGTTAAACACCTTAATCAACTAACTCACTATATCTCTCTGTGAATTACAATCAAAGAAGGTTTAAATTCAAATTCCCTATTTGATTTCATGTGATGTTAAGCATATCTATACCCTAACATTCATCAAGATTTTTCTCATTCAAAAAATTCAAGAACACATGCTATATTAACTAAGTCAAGACTCGTAATTCCTCTCTCGAATCCATACAAGTCCACAAAGAATTGTTAATCAGGAAATTCATAAATTCAAGCACAAATTAATATAAATAAACTATTGAATAGCTTATTAAAAAGAAAATCAAAGTTACATAATCATCGTTTCACTTAAAGATCCATCATAAGCCTAAAAAGTGATTTAGTTCATTATAAATGAAATAAACACTGAATAAATTAAAAGATATCATCCTTTAAGTTACAAAAATAATCTAAAAGAATAGACTAAATCCAGAACCACCCTTTTCTTCATCCCAATTGTCAATTGATACGAAAATCCTTCAATTATCTTCCTCCAATGCTTTGCTCTAAAAAATTGTCTTCTTGCTCTGTTAATTGCCTTGTGTTATATATCTCCGTCAATCTTGTTATTTGATGTCAAATATAACTCTCCGACATGCATTCTGATTGAAATTCCACATTAATATGAGTCCCAAGCCATCCTAATAACTTAAACTTAGTTCTTCAAGTCTTTGAAACAAACCAAACCACTAACTGTCCAGGACCCCCGCCCCGTCGGGGGTGTTGCTTTGCAAATAGCCCACCCCGGTGGGCATGGCTTCTGTCTCCTGAGTTTAAGACCCCCCGCCCCGACGGGGGTGTCTTCTGCTAGATGGTCATCTTAAAATCCAAACTTGCTATGTTTTTCCCACAATTGCACCCTTTTTGATCAAAGTCACACCACTAAACCTACACACAAAATAACAATAAACAAGTAACAACAAACATCAAAAGCAAGGAATTAACGTCGAGTAAGATTGAATTAGGAACCAATTCGTGGGTATAAAACCCACTTATCATTAACTTTATAATATAAAATTACTAAATACCAACTTAATTAATATATTACACTTAATTAAGTTAATTCTCCTCAACTCATGAAATATTTATTTAACTAATAAATAATCAAATCAATCAAATATTTATTTAATAATAACCACAATAATTAAATATTTATTTTATTTAATAAATATTTTAATTTACAAACAAAAATTCTTCATCGTTACAAAATGGCTTTGGAACGAACCCATTCCGAGACATAACGAATAAGTTACGAGTTCGTGAAGTGAACGTTTTGGAAAAATTCAACACTTAGAAAAAAAATTCAAATAATTTGGGTTGGCGCCACAACGATAGTTCAGGAAGGAAGTAATGTTAATGTGCGCCACATCACCTCAAATGAACTAGATCATGGCGTCGCAGCGCCGATCTAGGGATTTTGGTGGTAAGAGCTTTTTTTAACATAAAAAGTAGGAATTGATTAAGGAACAATTATGAACCTTAATTAAAAATAAAATTACATATGTGTTAGAATCTTTTATGAACATATGTGATTGAAATATACCTGCTTTTAGTTCAGCTTTATTGGATTCATCTTTGTTAGAATAAGATATTAATTTAGTGCAATTCAAAATTTTCAAATTTTTTATATGGTATATGAATTTATTATACTAATTTTTATACCAAAGTTGTCATTTTTAGTCATGCAAATTATGTATTGAAATCAACATTAAGTTTACTTCTAGAATATGTCAATTTTGGTGTATTTTGTAGTCAATTTAGGATCATAAAAACTTGTTGGTTGTTGTCATGCCGATATAAACTTAAGAAATTTAAAGGTTATATTGAATGGTTGACTTAAAGAAGATAATTAATCTAGGGTTGGAGAAGAATTAGATATGGGAGGGAGGGCTTACATTTCTGGGCTGAATTGCTTTTTTTTTTTTTTTTTTACATATTTGTGGGCGGTACAATGGGCGATTTTGGGGGGTTCTACTATGGATTTGTAGAGCGAGGGGGCTGCCCTGCTTTAAAAGCTTTGTTGTATCCATTAATTTTTATAAGTTTGTTGTGTCACCACAAGGCTTATCTTAATATTTTTGAGATGTTATTTTATCACATTTGATACTTAATTATAAATAGATTGAACAATGTTGTTTTGTTGTGTCACCACAAGGACAATATTTTTTTAATATATGGAGTAATTGGTTGGACTTAACTTGGATTATTTAGTTCAAATGTGCACACACTTGACCATTATAATCTAAGAGGCAAAATAAAAAGAGTTACACGATGATGTAATTGACAAGAGTTCTCTACCTATTTATTTATATATAGTTTGTTGTGTGACGACAAGGTTATATACATTTGAAATGTGATCCTTATTCCCACTAGCAAATTTTTAATTAGATTTTACCAAACTATATAAGTGAGGGTAATATAGTTTGAAATAAATAGTGGGAGATACCAATTTAAAATAAGACCTAATTTATTTTGGTAATTAATAAAAGAATGTAGGCTATAATGTTGTTAAATTACAACTTCATTTACAGAATTTTACAATGTCTAAATTACTATCACTGCGGAGCATATTAAATGTTAATTTAAATGGACCGAATTAAACGGAAGGAATTTGAGAATAGTTCTCCCAACTGAAAAGCTATCTTTTGTCCTTAAAACACATATCCCTGCAATGGTTGCAGATAATGCTTCTGAGGAAGAGATTGTTAATTTTAGAAAGTGGCAAGATGATGTAAAGTTAGCTCAATGCATCATGCTCTCATCCATGAGTAACGAGTTTCAGCGTCAACATGAAACTATGGATGCTCTTACCATACTCATGCACTTCAAGTAGTTGAATGGTGAGGAAAGTAGGACTGAAATATATCATATATCTAAGGAGCTCTTCCAATCTAGAATGACTGATGGCACTATAGTACAGATAAAAGTCCTTAATATGATCAATTTGATTGAATAATTAGGACAACATGTTTTGTCATGGATGGAGAGTTGAGTTAAGATTTGATCTTGTAGTAACTCATGTACTCCTTCTCACAATTCTTGTGAATTTTCACATGAAAAATCTAGATTTTAGCCTCACTAATTTGCTCGACATGTTGAAAATTGTTTAGAGTCGCTTTTAAACAAGAAAGATCAAGGCTTACTGGTAAGGGCCAAAAGATCTTCTGAAAGAAGAACAATTAAAATAAGGTAAATAGAAAGGAAAAAACAAATGATAATAAGAACAAAACTGGTAAGGATAACAAATGAGTTTGTTTCCACTATAATAATCCAGGACATTGGAAAGGAAAATGTGAGAAGCAACTTACAGAGGCTAACTAAAGAAGCTTAGTGAAGCTTCGGTTACAAATACAATTTTTTTCATGATTGAAATAATTTTTTCTTTAAGTCAAGGTTCTACTTAAGTATTGGATACCGACTTTGGTTCTCATAAATATAGATTTATGAAGGGACCAAGCAGAAGTAGAAAGATAAACAAAGGATAAGTAATCTCATTTGTGGGAAATTAAGCAAAGGTTGATGCATTAGCCATAGGTACTTATAGTTTAACATTGTCTACGGGAAAGTTTATTAAGTCAATAAGTTGTTATTGTATTCTAGTTCTCGTTAAAAACATTATTTCCATTTTGTCATTGGACAATAAAAATTTCTGGTTTTATATATAAGAACAATTGTTGTTCTATTTATAATAATAATATTTTGTGTAGAACTGGAATATTACTTAATGAATTTTATATACCTTATGTACATGAAAATAATTTTACATATTGAACAAACTAGTAAATGAAAAGTAGATGATTATTCAAAATTTGAATGTTTGTATTTGATGAAATAAAAGTCTGATTCATTTGAAAGGTTCAAAGAATTCAGAAGTGAAACAAATTGGCAAAGTATTAAAATTCTTTTATTGGATCGAGGAAAAAAATACTTGCGTAATAAATTTCTAGATCGTCTTGAATGGTTTTCTCATAATGGAAGTTTCTCGATACGCAATAATTGATTGGTGTATCTAAAAGGAAAAAAATTACTTTGTAAGACATGGTGCAGTCTGTAGACAACCCTGGAGGATAACCCAGCTCAATCACGAAGATAACCCTAGGATACTCAATTCTTACCATCTCGGAGATAACCCCGAGATAATCAGTCCCATCTCAGAGATAACCTCGGGAGTTCTAGCTTTAACCTCAGAGATAACCCCGAGTGATGCAGTTCAAGTTCTGGAAATAACACCGGAGAAAGCTCTTTCATCTCGAAGATAACCCTGAGATAATCAGTTTCAACCCGGAAATAACATTGGGAGATTAATTTCCAACCTCAGAAATAACACCGAGGAGTGCAGTTGCAGTTCTGGAGGTAACCCCGGACATGCTCTTTTCAACCTTTGCAATTAGCTTCAACCTCGGAGATAACCCCGAGGAACTTAATTCCAGTCCCGGAGACAACCCCGGGAGGTCAGGCACACCTCAGAGATAACCCTGCGGACATTTAACACTTGCAACAGTTCAATCTCAGAGATAACCCTGAGCAACGACTTTTAAGACTTGAAGACCCCTGTGAGGGGCCCTGAGCAACGACTTTGAAGACCCCTGAGCAACGACTTTGAAGACTTGAAGACCCCTTTGGAGACTGGAGATAACCCCTGTGAGGGGCAAAACCATAATTTTGCCACCTTGATCCTACCTTTGCAACACATTCAACATACATTCTATACAGTAGTGTCCTACAAGAACCAATAGCCCCAATCTCGAGTGACTACTACACAAGACAGCACACCAGATAGAATTTGAAGACTTGAAGACCAAGGGCATGGTCCCATCTTCCTGAGCTCGCACAACCTCTAATCCCATGTCATTGTGTAGCTGTCGACAACAACACTCTAAAAAAGGTCTTATACACCTCAATCGGGTGCCCTGATTAAAGTTCTAAAAGTTCGAGCAGATATAACATTATATGCGTGCACGTACTTTAAGACGGTGGGACCCGCGGAGCCCGGAGCACCCCGGGCAGCCGCAGGTGCACCTACGGCTGCCACAGGTACACCTACAGCCCCCCTCTATAAATAGAGAGCTTGGGGTGGCCATTTTATAAGAGAAAAAGGCGAGGAAGCCCTATCCAATTTACTCTGTACACGCTATAAACTGAGTGCTTTCTCATTTTAAACATTTAAAAGCTCATATATTGCTCTTTTTTTACAGGTAGGACCAAGTGTTCATCCATTTAAAGCTATTGAAGTCTTCTTTGGCAGTCCACTGTAAGCCTTCGTAGCTTTCTTAAACCCTTTTCTCCACTACTGTGCACACACAATTCTTCACGTTGAGAGTCATGTAGCGTGTGTATGTTCGGACTTCGGTCCCTGGCTTTTATTTCTTTTGTATACATATATATATATATATAATACTTATATATATTATTATCATCAAACTCGCTTTGATTGAGCACAGATATAATATTCGAGCGTTTATAAACATATATATATATATATATATATATATATATATATATATATATATATATATATATATATATATATATATATATATATATATATATATCGATCCGGATCAAGTGCATACCCTTATCTTACTCATCAGTACTCACCCCCCTATAGCGATGACGGACAGCACGGATTCAATATACAATCGTCGCCTATACTTTTAGAGACGCCTATGTTGTCCGTCACTAAAAGTATGAGCAACGGGTTGTATGATCGAAACCATCGCCGGGTCCGTCGCTAAAGGGGGGTGAGCACGGGTGAGTAAGATAAGGGGTATGCACTTGCTATATATATATATATATATATATATATATATGGCAAGCCTGGAGTTTACTTCGTGGCCATTTACATCTTTTTTTCTATTTCATCCTGCCTGGAGTTTACTTCGTGGTGGTTGATCGTTTTTATTACTTTATTTACTTTTTCGATCCCCCATGGAGGTGCTTCGTGGTGGTTGATCGTGTATATATATATATATATATATATATATATATCACTTTTATATATTTACATTTCCAATCCCCCATAAAGTTTACTTCGTGGTGGTTGATAGTTTGTATATATATATTTACAACTTATATATATATATAAATGCTTACAACTTTCATACAAACTGCTACATAATGTGAGCCTAGGAATTATGTGATCACAGATTAAGTCTACTGAATCTAGATTCGGTTCTCATGATGGACATTTTCGGCTATAATCAGCTTGTACATTATTCACGGTGTTTGAATTTCCTTAGATGGCTCTCATGCCCATAAGGAGTTCGGAACTGCTATGTCTATTATTTTCTCGAAGATGCTTCGCATCTCGAAAACAAAAGCAATCAAGCCGAACATTAAAATAAAATGGAAGTATCAAAGGCTTCAATTACTATTGAGCATAAGGATTTGAAAAACTTCTTTTACAAAACATCATTGCTATATCTTGTTAAAACTGCATTTTATACAAAAATTCAAACCCTATGTATATAGGTGCGAACGAGGCATAACACTACTTCTAAAAAATTACACATTGATCCACACACACACACATTCATATAATAGTTTAATTGAAAAGTTGTGGTCACCGTGGTAACACAGATGTCGGGAGGTGCCTAATACCTTCCCTCCGCATAATCAAGTACCCGAACACAAACGAATCTCAGTTTCACAGACCTATTAAACAGTGTCACATCACTAGGTTAATGTGAAAACCTTTTCTTGGTTGAGTTGGTGAAATCATTTAAAAACACCAACTGGCAACTCTTATAGTCAAATCGTCGACATATACATGTCGGACCTTTTCAAAACTTGTTTTTTCAAACAAATATCACCTAACATGTGAACACCAAAAGATAAGAATAGAAAAGGGAAAATAAAAATCCCGACGTCGACAGGTGGCGACTCTACTGGGGACATCCAGTAAGAGGACTTAAGCCGCTACTACAAACTTTTCAAAACTATTATATGCTTCTGTGTGGATGTTGCATTTACATTTACATTGATATGTACAAATGCATTTACCTACTGCAGTTAGTGCTTCGCACTATATCTACTTGTGATATTAAAGTGCTTTGCATATGTCATCATTTCTATAAACGATGAGACACGTTGTATGTGAATGTATGTTGTGTGGTTCCTCCTTCAGAAGGCTATCATGTCGGTGTTTAATTACTGGACTCGTAGGGAGACTAATTCCAATGAGGCTCAAGAAAGGCACCACCTAGATTCGCTCCAGTTGAAAGACCGAATTAACTTCCCGTCAAGTAAATTGCGATGATCTAGGAACCTTTATGCCAAAAGCCGTGAGAGAAACCTAAGATAGGTCAGCCAATGATAAACAAACGCGAAGGGAAGTCTCTTCATACTTTCCTATTTTCAATTACTCGTAAATTCAATTACTTGTAATGTCATTCCATATTAATCTCATTGTAATGGGAAATATAAAGAAATATGTGTGCATGTATAATTTATAAACATGACATGATATCCTATATTACAAACAGCTAACATCCGTTTTGTAGGATAATACTCCTAAAACGGATACATCACATATCATTTAACATTTATACTTTCCCTAAGACTAAACAACACAAGGTTTTGTAGGAAAACAATTGGGCCTGTTACTCGCTCAAAGTCCAAAAAGGCAACAAGCTTACAGCCAATTATGTCTTCATCTGTCCAAACTAATCCTCTTCCTGTCTCTTGGGAGGAGTTTGACGGATTAAGCAAAAAAATTACAGATTTTGTTGTTCTGCTTAAAGAACTACACCGATCTTAAGACCCCAACTTATTATAAATGAAATTAAATTTCCTCTATTTATTATTTTGAAATAGTAAGGGTTGATTTGATTAATGTGGATTAGTTATGGGTAAAATGCATGCAAATATTTTAAATAAGCAAGTGGTTATAAAATATTCATTGTTATCGGGGAATATTATTAGTTTGGTCGTGGAATATTCTTCTTTGTCGGGGAATATTTAATACGGACGGTAGCTGACCTTAATGTGGGCCCATAAAGGAAAGCGATTGGATGAAGAAAGCGACAAGTATAAGTTGTTTATAAATAACGGCGTAGTTATTCTGAATTAATCTTGTTAAAATACACGGTGGTTAAAACCACGATAGCACGGTATTGCACCAATTATTGATTCTTACGTGAAAGGCACTACTCGATAATTGTTACGATAATTCTTATTCAATATTTTATTTTATTGATTCAATAATTGCTACGTTGATATTTTATATTATTGTTGTTTCAATAATTGTCATTACACGATATTTTCATTATCGGATCAATAATTCATATTATTTGAATAATATTATTAGATAACATTATTGGCAATGTCTAGAAAGTTCTATCTAAGGAGAGGTTTGGTCACCTAATTGCGGCATGATGAGGAGAAATCCTTATTGGAAAGCCCTCTCTTTCTGAGGAATAGCACAGTTGCCGATATTGTGATTCATAATATTATTTGTGAATAATTAATTATTGATTTATATGATAAGGAAAATATTCATTTTATGTGGATATAGATGGAGAAAATTTTAATATGATAATTGTTGAAAATTAATATTTTATCTTTTTCGATAAAATAATTCATTTAAATATTTTATTATATTTTAATAATATAATAATGGTGATATTTTACAATGAATATGGGATATATGAATAAATGAGGGGAAGAGTATTTTTGTTGCAATAAATATTTAAAACATGTTTTTCATGTTTGTGGACCCCATTTCTTGATTGAAATTTGATTATAGCACAATAAAATCGTCCAGTTTGTGGATTTGGTTAATTTTTGTTTGGAATTTGGAAAAACTTTCTTCTGAAAAGTTGTAGATAATGGAATTTCCTATGGAAAAGACATAAGGTTAGAATTTTTCTAACAAAATTGCTATTTATTATGAATTATTGAAGTTTTGAATTTCTGAAATAATTGATTTTTGAAAGTTTTAATTATTTTTTTTAAGAAAAATGTTTTTTTATTGTTGGTGGGCCCCACTAGTATTGAAAACATGATGAATTCAGATTCAAGAGGTGGGCGTGAAGATTTATTAAAAATATTAATATTTTATTAAATTTTACTACTTTGGTGTTCTAAGCATTTTCTATAAATAGGGTGCTTGGGTTAGAATTGAAAATCACACGAGAAACTGAAGTTTTCTCTCTTTCTCTCTATATTATCGAGCGTATTCTTGTGAGTATTTTGATACTTTGAGTGTTGTTATACTGTGCAAGTTCATTTCAACACTATATCCGATATTCGAGTTAAATCTTTATCTTTTTCGAGGTAAGGGATATTATTTTTTTTAAATGATATTATTTCTTCTAATATCATTATCTTGAAATATTGGTAAGATTTTTCTTGTGAAATTCTTGTCTTTTAGTGTAGTGGGGTTACTATTCACGTTTACTATTCATGTATCGACACTATTCACGAATCGACACTATTCACGAAAAAATTAAATTTTTGTTTTTGTCCAAATATCTATTATGGATACTAGCTTTGATTATATCCATGTTTTGATCATTCTTGAATTTTACTTCATTATGATTATTTATGAAGTATTTTTGAACTCGGATTGTTTAAAAATACAAATCCTTAATATTTGTTCTTTTGTTTCACTTGGATTCGTTTTTTTAAAATATTTTTCATCATCCTCGGTCCTAAATGATGATATTCTTGAATATCTTTGGCTTGTAGTGCAAAGATGGTTGATTTTCTTATGAATATCTTTGGCTAGTAGTCAAAAGATGAGCAGTGTTGAGATGAACATGACCGACTAATGAATATCTTTGGCACATGGTGCAAAGATGAATATTTGATTCAAGATGAATATTGATTGATGTTACGAGGGATAAAATAATGATGATGGACTTTTAAATTCATAGATTATAGTAGATTTCATTCTCTACGTAACTCGTCTATGAATTATTATTTCCATTGCGAATATTGATCTGCGAAACTTGTTGTCTATTGTATTTTATCAAATTTTTTCTGTTGAAGACTAACGATAATTTGTTCTATATTATCTTAGTCATAATATTCTTTACTGGGCTAGTTGAGCTCATCCTTTTCCTTTTTGTTCCATTTTTCTTCTCAGGAGGCGAGAATGTAGTGAGTACTAGTCGGGGTATGGAATGAAGGTTCTAGAAAGTTGTTTTAGTAGTCCTCACCATTTTTGTAAAATAATATACCAATAATTATATTGAGGACTTATTTGGGTGTGAATATTGTCTAGATGATAATATTTGTATTTAAACTCACAGCTTTAATATTAATAAAGTTGTAGTTGTTTACATACCATATTATTGTGACTCAAAATGGGTGATGTATACCTATTTTGGGGGCGTCACGATTAATATCGAGCTTAGGGATATGATCTCTGGCGGAGATCGGGAATAGAACTAGGAGGGAGAGGCAGTAAAACCTTTGCTAGTGTGTCTTACCTAAGCTTATTTGTTGGTTGGTCGATATATAGGGATATTATGTGATATGTTGATTTCTTTAATTAACCCTTGTTTTATGGCGATATTTGAGAATGTCAATGAGAATGTTAACGATGGAGTAAATGAGACCATGGAGACACCTTTACCCACCAACGAGGAGAAACGTCTGACAGTGACAATGTTCCTCCGTGAACAACACCAATTTGAGCAAATGATGAGCGACGAGATGTTTAGAAGCTTTTTGCGGTTCATGAAAAATCGAGACGAGGAGACTCGTGTACAAAATACAGTGGAAATGATAACAACACACGGTTTGTCTCATCCAAGCGATTCAAAGAGTTTGGACCACGAGTGCAGGGAAAGCCTTATCCGATTAAAGGTAGATGGGGTCAAACATATTACCAAGATATTCGATGTCTTGGGATGCGGAGGAATAGAAGGTTCCATTCACCACCTTTATGTTCCGTAATGAGGCGATTCTTGGTGGAAATTTGTGAAGCGTACCCATCCAACCGCTTTTCGGCGTGTCTTGGGAGACATTTTAGAAACTGTTCAATGACAAATACTTTTCTGAAAGTATTTGTCATATGAAGGAAGTGGAGTTTGTTAGATTGGAACAAAACAACATGACGGTGTCGATCTGAGGCAAAGTTTGCGAGTTATCGAGTTTGCACCTCATTTGGTGGAGAATGAGGAGCGTGTGACGCGGATGTTTGTGAGAGGTTTAAAACCCGACATACGTCGATATCTCATTTCTCATAAATTTTCTCTCTATTCGGATGTTGTCAAAGGGCTCAATTATTAGGCGAGATAACAAATACGTTCAACCGAGGGACCACAACTAGGATCATCTAGGAGATAGCGATCATCAAAACAACAATAACCAATGGAGAAAGAAAAATCTGGACAAAATGGTAACCACTCTGGTGGTAATCATGGCCATGAAAATAGAAGAAGCGAGTGGGAGGAGATTTCAAAAGAGGAGATTCAACAATGACCAATGTGAAGAAGTCGACACCGGCTGACAACTAGTTCTAAGGGAGGAGAAACGACCACCTAGGTCGTATGCTATTAAATGTGAAAGAGGAACATATCATTAAACTGCCCTAGCATAGTTCAAGGTATGTTATAATTATGGAAAGAAAGGACATATCGCTTTCGAGATTATGCGATAGCAAAACCAAGTCCGGTGAGGATGGTGACTCAAAAGGTTGTCCCGGAAAAAATCAAAGTCAATGGTTCTGGAAGAGCATTTGTAAATGATTGGTCAAAATGCGAGGAACCCAAATGAGGTGATTACGGGTAAAGCTAATCATAAATTCTTGCGAAGTTTATACCTTACTAGATACCGGTGCTACCCATTCATTTATCTTTCCTGTTTGTGCTCAATGTTTAAACTTAACTCCGGAGAAATTAGACTTTGATTTATCTGTGGAGACTCCGTTAGGAGAAACTTTCATCACATCTACTATTTATAAATCTTGTTTGATCCAAGTTGGCACCATCACATTACCTGTTGATCTTATCTCTTTAAAGATATTTGCCTTTGATGTGATTTTAGGGATTGATTGGTTAACTACTCATCATGCCAAAATTGATTGTTTTCATAAGGTTGTTAGTTTTCATATTCCTAACCAACCTGTTGTACGAATTCAAGCAACTAATCCATTAAAATCAATCATTGTCATATCAAGTCATAAAGTTATTCGTTTATTGAAAAACGGATGTCAAGCTTTCTTAGCCCATGTTATGGATTTGAATAAAGACACGTCAGATTTGAATAATATTCATGTTGTTAGTAAATTTCCCAACGTATTTCCTGAAGAACTTCCCGGTCTACCCCCAGAGCGTGAAGTTGAATTCTTTATTGATCTTGAACCTGGTACAAAGCCCATTTCTAAAACCCCACATCGAATGGCTCCTACTGAACTTCAGGATTTAAAAGTCCAACTACAGGAATTGTTGGACATCGGTTTCATTCATCCTAGTACATCTCCTTGGGGGGATCCTATTTTATTTGTAAAGAAGAAAGACGAGAGTATGAGACTTTGTATTGACTATCGGGAATTGAAACATGTCACAATCAAGAATAGGTATCCGCTACCTCGTATTGATGACTTGTTTGACCAGTTGCAAGGAGCACAATTCTTTTCAAAGAACGATCTTCGTTCTGGATATCATTAGCTGAAGATTAGAACCGAGGATATTCCAAAGACTGCCTTCAGAACTCGGTATGGGCATTATGAATTCTTAGTCATGTCTTTTGGATTGATTAATGCTCCTACGGCTTTCATGGATATGATGAACCGGATATTCAAGGAATATTTGGATCAGTTCGTTGTTGTCTTTATTGATGACATCCTCATATATTCCAAAAGCCGTGAAGATCATGAGCATCATTTGAAGTTGGTACTCCAAAGGCTTCGTGAAAACAAGTTATATGCCAAGTTAAAGAAATGCGAGTTCTGGCTTGAGGAAGTAGCATTCCTTGGGCGCGTGGTGTCAAAACATGGAGTATCTGTTGACCAAAGCGAAGATTGAAGCAATACAAAGTTGGGAGCAATCAAGATCGATGGCAAAATGCGTAGCTTTTGGGCTTAAATGGTTATTATAGGAGATTCATGGAAGGATTTTCTCGAATCGCTACTCCATTAACTCGGTGACTTGGAAAGATACAAAATTAAATATGGAGCGAGGAATGCGAGAAGAGTTTTCAAGAGCTTAAGAGGAGACTCATTTCGACATCTATTACGACAATACCATCCGGTTCGGATGGATTTGTTATCTCTGATGATGCTTGAGCAAAGGTTAGGATGTGTTCTCATGCAACATGGGAAAGTCATAGCCTATGCCTCGCGACAACTTAAAGAGTATGAGAGGAATTATCTTACTCATGATCTAGAGTTGGCAGTAGTCGTTTCCGCGCTAAAGATCTGGAGGCACTATCTATATGGAGAGAAAGTGGAGATATATTTAGACCATAAAAGCCACAAATATTTCTTCACCCAAAAGGAACTCAACATGCAGCAACGACGTTGGCTCGAGTTGTTAAAAGATTATGACCACACCATTCAATACAATCCTGGAAAAGCAAACGTGGTAGTTGATGCGTTGAGTAGAAGATCATATGCAGGAACGAGTGCGATGATGTCAAGTATATTCATAGAACCAACTTTAATCGATGAAGTTAAAGTTGCTCAAGCCACCGACCCGGAGCTGATGCATATGAAGAAGAAAGTATAAGAAGGTGTTATTCCGGAAGTGAGAATCGATGAAGAAGGAATACTTCGAGTCCACTCCAGACTTTATGTTCCTAACGAATTTGATTTGAAATACAAGATTATGACGGAGGCACATAATACACCGTTTGCAATCCATCCTGGAAGTACCAAAATGTATCGTGATCTTCGACATACATTTTGGTGGAACAATATCAAGAGAGAGATTGCAAAGTTTATCTCGAGGTGTTTAACTTTTCAACGTGTAAAGGCGGAGCATCTAGTACCTAAGGGTCCATTGCAACCACTTGAGATTTCGAAATGGAAGTGGGAACACATTACCATGGATTTCGTTACGGGTTTTCCCACGGTTTCTCAAGGCATAGATGCGATTTGGGTTATTATTGATAGATTAACTAAGTCTGCTTATTTCTTGCCGATATGGGAGACTTATTCCCTTGAACGTCTTGCTTGTATGTACGTGAATGAGATTATGAGATTACATGTCATGCCAGTGTCCATATTTTTGGATCGTGACCCATGATTCACTTCACAATTTTGGGTTAGCTTGCAAAAATCTATAGGCACGGATTTACGATTCAGTTCAGCATACCATCCTCAAACGGACGGACAATCAGAGAGGACTATTCAAACTCTTGAAGATCTATTAAGACTCTGTGTCCTAGACTTCAAAGGGAGTTGGGATAAATATTTACCTTTGGTGGAATTCTCCTACAACAATAGTTATCAGGCGATTATAGGTGTGGCTACATTCGAAGCATTATATGGACGTAAGTGTCGCTCTTCAGTATGTTGGGATGAGGTTGGTGAAGCAACATTGTTGGGACCAAAGTTGGTACGTATGACTACAGTAAAGATCCAAATATTTCGACAACGTATACAAACAGCACAGGATCGACAAAAGAGTTATACGGATCTTCATCGAAAGGACGTGGAATTTAGTATTGGGGATCATGTATTGTTACGTGTTGATTAATGTGGTTAGTTATGGGTAAAATTCGCAAATATTTTAAATAACCAAGTGGTTATAAAATATTCATTGTTGTCAGGGAATATTCGTTTGGTCGTGGAATATTCTTACCATCGAGGAATATTTGTACGACGGCGCAACCTTGTGTGGGACCCATAACAGAAAGCGATTAGATGAAGAAAATGACAAGTATAAGTTGTTTATAAATAGCAGGCGTAGTTATTACTGAATTATCTTGTTAAAATACACGGTGGTTAAAACACGATAACACAGCAGGTATTGCACGAATTATTGATTCTTACGTAAGAAGGCACTACTCAATAATTGTTACATTAATTACTGTTCAATATTTTATTTTATTGATTCAATAATTGCTACGTTGATATTTTATATTATTATTGTTTCAATAATTATCATTACACAGTATTTTCCATTATCGGATCAATAATGCATATTATTTGAATAATATTATTAGATAACATTATTGGCAATGTCTAGAAAGTTCTGTCTAAGGAGAGGTTTGTTCACCTAATTGTGCACCAGTAAGGAGAAATCCTTATTGGAAAGCCCCCTCTTTCCTAGGAATTGCCTGGTTGTCAGTATTGTGATTCTGTAATATTATTTGTGAATAATTAATTATTAATTTATATGATAAGAAAAATATTCATTTTATGTGGATATAGATGGAGAAAATTTTTAATGTGACAATTGTTGAAAATTGATATTTTATCTTTTTCGATAAAATAGTTCATTTAAATATATTATTATATTTTAATAATATAATAATGGTGATATTTTTACAATGAATGTAGGATATATGAATAAATGAGGAGGAAGAGTATTTTTCGCAATAAATATTTAAAACATATTTTTCATGTTTGTGGACCTCATTTTTTGATTGAAATTTGATTATAGCCTATAAAATCGCCCGTTTGTGAATTTCGGTCAATTTCTGTTTGAAATTTAGAAAAACTTTCTTCTGCAAAGTTGTAGATAATGGAATTTCCTATGTCAAAGGACATAAGATTTGAAATTTTCTAACAAAAGGCAATTTATTATGAATTATTGAAGTTTTGAATTTCTGAAATAATTGATTTTTGGAAGTTTTAATTATTTTTTTTAAGAAAAATGTTTTTGTTATTGTTGGTGGGCCCCACTAGTATTAAAAACATGATGAATTCAGATTCAAGAGGTGGGCGTGAAGATTTATAAAAAATATTAATATTTTACTAAATTTTCTGCTTTGGTGTTCTAAGCATTTTCCTATAAATAGGGTCTTGGGTTAGAATTGAAAATCACACGAAACCTGAAGTTTTCTCTCTCACTCTATATTATCGGCGTATTCTTGTGAGTATTTTGATACTTTGAGTGTTGTTATACGGTGCAAGTTCATTTCACACTATATCCGATGATTCCAGTTCGAAATCTTAATCTTTTCGAGGTAAGGGATATTATTTTTTTTAAAATGATATTATTTCTTCTAATATCATTATCTTAGAAATGTTGGTAAGATTTTTCTAGTGAAATTCTTGTCTTTTAGTGTAAGGGTACTATTCACGTTATCGACATTATTCACGAATCTGACACTATTCACGGAAAAATTAAATTTTCATTTTTGTCCAAAATATCTATTATGGATACTAGCTTTGATTGTATCCATGTTTTGATCATTCTTGAATTTTACTTCACTATGATTATTTATGAAGTATTTTTTTGAACTCAGTTGTTTAAAAGTATGAATCCTTAATATTTGTTCTTTTGTTTTACTAGATTCGTTTTCTTTAAAATATTTTTCATCATCCTCGATCCCTAAATGATGATATTACTGAATATCTTTGGCCTGTAGTTCAAAGATGGTTGATTTTCTTATGAATATCTTCCGGTCGTAGTGCAAAGATGAACAGGTGTTGAGATGAACATGACCGACTGATGAATATCTTTGGCCTGTAGTGCGAAGATGAATATTTGATTCAAGATGAATATTGATTGATGTTACAGGGATAAAATAATGATGATGGACTTTTAAATTCATAGATTATAGTAGATTTTCATTCTCTACGTAACTCATCTATGAATTATTATTTCATTGCGAATATTGATCGAAACTTGTTGTACATTATATATTATTAGATTTTTCCTTGTTAAAGACTAACGATAATTTGTTCTATATTATCTTAGTCGGGATATTCTTTAATGAGTTAGTTGAGCTCACCCTTTTCCTTTTTGTTCCATTTTTCTTCTCGGGGAGGCGAGAATGTAACGAGTTACTATTCGGGGTATGGAATGATGGTTCTAGAAAGTTGTTTTAGTAGTCCTCACTATTTTTGTAAAATAATATACCAATAATTGTAATGAGGACTTATTTGGGTGTGAATATTGTCTAAATGGCAATATTTATATTTAAACTCATAGTTTTTATATAAAGTTGTAGTTGTTTCTGTACCATGTTATTGACCACTCAAAATGGGTGATGTATACCTATTTTGGGGGCGTCACAGTTGGTATCAGAGCTTAGGGATATGATCTCTGGCGGAGATCGGGGAATAGAACTAGGAGGGAGGCAGGTAAAACCTTCGCTAGTGTGTCTTACTAAGCTTATTTGTTGGTTGGTCAGTATATAGGGATATTATGTGATAAGTTGATTTCTTTAATTAACCCTTGTTTTATGGTAGTATTTGAGAATGTCGACTGAGAATGTTAACAGTGGAGTAAATGAGACCGTTGAGACACCTTTACCCACCAATGAGGAGAACGTGCAACAGGCTGGTAATGTTCCTCCTGTGAATAACACCACTGAGCAAATGATGAACGACGAAATGTTTAGAAGCTTTTTTGCAGTTCATGCAAAATCAGACGAGGGAGACTCGTGTACAAAATACAGGTGGAAATGATAACAACACACGGTTTGTCTCATCCAAGCAGTTCAAAGAGTTTGGAACAATGAGTGCAGGGAAACCCCGATCCGATTAAAGCAAAAATATGGGTCAAACATATTACCAAGATATTCGATGTCTTAGGATACACGGAGGAATAGAAGGTTCCATTCACCACCTTTATGTTCCGTAATGAGGCGATTCTTGGTGGAAATTTACAAGCGTACCCATCCATTACTTTTCGGCAAGTCTTGGGAGACATTTTAGAAACTGTTCAATGACAAATACTTTTCTGAAATTATTTGTCATATGAAGGAAAGCGATTGGATGAAGAAAACGACAAGTATAAGTTGTTTATAAATAACGACGTAGTTGTTACCGTTAATACTGTTAAAATACCCGGTGGTTAAAATACAATAGCACACGATATTGCACCAATTATTGATTCTTACGTAAGAAGGCACTACTCAATAATTGTTACAGTAATTACTGTTCAATATTTTATTTTATTGATTCAATAATTGCTACGTTGATATTTTATATTATTGTTGTTTCAATAATTGTCATTACACAGTATTTGTCATTATCGGATCAATAATTCATATTATTTGAATAATATTATTAGATAACATTATTGGCAATGTCTAGAAAGTTCTATCTAAGGAGAGGTTTGGTCACCTAATTACGCGCCAGTAAGGAGAAATCCTTATTGGAAAGCCCTCTCTTTCCTGGGAATAGCCTGGTTGCCAGTATTGTGATTCTGTAAGATTATTTGTGAATAATTAATTATTGATTTATATGATAAGGAAAATATTCATTTTATGTGGATATAGATGGAGAAAATTTTTAATATGATAATTGTTGAAAATTAATATTTTATCTTTTTCGATAAAATAGTTCATTTAAATATTTTATTATATTTTAATAATATAATAATGGTGATATTTTTACAATGAATATGGGATATATGAATAAATAAGGGGGAAGAGTATTTTTGTTGCAATAAATATTTAAAACATGTTTTTCATGTTTGTGGACCCCATTTCTTGATTGAAATTTGATTATAGCCTGTAAAATCGTCCGTTTGTGGATTTCGGTCAATTTTTGTTTGGAATTTGGAAAAACTTTCTTCTGAAAAGTTGTAGATAATGGAATTTCCTATGGAAAAGACATAAGGTTAGAATTTTTCTAACAAAATGGCTATTTATTATGAATTATTGAAGTTTTGAATTTCTGAAATAATTAATTTTTGAAAGTTTTAATTATTTTTTTTAAGAAAAATGTTTTTGCTATTGTTGGTGGGCCCCACTAGTATTGAAAACATGATGAATTCAGATTCAAGAGGTGGGCGTGAAGATTTATTAAAAATATTAATATTTTATTAAATTTTCTACTTTGGTGTTCTAAGCATTTTCCTATAAATAGGGTGCTTAGGTTAGAATTGAAAATCACACCAGAAACTGAAGTTTTCTCTCTCTTTCTCACTCTATATTATCGAGCGTATTCTTGAGAGTATTTTGATACTTTGAGTGTTGTTATACGGTGCAAGTTCATTTCAGCACTATATCCAGTATTCCAGTCAGAAGTACCGTCTTTTCGAGGTAAGGGATATTATTTTTTTTAAAATGATATTATTTCTTCTAATATCATTATCTTGAAAATGTTGGTAAGATTTTTCTTGTGAAATTCTTGTCGTTATCGGGTTACTATTCACGTTTACGGCCTATTCATGTATCGATACTATTCACGAATACGGAACTATTCACAGAAAAATTAAATTTTTGTTTTTTGTCCAAAATATCTATTATGGATACTAGCCTTGATTATATCCATGTTTTGATCATTCTTGAATTTTACTTCATTATGATTATTTATGAAGTATTTTTGAACTCGGATTGTTTAAAGTACAAATCCTTAATATTTGATCTTTTGTTTCACTAGATTCGTTTTCTTTAAAATATTTTTCATCATCCTCAGTCCTAAATGATGGTATTATTGAATATCTTTGGCTTATAGTGCAAAGATGGTTGATTTTCTTATGAATATCTTTGGCCCGTAGTGCAAAGATGTACAATTGTTGAGATGAACATGACCGACTGATGAATATCTTTGGCCTGTAGTGCAAAGATGAATATTTGATTCAAGATGAATATTGATTGATGTTACAGGGATAAAATAATGATGATGGACTTTTAAATTCATAGATTATAGTAGATTTTCATTCTCTACGTAACTCATCTATGAATTATTATTTCCGCTGCGAATATTGATCTGAAACTTGTTGTCTATTATATATTATTAGATTTTTCCTTGTTAAAGACTAACGATAATTTGTTCTATATTATCTTAGTCAGGATATTCTTTAATGAGTTAGTTGAGCTCACCCTTTTCCTTTTTGTTCCATTTTTCTTCTCAGGAGACGAGAATGTAGCGAGTACTAGTCGGGGTATGGAATGATGGTTCTAGAAAGTTGTTTTAGTAGTCCTCACTATTTTTGTAAAATAATATACCAATAATTGTAATGAGGACTTATTTGGGTGTGAATATTGTCTAAATGGCAATATTTATATTTGTACTCATAGTTTTTATATAAAGTTGTAGTTGTTTACATGCCATGTTATTGACCACTCAAAATGGGTGATGTATACCTATTTTGGGGGCGTCACTGATTAATGTCGAGCTTAGGGATATGATCTCTGGCGGAGATCGGGGAATAGAACTAGGAGGGGAGAGGCAGGTAAAACCTTCGCTAGTGTGTCTTACCTAAGCTTATTTGTTGGTTGGTCAAGATATAGGGATATTATGTGATAAGTTGATTTCTTTAATTAACCCTTGTTTTATGGCGATGATTTGAGAATGTCGATTTGAGAATGTTAACGATTGGAGTAAATGAGACCGTGGAGACACCTTTACCCACCAATGAGGAGAACGTCTGACAGTCCGGTAATGTTCCTCTCCCGTGAACAACACTGCCTTGAGCAAATGATGAGCGATGAAATGTTTAGAAGCTTTTTTGCAGTTCATGCAAAATCAGACGAGGGAGACTCGTGTACAAAATACAGGTGGAAATGATAACAACACACGGTTTGTCTCATCCAAGCAGTTCAAAGAGTTTGGACCAGCGAATTGCAGGAAACCCGATCCGATTAAAGCAGAAATGTGGGTCAAACATATTACCAACATATTCGATGTCTTAGGATGCGGAGGAATAGAAGGTTCCATTCACCACCTTTATGTTCCGTAATGAAGCAGATTCTTGGTGGAAATTTACGCAGCGTACCCATCCGGTACTTTTCGGCAAGTCTTGGGAGACATTTTAGAAAGCTGTTCAATGACAAATACTTTTAAAGAAAGTATTTGTCATATGAAGAAAAGCGATTGGATGAAGAAAGCGACAAGTATAAGTTGTTTATAAATAACGACGTAGTTATTACTGATTATCTTGTTAAAATACCCGGTGGTTAAAATACAATAGCACACGGTATTGCACCATTATTGATTCTTACGTGAAGAAGCACTACTTTCAATAATTGTTACGATAATTCTTGTTCAATATTTTATTTTATTGATTCAATAATTGCTACGTTGATATTTTATATTATTGTTGTTTCAATAATTGTCATTACGATTTGTCATTATCGGATCAATAATTCATATTATTTGAATAATATTATTAGATAACATTATTGGCAATGTCTAGAAAGTTCTATCTAAGGAGAGGTTTGGTCACCTAATTACGCGCCAGTAAGGAGAAATCCTTATTGGAAAGCCCTCTCTTTCCTGGGAATAGCCTGGTTGCCAGTATTGTGATTCTGTAAGATTATTTGTGAATAATTAATTATTGATTTATATGATAAGGAAAATATTCATTTTATGTGGATATAGATGGAGAAAATTTTTAATGTGACAATTGTTGAAAATTGATATTTTATCTTTTTCGATAAAATAGTTCATTTAAATATATTATTATATTTTAATAATATAATAATGGTGATATTTTTACAATGAATGTAGGATATATGAATAAATGAGGAGGAAGAGTATTTTTTGCAATAAATATTTAAAACATATTTTTCATGTTTGTGGACCTCATTTATTGATTGAAATTTGATTATAGCCTATAAAATCGCCCGTTTGTGGATTTCGGTCAATTTCTGTTTGAAATTTAGAAAAACTTTCTTCTGCAAAGTTGTAGATAATGGAATTTCCTATGTCAAAGACATAAGATCTGAAATTTTCTGACAAAAAGGCAATTTATTATGAATTATTGAAGTTTTGAATTTCTGAAATAATTGATTTTTGGAAGTTTTAATTATTTTTTTTAAGAAAAATGTTTTTGTTATTGTTGGTGGGCCCCACTAGTATTAAAAACATGATGAATTCAGATTCAAGAGGTGGGCGTGAAGATTTATAAAAAATATTAATATTTTACTAAATTTTCTGCTTTGGTGTTCTAAGCATTTTCCTATAAATAGGGTGCTTAGGTTAGAATTGAAAATCACACCAGAAACTGAAGTTTTCTCTCTCTTTCTCACTCTATATTATCGAGCGTATTCTTGTGAGTATTTTGATACTTTGAGTGTTGTTATACGGTTGCAAGTTCATTTCAAAGACTATATCCAATATTCGATCGGAAATACAGGTCTTTTTTAAGGTAAGGGATATTATTTTTTTAAAATGATATTATTTCTTCTAATATCATTATCTTAGAAATGTTGGTAAGATTTTTCTAGTGAAATTCTTGTCTTTTTTAGTGTCGGGGGTTACTATTCACGTATCGACACTATTCACGAATCTGATCTTATTCACGGAAAAAATAAATTTTCATTTTTTGTCCAAAATATCTATTATGGATACTAGCTTTGATTGTATCCATGTTTTGATCATTCTTGAATTTTACTTCACTATGATTATTTATGAAGTATTTTTGAACTCAGATTGTTTAAAGTATGAATCCTTAATATTTGTTCTTTTGTTTTACTAGATTCGTTTTCTTTAAAATATTTTTCATCATCCTCAGTCCTAAATGATGGTATTACTGAATATCTTTGGCCTGTAGTTCAAAGATGGTTGATTTTCTTATGAATATCTTCCGCTCGTAGTGCAAAGATGTACAGGTGTTGAGATGAACATGACCGACTGATGAATATCTTTGGCCTGTAGTGCGAAGATGAATATTTGATTCAAGATGAATATTGATTGATGTTACAGGGATAAAATAATGATGATGGACTTTTAAATTCATAGATTATAGTAGATTTTCATTCTCTACGTAACTCATCTATGAATTATTATTTCCGCTGCGAATATTGATCTGAAACTTGTTGTCTATTATATATTATTAGATTTTTCCTTGTTAAAGACTAACGATAATTTGTTCTATATTATCTTAGTCAGGATATTCTTTAATGAGTTAGTTGAGCTCACCCTTTTCCTTTTTGTTCCATTTTTCTTCTCAGGAGACGAGAATGTAGCGAGTACTAGTCGGGGTATGGAATGATGGTTCTAGAAAGTTGTTTTAGTAGTCCTCACTATTTTTGTAAAATAATATACCAATAATTGTAATGAGGACTTATTTGGGTGTGAATATTGTCTAAATGGCAATATTTATATTTGTACTCATAGTTTTTATATAAAGTTGTAGTTGTTTACATACATGTTATTTATTGACCACTCAAAATGGGTGATGTATACCTATTTTGGGGGCGTCCTGATTAGTATCGAGCTTAGGGATATGATCTCTGGCGGAGATCGGGGAATAGAACTAGGAGGGGAGAGACGAGTAAAACCTTCGCTAGTGTGTCTTACCTAAGCTTATTTGTTGGTTGGTCAGTATATAGGGATATTATGTGATAAGTTGATTTCTTTAATTAACCCTTGTTTTATGGCAGTATTTGAGAATGTCGACTGAGAATGTTAACAGTGGAGTAAATGAGACCGTGGAGACACCTTTACCCACCAATGAGGAGAACGTGCAACAGGCTGGTAATGTTCCTCCTGTGAACAACACCACTGAGCAAATGATGAACGACGAAATGTTTAGAAGCTTTTTTGCAGTTCATGCAAAATCAGACGAGGGAGACTCGTGTACAAAATACAGGTGGAAATGATAACAACACACGGTTTGTCTCATCCAAGCAGTTCAAAGAGTTTGGAACAACAGAATTCTGGGGAAACCCCGATCCGATTAAAGCAAAAATATGGGTCAAACATATTACCAAGATATTCGATGTCTTAGGATGCACGGAGGAATAGAAGGTTCCATTCACCACCTTTACGTTTAAGAATGAGGCGATTCTTGGTGGAAATTTACAGCGTACCCATCCAAATTACTTTCAAAGTAAGTCTTGGGAGACATTTTAGAATCGTTCAATGACAAATACTTTTCGAAATTATTTGTCATATGAAGGAAAGCGATTGGATGAAGAAAGCGACAAGTATAAGTTGTTTATAAATAACGACGTAGTTATTCACAGATTATCTTGTTAAAATACCCGGTGGTTAAAATACAATAGCTTGCGGTATTGCACCAATTATTGATTCTTACGTAAGAAGGCACTACTTTCGAATAATTGTTACGATAATTCTTATTCAATATTTTATTTTATTGATTCAATAATTGCTACGTTGATATTTTATATTATTGTTGTTTCAATAATTGTCATTACAGATATTTGTCATTATCGGATCAATAATTCATATTATTTGAATAATATTATTAGATAACATTATTGGCAATGTCTAGAAAGTTCTATCTAAGGAGAGGTTTGGTCACCTAATTACGCGCCAGTAAGGAGAAATCCTTATTGGAAAGCCCTCTCTTTCACAGGGAATAGCACAGTTGCCCGATTGTTGTGATTACAGTAAGATTATTTGTAAATAATTAATTATTGATTTATATGATAAGGAAAATATTCATTTTATGTGGATATAGATGGAGAAAATTTTTAATATGATAATTGTTGAAAATTAATATTTTATCTTTTTCGATAAAATAGTTCATTTAAATATTTTATTATATTTTAATAATATAATAATGGTGATATTTTTACAATGAATATGGGATATATGAATAAATGAGGAGGAAGAGTATTTTTCGCAATAAATATTTAAAACATATTTTTCATGTTTGTGGACCTCATTTATTGATTGAAATTTGATTATAACTTTATAAAATCGCTTGGTTTGTGGATTTCTAATCAATTTTGTTTGGAATTTGGAAAAACTTTCTTACGAAAAGTTGTAGATAATGGAATTTCCTATGGAAAAGACATAAGGTTAAATTTTTCTAACAAAATGGCTATTTATTATGAATTATTGAAGTTTTGAATTTACAAATAATTAATTTTTGAAAGTTTTAATTATTTTTTTAAGAAAATGTTTTTGCTATTGTTGGTGGGCCCCACTAGTATTGAAAACATGATGAATTCAGATTCAAGAGGTGGGCGTGAAGATTTATTAAAAATATTAATATTTTATTAAATTTTCTACTTTGGTGTTCTAAGCATTTTCCTATAAATAGGGTGCTTAGGTTAGAATTGAAAATCACACCAGAAACTGAAGTTTTCTCTCTCTTTCTCACTCTATATTATCGAGCGTATTCTTGAGAGTATTTTGATACTTTGAGTGTTGTTATACGGTGCAAGTTCATTTCAGCACTATATCCAGTATTCCAGTCAGAAGTACCGTCTTTTCGAGGTAAGGGATATTATTTTTTTTTAAATGATATTATTTCTTCTATTATCATTATGCCGAAATGTTGGTAAGATTTTTCTTGTGAAATTCTTGTCGTGTCGGGGTTACTATTCACGTTTACGGCACTATTCATGTATACGATACTATTCACGAATACGGAACTATTCACAGAAAAATTAAATTTTTGTTTTTTGTCCAAAATATCTATTATGGATACTAGCCTTGATTATATCCATGTTTTGATCATTCTTGAATTTTACTTCATTATGATTATTTATGAAGTATTTTTGAACTCGGATTGTTTAAAGTACAAATCCTTAATATTTGATCTTTTGTTTCACTAGATTCGCTTTTCTTTAAAATATTTTCATCATCCTCGGTCCTAAATGATGGTATTCTTGAATATCTTTGGCTTATAGTGCAAAGATGGTTGATTTTCTTATGAATATCTTTGGCCCAGAGTGCAAAGATGTACAATTGTTGAGATGAACATGACCGATCGATGAATATCTTTGGCTTCAGAGTGCAAAGATGAATATTTGATTCAAGATGAATATTGATTGATGTTACGAGGATAAAATAATGATGATGGACTTTTAAATTCATAGATTATAGTAGATTTTCATTCTCTACGTAACTCATCTATGAATTATTATTTCATTGCGAATATTGATCCGAAAACTTGTTGTTCATTATATATTATTAGATTTTCCTTGTTAAAGACTAACGATAATTTGTTCTATATTATCTTAGTCGGGGATATTCTTTAATGAGTTAGTTGAGCTCACCCTTTCCTTTTGTTCCATTTTTCTTCTCGGGGAGGCGAGAATGTAGCGAGTACTTAGTCGAGGGGTATGGAATGATGGTTCTAGAAAGTTGTTTTAGTAGTCCTCACTATTTTTGTAAAATAATATACCAATAATTGTAATGAGGACTTATTTGGGTGTGAATATTATTGTCTAAATGGCAATATTTATATTTGTACTCATAGTTTTTATATAAAGTTGTAGTTGTTTACATACCATGTTATTGACCACTCAAAATGGGTGATGTATACCTATTTTGGGGCGTCATGATTAATATCGAGCTTAGGGATATGATCTCTGGCGGAGATCGGGGAATAGAACTAGGAGGGAGAGGCAGTAAAACCTTCGCTAGTGTGTCTTACCTAAGCTTATTTGTTGGTTGGTCAGTATATAGGGATATTATGTGATAAGTTGATTTCTTTAATTAACCCTTGTTTTATGGCAGAATTTGAGAATGTCGACTGAGAATGTTAACAGTGGAGTAAATGAGACCGTGGAGACACCTTTACCCACCAATGAGGAGAATGTGCAACAGGCTGGTAATGTTCCTCCTGTGAACAACACCATTGAGCAAATGATGAACGACGAAATGTTTAGAAGCTTTTTTGCAGTTCATGCAAAATCAGACGAGGGAGACTCGTGTACAAAATACAGGTGGAAATGATAACAACACACGGTTTGTCTCATCCAAGCAGTTCAAAGAGTTTGGACCAACAGAATTCTGGGGAAACCCCGATCCGATTAAAGCAGAAATATGGGTCAAACATATTACCAAGATATTCGATGTCTTAGGATTCACGGAGGAATAGAAGGTTCCATTCACCACCTTTATGTTCCGTAATGAGGCAGATTACTGGTGGAAATTTGTGAAGCGTACCCATCCAGCCGCACTCAGCAAGTCTTGGGAGACATTTTAGAAACTGTTCAATGACAAATACTTTTCTGAAATTATTTGTCATATGAAGGAAAGCGATTGGATGAAGAAAACGACAAGTATAAGTTGTTTATAAATAACGACGTAGTTGTTACCGTTAATACTGTTAAAATACCCGGTGGTTAAAATACAATAGCACACGGTATTGCACCAATTATTGATTCTTACGTAAGAAGGCACTACTCAATAATTGTTACAGTAATTACTGTTCAATATTTTATTTTATTGATTCAATAATTGCTACGTTGATATTTTATATTATTGTTGTTTCAATAATTGTCATTACACAGTATTTGTCATTATCGGATCAATAATTCATATTATTTGAATAATATTATTAGATAACATTATTGGCAATGTCTAGAAAGTTCTATCTAAGGAGAGGTTTGGTCACCTAATTACGCTACCAAAGATGAGGAGAAATCCTTATTGGAAAGCCCTCTCTTTCCTGGGAATAGCCTGGTTGCCAGTATTGTGATTCTGTAAGATTATTTGTAAATAATTAATTATTAATTTATATGATAAGGAAAATATTCATTTTATGTGGATATAGATGGAGAAAATTTTTAATATGATAATTGTTGAAAATTAATATTTTATCTTTTTCGATAAAATAGTTCATTTAAATATTTTATTATATTTTAATAATATAATAATGGTGATATTTTTACAATGAATATGGGATATATGAATAAATGAGGGGGAAATGTATTTTTGTTGCAATAAATATTTAAAACATGTTTTTCATGTTTGTGGACCCCATTTCTTGATTGAAATTTGATTATAGCCTGTAAAATCGTCCGTTTATGGATTTCGGTCAATTTTTGTTTGGAATTTGGAAAAACTTTCTTCCTAAAAGTTGTAGATAATGGAATTTCCTATGGAAAGACATAAGGTTAAATTTTTCTAACAAAATGGCTATTTATTATGAATTATTGAAGTTTTGAATTTACAAATAATTAATTTTTGAAAGTTTTAATAATTTTTTTAAGAAAATGTTTTTGTTATTGTTGGTGGGCCCCACTAGTATTGAAAACATGATGAATTCAGATTCAAGAGGTGGGCGTGAAGATTTATTAAAAATATTAATATTTTATTAAATTTTCTACTTTGGTGTTCTAAGCATTTTCCTATAAATAGGATGCTTAGGTTAGAATTGAAAATCACACCGAAATCTGAAGTTTTCTCTCTCTTTCTCACTCTATATTATCGAAATTATTCTTGTGAGTATTTTGATACTTTGAGTGTTGTTATACTTGATGCAAGTTCATTTCAAAGACTATATCCAGATTCGAGTCAAGTCTGCCTTTTTTTTAGGTAAGGGATATTATTTTTTTAAAATGATATTATTTCTTCTAATATCATTATGCCAAATGTTGGTAAGATTTTTCTTGTGAAATTCTTGTCTTTTAGTGTCGTGGTTACTATTCACGTTTACGGCACTATTCATGTATACGATACTATTCACGAATACGTAACTATTCACAGAAAAATTAAATTTTTGTTTTTTGTCCAAAATATCTATTATGGATACTAGCCTTGATTATATCCATGTTTTGATCATTCTTGAATTTTACTTCATTATGATTATTTATGAAGTATTTTTGAACTCGGATTGTTTAAAGTACAAATCCTTAATATTTGTTCTTTTGTTTCACTAGATTCGTTTTCTTTAAAATATTTTTCATCATCCTCATTCCTAAATGATGGTATTATTGAATATCTTTGGCTTATAGTGAAAAGATGGTTGATTTTCTTATGAATATCTTTGGCCCGTAGTGCAAAGATGTACAATTGTTGAGATGAACATGACCGACTGATGAATATCTTTGGCCTGTAGTGCAAAGATGAATATTTGATTCAAGATGAATATTGATTGATGTTACAAGGATAAAATAATGATGATGGACTTTTAAATTCATAGATTATAGTAGATTTTCATTCTCTACGTAACTCATCTATGAATTATTATTTCCGCTGCGAATATTGATCTGAAACTTGTTGTCTATTATATATTATTAGATTTTTCCTTGTTAAAGACTAACGATAATTTGTTCTATATTATCTTAGTCAGGATATTCTTTAATGAGTTAGTTGAGCTCACCCTTTTCCTTTTTGTTCCATTTTTCTTCTCAGGAGACGAGAATGTAGCGAGTACTAGTCGGGGTATGGAATGATGGTTCTAGAAAGTTGTTTTAGTAGTCCTCACTATTTTTGTAAAATAATATACCAATAATTGTAATGAGGACTTATTTGGGTGTGAATATTGTCTAAATGGCAATATTTATATTTGTACTCATAGTTTTTATATAAAGTTGTAGTTGTTTCTGTACCATGTTATTGACCACTCAAAATGGGTGATGTATACCTATTTTGGGGGCGTCACAGTTGGTATCAGAGCTTAGGGATATGATCTCTGGCGGAGATCGGGGAATAGAACTAGGAGGGGAGAGACGAGTAAAACCTTCGCTAGTGTGTCTTACCTAAGCTTATTTGTTGGTTGGTCAGTATATAGGGATATTATGTGATAAGTTGATTTCTTTAATTAACCCTTGTTTTATGGCAGTATTTGAGAATGTTGACTGAGAATGTTAACAGTGGAGTAAATGAGACCGTGGAGACACCTTTACCCACCAATGAGGAGAACGTGCAACAGGCTGGTAATGTTCCTCCTGTGAACAACACCACTGAGAAAATGATGAACACGAAAATGTTTAGAAGCTTTTTGCGATTCATGCAAAATCGACGAGGGAGACTCGTGTACAAAATATAGGTGGAAATGATAATAACACACGGTTTGTCTCATCCAAGCAGTTCAAAGAGTTTGGACCAACAGAATTCTGGGGAAACCCCGATCCGATTAAAGCAGAAATGTGGGTCAAACATATTACCAACATATTCGATGTCTTAGGATGCACGGAGGAATAGAAGGTTCCATTCACCACCTTTATGTTCCGTAATGAGGCAGATTACTGGTGGAAATTTGTGAAGCGTACCCATCCAAATGCTTTTCGGCAAAGTCTTGGGAGACATTTTAGAAACTGTTCAATGACAAATACTTTTCTGAAAGTATTTGTCATATGAAGGAAAGCGATTGGATGAAGAAAACGACAAGTATAAGTTGTTTATAAATAACGACGTAGTTGTTACCGTTAATACTGTTAAAATACCCGGTGGTTAAAATACAATAGCACACGGTATTGCACCAATTATTGATTCTTACGTAAGAAGGCACTACTCAATAATTGTTACAGTAATTACTGTTCAATATTTTATTTTATTGATTCAATAATTGCTACGTTGATATTTTATATTATTGTTGTTTCAATAATTGTCATTACACAGTATTTGTCATTATCGGATCAATAATTCATATTATTTGAATAATATTATTAGATAACATTATTGGCAATGTCTAGAAAGTTCTATCTAAGGAGAGGTTTGGTCACCTAATTACGCGCCAGTAAGGAGAAATCCTTATTGGAAAGCCCTCTCTTTCCTGGGAATAGCCTGGTTGCCAGTATTGTGATTCTGTAAGATTATTTGTAAATAATTAATTATTAATTTATATGATATGGAAAATATTTATTTTATGTGGATATAGATGGAGAAAATTTTTAATATGATAATTGTTGAAAATTAATATTTTATCTTTTTCGATAAAATAGTTCATTTAAATATTTTATTATATTTTAATAATATAATAATGGTGATATTTTTACAATGAATATGAGATATATGAATAAATAAGGGGAAGAGTATTTTTGTTGCAATAAATATTTAAAACATGTTTTTCATGTTTGTGGACCCCATTTCTTGATTGAAATTTGATTATAACTTTGTAAAATCGTCTGTTGTGGATTTCTGGCCAATTTTTGTTTGGAATTTGGAAAAACTTTCTTACGAAAAGTTGTAGATAATGGAATTTCCTATGGAAAAGACATAAGGTTAGAATTTTCTAACAAAATGGCTATTTATTATGAATTATTGAAGTTTTGAATTTCAAAATAATTAATTTTGAAAGTTTTAATTATTTTTTAAGAAAAATGTTTTTGTTATTGTTGGTGGGCCCCACTAGTATTGAAAACATGATGAATTCAGATTCAAGAGGTGGGCGTGAAGATTTATTAAAATATTAATATTTTATTAAATTTTCTACTTTGGTGTTCTAAGCATTTTCCTATAAATAAGGTGCTTGGGTTAGAATTGAAAATCACACCGTAAACTCAAGTTTTCTCTCTTTCTCACTCTATATTATCGAAATGTATTCTTGTGAGTATTTTGATACTTTGAGTGTTGTTATACTAAAGGTGCAAGTTCATTTCAAAGACTATATCCAAAGATATTAGTCGGTCAAATCTGCCTTTTCGAGGTAAGGGATATTATTTTTTTTAAAATGATATTATTTCTTCTAATATCATTATGCCGAAATGTTGGTAAGATTTTTCTTGTGAAATTCTTGTCTTTTAGTGTCGGGGTTACTATTCACGTTTACGGCACTATTCATGTATACGATACTATTCACGAATACGGAACTATTCACAGAAAAATTAAATTTTTGTTTTTTGTCCAAAATATCTATTATGGATACTAGCCTTGATTATATCCATGTTTTGATCATTCTTGAATTTTACTTCATTATGATTATTTATGAAGTATTTTTGAACTCGGATTGTTTAAAGTACAAATCCTTAATATTTGTTCTTTTGTTTCACTAGATTCGTTTTCTTTAAAATATTTTTCATCATCCTCAGTCCTAAATGATGGTATTACTGAATATCTTTGGCTTGTAGTGCAAAGATGGTTGATTTTCTTATGAATATCTTTGGCCCGTAGTGCAAAGATGTACAATTGTTGAGATGAACATGACCGACTGATGAATATCTTTGGCTGTTAGTGCAAAGATGAATATTTGATTCAAGATGAATATTGATTGATGTTACAAGGATAAAATAATGATGATGGACTTTTAAATTCATAGATTATAGTAGATTTTCATTCTCTACGTAACTCATCTATGAATTATTATTTTTCATTATGAATATTGATCCGAAACTTGTTGTCTATTATATATTATTAGATTTTTCCTTGTTAAAGACTAACGATAATTTGTTCTATATTATCTTAGTCAGGATATTCTTTAATGAGTTAGTTGAGCTCATCCTTTTCCTTTTTGTTCCATTTTTCTTCTCAGGAGGCGAGAATGTAGTGAGTACTAGTCGGGGTATGGAATGAAGGTTCTAGAAAGTTGTTTTAGTAGTCCTCACCATTTTTGTAAAATAATATACCAATAATTATATTGAGGACTTATTTGGGTGTGAATATTGTCTAGATGATAATATTTGTATTTAAACTCAGAGCTTTAATATAAAGTTGTAGTTGTTTCTGTACCATGTTACTGACGACTCAAAATGGGTGATGTATACCTATTTTGGGGGCGTCACAGTTGGTATTAGAGCTTAGGGATATGATCTCTGGCGGAGATCGGGGAATAGAACTAGGAGGGGAGAGACGAGTAAAACCTTCGCTAGTGTGTCTTACCTAAGCTTATTTGTTGGTTGGTCAGTATATAGGGATATTATGTGATATGTTGATTTCTTTAATTAACCCTTGTTTTTTAAGCGATTTTTGAGAATGTCAACTGAGAATGTTAACAGTGGAGTAAATGAGACCGTGGAGACACCTTTACCCACCAACGAGGAGAACGTGCAACAGGCTGACAATGTTCCTCCTGTGAACAACACCACTGAGCAAATGATGGACGACGAAATGTTTAGAAGCTTTTTTGCAGTTCATGAAAAATCAGACGAGGGAGACTCGTGTACAAAATACAGGTGGAAATGATAACAACACACGGTTTGTCTCATCCAAGCAGTTCAAAGAGTTTGGACCAACAGAATTCTGGGGAAACCCCGATCCGATTAAAGCAAAAATATGGGTCAAACATATTACCAACATATTCAATGTCTTAGGATGCATGGAGGAATAGAAGGTTCCATTCACCACCTTTATGTTCCGTAATGAGGCAGATTACTGGTGGAAATTTCTGAAGCGTACCCATCCAGCCGCACTCAGCAAGTCTTGGGAGACATTTTAGAAACTGTTCAATGACAAATACTTTTAAAAAGTATTTGTCATATGAAGGAAAGCGATTGGATGAAGAAAGCGACAAGTATAAGTTGTTTATAAATAACGACGTAGTTATTCTGAATTATCTTGTTAAAATACCCGTAAAATACAATAGCACACGGTATTGCACCAATTATTGATTCTTACGTGAAGGCACTACTCAATAATTGTTTACGATAATTACTTATTCAATATTTTATTTTATTAATTCAATAATTGCTACGTTGATATTTTATATTATTGTTGTTTCAATAATTGTCATTACACGATTATTTGTCATTATCGGATCAATAATTCATATTATTTGAATAATATTATTAGATAACATTATTGGCAATGTCTAGAAAGTTCTATCTAAGGAGAGGTTTGGTCACCTAATTACGCGCCAGTAAGGAGAAATCCTTATTGGAAAGCCCTCTTTTCTCGGAATAAACGGTTGCCGATATTGTGATTCTGTAAGATTATTTGTGAATAATTAATTATTGATTTATATGATAAGGAAAATATTCATTTTATGTGGATATAGATGGAGAAAATTTTTAATATGATAATTGTCGAAATTAATATTTTATCTTTTTCGATAAAATAGTTCATTTAAATATTTTATTATATTTTAATAATATAATAATGGTGATATTTTTACAATGAATATGAGATATATGAATAAATGAGGGGGAAGAGTATTTTTGTTGCAATAAATATTTAAAACATGTTTTTCATGTTTGTGGACCCCATTTCTTGATTGAAATTTGATTATAGCCTGTAAAATCGTCCGTTTGTGGATTTCGGTCAATTTTTGTTTGGAATTTGGAAAAACTTTCTTCTGAAAAGTTGTAGATAATGGAATTTCCTATGGAAAAGACATAAGGTTGGAATTTTTCTAACAAAATGGCTATTTATTATGAATTATTGAAGTTTTGAATTTCTGAAATAATTAATTTTTGAAAGTTTTAATTATTTTTTTTAAGAAAAATGTTTTTGTTATTGTTGGTGGGCCCCACTAGTATTGAAAACATGATGAATTCAGATTCAAGAGGTGGGCGTGAAGATTTATTAAAAATATTAATATTTTATTAAATTTTCTACTTTGGTGTTCTAAGCATTTTCCTATAAATAGGGTGCTTAGGTTAGAATTGAAAATCACACCAGAAACTGAAGTTTTCTCTCTCTTTCTCACTCTATATTATCGAGCGTATTCTTGTGAGTATTTTGATACTTTGAGTGTTGTTATACGGTGCAAGTTCATTTCAAAGACTATATCCAAAGATTCGATCGGAAATCTAATCTTTTTTTTTCGTAAGGGATATTATTTTTTAAAATGATATTATTTCTTCTAATATCATTATGCCGTAAAATGTTGGTAAGATTTTTCTTGTGAAATTCTTGTCTTTTAGTGTCTAAGTTACTATTCACGTTTTACGACACTATTCATGTATCGATACTATTCATTCGAATCTTTTAACTATTCACGGAAAAATTAAATTTTTGTTTTTGTCCAAAATATCTATTATGGATACTAGCCTTGATTATATCCATGTTTTGATCATTCTTGAATTTTACTTCATTATGATTATTTATGAAGTATTTTTGAACTCGGATTGTTTAAAGTACAAATCCTTAATATTTGTTCTTTTGTTTCACTAGATTCGTTTTCTTTAAAATATTTTTCATCATCCTCAGTCCTAAATGATGGTATTACTGAATATCTTTGGCTTGTAGTGCAAAGATGGTTGATTTTCTTATGAATATCTTTGGCCCGTAGTGCAAAGATGTACAATTGTTGAGATGAACATGACCGACTGATGAATATCTTTGGCCTGTAGTGCAAAGATGAATATTTGATTCAAGATGAATATTGATTGATGTTACAGGGATAAAATAATGATGATGGACTTTTAAATTCATAGATTATAGTAGATTTTCATTCTCTACGTAACTCATCTATGAATTATTATTTCCGCTGCGAATATTGATCTGAAACTTGTTGTCTATTGTATTTTGTCAAATTTTTCCCTGTTAAAGACTAACGATAATTTGTTCTATATTATCTTAGTCATAATATTCTTTACTGGGCTAGTTGAGCTCATCCTTTTCCTTTTTGTTCCATTTTTCTTCTCAGGAGGCCAGAATGTAGTGAGTACTAGTCGGGGTATGGAATGAAGGTTCTAGAAAGTTGTTTTAGTAGTCCTCACCATTTTTGTAAAATAATATACCAATAATTATATTGAGGACTTATTTGGGTGTGAATATTGTCTAGATGATAATATTTGTATTTAAACTCAGAGCTTTAATATAAAGTTGTAGTTGTTTACATGCCATATTCTTGATTTACTCAAAATGGGTGATGTATACCTATTTTGGGGGCCAGCGATTATTATCGAGCTTAGGGATATGATCTCCAAGGCGGAGATCGGGAATAGAACTAGGAGGGAGAGACGAGTAAAACCTTATAGTGTGTCTTACCTAAGCTTATTTGTTGGTTGGTCAAGATATAGGGATATTATGTGATATGTTGATTTCTTTAATTAACCCTTGTTTTATGGCGATATTTGAGAATGTCAATCGAGAATGTTAACGGTGGAGTAAATGAGACCGTGGAGACACCTTTACCCACCAACGAGGAGAACGTGCAACAGGCTGACAATGTTCCTCCTGTGAACAACACCACTGAGCAGATGATGAACGACGGAATGTTTAAAAGTTTTTTACAGTTCATGCAAAATTTGACGAAGGAGACTCGTGCACAAAATACAGGTGGAAATGATAACAACGCACGGTTTGTCACAGCCAAGCAGTTCAAAGAGTTGGGACCACCAAAATTCTGGGGAAAGCTGGATCCGATTAAAGCAGAAATGTGGGTCAAACAAATTACCAAGATATTCGATGTCTTGGGATGCACGGAAGAACAGAAGGTTCCATTCGCCACCTTTATGTTCCGTAATGAGGCGATTCTTGGTGGTGGGAATCATGAAGCGTACCCATCCGGTACTTTCAAAGATGTCTTGGGAGACGTTTCAAATACTGTTCAATGACAAGTACTTTCCTGAAAGTCTTTGTCATATGAAGGAAGTGGAGTTTATTAGATTGGAACAAAACAAAATAACAGTGTCCTAGTACGAGGCGAAATTTGCATAGTTATCCAGGTTTGCACCTCATTTGGTGGAGAATGAGGAACGTATGACGCAGATGTTTACGAGAGGTTTGAAACCCGACATACGTCAATATCTCATTTCTGATAAATTTTCTCTCTATTCAGATGTTGTCAACAGGGCTCAATTATTAGAGCGAGATAACGAGTACGTTCAACCGAGGGACCACGACCAGGATCATACCGGAGATAGCAGTCATCAAAACAACGATAACCAGGCTCAGACATGAGTCCAGGCTCAAGCGAGGAAAAACTTGATAATGTTAGTCCATATATATATATATATATATACAAAAGAAAATAAAAGCCACAGACCGAAGTCCAGGCATACACACACAACACGACTCTCAATGTGAAGAATGGTGTGTGCAGAGACGAAGAGAAAGGTTTTAAAGTGTGTAAGAAGGCTTACAGTGGACTGCCAAAGAAGACTTATATAGCTTTAAATAGATGAACACTCTGCTCCCGCCGGTAAAAATATGATTGAATATAAGCTCACAAGTGTTTATAATGAGAAAGCACTCAGTTTAGGGTGTGTACAGAGCAAATTGGACATGGCTTCCTCGCCATTTTCTCTTGAAATATGGCCACCCCAAGCCCTCTACTTATAGAGGGGGGGGGAGCCACAGGTACACCTACGGAAGCCGCAGATGTATTTGCGGGTGCCCAGGGTGCCCTGGGCTCCGTGGGTCCCACCGTCTCGAAGTACGTGCACGCATGAAACATAATGTCCACTCGAACTTGCAGAACTTCAATTCGAGCTTTCGATTGAGGTGTATAAGACCTTTGATGGAGTGCTATTATCGAGAGCTACGCCATGACATGGGATTAGAGGTTGTCAGAAGTCAGGAAGATGGGACCATGCCCTTGGTCTTCAAGCTTCAAATTCTATCTGGTGTGTTGCCTTGCGTAGTAGTCACTCGGGATTGGAACTCTTTTGTTCTTGTGGGGCATTGATTCATAGAATGTATGTTGAGATGTTGTTGAGACGGCATAATGTGGGATCGAGGTGGAAAAATGATGATTTTGCCCCTCACTGAGGTTATCTCCGGTTTGGGCTGATAAAGCAGGCGTTGCCTAGGGTTATTGTAACAACTCGGAGAATCCGGATTGTTCAGAAATTAAGTTTAAAGAATTAGTTATTAATAAAATGAAATTTTATTAATAATATTATGTGTTATGTGTTTATTAATCGTTGTAGAATATAGGATGATTATAAGTCGGGAGGATTCTGCCTACAAGCTAGACTAAACGAGAAATAATTTTCAAGATGAAAAAAAAAATCGGGAACAAAAATATTTCTAGGGAAAAAGACGAAATAGGCAATATTCACCCGACAAAACCCTAAGGGTTAGGGTTTGAATAACCTAAGTCATTCCTAGAGTTTAGTATGTCGAAATGACATTCTGTCGAAAGATTTGACGATAATATATCATGACAAGTTAAGTAAGCGGATAAAAGTTTTTCTCGAAAAACGTACAAAAATCAGACGAAATAAAAATGACGAAAAATATTGCTATGTACTTTTCACTCATTTAACTACGTTAGGGGAAAACGTGAAGGAAAACGCTTAATGCCAAAAAATGTTTTTTAGTTTTTCGGAAATCCAAAGAATACATAAAAGTTAATCGGTAAAGGAAAGACTAAATATCCAAAAATATTTGGATTCTGAGAATCGCAGTTTTTAATCTGTCGGATGAAATCCGAAAGACAGAACCACAAAACTTAGAGGCTAAGTTTCGTGAATAGTAAGGAGGTTAACTAAGGAGGTGGAAGTAGTAAACTTAAGGGTTAAGTAAACTTAAGGATTAAGTAAACTTAAGAGCTAAGTAAACTTAATGACTAAGTTAACTTAGTGCTTAAGTAATGAATAGTAAAGAGGTTTGGGGGGGCAAAATCCCTAGCATTGGATTTTCTATAAATAGGAAGCTAACTTTCATTTAAATGGGATTTTTGAAAATCCTATAACATGAGAGAGAGAGAGAGAGAAAGAGAGAGAGAGAGAGAAAGAGAGAGAGAAAGAGAGAGAAAGCTTGAGAGCTTGGATAAGATGGAAAAGGAAGAGAGTGAGCATGAATGATCGAATCGATGGTGATCATGAAATAGAAAAGCTTGCGAATCGCCGATTTTGTTTAGCGGAAGAAAAATAAAGAGGAAAGGTATTAAAACCTAACTCCTAAGTTAATTTTTCTTAAGTTTTTATGTTTCAAAACATAGCTTAATGAGAATAAGGAGTAAAAGAAGTTAGGAATTATTTCATACGGTTGAAAACGTAAGAAAATGAAGAAATAAGAATTAGATGTTTATTTTATAAATTTCTTAAGGAAGTATAAGATTCGTAATGAATTAGAACGATCCGAGTGGATTATATGAATAATTAGGTAAATTAAGTAAGGAATAATGTTCTATAACATCGAATTCTAATAAAAAGTGAAATCGTAATAAAAAATATCGATTAAAATGAAGAACGAACGAAGAACATGGGAAGAACACGAAGAACGTTGTCGATGGACAAATTTAAAACAATCGTAGGATAATTGCTGTTGATGGACAAGTTTAAAACCATCGCGTAGAAATTAGATGCTTATTTCTTGGTTAGGAACGATAGAAACGTTCATGAAAAACGGATTAAAACTGAGCTATAACGAAGTTATGGCAAAAATTTCATAAAAGACGAATGAGAATTAGAAAGTTAGTAAATGAACCTGAACATGTAGGGTTTCATAAGAATTTAAGAGAATATAGGAAACTTGAGTCGCGAACTCAAGAACAAATGAATTCGGAGTTCGGATGACCAAATTACGGATGAACGAACAAAGAGCATTAAAAACGTAAAACAAACGAAGGGTAAAAAGTAAGCCAATCGAATGGAAAGTTAACAAATTCATAATAAAGTTTTGTCCAAAGGGATTTGAAGTACGTAAGATAAGGAAGAGAATGGCTTTGGAACGACCTCGTTCTGAGTTATAACGAATAAGTTATGGAAGCATGAAGTAAGCGTCTCAAATTGGATTTAAGACTTAGAAAATTTTTCAGGGATGAAGGCTTGGCGCCGCAACGCGAGCCATGCCTTGGGAGGCGGCACCGCAGCGCCAAACTCGGCATTTAGACACTGTAGAGTGGTTCTATAGTGCGAGTGATAAAGAGGAACCCGACGCCGGTGCAAGGAAAAATCCAATGATGAGCTTTTATGTGCTCAATTACTGAGGGATGTGCAAGAAATAAATATGAACATGTAGTTCACCTAAAATAACAGTTAAACAAGTGAATTAAACCTTTAGTACATGTTGAACGAAATGGTCAAAAGAGATTAAAAGATCTTGAAGAGAATAAACATAAACGTAAACGTAACGTAGTTGCAAGCAGTCTTAGCATACAACGAACAATATGGCTTCGACATTAAGAAAGAGCAATGAACATGGGGTTCAAGTAATTGATAACGAAAGTATTAAGTAAGATAACAATGGATAGAAGAAAGCCGTAACAAATGATAATAAGATTAATGAAAATCGATCGTGATTCGGATAGAAAAAAAATGATAGAATGAATTGTAAGTATGGAACATTTTAACCAATGTGAAAGTTGAGTGTATGCAAATATTAAGCGGATAGAACCTACACCCCGTGTATGGATTGACCGTAAGATAATGAAGATCAATGATTAAACCATGAATGGTAAAGAGCTAAATTAAAGACAATGACATTAATGTAACAAAGCCGAGTTAATGAGTAACTTGAATGATCGCTCTGAGTATACAAAAGATTGTTTGACTTGGACGATAGAGAATGTATCCTGAGGTATGACATTTAGTTATCAGAAAGCCAAAAGGAATAAGAAGTTGACTTAACATATATTATAGTTTAATGATTCAGATAAGTTAAGATAAGTTTATGTTGTGGTACAATTGTAACCTTTGATGGTTGACATATGGGAGCTGAGCTAAACAATTTCTTCAAAGAGCGAAGGTATATACAAAACTTGCAACCGATCTAACTCACTGTGATGGCAGTGTAGATGAGATGAGAACTTGTTTATTGGTTGTTTGTGGGAAACCACTCAGAGTACCATATGGACTACTAGCAGAGAAACGATGTGTGCTAAGTCCTAGAGAAGTTATAAGACAAAGATAAGAATGTAAAACATCAAAGATGATGAACGTATAAGTAAGACATCTACGTATGTCATGAAGCCACAGAACGATAATGAAAGTGGTCGCGTAAACTTAGGTTGCAAGAATGCGAACCCTAAGAAGTAAAGTTAAGAAAACTAATGCATAAGTCAAATATACATGACTAATTGGGGTATATGTTGTTTTTCTTATGTGCTACATAGGAACTGGAATGATCAATTCAGCGTAAGCTGTAGCTGTGCGTAAGGCAAGTTTCCTAACTTCATTCATATTTCAAATGAATGCTAGTTTCTTAAACTTCTGAGATGTTGAATTTGAGAAGTTCTGTCTATGTACAAATTTGCAATATTAGTGCAAGGTGGTAAAACATATGAGGCCTTGTGCCACCATGTGAACAATTCGGTGTTTCTATGAGATGAACTGTTTTATTATTTAACTGTTCAATAAGAGAATGCTTATTTTATACATGATCCAATATTGTTAAGTTTGTGCTAATGATTCTAGCCAGACAGAATGTGTATGAAAAAGGTAGAAGAATGATGGTATTTTTAAAATGACTATAACTAATGTTTTAAAAAGATAGGAATCGAGATTATTCCTATTATTCAAGCTGCTTCATAACCTTTGTTCGGTTATTGAAGTTCTGAAGGAATGTATAAACTCTTGAAGTTGTTAGTTCAACTGCTATGACCTGCTAAGCAATTGAATGTTCACACTTGCTTTAAATGAAAAACATTTTCAGTGAAAGATGTTAGAAGAACTTAAGGATCTCGTAAAGATCAAGCCGACGGTATCCAGATGAAGTGCTATTCAGAATGTGGATGAGAGTGAAGATCGAGCAAAGACTTGTAATATAAAATAAGTTAAATGAACTTTAGATTAGTTTAATGAACTATTATGTATCCTTAGTGGCGGATGAAAGTCACTCATGTAAGATGTAAAGAATAATGTAATTACCTTTATTTGTAATGAAAGGAGTTATAAGGTTTTAGAACCTGGGAAATTAGAATGTATATTGTTATATTTCAGCATATAATGATGTATGTTTTGATGAATGATGTACTCGTGACATACGGAATCTGGGTGTGAAGATAGACCAAATTTCGGGACGTTACAATTATCTCTTAAATTGGGCTGCTGCAAGTACTGGACGTCCTCAATGTTTTTTCTAAGGTGTGTCGGACCTCTAGGGGTTATCTCCAGGTTTGGAGCTGAGTGCCTCGGTGTGAGTCCCGAGGTTGAAGCTTACTGCATAGGTTAAAACGACAATTTTTGGGGTTATCTCCAGAACTGCAATTGCAGTCCTTGGGGTTATCTCCAAGGTTGACATTGTCTTTCTCGGTGTTGTCTCCGAAATGAAACGCCTTCTTCGGTGTGATTTTCAGAATTGGAACTGCATACCTCAGGGTTATATTCGAAGTTGGAATTGAAACTTCTGGTGTTATTTTCGAGAATAAGTCGAAATGTCCCCTCCGTGGTTATCTCTCGAAAGACGATTCTCGCTTCTCCCCGCAATGTTAATAATGTGTATGCGTAAAATAGTGTCTATAGATACCCCTCTTTATCATATTCATTCAATGCAATGGCATGGATAGGATAAAGAATACTAGACACTTGAAATGCAACTAGATGATCATGATGCCATGTACAACAACATGATGTGAATGTATGTGGTTTGTTGGATTGTTTTCCAATATAGTGGGATGATTGTCGGCTCCCTTCGACTTCTACCGATGTTGATAGTTATTACTGACAACCATGATGAACTATCTTGGACGTGCAATCCAATGCTCTCAGGAGCTTCCAAGATGTTGACATTGGGGTTATCACTAAAGTCCTTAATCTTTGATACAAACTTCACATTGAAGATGCATCTCTCATGTACAAGAGATTCTGTGCGGATAAAGCTTTGTCTGTTAAGGATATCTATAACATATTCCATTATTTGTCCTCCCCGATGAGAAGGTTCTTCACTAGTTTGTACCGCCAGGTCTTTCCGCTGCTCTGTTCGCATTACATGTGAATCAATAGATGATTTTATGAAAAAGTCATTGGGGACAATGCTTTAGGGCTACTACCCTGAATTGATGGCATCAGACCTTTGTGAGGTATAATAACCTAATATATTCAATAAGAAATTTTGCGATTTAATTTATATATATATATATATATATATATATATATATAAAAAGGTGAGAATATGTGCAAGGTAAAGTATATGTATCTATGTAATAAATAAATTTATTTATTAGATGTAAATAATTTCTTTTTAGACTTATTGATCATTATAGATTATATTCTAATAATAAATTTTGTAATATTTATTATTTATTTTCCATGAAAATATAATTATGGTATATATGATATGATTATTAGGATTCTTATGATATGTATTTTATTATATTGTTTAGTTTAATTATTTGAACTTAATTAATGATGGTATGTATGGAGGTCATGTCAGATATAAATTCAAAACCCTAAGCCTGAATTTTGAATAAAGGATGAGAATAATAATATAATATTATTTATATTTCAGTAATATAAATATGTCTTATATGTGTGTAATGTTAATGTGTGAAACATTTATAGTAAAACAGTACAAAATCTTAGCATTACTGATAAACTATAGTACAGAGTAAAATATGACTGTAATGTTTGTTAAGTTTTGTGTTATGTAGTTAATGATCTTTATTATGTTTTATGTTAATTAGGTAAACCCTAATTAATATTTAGAATCCCTAATTATTAGTTTAGAACCCTAATTGATAAGTTATAAACCCTAATTATTAATTTAGCAAGCTAATGTTAATTAGTATTTTATAAAGCGTAATTTATAAGTCCTAAGTGATTAGGAAACCTAGTGTAATTAAGAAACCCTAATCAACATTTTTAGAAACTAAGATTTTCATATTTGCCCTTAATACACAATTCTAGATTTAGAGCTTATAAAACCCAAGGGTTAAACCCTAAGGGTCAAACCCTAAGGGTTAAAACATAATGGGTGTGAAAAGTTACCAAGTGGCCATGCACTTTATGAGTCAAAAGACCAAACTACCCTTCTTTATATTTTAATGAGGTGGAGTGTAGATCTAACCCTACTTGTGGTTAGTAACCAACCCTAGGATAGCCATGTGGTCTAGAAAGCTACTTTAAGCAATCAACAACTGATCAAATGATCAGCCATTGCATATTATCATTTTATATATAGATTAAAGAGAGGGAAAGTCACCAAACCAAGCTCATTTGCATCCTTAATCTCAACCAAACTTTTCTCTCTCCTTAGCCACGAAAATATTGAGTGAATCAGTCACTAGTGTGATCATTAGCTAGCCAGGATCAAGATCATGGATCAGAAATCAAGTGTGGAAGCATAATAGAGGTATAAACCCTAATTCTAGAAATCCTTAGATCTGATGTTTGATGTTGTGATTTTATGTTTAAATGTGTAATATGTAGTATATATTGGTGATCTGGGTTGTAATATCATAGATCCATAACACTTAGATGCTCGAAAGTAAAGATTTCAAAAATGAAAATCGAAAAATGTGGTCCGACAATAGATGTCGCACCCCATGATCTTTACCGCTTATATTTTTGGTTGTTTAAATGGTTTTACTTGTAGTATGTTGTAAGGTCTTTGTTGTGGAACTTGAATCAAGCCAAGATCATGTATAGATTAAAAGTTATTAGCATACAAATTGCGTTGACCGAGCACGAGATCTGGTTTCTGGGTAACCCAGAAACCCAGAAATCTCTGACAACAACTTTGCAGGTGCTTGATCTTGCAACTGTTAAGTGTTTGGGCCATGTTGTTGTTATATACATGTAGCCTGCCATGTTAACTACACACTAAAGCTTTTATATCACCCATATCCGTAATAGAATCATATATAATCATGGTCAAAGTAGGTTGACCCAACTACCTTATGAGGATTTTCTGGAAAACCTAGATCTTCATAAACGAAATTTCTGACAACAGCTGACCGACCTTGATCTCTCAACTGTGATGTTGTTAGACTGATTTAGTGTGTTAGATAAGTTCCTTGACATCACTACTACATGTTAGAACTCTTAGATCACACAAACTAGACCTATACTGCAATCTATAAGGATGCAAAGTAAGGACCCTCACACTACTCGAGTTTCTGGAAAACCCAGAAACTCAAGAATAGCGTTGTCAAAATATTAGGAGGCTTTGAACTCCCTGATGTTTTGTTGTATGGATCTGAACTTAGGTATTTATTGTAGTATTACATTAATACTACATGTTTATAACATCAAGCAGCCCAGAAAACCTTAGGATCACAGATCAAAATTTGGTCAAAGTAGGCACCTGGTAAACTGATATGCTTTCTGGGTTTCTTCAAGAACAGGCTTAAGAACATGTATAGTGACAGTTTCGTCGCTATAGGGACCTTTAGTTAGAGTTTATTTATGAAATTATTATTTTTATTTAATAATTAGTATTAAATTATTAAAATATAAAATAAATTCCTAAAAATTATTTTAAGGTCTAAAAATAGGTTTTTAATTATTTTGAATATATTTCATTAATATTTATTATTTTTGGAATATTAATGGTATTTAATTTATTTAATTATAATATTAAATAAATTACTTAAAATGATTTTAATACTAGAAAAATCATTTAAAATTATATTATGTTATATGAAAATATTTTTAAGTTATTTTTAATATTTTGTGATGAATTTCATTAATATAATAATATTAATGATATTTAAGTTATTTAATAAATATATTAAATAAATTATGAAAATAGAATTAATGATTTAAAAATTATATAAATATGATTTAAAGGTTATAAAAATATCTTAAGTTATAAAATATAACTTTTGATATTTTGTCATGAAAAATATTAATTATTTAATATTAATGATATTAAATCTATTTAATAATTATATTAAATAAATAGTTTAAAAATGGTTTTATTGATTTAAAATCATTTAAAAGGATATAAATGAACTAAAAATATTTTTAGTTATACTTAATGACTTTTAATATTTTGAGGAATAGTACATTAATATTTTAATATTAATGGTAGTTATTTAAAAATGATTTTAAATGTTTTAAAAATCATTTAAGGGTAATATAAGTGTTTTAAAAATATTTTGAGTTATTATTGCGTGCCGATGTGTTTAGTTTATGTGCTGACTGCAATAAGCAGTATTATGTGTTATGATATGTGATTCTAATCGATAGAATAATCTTATTAATGATAGGTTTTGGTATAAAAAATATAACTAAGTTGTGTATTTTAAGCAGAAGACCAGGCAAGTTTCCTATACTTACTCCAATTATTATTGAGCAAGTATTCTACCTTTACATTTCCTTTATGCAATGGATATGAGTAAGAAAGTTTCAGAATAATATTATTATTATTCTAGATTATTAACCTTATTGTGATATATTCTATATCCGATCATTTTTTATCAACATGTTAGTATATGGTAATTCAGATATATATTCTGTTCGTTAATTTCTAAACATGGTTATACAAGTGTCCCCACTTGGATAGTCATTGTATTTAATCATATGTTGATATATATATATATATATATATATATATATATATATATATATACCCAATGATACCAGTATGTATGCATGAAGCAAGAGTCGTCTAAGCTATTTGTTCAGCTAGACACAGATTTAGAAATATCGTTGAATATGATAAAACCTTTTTGTATCCAATCAAATTATTTTAATTTGGATTCCAGACTAAGTATGAACATCCCGAATATGGGAAGATTTTTATGCACCCAAGGCGGTCAAAGTGAACGATAATATCGTTCTTGCATGTAGTCTTGATCAATACAGGGCACATTGGGTAGATTACCCTCGTGTCCGTAAGTTATGATGGTTTACAGATGAAGTTCTGTCAAACCTTTTCGAAAATTGAGAATAATGTTCAAAGTATGTCACCTTAACCCTATTTATAGTCAGTACGTAGTTTCAAAAATTTGATAGAGAGTCGTTATGTTATTATTATCGGTCCAGATTACTTCACAACTTTTGATTTGTTGTAGAAGGGTAGTACAAAGAAAACCTTTAATCCTATCAGCTAATATTTATAATTGTTATTACTTGTTGGGTACTCAAATGTTCATCCTTGCTTAATTTAAATCTTTTCAGTTAATTATGATCGGCCAGAGGGCTCTGCCAAGAACAAAAGGAAAGGAAAGCTACCCGAATAAGTTTGAGTTATCTTATGTAGTAGTTAGACTTAAATAAGATGATTATATTTATCATCTATTATGTAATGAAATGTTTTACGGTCGCGTACCTGGGATTAGACTCTGATATGTACATTAAATTTGATATTTATGATAATATTATTATTTTCGCTCATAGAAATGGTATCGTAATGCACTGAATTCGGGTTTCAAGTGTCTGAATTTTGGGGCGTTACAATTTGGTATCAGAGCTTTATGGTTAGAAACCTTAGGTGGGGGTAGACCTTAGGCTATAACCTTAGAGCAGATGAAAACGTTGAAAGTACAAATAACTCACATAGAGTTTAAAAGGAGATGAATTGAATAAATTCATCGTCAAACAAAAATAAAAGATAACTTAAATAAAATTATTATTTGCTGTGTGTATATATTATATGCTAATCAGGATAATTTATGCGTGTAGATGTCAGATAGAAAAGGATTAGGATACCCTCAGATCGTAAAGAATGAATTAACCTCTATAACCAAGACAATATCAAAGCTGATAGCTGAAATAGATGTTTACATTAAAAGCAACCCTGATGAGGTGATTATATTGGAAAAATGTAGTACCGGACCCAGAAACGATGGTATAACTGATAGGTAGAGTATAGTTAAAGAATATAAGGACAAACTCGAGTTCTTAAACTCATATATCCGTGGTGAGTTCTTAAACTCATAATGTGTGGTAAAGTTTAAAGAAATAGGTATAGTTAAATGTGAATGGATTATTGAGGATAATGGGAATATATAGAATACTAAGCAATTGATCCTTAGTGAAGGCGTAAGAAATAAGTAGTATTAGTTTTACTTGAATATGTATGATTATATGATGCGTATATGATAGGTATGTGGGTATACTGTAATATTCTTAACTTTTGTATAAGTTATGGCAGTGAATCCCAACTTTCGAGTCACAAGGGGATAACGGATGTTTAAAGCAGTATGTGTTATGGTATGTCAAGCGCTATGAATATGAATCTATGTTGGATTAATGAAATAAGTTGGTATAAAGATAGTAATTATTTATCTGAACACTGATTAATATAGTAACCAAGTTTTCAAAATATAATATTTTGAATATATGATTATTTGAGTAGAAAATTTAGCGTTATAGAAGATAAGTCGATAAAAGATCAATTATGATCAGATAATGCCTCCAAGACGTAAACGAAACCAAAGGGTAGAAGAACACGTCAACAAAGCTGGAGGACAACTGCACTGATCATGCGCAATTTTGCGAATGTGGTCGCCAAGATATGCGAATGGAATGCCAACCATGGAAATCATTTTAAAATCGATTTGTGAACCTTAAAGATTTTAAGGTCATAGGACCGTCAGGATTTAGAGGGTTAACTGACCCTGTAGAAGTAGTTGTGATAGCTAGGGTAACAGAGGGGCACAAGACAGCTTTTGCCACCTATACGATGAAAGGAGGGGCGAATTTTTTGTGGGAAGCAAATCAAGCTAGAGCCGAAGAAGGGAGTAGTGGTAGTAGGACTGGAAAAAGTAAAGGAGATAATTCCGGGAATACCGAAATTAGGCCAAGAGGGGGAAATAATAAGGTTGTGCAGTGTGGAAGTTGCGAAAAGAATCATTCGGGAGAGTGTCTTAAAGGTAAGTTAGTGTGTTATAAGTGTGAGCAGAAGGGACATATCTTTCCCAACTACCCCAATCCTAGGATGAATAGAGGGTGTTTTAGTTGTGGATCAACGAAGCATAAGATGAAAGACTATCCGAAAAGGAGAAGGGACGCAGGAAGAGTGATTACGGAGAAAAGTAGCGGGACGCTGGCGACAACGGGACCAACTTCAACAAACAACCCAACAGAATCAACCGCAAGAGTCTTCGGCATGACCGTTCAAGATACCGTGGTAGATAGGGATGCGACTCCAGGTATTAATCGAGTTAATTGTATTTTCTTATATATGATTTTTGTATATATATAGTAAGTTATTTTATAAATAAATTTTGAAGGAGGAATTTAAGTTCTATTATAAATCAAATTTCTGTTTAAGCAGATAGACAAACTTTATGCTGAATAGTTAAAGATCGGTTCAATCAATTATGATCGAGATCTCCTTGCAATGACTGTGTAGGCTATTTTCCTTAGTGTCTATAGGTTTTAAAGCGGTGATTCCTGATTTTAATCCTTATAAGGAGGTGAATGTAATAACCCAATATTTTCAATAAGAAATTTTATGATTTAATTTATATATATATATATATATATATATATATATATATATATATATATATATATATATATATATATATAAAGGTTAGAATATGTGCAAGGTAAAGTATATGTATCTATAAATAAATTAATTTATTTATTAGATGTAAATAATTTCTTTTTAGACTTATTGATCATTATAGATTATATTCTTATAATAAATTATTACGATTCTTATGATATGTATTTTATTATATTGGTTAGGTTAATTATTTTAACTTAATTAATGATGGTATGTATAGAGGTTATGTCAGATATAAATTCAAAACCCTAAGCCTAGATTTTGAATAAAGGATGAGAATAATAATATAATATTATTTATATTTCAGTAATATAAATATGTCTTATATGTGTGTAATGTTAATGTGTGGAACAGTTATAGTAAAACAGTACAAAATCCTAGCATTACTGATAAACTATAGTACAGAGTCAAATATGACTGTAATGTTTGTTAAGTTGTGTGTTATGTAGTTAATGATTTTATTATGTTTTATGTTAATTAGGTAAACCCTAATTATTAGTTTAGAACCCTAATTGCTAAGTTATAAACCCTAATTATTAATTTAGCAAGCTAATGGTAATTAGTATTTTATAAAACCTATTTTATAAGTCCTAAGTGATTGGGAAACCTAGTGTAATTAAGGAACCCTAATCAACATTTTTAGAAACTAAGATTTCCATATTTGCCCTTAATACACACTTCTAGGTTTAGAGCTTATGAATCCCTAGGGTCAAACCCTAAGGGTTAAAACCTAATAGGTGTGAGAAGTTACCAAGTTGTCATGCACTTTATGAGTCAAAAGACCAAACTACCCTTCTTTATATTTTAATGAGGTGGAGTGTAGATCTAACCCTACTTGTGGTTGGTAACCAACCCTAGGATAGCCATGTGGTCTGGAAAGCTACTTTAATTAATCAACAACTGATCACATGATCAGCCATTGCATATTATCATTTTATATATAGATCAAAGAGAGGGAAAGTCACCAAACCAAGCTCATTTGCATCCTTACTCTCAACCAAACTTTTCTCTCTCCTTAGCCACGAAAATATTGAGTGAATCAGTCACTAGTGTGATCATTAGCAAGCCAGGATCAAGATCATGGATCAGAAATCAAGTGTGGAAGCATAATAGAGGTATAAACCCTAATTCTAGAAATCTTTAGATCTGATGTTTGATGTTGTGATTTTATGTTTAAATGTGTAGTATGTAGTATATATTAGTGATCTGGGTTGTAATATCACAGATCCATAACACTTAGATGCTCGAAATTAAAGATTTCAAAAATCTGGAAAACTGGAAAAATGTGGTCTGACAACCTAATGTCAGACCCCATAGATCTTTAGTTGTTTATATTTTTGGTTGTTTAAATGGTTGTACTTGTAGTATGTTGTAAGGTCTTTAATCTTGAACTTGAATCAAGCCAAGATCATGTATAGATTAAAAGTTATTAGCAGTCAAACTGCGTTAACCGAGCACAAGATCTGGTTTCTAGGTAACCCAGAAACCCAGAAATATCTGACAATAATTTTGCAGGCGCTTGATCTTGCAACTGTTAAGTGTTTGGGCCATGTTGTTGTTATATACTTGTAGCCTACCATGTTAACTACACACTAAAGCTTTTAGATCACTCATATCCATAAAAGAATCATATATAATCATGGTCAAAGTAGGCTGACCCAACTGCCTTATGAAGATTTTCTAGAAAACTCAGATCTTCATAAACGAAATTTTTGACAACAGTTGACCGGCCTTGATCTCTCAACTTTGATGTTGTTAGACTGATTTAATGTGTTAGATATGTTCCTTGACATCACTACTACATGTTAGAACTCTTAGATCACACAAACTAGACCTATACTGCAATCTATAAGGATGCAATGTAAGGATCCTCACACTGCTCGAGTTTCTGGAAAACCGAGAAACTCAAGAACAACGTTTTCAGAATATTAGGAGGCTTTGATCTCTCTGATGTTTTGTTGTATGGATCTGAACTTAGGTATTTATTGTAGTATTACATTAATACTACATGTTTATAAACATCAAGCAGCGCAAAAAACCTTAGGATCACAGATTAAAATTTGGTCAAAGTAGGCACCCGGTAAACTGATATGCTTTCTGGGTTTCTTCAAGAACATGCTTAAGAACACCTATAGCGACAGTTTCGTCGCTATAGGGACCTTTAGTGACAGTTTATTTATGAAATTATTGTTTTTATTTAATAATTAGTATTAAATAGTTTTAAATTATTAAAAATACAAAATAAATTCTTAAAAATTATTTTAAGGTCTAAAAATAGGTTTTTAATTATTTTGAATATAATTCATTAATATTTATTATTTTTTGGAATATTAATGGTATTTAATTTATTTAATTATAATATTAAATAAATTACTTAAAAATGATTTTAATACTAGAAAAAATCATTTAAAATTATATTATGTTATATGAAAATATTTTAAGTTATTTTTAATATTTTGTGATGAATTTCATAAATTAAATAATATTAATGATATTTAAGTAATTTAATAAATGTATTAAATAAATTATGGAAAATAGAATTAATGATTTAAAAATTATATAAATATGATTTTAAAGGTTATAGAAATATTTTAAGTTATAAAATATAACTTTTGATATTTTGTCATGAAAAATATTAATTATTTAATATTAATGATATTAAATTTATTTAATAATTATATTAAATAAATAGTTTAAAATAGTTTTATTGATTTAAAAATCATTTAAAAGGATATAAATGAAATAAAAATATTTTTAGTTATACTTAATGACTTTTAATATTTTGAGGAATAGAACATTAATATTTTAATATTAATGGTAGTTATTTAAAATGATTTTAAATGTTTTAAAGATCATTTAACTTGAATATATAAATGTTTTAAAAATATTTTTAGATATTCTAAATAACTTTAATATTTTAGCAATGGTTTCATTAATAGTTTAATATTATTTAAATATTACCGATAATAGAATTATTTGATATTTAAATCATTTTATAATGATTCCTAGTGTTTGAAAATTCATGATAAATTATAATAATTATTTGAAAATTATTATGAGGCTATGAAAAATAATATAGTGATACTTGGAAGTTGTCCGAATAATATTAAGGGTATTGAATAGAGTTTTAAACTCGGTAAAGTACTGATATCGCCTTTTCGAGACAATCGACATGTCTTTGAAAGTGATACGGACTTAGATAGTTTAACTGTATATATGTGTTTATTTGTGATTTAATGACTGTGAAACATGTGTTCTGAAGTGATTAGGTTATGTGCTTACTGCAATAAGCAGTATTATGTGTTATGATATGTGATTTTAATCGATAGAATAATCTTATTAATGATAGGTTTTGGTATAAAAGATATAACTAAGTTGTATATTGTAAGCAGCTGACCAGACAAGTTTCCTATACTTACTCCAATTATTATTGATCAAGTATCCTACCTTTGCATTTCCTTTATGCAACGGATATGAGTAAGAAAGTTTCAGAATTATATTATTATTGTGCTAGATTATTAACCCTATTGTGATATATTCTATATCCCTTCATTTTTTATCAACATGTTAGTATATGGTAATTCAGATATATACTTTGTTCGTTAATTTCTAAACATGGTTATACAAGTGTCTTCACTTGGATAGTCATTGTATTTAATCATATGTTGATATATATATATATATACCTATTAATATCAGTATGTATGCATGAAGCAAGAGTTGTCTAAGCTATTTGTTCAGCTAGACACAGATTTAGAAATATCATTGAATATGATAAAACCTTTTTGTATCCAATCAAATTATTTTGATTTGGATTCCAGACTAAGTATGAACATCCCGAATATGGGAAGATTTTTATGCGCCCAAGGCAGTCAGAGTGAACGATAATATCGTTCTTGCATGTAGTATTGATCAATACAGGGCACATTGGGCAGATCACCCTCTTGTCTATAAGTTATGATGGTTTACATATGAAGTTTTGTTAAACCTTTTCGAAAATTGAGAATAATGTTCATTGTATGTCACCTTAACCCTATTTACAGTCAGTACTTAGTTTCAAAAATTTGATAGAGAGTTGTTATATTATTATTATCGGTTCAGATTACTTCACAACTTTTGATTTGTTGTAGAAGAGTTGTACAAAGAAAATATTTAATCCTTTCAGCTAATATTTATAATTGTTATTACTTGTTGGGCACCCAAATGCTCATCCTTGCTTAATTTAAATGTTTTCAGTTAATTATGATCGGCCAGAGGACTCTGCCGAGAACAAAAGGAAAGGAAAGCTACCCGAATAAGTTTGATTTATCTTATGTAGTAGTTAGACTTAAATAAGATGATTATATTTTTTTATCTAATATGTAATGAAATGTTTTACGGTCGCGTACCTGGGATTAGACTCTGATATGTACATTAAATTTGATATTTATGATAATATTATTATTTTCGCTCATAGAAATGGTATCGTAATGCACTGAATTCGCGTTTCAAGTATCTGAATTTGGGGGCGTTACATGAGGTATTGTCGAATGTAGTTTGCAACGACTGAGAACATTGGTATAGTGTACCCTATGTTTGGGCAAATTTCAGGCTATTCTGCTCAATCGCGTAGCATTTTTATGCCTGATTTGGCCTTTTCAGCTTGTGAGAACTCCTTTACAACTTGAACTCGACTGAGCCAGAGGGGTGGACCCCACCCAAGTGAGCTGTAGGTACACCTGCGGACAGCGGTAGGTAGATTTAAGCTGCCCATTGCTTTTATAATTCATTTTCATGCTACGTCGCTAAGGAAATCCAAGAACTCTTCTACAGATTTGCTGAGTTCAGGCGTCTTTCTCCAAATTTTTTCACCGTACAAGTGTTCTACACTGCCCTGGTAACGTATCTATGTCTTCTTTTCCATTTTTTATCTGTTTGAAAATGACTTATGATATAAAATGCGTCTAAACACATAATAGTGAATATGCATGCCCATATGATGTGATAAAATATTCAACATAACAAATGTTAGTATTAAACAATGTTGAACATAATGATGTAAAAAAATTTGACTTTTGAAACAGTCAAATTGGCACCTTTTTTTGCCATTTCTTATCATATTTGAGGACAAATGAGCTCAGGTGAAAAATCAAAATAATCCTAGTAATTAGGCTACCCTTACAGATTTTTTACTATGATGTATTAATGCATATAAGATGTTTATGACCGTTGGCAGGTGTGCTACTGAATGGCCACCTAGTCATGCGTGTGTGCATGTGGATAGTCCTATTTATAAATGGGACTATGGAAATTTTTTTCCAAAATGTAGGCATTGGGTAATCAAGCATTTTTAACTCTATTGTAGATATATGTTAAAATAATGCATGCATGTATGTAGTCATAAAACTGTATTTTGAAAAGCTCCAGGTTAGAATTTACCACAACCTTTTTGAGGTGATTTGGAGACTTGTTATCTAGATATATGGATCTGCATCAGCCGAGTAGTGCCCGCAGGACCACTTCAGGTGTGCGGAGGAGGGCTTCTAAAGTGCCTCGACCCCGTTCTATTAGACAACCTCGTCGTTTGGCGGAGGCGGTGATACGACCTATCTGAGTTGATGTTCCAGACATTGAGGACGAGGATGAGGACATTCCGGTTGTGGACCTTGCTCCTACTGCACATATTCCCCGTAGGGATTTCTCAGGTATCCAGGTGATTATCCCAGAGTTGCTGAGTGATTTGAGTAGACATCTCTCGATTTACTTGAACGCAAATGAGGTAAAAGCTAGATTTTGATCTTCCCCTTTTTTCTAATTGATAAGGAGTAAAGGATTCTGATGTTGATTTGCTTTGTGATGTAAGTTCCCGAATTTACACAGCCTAGAAGGAACTGGTTCAGCATTCACTCCACACAGGCTCTGCATCCTGATTATAGAGTGATTGTGCATGGTTGGGGCTTTGGAGCTTTCTTTTCAATCCTTCTCCGTCGTTGTCCCTGGGCTTACCTCTGGTCCTTGTCTACGCGCTTGTTTCACCAGACCTAGTCTCTCCATTTGTTGGACTGTGAGGTGATGATGACGCCGATGGATTGACGATTTATCACAGGTATGGAGTTTGGAGGCGAGACAGTGCCATGTATGGCGGATATTACCCCGACTGTCGTTCGATCCTTGCAAGGAGTTCCGGCTGAGGCGCTCAAGGGTAGGACTATTCGTACAGGTCCATTGAGCGTATATGCTATAAGTAGACTATTGAGTGAGCCCATACCCGATGATTTGAGAGTCACGGATCGCATTCTTCGGCGATTGTTTCTGATGATCATTAGGGGCTGCTTCATAGCTGATAACTCTTCTACGGTGTCATTCACTTTGGTGAGCGCCACACGAAATGTGGACTGTATCGAAGAGTATGACTGGGGTCCTACACGTTCACCTATTTCCTTAGGGGTATGCACATGCGTTCGCAAGGCTTGACTGTGGCTTAGCTAGGATTTTACCCATTTCTGCTGGTGAGTATTTCTCTTGTAATTTCCCATGTACAGGTTAAGAGCGTTGACTGATAGCAGATGTTTTCCTTTGTGTTAGTAGTTCTGGGCCTATGAGAGACTCTCATATTTGCGTCCTGTGAGTGTGTTAGGCTTTGAGACATCCACGAGGACGATAATGGAATCATTCCATACTGGCGAAGGTCTCTGTAGCTGAGGGTTTCACTCATTTTTGCCTATAGCTGGAGTTATTGATAGCTGATGCCATTACCTGGATTCCCTATTCTTGGGAGCACTTGGCCATTGGCTTTGAGTATGGATACTCGACTGATGTCGAGTATGTGATTTCCACCCGTAGGATTCCTATCTTTACCGATAGAGGATGGGAGCTCTATTTATGAGAGCGTGTTATTAGGAGCACCACATGAAATATTCGTATACCGATCTTGCCTCCTGCTAGGCATTATTAGCCTATTTCATAGTCAACTGTCATTGATATCCCCTTAATGGGTGTTGACAGTTTTACACTATTAGAGGCTCCACATACCCAGGCTACGTTCCAGCATTGGTGGTCCCCTCATACTATCGAAGCCCAGACCAGCGCCACGCAGTTTATGGGGGACATGGTTCCTGGATCTATGATGATGACGGATTGGATGGCCTGTGTTAGAGATCCGACTCATTTGACACAGATTGATAGCTTGACTCGGTAGTTGGACTGAGCATATTTCTTTATTCGACATTTTGGCAGAGATCCGACAGAGGCAGATACATTTGATCCTTCTAACTCAAGAGTTAGCCCCTCAGATGACCCATATTGCTTTGCCGACGCAAATCCTCCATTGTATAGACCTGACATCCCCGTTGATGAAGATCCAGTAACTTAGGAGGAGTTACATCAGGTGGACAGGATTGATGATGTAGACATTGACACCATTGTCTTCTTCTAATGTATATTCTCGCTATATCTTTGGATAGGCCTCTGTTAGTAGTTGGGCGTCTGAGCCCCATTTTCCAGTATTTTTAGTTGTACAGAGATGTATTAGACGATGATATACTTAGGAATGTATATACCATTATTCCCTACAACATATTGCCATCAATTGTTAATCATGCGTGTATTATGTTTTGAATATGTATGCACGTCCAAAGATATTCAGCATTGACCCCTTGATGGTCTTATGACACGGCCCATACAGATATCTTCTTCGACAGTTAGCCGTATTGATTATACCCCACCAGTATTGGTGGCATCCCGTCTGAGAAGGTGGTATGATAGTATGTCACCTTCAGACAGGGTGACTGTAGATCAGTTATTACAGCATACTATGACTCTCCTGATGTTTCAGGTTCCCGTAGGCTTTGTAGAGGGTATGTTGGAGCATTGTATACCAGAGAGGCAAGTCTTCCAATAAGGTATCCATGAGTTGACTCCTACCTTAGAGGAGTATACACGATTGACGGTGCTGCCATTGGAAAAACCTTGCACGCGGATGGCTGTCAGCGACATGAGCCGACAGTTTATGACCCTCACCTGGCTGAGGCATAGAGTTGTGCAGAATGAGATCACATCCGGCCACGTTGTATCCCAACATTTTCTGATGGAAAAATTTGGATCAGAGGATAGTTATACACGGCACTCCGGGGATTTTACCATGCCAGAGGATCATTGGCATTTGGCCAGAGTAGACGTACTGCTATTGTGCGTATTATCATATGTATACATGCCATGATACATGGATGAGCTGGACATTGGCATCATTATGGCAGTGAGAGCTCTCAGGGAGGGTCACACCATTGTACCGATGATTGTAGCAGAGATGCTGAGGTCGACCACATATTGTAGTACTTACCTTGCAGGGGTATTCACAGTTAATTCGGTCATGTTGTACGTGTGGTTCATGTCACACTTGAGACCGATCGACACATTCTGACGGCACGGGTATTGTTTTATCCATGAGATAGCCATGTCATACTCCTTTCAGCCTGTAGAGTGTATAAATCCTACATCTTGGTACGTTCTCCTGGTAGGGATTGGAGATCTATTTGATGTATTGACGTTTAAAGGGCTTTGCTTACCCTAAAGCTTCATCACCCATGCTCCGGACATGGATTATCTCCCTCTAGCTGGTTTGAGGGGCATGACTACTTACCACCCACTGGCCGTGATGTGTCTGTTTGATTAGTTCCAGGATTTCCATCCTTTTGAGGGGGCATTAAATCAGTGTTTGGCTTCCCGCCACTTATCAGTAGAGGACAAATTAAGGTTGTATGCCTGTTGGGATCAGCGTGAGGTAGTTGCATTTTTTGTTAGCCATCCGGGTTGTTCTGCAGAGTATTCTGCATGGATAGAGAAAGAGACTACATCGGTTGTGGTAGTATCAACATTACTGGGGATTGATTCTGATGATGGGGAGCCCATAGAGGACACTGATATTCCCATGTAGGAGGAGCCATTCACTGGGTTTCCAGTAGCTCTTGCAGATTCTCCCAGTATGAGTGTTACTGTGATTCAATATTTAGCACAGTATCTGGAGCAGAGTCTTTATCTGATGACCTTTGAGAGAGATCAGGCTAGGGCCTTGATGTTGACAACTCTTGATGGGAGAGACACCACTCTATTAGATAGAGATGAGGCCAGATCAGACAAATATGCATTGATTGTAGAGCGGGATGTTGCCCTATCTGCCCGGGATGTGACCGTTATAGACAGTACTTCAGTGAGATTCCTTATGACTGGCATCCTTATCGATATGAGTGCATATATTGATGAGCATCATGGCACCATGTAGTTCACCTCGGATCTGCTAGCTAGTGTATATACCCTTGGGCAGGAGCTTGCAGCGTTACCCCCTTCTTCGGAGAGAGATGCTATGTTAGATTTGATAGTCCGCATACATACCGATCTGTAGATAGACTTATATTTTCCTTCACAGACTAGCTTAGCCATTTTGTCATGTACAACACATATTGTTTATATCAAACATCATTATATATGGAAGGGAAATATTTTTTGATTCACTTCCCTTTCAGTTGTGCCTTGTTATTGCTTGATATTTGCCTGCTTTTTCAGGGCTTGTGATCATGATGTATTCTGAACTCATCCTTGATGTGTTGACATTGAGATGTCATAGCATCTTTCAGAATAGATCATTGATCTGTGTGTATCCCTACGCTCTTTGGTGTCTTGGGACTGGTTTCTGTATGGAAATGTGTAGAGGAGTGTGACTTTTCCTCTCTGAGATTCACCGCACCGCAGATGGTCGCCAGTACTCCTATTTAAGAGGAGCCCAATTAGTTCCATCTCTTATGGATTGGTGTTGCTCTTCAAGGAATCAACCGCATCTTAGTTGGTCGCCAACTCTCCCATTTATGGGGAGGCTAGGTAGTTCCATCCCTTTGGCCTGAAGCCGATGAAATGTGGTGGATTGAAGTTTGATCCCAATACCATTTGAAAAGTATTTATGTTTTGGTAGGGGGTAAGATCGAACCATAAATGGCTGCCTACATACTCATACAGAAGAGGAGATCTGGTCTGCATAGTTTGAACCTGGTGTAGGGGTAGAAATGTTTTTGTTGTTTTTGTTTTTGTAGAGAAGGGGGTAGAAATGTTTTTGTTTTTTTTTGTTTTATTGTGACTGAGCCATATAAAATGGTTTCCTACGTACTCTCGGGTATCGGGGAGATCCGGTCAACGTAGTTCACCCCGTGTTCAGGATGATTTGCAGCCAAAAGTTTAATCCCATGTTAAGGATAAACTGTGTGGAAAAGTTTGATCCCATGTTTAGGACAAACTGCGGGTATGAAAAAGTTTGATCCCATGTTCAGGACAAACTATAGGGGAAAGGTTCAATCCCTAGTAGGATAACCGAAATTGTATGAAGTGTGAAATGAATGATCTGATGATCTAAAAACCAAGCTGCTGGCTTGAAGAAGTGTGTTTCCCTGATGGGGCAAATGGGTATGAAGAAAGGGTTATGTGTAATAAGGGTTAGAAAACTTGAAATGACTGGTGATCTGGTGATCCAAAACCAGGATGTTTGCTTGATGGTAACTTCAGACATAGTAACATTTCACAGTGTCTGAGTTAATGAGCTGTGAAAATTCGTCGCCATCCATTTCTTGTAATCAAAGAGCACCTCCTGTCAATACCTCCTTGACAATAAATGGGCCCTCCCAGTTTGGAGTGAATTTTCCCTTTGATTGGACTTGGTTGTCAATGATCTTCTTCAAAACCAAGTTATGTTGTTTAAATTTTCTTAGCCAGACTTTCTTGTTGTAGGATTTGGTGATCCTTTGTTGGTATAACTGACCATGGAAGATAGCATCACTTCGCGTTTTGTCTATTAGAGACATTTGGTGATATATGTCGTTTAACCATTTGTCTTCATCCAGCTGAGCATCCATCAACACTCTGAGGGATTCCATTTACACTTCTATGGGTAGCACTTATTCCATCCCATAGGTCAATGAGTAGGGGGTTTCCCTAGTGGAAGTACGCATTGAAGTTCTATAGGCTAATAGAGTCAGAGGCAAGAGGTCAGGCCATCCTTTGGGATTGGCAGACATCTTCTGCATGATCTTCTTGATGTTCTTATTAGCCTCTTCAATAGCACCATTCATCTTTGGATGGTAGATGACGGAGTTAAGGTGTTTGATGTGGAATTTATTGCACAACTCCACCATCATTTTGTTGTTGAGGTTCTTAGCATTGTCTAACACAATTACCTCTGGTTATCCATATCGACAAATGACATTGTTTCTGATGAAAGAAATGATGACTTCTTTGGTAACCCTAGGGAAGGAGGCTGCTTCTACCCATTTGGTGAAGTAGTCAATCATGGTGAAGATAAATCGATGCCCATTACTAGCTTTGGACTCGATGGGCCCGATCACATCCATTCCCCACATTGAGAAGGGCCAAGGTGAACTCATATTGTGGAGCTCCCTAGAAGGGGCATGGATAATATTCCCATGAATTTGGCATTGATAGCACCTCTTGACGTCATCATCACAGTCAGCTTTAAGCGAGAGCTAGTAATGCCCTGTTCTGAGGATCTTTTTGACAAGTAAGGGGCCGCTCATGTGTGGGCCACATACTCCACCACGGATTTCATCCACGAGCCTCTGAGCTTGGTCCTTGCCCAGACATCTAAGGAGACCTATTCCTGCATCTCTTTTGTAGAGTGCATCTTCGCTCAGGTAGAACTTCATAGCCAGTCGATGGATCCGCCTTATTTTAGTTGGGTTCGCCTCAGCGGGTGTAGATCCATCTCGTAAGTACTCCATGATATGCTGATACCAAGGGTGTTGGATGGGAGGTAGCTCACCTGATACTTCTCTAATTTAATTCCCATAGGCTGGAGCCTTTTGTAGGGAAAATGGGATGCTTGGTATGTTTTCCTTGTCATGTATGGTGATCAAGGAGGCCAAAGTTGCTAGTGCATCCATAAAATCATTCCTATTTCGAGGAATGTGGAGGAAGTAGATTTCTTCAAACTCCGAAGCCATTTGTAAAACTTGTCGATGGTAAGGCAACAAATGTAGTTCTTTGGTATGATAGATTCATGTTGTCTGTCTGATTACCAATTATGAATCCCCGAAGACAGTTAACCGCCTAATACCCATTGATTGGGCAAGTTTGAGTTCAATGATACAGCTTTCATTCTCAGCTGTGTTGTTGGTGCTGACAAACTACAATTTGACGGCGATGGAATACTGCTCCCCCGTACCGGATACTAAAACTGCTCCAGCTCCAAAACCCTCCATGTTTACAGCTCCATCAAAATACAGTTTCCATGACTGGTGTGTATCTTATTGATGGTGTTGCTGCACTGTCATTTACCCTTCATCGCGGAATTATGTTTCCAAGGGCTTGAAATCCCCTACAGGTGCGACGGCCAGTTGATCCGCAATTCCTTGACCTTTAACGGACTATTACGTCATGTAGACGATGTCAAATTGTTGTAGGATGAACTGCCATCTGGACAGTCAACAATTAAATATAGGTTTACTGAACACGTACTTTAGAGGATCCTGTTAGGTTTGTAATATTCATGAACGCAATCAAATTGCAAAAAATAAGCGGAAGCATGGAAAATCAAAGTTTTAAAATTTTACAAACCATATACCCGGATCACCCTTTATGCACAATTATTAATTAAATGAAAAAGAAAGAACAAGAATCATACCCTTGAAGATCCGAGCTTCCTCAGGTACAAGTTCACCTCCAATCCTTTTCGCGTTCAACTTGCATCCACCGAGTTTGGTTCCTTCCTTTGATCAACGTTAGGCACCCAAGTGTTTGGCCTCTAGAGGTGATCCACCAAGGAAGAAGAAAGATTCAAGAAGATGGGTGTTTGGCAAAACCCTAGTTTTTCTATCTCATAAAAAAGGAGTGTACTCTCCAACAATTGGAATCACGTATTCACGTGTTGTGAAAGTGTCAACCCCTTCACCCATAATAAGACTCCTCTTATTTATAGATGTAGGCAACCCACCTTAACAATTAAGGAATTGGGCTTTATTTAATTAATTAAATTCTTTTAATTAATTAAGCTCCATAATCTTATTAGGGATAATTAATTAAACCCTTTTAATTAATTTTCCTCCTAATCCTATTAGGATATTTGAGAGTACTTTTATTAATTAATTCCCAAACTCCTTTAAGAATTAAATAATAGTAATAGTAATAATAATAATAAGACTCCTCTTATTAATTTATATTTAATATTTCCAAAATATTAAATAATAAATATTAGGTTATTTAATTTATTCTATCACCACAGATTAAATTAAATATACTTAACTTATTATTATGATTATGCCATTAACTTCTTAAATAATTATTCTTCCTTTTATGGTGTGACCATTTAGGTTCTCCATATTAAACCTATTGTGAATAAATCAATTAGAACAATTCTAATCTTATTTAAATAAATAAATTAAATTATTAATTTACTTAAATAAATAATATTTATTCTACAATAGGATAAGCCTCTCCTAGCGATCAAATCGATATTCCGTATAATATATATTTCAACATTAATCATAAAAGAACCTTCGAGTAAATAATTACTGTATAAATCAATCCTTCCACCATACAATGTCCCAATTAAATATAAGACATGGAATTATCACAAGTCTTATTTTATTTAATTATATGTATTTCGACTCTTAAATGCATAACTCCAAATAATACAAATTAGAAACTCCTTTCTAATTTCATTCTACCTTGGCCAAGGACTACTGGGTTGTGATTTATCAAATCACATAGGAAATTTCTCTTCTTTTACTAGAAGCGGTAGATTTTTTATTGATCATACATTATCTCCATGTACAACTTATTATACCCAAACATACCCTTTGATATACCCTAAGGGTCTTAAGGAATAAGTCAAAGTATAACTCATCACACACAAGATACTATGATGATCTCAAGTCCAAGGATCACTTATACTACTATCACTACAGGAATTCCTATTGACAGGCAAGTAAAACTCCATTAGGAATTCCTTAGCGAGCCACGTTCAGTGAACTTATTCTCTAATAAGCACCTACATACTTGGTTTAGTGTCTCCACACAAATGATCATGAGATCAATCATCCTCATCCAATGAGCAAGCAACATATGTAACAATCTATCCGAATTCACTAATCCCCAATTTAGTAATCCATTGATTGGGAACTATTTTAGTTTTAAGCTTTCTAAGAATTTAGATCTCATTAGAATGATCATCATCATTATTCTAAAAGCATTGCTTAAAACTATGGGTTTATCACATATTATAAAACAACATCATGTAGATAATTAAAAGCCTTTAATAAATTAATACTTTTTATTAATAAATGAATAAGATTGTTTACAAAGTATATGCTTTATCATCAAACATAATTGGCTTATGTTCATACTACTTTCAATCTCCCACTTGCAGTAAAGCCAATCGTCATGGTATCTCATACTCTTCTTCTCTAAGTGACGATTATCCTATTGTTGGATAAGCTTTAGTAAATGGATATGTAATATTGTTCTTGAGAGTCCACTATCTCTATAGTTATTTCCCATATTTCAATGATTCCTTTAATCAAATGAAAGTGCCACAACACATGTTTAGATCCAAGATGAGACTTAGGAACTATTCTTAGTTCTGTAATGAAATTTTTATCCAAACAATCAACTTGTAGCTTCATTTATAGATATACTTTGTCTTTATCACTAAACCAACAACTCTTTGATGTTTGAAACCTTTCCAATTCACTGCACAGTGATCTTCTCCAGAATATGACCGATCATCATCAGATCTCGTATATTTCATTGCATACATGATTGTCACTCATGTGATCTCTCTTTTCAGGAGTCTATGGGGAACTATTAAGAGAGATACACTCCATGTCTCATCAACATGAGACATTTCTTGGAGTTTGCCATGCTAAACGACTTTACCATCAAATGATTATACATTCCTTGGGTTAACTGAGCATCCTTTTAAATCTATCTATATAGATTTGTATCCCCAATTTAGATACTCTTCCCAAATCATTCATAGCGGAATGTTTAGAAAACTTTATATTTACTGATTGTAGCATTGATATGTCATTCCTTATCCGTAGTATATCAACATATAATACTAGGAATGTCACGACGCTCCCACTGACCCTCTTGTACACCCTAGGTTCATTCTTATTTTTGATAAAATTAAACTTTTTGATTGTCTCATCAAAACGAATGTTCCATTTTGAAAAGCTTTCTTCAATCCATTTCTCTGAGTATCTACAACTCTTACCTCATCATATGCAACTGGATCATCATCTTCTATGATACGTACCTCATCATCATCATCCATGATGAATCCATACCTCCCAGGTATCTTCAGTACTATTCTAGATTTACTGATTAGGTTGTGTAATAATAGTCTATCTACAGGTTCCTCTTATTTGACTTATAGTGTTTTGTGGTTCTTGAACTCTTCAATATCTATTATCCTCCCACTTGCCCCTTTAATGATAAACACCTTTATCTTAGAAGGTAGTGTGTTTCACAACAAACACCTTTTGCTTAGTAGGATTATAGAACATATACCCTAAACTTACTTTAGGATGTCCCACAAATTTGTACTTGTCAAATCTTGTCCCAAGCTTATCCTTTGAAACCTTTTTCACATAAGTTGGACAACCCTTTATCTTAACATACTTAAGATTAGAAATCTTCCCTGTCCATAACTTTTATGGAGTCTTGGGGCTGGATTTTGAGGTTAGCTTTTCGTAGATATGCAACCATTTCTAAGACATGATCCCAGAATGATACTGGAATGTCGGTAAAATCATTATGGACCATACCATGTCCAACAAGGTACGATTTTTCCTTTCAGATATATCAATCAATTATTGCATATCAGGAGGTGTCCATTATGAGAAAACCATTTGAGATGATCTAGAAACTTATTGCACAATTATTTATTCCTTGATCTAATCAAAGAATCTCAATACTTTGCCAATTTGTTTCATTTTTGAATTCTTTGAACCAGCAAATACATACATTCAACTCTTTGAATAATCATCTCCTTTTCTTATACTAATTTGTTCAATATGCAAAATTATTTTTCACGTAAGTCAAGTACACAAAATCCATTAAGTAATATTTCAGTTCTATACAAAACATTATTATTTTAAATAGAACAACAATTGTTCTTAATTATAATACCAAAGATTTCATTGTCCAACAATAAAATGGAAATAATGTTTCTAACGCGAACTGGAATATAATAACAACTTATTGACTTAATAGATTTGCCCATAGGCAATGCTAAACTATAAGTTTCTATGGCTAATGCAGCAACCTTTGCTTCATTTCCCACACATAAGATTACTTATCTTTGTTTAGATTTCTACTTCTGCTTGGTCCCTTCATAAATCTTTATTTATGATAACCAAAGTCGGTATCCAATACCCAAGTAGAACCTTGACTTAAAGAAAATTTTATTTTAAATCATTAACAAAATTGTAACTTCACTAAGCTTCTTTTGGTTAGCCTCTGAAAGATGCTCCTCGCAGTTTCTTTCAAGTGTCCAGGCTTATTGCAGTGGAAACAAACTCCTTTGCTATCCATATCAATTTTATTCTTATTATCCTTTATTTTGGCCTTTTCTATTTACCTTCTTCGAATCGTTCTTCCTTTTAGAAGATCCTTTGGCCCCTACTAGTAAGACTTGGTCTTTCTTAGTTGGAAAGTGACTCTCAGCATTTTTTAACATGTTAAGCAAATCAGCGAGGCTGATATCTAGCTTGTTCATATGAAAAATTCATAACAATTGTGAGAAGGAGTCCGGGAGTAACTGCAAGATCAAATCTTGGCTCAACTCTCCATCCATGACAAAACCCGTTGTCCTAATTGATCAATCAAATTGATAATGTTAAGGACTTTTATCTGTACCGTAGTGTCATCGGTCATTCTAGATCGGAAGAGCTCCTTAGATATCTGATATCTATCAATCCTACTTTCCTCACCATCAACTACTTGATGTGCAGGAATATAGTAGGAGCATCCATAGTTTCATGTTGACGTTGAAGCTCGTTACTCATGGATGCGAGCATGATGCATTGAGCCAATTATGCATCATCTTGCCACTTTCTAAAAGTAGCAATCTCTTTCTCAGAGGCATAATCTGCAACCATTGCAGGGATAGGCGTATTAGGGACATAAGAAAGCTTTTCAGTCGTGAGAACTTTTCTCAATTCCTTAACCAATCCGTTTAATTCGGTCCGGTTAAATAGCATCTAATATGCTTCGCAGTGGTAATAATTTAGACATTGTAAAATTCTGTAAATGAATTTGTAATTAACAACATTTTAGCATACATTCTTTTATTAATTACCAAAATAAATTAGGTCTTGTTTTAAATTGGTATCTCCCACTATTTTTATCAAACTATATTACCCTCACTTATATAGTTTGGCAAAATCTAATTAAAGATTTGCTAGTGAGAATAAGGATTCCATTTCAAATGTATATAGCCTTGTGGTGACACAACAAACTATATATAAATAAATAGGTAGACAACTCTTGTTAATTACATCAACTATAAAACTCCTTGTATTTTGCCTCTTAGATTATTTTGATCAAGTGGTGGCATATCCAAATCAAAATTATCCAAGTTAAGTCCAACCCAGCACTCCATATATTCAAAAAAGAAAAATATTGTCCTTGTGGTGACACAACAAAACAATATTGTTCAATTTTCTTTATAAGCATCAAATGTGATAAATTAACATCTTAAATACTTAATACTTGCCTTGTGGTGTCACAACAAACTCATATTAAATATTTAATACTCTATTAATTTTATCATGCTAGAAGGCGACGTTCGATATTCCAAATATCATTGAACGCTTGGGACTTAATATAAAAAATTCGAGGGGTTTGTTATTAATTTGTCTCATCTTGTTTAGCGCACATGCACATATATTTATATATATATAAAATACACATCATATTAATGAACATGCGAAGCATGTTTGCATAATATATAATATATATAGTATAAGCATGCACATATAGAATACTATATTCTACTTGGATTGATTATGGACTTTTATTCTAGTTTGGTTCACTAGAGCCACCAAATGAACTAAAAGGTCAAACCCTAGGAGTGCAAGAATTAGTATTTAAATATAACTATTACATTTAAACCCGGGCTCCATTACAAACGGGTCTTCAAGCGCTCCTTGCTCCCTGATCTCCAATTCTTCAAAATTAATTCTAACTATTCCTATTACAAAACTATTTAAAATAAATAGAAACCGTGATCAGCAGTCAAGGGGAAGTACATAGGAAGAAGATAGAATTTATATTAAGAAAAAATTAGAGAAGACGAGGTACATAGACCCTGTAGACACTCGAAATTTTCTGCACTCCTATTACTGATATTGCAGGAGGGTAGATTCGTCTTTTGGAGATAACCCTGAAAGACATCTTACAACCATCCTGGATACTACCGGAAGTTCAGCTCCAAACTCGGAACACAAACCGGGAACATTAGCTCCATTCCGGATACTACCGAAAGCTCAGTTCCAAACCCGGAACACAACCCAAGAATGTCATTTCCAAATCTCGGAGATAACACCGAGATATGCGATCAAAAGACCCAAGAATAACACTAGAGAGGATGTTACATCTCGGTGAGAACACCGACAGTTCGGGCCTCCGGCCCCAGAGACAACACTGAGTAGCAACCCCATCCTCGGTGATAGCCCCAAGAGATGTCATTGCGCTCCCATGATAACACCGAAAATGCTTGTTTCAAACACATGCGATCAGCTTCAACCACATACATCCTGTCAAAGCACACATACCTCGATAGAACATACACGAGATGATGTTGAGGCACACAAATAAGCAGTCCAATCTCAGACATAACCCTGAGCAACGTCTGCTTTTCGCTTAAACCGGCGATAACCCCAGTGAGGAGTCACAACGTCATCTGACCATGTCAACAAGATGATATCGCAGCATACCAACAAGTGGACCACTCTCAGCTGTAACCCTGAGCAACGACTACATTCAACTCAACTCGGTGATAACCTCGGCAAGGAGTCACACATCATCTTGTTCATCCGACAAATGGCACGTCGTCTCAACACTTCATACATACATACATACAACAATGTCCCACAATAACCGAGGAGTGAGAATCCCGAGTGACTATTACGTATGGCAGTACTTTGGATAGACTTTGAAGCTTGAAGACCATGGGCATAGACCCCTCTTCCTGACTTCGTACAACCTCTAATCCATGTCATTACATAACTCTCGACACAAGCGATCCGAAGAAGTATAGATATACTTCGTTTGGATGCTCGGATTGAAGTTCAGCAAGTTCGATTGGACATTATAGTGCATGAGTACACGTACTACGAGACGACGGGACTCATGGCCGGGTCCCACTCACGACTTACCAAATTGCAGTTCAATCATGCGACGCCGCAGTTGACCTACGGCCATCCGTCTATAAATATAGAGGGGGGGGGGGGTCAACCATTTGAGAAGAGAGAGAGAAGGAAAAAGGAGTGGAAGCCCTGTCCATTTTACTCTGCATACACATCTTTTGAGTGATAGCTCTTCTTTAAACACTAGTTAGCTCACATATAGCTACTTTTTATCCGGCGGAGCTGAGTGTTTATCCGTTTAAAGTCAAAGAAGTCTACTTTGACAGTCCACTGTAAGCCTTCTTACATTTCATAAAGCTTATTTCTCCTATTATCACACACTGTTGTACACATTGATAGTCGTGTGAGTGTGTTTGCCCGGACTTCAAATTGTGGTTTTATTTCTGTCAGATATATATATACTAATATATGTATATATTTCGTATATATGGACTAACATTATCGAAAGTTATGCCTTGATTGAGCTTTGCACTTGATGCCGAGCGTTTATTTGCTTTTTGTATATATATATACTTATATATATAAACTGTAGTCGATTATATCTCGATGAGCCCGGATTTTACATCCGCATTGCATTTACTTGCTTATATATATATATATATATATATATATATATATATATAATTGTCTTTTGGACATATCCAATGAGCCTGGATTCACATCCAGTGCGTTTATTGCTTTTATATATATATTTGTACATATATATATATATATATTTACATTTCTATCAGGCCTGGAGTTTCCTCCTTGGCTATTTACAGCTTTATTTACATTCTGTCCTGCCTGGAGTTCACTTCATGGCAGTTGATCGCTATACAACTTTATTAACATTTGTCCCGCTTTGAGTTCACTTCAAGGCGGTTGATAATGTATATATATATATATATATATATATATATATATATATATATATATATATATAGCTTTTATATATATATATAATCGCTTATTGCTTTCCATACAAATTGCAGATATCTTGTGAGCCTAGGAATCATGTGATCACAGTGTTCGGGCCATCAATCTAGATTCGCTCCCATGGTGGACATTTTCATCAGAAGCGAATTTGTACATTATTTTATAGTGTCTCAGTTTTCCTTGGATGGTCATTATGCCCATGAGGAGTTTGGCATTGCTGTATATTATTTTCTCGAGGATGCTTCGCATCTCGAAAATAAAAGCAAACAAGCCGAACATTTTTAATAATAAAATGGAAGTATGAAAAGGTCTCAATTCCTATTGAGCATAAGGTTTGAAAAACCTCTTTTATAAAACTTCATTGCTAAATCTTCGTTAAAACTGAATTTTCATATAAAATTCAAACCTTGTGTATATAGGTTCCAATGATATAATTGCACATTGCACATTGATCCACACATACACACATTCATATAACAAATTCTTTGAGAAGTGGCGGTCACCGTGGTAACACGGATGTCGGGGGGTGCCTAACACCTTCCCTCCGAATAATCAAGCCTCCGAACCCTTAATGAATCTCGGTTTCATAGACCCGTCTAGGAGTGCCAAATCACTGGGTCAATGTGCAAACCTTTTCGGTTGCGTTGGTGCAACCAGTTAAAAACACCAACTGACGACTCTTAAAGTCAATCGTCGACATTATACATGTCGGGCCTTTTTCACTTGTTTTTTCAAACAAATCTCACATTAACATGTGAACACCAAAAGACAAGTATCGTAAAGGGACACTAAAAAATCCCGATGTCGACAAGTGGCGACTCTGCTGGGGACTCCAGTAAGAGGGCTTAAACCGCTATTACAAGATTTTCAAAATTGTTATATGCTTGTGTGTGATTGTTGCATTTACATTTCTGATAAATGTGTATGAATGCATATTATTTATCGTGACCGCTAAATATCTATTCAGATATTAGTGCTTTCAAGATATATTAGTGCTTCAAGACATGTAATCATTTTGCATATACAGTGAGACACGTTGTATATGAATGTATGTTGTGTGGTCCCTCCACCAGGAGGCTATCCTGTCGATTTTTGATTACTAGACCCGTGGGAAAAATAATTCCCCGGGGCTCAGGAAAGGCACCACTCAGATTCACTCCAAGTTGAAAGACCGGATTAACTTCCCGTCGAGTAGATTGCGATGATCTGGGAACCTTCATGCCGAAAAGCCGCAAGTGTAACCCTAAGATAGGTCAGCCTCTGATAAACCAAACTTGGAGGAAAGTCTCTTCATACTCTCCATTTTCAATTACTTGTAAAAACATTTACTTGTAATTTTATCTGTGCATGACATGTTATCAATTAACTAATCCGGTTTTGCAGGACAAATTCCTAAAACGGATATGTTATGATAACATTTACATTACCCTAAGACTAAAATATGTAAGTATTTTGTAGGGAAGCAATTGGGTTTGCACTCTTCTAAGTCCAAAAGGCCTCAAGCTTCTACAAACCAATCATGTCTTTCTCAATAACAAATCTAATCCTATTTCACGAGAAGAATTTGACGAATTGAGTAAAAAAATCACAGACTTGGTTGTTTTACTAAAAGAGTTACACCAGTCTACTCAGGGTACGAAGATACCTACACATACAGAGTCATCTGCACAAGGGGGAATTCAAAATCTGGGAAAAAACAATTCCAGAACGTCAGTTGGATACAACCAACAAAGACCCTAAAGGCACCCATCTCAAAGGAGATCCAGACACCGGTGACATCAGGAAGAAAGTCCTTCAAATGGAGGAGACCATTCACACTCTCAAAGGGATTGGAACACATGGCAGTGTTTCATATACAGACCTTTGCATATTTCCTGGTGTGCATTATCCAGAGAAATTCAAGACCCCTGATTTTGAGAAATACGACGGATTAGGGGATCCTTACACACATTTAAAGGTGTTCATTGGAGAACTCGGATCTTATGTTGAGGATGAAAAGCTTAGAATGCAGCTGTTTCAGAAAAGTCTGACTGGAGAAGCCCGTTTATGGTACATCAGATTAGACAACTCTAAGATCCATAACTGGGAATAGCTGGCTCATGCCTTCCTCATTTAATACAGTTTTCAATCTCAGATGGCTCCTGACCGGTATCAAATTACCAAAGTCAAGAAATAGTCTAATGAGTCATTCAGAGAGTACGCTCAAAGGTGGAGGCGCCTTGCTGCTCAAGTCATTCCTTCCATGACAGAGTCAGAGATGGTCATGACTTTCATAGATGTACAGGAAGCTCCTTTCTATGAAAGAGTTCTAGCTGGTATTGGCAAACCATTTTTTGAAATGATCAAACATGGCGAGATGGCTAAAATGGGATTGAATTCCGGTAAAATCCAAGACATATCCGCTCTCAAAGTCAAGTTTTCGAGCACATCCAAATCGGATCTTATAGAAACAACTTTGAGGGTCCATAAAAAGAAAGAGGAGGATGTTTCCTTGATACTACAAGGACGAAAGGCAATCCAAGCATGCTCATGCAGGAGAAACTACTCCCCTTTTCCAAAGACAATCTTCAAACCCTCCATTGCCCAAAAGTGGAGAAGTAAGCGACCTCCATGCTCTCACACCCTTAGGGGATTCACTCGAGAACATTCTTGCTCTTCTGACTGCTCAGAAGAATATTACACATCTTCTTCCACCAGCTAACCCTAATGGGAAGGGTTTCAATGCTAATCGGAAGTGTGCTTATCATGCTAGGGCACCCGGACATGACAACCCCATGTACAAGACAACCCTCTCCCTCAACACAAAGAGGAAGAGGTCAACATGATCAGTTGGAGCACTGGACATGGTTCCAATTCTACTGGTGAATCATCCCAAATGGGATTATGCAAAGTACCATTTTACCATGGAATGAAAAATGAAAGTTCTTTGCAAACAAATTGAGCAATTGGCAGAGCTGGTGACACACCACCATCAAGTCACACGCCAACTAATCAGGCAGGAGCATGCGTATCTCATTCCATTTGTTATGAATGCTCAATCAACACCTTCAGAAAGCGAAGCTATGGAGGATAAGGTTACAAAGAAAACAAGTGCTAAAGCCCGTCGAGATTTTGCCAATCAAAGGGAATTCGCCTACCTGGGCCAATCTCTGGAAGAGATACTTCAAATGCTGATTAACGAAGGAAGAATCACATTCCTTCTCCCTCCAATCAATCCCCACTCGGTATGGTTCAATCTCGATGAAATGTGTCAATATCATTCACATTCTCATGCCACACAAGACGTAAGAATGTCAGGGCACTTCTCCATCTCATTCAAAATCTTATTGATAGTGGTGTCCTGCAAGTAGCAGATGATTACACTGTGCAACTTAAGGGTGTGAATGCATACCCTACTCAATGGAAGGGATTAGTAGCGATTATATCCGAGATGGATGAGACTATCACAGTATTTCCCATACAACCCATTCAACTCAAAGGAGCTGACAATCCTTTGAAAGTGGCCGCACCAGAGCCAATTCCTTTGCCTTGCAGACCACAACATCCTATTCTCAGCTTACACAAAGTTCCATGGAATTATGGAGAAGCTGAAGGATCTACGTCTCATACTACTGCTGCAGTGTCGAAAGTGAATCCACTCTACCTTCCTCAATGGGTTATCAGGCCTACTTGCGAATCAAAGGGGAAGATATCCATGGAGAAGATTGAAAAATTCCTCCATACTATGGGTCATAATGAAGCCAAAGTGGTTTTAAGCTTACGAGAAGCTCCACACTAGATTTCAATACTGGACCTTGTTTTCTCTTCTGATGATCATCGGAAGATCTTGTTGAAGGTTTTAGAAGAAGCCTACTTGCCAAAATCAGTGGATGTGGAAAAATTTCAACATTTGGTTGATCACATTTTCAACAACAATGTGATAACCTTCACTGATGACGATATACCTCCCGAAGGGACCGGTCATTGCAAACCACTGCACATCGCAGTGTTGTCTTCCGGGTATATGCTAGTAGGAGTATTGATAGATGGAGGCACATCTCTAAATATATGTCCGTATGCCACCTTGGTAAAAATGAATATCAATCTCAAGCGGATCCAAAGCAGCCATACGGTCATCTGAGCTTTTGATGGATCCCGACGAAATTCCATTGGGAAGATCAAATTGCCAATTGAGATTGGTCCTTATACATTCAATGTATCCTTCCACGTCCTCAAGATAGATTCAGGATACAACCTGCTATTGGGGAGACCATAGATACACATGGCTGGAGCTGTTCCCTCCACTTTACATCAACAACTCAAATACATCATCAACAACAGTCTAGTCACTGTTAATGCTGAGCCGGAATGTCCTATCCCAAGAACTCTACCAATTATCAACTTCAATTCAGAAGTTGAGCCGGCCAGTTTTCATACTCTGGAAGTGAGTAACACGCAATACCATTATATTGGAGTGCCACTTCCCGTACCCAAGATTTCTGATGAGGTTATGTCAGCCACTCAAGAAATGATGTTATTGGGTTACCAACCTGGACAAGGGCTTGGTAAGGATCAAGAGGGTATTAAGAACCCTATCGAGATGTCCAGTCAAATTGGGACAACCGGGCTAGGATATTCTGTCAATTCCACTCACAGGAATCCTCATAAGCATAAGCAGATTCCTCAAGCTTCTGCCGCACGGTGATTTCCTATACCTTTACCTCATGAGTTAATGCAATCTCTAGTAAAGGTACCAACTCATGCTGTGGCTATGCTATTTCCGAAACCAGTACCAATCAAAGCTAAAGAGGTGCTGATTCCTGATCCCGAATTGGAAGAAAAGGAACGACAACGCAAACATGACCTTTCCTTGAGGATGGCAGGTATTCACGTCATTGTTCATGATGAACATATAAACAGATACACCCCAGACGATGATTGCCCATATGTCATGGTTATCATTCGAGAAAAGGAGGAGACTGACGATCCTTTTATCACTGCAGTCCTTCAGGACTTTGCCCTCGATAATTGGAGCAACACTCCATGCATTGGTCAACGAGGGTAAAATGGGCAGAAAATCCCACTGCTCTGTAGATAACTTTAATTGCTTTCTTTCCTTTACAACACTAGAAGTTATTTTATCACGTACATGCTAACACTTTTGTATGATCGAACAGTTGCATATATTAAGTGAAAGCATATTTTGTTTCAGGACTCTGAATTAAGATGTGTTTGTACTTGCTGATGAGGTGCCTTCTCTTCACAAGGGCTGTAACTTTGATGCAAAGTTGGACTCGGACTTGATGGACATCCAAGAGGACATTGAGACACCTCAAGAGATTAAGGAATGGGTCACCAACAAACCAAAACCCAATCTTGATCAAACCACTCCTTTTAATCTTGGAACCTTAGACAACCCTAAGCTAATCCAGATTGGTTCAGACCTTACCGTAAATCAACGGAATGACATGGTTGCACTGTTAACCCAATTCCAGATGTATTTGCATGGTCTCATGAAGACATGGTGGGTTTGTCCACTGACATTGTTCTTCATCGCCTCCCCATTAAAGAAGGGTTCAAGCCATTTAGGCAAAAGCTCAGGCGATTGAAACCTGAATGGAGTTTAAAGGTTAAAGAAGAAATTGTGAAACCGTTTCAAGTTGGCATCATCATGGTGTCTACATATTCGGAGTGGATATCCAACATTGTTCCCGTACCTAAACCAGGAGGAAAGGTACGAGTCTGCGTGGATTATCGGGATTTGAACAAAGCTTGCCTGAAAGATAGCTTTCCCGTGCACTTTATCCAGATTCTTATTAACAATACTGCTCTGTATGGCATGTACTCCTTTGCTGATTGCTTTGCGGGGTACCATCAAATTATTGTAGCTGAGGAAGATTGTGAGAAAACTACTTTCTTCACGCGTTGGGGAACCTTTTGCTACAGACGGTTGTCGTTTGGCCTCATCAACGCCGGAGTAACCTACCAGTGAGCTATGATGGCTCTTTTCCATGATTTAATGCACAAGGAGATAGAGATCTATGTGGATGACATCATTATCAAATCCCAGAAGGAGGATGACCATTTAGACCATCTTAAAAAGTTGTTCAACAGGTTGCGTAAGTACAACTTGAAGTTGAATCCTGCCAAGTGTACCTTTGGTGTTAAGTCAGGCAAGTTGCTAGGTTTCCTAGTCAGCCACAAAGGGATTGAACTGGATCCTACCAAAATCCAAGCCATCAAGGAAATGCCCATTCCTCAGACAGAGAAGGAAATACGGGGATTTTTGGGAAGAATCAACTTCATTAGCCGATTCATATCTCAACTCATAGCAACCTGTGAGCCAATTTTCAGATTGTTAAGGAAAACTCCTCCATGAAATGGAATGATGAGTGTCAAAAAGCCTTCCTCACAATCAAGGAGCAGCTGATTAACGCTCCTATTTTGGTACCTCCCATGGATGATGTTCCCCTATTCATGTACCTGTCCATAAATGACAATGCTTTGGACTGTATGCTGTGGCGGAAAGACAATAGAGGCCAAGAGTGAGCTATCTATTACCTCAGCAAAAGATTCAGCGTCAGTGAACACAAGTACACTTTGATTGAGAAGACTTATTGTGCTTTAGCACGGGCTTCCATGAGATTACAACATTATCTCCATGGTCAGACAACCCATCTCATATCCCGTGTGGATCCTCTTAAATATGTGTTTATCAAACCCATACTGAATTGTCGACTGTCCAGATGGTAGTTGATCCTACAACAATTTGACATCGTCCACGTGACACAAAAGTCTGTCAAAGGTCAAGGAATTGCGGATCAACTGGCCGCCGCACCTGCAGGGAACCACAAACCCTTAGAAACATACTTTCCTGACGAAGGAGTAATGGCAATTCAACTAACCCATCAGTTAGATACATGCCGATCGTGGAAAATGTATTTTGATGGAGCGGTCAATTCAAAAGGCTTCGGAGCTGGAACAGTTTTAATATCCTGCACGGGGGAGCAGTATCCCATCGTCGTACAATTGTAGTTTGTCAATACCAACAACACAGCTGAGTATGAAGGCTGTATCATGGGACTCAAACTTGCCCATTCAATGGGTATAAGGCGGTTAACTGTCTTTGGGGATTCCAAATTGGTAATCAAGTAAGCCATAGGAATCTATCAAACTAAAGAATTACATTTATTGCCTTACCATTGGCAAGTTTTACAGATGGCTTTGGAGTTCAAAGAAATCTCCTTTCTACACATTCCTCGTAATAAGAATGACTTTGCAGACGCATTAACAACATTAGCCTCCTTGGTTTACATACCTGACAAGGAAAACATGCCAAGCCTCACGATTGCTATGCATAAAGCCCAATATATGGGAGTTACATTGGAGAAGAATCGGATGAATTGCCTCCCATCCACAACCCTTGGTATCAGCATATCAAGGAGTATCAACGAGATTGATCTACACCCGTTGAGGCAAGCCTAATTGAGAAGAGGCGGATTCATCGGCTTGCTATGAAATTCTACCTGAGCGAAGATGCACTCTACAAAAGAGATGCAGGGTCACGACTCCTTAGATGTCTGGACAAAGACCAAGCTCAGCGACTCATGGATGAGATCCATGGTGGAGTATGTGGCTCTCACATGAGTGGACCCTTACTTGTCAAGAAAATTCTCAGAACGGGACATTATTGGCTTACACTTAAAGCTGACTACATCATGTCAAGAGGTGCTATCAATGTCAGATCCATGGGAATGTTATCCACGCCCCTCCAAGGGAACTCCACAATATGAGTTCGCCATGGCCCTTCTTAATGTGCGGAATGGACGTGATCGGGCCCATCGAGCCCAAAGCCAATAATGGACATCGATTCATATTCACCATGATCGACTACTTCACCAAATGTGTAGAAGCAGCTTCCTTCCCCAAGGTTACTAAAGAAGTCATCATTGCATTCATCAGAAACAATGTTGTTTGTCGATATAGATAACCAGAGGTCATTGTGTTAGGCAATGTTAAGAACCTCAACAATAGCATAATGGAGGAATTATGCAAAAAATTCCACATCAAACATCTCAACTATGTCATTTACAGACCAAAGATGAATGGTGCTGTTGAAGCGGCTAATAAAAACATCAAGAAGATCATGCAGAAAATGTCCTCCAATCACAAAGGATGGCCTGACCTCTTGCCCCTAACTTTATTAGCCTACAGAACTTCAATGCGAACTTCCACTGGGGCAACCCCCTACTCGCTAGTTTATGGGATGGAAGCAGTGCTCCCCATAGAAGTGGAAATGGAATCCCTCAGAGTATTGATGGATGCTCAGTTAGACGAAGACTAATCGGTACAAGATAGGTATCACCAATTATCTTTGATAGACGAAAGGCGAACCGCGGCTATCTTCCATGGTCGATTATATCGTCAAGAAGGATCGCATTTATCCTACAATGTAAAAAAGTCTGACTACGGCAATTCAAACAACATGACTTGGTTTTGAAGAAGATCATTAACAACCAAGATCATCTAAGGAAAATTAAGCTCCTAATCGGAAGGCCCATTTATTGTCAAGGAAGTATTGACAGGAGGTGCTCCCAGGTTGCAGGAAATGGATGGCGATGAATTTCCACAGCTTATCAACTCGGACACCGTGAAACGGTACTATGTCTGAAGTTACCATCAAAAAACATCCTGGTTTTGATCCTCGAATCACCAGTCATTCCGGTTTTGAACCTTCTCTCCATTTTATAAATTCTTCGGCCCCTCAGGGAAACATACACTTCAAACCAGCAGCCTGGTTTTCTTTCACTCCAAACCAGCAGCCTGGTTTCCTTACACTTCAAACCAGCAGTCTGGTTTCCTTTCATTTCAAACTTTTCAACACCTGCAGTTTCTCCTGAAGACGAGACTAAACTTTTCACCTCTGCAGTTTATCCTCAATACGGGATCAAACTTTCTCCACACTTGTAGTTTATCCCCTTTACGGGATTAAACTTTCTTCTCCCCGTAGTATAGCCTACACATTGGATTTGCACTTCTCTTCAACTGCGATTCGTCTTGAGGGGCGAACTACGTCGACCTGATCTCCCTGATACCCGGGGGTACGTAGGAAACCATATTTTATATGGCCCAGTCGCAATAAAGAAAAAATAACAAAAACAATTCTGCCCTTTCTTCACAAAAACAACAAAAACAACAAAAACAACAAAAATACTTCTACACCCTTCTGCCTTCCCCATTCAGCGTTGAACCTCTTACACTAGCTTCGAACTACGTAGACTTGATCTCCTCTTCAATGTAAGTACGTGGCGACCATTCATGGTGCAATCCTAACCCCTACCAGAACAAACATATTTGTCACACTCTGCATCGGGATCAACCTTCAAATTACCCTACTTCATCAGTTTCAGATCAAAGGGATTGAATTATCCAACCTCTTCAAACCAGCAGCCTGGTTTCCTTTCATTTCAAAATTTTTTACACACTTGGTTCTCCTAAAGAGGAGACTAAACTTTTCACACACCTACTTCTCCTGAAGACGAGACTAAACTTTTCACTCCTGCAATTTATCCTCAATACGGGATTAAACTTTTTCCACACTTGCAGTTTATCCCCTTTACGGGATTAAACTTTCTTCTCCCCGTAGTATAGCCTGCACATGGGGTTTACGCTTCTCTTTAGCTGGGATTCGTCCTGAGGGACGAACTACATCGACCTGATCTTCCTGATACCCGGGGGTAAGTAGGCAACCATATTCTATATGGCCCGGTCGCAATAAAGAAAAAACAACAAAAACATTTCTGCCCTTTCTTCACAAAAATAATAAAAACAACAAAAATACTTCTACACCCTTCCGCCTTTCACATTCAGCGATGAACCTCCTACACTAGGTTTGAACTACGCAGACTTTATCTCCTCTTCAATAGGAGTACGTAGGCAGCCATTCATGGTGCAGTCTAACCCCTACCAGAACAAACACACTTGTCACACTCATCTTCGGGATCAACCTTCAAATTGCCCCACTTCATCGATTTCAGATCAAAGGGATGGAATTATCCAGCCTCTTCTCACTAATAGAAGATTCGGTGACCATCTAAGCTGCGATCGTGCCTCAAAGAGCAATACCAACCCATAAGAGATGCAATTAACTAGGTTTCTCATAAATAGAAGTACTGGAGACCATCTGTGGAGCGGTCAATCTCAAAGAGGAAGAAACTATCATCCTCTCTATTTTTTCATATAGATACCAGTCCCAAGACACCAAAGATGGTAGGGATTTTCAGAAATCAATTATTCCATTCTAAGAGTTCTTATGACGTCTCAATGTCCATCTATCAAGGAAAAGTTCAGAATGCATCAAGATCAAAGGCCCTGGAGAAACAGACAAATATCAAGCAAGTATCAAGGCATAACTAAAATGGAAGTGAATCAAAATATATTTCCCTACCATACATAATATTGTTTGATATATACATATGTGTTGTACATGACAAAAATGGCTAAGCTAGTCTGTCCAGGAAAATACAAAGCTATCTACAGATCTTTGTGTATGCGGACTATCAGATCTAACATAGTATCCCTCTCTTAAAACGGGGGTAATACTGTAAGCTCCTGCCCAAGGGTATCTACACGAGCTAGCAGATCAGAGGCTAACTGCATGGTGGCATAATGCTCATCAATGTAGGTACTCATGTCGGCAAGACTGACCATCATCTGGGATCTCACTGAAGTGCTGTCTATAATGGCCACATCCCTAGCAGATAAGGCGGCATCCTACTCAACTATAAATGCATCCCTGGCTAATCTAGCCTTATCCCTCTCTAATAGAGCGGTATCTCTCTCATCAAGAGCTATCAACATCGTGGCCCTAGCCTGATCTCTATCATAGGTCATCAGATGTAAGCTCTGCTTGATGATCTTGTCTTAATAATGAGTAATAGTGGCACTTTCGAGGTGGAGAATCTAGCACGAATGTCAAGCAAAATTTCAACAGTTAAGTCATCGGGTGGGAATGATGTACTTTCTTTACAGGATCCTCATCATCATAATCAGTCTCCTGCACTATGGATACTGTCGCAACCAATGCAGTCTCTATCTCCATCCATGCAGAATACTCTGCAGAACTACCTGGATGACTGACAAAAAAAAATCACCGACTCTAGTCGATCCCAATGTATATATAACCCGGATCCGTCCTCTCATCGACAAATGGTGCGACGCGAAGCACTGACTCGCTGCCCCTCATACGGATGGAAACCCTAAAACTGGTCAAACTGACTCATCACGGCCAGTGGGTGGTAGGTAATCATGGCCCTCAAACCAGCCAGAGGGAGATAATCCATGCCCGGAGCTGTTAATAAATAACTAAACAAGTCATATAACAGATAAGATTAAGTTAAGTAACGAAGCAATCCGAACTCAACACTTAGACAAATTTAGGTAATAAAGTAAAAGAATACTTATTCGTCACCGAAGTGTGAGGTAGACCTGCTTCATAGGGAATTTGTTTACCACAAAGGGCCTAACAAACCCAAAGGATTCCATCGACCAGATAGGCTACCATCGAATGGTCAGTGAGTCCACCCGAACCTCCTTACACCGATGACGTTTGCCTACCACGAAGGGCCTGACAAACTCATAAGGACCACCTGTCAATAAGGCAACCATCGAATGGTCAGCGAGTCCACCCGAACCTCCTTACACCGATGATATTTGCCTACCATGAAGGGCCTGATAAATTCATAAGGACCACCTGCCAATAAGGCTACCATCGAATGGTCAGCGAGTCCACCCTAACTTCAGTCTGTGGTTTTTATTTCTGTCTGTATATATATACTAATATATGTATATATTTCGTATATATAGACTAACATTATCGAGTTATGCCTCGATTGAGCCTAGACTTCTGTCTGGAGCATTTATTTGCTTTTGTATATATATATATATATACTTATATATATAAGCTGTAGTCGAATATATCTGATGATCCTAGATTTTACATCCTATGAATTTACTTGCTTTTATATATATATATATATATATATATATATATATATATATATATATATATATATATATATATATATATATAATCATTGTCGGACATATCCGATGAACTCGATTCACATCCAATCGTTTCTCGCTTTTATATATATTTGTATATATATATATTTACATTTCACAGTTCTGAGTTTCCTCCGTGGCTATTTACACTTTTATTTATATTCCATCCTCGCCTGGAGTTCACTTCATGGCGGGCTTGATCATGTATATCTGACTTTATTTATATTTTGTCCCGCTTTGGAGTTCACTTACGTATGCGGTTGATAATGTTATATATATATATATATATATATATATATATATATATATATATATATATTTACTGATTTTATATATGTATAATCGCTATCGCTTTCCATACAAATTGCAGATTCTTGTGAGCCTAGGAATCATGTGATCACAGTGTTGATCTCATCAATCTAGATTCTTGGTTCGATGATGGACATTTTCTAGCTGTAAGAAGCTTGTACATTATTTTACAGTGTCTGAGTTTCCTTGGATGACTGGCATGCCCATGAGGAGTTCGGCACTGCTGTATATTGTTTTCTCGAGGATGCTTCGCATCACGAAAATAAAAGCAAACAAGCCAAACATTTTTAATAATAAAATGGAAGTATGAAAAGGTCTCATTTCCTATTGAGCATAAGGTTTGAAAAACCTCTTTTATAAAACTTCATTGCTAAATCTTGGTTAAAACTGAATTTTCATATAATATTCAAACCTTGTATATATAGGTGCGAACGAGGCCTCGCACTACTTTCATATAATTGCACATTAATCCACACACACACACATTCATATAACAATTTCTTTGAGAAGTGGCGGTCACCGTGGTAACACGGATGTCGAGGGGTGCCTAACACCTTCCCTCCGCATAATCAAGCCCCCGAACCCTTAATGAATATCGATTTTATAGACCCGTCTAGCAAAGCCAAATCACTGGGTTAATATGCAAACCTTTTCGATTGCGTTGGTGCAACCAGTTAAAAACACCAACTGGCGACTCTTAAAGTCAATCGTCGACATTATACATGTCGGACCTTTTTCACTTATTTTTTCAAACAAATCTCACATTAACATGAAAACACCAAAAGACAAGTAACGAAAAGGGACACTAAAAAATCCCGACGTCGACAGACCCCATTTAATAAAACCCATACATCCATGCATCCAACTAAAATAAAATCCAATCACATTGGTCAATAGTCCATAATCAATCCCATTTATTATCATACACATCACCATATGCATCAATAAATACATTCAATATATATATTGATATCATTTAATGGGCAAATTTTGATTTAAAATAAACTCCTTTATTTTAATCCAAATTTAAATCAAAATAAAACACTTTTATTTTAATTTATCCAATTTTGAATAAAATAAACTATTTTATTTTAATCAAAATCTTTAATCAAAATAAACTCATTTATTTTAATTAATCATGAAGAACAATTCCATGTAAAAAAACTCCTTTATTAAAGGAAACACAGATTCTCTTTCCTATTCACAAATAAACTCTTTTATTTTGAATAATATAAAATCTTATTTCATATATAAATAAACTCCTTTATTTAAGGAAATTCGGATTCTCTTTCCTATTCACAAATAAACTCTTTTATTTTGAATAATTTAAAATCTTATTTCATATCTAAATAAACTCCTTTATTTAAGAAAAGACTGATTCTTTTTCCTATTCACAAATAACCTCTTTTATTTTGAATAATATGAAATCTTATTTCATATTTAAATAAACTCCTTTGTTTAAGGAAACATAGAATCCAATTTCAACTCCAATTAGTTATAATGGAATCTAATTCCAACTCTAATTAGTTAACATGAAATTTAGTTTTAAAATTAAAATAAACCTTTTATTTTAAAATTAAAATAAATATTTTATTTTAATTATAATATTATTAAAATATATATTACATATATAATATATATATATATATATATATATATATATATATATATATATATATATATAACTTTGAGAAACGTGAAGCATTATGCATGATATCAATCATTCACGTGGGAATACATTCTTTATCTCCTAGTTTCCTGATTATCACGTGGCCACTAGCAAGGAAACACCTGAAACTTTTAATCAAGTAATCATGCTAGCTTTAGTTGATTCACTTTATATATATCATATATATATATAAATCATGCCAACGCAAATACTGAACATAATCAAGATTTCAAAAAAAATAAAAAATGAACCACGCGAATAAAATCAGTTAGCGATAATTTTTTATTTTTATTTTATACAATAAAATTATCCCAATTAAATTGTTCTAAACACATATCAATGTACATATCAAATTAAAACAATTAATAATTCGCATAAAGGTTTGGCTTTGATACCACTGTTAGGTTTGTAATATTTATGAACGCAATCAAATTACAAAAAATAAGCGGAAGCATGGAAAATAAGGGTTTTAAAATTATACAAACCATATACCCGGATCACCCTTTATGCACAATTGTTAATTAAACAAAAAAGAAAGAACAAGAATCATACCCTTCAAGATCCGAGCTTCCTCAGGTACAGGTTCACCTCGAATCCTTTTCGCGTTCAACTTGAATCCACCGGGTTTGGTTCCTTCCTTTGATCAACGTTAGCCACCCAAGTGTTTGGCCTCTAGAGGTGATCCACCAAGGAAGAAGAAAGATTCAAGAAGATGGGTGTTTGGCAAAACCCTAGTTTTTCTATCTCATAGAAAAGGAGCGTACTCTCCAACAATTGGAATCACGTATTCACGTGTTGTGAAAGTGTCAACCCCTTCACCCATAATAAGACTCCTCTTATTTATAGATGTAGGCAACCCTCCTTAACAATTAAGTAATTGGGTTTTATTTAATAAATTAAATTCTTTTAATTAATTAAGCTCCCTAATCTTATTAGGAATAATTAATTAAACTCTTTTAATTAATTTGCCTCCTAATCCTATTAGGATATTTGAGAGTACTTTTATTAATTAATTCCCAAACTCCTTTACTTAATTAAATAATAATAATAGTAAGAATAATAAAAAAACTCCTCTTATTAATTTATATTTAATATTTCAAATATATTAAATAATAAATATTAAGTTATTTAATTTATTCTATCGCCATAGATTAAATTAAATATACTTAACTTATTATTATGATTATGCCATTAACTTCTTAAATAATTATTCTTCCTTTTATGGTGTGACCTTTTAGGTTCTCCATATTAAACCGGTTGTGAATAAATCAATTAGAATAATTCTAATCTTATTTAAATAAATAAATTAAATTATTAATTTATTTAAATAAATAATATTTATTCTACAATAGGGATAAGCCTCCCTAGTGATCAACGACTTTCCAGATAATATAAATTTCAACATTAATCATAAAAGAACCTTAAAGTAAATAGTTACCGTACAATTCAATCCATCCACCATACAATGTCCCAATTAAATATAAGACATGGAATTACTGTCAAGTCTTATTTTATTTAATTATATGTATTTCGACTCTTAAATGCACAACTCCAAATAATGAAAATTAGAAACTCCTTTCTAATTTCATTTTGCCTTGGCCAAGGACTACTGGATTGTGATTTATCGATTCACATAGGACATTTCTCTTCTTTTACTAGAAGCGGTAGATTCTTTATTGATCATACATTATCTCCAGGTACAACTTATTATACCCAAGCATACCCTTTGATATACCCTAAGGGTCTTAAGGAATAAGTCAAAGTATAACTCATCATACACAAGATACTATGATGATCTCAAGTCCAAGGATTACTTATACTACTATCACTATAGGAATTTCTATTGACAAGCAAGTAAAACTGCATTAGGTATTCTTTAGCGAGCCACGTTTAGTGAACTTATTCTCTAATAAGAACATACATACTTGCTTTAGTGTCTCTACACAAATGATCAAGAGATCAATCATCCTCATTCAATGAGCAAGCAACATATGTACCAATCTATCCGGATTCACTAATCCCCAATTTAGTAATCCAACGATTGGGAACTATTTTAATTTTAAGCTTTCTAAGAATTTAGATCTCATTAAAATGATCATCATCATTATTCTAAAAGCATTGCTTAAAACTATGAGTTTATCACATATTATAAAACAACATCATGTAGATAATTAAAAGCCTTTAATAAATTAATACTTTTTATTAATAAATGAATAAGATTGTTTACAAAGTATATGCTTTATCATCAAACATGATTGGCTTATGTGCATACTACTTTCAGATCCACGCGGGATATGAGATGGATTATGTGACCATGGAGGTAATGTTGTAACCTCGTGGAAGCCCATTCTAAAGCACAACAAGTCTTCTCAATCAGAGTGTACTTGTGTTCACTACTGTAGAATCTTTTGCTGAGGTAGTATATAGCTCGCTCTTGGCATCTATCATCTTTTTGTCCCAACATGCAGCCCATGGCATTGTCATTAATGGACAGGTACATGAAAAGGGGAACATTATCCATGGGTGGTACCAAAATAAGAGCATTAACCAACTGCTCTTTGATTATAAGGAAGGCTTTTTGACACTCATCATTCCATTTCGTGCAGGAGTTCTTCCTTAACAATTTAAAGATAGGCTCACAGGTTGCTGTGAGTTGAGAAATGAACCTGATAATGAAGTTGATTCATCCCAAAAATCCCCGTATTTCCTTCTCTATTTGAGGAATGGGAATTTCCTTGATGGCCTGGATTTTGGTGGGATCCAACTCAATCCCTTTGTGGCTTACTAGGAAACCTAGCAACTTGCCTGATTTAATGCCAAAGGTGCACTTGGTTGGATTCAACTTCAAGTTGTACTTATGCAACCTGTTAAAAAGCTTTCTGAGATGGTCTAAGTGGTCTTCTTCCCTTCAGGATTTGACAATGATGTCATCCACATAGATCTCTATCTCTTTGTTCATTAAGTCATGAAAAAGAGCCATCATAGCTCACTGGTAAGTTTCTCCGGCATTAATGAGGCCGAATGACAACCGTCTATAGAAAAAGGTTCCCCAAGGCGTGATGAATGAAGTTTTCTCACGGTCTTCCTAGGCAACCATGATTTGATGATACCACGCAAAGCAATCAGCAAATGAGTACATGTCTTTTGAGCAGTATTGTCAATGAGAATGTGGATAAATGGCACAGGAAAGTTATCCTTAAGCCAAGCTTTATTCAGATCCCGGTAATCCACACAAACTCGCACCTTTCCTCCCGGTTTAGGCACGGGGACTATATTTGATAGCCATTCATGATATATTGACACCATGATGATACCAGCTTGAAATTATTTCACAATATCTTCTCTAACCTTTAAACTCCACTCAGGTTTTAATTGCCTGAGCTTCTGCCTGACTAACTTGAATCCCTCTTTAATAGGAAGGCGATAGATGACGATGTCCGTGGACAAACCCACCATGTCTTCGTGAGACCATGCAAACACATCCTGGAATTGGGTTAATAGCGCAACCATGTCATTCCTTCTATTTGGAGCGAGGTCTGTACCAATCTGGATCAGCCTAGGGCTTTCTAAGGTTCTGAGATTGAATGAGGTGGTTTGATCAAGATTTGGTTTGGGTTTATCTTCAACCCATTCCTTAATCTCCTGAGGTATCTCAATATCCTCTTGTATTTCCATCAAGTTTGAGTCCAACTTATCATTAAAGTTACAGTCCTTGTGGAGAAAAGGCACCTCATCAGCAAGTACATGCACATCTAAATTCAGAGTCCTGAAACAAAATATGTTTTCACTTAAGATATGAAATTGTTCAATCATACAAAGTGTTAGCATGTACTGTAATACCCGAGAATTTCCACATATTATTAAATGAAAATATTAATGAAAATAATATTTATATGAATATAAGTGTTATTGTGAGTTGATTAATTCAATTGATTCGTATTAGATCAATGCGTATTAAGAAATGTGAATTGACAATGAGAATTGTGAAACGCCTTGTGTGGCATAATGTGAAACGAGGAAATTCACTAAGCAAGTTAAAACGGGAAGTAGGAAGATAAATTGTGTAAGATCATGTGATTTTATATAAGTAATTAATACGCTCTTAGACTGGTGATATCTCTTGTGGACATTAATTCATGTTGAGAAAAACAAGTTTGGCGATGGAAATTGACGTTGGCTTGAAGCTAAACTAGTCTTGGCACTGTCAAGGTACGACGCAACTTCACCATCCCAACAGTACAAACTGGCGCAGCTGTGCCAATGGTTAGTTAGAGAGAAAAATTAATTTTTCTACTTTAGAAATAAAATGGAACAATTATATGATATGTGTGATATTAATAAACCATGAAATAAAGTACGTTATATTTGACGAAGGAATTATTAAGTAAGCCATTAATTAATATTAATTGATTGTGGTGGAATGTTGATTACTTGGTAATTAATTAATAATATGTGATTATTATTATTTGCAATATATCTATAAATTAATAAGAATTATATAGATAATTAATGGTTATGGAGATTCATAAAAACATTAATTAAGGAAGAATGGATTAAATTATTTATTTGACATTAAACAAATAAGGGAATTATTAATATAATAAGATTATATTGACGGTCATGTGCATGTGAGTACTAATACAACTATATTATATAGTGCAGTGTGACATTTGTGTGATTATATATTAAGTCTTATTAAACTATATTGTATGAAGCAATGTTGTAAGACCCCAACTTATTATAAATGAAATTGAATTTCCTTTATTTATTATTTTGAAATAGTAAGGGTTAATTTGATTAATGTGGTTAGTTATGGGTAAAATGCACAAATATTTTAAATAAGCAAGTGGTCGTGCAATATTTTTGCTGTCGGGGAATATTCGTTTGGTCGTGCAATATTCTTGTTGTCGGGGAATATTCGTATGACGGCGCAGCCTTTTGTGGGCCCCATAATGGAAAGCGATTGGATGAAGAAAACGACAAGTATAAGTTTTTTATAAATAATGGCGTAGTTGTTACCATTAACACTGTTGGAATACCCCGTTGTTAAAACATAGTAATACACGGTATTGCACCAATTATTGATTCTTACGTAAGAAGGCACTACTCAATAATTGTTACAATAATTATTGTTCAATATTTTATTGATTCAATAATTGCTACGTTGATATATTATATTATTGTTGTTTCAATAATTGTCACTGCACAATATTTCCCATTATCAGATCAATAATTCATATTATTTGAATAATATTATTAGATAGCATTATTGGCAATGTCTAAGGAAGTTCGGTCTAAGGAGAGGTTTGGTCACCTAATTGCGCGTCAGTATTGAGAAATCCTTATTGGAAATCCCCCTCTTTCCTGGGAATGACCTGGTTGTCATTATTGTGATTCTGTAATATTATTTGTGAATAATTAATTATTGATTTATATGATAAGAAAAATATTTATTTATGTGGAAATAAATGTAGGAATTTTAAAAAAAGTGACAATTGTTGAAAATTGATATTTTATCTTTTTTGATAAAAAAATTCATTTAAATATATTATTATATTTTAATAATATAATAATGGTAATATTTTTACAATGAATGTGTGATATGTGAATAAATGAGGAGTAAGAGTGTTTTTGTTACAATAAATGTTAAAAACATGTTAAACATGTTGGTGGACCCCATTTCTTGACTGAAATTTGATTATAGTTTGCAAAATCGTCCGTATGTGGCTTTCGGTCAATTTCTGCTTGGAATTTGGAAAAACTTAAACTTACAAAGTTGTAGAGAATTGAATTTCCTATGGAATGGACATAAGTTTTGAATTTTTCTGATAAAAGGGCTATTTATTATGAATTATTGAAGTTCCGGAATAATTGATTTTTGAAGTTTTAATTTTTTTAAATTTTTTTTAAAATTTTGGTGGGCCCCACAAGTGTTGTAAACATGCTGAAATCAGATTCTCTTGAGGTAGGCGTGAATATTTTTTTGAAAATATTAATATTTTATTACATTTTCTGCTTTGGTGTTCTAAGCATTTTCCTATAAATAGGGTGCTTAGGTTTGAATTGAAAATCACACCAGAGACTGAAGTTTTCTCTCTATATAGTATCGAGCGTATTCTTGTGAGTATTTTGATACTTTGAGTGTTGCTATACAAGTTCCCTTCAGTACTATATCCGGTATTCCAGTCAGAAGTACTGTCCTTTTGAGGTAAGGGATGTTATTTTTTTTTAAATGATATTATTTCTTTCAATATCATTATAACAAAATACTGGTAAGATTTTTATTGTTAAATTCTTGTCTTTTAGTGTCGGGGTTACTATTCATGTATACAGCACTTCACGTATACAGATCTATTCATAGAAAAATTAAATTTTCTCTTCTTTGTCCCAGATGTCTATTTTTGTTACTATCTTTGATTTTATCCATGTTTTGATATTCTTACCTGAATTTTACTCCACATAGTATATTATGGGGTGTTTTTGAACATGGATAAACCGAATTACAAATCCCTAATATTTGTTCTTTTGTCTCACTGGATTCGTTTTCTTTAAAATATTTTTCATCATCCTCAGTCCTAAATGATGATATAACTGAATATCTTTGGCATGTAGTGCAAAGATGAATGATTTTCTGATGCATATCTTTGGCCCGTAGTGCAAAGATGAACAGGTGTTGAGATGAACATGACCAACTTATGAATATCTTTGGCCTGTAGTGCAAAGATGAATATTTGATTCAAAATATATATTGATTGATATTACAAGGATAAAATATTGATGATGGACTTTAAAATCATAAAAGATAGTAGATTTCATTCTCTACTTAACTCTTCCAAATGAATTATTATTTTCGCTGCGATATTGATTTAAAACTTGTTGTCTATTATATTCTATCAGATTTTTCCCTGTTGAGGACTAACGATAATTTGTTCTATATTATTTTAGTCATAATATTCTTTACTGGACTAGTTGAGCTCACCCTTTTCCTTTTTGTTCCATTTTTCTTCTTAGGAGGTGAGAATGTAGCTGTGACGCCCCCAAATTTTGACCTCCACTTGGTCACTCGAATTCTGTTAATCACGTTATCATGGTAATTGTAACGCCCCCAAAATATGTATACATCACCTATTTTGAGTCGCCAAATACATGGTATAAAATACAAATATAATCTTAAATATACAACATAAGCTGTGAGTTTTAATACAAATATTGTCTTCTAGACAGTATTTAAACTCAAAATAAGTCCTCAATACATTTATTATCACACTATTTCATAGAATAATAAGGACTACTAATGCTATCATCTGGACCGTCACTCTGTTCCCCGACTAGTCCCTGCTACATTCTCATTTCCTGAAGAGAACAATGAAAGCAAAAGGGTGAGCTCAACTAGCCCAGTAAAAAATATTATGACTAAGATAATGCAGAATAAATTATCCTTAGCCTTCAATAGTGTTAAACTGCTACAATATAACAAACATCAAGTTTAACTGCAGCGGAACAAGCAATCCATTAAAAGAGTCAAGTAGATAATAAAATCAACTATCTTCTATGTTTTAAAAGGTTTTTCATCATTTTTATAGCTGAGACTCAGCTTAATAAATAATCCACATCATCCCTGCACTATGGCCAATGATATTCATTAGTATCACAACCACAAATTATCCATGCATTACAGGCCAAAGATATTCGTGTATTCATCAATGGTCATGATCATGTCAACAACTGTCCATCAATGCACTACAGGCCAATGAGGACTTTTACCACATCATTTGTAACATTACGGTCATGATTATACTGATTAATCCCTGGTCATAATCATACCAAGTCCATCTATGCACTACAGGCCACAGATGACTTTCAACATAATATAAACATGAGCATGATGAGAATGATATAAGAATTCAATAAAACAAGTTCAAGAATTAATTTATCCAGGAACCAATAACGTCCAAATTGTTAACATGATACTGGATGAAGCACAAATATCAAGGATATTCCACTAATTTCATGGAGTGTAGAAGTCAAAGCTTTAACCAACTAAGTATAAGAGAATATATGAAATTGCAAATGGATTTTCGTCCGCCATGCGGTAATCCACTTAGACAGATCATTTCCACAATTTAATAATGAATGAATACAAAGGATCATTCACCATGCATGTGATAATCAACATAGACAGGTTATTCCAACAGAATAATAAAGAATGGAATAACAGAAGAAATCACCATGCATGCGATAGACCGCACAGATAGGTTATTCCAACAGAATAATAAAGAATGGAACTAGGTCATGCGTAATTCACATAGACATGATGTTCCAACAAAATAATAAAGAACAGAACCAGGTCATGCGTAAACCGCACAGACATGATGTTCCAACAGAATAATAAAGAACAAAACCAGGTTATGCTTAAATGCACAGACATGATATTCCAACATAATAATAAATAACGGAACCAGGTCATACGTAAACGCACATACAAGATATTTTAACAGAATAATAAATAACGGAACCAGGTCATGCGTAAATGCACAGACAGGATATTCCAATAGAATAATAAATAACGGAACCAGGTCATGCGTAAACGCATGCATGTGATGTTCCAAATGTAATAATAAAGAATGGAATAACGTAAGAATTTCACCACGTATGCGGTATCAGATAGACGAGTTATTCCAACATAATAAAGAATGGAATAATAGAGGATTTTCACCATATATGAGGTACTTCGCATAGACATGTTATTCCAACATAATAATAAAGAATGGAATAACAGAAGAATTTCACCATGTATGCAGTATTTCGCATAGACAGGTTATTCCAACATAATAATAAAGAATGGAATAACAGAATAATTTCACCAAGTATAAGGTAGTTTGCGTATACCGGTTATTCCAACAGAATACTAAAGAATAGAATAACGGAAGTTCTCTTCATGAATACAAAAGAAATAATACCCCTTACAAGTACAACAAATAATATCCCTTACGAGTACAACAAATAATATCCCTTACCTTAGAAAGAAGAGTATTCCGACTGGTAGGGCGATGATATTCTTGAAGAAAACTTATACTGTTTTCTATGCTCAAAGCTTCTTAAAACTCTAAAGAAATACGCTCAAGATTATAGAAGAAGAATTCTCTCTCTAGAGTTTCAATGAATTCGTAATAAATAATGAAGGAATGAGCTTATATCTATAGGAAAATAGGCTGGATAGTAACTAATTCATGAACGGTCGAGATTGATTTACTTTTAAACGGACGGTCCATATTGATTTACTATGCAGTATTAATAAAATATTCTAATAAAACAAAATCTTTTAAATAAAATATAATATATATTTTATTTATAATCTAATAAAACGAATAACTTTATAAAAGTATTCGGTTTTATATAAAAAGATTTTACTATGCAAACACTGTGCAAGCACTATGAAAACACTATGCATTATAGAATATTATATATTCTATTTATAGTCTAATAAAACAAATAACTTTATAAAAGTATTCTATTTTATATAAAAAGATTTTACTATGCAAATACTATGCAAGCAGTATGCAAACACTATGCATAATAGAATATTATATATTCTATTTATAGTCTAATAAAATAAATAACTTTATAAAAGTATTCTGTTTTATATACAAAGTTTTCTGTTTTATTATATTTATAATAATAATAAAACAAAATTTATCACCTTTATTATAATTCACAATATTAATCGACCAAGTCGTTCCCAGGAAAGAGGCGGCTTTCCAATAAGGAATTCTGTGACGCCTCCAAAATAGGTATACATCACCCATCTTGAGTCGTCAAATACATGGTACAAAATTTAAATACAACTTAATTATACAACAGTTGTGTAAAATACGACAAAACATAAGCTGTGAGTTTTAATACAAATATTGTCATCTAGACAATATCCACACTCAATTGAGTCCTCATTACATTTATTATCACACTATTTCATAGAATAGTGAGGACTACTAATGCTATTATCTGGACCGTCACTCCATTCCCTGACTAGTCCCTGCTACATTCTCATTTCTGAAGAGAACAATGAAAGTAAAAGGGTGAGCTCAACTATTCCAGTAAGAAATATTATGACTAAGATAATACAGAATAAATTATCGTTATCCTTCAACAGTGTTAAACTGATACAATATAACAAACATCAAGTTTAACTGTAGCGAAACAAGCAATCCATTAAAAGAGTCAAGTAGAGAATATAATCTACTATCTTTTATGATTTAAAAGGTTTTTCATTATTGTTATCGCTGGGACTCAACTTAATAAATAATCCACATCATCCCTGCACTACGGCCAAGGATATTCATTAGTATCACAACCACAAATTATCCATTCACTACTGGCCAAGGATATTCGTGTATTCATCAATGGTCATGATCATGCCAACAACTATCCATCAATGCACTACGAGCCAATGAGGACTTTTACCACATCATTTGTAACATTACGGTCATGATTATACCGATTAATCCCTGGTCATAATCATACCAAGTCCATCTATGCACTATAGGCCACATATGACTTTTAATATAAAATAAACATGAGGATGATGACAATGATATAAGAATTCAATAAAGCAAGTTCAATAATTAATTTATCTAGGAACTAATAACGTCCAAATTATCAACATGATACTTCTTTGTAGAGTAAAATTCAAGAATGCTCAGATGATTATTACATAAAAAGATACTGGATGAAGCGCAAATATCAAGGATATTCCACTAATTTCATGGAGTATAAAAGTCAAAACTTTAGCCAACTGAGTATAATAAAGAATGAAATAAGAAAAGAAATCACCAGGTATGCGATAGACCGCACAGACAGGTTATTCCAACAGAATAATAAATAACAGAACTAGGTCATGCGTAAACCATAGACATGATATTCCAACAGAATAATAAATAACGAAACCAGGTCAGGCGAAATTCGCACCGATAGGATGTTCCAACAGAATAATAAATAACAGAACCTGGTTATGCGTAAACGCACAGACAAGATGTTCTAACAGAATAATAAAGAATGGAATAACAGAAGAATTTCACCATGTATGCGGTACTTTGCATAGACAGGTTATTCCAACATAATGATAAATAATGGAATAATAGAAGAATTTCACCAATTATAGGGTAGACCGCGTATACAGGTTATTCCAACAGAATAAAAAAATGGAATAACAGAAGTTCTCTTTGTAAATACAAAAGAATAATACCCCTTACCGTAAAAGAAGAGTATTCCAACTGGTAAGGCGGGGATATACTTGAAGAAAACTTGCACTACGCTCAAAGCTTTCTTAAACTCTAAAGAAATACGCTCAAGATTATATAAGAGAAATCTCTGAATTTTTGGTGTGATTTCAATTCTAACTAAGCATCCTATTTATACGAGAATTGAAGGGGCACTGTGTAAGGAAAATTCATGGATGCTTGACTGATTCATTATTTCATTCACGGATGCTGACCAATGTTGCAGGCAACTGAAATTTCAATCAAATTAAGTAAAGATTGTTTTTGTATTCTGTACCATGTATTTGGCGACTCAGAATAGGTGATGTATACCTATTTTGGGGGTGTCAGAGCTGGTATCAAAGCTTAGAGATATGATCCCTGCCTGAGATATGAGATAATTGGTCGGTCAGAGTATAGGGATAATATGTGATATGTCAATTAACCCTTGTTTTGTGACAGTATTAAATTTGCGGAGTTATCCCAGTTTGCATCCCATTTGGTTGATAATGAGGAGCGAATGACACGAATGTTTCTAAACGGTAAGAAACCCAATATACGTTAATACATCATTTCTCACAAAATTTGTTTATATTCAGATATTGTGAATAGGGCTCAGTTATTGGAGCACGATAATGAGTCAACACAACCAAAAGGCAATGACCAATAACACGATAATAATCTTACCGGTGGCAACGACCATCGGAACAACGATAGCCATCGTGGAGGAAATTATCATGCCAAGAATGGTAACCACTTCGGTGGTAATCATGGCCAAGATGATAGAAGTGGAAAATTCAAGAAGAGAAGATTTAACGATGATGGGAAGACGTCGGCAGTAGCACCAAATTCTAGGAGAGGAGAACGACCGCCAGTTAGATGCTATAGATGCGGAGAGGAGGGACACATAAGTCCAAACTGTTCACAGCCCTCCAAGGTATGTTTTAGTTATGGAAAAGATGGTCACCTAGCTCGATTTTGTCATGTAGTGAAGTCAAGTCTAGCTGGGATAATGATGCCAAAGGATGTCTCAGTCAAGTTAAAGTCTGTAGTTTAAGTGAGAGCGTTTGTTGAGGAACCCGAACGAAGTTATCAGTGTAAGTTAATTATAAACTCTTACGAAGTCTATACCTTATTTGATACCGGTTCTACCTATTCTTCTATCTCTCTTGCTTGCACTCAACGTTTAATTTGACTTCAGAGAAATTAGACCTTGACTTATTGGTTGAAACTTCGATAGTAGAAACCTTCGTTACCTCCACTATTTATAAATCTTTTTGATTCAAATCGACACTTTCACGTTACCTGTCGATCTTATCTCTTTGAAAATAGTTGCCTTTGATGTGATTTTAGGAATCGATTGGTTAACTACTCATCAAGCTTTTTGTAAGGTTGTTAGCTTTCATTTTCCTAACCAACCTGTTGTGCGAAATCAAGCAACCTAACCACTAAAATCAATCACTATTATATCAAGCCCTAAGTAAAGAGCCCCGAGCCTTTATCTGTTGACTTCCTTGTGTGGAATGTACAGACTTTTCGTAGGAGACATCGTGAATAACGGTGGCAAGTTGATAGGTATCAATGTGACGTGCTATCCAAGTCTTGGATGAGGGTCACAGTTTTAAATGATATTTCTGTTAATAAATTCCCTGATGTATTCCTGAAGACTTCTTGGCCTACCCCATAGCGTGAAATCGAATTTTGTACTGACCCCAATACAAAACCCCATTTCTAAAACCCTCAAATATTTCTTCAACTAAAACGAACGTAGCATGCACTAAAGACGTCGGCTTGAGCTGTTGAAGATTGCGATCATACCATTCAATACCATCTTGGAAAAGCGAACGTGGTAGCTGACGCATTGAGTAGAAGATCATATGCGGGTACGAGTGCGATATTGTCAACGCAAAGGCCCATTTTGTATGACTTGCAAAGGATGGAGATAGAGATAAAGACTCTAGGGACCCAAGTGATGATGGCGAATATACGAGTGGAGCCGACTTTAATCGATAAAGTTAAAGCTTCTCAAGCTACAGACTTGGAGCTGATGCGTATGAGGAAGAAAGTATAAGAAGGTGCTATGCCGGAAGTAAGAATCGATGAAGAAGGAATACTTCGAGTCAACTCCAGACTTTGTGTTCCTAACAACCCTGATTTAGTATAAAATCATGATGGAGGAGCACAACACACCGTTTGCAATCCATTGTGGGAGTATCAAAATGTATCATGATCTTTGACATACATTTTGGTGGGGAAATATGAAGAGAGAGATAGCACTATTTATATCATGGTGTATAACTTATCAACGAGTCAAGGCAGAACATCAAGTACCAAAAGGTCCATTGCAACCACTTGAAATTCCAAAATGGAAGTGGGAGCACATTACCATGGATTTCGTTACTGGTCTTCCCAAGGTTTCTCAAGGCATAGATGCAATTTGGGTCATTGTTGATAGATTGACCAAGTTTGCTTATTTCTTACCAATACGATAAACTTATCCACTTGAACGTCTTGCTCGTATATACATAAATGAGGTTGTAAGATTGCATGGTATGCCAGTATCCATAGCTTCTAATCGAGACCCAAGATTCACTTCAAAATTTTGGGTTAGTTTGCAAAAAGCTATGGGCACGAATTTACGATTAAGTTTAGCATATCATCCTCAGACGGACGGACAATCAGAGAGGACTATTCAAACTATTGAAGATTTATTAAGACTCTGTGTCCTTGACTTTAAGGGAAGTTGGGACAAGTTTTTACCATTGGTGGAGTTTTCCTACAACAACAGTTATCAAGCAAGTATTGGCATGGCTCCATTCGAGGCATTGTATGGAAGAAAGTGTCATTCTCCAGTATGATGGGATGAGGTGGATGAAAAAACGTTGTTGGGACTGGAGTTGGTACGTATGACTACGGAAAAGATTCAAACGATCCGACAACGTATAAAAACCTCACAAGACCGACAAAAGAGTTATGCTGATCTTCATCGAAAGGACGTGGAATTCGATATTGGAGATCATGTGTTATTACGTGTTGCTCCATGGAAAGGAGTTACGAGATTTGGAAAGAGAGGAAAGCTCAATCCTCGATTCATTGGCCCATTTTTAATCCTCGATCGAGTAGGGACTGTAGCCTATAGACTCGCTTAACCGCCAAGTATGTCTCGTGTTCATAATGTTTTTCGTATATCCATGTTACGTAAATATGTGAAAGATCCGAACCACATTATTGAGTTAGAACCGGACGAAATAGCGGAAGATTTAACGTATGAAGAGGTTCATGTTCAAATCTTGAATAAGAAGGAACATATTCTACGCTCCAAGGTTATACCTCAAGTCAAAGTTTTATGGAGTAACCAAGATGTTGAGGAAATGACCTGGGAGTTAGAATTTGAAACAAAATCAAGGTATCCTCACCACTTCGGCATACCAGGTACGTACGTAAATTTCGAGGGCGAAATTTCACAAGGAGGGGAGATTGTAAAATCTCAAATTTTACGAATGAAGATTTAATTTTCTTGAAATATTTTTTTAAATATTATGGTGTGGATTTGAGATAATGTTATAGTTGTGGATAGTATTTATAAAATTTGCAAAGTATGCAAGTTGTTGTATTATATTCGATTAGTCGGAGAATATTCATTTTAACAGGGAATATTCGTACAACAGCACAATCATTGGTGGACCCCCCGATGGAATTATTGTCGGATTGAAAAAATGACAAAAATATTTTTATGAAAATAACTATGAAATTTTACCATTAAAACCGTTGAACTACTTTAGTAGTAAAAGTACGATGTCTACGCGTGGATGCATAGTAGCACACGATATTGATTATTGATGCTTACGTGAGAAGTCACTCGCTTTTTGTTCAATTATTACTCTGAATTGTTGCATAGTATCTCACGTTATTTGATTCAATTATTGTCGATATTTTATATATTATTAAATTAATAATTGAAATGATAGAGTTATTAATATTATTATTTGCAATATTAACGATGTCTAGAAGTTCTCACTAAGGAGAGGTTTGGTCACCTGATCAATTGCTACCAATAAGGAGAAATCCTTATTGAAAGCCCTCTCTTTCTTAGGAACGACACAGTCGATTATTATTGTTGAATTATAATAATGATGATAAATGTTGTTAAATATATTGAGATGTCTTTTTTATGAAGTCACTAAGTATATATATATATATATATATATATATATATATATATATATATATATATATAAATTTTGTTTTATTAGTATTATTAATGTAATAAAACGGAAAAGTTTTTATAAAAATGTAATACTTTTATAAAGTTATTTATTTTACTAGACAATAACTAGAATATATTATATTTTATTATGCATAGTATTGCATAAAGTGCTTGCATAGTATTTTGCATAGTAAAAATCTTTTTATATAAAATAGAATACTTTTATAAAATTATTTGTTTTATTAGACAATAATTAGAATATATTATATTTTATTATGATAAATGCTCTGCGTAGTGTTTTGCATAGTAAAATCTTTTTATATAAAATGTAATACTTTTATAAAGTTATTTGTTTTATTAGACTATAAATAGAATATATTATATTTTATTTAAAAGATTTTGTTTTATTAGAATATTTTATTAATAATTTATAGTAAATCAATATGGACCATCCGCTTAAAAGTAAATCAACTGACCGCTTTCATGAATTAGTTACTATTCAGCTTCATTCTTCTATAAATAAAGCTCATTCCTTAATTATTTCTTACGAATTCACTGAAACACTAGAGAGAGAAACTATAGAGAGGAAGAAGAAAAGTATTCTGCTACTTCACTACTCATATATCCAGTTTATTCTAAGGTAAGGGATATTATTTGTTATACTCGTAAGGGGTATTTTTTTTTTCATATTCATGAAGATAACTTTTGTTAATCCATTCTTTATTATTCTGTTGGAATAACCTGTATACGCGGTCTACCCTATACTTGGTGAAATTCTTATGTTATTCCATTATTTATTATTCTCACCGAATAACTCAATCATGCTGAATCCGCATACATGGTGAAATTCATTTGTTATTTTATTCTTTATTATTCTGTTGGAATATCCCGTCTCATACGCTTTTACGCTTGACCGGGTTCCGCTTTATTATTCTCGTTGGAATATCTCCTCGCATGCGCTTTTACGCCGGGACCGGGTTCCGTTATTTATTATTCTGTTGGAATAACCTGCCTATCATCGCAGTACCGCATGCATGCATGGTGATTTCTGTTGTTATTACATTCTTTATTATTACATTGGAATATCACCGCCGAAGTTATTATTACCTTTGACCTGAGTTCTGTTATTTATTATTACTTTGGAATAACTTTTGTCTATCTGAGTACCACATGCATGGTGATTTCTTTTGTTATTCCATTCTTTATTATACCTAGTTGGTTAAATTTTTGACTTCTATACTCCATGAAATTAGTGGAATATCCTTGATATTTGTGCTTCATCCAGTATCTTTTCATGGAAATATTCTTCTGAGCATTCATAAATTTTACTATACAAAGAAGTATCATGTTGACAATTTGGATGTTATTAGTTCCTGAATAAATTATTTCTTGAACTTGTTTTATTTAACACTTATATCATTGCCATCATCCTCATGTTTATATTTTTTTGAAAGTCATATGTGGCCTGTAGTGATGGACTTGGTATGATTATGACCAGGGATTATTCGGTGTAATCATAACCGTAATGTTACAAATGATGTGGTAAAAGTCCTCATTGGCCCGTAGTGCATTGATGGACAGTTGTTGGCATGATCATGAACATTGATGAATACACGAATATCCTTGGCCCGTAGTGCATCGATAATTTGTGGTTGTGATACTAATGAATATCCTTGGCCGTAGTGCAGGGATGATGTGGTTTACTTATTAAGCTGAGTCCCAACGATAAAAGTGAAGAAAAACCTTTTAAATCATAAAAGATAGTAGATTTTATTCTCTACTTGACTCTTGTAATGGATTGTATGTTCCGCTGTAGTTAAACTTGATGTCTATTTTATTTTATCAGTTTAACAATGTTGAAGACTAATGATAATTTATTCTGCATTATCTTAGTCATAATATTTCTTACTGGGCTAGTTGAGCTCACCCTTTCTTTCACTGTTCTTTTCAGAAAATGAGAACGTAGCAGGGACTAGTCGGGGAACGGAGTGACGGTCTAGTATTAGTAGTCCTCACTATTCTGTTAAATAGTGTGATAATAAATGTAACGATGACTTTTTCTTATAGTGGATATTGTCTAGAAGAAAATATTTGTATTAAAACTCACAGCTCTCTTGTTGTATATTAAAGATTGTTTTTGTATTCTGTACCATGTATTTGTTGACTCAGAATAGGTGATGTATACCTATTTTGGGGGCGTCACATTTATTATCACACTAGTTCATAGAATAGTGAGGACTACTAATGCTATTATCTGGACCGTCACTCCGTTCCCCGACTAGTCCCTGCTACGTTCTCATTTCATGAAGAAAACAATGCAAGTAAAAGGGTGAGCTCAACTAGCCTAGTAAGAAATATTATGACTATGATAATACATAATAAATTATCGTTAGTCTTCAACAGTGTTAAACTGATACAATATAACAAACATCAAGTTTAACTACAGCGAAACAAGCAATCCAATAAAAGAGTCAAGTAAAGAATAAAATCTACTATCTTTTATGATTTAAAATGTTTTTCATTACTTTTATCGCTGAGACTCAGCTTAATAAATAATCCACATTATCCCTACACTACGACCAAGGATATTCATTAGTATCACAACCACAAATTATCCATGCACTACGGGCCAAGGATATTCGTGTATTCATAAATGGTCATGATCATGCCAACAACTGTCCATCAATGCACTACGAGCCAAGGAGGACTTTTAGCACATCATTTGTAACATTACGGTCATGATTATACCGATTAATCCCTGGTCATAATCATACCAAGTCCATCTATGTAGTACAGGCCACAGATGACTTTCAACATAATATAAACATGAGGATGATGACAATGATATAAGAATTCAATAAAGCAAGTTCAAGAATTAATTTATCCAGGAACTAATAACGTCCAAATTGTCAACATGATACTTCTTTGTAGAGTAAAATTTAAGAATGCTCAGAAGAATATTTCCATGAAAAGATACTGGATGAAGCGCAAATATCAAGGACATTCCACTAATTTCATGGAGTATAGAAGTCAAAACTTTAACCAACTAAGTATAATAAAGAATGGAATAACAAAAGAAATCACCAGGCATGCGATAGACCGCACAGACAGGTTATTCCAACAAAATAATAAATAACGGAATCAGGTCATGCATAAACGCATAGACATGGTATTCCAACAGAATAATAAATAACGGAACTAGGTCATGCGTAAACGCACAAATAGGATGTTTCAACAGAATAATAAATAATGGAATAACAGAAGAATTTCACCATGTATGCGGTACTTCGTATAGACAAGTTATTCCAACATAATGATAAATAATGGAATAACAGAAGGATTTCACCAAGTATAGGGTAGACCGCGTATACAGGTTATTCCAATAGAATAAAAAAATGGAATAACAGAAGTTCTCTTCATGAATAAAAAAGAAATAATATTCCTTACCGTAAAAGAAGAGTATTCCGACTAGTAGGGCGGGGATATACTTGAAGAAAACTTGCACTACGCTCAAAGATTTTTTAAACTCTAAAGAAATGCGTTCAAGATTATAGAAGAGAAATCTCTGAATTTCTGGTGTGATTTCAATTCTAACTAAGCATCCTATTTATAGGAGAATTGAAGGGGCACTGCGTAAGGAAAATTCACGGATGCTTGACTGATGCATTATTTCATTCACGGATGCTTACCAATGTTGCAGGCAACTGAAATTTCAATCAAATTAAGTAAAAAACAAAAACTAAAATATAATATATATATATAGATATAATAATAATAATAATAATAATAATAATAATAATAATAATAATAATAATAATAATAATAATAATAATAATAACAATAATAACAATTCCCTCCCTAATACGTTTCCTCCCCCCCCCCCCCATTTTTATTTCAACCATTTTTTCCACACGTAGGCCCTACATGTGGCCCCCACATATGGGCCCCACCTTTATTATAAAGAATAAATTTCTACTGATTATTTAAAAAATGGGTAAATGGGGGTCCAAATAATACGCCAATATTTACAATAGAAATCACTTCAATATTAACAACATTTATCATCATTATTATAATTCACAATATTAATCGACCAGGTCGTTCCCAGGAAAGAGGGGGCTTTCCAATAAGAATATCTCCCTATTGGCGCGCAATTAGGTAACCAAACCTCTCCTTGGCATAACTTCTAGACATCGTTAATATTTCAAATAATAATATTAATAACTCTGTCATTTTAATTATTGATTTAATAATATATAAAATATCGACAATAATTGAATCAAATAACGTGAGATACTATGCAACAATTACTGTAGCAATAATTGAACAAAACTGAGTGACTTCTCACGTAAGCATCAATAATCAATACCGTGTGCTATTATGCAACCACGTGTATTACTGTACTTTTAACACCGGGTGTTTTCAACAGTTAACGGTAAAACTTCCACCGTTGTTTTCATAAAAAGATATTTTTATCGTTTTCTCAATCCAACAATAATTCTGTTGTGGGGTCCACCGATAATTGTGTTATAGTACGAATATTCCCTGTTAAAACGAATATTCCCCGACCAATCGAATATAATATAACAACTTGTGTACTTTATAAAATTTATAACTATTACTCACAACTATAACATTATATCAAATTCATTCCATAATATTCAAAAATGATAATTATATAAAATTCATCTTTATTCATAAAAGTTGGGGTCTTACAATTTCTCCCTATTGGCGCGCAATTAGGTGACCAAACCTCTCTTTGGCAGAGCTTCTAGACATCGTTAATATTGCAAATAATAATATTAATAACTTCGTCATCTCAATTATTGATTTAATAATATATAAAATATCGACAATAATTGAATCAAATAACGTGAGATACTATGCAACAATTCATCAAGCAATAATTGAACAAAACTCAAATGACTTCTCACGAAGCATCAATAATCAATACCGCAGCTACTATGCAACCACGCCAGACATCGTACACTTTTTACTACCGAGTAGTTCAACAGTTTTAACGGTAAAACTTCCACCGTTATTTTCATAAAAATATTTTTGTCGTTTTCTCAATCCGACAAAAAATTCCGCTAGGGTCTACTAATGATTGTGTAAATCAGATTTAATATTCCATGTTAAATGAATATTCCCGACCAATCGAATATTATATAACAACTTGCATACTTTTCAACATTTATAAATATTACCCACAACTATAACATTATCTCAAATCCACACCATAATTTTGAAAAAAATATTTTGAGAAATTTAAATCTTTATTCATAAAATTTGGGTTCTCACAATCTCCCCTCCTTATGAAATTTTGCCCTCGAAAATTACGTACGTACCTGTTATGCCGAAGAGGTGAGGATACCTTGACTTCATTTCAGATTCTAATACTTGAGGTATAACCTTTGAGTGTTGAATATGATCCTTCTTATCCAAGATTTTAACACGTATCTCCTCATACGTTAAATCATCTCCTATCTCGTCTAGTTCTAATTTAATAATGTGGTTCGGGTCTTCCACATATTTACGTAACATCAATACATGAAAAACGTTATGAACACGCGACTTACTTGGTGGTAAAACGAGTCTATAGGCCACAGTTCCTACTCGATCAAGGATTTCAAATGGGCCAATAAAATCGAGGGCTGAGATTTCCTCTCTTCATCGATTCTTGCTTCTAGAATAACGCTCTCTTGAACCTTCTTCTTCACATTCATCAACTTTGAGTATGTAGCTTGAGCGGCTTTAAATTTATTGATTAAAGTCGATTCTAATCATATATTTGTTATCTTCACGTGGGTCCCTATAGTCTTTAACTCTATCTTCATCATTTGTAAGTTATACGAAATGGGTTTTTATGTTAACAACATCGCACTCGAAAACGATATACGATCTTCTACTCAACGCCACACTACCACGCTCTCTCTTCCACAATGATATTGAATGGTATGATCGTAATCTTTAATGTTTCGAGCTAACGCTTTGGCGCATTATACGGTTCATTTTGGTTGAAGAAATATTTAAGGGTTGAAGAAATGGGTTTTGTACTGGGGTCAATACAAAATTCAATTTCACGCTCTAGGGGTAGGCTAAGAAGTCTTCAAGAATACGTCAGGAAATTTATTAACAATAGAAATATCATTCAAAACTATGACTCTCATCCAAGACTTGAGCACATGTAATGAAGGTTTCTCCTAACGGAGCTTCAATAAATAAGTCAAAGTCTAACTTCTCCGGAGTCAAATTTAAACATTGAACGCAAGTAAGAGAGATAAAAGAATGGGTAGAACCGGTATCTAATAAGGTATAGACTTCACAAAAATTTATAAGATTTGTTCAACTCAGTTTTTAAGATTTCCGCACCAATCAATTGGTTTGGACAATTTTATAGACATGCATATAGTCTAGCCAAATCGAATGGCATCGACTCTTTCATAATATCCAAGGACAATACCAAGTTTAACATGAATAATAGCTTTCACGAGGGTTTAACATACTAGTTCATTTGAACGAGAAAGTAGTATAACTTGTATTCAAATAGATAAGCTTAGGGTATTCGTCGAATAAAGTATTGCAAGGGTTTAGGATACTTGCTCAATATAAATTTTGAGTAAGGTTAGAGAAACTTGCCTTAAGCATAGTTTATCCACGTTAATAAATCAACACTTTCGAATCTTAGTATAGCGTATTATAAGTATACAATGTTTCATTAGCTAACATAGTCCTTAATCAAGCTCGACATGATACAAGTATGCACATATGGTACAAAATCAGTTTATAAGTCATCATGAATCAACTACTTAGTTACTTCACAAGCAAATCAAGAATGGTCAAGGTTAAGACCTCCTACTCATGGACTTTTCATTTCAATGCAACACCAACTTATCAACTAAACATCACACACACACACACACACACACACATATATATATATATATACACACATCAGTAGGTCTTAGATCACACTTAGCATCAAGGTTAAGACCTCCTACTCATGGACTTTTCATTTCAATGCAACACCAACTTATCAACTAAACATCACACACACACACAAACACACACACACATATATATATACACACATCAGTAGGTCTTAGATCACAGTTAGCATCATAAAAGTTAGTTGTCCAAAATTAGAACTCACTATCTGGGATTCCAGATCATGGCCAAATTGGTAAGCCATGGCTAAGCTTTAGACCCAAGACAACATACCGCCTTCCTGCCAAGCCAAGATGCAAGTGTTGCCTTGTGGTTTTTGTTCGGCTTGACCAAAACAATCACACATGATCTATTTGTCATGTTAAGGGTCTTTTCATGCTCCTCAAGTCAATCTAGGTTCCCTTTTATAATATGTTTCTAATTTAAACATTTTAACCATTTAAGGACATTCGAGGTCATTAACTCATAAGGTCTAACATGCTTGCTTTCTTAACATACAAGATAGTCATAAAACTCATATTAGGCATGCTTGTGTGTATTCATAACACATACGAGAAACTAACACTGCTTTAGTTGAAAATAGGCTTCGTTTATACTTTTCTTGAAATGTGCTACACAAGCATGGTATATATATGTTTATGCTACATGAGCGAGTCTAAGAGTGTCATCAAACATGATCACAAATGTCAGATTTTAGTCCTCATGGTATCTTGACAATATTCACATTCAAAGCTTGCTAATAGGTTCAACATGCTCATGTTTCCTTACTAATCAAATAAACACAAGCTAAAGGTTTAATCATGCAGTTCTAAGCCATACTAACATGCTTGTAAAGTTAGAATATACATCACGTAGTGGTCATACATTTTAGCTTACTAGGCTAAGCTTTTTCTTGAAAACATTTCCAACACAAGGTTTAATAAGTTTGATCATGCTCAAAATAACTATGTACACTACAACATGCTCATCTATGTGCAAAATTAGTCATCCATAGCTCACTAGGTTCACAATTTGTAGAACATGATCTTTAACATAGTTTATTTTCAAAACTTAGTCCAAACCCCCATGTAACCATACGCCTTCGTTAATCATGCAAATCTAGTCTAAACATGCTCACATTAGGTTAACATATCCGTATATACATCATACACATGTTTACATGCGAGATTGAGTCATAATGATTAACTAACATGGATCAGATTGCAAAATAGAACACTCAATCAATTCAAGATGGGCAGGCAATGCCTATCAAGGCCAAATAAATACAAATGTATGCGCAATTGTGTCGTGTTACTCGGTTCGAGCTAAGAACAGTGCTTCTAAACACTCATGAATCAATTGCAACATGCTTATATGATCATATAACATATATATGGACATTACTTAACCTCATTAACATACAATTCTATGAATTCAAGAATTTTGATTTCAAGACTCAAGACTCCATTTTTTTACAGAAATTGAAATTGGAAAGCTAGTAATGGAATTATACCTTTGTAATGTGAAAGAACTTGCTACTACTTGAACTCTTAAACTCTAAGAATGCTTGTATGCTTTCAACAAAATCTTAGACAACTTCAAGAACATCAACTGATAGACATGGCTGCTATTTATATAAGAAGTTTGGACTGGATAATGACTTAGCACTAAGGTTGAATTCATGGTGCAATGCAATGAAACATTGGTTCAAGAAGGGTGGCTCAACCACTCCATACCAACCACCTAGCTAGCTATGATCATCTAGGATTTAGCCTTTTGAAAACATACGTATTATAGCTTGTAGTCACTATTCATGTCCTTGTGTCACTCATTTTGGGACAAAAGAAACTCTCACCAACACTTAGCCTACACACTTGTACACATTTTTACTCTTATACTATAACAACCATATATTATAACCTAATGTCACCACATGACCTAACATTTCAAGGTAGTAGATGTTATTGAACATACATATAATCCATGTACATTTTATCAAAATGATAGTTTACAATGTGCATGGTATATTATTTTAATACATACCCACATACATATTGTCACATAGATAATGTATTTATAACATATAGTTCCAATATGCTTACTCACATTGCCTCACAATATAGTTTCGTAAGGCTTAATATATATAGTCATACAAATGTCACACTGCTCTATATAATATAGTTGTATTATTGCTCTTATTCACATAACTGTCAATATAATATTATTATATTACTAACTTACTTATTTATGTTAAATAAATAAATTATGCACTTCCTTACTTAATTAACACCAATATTAATTAATCCATACATCATGTATTTATGGATTTCCATAATCATTATTTATCTATATAACATATTGTAAATAATAGTAATCACACATTATTAGTTAATTACTAAGAATTCAATATTCTATCACAATCGTTAACAATTAATTAATATAAAAGTTATCATTTAATATTACCTAAATGTACACTTTATTTCATGGTTCGTCAATGTCGCACGAATCACATAATTGTTTCATTTAATTTCCAAAGTATAAAATTTTATTTTCTCCAATCGACCATCCAGGCAAGTACATTTCTACCGCGTTCGATAAAGGCTAAAGACTCGGTTTAACTCCAACCCGTGTCAATTCTCACCGATAAACACGTTTTATATGACATGATTTACTGTTCACGAACGTGTTACTACGAGTCTACAAGTATATTGATTACATGTATGAAATCATATGATTAATCTTCTTAATTCCCATTTTAATTTGCTTCACAGATTTCTTCATTTCACATTATGCCACACAAGGCATTTCACAATTCTCATTGTCACTTCACGCATCTTAATACGCATTGGTCTAATACGAATACATTGAATTAACCAACTCACAGAATAATAATACTTTTATTCCCATAAATTTTATTTCCATTAATATATTCATTTAATAATACGTGGAAATTCTCGGGTATTACATCCTCCCCCCCCCCCTTATAAAAATTCCGTCCTAGAATTGCTACAAGGTTACATAAATAGATGGGGATAATCCCTCATCATGCTATCTTCTAACTCCCACGTTACCTCCTCAACATCGTGGTTGCGCCAAAGTACTTTTACAGAAGAAATAACTTTATTTCTCAAGGTTTGCTCTTTCCTATCTAGAATTTGGACAGGAATTTCTTCGTACGCTAAGTTCTTCTCCACTTGAATGGGTTTGTAAGAAAACACGTACTTGTAGTCGGGCTTGTATGGACGCAACACGGATATGTAAAACACGTTATGGATGTGCTCCAACTCTGGTGGTAGTGCAACTTTATATGCTACTTCACCCACTCGCTTTAGTATCTCGAACGGTCCTATAAATCTTGGACTCAATTTTCCTTTCTTGCCGAAATGGATCATCCCCTTCCACGGAGATACTTTTAAGAATATGAAACTACCGACTTTAAAATCTCAGTCTTGCCATTGCAAATCCGCATACTTTTTCTCGCGATCTTGAGCTGCTACTAGTCTGGCTCTTATTACTGCAACCACATCTGCGGTTCGTCATTCGCCAACTTCATCCCAACATAATGGCATTCTGCACTTCCTGCTGTAAAGAGCTTCATACGGTGGCATGCCGATGCTCGCATGGTAACTATTATTATACGCAAATTCGACTAAGGATAGGTGGTTGTCCCAATTTCCCTTGAAGTCCATCACGCAAGTCCTAAGCATGTCTTCTAGCGTTTATATAGTTCATTCACTTTGTCCGTCTGTCTGAGGATGATAAGCAATACTCAACCTTAACTATGTTCCCATCCTCTCTTGCAAGCTTTTCCAGAATTTTGATGTGAAGCGCGAATCTCGGTTAGAAACAATCGACACCGGCACTCCATGTCGTGAAACAATTTCCTTTACGTACAGGCTCACTAACTTATTCAAACTATAGCAGATGTTGATAGGTAGAAAATGTGTGGTCTTCGTAAGTCGATCCACGATAACCCAAATGGCATCCAAACCTTTCTGCGTGACTAGAAGTCGTACCACGAAATCCATTATGAAATGCTCCCATTTCCACTCTAGTATTTCCAATGGTTGTAACAAACCACTTGGCCGTTGATGCTCTGCTTTGACTCGTTGACATGTAAGACATCTACTTACGTACTCCGCAATTTCTCGTTTCAAATTTGGCCACCAAAAATGTTGCTTTAAGTCCCGGTACATCTTTGTGCCTCCCGGATGAATGGAATACATCATATTATGAGCCTCATACAGAATCTCCTCTCTTAACTCGACCACATCCAGTACCCACACTCTTCCTTCGAATCATAAGATACCATCCTTATCTATTCATAATTTTTCTTCCTCTTTTTCTGTGATCCTTCTTCTAATTTTCTCGCATTCTCCATCTTTCTCCTAGGCTTCCTTTACTCTATCCAACAATGTCGGAAAAGGTTCCATTACAAATAACTTCTCTTGACACCATTCGGTTCCCTTCACTTCAATTTCCAATTTCTCCATATCTCTTATTAACTCCTCCTGAGTTGTCAGTTGAAACAATTTCTCCCTTCCTTTCTCTCATTATAGGCGTTAAGAATTCACGTTTGCCTTCCCCGGGTGATAAAGAATTTTACAGTCATAATCTTTAATTAATTCTAACCACCTCCTCTGACGCATATTCAACTCCTTCTGCGTGAAGATATATTTCAAACTTTTGTGGTCCGTGTATATCTCACATTTCTCTTTGTACAAATAATGTCTCCATATCTTTAACGCAAAAACTACTGCCGCTAACTCTAAGTAATGAGTAGAGTATCATTTTTCGTAATCCTTTAATTGGCGTGATGCATAAGCAATGACCTTACCGTGTTGCATAAGAATACAACCAAGTCCTCTATGCGACACATCACTATACACCACAAATCCCCTTGTATCATTCGGAAATGATAATACAGGCACCTCGCTTAATCTCTTCTTCAATTCTTGAAAATTCTCTTCGCACTTGTCAGTCCATACAAATTTCATCGTCTTCCTTGTCAGATTAGTTAACGGGATTGCTATCTTAGAAAAATCTTGGATGAATCTTCGATAGTACCCAGCTAACCCTAAGAAACTACTCACCTCCGTCGGTGTTCTCGGTTGTTCCCAATTACTCAATGCTTTGACCTTCTCAGGGTCTACTGAGATTCCATTCTAATCCACCACGTGGCATAAGAATTGAACCTTCTTCATCCAAAATTCGCACTTAGAAAATTTCGCATACATTTTCTCCTTTCGTAGTGCCTCCAAAGCTATCTTTAGATGTTCAGCGTGTTCTTCCTCCGTCTTCGAGTAGATCAAAATATCGTTAATAAAAACTACTATGAATTTATCCAAGTATGGCTTGAAAACTCGATTCATCAAGTCCATGAATGTTGCCGGAGCATTAGTTAAAACGAATGAAATTACCAAGAACTCCTAATGTCCATAACGGGTTCAAAACGCAGTCATTGGCATGTCCTCATCCCATACTTTTAGTTTATGATATCCCGTCCACAGGTCGATCTTCGAGAAACACTTCGCTCCCTTCAATTGATTAAATAAGTCGTCTATCCTTGGTAGCAGATATCTGTTCTTGATCGTTACTTAGTTCAATTCTCGATAATCAATACAGAGCCTCATCGATCTATCCTTTTTCTTATCGAATAACACTGGTGCTCCCCAAGGAGACACACTCGGTCGAATGTAACCTTTATCCAATAACTCTTGAAGTTGTATCATCAATTCCTTCATTTCCATTGGTGCCATACAATATGGAGCTTTCAAAATTGGTGTCGTTCCCGGTGTTAAGTCTATTACGAATTCGATTTCTCTGTCTGGCGAAAGGCCAGGCAGATTGTCTGGAAACACATCCTGAAGTTCTCTTAGTACGGGTATGTCTTTAATCTCTACTCTCTTTTTTCGAGTATCCACGATGTAAGCAAAATAACCTACCCATCCTTTCCTTAACAATTTCTTGGCCTGCATCATCGTAACCCAACACGATTGCTTAAGCGATGAGCTACCATAAAACACTACCTTAGACTTACATAGAGTCTGAAGGTTCACACATTTGTTCTGACCATCAATTACTGCTGCATGGTTATATAACCAATCCATCCCCAGTATTACGTCGAATTCTCCTAGTCTAATAGGAATCAAGTCTATGCTCAGTTCATGTTCTCTAATGTTTGCACGACAATTTTGATAGACGTATTCTACAGGGATTATTTCCTTATTCACAACTTCTATGTTCAAAAGATCTTCTAAACGTTCTCGGGGTGTACTAAGTTTATTAGCAAATTCTTCAAAAACAAATGAACTGGTAGCACCCAAATCGAATAATACATAAGCATTTATATTATTGATTGGGATTATACCTGACTCCACGTCCTTTACAGCTACGGCGTCTTGGACGGTCATGTTAAAGGTTCAAGCAGTCGATCGGTTGGGTTGCGCAGGTCCACTAATCATTAACTTACTTCCTCCTCCCTGGCTTCCGCTAGCTCCACCGCTTCCTTTCTTCGGGCAATCCTTTATCTGGTGCTCTATTGATCCACAAGAAAAACATCCTCTGATCTTCTTCAGCTTCGGGCAATTTGGCGATATGTGCCCCTCTTGGCCGCAATTATAGCATGTGCTTTTCCTCTTCCAGTATTCTTTGTTGCAAGCTTTGGTCCTCTTCTTGAAGTTTCCCTGGTAACTTCCACCTTGGTTATGGTTTCTGTTGTTGTTATTTTCCCATTTCCTCTTTCTGGAGTTACTCCCTCCGCTACTGCTCCCTCCACGATGCTCACTACCAGTGTTCTTATTCTTTTTCTCCTTATGATATAGACTCAAGGCGTCACTGCCACCTTCCGCAATGATATCCTTCTCCAACAACGTTGTAAAGGAATCAATCTGGAAGACTGATACCTTATTATACAACCATGGCTTCAACCCTTGTTCAAATTGACTCGCCTTCCTCTCCTCATCCACAACTTGGTGCTCTGCAAATCGCACTAGTTCATTGAACTTAGCCGCGTATTGCGCCGCTGTTATATCACCTTATTTTAACTATAGGAATTTTACTTCCATCCTACTCTCCATACTCTTCGGGAAATAGTTCTCGAAGAACAACGTAGTAAACCTCTCCCACGTTATCGTTCCTTCCCCCGCTCTCTGCTGGTTAGTTTCCCACCAATAGTTCACTTCGCCCATCATCATGTATGTGGAAAATATTGTCTTCTGATCTTCACCCACGCGAGCTATAATGAAGGCCTTCTCGATTTCCTTGATCCAGGTTTGCGCAACTCTCGGGTCAGTGGTTCCCGTGAACTCTGGGGGTCCTACACTCTTAAAGTCTTTGAAGGTTGTTACTTGGACAGCTTGGGGAATGGGTGGTACGGGTTCGTTTCTTCCCCTCAGAGCTTCTCCTAATAAATCTACCAATCGCTGTATCGGATCTACAAGACCTCTCTCATCATTAACTGACTCTTCTAGGACAGTTATTCTACATCTGGGCGACATTTTCTGCATCACATAATTTTCATTTTATTATCTAGTTATAATACTTAGACATTTTTAAATAGAAAAGAAATACAAGTTTATAACGCATTTCAGAAATAAAATCATTTATATTCATATGCCAAATGATTACATTACATGTTCTTTTCTAGCATACTGCTATAAATGATAACCCATATCCCCTAATATCACAAAAGACGGGGACAACACTAACTTACTACCCCTCTAACACTTTTTTTTTCTTTTAAAAGTTGGGGTTTTACTACTATCTCACGTCTTACACAAAAGACTGAGATTAAAACAACATATTAACAATACATAAATAAAACTACTACATTATTGATTTTGCTCCTCTAACTCAATCTAACATCCCACGCTCCACAACGCTCTTATATTCCTTCTGCGTAATGTGCACCACCATATCCCGACTTATGGTATACTGGGTCTGTCCTTGTTCAGATGGGTAGTGATGTACCCCATTGATCAATCTTTCCATGGTAGTGCATAGAGCATAACCCATCTTGTTCATCTTCCTTCTTTTACACCGCACTTCGTCTTTTAGGTCATCTGCCCTATCATTGGCTTCCTCGCACTTTTCCTCAAAGTGAATCCTATCCATCACCTACATTTCTAACTAAGTTTGGAGAACTTCCTTCTCCGTCCTATCACTAAAACCTTCTACTCTAATTCCTCTAGCTTTCCTGCCACCTCAACATTCCTCCCACCGCTCGGTGAAACAAAGCTCCCATCTGGATCCCAGCCTCCTTACGGTGAGCAATCTCCACCTCCATCTCCTGCATCACTAGTTGCCTCTGGTGGTCCTCGTCCCTCAATTTTTTGAAGGCAAACTCCCTTTCCCTAGCCTCAGCCTCAAGCTCGTCTACTCTACATCCCAATTATAATATTTGTTACTCATACTCTCTTAACATCCGATCCTCAAAAGTAGCCTCGTCGAAGTCCTCCATAGGCTCGGGCTCCTCCTCCATAGGCTCTATAATAACCCGGGATTTCCAATAATCCAAAATTTGCGAATACTTTTTTTTTTTAATATTGACATTAACTGTTAATATTGTACTGTGTATCTGAGATACGAGTTTTGAGTAGTGGTTAATTTGTGTATTAACTGGGAAATTAGAGTAGAGTTGTACTTGACAACTTTAGAAAACCCTAACCCTAATTTTTGGATAGGAATTCAGTAAAAAATGCAATTAAAATAATTGTATTGATGGATACGAGTTTGTACTATGTTGATTTAATGACCAATGATTGACTGGATAGGCTTTAAACTTTGTAAACCCTAATAAGGTATTAGAAACTCCAATCTCAGATTTAGAAACCCTAATGCACAATTAGAAACCCTAAATGTTTGCCAGGAAACCATAATTTAAAATTCAAGAATCGTAAACCCTAATTAGGAAACCCTAATCCTAATTGGCGAGCATAATGTGTTTATTAAACACTAATATGATTAAGAAAACCTGATTTAATTAGGAAACTCTAATTTTAGTTTCAAAATTTTAATTTTCTAAATTAAAACCCTAATTTAAAAAATCTTAGAAAGTTAGTGATTTAAAACCTAAGGGTTGGAACCTTAGGGTTAAACCCTAAGGGTTTGTGCAAATGTCAATAATGCCTTTAAAATAGCATGTACAATGACTAAAATTCCCTTTTTCATTTCTTTATTTAGTAACTTATAGAATTTGTCTAGACTTTAGTTGTTCACCAACTAATTGGACTTGGTGACTCCAAACTCTAACACCTTAGCCGAGATCAGCAGCTAGGTAAGTAACATACATTGCATTCATATGATATAAGAGATTAAAAGATAGAAAAAGTCTACAAAAGTTGCTCATTTGCTAACTTGCTCTCACCAACTCATTCTCTCTCTAAACCTCCGAATTCCTCAAGTATTTCAGTCACATATTACCTCTCTAAAACACCATTAATAGATAAGGAGATCTAAGATCAAGCATATTCAATAGAAGGTATAAACCCTATCTCATTCTAGATCTTGTATGTTATGCTCAAAGTTGTTTTTTTGTGTTTATGTTTATGTTAAAAGGTGTTTTTAGTTGATCTATGATGATCCATGATGGTTCCATAGCATTAAATGGCTTTAAAGTAGTGTTTCTCAAAATCTGTACAAGAACAAAATTTGTGGTCTGACAAGCTAATGTCAAGAGCCACGGATTCTTGTTCGTTTGTTGTTTTTGATGTTTTAAAGTTGTAATTTGTATCATGGTATGTGGTCTTTAATCTTCAAGAGGAATCAGTCTCATTTGATGTCTAGATTTGTAGTTATTAATGGTCAAAACCCGTTGACCGGGCATGACCATGAACTTCTGGGTAACCTAGAAAGTGTAAGATCGTCGTCTATTTTTTGAATCTACTTTAGATCGATGATTTGATTTTGTTTGATGGTGGTTTTGTAACCAGCTTGTAGTCTGACATATTTATTTTACATGTATGGCTTTAGATAGTTTATATAATCAGCAGATTAATCAGGGTAAGTGGTCAAACTAGGTCATAAGGCCATGACTTAGAGATCTCTGGAATTCCAAGAAACGGGAATAACACATTTTTCTGACAGCTTTTGACCAAACTAAAACTTGTGATATTGTTGTTGTTTATTCGATCTGTTGTTGTAGTATTGTTTCTTGACATATGGACTTCAACTTTGAACCATTACACCACCAAAATAATGATCAGAGTATGGATTAAATTGAGCATGAATGTATCAACTCGACACTGTCTGGGTTTCTGGGTTACCCAGAAAACCCAGATGTGACCTGACAGTAAGTTTAGGGAGCTAGATCTTCATGATTTATTGTAGTATGAGGAGAATAACTATTGTAACTTGTATAGTTACATAAACACTATAAGTGGGATGTTCAATATAGCCTAGAAACTAAGTATACTGAGAATTAAACGTGGTCAAACGTTGGACCTTGAACACAAAGTCGCCAAAGGTTCTCGAGCTCAAGAACACCAAAGAATGAAGCTTTAATGTCGCTAAAGGGCTATAGCGACGCTTTATTTATTTTCTAATTCTTGATTTTCTGAAAATTATTTACAAATAGAAATAAATTATAAAAATTATTAAAAATGGTTTTAAAAATTATTTTAAACTATGAAAATTAATTTTTGACCTATTGGAATATTTTATTTAATATTTATAATTATTTAGATATTAAAGGTATTTAATTTATTTAATTAGTGTATTAAATAAATTAGAGAAAAATAATTTAATATTATAAACAAATCATTTTAAATAAGAATAATGTATTTAAAAATATTTTGAGTTATAAAATATAACTTTTAATATTTTAGAGAATTTTCATTAATAATTTAATATTAATGATATTAGATTTATTTAATTGTTAAATTAAATAAATAAATTAAAAATGATTTTGTTGATTTAAAAATCATTTAAAAATGAGAAAAATATTTTAAGTTATAATTAATGACTTTTAATATTTGGATGATAATTTCATTAATATTTAATAATTAATGGTGATGATTTAAAAATAATTTTTAATTATTTTAAAAATCATTGAAGTGGAATATTAATGATTTAAAAATATTTGAAGTTATGAATAATAACTTTAATATTTTGACAAGTATGTTATTAATATTTTTATATTAATGATGATAAGATTATTTGATAATTAAATCATTTAAAAATGATTCCGATGTTTGAAGATTTATTATAAATTATAATGATTGCTTATAAATTATTAAAAGCTTTCGAAAAATATTATTAATGATATTTGACTTATCTAAAATAATATTGAAGCTTAGGAACCGAATTTACTTGACAATAACTGTGTTAATTATCGGATAGGGTGGCCAGAACACCGAGAATGGACCGAAATCCAACCAGACCGAAATAGTTAGACTTGTTAAGTGTTTATACAGGTTATAAACACTAATGTGACTATGTGGTAATGTGTCTAGGAGGAAGATTCGCTGGAAATTACAGTAATTTGTGTTATGAAATATTGTGCTAATTGTGAGACCGACATTATTGATTATAGGTCTTACGAACGCATTTAATTATATTGTGTAGCAGTAATCAACGCGAAAGGCAAGTTTCCTAACTTAATTTGAGTTACTATTTTTCAAGCATGGTAGCGAATAATTATTGATAGTTATTCACATCTTTAATGATTGTTGTAATTCGTACATAGTGAAATTGAATAATGTTCTATTACTTGAACTAATTATAAATCATGTCTCAGCTAATTGTTTAGGCGAGACTAATATTTGTTAAAATATGAAATTTTCTATTCATTGTGAACTGAATTGTTATTGGAAGATATATGCCATTGATTTCGGCTAGATTAGTATTGTTACTAAATTGAAATCATAGTATTTCTTTGAAAGTAATCCAAACCATATTGTTGTGGTACGGACTCGTGAAGTAAGACTAAGATGAACAAATTTTAATGTCGTAAATTGACCTATGCGCTATTATTGAGTATTATGCATAATATAGGGTACAAAGGAGTTTGCCACTCCCGGTACTTGCAGAAGAGTATAGTTTAGTTTTAATAACTAATTTATATTCTTGTGGTAATTTAGTTTTAATAACTAAATGATTCCTCTATTAGTTCATGATCATCTGTGATCACTCAACATGAAATCTGGGTATATTCCACTTTATTGAAGATTATTGCAGTATTGTTAATTCCTTTTATTCAATTGAATGTTATTGAATCTTTGGAAGAATTATACTCTTTCATATCGGATATGTTATTCAGTATGAAATAGTAGAAAGTTTTATTATTGAGATTGAATTATTATTTCGCTATCTCGAAATCGATTAATTGTTGTTGAAGTTCTATACAAGCTAGACTCTTCTATTCATGATATATATATATATATATATATATATATCATTTATTGTATATCTTAACTTGCGGGGCAAACTTGTTGCTCACCCTTGCTAAATAAAATATTTCACTTAGAACGATGAGGAGGCGATGGGCTAAGCAGAACAAAGGCAAAGGCATAGTACTGGAGTAGTTTTATGTTAAGCATCTTTACTATGTTGTTTTGTAAACCATTTTTGTATATCTAAAGGGTAAATTTGTAATGTTAAGGTTAGATGACCTGGGATAATGTTGTTAACCTATTAATTAACGTTATGTAAGTTTATATTCATCAATGAATGGGTAGTTAGATGTTATTATATTGTGGATCGTAAGCACCAAACAAGAGGGTCAGGTAACCCGGATTTGGGGGCATCACAGGTTGGTATCAAAGCTGTAGGTTATAAACCTTAAGTGGGGTGGGGAAAACACTAGGATTATAACCATAAGCGTGATAGAGAATACTCATTTAGAGTACTAAGTGAGAGATTGATAAAACGTATTGATAATGAGATATGAGAACACATAGTGTGAGAAGTTTGTACTGGTAAAGTACTAATCAAGTTGTTTAAACTGATTGTAGGGTTTCGGGAGAAGATAAGATGAATATGGAGATGCACGCGGCTGTTGCACCACTGATATTAGCCGAGGTGCCAACTCAAAGTGAGTCAGGTAAGGAAGTTTTAAAGGATGAACCTGCAGTAAATCTAGCAAGCGATCATGACGAGTACCCTGAGATTGAGTTGGATGAAAAAGAAGAAGTATATTCCGAAGAAACAAAAGTGGAGACAGAAATAAAGATCAAAGATGGGGAAGAAGGCAGAGTAGAAATCGAAGAAGGTCAAGCATCTGCAGAAGTTCAAGACTCAAGGACTAAAGTTATGACACCCCCAAAATAGGTATACATCACCCATTTTGAGTCGCCAAATACATGGTACAAAATTCAAAAATAACTTAATAATACAGCTGTCGTGTAAAATACGACAAAACATAAACTGAGAGTTTTAATAAGAATGTTGTCATCTAGACAATATTCACACTCAAAAGAGTCCTCATTACATTTATTTTCACATTATTTAACAGAATAGTGAGGACTACTAATACTATCATCTGGACCGTCACTCCGTTCCCCGACTAGTCCCGGCTACGTTCTCATTTCCTTAAGAGAACAATGAAAGAAAGGGTGAGCTCAACTAGCCCAGTAAAAAATATTATGACTAAGATAATGCAGAATAAATTATCGTTAGCCTTCAACAATGTTAAACTGATAAAATATAACAAACATCAAGTTTAACTGCAGCGGAACAAGTAATCCATTCAAGGAGTCAAGTAGAGAATAAAATCTACTATCTTTTATGATTTAAAAAGTTTTTCATCACTTTTATCGCTGAGACACGACTTAATAAATAATCCACATCTTCCCTACACTATGACCAAGGATATTCATTAGTATCACAACCACAAATTATCCATGCACTACGGGCCAAGGATATTCGTGTATTCATCAATGGTCATGATCATGCCAACAACTGTCCATCAATGCACTACGGGCCAATGAGGACTTTTTCCACATCATTTGTAACATTACGATCATGATTATACCGATTAATCCCTGGTCATAATCATACCAAGTCCATCTATGCACTACAGGCCACATATGACTTTTAATATAAAATAAACATGAGGATGATGACAATGATATAAGAATTCAATAAATCAAGTTCAAGAAATAATTTATCCAGGAACTAATAATGTCCAAATTGTCAACATGATACTTCTTTGTCGAGTAAAACTCAAGAATGCTCAGAAGAATATTTCTATGAAAAGATACTGGATAAAGCGCAAATATCAAGGATATTCCACTAATTTTATGGAGTATAAAAGTCAAAACTTTAACCAACTGAGTATAATAAAGAATGGAATAACAAATTGAAATCACCGTGCATGCGATGAATCGCATGCATGTGATATTCCAACATAATAATAAATAATGGAATCAGGTCATGTGTAAATGCACAGACATGATATTCCAATAAAATAATAAACAACTGAATCAGGTCATGCGTAAATGCACAGACAGGATGTTCCAACAAAATAATAAATAATAGAACCAGGTCATGCGTAACGCACAGACAGGATGTTCCAACAGAATAATAAAAAATGGAATAACAAAAGAATTTCACCGTGTATGTGGTAATTCGCATAGACAGGTTATTCCAACATAATGATAAAAAATGGAATACGGAAGAATTTTTCCATGTATGTGGTACTTCGCATAGACAGGTTATTCCAACATAATGATAAAGAATTGAATAATAAAAGAATTTCACCAAGTATAGGGTAGCCCGCGTATACAGGTTATTCCAACAAAATAATAAAGAATGGAATAACAAAAGTTCTCTTCATGAATAAGAAAGAAATAATACCCCTTACCGTAAAAGAAGAGTATTCCGACTGGTAGGGCGAGGATATTCTTAAAGAAAACTTGCACTACGCATAAAGCTTCTTAAAACTCTAAAGAAATACGCTCAAGATTATAGAAGAATTCTCCGAACTTCTGCTGTGGTTTTCAATTCTAACTAAGCATCCTATTTATAGGAAAATAGAAAGCATTATGCAATAAATATAATATATTCTAAATATATATATATTATTTAAAATCTAATAAAACAAATAACTTTATAAAAGTATTCTGTTTTATATAAAAAGATTTTACTATGCAAAACACTATATGCGCACTATGCAACACTATGCATAATAAAATATAATATATTCTAATTATTGTCTAATAAAACAAATAACTTTATAAAAGTATTCTGCTTTTATATAAAAGATTTTACTATGCAAAACACTTCATAATAGAATATTATATATTCTATTTATAGTCTAATAAAACAAATAACTTTATAAAAGTATTCTATTTTATATAAAAGTTTTTCTGCTTTTATTACATTAATAATACTAATAAAACAAAACTCATCATCATTATTATAATTCACACTATTAATCAACCGTGTCATTCCTGTGAAAGAGGGGCTTTCAATAAGGATTTCTCCTATCATGCCGCAATTAGGTGACCAAACCTCTCCTTGGCGTAACTTCTAGACATCGTTAATATTGCAAATAATAATATTAATAACTTTGTCGTCTCAATTATTGATTTAATAATATATAAAATATTGACAATATTTGAATCAAATAACGTGAGATACTATGCAAAGCAATTATCAGTAGTAATAATTGAACAAAACTGAGTGACTTCTCACGTAAGCATCAACAATCAATACCGTGTTCTACTATGCAACCACGCGTATTATTGTACGTTTACTACCGAGTAGTTCAACAGTTTTAACGGTAAAACTTCTGCGCTATTTTCATAAAAATATTTTTGTCGCTTTCTCAATCGATAATAATTCCGCCAGGGGGTCCACCAATGATTGTACCGTCGTACGGATATTCTCCGATAAAAAGAATATTCCCTAACCAATCGAATATTATTCAACAACTTGCATACTTTTCAAAATTTATAAATATTACCCATAACTATAACATTATCTCAAATCCACACCATAATTTTGAAAAAATATTTCGAGAAAATAAATCTTTATTCGTAAAATTTGGGATTTTACAATCTCACCTCCTTATGAAATTTTGCCCTCAAAATTTATGTACGTACCTGGTATGTCGAACAAATGAGGACACTTTGTCAGATTCTAACTCTTGAGGTATAACCTTTGAGTGTTGAATATGATCCCTCTTATCCAAGATTTTAACACGTATTTCCTTATACGTTAAATCTTCTGCTATCTCGTCTAGTTTTAATTCAATAATGTGGTTCGGGTCGTCCACATATTTACGTAACATCGATACGTGAAAAATGTTATGAACACGCGACTTACATGGCGGTAAAACGAGTCTATAGGCCACAGTTCCTACTCGATCGAGGATTTTAAATGGGCCAATTAAATCGAGGGTTGAGATAGTGCCTTATTGAACCTTATTCTCCGTATTCACCAGCACCAGGTGTGTAGTTTGAGCGGCTTTAACTTTATCGATTAAAGTCGATTCTAATTGTATATTCGTTATCTTCACGTGGATTCGTATATTCGCACTTGTAACTGCATACGATCTTCTACTCAACGCGTTAGCTACCATGTTCGTTCCTACGATGGTATTGAATGGTACGATCGTAATCTTCAACAGCTCGAGTCAATGTCTTTGGCGCATGTTACGTTCATTTTAGTTGAAGAAATATTTGAGGGTTTAAGAAATGGGTTTTGTACTGGGGTCAATATAAAATTTGATTTCACGCTCTGGGGTAGGCCAAGAAGTCTTCAGAATACGTCAAGAAATTTATTAACGATAGAAATATCATTCAAAACTATGACCCTCATCCAAGACTTGGATAACACGTCACATTGATATCTATAAACTTGCCATCTTCATTCATGACGTCGCCTACAGAAAGTCTGGCTTCGGTGCATTCCACACAAGGAAGTCACCAAGTAAAGGCTCAGGACTCTTTATGTAAGACCCCAACTTATTATTAATAAAATTGAATTTCCTCTATTTATTATTTTCAAATAGTAAGGGTTGATTTGATTAATGTGGTTAGTTATGGGTAAAATGCGCAAATATTTCAAATAAGCAAGTGATTATAAAATATTCATTTTTTATTGGAGAATATTCGTTTGGTCGTGGAATATTCATACGACGGCGCAGCCTTGTGTGGGCCCCATAACGAAAAGCGATTGGATGAAGAAAATGACAAGTATAAGTTGTTTATAAATAACGGCGTAGTTGTTACCGTTAATACTATTAAAATACCCGGTGGTTAAAACATCGTAGGAGACGGTATTGCATTAATTATTGATTCTTACGTAAGAAGGTACTACTCAATAATTGTTACAGTAGTTACTGTTCAATATTTTATTTTATTGATTCAATAATTGCTACGTTGATATTTTATATTATTGTTATTTCAATAATTGTCACTACACAAAGATTTTCATTATCGATCAATAATTCATATTATTTGAATAATAATATTAGATAACATTATTGGCAATGTCTAGAAAGTTCTGCTCTAAGGAGAGGTTTGGTCACCTAATCAAGGCGCCAAGAATGAGAAATTCTTATCTGAAAGCCCCCTTTCTCGGAACTACCGGTCATTTCATTATTGTGATTCTCAGAATATTATTTGTGAATAATTAATTATTGATTATTATGATAAGAAAAATATTCATTTTATGTGGATATAGATGGAGAAAATTTTTAATGTGACAATTGTTAAAAATTGATATTTTATCTTTTTCGATAAAATAATTCATTTAAATATATTATTATATTTTAATAATATAATAATGGTGATATTTTTACAATGAATGTGGGATATATGAATAAATAAGGAGGAAGAGTATTTTTGTCACAAAAAATTATTTAAAACATGTTAAACATGTTTGTGAGACCATTTATTAACTAAAATTGGATTATAGCGTGTAAAATCGCCCGTTTGTGGATTTCGATAAATTTCTGTTTGGAATTTGGAAAAACTTAAACTTACAAAGTTGTAGAGAATAGAATTTTCTATGGAAAAGATATAAGGTTCGAATTTTTCTGATAAAAGGGCTATTTATTATGAATTATTGAAGATCCGAGGTTCTGGAATAATTGATTTTTGAAGTTTTAATTATTTTTTTTAAAGAAAAACACTTTTTTTGCAATTAAGTTGGCCTCACATGTGATATAAATGTGCTGAATTCATTTGGTCTAAGGTGAGCTTGAATTTTGTTAATTATATTATTATTTTATTAAATTTTCTGTTTTGGTTTTCTAAGCATTTTCCTATAAATAGGGTGCTTAGGTTAGAATTGAAAATCACACCAGAAACTAAAGTTTTCTCTCTCTATATTATCGAGCGTATTCTTGTGAGTATTTTGATACCTTGAGTGTTGCTATACGGTGCAAATTCCCTTTAGCACTATATTTGATATTCTAGCTAGAAGTACTGTCTTTTCGAGGTAAGGGATATTATTATTTTTAAAATGATATTATTTCTTCTAATATCATTATGCCGGAATATTGGTAAGATTTTTCTTGTGAAATTCTTGTCTTGTAGTCTCGGGGTTACTATTCACGTATACGGCACTATTCACGAATACGACACTATTCACAGAAAAACTAAATTTTTGTTTTTGTCCCAGATATCTATTATGTATACTAGCTTTGATTGTATCCATGTTTTGATCATTCTTGAATTTTACTTCACTATGATTATTTATGAAGTATTTTTGAACTTGGATTGTTTAAAGTACGAATCCTTAATATTTAATCTTTTGTTTCACTGGATTCGTTTTCTTTAAAATATTTTTCATCATCCTCAGTCCTACATGATGATATTACTGAATATCTTTGGCATGTAGTGCAAAGATGGTCGATTTTTTTATTAATATCTTTGGCCCGTAGTGCAAAGATAAACAGATGTTGAGATGGACATGACCAACTAATGAATATCTTTGGCCTGTAGTGCAAAGATGAATATTTGATTCAAGATGAATATTGATTGATGTTACAGGGTTAAAATATTGATGATGGACTTTTAAATTCATAGATTATAGTAGATTTCATTCTCTACGTAACTCATCTATGAATTATTATTTCTGCTGCGAATATTGATCTGAAATTTGTTGTCTATTGTGTTTTATCAGATTTTTCCCCGTTGAAGACTAATGATAGTTTGTTCTATATTATCTTAGTCATAATATTCTTTACTGGGCTAGTTGAGCTCACACTTTTTCTTTTTGTTCCATTTTTCTTCTCAGGAGGCGAGAATGTAGCAAGTTTTAGTCGGGGTGTGGAATGATTGTTCTAGAAAGTTGTTTTAGTAGTCCTCACCATTTTTATAAAATAAAGTATCAATAATTGTAATGAGGACTTATTTGAGTGTGGATATTCTCTAGATGACAATATTTGTATTTTAACTCACAGTTTAAGTGTTGTCGTATTTTGCACGACAATTGTATTAATAAAGTTGTAGTTGTTTCTGTACCATGTATTTGGCGACTCAGAATAGGTTGGGTGGATGGGACCTATTTTGGGGGCGTCACACTTTACTTATGGCTTGATATGACAATGATTGACTTTAGCGGTTTGGTTACTTTGAATTTGCATCAAAGGTTGGTTAGGAGTATGAATGCTAACAACCTTACAAAAGGTTATTATGTGATATGTTAGTGTGTCTTACCTAAGCTTATTTGTTGGTTGGTCAGTATTTAGGGATATTATGTGATATGTTGATTTCTTTAATTAACCCATACTTTATGGTAGTATTTTAGAATGTCGACTGAGAATGTTAACAGTGGAGTAAATGAGACCGTGGAGACACCTTTACTTACCAACGAGGAGAACGTGCAACAGGCTGGCAATGCTCCTCCTGTGAACAACACCACTGAGCAGATGATGAACGACGGGATGTTTAAAACCTTTTTGCAGTTCATGTAAAATCAGACGAGGGAGACTCGTGCACAAAATACAGGTGGAAATGATAACAACGCATGGTTTGTCACAGCCAAGCAGTTCAAAGAGTTGGGACCACCAAAATTCGGGAAAAGTCGGATCCGACATGTAAGCGTAAACGTGGGTCAAACAAATTACAAAGATATTCGACGTATTGGGATGCATAGAGGAACAGAAGGTTCCATTCACCACCTTTATGTTCCGTAATGAGGCGACATCGGTGGGAATCATGAAGCGCACCATCCAAATACACTCAAAGCATGTCTTGGGAGACATTTCAGAAATTGTTCAATGACAAGTACTTTCATGAAAGTATTCGTCATATGAAGGAAGTGGAGTTTATTAGATTGGAACAAAATAATATGACGGTGTCCCAGTACGAGGCGAAGTTTGCAGAGTTATCTAGGTTTGCACCTCATTTGGTGGACAATGAGGAACGTATGACGCGTATGTTTCTAAGAGGTTTGAAACCCGGCATATGTCAATATCTCATTTCTCATAAATTTTCTCTCTATTCAGATGTTGTCAACATGGCTCAATTGTTAGAGCGAGATAACGAGTACGTTCAACCGAGGGACCACAACCAGGATCATACAGGTGACAGCAGTCATCAGAACAATGATAACCAGTGGAGAAAGAAAAATATGGATAAAAGCGGTAACCACTCTTGTGGTAATAATGGCCATGAAAATAGAAGAAGCGAGTCGGGGGGAGATTTTAAAAAGAGGAGATTCAAAAATGACAATGCGAAGACGTCAGCACCAGCAGCAACTGGTTCTAAGGGAGGAGAACGACCACCGATTATATGCTATAAATGCGGATAAGAGGGACATATCAGTCCAAACTGTCCACAATAGTTCAAGGTATATTATAATTGTTGAAAGGAGGAACATATCGCTCGAGATTGTATGGTAGAAAAACCAAGTCTAGCGGGGATGGTGACTTAAAAGGCTGTCCCAGAAAAGTTAAAGTCAACGGTTCCTAGAATAGCGTTTATCGTGACTGGTCAAAATGCGAGGAACCCAAACGAGGTGATCACGGGTAAGCTAATCATAAATTCTTGCGAAGTTTATACCTTACTAGATACTGGTGCTACCCATTCATTTATCTCTCCTGTTTGTGCTCAACGTTTAAACTTAACTCCGGAGAAATTAGACTTTGATTTATCTGTGGAGACTCCGTTAGGAGAAACTTTCATCACATCCACTGTTTATAAATCTTTTTTGATCCAAGTTGGCACAATCACATTACCTATTGACCTTATATCTTTAAAGATACTTGCTTTTGATGTGATTTAAGGGATTGATTGGTTAACTACTCATCATGCCAAAATTGATTATTTTCGTAAGGTTGTTAGTTTTCATATTCCTAACCAACCTGTTGTACGAATTCAAGCAACTAAACCACTAAAATCAATCACTGTCATATCAAGTCATAAAGCAATTCGTTTATTGAAAAACAGATGTCATGCTTTCTTAGCCCATGTTATGGATTTGAATAAAGACACGTCGGATTTGAATAATATTCTTGTTGTTAGTAAATTTTCTGACATATTTCCTGAAGAACTTCCCAGTCTACCCCCAGAATGTGAAGTTGAATTCTTTATTGATCTTGAACCTGTTACAAAGCCCATTTCTAAAACCCAATATCGAATGGCTCCTATTGAACTTCAGGAGTTAAAAGTCCAACTACAGGAATTTTTGGACATCAGTTTAATTCATCCTAGTACGTCTCCTTGGGGTGCTCCTGTTTTATTTGTAAAGAAGAAAGACGGGAGTTTGCGACTTTGTATTAACTACCAGGAATTGAACCATGTCACCGTCAAGAATAGGTATCCGCTACCTCGCATTGATGACCTGTTTGACCAGTTGCAAGGAACACAATTCTTTTCAAAGATCGATCTTCATTCTGGATATCATCAGCAGAAGATTAGAACTGAGGATATTCCAAAGACTGCCTTCAGAACTCGGTACGGGCATTATGAATTCTTAGTCATATCTTTTGGATTGACGAACGCTCCTGCTGCTTTCATGGATATGATGAATCGGATATTCAAGAAATATTTGGAGCAATTCATTGTTGTCTTTATTGATGACATCCTCATATATTCCAAAAGTCGTGAAGATCATGAGCACCATTTGAAGCTGGTACTCCAAAGGCTTCGTGAAAACAAGCTTTATGCTAAGTTGAAGAAATGCGAGTTTTGGCTTGAGGAAGTAGCATTCCTTGGGCACGTGATGTCAAAACATGGAGTATCTGTTGACCCAACAAAGATTGAAGCAATACAAATTTGGGAGCAACCGAAGACGGTGACCGAAGTACATAGGTTTCTGGGCTTAGCTGATTATTATCGAAGATTCATGAAAGGATTTTCTCGAATCGCTACTCTATTAACTCAGCTGACTCGGAAAGATACAAAATTCGTATGGAGCGAGGAATGAAAGAAGAGTTTCCAAGAGCTTACGAGGAGACTTATTTCTACACCTATTCTAGCAATACCATCTGGTTCGGATGGATTTATTATCTACATCGATGCTTCAGGCAAAGGGTTAGGATGTGTTCTCATGCAACATGGGAAAATCATAGCCTATGCCTCATGGCAACTTAAAGAGTATGAGAGGAATTATCCTACTCATGATCTAGAGTTGGTAGTAGTCGTTTTTGCGCTAAAGATCTAAAGGCACTATCTATATGGGGAGAAAGTGGAGATATATTCAGACCATAAAAGCCTCAAATATTTCTTCACCCAAAAGGAACTCAATATGCGGCAACGACATTGGCTCGAGCTGTCAAAAGATTATGACCACACCATTCAATACCATCCTGGAAAAGCAAAACGTTGAAATGACACGCGTTGAGTAGAAGATCATATGCGAAACAAGTGCGATGATGTCAAGTATATCGCATGGAGCCAACTTTAATAGAAAAGTTAAAGTTGCTCCACCAATCTAACCGTCGATGCGTTATGAAGAAGAAAAGTACAAGAAGGTGCTATTCCAGAAGCGAGAATCGATGAAGAAGGAATACTTCGAGTCCACTCCAGATATTGTATTCCTAACGACTCTGATTTGAAGTACAAGATAATGATGGAGGCACATAATACACCGTTTGCAATCCATCATAGAAGTACCAAAATGTATCGTGATCTTCGACATACATTTTGGTGGAGCAATATTAAGAGATAGATTACAAAGTTTATCTCAAGGTGTTTAACTTGTCAACGTGTAAATGCGGAGCATCAAGTACCTAAGGGTCCATTGCAACCACTTGAGATCCCAAAATGGAAGTGGGAACACATTACCATAGATTTCGTTATGGGTCTACCCACGGTTTCTCAAGGCATAGATGCGATTTGGGTTATTGTTGATAGATTAACTAAGTGTGCTCATTTTTTGCCAATACGGGAGACTTATTCCTTTGAACATATTGCTCATATGTATGTAAATGAGATTGTGAGATTGCATTGCATGCCAGTATCCATAGTTTCAGATTGTGACCCAATATTCACTTCACGATTTTGGGTTAGTTTGCAAAAAGCTATGGGCACGAATTTACGATTCAGTTCAGCATACCATCCTCAAATGGACGGACAATCAGGGAGGACTAATCAAACTCTTGAATATCTATTAAGATTCTGTGTCCTAGACTTCAAAGGGAGTTGGGATAACTACTTACCATTGGTGGAATTCTCCTACAACAACAGTTATCAGGCAAGTATAGGGGTAGCTCCATTCGAAGCATTGTATTGAAGAAAGTGTCGCTCTCCAATATATTGGGATGAGGTGGGTGAAGCAACATTGTTGGGACCAGAGTTGGTACGTATTACTACAGAAAAGATCCAAATGATTCGACAACGTATACAAATGGTACAAGATCAACAAAAGAGTTATGCGGATCTTCATCGAAAGGACGTGGAATTTAGTATTAGGAATCATGTATTGTTGCGTGTTGCCCCATGGAAGGGAGTTACAAGATTCGGGAAGAGAGGAAAGCTCAATCCACGATTTATTGGTCCATTTGAGATTCTTGACCGAGTAAAAAATGTGGCCCATAGACTCGCGTTACCTCCAAATATGTCTCGTGCTCATAATGTTTTTCATATATCTGTGCTACGTAAATATGTGAAAGACCTGAACCACGTTATTGAGTTAGAACCGGACGAGATAGCTAAAGACTTAACGTATGAGGAGATACCTGTCAAGATCTTGGATAGGAAGGAGCATGTTCTACGCACAAAGGTCATAACCCAAGTCAAAGTTTTGTGGAGAAACCATGCTATTGAAGAAATGACCTGGGAGTTGGAAACAGAAATGAAAGCGAGATATCCTTACCCTTTTAAAACACCAAGTACGTACGTCAATTTCGAGGACAAAATTTCATAAGGAGGGGAGGTCGTAAGACCCCAACTTATTATTAAATGAAATTGAATTTCCTCTATTTATTATTTTGAAATAGTAAGGGTTGATTTGATTAATATGGTTAGTTATGGGTAAAATCCGCAAATATTTCAAATAAGCAAGTGGTTATAAAATATTCATTTTTTATCGGAGAATATTCGTTTGGTCGTGGAATATTCTTACTGTCGGGGAATATTCATACGACGACGCAGCCTTGTGTGGGCCCCATAATGGAAAATGATTAGATGAAGAAAATGACAAGTATAAGTTGTTTATAAATAACGACGTAGTTGTTACCGTTAATACTGTTAAAATACTCGGTGGTTAAAACATAGTGGCACACGATATTGCACCAATTATTGATTCTTACGTAAGTAGGCACTACTCAATAATTGTTACAGTAGTTACTGTTCAATATTTTATTTTATTGATTCAATAATTGCTACGTTGATATTTTATATTATTGTTGTTTCAATAATTGTCACTACACAGTATTTTCATTATTAGATCAATAATTCATATTATTTGAATAATATTATTAGATAACATTATTGGCAATGTTTAGAAAGTTCTGTCTAAGGAGAGGTTTGGTCACCTAATTGCTTGCGCCAAGAAGGAGAAATTCTTATCTGAAAGCCCTCTATCTTGGGGAACTAGTTCGGTTTAGCCGATATTGTGATTTTGTAATATTATTTGTGAATAATTAATTATTGATTATTATGATAAGAAAAATATTCATTATATTTGGATATAGATGGAGAAATTTTTTAATGTGACAATTGTTGAAAATTGATATTTTATCTTTTTTCGATAAAATAATTCATTTAAATATATTATTATATTTTAATAATATAATAATGGTGATATTTTTACAATGAATGTGGGATATATGAATAAATAAGAAGGAAGAGTATTTTTGTCACTAAATTTTTTTAAAACATGTTAAACATGTTTGTGGGCTCATTTCTTGACTAAAATTTGATTATAGCATGTAAAATCGTCCGTTTGTGGATTTCAGTCAATTTCTGTTTGGAATTTGGAAACACTTAAACTTACAAAGTCGTAGAGAATGGAATTTCCTATGGGAAAGACATAAAGTTCGAATTTTTCTGATAAAAAGGCTATTTATTATGAATTATTGAAGTTCTGAGGTTCCGAAATAATTGATTTTTGATGTTTTAATTATTTGTTTTTAAAGAAAAATGTTTTTTTTACAATTAAGTTGGCCTCACATGTGATATAAATGTTCTGAATTCAGTTGGTCTAATATGGGCTTGAATTTTGTTAATTATATTATTATTTTATTAAATTTTCTGTTTTAGTGTTCTAAACATTTTCCTATAAATAGGGTGCTTAGGTTAGAATTAAAAATTACACCAGAAACTAAAGTTTTCTCTCTTTATATTATCGAGCGTATTCTTGTGAGTATTTTGATACCTTGAGTGTTACTATACGGTGCAAATTCTCTTCAGCACTATATCCGTTATTCCAGCTAGAAGTACTGTCTTTTCGAGGTAAGGGATATTATTTTTTTTAAAATGATATTATTTCTTCTAATATCATTATGCCGGAATATTGGTAATATTTTTCTTGTGAAATTCTTGTCTTGTAGTTTCGGGGTTACTGTTCACATATACGACACTATTGACGTATACAACACTATTCACGAATACGACACTATTCACAGAACAACTAAATTTTCTTTTTTTTCCCAGATATCTATTATGGATACTAGCTTTGATTGTATCCATATTTTGATCATTCTTGAATTTTACTTCACTATGATTATTTATGAAGTATTTTTGAACTCGGATTGTTTAAAGTACGAATCCTTAATATTTGTTCCTTTGTTTCACTGGATTCGTTTTCTTTAAAATATTTTCACCATCCTCAGTCCTAAATGATGATATTACTGAATATCTTTGGTCTGTAGTGCAAAGATGGTTGATTTTTTTATGAATATCTTTGGCCCGTAGTGCAAAGTTGAACAGATGTTGAGATGGACATGACCAACTAATGAATATCTTTGGCCTGTAGTGCAAAGATGAATATTTGATTCAAGATGAATATTAATTGATGTTACAGGGATAAAATATTGATGATGGACTTTTAAATTCATAGATTAGAATAGATTTCATTCTCTACGTAACTCATCTATCAATTATTATTTCCGCTGTGAATATTGATCTAAAATTTGTTGTCTATTGTATTTTATCAGATTTTTCCCTGCTGAAGACTAACAATAGTTTGTTCTATATTATCTTAGTCATAATATTCTTTACTGGGCTAGTTGAGCTCACCCTTTTTATTTTTGTTCCATTTTTCTTCTCAAGAGGCGAGAATGTGGCGAATTTTAGTCGGGGTGTGGAATGATGGTTCTAGAAAGTTGTTTTAGTAGTCCTCACCATTTTTGTAAAATAAAGTATCAATAATTGTAATGAGGACTTATTTAAGTGTGGATATTGTCTAGATGACAATATTTGTATTTTAACTCACAGTTTAAGTGTTATCGTATTTTGCACGACAATTATATTAATAAAGTTGTAGTTGTTTCTATACCATGTATTTGGCGACTCAGAATAGGTTGGGTGGATGGGACCTATTTTGGGGGTGTCACACTTTACTTATGGCTTGATATGACAATGATTGACTTTAGTGGTTTGGTTACTTTGAATTTACATAACAGGTTGGTTAGGAGTATGAAAGCTAACAACCTTACAAAAAGCATGATGAGTAGTTAACCAATCAATTTCTAAATCACATCAAAAGCAAGTATTTTCAAAGAGATAAGATCGACAGGTAACGTGAAAGTGTTGATTTGAATCAAACAAGATTTATAAATAGTGGAGGTAACAAAGGTTTCTCCCAACGGAGTTTCAACGGATAAATCAAAGATAACTTCTCCGGAGTTAAGTTCAAACATTGAACACAACTAGGTGAAATAAAAGAGTGAGTAGAACCGGTATCTAACACGATATAGACATCGTAAGAGTTCATGATTAACATACCCGTGATAATTTTATTCAGGTTCCTCGTCACAAAAAAAACACTCTCTCTTAAACTACTGGCTTTGACTTGTCTGGGACATCCTTTGGCATCACTATCACAGCTGGACTTGACTTCACCATACGACAAAATCGAGCTAGGTGACCTTCTCTTCTACAATTAAAACACGCTTTGGATTGCTGCGTACAATTTGGATGGATGTGTCCCTCCTATCCACATTTGAAACATACGACCGGTGGTTGTTCTTCTTCCTTTAAAATGGGTGTTGGTGCTGCTGTCATTCCATCATTATTGAACCTTCTCTTCTTGACATTTCCACTTCTATTATCTTAGCCATGATTACCACCGAAGTGGTTATCATTCTTGGCATGATAATTTCCCCCACGATGGTTATCATTATTCCGATGACCGTTGCCACCGGTACGATTATTATCGTGGTGTTTGTCGTTGCCTTTTGGTTGTGCTGACTCATTATCGCGCTCCAATAACTGAGACCTATTAACAACATCTGAATATAAACAAAGTTTGTGAGAAATGAGGTATTGACGTATTTCAGGTTTCAAACCTCTTAGAAACATTCGCGTCATTTGCTCCTCATTATCAACCAAATGGGACGCAAATCGGGATAACTCGGCAAACTTGGCTTCGTACTGTGACACGGTCATGTTGTTTTGCTCCAGCTTGATGAACTCTACCTCCTTCATGTGACGAATACTTTCGGGAAAGTACTTGTCATTGAACAGCTCTTGGAACTTCTCCCAAGACATCTTTAGTGCATCAGACTGGGTATGTTTTATAGATTCCCACCAGTAATCTGCCTCTTCACGCAACATAAAGGTGGTGAATGGAACCTTTTGCTCCTCTGAGCATTCCAAGACATCAAATATCTTGGTGATCTACTTTATCCACGTCTCTGCCTTAAGTGGTTCTAGCTTTCCCAAAAACTTTGGTGGTCCCTGTTCCTTGAACTGCTTAGCGGTGACCGTCCGAGAGTTGCCATTATTTCCACCTGCATTTTGGACAGAAGCCTCTGACTATTCCATCGTTCATCATCTGGTCAGTGTTGTTGTTTGCCTAAGGATTGTCGCCTTCCTGATGCACATTATCCTGATTATTGATCTGTGGAGACTCAACGGTCTCTTGTGCTCCATTTATGTTCTCAACATTCTCGGATGTCATTTTCAAATACTGCCACAAAACAAGGGTTAATTAACATATCACATATTATCCCTATACTTTGACCGACCAATTAAATACCAAATAAACTTAGGTAGGTCATACTAGCGAAGGAATTCCCCGTCTTTCCCCTCCTAGTTCTTGTCTCACATCTTAGCCAGGGATCATATCCCTAAGCTTTGATACCAACTGTGACACCCCCAAAATAGGTATAAATCACCCATCTTGAGTCGCCAAATACAGGGTACAAAATTCAAATACAACTTAATAATACAGCTGTCGTGTAAAATACGACAAAACGTAAGATGAGAGTTTTAATAAGAATATTGTCATCTAGACAATATCAACACTCAAAAGAGTCCTCATTACATTTATTTTCACACTATTTAAAAGAATAATGAGGACTACTAATACTATCATCTGGACTGTCACTCCGTTCCCCAACTAGTCTCGACTACGTTCTCATTTCTTGAAGAGAACAGTGAAAGACTGGGTGAGCTCAACTAGCCCAGTAAAAAATATTATGACTAAGATAATGCAGAATAAATTATTGTTAGCCTTCAAAAGTGTTAAACTGATAAAATACAATAAACATCAAGTTTAACTGCATTAAAACAAACAATCCATTAGAAGAGTCAAGTAGAGCATGATATCTAATATCCTCTATGATTTACAAAGTTTATCATCAATTTTATCGTTAAGACTCAGCTTAATAAATAATCCACATCACTGATTATAACAAACATCAAGTTTAACTGCAGCAGAACAAGCAATCCATTAAAAGAGTCAAGTATAGAATAAAATCTACTATCTTTTATGATTTAAAAGGTTTTTCATCACTTTTATCGCTGAGACTCAGCTTAATAAATAATCCACATCTTCCCTGCACTACAGCCAAGGATATTCATTAGTATCACAACCACAAATTATCCATGCACTACGGGCCAAGGATATTCGTATATTCATCAATGGTCATGATCATGCCAACAACTATCCATCAATGCACTACGGGCCAATGATGACTTTTTCCACATCATTTGTAACATTACGGTCATGATTACAATCAATAATCCTCGGTCATAATCATACCAAGTCCATCTATGCACTCACAGCCCACGTGATGACTTTCAACATAATATAAACATGAGGATGATGACAATGATATAAGAATTCAATAAAACAAGTTCAAGAATTAATTTATCCAGGAACTAATAACATCCAAATTGTAAACATGATACTTCTTTGTAGAGTAAAACTCAAGAATGCTTAGAATAATATTTCCATGAAAAGATACTAGAAGTCAAAACTTTAACCAACTGAGTATAATAAAGAATTGAATAACAAAAGAAATTACCAGGCATGCGATAGACCGCATAGACATGTTATTCCAACAGAATAATAAATAACGGAACCAGGTCATGCGTAAATGCACAGACAGGATATTCCAACAGAATAATAAATAACGGAGCCAGGTCATGCGTAAACGCATAGACAGGATGTTCCAACAGAATAATAAATATCGGAACCAGGTCACGCGTAACGCACAGACAGGATGTTCCAATAGAATAATAAAAAATGGAATAACAGAAGAATTTCACCATGTATGTTGTACTTTTCATAGACAGGTTATTCCAACATAATGATAAAGAATGGAATATAGAAGAATTTCACCATATGTGCGGTACTTCGCATAGACAGGTTATTCCAACATAATGATAAAGAATGGTATAACAGAAGAATTTCACCAAGTATTGGGTAGCCCGCGTATATAAGTTATTCCAACAGAATAATAAAGAATGGAATAACAAAAGTTCTCTTCATGAATAAGAAAAAAATAATATCCCTTACCGTAAAAGAAGAGTATTCCAAATTTGGTAGAAGCGAGGATATTCTTGAAGAAAACTTTCACACTACGCCAAAGCTTCTTAAAACTCTAAAGAAATACGCCATGATTATAGGAGAATTTTACGAACTTACGTGTGGTTTTCAATTCTAACTAAGCATCTTATTTATAGGAAAATAGGAAGCACTATGCAATAAAATATAATATATTCTCTATATATATATAATTTATTTAAAATCTAATAAAACAAATAACTTTATAAAAGTATTATGTTTTATATAAAAAGCTTTTTTGTTTTATTACATTAATAATACTAATAAAACAAAACTCATCATCATTATTATAATTCACACTATTAATCGACCAGGTCATTCCCAGAAAAGAGGGGGCTTTCCAATAAGGATTTCTCCCTATTGGCGCGCAATTAGGTGACCAAACCTCTCCTTGGAAGAACTTCTAGACATCGTTAATATTGCAAATAATAATTTTAATAAATTTATCATCTCAATTATTGATTTAATAATATATAAAATATTGACAATAATTGAATCAAATAACGTGAGATACTATGCAGCAGATACTGTAGCAATAATTGAACAAAACTAAGTGACTTCTCACGTAAGCATCAATAATCAATACAACATGCTACTATGCAACCACGCGTATTACTGTACTTTTACTACCGAGTAGTTCAACAGTTTTAACGGTAAAACTTTCGCCGTTATTTTCATAAAAATATTTTTGTCATTTTCTCAATCCGACAATAATTCCGTTGTGGGGTTCACCAATGATTATACTGTCGTACGGATATTCCTCGACAAAAAGTATATTCCCCAACCAATCGAATATTATACAACAACTTGCATACTTTTCAAAATTAATAAATATTACCCACAACTATAACATTATCTCAAATCCACACCATAATTTTGAAAATATATTTCGAGAAAATAAATCTTTATTCGTAAAATTTTGGATTTTACAAAAGTACTTCTTCTGGAGGAATTATGGAAGATAGAAAGAACATTACGCGAGATGACAAAAGAACGAAATAATTTGAAGGCACAAGTCGATAGAATGAGGGTTAAGTGTAGTGTATCATCTAAAGATGTAGGTAAGAAAAAGAAGGGTAATAAAAGGAAAAAGAACTACGACAGTGACAACAACACAGAGAATTTGGATTCAAAGAAGAAACTAGTATATGGCAAGTGTGGAAAGAACCATTTGGGGGAATGTATGTGGGGGTAAGAATGTGTGTTACAATTGTGGTCAGGAAGGACATCTATCACCAAATTGTCCTAAACCAAAGAAAGGAGGATGTTTTGTATGTGATTGAACGAGTCATAGGGTTAAGAATTATCCTAAAAGGAAGAAAGATGGAGGAAGTGGACGGAAGAAAGATTAAGTGTGAGGAGTATAATCTTTTGGAGTATAATATTCGCTTTGGTATGAATAGGAGATAACTTTTGTATGTCTCAAATTTTTGTGTAAAGTTGTAGTAATGAATCCCGACTTTTGGCACAATGGGATAGTAACCGTTTGTAGTTGTATGTACAGTGTACTGAAAAGTACTATGTATTATTTGCATGAATATAAATGCAATAATATGTTTGTATGAATGAAATCTTAATTTTCTATATGAATGTAAGATTAAGATTACTTTGTAAGTCCTTAAAACTTTTACTTATGGTAAGTTCATGACTCATTATTATGTAAACTGTTTTGAACCCCTCAGCGAATGGACACCAAAGGTCTGACTAGGATAAGTTCATACACTCATATAATTGTGGAAAGTTTCTGAACTCATAAGTGTGATAAGTTTGACGAACTGGGAATAACTATGTGTGAATAGAGAATTTCAACTTTTTGTGTAAAGTTTGAGAATTACAAAAGTTGTGTTGTTAATCCTAAAATTTATTTAGCATGGGATAGTAATATATGTCAAGTACTAAATGTACTATGTTCTATTTGAATAAATATGTGATTATATGAGAATTATGTGTTGAATTCTTATTGTGTTAAGAATTTGTATAGGGAAAGAGAATTAATGTAAGATTTGCAGACGACAGAATTGAAATCAAAGAAAAGAGTAGTCAGTAAATAATGAAGGGGGTCAAGCTGACCCAATGCAAAACTTTGCAAATATGATAGCCGAAGCTATGGAAAATAGAGCTCCAGCTGCAAGAGGAAGAGCGAGAAATCAACCAACTGAAAGATTGGCACATTTCTAGGACTTTAAAGCAGTAGGACCGCCTGAATTCAAAGGGACCAAGGATCCGATTGAAGCCCAAACTTGGGTAAACGAGATGGAGAAAGCATTCGTCATTGCGTGAGTGGCAGAAGAACATAAGTCGTTCTTTTCAACATACTTAATGAAGGGAGAAGATATTTATTGGTGGGAGACAAATCAGGCAAGAGCCGGTACATCAGTAGTAACCTGGACAGGGTTTAAGGAATTATTTTTTGAAAATTATTTCCCAAAAGTATGCAAGCAAGAATGGAAGTAAACTTTTTGGAGTTGAAGTAGGGGAATATGTCGGTTGCAGAATACGCCACCAAATTCAACGAACTAGCGAGATTTGCTCCGTATCCGGTGGACACTGAGGTACGAAAGGTGCGAAGGTTTGAGAATGGACTAAAGCCAGTAATATATAACAAGGTTGCTATGTTGCAGATTAAGACATTTTCGGCCCTGTTGGAAAAAGCAATCATCGCCGAAGGAGGAAGTGAAGCTGTGTCAAGGTATCATCAAGAAAAGAAGAAGAAGACGAATGAAGGAGGTAGCAGTGGAGGAAGTAATTCTAATAAGTGTAAGTGCAAGGACAATAATGAATCCAGAGACAAGTCAGGAGATAATAGAAAAAGAGGTGAGCCATGTGCAAGTTGCGGTAAAAAGCATTCAGGAATATGTTTGAAGGGGAAAGGAGTGTGTTTTAACTGTGGACAAGAAGGACACATCTCTCCAAATTATCCAAGTCCAAAGAAGATATCAGGTTGTTTTTTATGTGGATGGCTAGAACATCAAATTCGTAACTGTCCAAAGAAGAATGCAGAAAGAGGAAGCAACAATAAAGGAAACAGTAGTGGAACACTGGTGATCAAAGGACCTACTCAGCCGGGAAGAATGATAGCTCATACATTTAACATGACGGCGCAAGATGCAGTAGATGTTCAGGAGGTGGTAACATGTAACGATTCCATTTAAAAATTAAAATTACGCGAGTAATCTTCGTTAAATATTGTTGTGAATGGTTTTCTTTTAGAAATCCAAGTCACACGTTAGAATATAAGACACAAATTAATATTGTGTTGATAAAATAAATTGATGCTACAACTTTAAAAGATTGTAAAAAATAAGAAAGCGGTGATTCCGAGGAAGGAATCCTTTTAAGGAGGGGTGAATGTAATAACTCAGGATTTCGAATAATCCAAAATATGCGAATAACATTTTTTTTATTTAATATTGACATTGACTGTTAATATTGTACTATGTATTTGTGATACGAGTTTCGAGTAGTGGTCAATTTGTGTATTAACTGGGAAATTAGAATAGAGTTGTGCTTAACAGCTTTAGAAAACCCTACCCCTAATTTTTGGATAGGGATTCAGTAGAAAATGCAATTAAAATAATTGTATTGATGGATACGTGTTTGTACTGTGTTGATTTAATGACCAATGATTGACTAGATAGGGTTTAAACTTTGAAAACCCTAATAATAGATTAGAAACCCTAATCTAAGATTTAGAAACCCTAATGCACAGTTAGAAACCCGAAATGTTTGCCAGAAAATCCTAATTTAAAATCTAAGAATCCTAAACCCTAATTAGGAAACCCTAATCCTAATTGGCGAGCATAATATGTTTATTAAGCATTAATATGATTAAGAAAACCTAATTTAATTGGGAATCTTTAATTTTAGTTTCAAAATTTTAATTTTCTAACTTAAAACCCTAATTTCAAAAAATCATAGAAAGTTAGTGATTTAAAACCTAAGGGTTAGAATCTTAGGGTTAAACCCTAAGGGTTTGTGTAAATGTCAAGAATGCCTTTAAAATTGCATGTACAATGACTAAAATGCCCTTTTGCATTTCTTTATTTAGTAACTTGTAGAATTTTTCTAGACTTTAGTTGTTCACCAACTAATTTGACTTGGTGACTCAAAACTCTAACACCTCAGCCGAGATCAACAGCTAGGTAAGTAACATACATCGCATTATTATGATATAAGAGATTAAAAGATAGAAAAATTCTACAAAAGTTGCTCAATTGCTAACTTACTCTCACCAACTCATTCTCTCTCTAAACCTCCAAATTCCTCAAGTATTTCAGTCACATATTACCTCTCTTAAACACCATTAACAGATAAGGAGATATAAGATTAAGCATATTCAATAGAAGTTATAAACCCTATCTCATTCTAGATCTTGTATGTTAGGCTCAAAGTTGTGTTTTTTTGTTTATGTTTGTGTTAAAAGGTGTTTTTAGTTGATCTATGCTAATCCATGATGGATCCGTAGCATCAAATGGCTTTAAAGTAGTGTTTTTCAAATTCTGTACAAGAACAAAATTTGTGGTCTGACAAGCTAATGTCAGGAGCCACAGATTCTTGTTTGTTTGTTGTTTTTGATGTTTTAAAGTTGTAATTTGTAGCCTGGTATGTGGTCTTTAATCTTCAAGTGGAATCAGTCTCATTTGATGTCTAGATTTGTAGTTATTCATGGTAAAAACCCGTTGATCGGGCATGACCATGAACTTTCTGGGTAACCCAGAAAGTGTAAGATCAGCGTCTGACAGCCTTTTGAACGGCTCTGATCTAACAGATTTGATTTTGTTTGATGGTGGTTTTGTAACCACCTTGCAGCCTGACTTATTTACTTAAATGTATGGCTTTAGATAGTTTATATAATCAGCAGATTAATCAGGGTAAGTGGTCAAACTAGGCCATAAGGCCATGACTTAGAGATTCTGGAATTCCCAGAAATGGGAAGAACACGTTTTTCTGAAAGCCTTTGACCAAACTAAAACTTGTGATATTGTTGTTGTTTATTCGATCTGTTATTGTAGCATTGTTTCTTGACATATGGACTTCAACTTTGAACCATTACACCACCAAAATAATGATTAGAGTATAGATTAAATTGAGCATGAAAGTATCAACTCGACACTGTCTGGGTTTCTGGGTTACCCAGAAAACCCAGATGTGACTTGACAGTAAGTTTAGGGAGCTGGATCTTAATGATTTATTGTAGTATGAGCATAATAATTATTGTAACTTGTATAGTTACATAAACACTGTAAGTGGGATGTTCAATATAGCCCAGAAACTAAGAATTAAACGTGGTCAAACGTTGGACCTTGAATACAAAGCTGTCAGTGTTCTTGAGCTCAAGAACACCAACAGCGACGTTTTGTGTCGCTAAATGACTATAACGACGATTTATTTATTTTCTAATTTTTGATTTTTCGAAAATTATTTAAAAATAGAAATAAATTATAAAAATTATTAAAATGGTTTTAAAATTATTTTAAAATATGAAAATATTTTTTGACCAATTGGAATATTTTTCTTTAATATTTATAATTATTTAAATATTAAAAGGTATTTAATTTATTTAATTAGTCTATTAAATAAATTAGAAAAAATGATTTAATATTATAAAAAATCATTTTAAATAAGAATAATGTATTTAAAAATATTTTGAGTTATAAAATATAACTTTTAATATTTTTAGAGAATTTTCATTAATAATTTAATATTAATGATATTAGATTTATTTAATTATTAAATTAAATAAATAAATTAAAAATGATTTTTTTGATTTAAAAATCATTTAAAAATGAGAAAAATGTTTTAAAATGTTTTAAGTTATAATTAATGACTTTTAATATTTGATGATAATTTCATTAATATTTAAATATTAATGGTGATGATTTAAAATAATTTTAATTATTTTAAAAATCATTTAAGTGGAATATTAATGATTTAAAAATATTTTAAGTTATTAATAATAACTTTAATATTTTGACAAGTATGTTATTAATATTTTTATTATTAATGATGATAAGATTATTTGATAATTAAATCATTTAAAAATGATTCCGATGTTTGAAGAATTATTATAAATTATAATGATTGCTTATAAATTATTAAAAGCTTTCGAAAAATAATATTAATAATATTTGACTTATCTAAAATAATATTAAAGCTTAGGAACCGAATTTACTTGACAATAAATGTGTTAATTGTCGGATAGGGTGACCAGAACACCGAGAATGGACCGAAATCCAACAAGACCGAAATAGTTAGACTTGTTAAGTGTTTATACAGGTTATAAACACTAATGTGACTATGTGGTAATGTTTCAAGGAGGAAAATTGACTGTAAATTACAGTAACTTGTGTTATGGAATATTGTACTAATTGTGAGACCGACATTATTGATTATAGGTCTTACGAACGCAGTTAATTATATTATGTAGCAGTAATCAACGCGAAAGACATGTTTCCTAACTCAACTTGAGTTACTATTTTTCAAGCATGGTAGCGAATAATTATTGATAGTTATTCACATCTATAATGATTGTTGTAATTCGTATGTAGTGAAATTGAATAATGTTCTATTACTTGAACTAATTATAAATCATGTCTCAGCTAATTGTTTAGGCGAGACTAATATTTGTTAAAGCATGAAATGTTCTATTCATTATGAACTGAGTTGTTATTGGAAGATCTATGCCATTGATTTCGGCTAGATTTGTATTGTTACTAATTATTGAAATCGTAGTATTTCTTTAAAAGTAATCCAAACCATATTGTTGTGGTACGGACTCGTGAAGTAAGACTGAGATGAACAAATTTTAATGTCGTAAATCGACCTATGCGCTATTATTGAGTATTATGCATAATATAGGGTACAAAGGAGTTGGCCACTCTAGGTACTTGCAGAAGAGTATAGTTTAGTTTTTATAACTAATTTATATTCTTATGCTAATTTAGTTTTAATAACTAAATGATTCCTATATTAGTTCATGATCCTCTGTGTTCACTCAGCATGAAATCTGGGTATATCCCACTTTATTGAAGATCGTTGCAGTATTGTTAATTCCTTTTATTCAATTGAATATTATTGAATCTTTGAAAGAATTATACTCTTTCATATCGGATATGTTATTCAGTATGAAATAGTAGAAAGTTTTATTATCGAGATTAAATTATTATCCCGCTATCTCGAAATCGTTTGATTGTTACTGAAGTTCTATACAAGCTAGACTCTTCTATTCATGATATATATATCATTTATTGTATATCTTAACTTGTGGGGCAAACTTGTTGCTCACCCTTGCTAAATAAAATATTTCAGCTAGGAACGATGAGGCCAGTAGGGCTAAGCAGAACAAAGGCAAAGGCATAGTGCTGGAGTAGTTTTATGTTAAGCATATTTACTATGTTATTTTGTAAACCCTTTCTGTATATCTAAAGGGTAAATTTGTAATATTAAAGTTAGATGACCTGGATAATGTTGTTAACATATTAATTAACGTCATGTAAGTTTATATTCATCAATGAATCAGTAGTTAGATATTATTATATTGTGGATCATAAGCACCAAACTCGAGGGTCAAATAACCCGGATTTGGGGGCGTCATAGGCTCCTCCTCCAAATCAGACTCCACCTCCTCCTCATCGTCATCATCAAAAGGGGCCACTACTAAAATAGGCTCCGCTATCAAGGGTGTCTCAAATAATACGTGGATATCACGTGCCTCCTCCTCTACTACTCGGCTAGGTCCTCCCATGTCAGTCATCCTATAATCACCAATATAAGACAAGACAAACAACAACTCCATTAGAATGTTAAATAAACATAAGTTCATTGTATAGAACGAAGTTACATTTCATAACACACTAAATCTCTCAAGGAAAACTCTATATGAGTTTTATCTCCTTCCTAATTTCTAAGTTTTCTTAAGTTATAATCTAAGTACTCTCGTTCCTAAGGTTTATAACTATAGCTTTAATACCAACCTGTGACGTCCCCAAATTCGAACCTCCACTTGGTCACTCGAATTCGGTTCATCAAGTTCTCATGGTAAAACCATAATAACTAAAATAACGCATACACAACGAAAAATCTACTTTAGAATAATATACAATGATTTATTATAATTATTCCCCCATGTCTCGCAACCTACAGTGCTTAATAGATTACATAATAATATCAAATAAAGACTTATTACACAATCTTACTTAAGCTTAAACATAGTCTAAAATATTCTTAATACAATCATAACAGATTTTAAACATGAAAGGGACAAGCTAGTCGGTAGCCTTTCCCTTGACCTTGTCCTGCCCGGATACACTTCCCTGTTCTGCCTTAACTGAAAGGTTTTTAAAAGCAAGGATGAACATAATTTGCCCAACAAGTAATATACAACAAGGGTGTAGGATATAATATCACAAGGTTTGAAATATCGATGTTTCACTTCTAGGATAGTTCAAAGTATCAGAATAACATCATGGATAAGAAATATCAACAATTCTTTAAATAAGAACGATAATTCAATATAAATCAACAAATATATATGAATTCAACGACTATAAAGTTATCTAATTGGATAAACAGTTTATACTGAGTAGTCACTAAGGACTATTGAACTTCCACTAGAGTTACCAATATTAAACTAATAACTCAAAAATATCAAGTACTATAGATGATCAATCTACAATACTATACGTTATGCATAACACCACCATAATATTCAATCATGTGTTGGAGTTTCCAACGACATACACTCCCCTTACCAAAAGGGTTGTTCAACTGAGTTTTTAAGATTTCCGCACCAATTAATTAGTTTGGACAGTTTTATATACATGCATATAGTCTAGCCGAATTGAATGGCGTCGACTCTTTCACAATATCCAAGGATAATACCAAGTTCAACATGAATAATAGATTTCACGAGGGTTTAACATACTAGTTCATTTGAACGAGAAAGTAATATAACTTGTATTCAAAGAGATAAGCTTACACTATTCGTAGAATAAAGTAACGCAAGGGTTTAGGATACTTACTCAATATAAATTTGAGTAAGGTTAGAGAAACTTGCCTTAAGCGTAGTTTATCTATGTTAATAAATCAACACTTTCGAATCCTAGTATAGCGTATTATAAGTATACAATGTTCCATTAGCTAACACAGTCCTTAATCAAGCTCGACACGATACAAGTATGCACATATGGTACAAAATCAGTTTATAAGTCATCATGAATCAACTACTTAGTTACTTCACAAGAAAATCAAGAATGCTCAAGGTTAAGACCTCCTACTCATGGACTTTTCATTTCAATGCAACACCAACTTATCAACTAAGCATCACATATATATATATATATATATATACACAATAGTAGGTCTTAGATAACACTTAGCATCATAGGCATCATACAAGTTAGTTGTCCAAAATCAGAACTCACTATTTGGGATTTGAAATCGACGTAGCATTGCGCGCCACGGCTAAAAGCGTGGGGCCCAGTGCAATTGCTGTAATCCTCCTGCCAAGCCAAGATGCAGCTTTTGCCTTGTGGTTTCTGTCTGGCTTGACCAAAACAATCATATATGATCTATTTGTCATGTTAATGGTCTTTTCATGCTCCTCAAGTCAATCTAGGTTCCCATTTATAATATATTTCATTTAAGGCCATTCGAGGTCAAAAACTCACAAGGCATGCTTACTTTCTAACACATACAAAATAGTCATAAAACTTATATTAGGCATGCTTGTGTGTATTCATAACACATACGTGAAACTAACACCGCTTTAGTTGAAAATAGGCTTCGTTCATGCTTTTCTTGAAATGTGCTGCACAAGCACGGTATATATATGTTTATGCTGTATGAGCGAGTCTAAGAGTGTCATCAAACATGATCACAAATGTCAGATTTTAGTCCTCATGGTATCTTGACAATATTCACATTCAAAGCTTACTGATAGGTTCAACATGCTCATATTTCCTTACTAATCAAATAAACACAAGCTAAAGGTTTAATCATGCATTTCTAAGCCATACTAATATACTTACAAAGTTAGAATATACATCACGTAGTGGTCATGCATTTAATCTTACTAGGCTAAGCTTTTTCTTGAAAACATTTCCAACACAAGGCTTAATAAGTTTGATCATGCTCAAAAGAACTATGTACACTACAACATGCTCATCTAAGTGCAAAATCAATTATGTATAGCTCACTAGGTTCACAATTTGTAGAACATGATCTTTAACATAGTTTGTTTTCAAAACTTAGTCCAAACCCCCAATTAAACAATACGCCTTCGTTAATCATGCATGTCTAGTCTAAACATGCTCACAATAGTTTAATATATCCATATATACATCATACACATGTTTATATGCTAGCTTGAGTCATAATGATTAACTAACATGGATCAGATTGCAAAACAGAACACTCAATGAATTAAGTGATCAAGCCAGCTTCTGGCTACAGCCTCATATAAAAATGTATAGCATTTGCTTGTAGTTACCTAGTTTGAACAAAGAATAGTGCTTCTTCGACAATTGTCTAGCCCAACCTCAAAAATTACTCACGAAATCACTCTTAAACACTAGTAAATCAATTGCAACATGCTTATATGATCATATAACATCTATATGGACATTACCCAACCTCAATAACATATAATTTTCTGAATTCAAGAATTTGGATTTTAAGACTCAAGACTCCATTTTTTACAGAAACTGAATTTGGAAAGCTAGTAATGGAATTATACCTTTGTAATGTGAAAGAACTTGCTACTACTTGAACTCTGAAACTCTAAGAATGCTTGTATGATTTCAACAAAATCTCATACAACTTCAAGAACTTCAACTGCTAAACATGGCTGCTATTTATAATGACTTAGCACTGAGGTTGAACTCATGGTGTAATGTAATGAAACAATGCTTCAAGAAGGGTGGCTCAACCACTCCATACCAACCACCTAGCTAGCCATGATCATCTAGGATTTAGCCTTTTGAAAACATACATATTATTGCTTGTAGTCACTATTCATGTCCTTGTGTCACTCATTTTGGGACAAAAGAAACTCTCAGCAACACTTAGCCTACACACTTGTACACATTTTTACTCTTATGCTATAGCAATCATATATTATAACCTAATGTCACCACATGACCTAACATTTCAAGGTAGTAGATGTTATGAAACATACATATAATCCATGTACATTTTATCAAAATGATAGTTTACAATGTGTTCATGGTATATTATTTTAATACATACCCACATACATATTGTCACATAGATAATGTATTTATAACATATAGTTCCAATATGCTTACTCACATTGCCTCATACAATATAGTTTCATAAGGCTTAATATATATAGTCATACAAATGTCACACTGCTCTATATATAGTTGTATTAGTGCTCTTATGCACATAACTGTCAATATAATATTATTATATTACTAACTTACTTATTTATGTTAAATAAATAAATTATGCACTTCCTTACTTAATTAACACCAATATTAATTAAGCCAACCATCATGTATTTATGGATTTCCATACTCATTATTTATCTATATAACATATTGTAAATAATAGTAATCACACATTATTAGTTAATTACTAAGAATTCAATATTCTATCACAACCGTTAACAATTAATTAATATAAAAGTTATCATTTAATATTACCTAATTGTGCACTTTATTTCATGGTTCGTCAATATCGCACGAATCACATAATTGCTTCATTTAATTTCCAAAGTAGAAAAATTTATTTTCTCCAATCGACCATTTAGCGCATTGCTATTGCGTGGTTCTCGATAGTGCCAAGATCGGTTTGACTCAAATCAAATTGTCAATTCTCACCGCTAACATGCTTTATCGACATGAATTATCATCCATTTAACGTGTTACTACGAGTCTACGAGTATATTGATGACATATATGAAATCATATGATTAATCTTCTTAATTCTCGTTTTAATTTGCTTAACGAATTTCTTCATTTAACATTATGCCACACAAAGCATTTCACAATTCTCATTATCACTTCACGCATCTTAATACGCATTGGTCTAATACGAATACATTGAATTAACCAACTCACAGAATAATAATACTTTTATTCACATAAATTATATTTCCATTAATATATTCATTTAATAATACGTGGAAATTCTCGGGTATTACAGTAGCGAGTACTAGTCGAGGTATGTAATAATGGTTCTAGAAAGTTGTTTTAGTGGTACTCACTATTTTTGTAAAATAGTGTATCAATAATTGTAGTGAGGACTTATTTGAGTGTGGATATTATCTAGAAGACAATATTTGTATTTAAACTCACAGTTTATGTGTTCTTGTATTTTGCACGATAATTGTATTAATAAAGTTGTAGTTGTTTCTGTACCATGTATTTGGAAACTCAGAATGGGTGATGTATACCTATTTTGGGGGCGTCACAGTTAGTATCAGAGCTTAGGGATATGGTCTCTGGCGGAGATCGGGGAATAGAAATAGGAGCGGAGAGACGAGTAAATCCTTTGCTAGTGTGTTTTACCTATGCTTATTTATTGGTTGGTCAAAGCATAGGGTTATTATGTTGCATGTCAATTTCTTTAGTTAACCCTTGTTTTGTGGCAGTATTTAAAAATTGCAGTTGAAAATATTAATGATGGAGTGAATGAGACTGTTGAAACTCCTTTAATCACCAACTAGGAGAATGTGCAACATGATGACAATGTTCCTCCTGTAAACAACATCAATGAGCAGACGATGAACGATGAAATGTTTAGAAGCTTTTTACGGTTCATGCAAAACCAGACGAGGGAGACTCCTGTTCAAAATGCAGGTAGAAACAATGGAAACGCACAACTGGTCACTTCTAAGAAATTCAAGGAGTTGGGACCGCTGAAATTCTAGGGAAAGCCGGATCCGATTAAGGCAGAAGCGTGGGTCAAGTAAATTACCAAGATATTTGATGTCTTGGGATGCACAGAGGAACAGAAAGTTCCATTCGCTACTTTTATGTTTTGTAGTGAGGCAGATTACTGGTGGGAATCTGTGAAGCGTACCCATCCAGCCGCACTCAACATGTCTTGGGAAACATTTTAAAAACTGTTCAATGACAAGTACTTTCCTGAATGTATTCGAAATATGAAGGAAGTGGAGTTTATTAGACTGGAACAGAACAACATGACGGTGTCCCAGTATAAGGCTAAGTTTAGGGAGTTATCCAGGTTTGCACCTCATTTGGTAGAGAATGAGGAACGTATGACACGGATGTTTCTGAGAGGTTTGAAACCCGACATTCGTCAATACCTCGTTTCTAATAAATTTTCTCTATATTCAAATGTTGTCAACATGGCTCAATTATTAGAGCGAGATAATGAGTATGTTCAACCGAGGGACCACAACCAGGGTCAGACCCGTGGCAGTAGTCATCGGAGCAATGATAATTAGTGGGGAGGAAAGAATACAAACAAAAGCGGTAATCACTCTGGTGGTAATCGTGGCCATGATAATAGAAGAAGCGAGTCGAGGGGAGATTTTAAAACGAGAAGGTACAACAATGATAATGTGAAGACGTCAGCACCAACATCAACTGCTTCTAAGGGAGGAGAATGACCACCGGTCGTATGTTAAAAATATGGAAAAGAGGGACACATCTGCCCAAACTGCTCACAACAGTTCAAGGTATGTTATAATTATGGAAAAGAAGGTCATATCGCTCGAGATTGTATGGTAGCAAAACCAAGTCCAGCGGAGATGGTGGCTCAAAAGACTGTCCCAAACAAGTCAAAATCAGGGGTTCCTGGAAGAGCGTTTGTCGTGACTGGCTAAAATACGAAGAACCCTAACGAGGTGATCACGGGTAAGCTAATCATAAACTCTTGTGAAGTTTATACCTTACTAGATACTAGTTCAACCCATTCATTTATATCTCCTACTTGTGCTCAACGTTTAAACTTGATTCCGGAGAAAATAGATCCACTGTTTATAAATCTTGTTTGATCAAAGTTGGCACCATCACATTTCCTGTTGATCTTATCTCTTTAAAGATACTTGCATTTGATGTGATTTTAAGGACTGATTGGTTAACTACTCATCATGCCAAAATTGATTATTTTCGTAAGGTTGTTAGTTTTCATATTCCTAACCAACCTGTTTTGCGAATTCAAGCAACTAAATCACTAAAATCAATCATTGTCATATCAAGCCATAAAGTCATTCATTTATTGAAAAAATAGATGTCAAGCTTTCTTAGCCCATGTTATGGATTTGAATAAAAACACGTCATATTTGAATAATATTCCTGTTGTTAGTAAATTTCCTGACGTATTTCCTGAAGAACTTCTCGGTCTACCCCCAGAACGTGAAGTTGAATTTGTTATTAACCTTGAACCTGGTACAAATCCTATTTCTAAAACCCCATATCGAATGGCTCCTATTGAACTTCAGGAGTTAAAGGCCCAACTGCAGCAGTTGTTGGACATCAGTTTCATTCGTCCTAGTACATCTCCTAGGTGTGCTCCTATTTTATTCGTAAAGAAGAAAGGCGAGAGTATTCGACTTTGTATTGACTACCGATTGAACCATGTCACCATCAAGAATAGGCATCCGCTACCTCGTATTGATGACCTGTTTGACCAGTTGCAAGGAGCACAATTCTTTTCAAAGATCAATCTTTGTTCTGGATATCATCAGCTGAAGATTAGAACTGAGGATATTATGAAGACTGCCTTTAGAACTCGGTACGAGCATTATGAATTCCTAGTCATGTATTTTAGATTGACTAATGCTCCTGTGACTTTCATGGATATGATGAACCGAGTATTCAAGGAATATTTGGATCCGTTCGCTGTTGTCTTTATTGATGACATCCTCAGATATTCAAAAACTCGTGAAGATTATGAGCACCATTTGAAGCTGGTACTTCAAAGGCTTCGTGAAAACAAGCTATATACCAAGCTGAAAAAATGCAAGTTCTGCCTTGAGGAAGTAGCATTTATTGGGCATGTGGTGTCAAAACATGAAGTATCTGTTGACCCGACGAAGATTGAAGAATACAAAGTTGGGTGCAACAAAATTCAGTGACTGAAGTACGTAGCTTTCTGGGCTTAGCTGGTTATTATCAGAGATTCGTGGAAGGATTGTCTCGAATCGCTACTCTGTTAACTCAACTGACTCAGAAAGATACAAAATTCATATGGTGCGAGGAATGCGAGAAGAGTTTTCAAGAGCTTAAGAGGAGACTTATTTTGGCACCTGTTTTGACAATGCCATCTGGTTCGGAGGGATTTGTTATCTACAACGATGCTTCAGGTAAAGGGTTTGGATATGTTCTCATGAAACATGGGAAGGTCATAGCCTATGCCTCACGACAACTTAAAGAATTTGAGAAGAATTACCCTACTCATGATCTAGAGTCGGCAGCAGTCGTTTTCGTGTTAAAAATATGGAGGCACTTTCTATATGGGGAGAAAGTGGAGATACATTCAGATCATAAAATCCTCAAATATTTCTTCACCCAAAAGGAACTCAACATGCGATAACGACGTTGGCTCGAGCTATTGAAAGATTATGACCATACCATTCAATACCATCCTGGAAAAGCGAACGTGGTAGCTGATGCATTAAGTAGAAGATCATACGCGGGAATGAGTGTGATGTTGTCAATACAAAGGCCAATTTTGTGTGATTTACAAAAGATGAAGATAAAATTCAAGAGTCCGGGGATCCATGCAATGATGTCAAGTATACGCATAGAACCAATTTTAATCGATAAAGTTAAAGTTGCTCAAGCCACATATCCGGAGCTGATACGTATGAAGAAGAAAGTACAAGATGGTGTTATCCCAAAAGCAAGAATCGATGAAGAAGGAGTACTTCGAGTCAACTCCAGACTTTATGTTCCTAACGACTCTGATTTGAAGTACAAGATTATGATGGAGGCACACAATACGCCATTTGCGATTCACCCTGGAAGTACTAAAATGTATCGTGATCTTCGACATATATTTTGGTGGAGCAATATGAAAAGAGAGATCGCGAAGTTTATCTCGAGTGTTTAACTTATCAACGTGTAAAACCGGAGCATCAAGTACCAAAGGGTCCATTGTAACCACTTGAGATTCCAAAATGGAAGTTGGAACATATTACCATGGATTTCATTACGGGTCTTCCCACGGTTTCTCAAGGCTTAGATGTTATTTGGGTTATTATTGATAGATTAACTAAGTCTGCTCATTTCTTGCCAATATGGGAGACTTATTCCCTTGAATGTCTTGCTCGTATGTACGTACATGAGATTGTGAGATTGCATGGCATGCCAATATCCATAGTTTTGGATCATGACCCAAGATTCACTTCATGATTTGGGTTAGCTTGTATAAAGCTATGGGCATGGATTTATGATTCAGTTCGGCATACCATCCTCAAACGGACGAACAATCATAGAGGACTATTCAAACTCTTGAAGATCTATTAAGACTCTGTGTCCTAGACTTCAAAGGGAGTTGGGATAAATATTTACCATTGGTGGAATTCTCCTACAACAACACTTATCAGGCAAGTATAGGTGTGGCTCCATTCGAAGCATTGTATGGACAAAAGTGTCGCTCTCTACTATGTTGGGATGAGTTGGGTGAAGCAACATTGTTGAGACCAAAGTTGGTACGTATGACTACAGAAAAGATCTAAATGATTCGACACCGTATACAAATGGCACAAGATCGACAAAAGAGTTATGCGGATCTTTATCGAAAGGACGTGGAATTTGGTATTGGGGATCATGTATTGTTACGTGTTGCTCCATGGAAGGGAGTTACAAGATTTGGGAAAAGAGGAAAGCTCAATCCATGATTTATTGGTCCATTTCAGATTCTTGACCGAGTAGGAAATGTGGCCTATAGACTCGATTTACCTCTAAGCGTGTCTGGTGTTCATAATGTTTTTCATGTGCTTCGTAAATATGTGAAAGACCCAAACCACATTATTGAGTTAGAACCAGATGAGATAGCCGAAGACTTAACGTACGAGGAGGTACCTGTCAAGATCTTTGATAAGAAGGAGCATGTCTTTCGCACAAAGGTTATACCACAAGTGTAAGTTTTGTGGAGAAACCATGCTATTGAGGAAGTGACCTGGGAGTTGGAAACGAAAATGAAAGCGAGGTATCCTCACCTTTTCGAAACACCAAGTACATACGTCAATTTCGAGGACGAAATTTCATAAGGAGGGGAGGTTGTAAGACCCCAACTTATTATAAATGAAATTGAATTTCCTCTATCAATTATTTTGAAATAGTAAGGGTTGATTTGATTAATGTGGTTATTTATGGGTAAAATGCGCAAATATTTTAAATAAACAAGTGGTTATAAAATATTCATTTTTATCGGGGAATATTCGTTTGGTCGTGGAATATTCTTGTTGTCAGGGAATATTCGTATGATGGCGCAGCCTTTTGTGGGCCCCATAATGGAAAGCGATTGGATGAAGAAAATGACAAGTATATGTTTTTTTATAAATAACGGCGTAGTTGTTACCGTTAACACTATTGGAATACCCGGTGGTTAAAACACAGTAATACACGGTATTGCACTAATTATTAATTCTTACGTAAGAAACCACTACTTAATAATTGTTACAGTAATTACTATTCAATATTTTATTGATTCGATAATTGCTACGTTGATATTTTATATTATTGTTATTTCAATAATTATCACTGCACAGTATTTCCCATTATCAGATCAATAATTCATATTATTTGAATAATATTATTAGATACCAGTATTGGCAATGTCTAAGGAAGTTCTGTCTAAGGAGAGGTTTGGTCACCTAATTGCGCGCCAGTAAGAAGAAATCCTTATCGAAAAGCCCCCTCTTTCCTGGGAACGATCTGGTTGTCATTATTGTGATTCTATAATATTATTTGTGAATAATTAATTATTGATTTATATGATAAGGAAAATATTTATTTATGTGGATATAAATGGAGGAATTTTTAGAAAAGTGACAATTGTTGAAAATTGATATTTTATCTTTTTTGATAAAATAATTCATTTAAATATATTATTATATTTTAATAATATAATAATGGTGACATTTTTATAATGAATGTGTGATATATGAAGAAATAAGGAGGAAGAGTATTTTTGTTACAGTAAATGTTAAAAACATGTTAAACATGTTGGTGGACCCCATTTCTTGACTTAAATTTGATTATAGCCTGCAAAATTGTCTGTATGTGGATTTCGGTCAATTTCTACTTGGAATTTGGAAACACTTAAGCTTACAAAGTTGTAGAGAATCAAAATTCCTATGGGATGGACATAAGATTCAAATTTTTCTGATAAAAGGGCTATTTATTATGAATTATTGAAGTTCCGGAATAATTGATTTTTGAAATTATAATTTTTTTTTAGAAAAATGTTTTTTTCATTTTGGTGGGCCCCATAAGTGTTGTAAACTTACTGAAATCAGATTCTCTTGAGGTGGGCGTTAATTTTTTTGAAAATATTAATATTTTATTAAATGTTTTGTTTTGGTGTTCTAAGCATTTTCCCATAAATAGGGTGTTTAGGTTAGAATTGAAAATCACACCAGAGACTAAAGTTTTCTATCTCTATATTATCGAGCGTATTCTTGTGAGTATTTTGATACTTTGAGTGTTGCTATACAAGTTTCCTTCAACACTATATCTGGTATTCCAGTCAGAAGTACTGTCCTTTTAAGGTAAGGGATGTTATTTTTTAAAAATGATATTATTTATTTCAATATCATTATGCCGGAATATTGGTAAGATTTTTCTTGTGAAATTCTTTTCTTTTAGTGTAAGGGTTACTATTCATGTATACGACACTATTAATATATACGGTACTATTCACGAATACGACACAATTCACAGAAAAAATAAATTTTCTCTTTTATGTCCCAGATGTCTATTTTTGTTCCTATCTTTGATTATATCCATGTTTTGATATTCATTCTTGAATTTTACTCCACATAGTATATTATGGGGTGTTTTTGAACATGGATAAACTGAAGTACGAATCCCTAATATTTGTTATTTTGTCTCACTAGATTCGTTTTATTTAAAATATTTTTCATCATCCTCAGTCCTAAATTCTAGGACATTGGGAGTTCATTAGGAGCAAGTTCTTTCACATTATAAATGTATAACTCCTTTTCCTTGCTTCCATTTCATTTTTTGTCAAAACAGAGTTCGTGAGTATTGAAATACAAATTCTTAACTTTGTGGAATTAAATATTAATGAGGTTGGGTGTGGGTTATATAGTTGTTATATGACCATATAAATATGTTTAAACTATTATAGTACTGTTTAGAATCAATTTCGTGAGTAATTTATGTGGTTGGGCTAGTTTTCTCAAAGTATCACATTCTCGGCTCGAACCAGTAATGACGCAATTGCTACCTTGATTAAAATCGAGGTAAGATAAGCAATTGCTACAATTCTCGAGATTAGTTGAGCTTATTTTAAAAATCTGCCAAGAGTTGATCAATTATTGTGACATATATTAGTATGCAAGCATGTGTAAGGGGTATATATAGATATATGAACCTAATGTGAGCATGTTTAGACTAGATTGGCACGATTAATGAAAGTGTGGAGTTTAAAATAAATTTAGGAACTTAGAAATGAAGTTAATATGTATGTATGCCATGAATGTATACTGACTTTGCAAGCAAGTTAGTATGACTTAGAAATGCATGAATAAACCTTTAGATGGTGTTTATGAGATTAGTAAGAACATGATGAATCTACTAGTAAGCTTTTAATGTGAATATTGTCAAACTACCTTGAGGGTTAGAATCTGATAATTATGATCACATTTGATGTTACTCCTGGACTCACTAATGTAGTATAAACATATATATACCATGCTTGTGTATCATATTTCAAGAAAAGCATAAACGAAGCATATTTCCAACCACAACAGTGCTAATATCACATATATATTATGAATACTCACAAGCATGCCTACAATGAGTTTTATAACTACCTTGTATGTTTATAGAACAGGCATGATAGACTTTGTGGTTTCATGACCTCTAATGGCCTTAAATTGTTAAAATGATCGATTTAGAATTTTATTATGAAAGAAGGAACCCAGATTGACTTAAGGAGCATGAGAAGGCCTTTAACATGACAATATATATTATGTGTGATTGTGTGTTCAATGGACGACAAACCCATAAAGCGGCATTGGGTGTTGGCTTAGCCAGAGATTGCAAGAAATTGCTACCGATCCTAAACTTAGCCATGGCAATGCAATTGCTGACGATCTGAAATCAGAACTTGGTTAGTTTGAAAACTTATCTTTGGCAGTTAGCTTGTATGGTATCTATGTTGCTAGAAGTGGTTTAAAACCTACTGATACGTGCCCGTAAGTGATGCTTAGATGATATATTTGTGTTTGCCTTGTAATAGGAAGGTCCATGAGAAAAAGGACTTAACCTTGAGCATTCTTAATTTACTCATGAAAATGACTAGGTGTTTGATCATTCTTAATCTATTATCTGATTTTATACCATATGTGCATACTTGAATCATGTCATGCTTAATTGAAGACTGTGTTAGTTGATGAACATCTTGAACAGATAATACGTTATAAATAGGATTCGAAAGTGTTGATTTATTAAAGTGGATAAACTATGTTTAAGGCAAGTTTCCTTGAACTTCACTTTTTGATTGTGCAAGTTCCTTAACTCTTACTCTTTCACTTGAGCAAGTATCCGAACCCTACTCTTATTGTGCATGTATCTTTGCATTACTTTATTCAACAAATACCGTAAGCAGAGTATTTAAACCTTATCTCTTTGAATGCAAGTTATTCTATTTATTCGTTCAATTGAACAAGTATGTTTGGACTCTTATGAAAACTATTATTCATGTTGAACTTGGTATTGTTCTTAAAATATTGTGAAAGAGTCGATGCCATTTGATTCGGCTAGACTATATGCATGTTTATAAAATTTTCCAAACTAATTGATTGGTGCAAAAAATATTGAAAAACTGAGTTGAACAAACCTTATGGTAAGGGGAGTGTATGTTGTTAGAAACCCCAACACATGAATGGATATTATTTTGTTGTTATGCATAACTTAGAGTATTATAGACTGATCATCTATAGTACTTGATTCTTTTGGGTTATTAGTTTAATATTGGTAATTCTAGTAGATGTTAAACAGTCCTTAGTGACTACTAAGTATAAGTTGTTTTATCTAGTTGGATACATTGATAGTCTTTGAATTCACATATATCTGTTGATTTATATCGAATTATCATTCTTATTCCAAGAATTATTGATATTCACTATTCATGATATTATTCTGAAACATTGAACTATCGTAGAGATGATACTTCGATAATTCAAACCTGTGATATTATATCCTTCACCCTTGTTGTATATTACTTGTTGGGCAATTTGTGCTCATCCTTTCTTATTTAAAACCTTTCAGTTAAGGCGGAACAGGGTGGTGTCTCTGGAACAGAAAATGGCAAGGGCAAGGCCACCGACTAGCCTGTTCCTTTATGTTAAAATTTTTGTGTTGTATTAAGACTATTTTCTGACTATGTTTAAGCTTAAGTATGATTATGTAATAAGTTTTTTTTCGATATTATTATGTAATCTATTAAGTACTGTAGGTTGCGAGACTTGGGGGAATAATTATAATAAATCATTGTATATTATTCTAAATTAGATTTTCCGTTGTGAAAGTGTTATTTAGTTATTTTGGTATTACCATTAGAACGTGATGAACCACATTCGAGTGACCAAGTGGAGGTCTGAATTTGGGGGCGTCACAGGTTGGTATCAAAGCCGTAGTTATAAACCTTAGGAGCGAGTGTCCTTAGATTATAACTCGAAGGAACTTAGAAGTTAGGAAGGTGATAATACTCATGTAAAGTTTTCCTTGAGAGACTTAGTGTGTTATGAAATGTAACTTTATTCTATACAATGAACTTATGTTTATTTAACATTCTAATGGAGTTGTTGTTTGTGTTGTCATATGTTGGTGGTTGCAGGATGACTGACATGGGAGGACCTAACAGAGTAGTGGAGGAGGAGCCGCGTGATATCCACGTAGTATTTGAGACGCCCTTGATAGCAGAACCTATATCAGTAGTGGTCCCTAACGATGATGATGATGATGAGGAAGAGGTGGAGTCTGTTTCGGAGGAGGAGCCTTTGGAGGAGGAACCCGAGCCTTTGGAGGACTACGACAAGGCTACTTTTGAGGATCGGATGTTAGGAGAATATGAGGAGCAGATATTAGAGTTAGGATGTAGAGTAGAGGAGCTTGAGGCTGAGGCTAAGGAGAAGGATTTTGTGTTCTAGAAGTTGAGGGATGAGGACCATCAGAGAAAATTAGCGATGCAGGAAATGGAGGTGGAAATTGCTCACTGTGAAGAGGCAGGGATCCAGATGGGAGTTTTGCTTCACCGAGCAGTGGCGAGGAATGTCGAGATGGTAGGAAAGCTGGAGGAATTAGAGCAGAAGGTTTTGAGTGAGAAGACGGAAAAGGAGGCTCTCCGAACTCAGTTAGAGATGGAGGTGATGGATAGGATTCACTTCGAGGAGAAGTGGGAGGAAACCAATGATAGGATGGATGATCTAGAGGATGAGGTGCAGTGCAAGATGAGGAAAATAAAAAAGATGGGCTATGCGTTACGCACGACCATGGAAAGATTGGTCGATGGGGTAAATCACTACCCTGCTGAGCAAGGACAGACTCAGCATACCATAAGTCGAGATATGGTGGTTCATATTACGCAGAAGGAATATTAGAGCGTCGTGGAGCGTGGGATGTTAGATTGAGTCAAGAGGATGCAGACTAGTAGTTGCAGTATTTTGTTTACGTGTTGTTTAATATGTTGTTGTAATCTCAGTCTTTTGTAGTAGTAAAACCCCAACTTTTGAAAAATGTTAGAGGGGTAGTAAGATGGTGTTGTCCCCGTCTTTTGTGATAATAGGGGATATGTGATATCATTTATAGCAGTATGCTAGAAAATAACATGTAATGTAACCATTTGGCATATGAGCATAAATGATCTTATTTCAGAAATGTGTTGTAAACCTATAGTTCTTTTCTATTGAGAAATGTCTAAATATGATAATTAGATAAAAAAATGAAAAATTTTATGATGCAGAAAATGCTGCCCAGACGTAGAATAATTGTCCCAAAAGAGTCAGTTAATGACGAGAGAGGTCTAGTAGATCCAATACAGAGACTGGTAGATTTATTGGGAGAAGCTTGTGGGGAAGAAACGAACCCATACCACCCGTTCCCCAAGTTGTCCGAGCAATAACCTTCAAAGATTTTAAGAGTGTAGGACCCCTGAAGTTCACAGGAACCACTGACCCGATAGTTGCACAAACCTAGATCAAAGAGATTGAGCAGGCTTTCACTATAGCTCGCGTGGGTGAAGACCAGAAGATAGTATTTTCCATATACATGATGAGGGGAGAAGCGAACTATTGGTGGGAAACTAATCAGTAGAGAGTGGGAGAAGGAACGATAACATGGGAGAGGTTTACTACGTTGTTCTTCGAGAACTATTTCCCGAAGAGTATGATGAGTAGGATGGAAGTGAAGTTCCTAGAGTTAAAACAAGGTGATATGACGGTGGCGCAATACGTAGCTAAGTTCAATGAACTAGCGCGATTTATGGAGCACCAAGATGTGGATGAGAAAAGAAAGTCGAGATGCTTCGAGCAAGGGTTGAAGCCGTGGTTGTATAATAAGGTATCAGTCTTCTAGATTGATTCCTTTACGACATTATTAGAGAAGGCAATCATTACGGAGGGTGGCAATGAGGCCTTAAGTCTATATCATAAGGAGAAGAAGAACAAGAACACTGATAGTGAGCATCGTGGAGGAAGCAACAGCGGAGGAAGTAACTCCGGAAAGAGGAAATGGGAGAACAACAAAAACAGAAGCAATAATCAAGGTGGGAGTCACCAGGAAAACATCAAGAGAAGGACTGGGGTTTGTAACAAATGTGGAAGAAGTCATCAGGGAGAGTGTTGGAAGAGAAAGAACACCTGCTATAATTGCGGCCAGGAGGGGCACATATTTCCAAATTGCTCAAAGCCAAAGAAGATTAGAGGATGTTTTGCTTATGGATCAACAAAGCACCAGATAAAGGATTGCTCAAAGAAAGGAAGCGGTGGAGCTGGAGGAAGACAAGGAGGAAGAAGCAAGTTAATAATTAGTGGACCTACACAACCCAACCGATCGGTCGCCCGAACCTTTCACATGACTGTCTAGGATGTAGTAGCTGCGAAAGACGTGGTGTCAGGTATATTCCTAATCAATAATATAAATTCTTATGTATTATTTGATTCGGGTGCCACCTATTCGTTTGTATCCGAAGAATTTGCTAGTAAACTTAGTACACCCCGAGAACGTTTAGAAGATCCTTTGAACATAGAAGTTGCGAATAAGGAAATAATCCATGTAGAATATGTCTATCAAAATTATCGCGCAAACATTAGAGAACATGAACTGAGAGTAGACTTGATTCCTATTAGACTAGGAGAATTCGACGTAATACTGGGGATGGATTGGTTATATAATAATGCAGCAGTAATTGACTGTATAAGTAAATGTGTGAACTTTCAGACTCTGAGTAAGTCTAAGGTACTGTTTTACGGTAGCTCATCGCTTAAGAAATTGTGTTGTGTTACGTTGATGCAGGCCAAGAAATTGTTAAAGAAATGATGTGTAGGTTATTTAGTTTACATTGTGGATACTCGAAAAAAGGGAGTAGAGATTAAAGATATACCCATAGTGAGTGAATTTCAGGATGTGTTTTCGGACGATCTGTCTGGCCTTCCGCTAGACAGAGAAATCGAATTTGTAATAGACTTAGCACCGGGAACGACACCAATTTCGAAAGCTCCATATCGTATAGCGCCAGCAGAAATGAAGGAATTGATGATACAACTTCAAGAGTTATTGGATAAGGGTTACATTCGACAGTGTGTCTCCTTTGGGAGCACCAGTGTTATTCGTTCAGAAAAAGGATTGATCGATGAGGCTCTGTATAGATTATTGATAATTGAACAGAGTAACGATCAAGAACAGATATCCGCTACCAAGGATAGATGACTTATTTGATCAACTGAAAGGAGTGAACTGTTTCTCGAAGATCGACCTACGGACAGGATATCACCAACTAAAAGTGTGGGATGAGGCCATATCAAAGACTGGGTTTCAAACCCGTTATGGACATTATGAGTTTTTGGTAATGTCATTTGGTTTGACTGATGCTGCGGCAGGATTCATGGACTTGATGAATCAAGTTTTCAAGCTATACATGGATAAATTCGTAGTTGTTTTCATCGGCGATATTTTGATCTACTCGAAGAAAGAGGAAGAACACGCTGAACATCTGAAGATTGTTTTGGAGGCACTACGAAAGGAGAAGATGAATGCAAAATTTTCTAAGTGCGAATTCTGGATGAAGAAGGTTCAATTCTTAGGCCACATGGTGTATGAGAATGAAATCTCAGTAGACCCCGAAAAGGTCAAAGTAGTAAGTAATTGGGAACAACCGAGAACCCCGACGGAGGTGAGAAGTTTCTTAGGGTTAGCTGGGTACTATCGAAGATTTATCCAGGATTTTTCTAAGATAGCGACCCCGTTGACAAATTTGATGAGGAAGACGGTGAAATTTGTATAGACTGACAAATGCGAATAAAGTTTTCAAGAGTAGAAGAAGAGATTAAGCGAGGCGCCTGTATTATCATTACTAGATGATACGGGAGGATTTGTGGTGTATAGTGATGCGTCGCATAGAGGACTTGGTTGTGTGCTTATGCATCACGAAAATTGAAGGATTACGAAAAATGATAACATACTCATGACTTAGAGTTAGCGGCAGTAGTTTTTACGTTAAAGATATGGAGACATTATTTGTACGGAGAGAGATATGAGATATACACGGACCACAAAAGTCTGAAATATATCTTCACATAGAAGGAGTTGAATATGCATCAAAGAACGTGGTTAGAATTGATCAAAGATTATGACTGTGATATTCTTTATCACCCGGGGAAGGCAAACGTAGTTGCCGACGCTCTGAGCTGAAAAGGAAGGGATAAATTATTTCAACTGACAACTCAGGAGGAGTTAATAAGAGATATGGAGAAGTTGGAAATATAGGTAAAGGGACCCGAGAGGTCTAAAGAGAAGTTATTTATAATAGAAGTTTGTTCGACATTGTTGGATAAAGTAAAAGAAGCACATGAGAAAGATGGAGAATGTGAGAAAATCAGGAAGAACGGAAAATGAGGAAGAGAAATTTTGAATGTAAAAATGATATCTTAAGATTCAAAGGTAGAGTGTGGGTACCGGCAGTAGCCGAGTTAAGAGAGGAGATTTTGTATGAGGCACATAATACCGCATTTTCCATTCATCCGGGAGGCACGAAGATGTACCGGGACTTGATGTAACATTTTTGGTTGCCAAATTTGAAATAAGAAATTGCGTAGTACGTTAGTAGATGTCTTACGTGTCAATGAGTCAAAGCAGAGCATCAGCGGCCGAGTGGATTACTACAACCATTGGAAATCTTGGAATGGAAATGGGAGCATATTATGATGTATTTCGTGGTAGGACTTCCAGTCACGCAGAAAGGTTTAGATTTCATTTAGGTTATCATGGATCGACTTACAAAGATCACACATTTTCTACCGATCAAGATCCGCTAGATTTTAAATCAGTTAGCAAGTTTGTACGTAAAGGAAATTGTTTCACGACATGGAGTGCCGGTATCGATTATTTTTGACCCAGATCTGTGCTTCACGTCAAAGTTCTAGAAAAGCTTGCAAGAGAGGATGGGAACACAGTTGAGTTTGAGTACCGCATATCACCCTCAGACAGATGATCAGAGTGAGCGAACAATACAAACGCTAGAGGACATGCTTAGGACTTGCGTGATGGACTTCAAGGGAAATTGGGATGACCACCGACCCTTAGTCAAATTTGCGTATAATAATAGTTACCATGCGAGTATCGGCATGCCACCGTATGAAGCGCTTTTATGGAAGAAAGTGCAAAAAGCCATTATATTAGGACAAAGTCGAAGAACGAAAAATACTCGGACTAGAGTTAGTACAACAAACCGCAAATGTGGTGGCAGTAATAAGAGGCAAACTAGTAGCCACTTAAGATCGCCAGAAAAAGTACGCAGATTTGCATTGGCAAGACCGAGATTTTGAAGTTGACAGTTTTGTATTCTTGAAGGTATCTCCATGGAAGGGAAAGATCCATTTTGACAAGAAAGGAAAACTGAGTCCAAGATTCATAGGACCTTTCGAGATACTAATGCGAGTGGGCGAAGTAGCATATAAAGTAGCACTACCACCTGAGTTGGAGCACATCCATAACGTGTTTCACATATCCGTCTTGCGTCTGTACAAGCCCAACTACAAACACGTAATTTCTTCTGAACCCATTTAAGTGGAAAAGAATTTAGCGTACGAAGAAATTCCTGTCCAAATTATAGATAGGAAAGAGCAAACCTTAAGGAACAAAGTTATTTCTTCTGTAAAGGTACTTTGGCGTAACCACGTTGTCAAGGAGGCAACATGGGAGTTAGAAGATAGGATGATGAGGGATTATCTCCATCTATTTGTGTAACCTTGAATCAATTCCATGATGGAATTTTTATAAGGGGGGAGGATGTAATACTCGATAATTTCCACGTATTATTAAATGAAAATAATATTTATGTGAATATAAGTGTTATTTTTTTCTAAGTCGATTAATTCAATTGATTCATATTAGATCAGTGTGTATTAAGAAATGTGAATTGACAAGGAGAATTGTTAAATGCCTTGTGTGGCATAATGTGAAACGAGGAAATTCACTAAGCAAGTTAAAATGGGAAGTAGGAAGATAAATCGTGTAAGATCATGTGATATCATATAAGTAATCAGTACGCTCTTAGACTGGTGATATCTCTTGTGGACATTAATTCATGTCGAGTAAAACAAGTTTGGCGATGGATATTGACGTTGGCTTGAAGCTAAACTAGTCTTGGCACTGTCAAGGTACGACGCAACTTCACCATCCCAACATTACAAACTGGCGCAGCTGTGCCAGTGGTCAGTTGGAGAAAAAAAATTAATTTCTCTACTTTAGAAATAAAATGGAACAATTATATGATATGTGTGACATTAATAAAACATGAAATAAAGTACTTTATGTTTAACAAAAGAATTATTAAGTAAGCCGTTAATTAATATTAATTGATTGTGGTGGAATGTTGATTATTTGGTAATTAATTAATAATATGTGATTATTATTATTTGAAATATCTATAAATATAATAAGAATTATATAGATAATTAATGGCTATGGAGATCCATAAAAACATTAATTAAGGAAGAATGGATTAAATTATTTATTTGACATAAAACAAATAAGTGAAATATTAATATAATAAGATTATATTAACGGTTATATGCATGTGAGCAATAATACAACTATACTATATAGTGAAGTGTGACATTTGTGTGACTATATATTAAGTCTTATAAAACTATATTATATGAAGCAATGTGATCAGACATATTGGAACTATATGTTATAAATACATTATGAAATATCTATATGACAAGGTGTAGGTAGGTATACATTAAAATAAAATGTACACGGATTATATGTATGTTGCATAGCATCTAAATCCTTGAAATGTTAAATCATATTGTGACATTAAGTTATAATGTATAGTTGATATGTATATAAGTAAAATAGCATAAGAGTGGAAATTTGTGTAAGTGTATATGATGGCTGAGTTAGTTGGAAGTGTCCCAAAATGAGTGTCCCATTTGCCTCATTTCTCAGTCACGTATAAACCAAAAAGGCTAAGGCCTGTTTCTTCTTCCAAGCTTCCCAGCTAAATGATCATGGGGGGAGTGGTGGTCATGATGAAATCCAACTAACATCCAACAACTCTTCCTTGCCCTCCATGCAATTCTTTCATCTATGAGTTTGATTTATGGGAAAATGTCATTGTCTGGGTTTTGAATGTTCTATAAATGAGAGCTCTCCTTTCATTTTTATCCATTACTGAGAATTCCATTGAGGGTGAGGTTGAGAGCATACAAGCATTCTAGGACATTGGGAGTTCATTAGGAGCAAGTTCTTTCACATTACAAAGGTATAACTCCTTTTCATTGCTTCCATTTCATTCTCTGTCAAAACAGAGTTCATGAGTATTGAAATATAAATTCTTGACTTTGTGGAATTGAATGTTAATGAGGTTAGGTATGGATTATATAGTTTAAACTTGCTTAGTGAATTTCCTCGTATGGGTTTTATGTTTAAACTGTTATAGTACTGTTAGAATCAATTTCGTGAGTAATTTCTGTGGTTGGGCTACTTTTCTGCCAAAGAATATTGTTCTTGGCTCGAACCGGTATATATGCAATTGCCACGGATTATTCAATGAGTATTTGCCAATTCTTGCCACTTTTGCTTCAAGATCAGTTGGAGTTTCTATTTTTAAAATCTACCAAGAGTTGATCAATTATTGTGACATATATTAGTGTGCAAGCATGTGTAAGGGATATATATAGATATATGAACCCAATGTGAGCATGTTTAGACTAGATTAACATGATTAATGAAAGTGTGGAGTTTAAAATAAATTTAGGAACTTAGAAATGAACTTAATATGTATGTATTCCATGAATGTATACTGACTTTGCAAGCATGTTAGTATGACTTAGAAATACATGAATAAACCTTTAGATGGTGTTTATGAGATTAGTAAGAATATGATGAATCTACTAGTAAGCTTTTAATGTGAATATTGTCAAACTACCTTGAGGGTTAGAATCTGATAATTGTGATCGCATTTGATGTTACTCTTGGACTCAGTCATGAGTATAAACATATATATATACCATGCTTGTGTATCATATTTCAAGAAAAGCATAACCGAAGCATATTTCCAACCACAGCGGTGCTAATTTCACATATGTGTTATGAATACTCACAAGCATGCCTAAAATGAGTTTTATAACTACCTTATATGTTTAGAGAACAAGCATGATAGAATTTGTGGTTTCATGACCTTGAATGGCCTTAAATTGTTAAAATGATAAATTTAGAATTTTATTATGAAAGAAGGAACCCAGATTGACTTAAGGCCAAAACTCAGCATGAGAAGGCCTTTAACATGATAAAATATATTATGTGTGATTGTGTGTTCAAGCTGGACAAAAACCATAAGGTAGCAGCTGAGTTTTGGCTTAGCCAGAGGACGGCGTAGCTGCGCTGATCCTAGGCTTAGCCATAGCGTACTTGCGCTAGTTTAAAATCAGAACTTGGTTAGTTTGAAATCTGATCATTGGCAGTTAGCTTGTATGGTATCTATGTTGCTAGAAGTGGTTTAAAACCTACTGATACATGCTCGTAAGTGATGCTTAGATGATATATTGGTGTTTGCCTCGTAATAGGAAGGTCAATGAGAAAAAGACTTAACCTTGAGCATTCTTAATTTACTCATGAAAATGACTAGGTGTTTGATCATTCTTAATCTATAATCTGATTTTATACCATATGTGCATACTTGAATCATGTCATGATTGATTAAAGACTGTGTTAGCTAATGAACATCTCTAACATATAATACGCTATAAATAGGATTCGAAAGTGCTGATTTCCTAAAGTGGATAAACTACACTTAAGGCAAGTTTCGTTGAACTTCACTCTTTGATTGTGCAAGTTCCTTAACTCTTACTCTTTAACTTAAGCAAGTATCTGAACCCTACTCTTATTGTGCAAGTATCTTTGCATTACTTTATTCAACAAATTCCATAAGTAGAGTATTTAAACCTTATCTCTTTGAATGCAAGTTATTCTATTTATTCGTTCAATTAAACAAGTGTGTTTAGACCCTTGTGAAAACTATTATTCATGTTGAACTTGGTATTGTTCTTGAAATATTATGAAAGAGTCGATGATATTTGATTCGGTTAGATTATATGCATGTTTATAAAACAGTCCAAACCAATTGATTGGTGCGGAAATCTTGAAAAACTTAGTTGAACAACCCTTATGGTAAAGGGAGTGTATGTTGTTGGAAACCCCAACACATGAATGGATATTATTGTGGTGTTATGCATAACTTAGAGTATTGTAGACTGATCATCTATAGTACTTGATTCTTTTGGGTTATCAGTTTAATATTGGTAATTCTAGTAGATGTTCAACAGTCCTTAGTGACTACTCAGTATAAGTTATTTTATCTAGTTGGATACATTGATAGTCTTTGAATTCATATACATCTATTGATTTATATCGAATTATCATTCTTATTCCAAGGATTGTTGATATTCACTATTCATTATATTATTCTAAAACTTAGAACTATCTTAGAGATGATACTTCGATAATTCAAACTCATGATATTATATCCTTCACCCTTATTGTATATTACTTGTTGGGCAATTTGTGCTCATCCTTGCTTATTTAAAACCTTTTTGTTAAGGCGGAACAGGGAGGTGTCTCTAGAACAAACAAGGGCTAAGGTAAGGCTACCGACTAGCCTGTTCCTTTATGTTAAAATTTTTGTGTTGTATTAATACTATTTTCAGACTATGTTTAAGCTTAAGTAAGATTATGTAATAAGTCTTTATTTGATATTATTATATAATCTATTAAGTACTGTAGGTTGTGAGACATTAGGGAATAATTACAATAAATCATTGTATATTATTCTAAATTAAATTTTCCGTTGTGAACGTATTATTTAGTTATTTTGGTATTACCATGAGAACGTGATGAACCAAATTCGAGTGACCAAGTGGAGGTCCAAATTTGGGGGCGTCACATGTAATGATAAAACAACTGCTAATACTGTACAAAAAAGTAAGCAGTTAAACCTATCTACAGGGCATAGGGATAATGCCCTTTTTACCCTTGGCGACAAATGCAAGAAGTGTTGCTCCAATTGTCAAGGGTGAAGTCCTGGTGGACATCAGTAATAAAGTGACGATCATCGTCCTCCTTTTCCCGAATGATAACCATAATGTCAGGATAATCATCGTCTGGAGTGTTTATGTGCTCATGATGAAAAAGGATGTGTGGATGAGGCAATCTCCTGGAAATATCTTGTTTACGTCTCCGTTCCCTCTCTTCCACTTCAGGATCAGGAATCAAGACCTTTTTTGCTTTAACCGATATCAATTTGGGAAATATCATAGCCATAACGTGGGTTGGAACCTTTACCGGAGACTGTACAGGCTCATGATCGGTAGGTGGAGATAATGACCTTATGGATGATGATGAAGGAATTTGTTTGTGCTTGTGAGGATTCCTGTGACTAGAGCTAAAAGAATACCCTAATCCAGATGTCCCTATTTGACTGGGAAATTAAATTGGGTGCTTAATACCCTGATGATCTTGTCCCAACCCTTGTCTAGCTTGATGACCCAATGATATCATCTCTTGAGTGGCCGACATTACCTCGGTAGAAATCTTAGGTATGAGAGGTGGAGCCCCAATGGGATGGTAATGAGTGTTTCTCACCTCTAGGGCATGGAAACTGACCGACTCAACTTCTGAATTGAAGCTGATGAGTTGTATGTCACCTTGTTTAGGACATTCTAGCTCAGCATTAACAGTGATAAGTCTATTGTTGATAATGTACTTGAGTTGTTGATGAAGGGTGGAAAGGACGACTCCAACCATATGAATCCATGGTCTTCCCAATAGCAGATTGTATCATGTAGCTATTCTTAGCATATGAAAGGATACAATAAATGTATGTGAACCAATCTCCACTGGTAATTCAATCTCTCCAATGACGTTTCGTCGGGACCCATCAAAATCTTTGATAAACGTATGGCTGCATTTGATCCTCTTGGGATTGATATTCATCTTCTCCAAGGTAGCATAAGGACAGATATTCAGAGAATGCCCACCATATATCCGGAGGATAAAACCGCTATATGCAACGGCTTGCAATGACCAGTCCCTTTAGCGGGTATGTCGTTATCAGTGAAATATATCACATTGTTGTTGAAAATGTGATTAACTAGATTTGGAATTTTCCACATCCACTGATTTCGGTAAATGGGCTTCTTCCATGATCCTTAGAAATATCTTCTTGTTATCTTCGAAAGAGAAAATCAAGTCCAGTATGGAGATTTATTGTGGAGCTTCTCTCAAGCTTAAGACCACCTTGGCTTCGTTATGGCCCATGGTACGAAGGAACTCTTCAATTTTTTCTATGGGAACTTTCCCATTTGATTTAATGGTAGGCTTCATCACCCGATTGGGAAGATATAGTGGATTCTCCTTCGCCAATGTAGCAGTTGTATGTGAGGTAGATCCTTCTGCCTGCCCATAATTTCATGGGACTTTTTTCAAGCTGGCAATAGGATATTGTGCCCTAGATGACAATAAAAATTTCTCTGGTGCAACCACTTTCAAAGGATTGTCAATATCTTTGAGTTGAATTTCATGTATTGTGAGTGGTTTGGCAGCCAAATCATTCTCAATGGATATAACTGCTACACCATCATTCGATTTTGTAGGACATGTGTTCCCACTCTCGAGTAACAAAGTGTCATCATCTGCCATTTGCAAGACACCGCTGTCAATTAAATTCTGAATGAGGTGGCGGAGTGCCCAACATTCTTTTGTGATGTGACCAAGAAAGTGGGAGTGATACTGGCATACTCCATTAGAATTGGACCATCTGGAACGGGGATTGATTGGAGGTAGAATGAATGTAATTCTTCCTTAATTGATCAGCATCTGAATTATCTCCTCCACAGGTTGGCCAAGGTATGTAAATTCCCTTTTATTGGCAAAATCCCAACGGGCTTAGGCACTTGCTCTTTTTGCAACTTTATCCTCCAGTGTTTTACTTTTTGAAGGCGATGATGGACGTGAGTCCAGGCCCAATTGAGGCATAACTCGATAATATTAGTCCATATATATAAATATATATATATAAGGAAATAAAAGCCACGGACCGAAGTCCGGGCATACACACGCAACACGACTCTCAATGTGAAGAACGGTGTGTGCAAATTAGAAGAGAAAGGCTATAAAGTGTGTAAGAAGGCTTACATTGGACTGCCAAAGATGACTTTTACAGCTTTAAATAGATGAACACTCGGCTCCCACCGGTAAAAATATGACTGAATATAGCTCACAAGTTTTTAAAACGAGAAAACACTCAGTTTAGGGTGTGTACAAAGCAAATTGGACAGGGCGTCCTCGCCATTTTCTCTTGAAATATGGCCACCCCAAGCCCTATATTTATATAGGGGGGAGCCAGTACACCTTCTAAAAGTAGTAGATGTATTTGCATGCTACAGGGGTGCCCCTGCTCTATGAGTCTTGTCGTCTCGAAATACGTGCATGTGTGCAATGTGATGTCCGCTCAAACTTGTAGAACTTCAATTCGAGCCTCTAATTGAGGTGTATAAGTTCTTTTACGGAGTGTTATTATCAATAGCTATGCCATTACATGGGATTAGAGGTTGTCAGAAGTCAGGAAGATGGGACCATGCCCTTGGTCTTCAAGCTTCAAATTCTATCCGGTGTGCTGCCTTGCGTAGTAGTCACCCGAGATTGGAACTCTTTTGTTCTTGTGGGACATTGATGTATAGAATGTATGTTGAGATGTTGTTGAGATAGCGCAATGTGGTATCGAGATGGAAAAATGACGATTTTTCCCTTCACCAGGGTTATCTCCGGTATAGGCTGATAAAACAGTCGTTGCTCAGGGTTATCTCTGAGATTGAGCTGCTACAAGTACTGGATGTCCTTAGGGTTGTCTCTAAGGTGTGCTTGACCTCCCGGGGTTATCTCTGGGTTTGGAGTTAAGTGCCTCGGTGTGAGTCCCGAGGTTGAAGCTGACTGCATAGGTTGAAACGACCATTTCAGGGTTATCTCCAGAACTGCAACTGCACTCCTTGGGGTTATCTCCAAGGTTGACATTTTCTTTCCTGGTGTTGTTTTCAAGATTCAGACTAAGTATCTCGGGGCTATCTCTGAGATGAAATGACCTTCTCTGGTGTGATTTCCGGTATTGGAACTGAACTGTCCTATATGGTTATCTCTGAAAGACGATTCTGCCCTCCTGCAATATTAGTAACAAGCAGAAGCTGGGGCGATTAAAACCTGAGTGGAGTTTAAAGGTTAAAGAAGAAATTATGAAACAAGTTCAAGCTGGCATCATTATGGTGTCAACATACCCTTAATGGCTATCCAACATAGTACCCGTACCTAAACCGGGAGGAAAGGTGCGAGTTTGCGTGGATTACCGAGATTTGAATAAATCTTTCCTTAAAGATAGCTTTCCCGTGCCATTTATTCACATCCTCATTGACAATACTGCCCAATACGGAATGTACTCCTTTGCTGATTATTTTGCGGGGTACCATCAAATCATGGTTGCTGAAGAGGATTGTGAGAAAACTACATTCATCACGCCTTGGGGAACCTTTTTCTATAAACGGTTGTCATTCGGCCTTGTTAAAGCCGGAGCTACCTACCAGCGGGCCATGATGGCTCTTTTTCACGACTTAATACATAAGGAGATAGAGATCTATGTGGATAACATTATTGTCAAATCCGGAAGGGAAGAAGACCACTTAGACCATCTCAAAAAGCTCTTCAACAGGTTGCGTAAGTACAACTTGAAATTGAATCCAGCCAACTGCGCCTTTGCCATTAAACTAGGCTAGTTACTAGAATTCCTAGTGAGCCACATTGGGATTGAGCTGGATCCTACCAAAATCCAGGCCATCACGGAAATGCCTATTCCTTAGACAGAGAAGGAAATACAGGGATTTTTGGAAATAATCAACTTCATTAGCAGATTCATCTCCCAACTCATAGCAACCTGTGAGCCTAATTATAAGTTGTTAAGGAAGGACTCCTCCATGAAATGGAATGATGAGTGTCAAAAAGCCTTCCTTACAATCAAAGAGCAGCTGGTCAATGCTCCTGTTTTGGTACCGCCCAGGGATGATGTTCCCCTATTCAAGTACCTGTCCATTAATGAAAATGCCATGGACTGCATGCTGGGACAGAAAGATGATAGAGGCAAAGAGCGAGCTATCTACTACATCAGCAAAAGATTCAGCAACAGTGAACATAAGTACACTCTGATTGAGAAGACTTGTTATGCTTTAGCATGAGCTTCCATGAGGTTACATCATTACCTCCATGGTCACAAAACCCATCTCATATCCCGCGTGGATCCTCTCAAGTATGTGTTCAGTAAACCCATGTTAAATTGTCAACTTTCCAGATGGTAGTTGATCCTACAGTAATTTGACATTGTATACGTGATGTAAAATTCTGTTAAGGGTCAAGGAATTGTGGATCAACTGGCCACCGCACCTTCAGGAGATTTCAAACCCTTGGAAACATACTTCCCCTGATGAAGGAGTAATGACAGTCTAACAACACCATCAGTAAAATACACACCAATTATGGAAAATTTATTTTGATGGAGCTGTTAATGTGGAAGGATTTGGAGCTGGAGCAGTTCTAGTAGCTATTACGGGTGTGCAGTATCCCGTTGCCATCATTACAGTTTGTCAGCACCAACAACACAGCTGAGTATAAAGGCTATATCATGGGACTCAAACTTGCTCAACCAATGGGTATCAGGCGGTTAACTATCTTTGGTATTTTCGAATTGGTAATCAGACAAACCACGGGAATCTATCACACCAAAAACTACATTTGCTGCCTTACCATTGGCAGGTTATCTAGATGGCTTCGGAGTTTGAAGAAATAAACTTCCTCCACATTCCTCAGAATAGGAATGATTTCGCGGATGCAGTAACAACTTTGGCCTCCTTGATCAACATACTTTACAAGGAAAACATGCCAAGCATCACATTTGCCCTACAAAAGGCTCTAGCCTATGGGAATTACATTGGAGAAGTATCAGATGTCTGGACATGGACCAAGATCAGAGGTTCATGGATGAAATACATGGTGGAGTATGTAGCCCACACATGAGCAGCCCTCTACTTGTCAAAAAGATCCTTAGAACAAGGCATTACTGGCTCTCTCTCAAGGCTGAATGTGATGATCATGTAAAGAGATGTTATCAATGCCAAATTCATGGGAATGTTATCCACACCCCTCCAAGGGAACTCCACAATATGAGTTCACCTTGGCCATTCTCAATGTGGGGAATGGACATGATCAGGCCCATCGTGCCCAAAGCCAGTAATGGGCATCAATTTATCTTCACCATGATCGACTACTTCACTAAATGGGTAGAAGCAACCTCCTTCCCCAAGCTTACCAAAGAATTTATCATTGGTTTCATCAGAAACAATGTCATTTGTCGATATGGACAACTAGAGGTTATTATTTCAAACAATGCTAAGAACCTCAACAACAAAATGATGGAGGAGTTGTGTAGTAAATTCCACATCAAATACCTTAACTCTATCATCTACCATCAAAAGATGAATGTGTTGTTGAAGCGGCTAATAAGAATATAAAGAAGATCATGCAAAAGATGTCCGCCAATCACAAAGGATAGCCTGACCTCTTTCCTCTAACTTTATTAGCCTACAGAACTTCAATGCGTACTTCAACTAGAGCAACCCCCTATTCATTGACCTATGGGATAGAAGTAGTGTTCCCCATAGAAGTAGAAATGGAATCCCTCAGAGTGTTTATAGACGCTCAGCTGGATGAAGACCAATGGTTGCAAGACAGGTATAACCAATTGTCTCTAATAGACGAAAGGAGAAGTGATGCTATCTTCTATGGGCAGTAATGCCAACAGAGGATTGTCAGATCCTATAACAGGAAAGTCCGACTATGGAAGTTTAAACAACATGACTTGGTTTTGAAGAAGATCATTGACTACCAAGATCATTGACAACCAAGATCAGTCAAAGGGAAAATTTGCTCCAAACTGGGAAGGCCTGTTTATTATCAAAGAGGTATTGACTGGAGTTGCTCTCAGATTACAGGAAATGGACGGCGATGAATTTCCACAACTCATTAACTTGAACACCATGAAAAGGTACTATATCTAAGGTTACCATCAAGCAAACATCATTGTTTTGGACCACCAGATCCCCAGTCATTTTAGGTTTTCTAACCATTACTACATACAACCTTTCTTCTTACCTAGTTGCCCTATCATAGAAACACACTATTATAACCAACGACCTGGTTTTCAGATCATCAGATCTTTCACTCCACTTCATTTCAAACATTTTACGTTATCCCACCAGGGATTGAACCTTTCACACCTTCAGTTTTGTCCCACTATGGATGAGAGTTTTCACACCTGTAGTTTGTCCTGTACATGGGATCAAACTTTATCCCCTATAGTTTTTCCTGAACATGGGATCAAACTTTTCGGCTGCATCTCGTCCTACAGATGGGGAGAATTACGTCGACCTGATCTCCCCGATACCTTGGAGTACGTAGGCAACAATTTTATAATGGCCCGAACACAATAAAAAAATAACAAAAACAAAAAAACTTCTACACCCTCTTACACTTGCACATCTGTCTACACCCTTTCATATGCAGCGTTGAATCTCTTTCACCAGGTTCGAACTATGCAGACCTGATCTCATCTTCAATAGGAGTACGTAGGCAACAATTTATGGTTCAGTCTTACCCCCTACGAAAACATAAATACTTGTCACATGGTACTGGGATCATACTTCAATCTACCACTTTTCATCGGCTTCAGACCAAAGGGATGGATGTACCTGACCTCCCCATAAATGGGAGAGTTGGCAACCATCTAAGCTGCGGTTGAGTCCTCAAAGAGTAACACTAATCCATAAGAGATGGAACTACCTGGGATCTCTTCTTTAATAGGAGTACTGGCGACCATCTGTGGTCCGGTTAACATCAGAGAGGAAAGCCACAATCCTCTCCACATCGATATACAGAAAATAGTCCCAAGACACCAAAAAGGGTAGGGCTACACATAGATCAACAGTCCATTCTGAAAGATCCTGAGACATCTCAATGTCCACCTATTAAGGATGAGTTCAGAATACATCAAGATCGCAAGCCCTGATGAAACAGGAAAATATCAAGCAAGTAGCAAGGCACAACTAAAAGGGAAGTGAATCGAAATATATTTTCCTTCCATATATAATGTTGTTTGATATATACAATATGTATTGTACATGACAAATTGGCTAAGCTAGTCTGTGTAGGAAAATGCAAGCCCATCTACAAATCGATGTATATGCGAGCTATCAAATCTAACATGGCATCTCTCTCAGAAGAAAGAGGTAACATTGTGGTCTCCTACCCAAGGGTCTCTACACATGCCAATAGATCCACAACCAACTTCTTGGTGACATGATGCTCATCAATATATGCACTTATCTCAAAAATCATACCAGTAGTAAGGGATCTCACTGTAGTACTATCTGTATTGGCTACGTCCCAAGCATATATGGCAGCATCTCGCTCAACAATCAAAGCATCTCTGGAAAATCTAGCCTCATCACGCTCAACAATAGCGGTATCTCTATGAGCTAAGGCATCCTCTCTCTGCAATAGAGCGACATCTCTCTAAGCAAGAGCTGTCAACATTAAGGCCCTAGCCTGATCTCTCTCAAATGTCATCAGATGCAGACTCTGCGCTAAATACTCTGAAGGAGGAGTCACAGCTGCAGAAATACTGGGAGAATCAACAAGCTGCTGCCAACCCAGAAAATAGGTCCTCCTCGGTGGGAAAATCAATGTCCTCTACGGGCTCTCCACCCTCCGAATCAATCTCTAGCCATATGGATACAACCATCACCGATGCAGTGTTTGTCTCCATTCATGCAGAATATTCTGACGAATAGCCCGGATGGCTAATAGAAAACTCAGCTACCTCATACTGATCCCAACAGGCATTCACCTTGGATTTTTCCTCTGCTGACAAGTAGCGAGAAGCCAAGCGCTGACCCAATGCCCTCTCAAAAGGATGGAAGTCTTGAAACTAGTCGAACTATGACATCACAGCCAGTGGGTGGTAAGTCATCAGGCCCCTTAAACCAGCCAGAGGGAGATAATCCATGCCAGGTGCATGAGTAATGAAGTTATAAGGTAAACTGAGCCCTATACAAGGCAAAATACCAAATGGATCTCTGATCCCTGACAAAAACACCGACCAGGATGTAGCGTCTATACACTTCACTGCCTAAAAGGAGTAAGACATGGCTATCTCATGGGTAAAATAATATACATGCAGTCAGAAGGTGTCAATCGGTCTCAAGTGTGATATCAACCACACGTACAACATGACCGAGCAGCCTATAAATACCCCTGCGGGATATGTATGACAATATGTGGTGGATCTCAATGTCTCTGTCACAATCATCGGTACAATGGTATAACCCTCCTTGAGAGGTCTTAGCGCCATGATAACACCAATGTCCAACTCATCCATATACTGTGGCATGTACACATAAGCCACTATGCACATAATGAGTACATCTACTCTGGCCACACGCCACTGGCCATACGTCCGTGAATTCTTTAACTATAGGTATTTGTTCTATGATTGCTAGCATTCTCTGGGTATCAATAACATGGCACAGATAACCTACACATCCATTCCTCAATAATTTCCTATTTTGTATCATGGTAACACAACACGAACGCTCTGGAGATCTATTACCACAAAATATTACCTGAACTTGTCTCAACGTTTTAATGTTCACACATTTCTTCTGACAATCTATAATTTCCCCATGGTTAAACAACCAATCCATTCTGAGAATTACATCAAATTCTCCTAACTTTATCAGTATCAAATCTATTGATAATTTACAACCCCGTATGTCTACGCAACACCTCCTATGAATATCTTCAACAGGAATTATGTCTTCGTTTGCTACCTTAATATTTAAAGTTATAGGCAACTTTTCGGGAAGTAATCCTAATCGTCTAGCAAAATCACATGATATAAACGAACAAGTAGCACCCGAATTAAACAACATGTAAGCATTTTTGTCGTTGATCAGAATAATACCTGCAACTACGTCCCCTGATGCAACTGCATCTTGGACCGTCATGTTAAAGGTGAGGACAGTCGGCCTACCCGGCTGCGCTGGACCACCAATAGCTAACTTACCACTATTAGCGCCCTTATTCCCATCCATCCCCTTCTTCGAGCAGTTCTTTGCTATGTGGTCAGTTGACCCACATACAAAGCATCCGTGATTCTTATTCAGACTTGGACAATTAGGTGAAATGTGCCCCTCCTATCCAAAGTTATAGCATACTACCTTCCCCTTAAGATATACTCCCAAATGAGTCTTCCCATAGGTTTTCCATGCCTCCATTCTCCTCTTCGGATCCCCTTGTTTCACTCTGGTATTCCCAGAGTTAAACCCTTTCCTTTTTTGTCCTTCGCCACTCCCGCTAGCTCCTTCAATCTTCACTCCACCATCGACTTTTTCCTTATTCTTTTTGTCCTTGTGGTATTGGCTTAAAGACTCATTCCCACCTTCAGCGATTGTCGCCTTCTCTAAAATGGTCCCAAACGAAGTACTTTGGAACACAGATATCCGGTTATAGAGCCATGGTTTCAAGCCCTGCTCAAACTATCTAGCTCTCCTAACTTCAGTGTCCACATAATGTGGAGCAAACCTCGCTAGTTCATTAAACTTGGCAGCGTATTGGGGAACCATCATTTCCCCTTGTTTCAAATTAAGAAACTGCATCTCCCCACTTCCCTGCATACTCGTGGGAAAGTTGTACTTAAAGAAAATCTCCTTGAACCTTACCCACGTTAGATTTTCAATACCAACCCTATCCTGGTTTGCTTCCCACCAAAAATTGGCCTCACCCTTCATCATATAGGTTGCAAAGGCAAACCTTCTGACCCTCATCGACATTTGCAATAACAAATGCCTTATCGATTTCTTTCACCCACGTTTAGGCTTCTATAGGGTCTGTAGTTCCTTTGAACTCTGGCGGACCGACACTCTTAAAATCCTTAAAAGTAATTGTGACACCCCCAAATTCGGGTTACCTGACTCCCGAGTTTGGTGTTCACGATCCACAATATAATACCATCTAACTACCCATTCAAATTATAAATAGGAATATATAACTCGTTAACATATGTTGTTAATACATAAGTCCCAAGTTTGCTAACCTTAACATTACAAACATACCCCTTAGATATACAAAAAGGGTTTACAATACAATATAATAATAATAACAATAATAATGTTCATTATATTAATTTATCACGATGCCTTTTCCTTTATTCTTCACTGCACCTTCTGCCACTTCGTCCCTAGCTGAAAAGTTTTATTTAGCAAGGGTGAGCAACAAGTTTCCCCCGCAAGTTAAGATATACAATAAATGTATAGGAATAAACAACAAGCCTTCTCGCATTCTATGCAACAATAATCTAAAAATGAAAGAGTACAACAATTTCAAGGTTTTCTACGATATTCAAATGAATAATCAAGAATTAATTCTACAAAATATCAAATTGGAATGTTTTCCAGATTTATGATGAGTGATCCATTGGATCTTGAACTTCTCTTCTTGAGTAACTATCAAAGAATTGATTTTGATATACCTAGGTGTATCAGATAACTATAAAGATTAATTCATACCCCTCTGCAAGTATATAAAGTGATCAGCTTTATTATACCCTATATTATGCATAATACTTAATCGCGTGCAAAGGCCGAATATACGACCAATAAAATGTTCCCTTTATATAAAAGGTTGTTCTTCTCAGTCTCAGAATCAAGATTTTGATTTAACAACGGAATACTTTGATTTCAATTTCTAATTACTTCTCGATCTAGCCGAAATAATTGGCATCGATTTGTTAATAGTAATTGAATTCTCTTCTCGAACCTATCAAGTTCTAACAAATGTTCGTCTAGCCAGAATAATTGGCTAAGATATTTCTCAACATAATTCGACAATAAACAGGAATTATCTGTACTGTCAATTATATCTTTTACGGATATGAATATCCAACAACAGTTATTCTACAAATGTATATTTTCTGAATTAGTAATTTAATTTAAATTATTAAACATGCACTAACTGCGAATAACCAACAATAAATTATTGGACGTGGTATAATTAACAATAATCAACTACTATAATATTTAAACAATGTTAACTCAAGGTTGAGTGAGGAAACTTGCCTCTTCCGCTAATTACAGCTACATAATAAACTTATATTCTTTTGAAAGACCTATACCCAATAATATCGGTCTCACAATTAGCAAAATATTTTATAACACACAATACTGTAATTCACAATCAATCTTCTCCTAGACACATTACCACATAGTCACATCAGTGTTTATAACCTATATAAATACTTATCAAGTCTAACTAGTTTGGTCTGGTTTGACTTCAGTCTATTCTCGGTGTTCTGGTCACCCTATCCGATAATTAACACAGTTATTATCAATTAAATTTGGTTTCTAAGCTTCAATATTATATTAGATAAGTCAAATATCATTTATAATATTTTTTGGAAGCTTTTAATAATTATCAATCAATTATTATAATTTATAATAATTTTTCAAACACCAAAATCATTTTTAAATGATTTAATTATCAATTAATCTTATCATCATTAATATATAATAATATAAAAATATTAATGACATACTTGTCAAAATATTAAAGTTATTATCAATAACTAAAAATATTTTAAATTATCAATATTCCACTTAAATAATTTTAAAATAATTAAAATTATTTTTAAATAATCACCATTAATACTTAAATAATAATGAAATTATCATCCAAATATTAAAATTCATTAATTATAACTTCAAATATTTTTAAATCATTTTTCTCATTTTTAAATAATTTTTAAATCAATTAAATCATTTTTAATTTATTTATTTAATATAATAATTAAATAAATCTAATATCATTAATATTAATTTATTAATGAGAATTCTCCAAAAATATCGAAAAATTATATTTTATAATTCCAAATATTTTCTAACATTTTATTCTTATTTAAAATGATTTTTAAATTAATAGAATCATTTTTTATCTTATTTATTTAATTTAATAATTAAATAAATCTATTATCATTAAAATTAAATTATTAATGAAAATTCTCCAAAATATTAAAAGTTACATTTTATAGCTCAAAATATGTTTAAACACTTTATTCTTATTTAAAATGATTTTTCTATAATTAAAATCATTTTTTCTCTAATTTATTTAATACACTAATTAAATAAATTAAATATCATTAATATTCAAATAATTATAATTATTAATGAAAAATATCCCAAATAGTCAAAAATTATTTTTCATAATTTAAAATAATTTTTAAACCATTTTTGGTAATTTTTATAATTTATTTTCTATTTTTAAGTAATTTCTAGAAAATCAAAAATTAGAAAATAAATAAACTGTCGCTAAAGCCTATAGCGACACTTGTCTGTCATCTTAGGTGTTCTTGAGCTTCAAGAACTGTAACGACCGAGAAATTCGGATTTTAATGTAAAACGATTTTATTAAATTAAATAAAAATAAAATCATATTATTCGTGATATCAAGATGATTGTCATTTTATAACCTATTAATGTTGGAATGTCGTAGTATTTGAACTACGTGAAGGAATTAAAGTGTTTGAATTTCTAAGACGAAAATAAAAGTTTTCCGAGAAATTTTCTGAAAAACACTATTCATCGATATTTGCTCGGGATTTATTTTTGAATTTCCGAGAAATACGTAATGATAGAATATCAATGTAAGATGGATTATGTAATAATAATCAAGTTATGGAAAACGTAATATTTCGCTTGCGAACTTAATTTGAGAATATTAAGAAAATGAAGTATTAGTAAGTAAGTACTAATTGTATGATACTTAGGTATTATACAAATGTAATGAGAATGAGTATAATACGAAGTATTATACGAGTTTGTATGAAGGAAGGAATATCGTATATAATGAAGTTGTATACAAATAATAATACAAGATTAATACATAGACAATATGTATATGTATTGAGTAATGATAATTGACTTGAAAGATTGGTTATAATTGATACAAGCCCAAGTGAATTAAATGTGAAGCCCAAATGTTAATTAATGAACAAGCTAATTAATGTAAGCCCAAAAGATAGGTTAATCTAAGCCCAAATTAAAGTCCAATGAATTGTTGTGACCCATGGGGCAAACCATATTAATATGGTTAATGTGTTATGACCAAGATAAGTGGTGACCAAGTTAAAAGAGTAATGACCAAGCAAACGATAGGTTTTGTGCCTTGCAAGTAATGAATAGTAAGGAGGTGCAAAAGGAGGTGGGACGATTGAATTGACTAAATTGCCCCAACCTTGGGAATTCTATAAATAGAGAAGGAATGCTAGCCATTTGTTAGTTGTTCAAATAATCTAAACACTCTCTCAAAGTGCTTAATTGTTAGGGTGATTAAGTTGCAAATAAGCTACTTACATAAGAAGAAGAAGACTACTTACCAAGACTTCAAAAGTAAGATCTCTTCTCCAATTATCTTCTATCTCTACCATGATAGGTTGATAAGAAAAGTTGGATTAAGGAACATGTATGTTAAGAAGTAAGAAGAATGTGTAAGTAATGAACTTAAGCCACATACGTTGGTAATAAGTCATTTAAGCTAGCATAAGTTATAAACTTATGTGAAAGTATTATGAACTTGTAATGAGTTTATTAATAGAAGTAATATGGAAGTAAAGAATTTGTATGTATATGTATCATATATACATGAATGAAACTATATGTGAAAACATGTATGCATGATGATTTAAGGACTATAACTTTCTTAAGTTAGAAATAATGAAGCTATAAGTGATTTATAATGGAATAAGTTATAAACTCATGAATGAATTAAGTCAAAATCCAACAATGAAAATAAGTTGTTGTATTAAGTATGTGAAGATGTTTATAGAATGAAATGAATGCAAGTGAAGTAATGAACAAATCCTAAGTAATGAAGATTTACCGGAAATCGCACGATTAGACGATAATCGTCGAATTCGAGAAATTCCCGGATTAGAAGTCAAACTTTGAGTTTGAACTCAGAAATGTTATTTTCCAGTGGAGGCAAGTCATATTCGTCATTTAAGAGTTGCAGACTCAAAAATGACCGAATTCCGACTTAGAACGAAGAAACGAGCGTTGAACGTTCACGAACGTTTATCGTTTTCATTGAAAATGAACCAATAGGTGAATTTTTAGCAAACGAAGTCAAATAGATAAAATTCTTGCATGAACACATAGAGTATGTAATTTGTGAACCATAGGCTTTTGAACGAGCCAATTCAGACTTATAACGAAGAAGTTATGAGCCTAGGAAGTTCATAAAAATTTTAAGTCTGAAAAAATTTTCTGGTGCATAGAAATTTGCCGCCGTAAAAAGTGTCTGAGCACTGCTTTGAAAACTCGTCTTTGCAGTCAAAAACCCTAGACTAAATGGTGGTATTGCTTTATTTCATACCCAATCTGAGACCTTATCACGAGTGGCGCCGCAACACAACCCACTAAGTAAGGACTCGCGCCACAACGCCAAGTTCGGGACCTCTCCACTGTTAACTCGCCCCGCAACGCAAGATATAAGTACATGACTGGCGCCTCAGCGCCAGTCCTTGATGAAAGATAGTGAAGAATAGACATGAATACAAAGCAAGAAAATGTGATTAGTTTGAAGTAAACCTACCTTAAGGAACTTGAAGTAACATTGTTAAAATATTGTTAAACCTTAAGAGTAATGTTTAAAGGTTGATAATAACCTATTAAACCATGAATGCAAGAATAATGATAAATCGGAATGAATAGTAAACAAATCTATTACACAATTAGATTGAGATGAAGGGTAAGATATAGTCATATACATACTTGGTTATATATGACCTAATGTAAGGCGTTATATGATCATGTATTGTAGAGACTTGAAAGATTCAATCATAAAGTAAATACACAGTAGCAGACGCTAAAGGCAAGTATTCTAACTCTTGTCTCAGTTCAATCTGAACAAGTTTTTGAAGTTCATGTATCCTTACACATGAATTGTAGTATGTTGAGGTTAAAGCCAATTCCTTTGGCTAGAATTGATATATTGAGTAGATTATTAATAATCTATTCATCTGTTATCAACTGTTGTTATCTTTTGTCAACTACTTGATATGGTTTTCAAAAGAAGACTGAAATGTTAAATAAATGTTTTGTAGGTAAAACGACAGGCACGTGAGGTTGCCAAATGATTAAAGGTACATACGTTTAATGATGTAGTGTTGATCAACATAGAGTACAATAGGCTGATCACCTAGAACTGCTCGTAAGTAATACTGGTCTTATGGAATTAGTTCCTGGTTGTCCTTTTTAAAGAAAGAATGAAATGCTCGAGGTCTTTGACCGGAGTGAATGTTTTACTGAATATCGATATTATTGTAAAACATTTTGAAAGAAAGATGAAGTGCTATTTTGAATCATCAATAGTACTTCATAACTATTGTTCAGTTATTGAAGATATATGTTTCGTATGTGTCAAGCATGTTGTTATTAAAATTGTTATACTTGTTGAGCTAGCTATGCTCACTTTTGCTTGAACCATATGAATGCAGCTAAGACTGAAGGTCCCGAAGGATCGAATAAAGATAAAGGAAAAGCTAAGGCAGATTATTAAGCTGTCTTGTAATAGTATAGGTCTATTGTTGTAATGTAATTGATATTATAACAAAGAACCTTTGTAATGGGTATAGAACTTGGGAAATGTAAATATTATTTTGAATATATAAAAGTTATGTTCGTTCTTTGAGACTTTTCAATTGAATGAATGTATAAATGTTTGTACAGTATAGCACCATCTATCGGGTTGGAAGATACCCGGATTTGGGGGCACTACAGGTTTGTATCAAAGCCTAGGTTATAAAACTTAAGGGGGAAATTAGAACCTTAAGTCATAACCTTAAGAAAGAATAAAGAAGTAAAAGATGGAAAGTAACCCTATAAAAATGCATTATGTTATGTTATGTGTTTTTATTATTTTACTGACGTGTACTAATAAAACTATATTGTTTTATTGTAGATGTCAGGAGAAAATGATATGTATAGAGATATACATGTAGTGAGTGAGGATTCGGTTAATCGAGTAGAGATACTACCCAATACTGTAGCAGTAGAACCAGAGGTTGTGACAATCAAGTCTGGAGACTCAGACAATTTAGACTACATGTCTATTTTTGATGGCATGCTAGAGGAAGAAGTGGATGTGATGTCCTTTGATCAGGTTCCACCTACAGAAGAATTGACTACTGAAGAGTCAATGAAAGCACTGTTCATGTCAGTTCTGGATAGAAACGTCCACTACTGTCAAGAGGTGAAGGAGTTAAAAGAGGAACTCCAAGCTGTCCGGGAGGACAAATTAAGTATGGAGGGTATGTGGGAAGAGGAACACGAAGATCGTGTTTTAGCCAAGGATAAGGTCCACGAGCTGAAACACGAAGTCTTTGAGCTCAAGAAGGAGCTAAAGACTGCGAAACGGAAGGTAGAGAGGATGTCCTATATATATAGGAGTTCTCATGTGGATTTCCAGCAGAAAGTAGCTGGGTATCCGATAGAACAAGGGCAGACTTGACATACTATCAGTCGGGATGTCATTGCCGGTCTGGCCACAAAAGACTTTGACAATGCCATTCGGCAGATGTAATCTAGTTATGACTAGAATAGATTAGATATGTAAATATTATGTATCTAGTAGTGACGTAAAACCCTCTTTCGTATACCAAGGGTAGTCTTTTATAAATCCTAATTTTTGGAAAGCAATTGCAGGATGGTAATGTAATCAGGTAAGGCTGAGTATTGTAAACAATGTAGTGTTATACTACAAGTTATGAATCAATATAAGTCTTTTTATGAAACATATTGAGTAATGAGTATGAGTTATTGTTTTATCACAAATAATAACTAACCAACAAGAAGAAAGTACTAATGATGTGTTGTTTTCTTAACAGCAAAATGCCGCCAAAAAGGAGACAACGAAATCAAGACAATAATGTTAACCAACCAGAGGGTGGTCCGGTTAATCCAATGCAAGAGTTCGTTAATCTTCTAACGACTGCATTTAATATAACGGGGGCTAATGTACCCATAAATCCTGGAGTAGTACGAGCTACTACTTTTAAGGATTTTAAAAGTGTAGGTCCGCCGGAGTTCAAAGAACGACGGACCCTATAGAAGTCCAAACTTGGGTGAAGGAAATCGAGAAAGCATTTGTAATAGCAAATTTTGAGGAGGATCAAAAGGTTGCCTTTGCAACCTATTTGATGAAAGGAGAGGCCAACTTTTGGTGGGAGGCAAACTAGGCTAGGGCCGATATAAGAAACCTAACGTGGGAGAGGTTCAAGGAGATTTTCTTCGAGAACTATTTTCCCACGAGTATGCAGGGGAGAATGGAAATGAGGTTTGTTGAATTGAAACAAGGGGATATGACAGTTCCCCAGTATGCTGCCAAGTTTAATGAACTGGCAAGATTTGCTCCACATCAAGTGGACACTGAAGTGAGAAAGGCTAGAAGATTCGAGCAGGGCTTGAAACCCTGGCTCTATAGCCAAATTTTTGTGTTTCAAAGTACTTCCTTTGGAACCATATTAGAGAAGGCAGTAATTGCCAAAGGTGGGAATGAGGCTCTCAGCCAGTACCACAAGGATAAGAAAAACAAGGGGAAAGTTGATGGAGGAATCAAGATCGAAGGAGCCGGTGGTAATGGCGACAGTCAAAAGAAGAAGGGTTTTAACTTTGGGAATATCGGAGTAAAGTAAGGGGATCCTAAAAGGAGGATGGAGGCCTGTAAAACCCATGGGAAGACTCATTTAGGAGTTTGTCTCAAGGGTAAGGCAGTATGTTATAAATGTGGACAGGACGGACAAATTTCGCCTAACTGTCCAAATCCGAAGAAAAACCACGGATGCTTTGTATGTGGATCAACTGACCACATAGCAAAGAACTGTCCAAAGAAGGGTATGGAAGGTAATAAGGGCACTATTAGCGGTAAGTTGGCTATTAGTGGTCCAGCTCAGTCGGGTAGATCAATGGCCCGCACTTTTAATATAATGGTCCAAGATGCGGTGGCATCAGGGGATGTATTTGCAGATATTATTTCGATCAACAACATAAATGCTTACGTGATGTTTGATTCAGGTGCTACTTGTTTGTTTATAGCATGTGATTTTGCTAGACGATTAGAATTATTTCCCGAAAAGTTGCCTATACCTTTGAGCATTAAGGTATGAAACGAAGAGATAATTCCTGTTGAAGATATTCATAGTAGTTGTTGCATGGATATACGTGGGTGTAAGTTATCGGTAGATTTAATACCGATAAAGTTAGGAGAATTCAATGTGATTTTCGGAATGGATTGGTTGATTAACCATGGTGCAATTATAGATTGCCAAAAGAAATGTGTGAGCATCAGGACGTTGAAACAACCTCCTGTAGTATTTTACGGTAATAAATCGTCGGGACGGTTGTGTTGTCTTACGATGACACAAACTAGAAAACTTTTAAGGAAGGGATGTATAGGTTATCTGTGCCATGTTGTTGACACCAAGCGAGTGGGAGCAACCATGGAACAAATACCTATAGTAAAAAAATTTATGGAAGTGTTTTCGAGTGAGTTACCGGGGTTACCACCGGATCGGGAGATCGAATTTGTGATAGACATCGTTCCAGGAGCGGCACCAATCTCAAGGGCACCGTATCGTATGGCGCTTGTGGAAATGAAGGAGCTAATGGTTCAGTTATAGGAACTATTGGATAGAAAGTACATTCAACCAAGTGTTTCCTCGTGGGGGGGCACCGGTGTTGTTTGTCAAGAAGAAAGATGGATCGTTAAGGCTTTGTATCGACTATCGAGAGTTGAACAAGATAACGATAAAGAATAAATACCAATAGCCTATGATCGATGATCTTTTTGATCAGTTAAAAGGGAAAAAGTATTTTTCTAAAATAGATTTACGGACGGGGTTTCACCAATTGAAGGTTAAGAAGGAAGATGTACCAAAGACGGCATTCAGGACTCGTTATGGTCATTACGAGTTTCTGGTGATGTCATTTGGGTTGACGAATGCACCAGCTACATTTATGGATATGATGAACAGAGTGTTCAAACCATATTTGGACAAGTTCATCGTTGTGTTTATAGATGATATTCTAGTCTATTCTAAGACGCCAGAAGATCATGCTAAACACTTAAGATTAGTGTTGGAGACACTAAGAAAAGAGAAGTTATATGCGAAATTCACTAAGTGTGAATTTTGGTTGGAAAATGTGAAGTTTTTAGGTCATGTCATTGACCAAGAGGGAATTTTAGTGGATCCAGAGAAGGTAGAAGCAGTGATGAACTGGGAACACCTGAAAACGCCTACTGAGGTGCGGAGTTTCCTAGGGTTAGCGGGATACTATGGAAGATTTATCCAAGATTTTTCGAAGATAGCTACCCCGTTGACTAATTTAACAAGGAAGACGGTGAAATACGTATGGACGGATAAATATGAAGACAGTTTTTATGAAATGAAGAAAAGATTAAGTGAAGCGCCTGTTTTGTCATTGCCAGATGACACAGGAAATTTTGTAGTGTATAGTGATGCTTCGCATGTAGGACTTGGTTGTGTGCTCATATGGCATGTCAAAGTCATTGCGTATGCATCACGGCAGTTGAAGGATTATGAAAAAGTTTATCCTACTCATGATCTGGAACTGGCCGCAATAGTATTTGCCCTAAAGATATGGAGACATTATCTTTATGGGGAGAAATGTGAGATATATACGGACCATAAGAGTCTAAAGTATATCTTCACTTAGAAGGAGTTGAATATGAGACAGAGAAGATGGCTAGAGTTGATAAAGGATTACGATTGTGAGATCATGTATCACCCTGGAAAAGCCAATGTAGTTGCTGATGCCTTAAGTAGGAAGGGTCGGGAAAAGTTGTCTATGTTAACGGCTCAAAATGAGTTAATAATAGAGATGGCTAGGATGAAAATAGAATTAAAGATGCCGAGTGAATCGGGACAGATTCTTTTTACGATGGAGATGCAATCTACCATCGTAGAGAGAGTCAAGGAGGTAGAACTCAAGACTGACGAGTGTAACCAAATGAAGAAGCGGTTATCCGAGAAGGAAGACGCTAAATATAGTCTTGATAATGAGGGATTATTGAGATTTGAAGGAAGAATTTGGGTTCCGCATGAGACAAAATTAAAGAAGCAAGTGTTATAAGAAGCTCATAGTTCAAGGTACTCAGTACATCCTGGTAGCACTAAGATGTATCAAGACCTTCGACAGAGTTTTTGGTGGCCAAACATGAAGAGAGAAATAGCAGAGTATGTGAGTAGGTTCTTGACTTGTCAAAAAGTTAAGGCTGAACATAAAAGACCAAGTGGCTTGTTACAGTCATTGGAAATTTCAGAATGGAAGTGGGACCATATCTCGATGGATTTCGTGGTGGGACTTCCAACAACGACAAAAGGGTATGATTCGATTTGGGTAATAGTCGGCCGATTGACTAAATCGGCTCACTTCTTACCAATTAGGGTCAAGTATAACTTAGACCAGTTAGCTAAACTTTATGTCAAGGAAATTATTTCCGGACATGGAGTGCCAGTATTGATTGTGTCAGATTGTGTTCCACGATTCACATCAAACTTTTGGAGGAGTTTGCAAGAACAGTTGGGAACACAGTTGAAGTTAAGCACAACTTATCATCCACAAACCGATGGGCAGAGCGAGAGAATAATTCAGATGTTAGAAGACATGTTGAGGTCTTGCGTCACAGATTTCAAGGGTAGTTGGGATGATCACCTACCACTTGTAGAGTTTGCGTATAACAACAGTTATCATGCAAGTATAGGCATGCCGCCTTATGAAGCTTTGTACGGAAGAAGGTGCAGAACACCATTGTGTTGGGATGAGGTGGGAGAACGCCGGCTGCTAGGACTAGAATTGGTGCAGCAGACATCGGATGTGGTAAGTTAATTCGAATGCGTCTCGTCACAGCTCAGGACAGACAAAAGAAGTATGCAGACTCACATAGATTAAACCGAGAGTTTGAAGTAGATTTGTATGTGTTTCTAAAGGTATCTCCCTGGAAAGGAAAGATACGCTTTGGAAAGAAAGGGAAGTTAAGTCCAAGGTTTATAGGACCTTTTGAAGTATTAAAAAGGGTGGGAGAGGTAGCTTATAAGATAACATTACCTCCAGACCTAGAAAGAATACATAACGTGTTTCACGTATCTATATTACGTGCATATAAGCCGGATTATAAGCACGTAATCGAATATGAGCTGATTCATATCGAGAAGGATTTAACCTATGATGAATCGCCGATTCAAATCATTGAAATGAGCAAGTTCTGCGGAACAAAGTAATACCGTCGGTAAAGGTATTATGGAAGAACCACGATGCCGAAGAAGCAACGTGGGAATTAGAAGAAAAGATGAAGAAAAATTTTCCTCATCTATTTGATTAAGTAAGATGAGATTCTGGGGACAAAATCTTTATAAGGGGGGAAGAATGTAACGACCGAGAAATTCGGATTTTAATGTAAAACGATTTTATTAAATTAAATAATAATAAAATCATATTATTTGTGATATCAAGATGGTTGTCATTCTATAACCTATTGATGTTGGAATGTCGTAGTATTTGAACTACGTGAAGGAATTAAAGTGTTTGAATTTCTAAGACGAGAATAAAAGTTTTTCGAGAAATTTTCCGAAAAACACTATTCATCGGTATTTGCTCGGGATTTATTTTTGAATTTCCGAGAAATACATAATGATAGAATATCAATGTAAGATGGATTATGTAATAATAATCTAGTTATGGAAAATGTAATATTTCACTTGCGGACTTAATTTGAGAATATTAAGAAAACAAAGTATTAGTAAGTAAGTATTAATTTTATGATACTTAGGTATTGTACAAATGTAATGAGAATGAGTATAATACGAAGTATTATACGAGTTTATATGAAGGAAGGAATATCGTATATAATGAAGTTGTATACGAATAATAATATGAGATTAATATATAGACAATATGTATATGTATTGAGTAATGATAATGTACTTGGAAGATTGGTTATAATTGATATAAGCCCGAGTGAATTAAATGTGAAGCCCAAATGTTAATTAATGAACAAGCTAATTAATGTAAGCCCAAAAGATATGTTAATCTAAGCCCAAATTAAAGTCCAATGAATTGTTGTGACCCATGGGGCAAACCATATTAATATGGTTAATGTGTCATGACCAAGATAAGTGGTGACCAAGTTATGTAATGACCAAGTTAAAAGAGTAATGACCAAGCAGAGGATAGGTTTTGTGCCTTGCAAGTAATGAATAGTAAGGAGGTGCAAAAGGAGGTGGGATGATTGAATTGACTAAATTGCCCCAACCTTGGGAATTCAATAAATAGAGAAGGAATACTAGCCGTTTGTTAGTTGTTCAAATAATCCAAACACTCTCTCAAAGTGCTTAATTGTTAGGGTGATTAAGTTGCAAATAATCTACTTACATAAGAAGAAGAAGACTACTTACCAAGACTTCAAAAGTAAGATCTCTTCTCCAATTATCTTCTATCTCTACTATGATAGGTTGATAAGAAAAGTTGGATTAAGGAACATGTATGTTAAGAAGTAAGAAGAATGTGTAAGTAATGAACTTAAGCCACATAAGTTGGTAATAAGTCATTTAAGCTAGCATAAGTTATAAACTTATGTGAAAGTATTATGAACTTGTAATGAGTTTATTAATAGAAGTAATATGGAAGTAAAGAATTTGTATATATATGTATCATATATACATGAATGAAATTATATGTGAAAACATGTATGCATGATGATTTAAGGACTATAACTTTGTTAAGTTAGAAATAATGAAGCTATAAGGGGTTTATAATGGAATAAGTTATAAACTCATGAATGAATTAAGACAAAATACAACAATGAAAATAAGTTGTTGTATTAAGTATGTGAAGATGTTTATAGAATGAAATGAATGAAAATGAAGTAATGAACAAATCCTAAGTAATGAAGATTTATCGGAAATCGCACGATTAGACGATAATCGTCGAATTCGTGAAATTCCCGGATTAGAAGTCAAACTTTGAGTTTGAACTCGGAAATGTTATTTTCCAATAGAGGCACGTCAAGTTCATCATTTAAGAGTTACAGACTCGAAAATCACCGAATTCCGACTTTGAACGTAGAAACGAGCGTTGAACATTCACGAACGTTTATCGTTTTTGTTGAAAATGAACCAATAGGTGAATTTTTAGCAAACAAAGACAAATAGATAAAATTCTTACATGAACACGTAGAGTATGTAATTTGTGAACCGTAGGCTTTTGAACAAGCCAATTTGGACTTATAACGAAGAAGTTATGAGCCCGGGATGTTCACAAAAATTTTAAGTCTGAAAAATTTTTTGTGCCTGAGAGTCGTGGATATGCGCATGCCTAAGGCCAAATGAGTGGCGCCGTAGTGCCGTAACAGTGTCCGAGCACACTAGAAACTTATGCCGCAGTGCAAACCCTAGAGTGAATGGTGGTGCCGCAGCCATGATAATGACAAGACCTTTCATAGAGGTGGCGCCAAGGCGCTTGACCACTAAGTAAGAGACTGTGCAGCCAAGTCCGAGACCTCTCCACTGTTAACTCGCGCCGCAACACGAGATATAAGTACATGACTAACGTCACAGCGCCAGTCCTTGATGAAAGATAGTGAAGAGTAGACATGAATACAAAGCAAGAAAATGTGATTAGTTTGAAGTAAACCTACCTTAAGGATCTTGAAGTAACATTGTTAAACCTTAAGAGTAATGTGTAAAGGTTGATAATAACCTATTGAACCATGAATGCAAGAATAATGATAAACCGGAATGAATAGTAAACAAATCTATTACACAATTAGATTGAGATGAAGGGTAAGATATAGTTATATACATACTTGGTTATATATGACCTAATGTAAGGCATTATATGATCATCTGGTGTAGAGACTTGAAAGATTCAATCATAAAGTAAATACATTGTAGCAGATGCTAAAGGCAAGTATTCTAACTCTTGTCTCAGTTCAATTTGAACAAGTTTTTGAAGTTCATGTATCCTTACACATGAATTGTAGTATGTTGAGGTTAAAGCCAATTCATTTGGCTAGACTTGATATATTGAGTAGATTATTGATAATCTATTCATCTGTTATCAACTATTGTTATCTTTTGTCAACTACTTGATATGGTTTTCAAAAGAAGACTGAAATGTTAAATAAATGTTTTGTCGGTAAAACGACAGGCACGTGAGGTTGCCAAATTATTAAACGTACATACGTTTAATGGATGTAGCGTTGATCAACATAGAGTACAATAGGCTGATCACCTAGAAGTGCTCGTAAGTAATACCAGGCTTACGAACTTAGTTCCGGGTTATCCTTTTCAAAGAAAGAATGAAATGCTCGAGGTCTTTGATGGGAGTGAATGTTTTACTGAATATCGATATTATTGTAAAACATTTTGAAAGAAAGATGAAGTGCTATTTTGAATCATCAACAGTACTTCATAACTATTGTTCAGTTATTGAAGATATACGATTCGTATGTGTCAAGTACGTTGTTATTAAAATTGTTATACTTGTGGAGCTAGTTATTCTCACTCTTGCTTGAACCATATGAATGCAGTTAAGACTGAACGTCCCGAAGGATCGAATAAAGATAAAGGAAAAGCTAAGTCAGATTATTAAGCTGTCTTGTAATAGTATTGGTCTATTGTTGTAATGTAATTGATATTATGATAAAGAAACTTTGTAATGGGTATAGAACCTAGGAAATGTAATATTATTTTGAATATATAAAAGTTATGTTCGTTCTTTGAGACATTTCAATTGAATGAATGTATGAATGTTTGTACAGTATAGCACCATCTATCGGGTTGGAAGATACCCGGATTTGGGGGGCGCTACAAGAACACTGTCAGACAGTGTTCATGGTTGCTCATTTGACCAACCATGATTCTCAACTCAGGCATGTTCAGGGTTTGTTTAAGCGTTGATCTAGTAGTATGCATTCACCACTACAACAATCAACCACTATAAAGGTCATACATCAACACAATATGAAGATCTGATCTCTCAAACATTCTGTCAGACATTACCTGGGTTTCCCCAGAAACCCAAAACTTCGATTGTTCACTTTTATGCTCAATTAAGTTTATGCTCCAGTCCTTATATGGGTGTTATTAAGGTTCAGAACTATAGTACGCATGTCAAGGAACAGTTATATACCAAGATCTCAGTCCAACTACAACATGATCACAATATATCACTTGGTCAAACTCTGTCAGAAAGGGTGTTCATATAGTTTCTGGGTTTTTCCAGAAATGCTAAGTCAGGCTCGGATGGCTACTTTGACCTTATATTACATTAAATCTGTTGATTATTAACACGATCTAAAGCCATAAACATACAGTACATATGCCAGGATATACATTGATTACAACAACAACAACAAAACGCATAAAACCTGACAGATCTGGGAGCTTGAAATCATTGTCAGACGTAGGTAAACCATTTCTGGGTTACCCAGATTTGGCCCGGTCATGCCTGTGACAACCGTAATTTTGTAAATTAATTTTAAATATTTATTGATTGAATAAATATTTTTTTCGATGAATTAATTATTAGATTAATTAATTAATTGATGAAGTTGTGATAGATTAATTTAATTATATGTGTTATATTTATTAAATTAATGTGGAGAATTTTTATTATTCGAAGTATGTGATTATGTGAGCTTATTGAATTAAAAGAAATATTTAATAAGCATAATGTTATTTTAATTAATTTAATCATTAATTAGAGATTTAATAATTTAATATTAAATGAGAAATTTAATTATGTGACTATGTGAATTAATGAGAAATTTTTATATTTTATTTAAAGTAAATTAAATTAGATAATTGATTTATTTTATATGGATGTGACATTATTTAAACTATATGATAAGGCTTTATTAAATCAAATAGTTTTGAAACCTTTTAATTCTAGCCAAACATGGCCTTGGTGGGAGTTGAGGGAAGTTACCCATGATGGGGGTAATCGGCCTCTCATCACGTCGATTTTTCCATTTATCAGACGCTTTCTTTCCTTTCTTTTCTTATTATTTTCTAAGTCTGGCAAAAACAGAGAGAGTTGAGAAAATTTTGAGAGAGATTGTGAGTTGGGTAATTGAAGAACTATTGAGGTGGAGTTTATCTCTTGCAAATTATATTCTACGCTTGGGTAATTTCTTCAACCCAATTCTTATTGTACGTCCTTTAAGTTTTCATAAAAAAATGGCTTTCATACTTCTGTAATTCTCTGTAATTGGGAAATCCTGTCGTTATGTGAATATATGTAATAATTCGAGTTGTATGGCATACTTTATGTATTTCCATATCATTGATTTCATAAGATTATAACGTATGTTTATGGCTTGTTATTTCAAAATTTTCAAGAGTACGTGATATGGCCATATGGCCTTATACGTGATTTTTATATAGCAAATATAATTTATTTTGCAAAATTCACAAATTGATATGATTATGCATGTTAAAATGAACAAAATGAAACTTGAATGGTTGGATTTGGCTTAATAACAAATTCGTAGTTTTAAAATCCATGTATTTTTTCAAAAACTTCAAGAACATCAAGAACAGTCCAATTTTCATGTTTTAATTCTGTGATTATGTGTTTTAATTCTGTGATCAAGAACATCTTTATGTGTTAAAGATGTGTTGTTTTCGCTGAATTCTGTGTTCTTCAAGAATCGAAATTGAGTCTAGGGTTTCGCGTCACATCTAACCCCAACCCCTTTCATTTCTCACGCTTGGTATACCGCATACTACCAATGGCCATTAACGCCGGCATCAAGTATCAATAGTCATTGCTTTACGCCTTGCCGCTTAAGAGCGATACAAAAGTGGTATTTTATACGCCACTTTGCGTAATGTCCATAAAATGCAAATTTTTAATGTTCAAGTATAGAAACGAGTTAGCAACTTAGTCTAATTATTATAAGGACTTGTTAGACCTATAATGAGATGTTAAAATAAATTCTTAACATGTCCATAACACAATTACGTGTGGATTGAATTATCGAATGCATAATTAGTTTATTTTTTGTGAAGTCTTAATTTTACACTAAGTGTAATAATTGACTAAGTGTAGTCATGGATTCGAGTTAAACAAAGAGTAAAGTTATGATGATAGTATGTTATTATTGACTGTTATTGTGAACGTAATTGGTATGTAGGATTTAATTCAAAGAACGAGTTTGTTTAAGTGTAATCTACGCACAAGGCAAGTTTCTTATCCTAAACTTTCGTTAAGCAAGTTCTTATTATTATTGATCAAGCCTACCTTGTATATTAAAGTTTATTAATCTTCAAGCATGATGTTGTTATACAATAATTATTTTGTTGTATGCCTTTTGAGATGTTATTCAAGTTAAATATTCATTTATTGTTAAACCTTGTTAGACTAGGGAACCCTTATCGATTCGACTAGTCCATAGTTGATGAGCGTTCTAAATTTCAGAACCTCTTGATGAATTATCCAAACCAAACTTCCTTTGGTGCGGACTCGAATGTCAAACTGAGATGAACAATCCTGTATAGGGGATTATTTACGCTTTAGCGTTAAGATATTGTGCACATTATGGTACTAAGGGCTGATCCCCCTAAGTACGAGAAGAAGAGTCCATAGTCATATGACTGTTAAAGGTTTCAAGTAATAACACTTGACAACCTTGGACATAGTTCAAGGTCTTATGACCCTTAGAATTTCTTTTGATTCTTGTTATTCATTCTTGATTCAAAAGTTGAGCTTTACATCAGAAGTTATTATTTCTCTCGCATGTTATTATTCATTGTTATATTGTTATATTTGTGGGCAATCGTGCTCACTCATGTAATAATAATAACATTGCGCTTAAAACGAAAAGAGCGCATTTAACCTTCCACTAGTAAAAGTAAGGGCAAGATTAGCAAGTAATGAAGACTATTTGTTTATGTGGTTGTATCATGAGTTTTAGAGTTGATGTTTCTTCAGACTTATTGTAAATCCACTTCCAGGTCAAAGACAACATGTCAGGCTAAAAATATAAAACTTTAAACAACTCAAAACATAAACACATAAAGATCTAAGGCAACTGACATTTATTGTCAAACCATATTTCAAACTCAAGAACAGACTTTTAAAAATACCATTTTAAGGTACTTTGATGCTATGGATTCATGATGAATCAACGTTGATCATCTAAAAACATCATATAACATAAGATTAAACACTTAAACACAACTTTGAACCTAGCATACAAGATCTAGAATGAGATAGGGTTTATACCTTCTCTTAAATATGCTTGAGCTTGGATCTACTAATCTGATCTAGATGATCAAGTGGGTGTTTATGGGACTGGTTTACTTAAGAATTTCGGATGCTAGGAGACAAAGAGAGTTTTTAAAAGTTTTAGAGAAAAAATTACCAAATGAAAGGAATTTCTCTCTCTCAATCCTTTATAATACTTAGATGCATTGCATGTGTGTGACATAGTTGGTGCTCTAGGTTGAATTGCTGGATTTTTCGGCCATACAAAGTAAATAGTTGGTGAACTACTAAAGATGTTGTCACATTTTATAAGTTATCAATTAAAGTAATGCAAAAAGGGCATTTTGTACATTATATAAGCAATTTTAATGGCAAACTAGACAATTGAACCAACCCTTAGGGTTTAACCCTAAGGTTCTAACCCTTAGGTTTTAAAATTTTAGCTTTTTAGGATTTTCTAATTAGGGTTTTTAAATTAGAAAATTAAGATTTTAAAACTAAAATTATGGTTTCCTAATTAATTTAGGTTTTCCTAATCATATTAATGTTTAATAAACACATTATGCTCGCCAATTAGGATTAGGGTTTCCTAATTAGGGTTTATGAATCCTATATATGAAATTAGGGTTTCCCGGCTTTCGATTAGGGTTTTTAACTACGCGTTGGGTTTTCTAATCTTGAGATTAGGGTTTTTAATCTCTTATTAGGGTTTATTAATTTCAAACCTTATATGATAAATCCTTAATCAAAAATTCTATACAGTACAAACACGTATTCAACGATACAATTATTTTAATTGCATTTTCTATCGAATCCCTATCCAAAAATTAGGGTTAGGGTTTCTAAAGCTGTTAAGCACAACTCTAGTCTAATTTCTCAATCAATAAACAAATTGATTAATTCTTGAGACTCGTATCACAGATACACAGTACAACATTAACATTCAATGTCAATATTAAATAGAAAAAAATATATATCCGTGAAATTTGGATTATTCGAAATCCCGGGTTATTACAGTAGTAGCTCGTACTACTCCAAGATTTACGGTGATATTAGCCCTATTTCTATTAAACGCGACTATTAAAAAGTTTACAAACCCATGCATTGGGTTTACCAGACCTCCGTCCGGGTAATTTATATTAGCGTCTTGATTACGTTGTCTCATTCTTGGCGACATTTTGCTGTTAAAACAAACAACATATCATTAATATTCTTTTCCTTATTACTTAGTTATTATTCAACATTAAAAAATAACTTCCACATTCATTGCTCAATATGTTCCGTAAAAAGACTTATATTGATTGGCTTCTTGTAGTATAATAATACATCGTTTACATTACATAGCCCAAGCTGCTTGCATTACTATTCCACAATTGCTTTCCAAAAATTGGGATTTACAAAAGACTACCCTTTGATATACAAAAGATGGTTTTACGTCCCTACTAGTTACACAATATTTACATATATAAATCTACTCTAGCTACTACTAGATTACATCTGCCGCAAGGCATAAGCAATCATGGAGCTTGTCCTTGGCTAAAACTCTCCTGTCATGTCCCTGCTCCTACATCGACTCCACATCTGTCTTATCTTGCAAGACATCATGGAGCTCTGCCTTTAGCTCCTTCACCTCCTGACAGTAATGGAGGTTTTAGTCCAACACTGCCATAAACAGTGACATCATCGACTCCCCCTGGGGTGTCTCTTCAGTAAGTGCTACCAGGTTGAAGGACACTACCTCCACCTCTTCTTCTGACATGTCGTCAAATATCGACATTAGGTCGTGGTTCTCCGAGTCTCTAGACTCAATCACCACTACTTTCGGCTCTTCGGCTAAAGGGTTCAGTATAATCTCTATCTAATTAACCGATTCTTTACTTTCTACCTGTACATCTCTATAAATTCCATTTCCTCCTAACATCTACAACACAACAATTAAGTTTGATTAGTACACGTTAGTAGAATAATAAAAACACATATCATATATATAATGCATTTTTAAGGTTACTTCCATCTTTTACTTCTTTGACTTCTCTTAAGGTTTTGACTTAAGGTTTTAATTCCCCCCTTTTTCTATATGACTTTGTAGCAATATTGAATTGAAGCGTAAGCTCTTATATAACTACACATGGTGAAACAATATATTTCTATCTGATTCACGAAATATAAAGCTAAACAATTAAGCCTCAGAAAGCATGCTATCATGATTACAACCATACTCACATGTCATTTTTCAATTCCATATAAGTACATAAAATTAATGGTGATCAGACATTCATGCAATCAATTCAATCATAATAGAATTTCCATGATAACTACACAATCAAGCATTCAGGTTATTTATATTAGACTACATATCAATAACCGTTAGAATCCCATAGTGGAGTTTAGTTCATCGTTGAACCGAAAGCCATTATGGGATTAAAGCAACGCATGAAAAATAAATAGAACAATTGAGAGAGAAGATAAAATCGATCAAACTCAATTGCGGATTATATTCCAAAACATTGTTCCAATCTCTAATGATTTCCAACAAAATAAAAGAAGTTCGTAGTCAATGATTCAATCCCAAAAGAAGATGAATAAAAATATTCAATGTATGCTCAACCCACTTTGGAATCGTATTCAACGCTTGGAACCCTAGTTCTCTAATATGAAAAATTGATAAAAACAATGATAATCGCATCTGGTACCAACCAGACTAATTTATACCAACTCAAACACTTCCAATTTAAAAATTAAAATAAAGTCAAACAACAGCAGTCGATGACGCGCGCGGCCGCATGACTTCTGCATACAAAGTAGGCGTTGGCGCGCGTGTGTGCAAAATAGGCTTCTTCCGGTTGATGGCGCGGGTGCGCGTGTTCTAGCTTGTGTAGTCGCGCGGCCACGCGGCTTCTGTATTTTTCATCCTTAAGTTCTGCTGCTGCTGCTTCCTTGTCATGTTGCTATTGTTCCTTTGACATTCTGTTTTCGCTTCTTTGTCCATCAATGCTCAGTTCCTTTTCTACACTTGACCCTCGTGTCATGCCTTCACTGATCTCATGCCACCTACCAGCACCGAGCTATACCATTTCCTGTATTTTCACACCAGAGGAGTTCTCAGTATATGCAATGCAAAATAACATGAAATGTAACTAAAAACATACTAAAATGTACTTGAGATGGACATATTTCGCGTGAATTGATATCCTATAAGTAGGTATAAAACCTACTTATCAAATACCCCCAAATTTGAACTATTGTTTACCCTCAAGCAATTCATACGATATAAAACACTACAAATGCAACTACATGCTATACAACTAGATTACGATGCAAATGAGGCTCACGTTTTTCCAGCTATAACAGAATTTCAGTCCAAAATGCCTCAGCGAATTATCCAGATTCGAGAATACAAATTCAAACCAAACTATAGGCATAATATCATACACTCAAATAATTCATATATGCTATAAAGATGATGTGTGTGTGTGTTGTTTTCACCAAAACTTGATTAAAGCAAAGAATACACATGCTAAACTGCTCAAACCAGAAAATTACAGTCTAAATCAAGATTCATGTATACTTATGCAACAAAGACTATTCCAACATATCAAAACAAACTAAGGTTCAACAATGGGTTTAACTGCTTTATTTTTACTCACGAGGGCAATTTTCGCTCTTTTCTGCGGTGTTTATTGCTAATTTTTTTTTCTTTTCTTCTTTTATAGCGAGTGCGTTTTACGCTCCATCTCGCCCCTTCAAAAGAGTCAAAAATTCAGCTTAAGAAGGTATCAAGATAGATTTTTCTCTTCTTCTTTTTTTAATAAGCATACCCATGTGTTCCCAAAGTTTGAGTATCAATGTTTTGTACAATCTAAGTCCATTTTCCACATAATTCTCTTTTTAAAAACCACATTTCCTATCAAGCAATGCAACACATAATTCTTATGCCTACAAGCAATTTGTGAACACGGAAGTACAAACCTAAAGCATATAGACAGCATCATGGATTACATCATGTAAAACATTATATCTAAGCTCATGTTATCCAAAATACTCAACAATCCTTCAAAATTCACTTTCATCATAGGCTAGACATAACTTCCATAAAGCTAGAATTGTGAGACATGCAACTAAACATATACCAACACAAATAATGATGACTAAAAACAGAACAATATAACATGCAAGTATTATCTAACACATAAACATGCAAACTTTTAAACTAAACATGCAAATACCCTACTACCCTAGTACCCCAAAACATATAATATTCATTGCCTCAATGAATGAAGTTATAGGGTTAGAGAAACTCCCCTACTGCTCAGCCGCATCACCCTCTTCGAGTGGTTAATCCGGTGGTGGAAATGGCACGGCCGTCCCAAACTGTGGCCACTCAAGCATAGTCCCCTACTGTGCAAACGCCTCCGCTAATGACCTCGTCAAACCCGTAGCAAATGATGCAAAGTTATCATACATAGAGTTGACCTTTCGCTCCAACCTTCAGAGCTGTCGATCCCCAATAGCAGCTGTAGCTTGGATTGACATGCCCGCTTCATCTGTCTTGGAGGGCTGCGATGAGGGTGTAGACGAGGCTAGATGAAGAATAAACCCCTTTCCTCTTGGATACGGAGTACCCCCTTGCCAATCTTCAAATCTGGCTATTGTAGCATACGTAATGTCCTGGCTCAGGAAATGCAACTGCTCATCCGTCCACCTAATGCCTGCCTTGGCACACAAATGGGTCACTATTGAGGCATGTGGGATACTGCCAGTGGTACTGCCCCGCATGTATCTCAGCATGTTCTAATTCATCAAGTAACCTATGTCAATATCCTTGCCCACGATAATCCCCTATAGTATAATGGCTCGCTCAACTGTAACTCCATGCTGATGAGAGGATGGCATGAGTTTGGCACACACAAACATATTCTAGGCCTTTGCATAACGATTGAGAGTGGACACCAAAAATGTCTTCGGATGATTAGTGACCGGCGTGCATGTCCACTGAGTCCCTGAAATACATAGATTAGTGATAACAATGTCCAAATCTGTCTCTAAATGGTCAGCTTCCACCCAACTTGTTCGTCCAGCCGGAGGATCGGGTAAATTGAACACTTTACAAATAGCTCTCGGCCTATAGTCCACTTGAATTCCATGAACAAAAGAGAACCCATTCATCGTTTTCCTCCCATTAGCATAGAACTCCCGCACAACAGCCATAGGTGTAGCCACTGGCGTAGAGCACACACCATGCCATCACCTTTCTCGAATCATTTGCACTAATGTCCGTCCTATGCGTCAGGCTTGAATCCTCTCTCATGAATAAATGACTTCCCCATAATGCGATTGGTATTCTATTTGAGCATCCAAATTGATGAACTTTGAAAAATCAACATGGTCCCCGCTTTGACTGCTAGCAGATGAAGACTCAGGGGTACGAGATCTCGCATGCTTAGGACCAATTTAAGATTGATAACGAAGAAAAAGACTTGTCTGATAGTGAGTGATAGCCGAAAAACTGAATACCCCCAAACTAATTTTGCACAACCCACTCTGAACCCCTAGTTCTTATCAGTGTAGCTATTGATCATGGGTATGAGATTTGATGCGACAATCACGTAGTGGAGAGGAAACGTTATAACTTCAATTGGTAACTGATTATAGAGGAGGAGGTGTGCATGTAATGGAGAGCAAGGAATAGACTTTCTGTTAGTACGCATGATGGGAGATATGGGTTAAAATACATCTCTAAAAAAAACCAATTTTTTTTTCAAAAGTCGGTGTCGACGCCTTGTAGCCAGCCGCTTTTCAATGGAGATATACGCAGCGCCGCATAAATGGATTTTTTCTCTTGTACAAACATGCAACGCAACACGTGATTTTTACAAAGAATTTGTCGCTACCACGCTGCGTCTTTGTTTCCTGCACTTCCAACTTTCCTTTCCAATACTTCAATACAGTAATGAATTTAGTCCAAGATACTTACACAGACATCAATAAACACTGTCAATACATGGATTACTGAATAAGCATGAGTGTCTATCTTAACACCATAATTTCTATGCTATGCACAAATATAATCAGATCCGCATTCAACTACTAAGGTATTTATGGAAAGCTATCAACCTATCACAACTACACATGAAACTGAACTAACGAAAAACAAACTAAACAGAATAAATAAACAATAAAAATAGAAACAATGGGTTGCCTCCCATCAAGCGCTAAGTTATAATCAATTAGCTTGACTGTCTCTAAATCTCATGTCGAAGAAAGAATTGAGGTGACTTTTTGTCTGTCTACCTTGCCACAAAAGTAATGCTTCAGCCGCTGTCCATTCACTTTAAACAGCTTGTCCGAGAACTTATCGAATACTTCTATTGCACCATGTGGGAAAACAATCTTCATTGTAAATGGCCCTAACCATCTTGATTTTAGCTTCCCGGGTAAAAGTTTAAGCCTGGAGTTGAAAAGCAAAACTCTTTGTCCCGGCTCAAATGTTCTTTCTATGATCTTGCGATCATGCCATTTCTTCACCTTCTCCTTGTACAGCTTAGAATTTTCATACGCTTGTAATCAGAATTCATCCAACTCATTAAGTTGGAGTAGGCATTTCTCTCCTGCAGCTTTCAAATCAAAATTGAGCTTCAGAATCGTCCAATATGCCTTATGCTCTATCTCCATAGGAAGATGACATGATTTGCCATAAACTAGCTAAAAAGGTGACATGCCCAATGGAGTTTTGTACGCAGTCCTATATGCCCACACAACATCATCAAGCTTTATGGACCAATCCTTTCTAGTGGGGTTCATAATTTTTTCAAGAATTCTTTTAACTTCCCGATTTGACACTTCTACTTGGCCATTCGTTTGTGGGTGATAAGTTGTAGCAATGCGATGGTTCACCCCATACTTGGACAACAAAGCTGTAAACTGCCTACTATAGAAATGACTGCCTTCGTCACTAATAATAGCCATTGGAGTGCAAAACCTTATGAAGATACTTCTTTCTAAAAACTTGAGGACTACATAGGCATTATTTGTTGGAAGAGCAGCCACTTCTACCCACTTCGACACATAATCCACTTCAAGCAAGATGTAAAGATTTACGCAAGAAGAAACGAAAGGACCCATGAAATCTATTCCCCATACATCAAAAATTTCCACTTGTAGGATTGTGTTCAATGTAATTTCATTTCTTTTCGAAATGTTCCCGACTCTCTGACATCTGTCACATCTCTGGACAAAACTGTAAGCATCTTTGAAAATTATCGGCCAGTAGAATCTTGCTTGTAGCACTCTAGCCGTTTTTGGCTCTCCACTGTAGTGACCCCCATAGACAGAAGCATGACAATCCTGCAGAATCCCCTCGATCACGCTATACGGGATACGCCTTCTTATCATCTGATCAGCACATTGCTTGAACAAATATGGCTCATCCCATATAAACCATTTAACATCATGCATGAATTTCTTCTTTTGATGACCAACCAAGTCAGAAGGTACCATCTTACTCACCAAGTAGTTCGCATAGTCTGCAAACCATGGCACTTCCCCTTTCACCACAAACAACTGCTCATCTAGAAAGGATTCATTAATTATAACTTTGTCGTCTGCCTCCCTTTCCGGATTCTCTAGTCAAGATAAGTGGTCCGCCACTTGGTTCTTAGTGCCCTTTTTGTCCTTGATCTCTAAATCAAATTCCTGCAACAATAATATCCATCTGATCAAACGGGGCTTTGCATCCTTCTTTTCCACTAAATGTCGGATTGCCACGTGATCTGTGTACACTGTCACCTTCGTACCAATCAGATACGCTCAAAATTTATCGAAAGCATACACAACTGCCAGTAATTCTTTATATATGGTGATGTAGTTCAACTGCACATCATCACATGAAAAATATTTTCCTTTCTCTGACCCAAAACAGCCCCCATAGCATAATCACATGCATCACACATTAATTCCAATGGCAAATCCTAATCTGGTGCAGTAATAATTGGTGCTGAATTTAGTTTCCTCTTCAAGTGCTCAAATGTCGACACGCAGACCTCATCAAATTTGAACTGTGCATCCTTCTCCAATAAACTACATAGTGTTTTAGTTATCTTGGACAAGTCTTTTATGAATCTGCGATAGAAGCCTGCATGTCCAAGAAAACTGCGAACACCTTTTACTGAAGTAGGTGCGGCAAATTTTCAAGACATAAATCAAACGAATCCCCAAATACCGAGAAATCATCCATGAATACCTCCATATTATGTTCCACCTTATCCGAAAAAGTAGCCATCATGCATCTCTGAAAGGTGGCTGGAGCATTGCGTAGACTAAAAGACATTCTTCTGAAAGCAAAAGTTCCATACGGACATGTAAAGGTTGTCTTTTCTTGATCCTCTAGAGCTATAACTATCTGATTGTAGCCTGAATATCCATCTAGAAGGCAATAATACTCACGACCCATCAGTTTATCAAATATTTGATCGATAAATGTCAGTGGGAAGTGATCTTTCCTTGTAACTTTGTTAAGCCTACGGTAATCCATGCAAACTCTCCACCCCATCACTATTCGTGTTGGAATCAACTCATTATTCTCATTTGAAACCGCGGTCATACCACCCTTCTTCGGTACACATTGCACTGGGCTCACCCATGAACTATCTGAAATTGGATAGATTATGTCTGCATCCAGCCATTTCAATACTTCTTTCTTGACCACTTCCTTCACAATCGGATTAAGTATTCTTTGTTGCTCCACCGGCGGCTTGCTGTCATCTTCAAGAAGGATCTTATGCATACAAAAAGAAGGGCTAATCCCTTTTATATCTGCTATAGTCCATCCAATAGCTGACTTGAACTCTCTAAGGACTCGTAGCAGTTTTTCTTCCTAAAAAGATGTTAGTGCAGAAGAAATAATCACAGGTAGCTTTAAATCTTTATTTAAAAATGCATACCTCAAATGGTCTAGAAGTGGTTTTAATTCAAGTTCTGGAGGTGTCTAAAGAGATGGCTTCAATTTAACTGACGTCTCTCCATCTTTCTTCAATGGCTCAACATGAATTTTAAATTTTCTGAATTGTGGAGTAGTATCAAGAAATTGCACAAGTTCTTCAAATTGCTCATCCTCTAATTCTAAATTTCCAGCAAGAACACTTGTTAATGGTTCATTATCCACCAAACTCTCTACTTCATCATTTAAGACCTGATCCATCAAATCAACCCTGAAGCATTCCTCTTCATCTGTTGAAAACTTCATTGCTTTGAAGACGTTAAAGGTAACCTCCTGATCATGAACACGCATAGTGAGTTCCTCTTTCTGCACGTCTATCAAGGTCCTTCCTGTTGCTAGGAATTGTCTTACACGTATGATTGGTATACTCTTATCTTCCTCATAATCTAAAATGATGAAGTCAGCCGGAAAGATGAATTTATCCAATTTTACCAATACATCTTCAACAATTCCCCGTGGATAAGTGATGGATCTATAAGCTAGCTGTAAAGAAATATTTGTCGGCCTTGGAGCCAAAAATCCCAACTGATTGAATACTGACAAGGGCATTAAATTTATACTTGCCCCAAGATCACACAGACATTTGCTAAAGCTCATATTTCCGATTGTGCATGGAATTGTGAAACTGCCCGGATCCTTCAACTTTGGAAGTAATTTACGCTGAAGCACTACACTGCATTCCTCTGTCAAGGCCACTATCTTAAAATTTTCGAATCTCTTCTTCCTTGATAAGATACCCTTCATAAACTTTGTATAACTCAGCATCTGTTCCAATGCCTCAACGAAGGGTATGTTAATTTATAGCTTTTTAAAGACCTCCAAAAACTTGCTAAACTGCGTGTCTTCCCTCTGCTTATTCAATCTCTGTGGATACGGAACCAGAGGGTGAACTAGTGGTGTTTTACTCACGGGCTTCTCAACTGAACCTGCTTTATTATCCTCTTCCTGCTGTTGTCCAAAGCCTTCCTTGTTTTCTTTCTGCTCAGTTAACATTTCTGTCTCGCTTGGCCGCGTCATGCTCATTTCCTACAATCTATTTCCCAGACCTGAGTGTGATCGCCTGATATTGTTCCTCCCTTCTCTTCTTCGATTTGTCTCCGTAGTACTTAACAATGAACCCTGGGGCCTATTGTAACGCCCCGAAATCCGATCTATTTTAACTTCCGGATTCGGTACGTCACGATCCCATCTTCTTCCAAACATACATCATTATATAGCTAAATATAACGACATATATTCTCAAATCCCAGGTTCTAAAACCTTAAAACCTCTTTCATTATAAATAAAGATAATTACATTATTCTTTACATCTTGTACAAGTAACTTTTATGTGCCACCAAGGATACATAAACGTTCATTAAACTATTCTATAGTTTAATTCTATCATTCTATATTACAAGTCTTCGCTTGATCATCACGCTCATTCATATAATGAATGATACTTCTTCTGGATACCGATCATCTTGATCTTTCCAGGATCCTTAAATTCTTTCTAAGATCGTTCGCTGAAAATGTTTTTATTGAAAGAAAGTGTGAGCATTCAATTGCTCAGCAAGTCATAGCAGTTGAACAAACAACTTCAAGAATTTAAACATTCTTTTCAGACTTCAATAACCGAACAAAGGTTATGAAGTAGCTTGAATAATAGGAATAATCTTGATTCCTATCATTTTAAAACATTAGTTACATTAACTTTGAAATACTTTCATTCTCTACTTTCTTTCATTCACATTCTGCATGGCTAGAATCAATAGCACAGACTTAACAATAACGGTTCATGTATAAACAGAACATGTTCATATTGAACAGTTCAATCACAGAACAGTTCATATCATAGAAACACCGAAGTGTTCACATTGTGGCACAAAGCCTCATACGTTCTACGACCTTATACAAATATCACACATTCGCACATAGACAGAACTTTTCAAGTTCAACATCTAAGAAGTTTTAGAAACTAGCATTCATTTAAAATATGAATGAAGCTAGGAAACTTGCCTTACGCATACCACTGACTTATAATTTACGCCCGAATCGCTCATTCCAATTCCTATGTAGCACATAAGGAAATAACACGTGTACCAATTAGTCATATACTTGACTTATGCATTGGTTTACTTTACTTTACTTCTTAAGGTTCACCTTCTTATAAACTAAGTTTACGCGACCAACTTTCTTTATCGGTTAACGGCTTCATGACATACGGAGATGTCTTACTCAATACGTTCATCATCTTCGATGATTTACATTCTTATCTTCTTCTTTTAACTTTCCTAGGACTCAGCACACATCGTGTCTCTGCTACTAGTCCATATGGTACTCTGAGTGGTTTCCCACAAACAACCAACAAACAAGTTCCCATCTCGTCTACACTGCCCACACAATGAGTTAGATCGATTGCCAGTTTTGTATATACCTTCGCTCTCTAAAGGAATTGTTTAGCCCATCTCCCATATGTCAACCATCAAAGGTTACGATTGTACTTCAACCTAACTCATCTTAACTTATCCGAACTATTAAACTATAATGTTCGTTATGTCAATTTCTTATTCCTTATGGCTTTCTGACAAATAAATGTCATACCTCAGGATTTATTCATCATCGTCTAAGTCATACAGTCTTTTGTATACTCAGAACGATCATTAAACATTCACTTTACGTATTTATAGCGTTAAGCATTTTACTTTACCTTATTCTTATCTTACAACGTCTGATTAATTCGACTCAGAACGTCATCCAAGTTATAAACATTAACTTAGCTTCTTTTACGTTATACGTAATTATCTTTAATTCAACTTCTTCACCATTCACAGGTTTACTCATCGGTCTTTGCTATCCTACGGTCAAACCATACACGGGGTGTAGGTTTTACCCATTTAATATTCACGTACACTTAACCTTTACGTCGGTTCAAGTGTTCAATGCTTACATTTCATTCCAACATTCTCCTCCAATTCACATTTGGCTTTCATTAATCATCTTACCATTTGCTACAACTTTCTTGATAATTCATATCTTACTTACTACCTTCATCAACATCTAAGTCATACAACCAGGGTATACTAAGAACGTTCGCCCGACGTGAATACGATTCACGAGGATCGTTTACAAATTCAATGTTTACGTTGCTCGTCTCTTAATCTCTCTTTCAACCTTTACTCAAGGTTTTAATAGGTTTCATCGTTATTCATCCCATGAACCACATGTCCATTATAATTTCATAATGTCGAAGCCATACAGATCGTTGTATGCTAAGACCGATCATTCATCGCAATAACATTGCGTTCATAGCATCTAAATGCTTTAAATTCATCTCGCATTACTATGACATAACCTCGAAATTTTATTCATTACTTTCGTCACTCAACGTCTAAGGAATCACAATCATAGCAATCCCTCACGTTCGTTTATCGTGACTACGGTCCCCGGATATCGGTTACGTAACCAACATTTACGTTCTTTTAATCTCGTTTAATCTTTCCATTCAACCTTCATTAAAGGTTTAAAACACCTAATTAAGTGTTAAATTAGTTGAACTATATATTCATATTTCTTTCATGCACATCCCCCGAGAAATTGAGCAGTTAAAATCTCATTTCTGGGCATTGTCGTGCACTGGTGCTGCAGCGCCGTGCCCCTTCATAAAACTCACGCCGTGGCACCAATTAGCAAAGACTAATGGACTCAAGCTCATGTTCTTGGTCTTTGGCCTCAACGCACAACTCATACCGGCTGGCACGAAGAAGAAACCTAGAAAAAATTTTCTAAGTCTTTTACAAGCTTGAGATGCTGATTTCGAAATCTCATAACTTCTTCGTTATAACTCAGAACGAGGTCGTTCCAAAGCCATTTTCTTACTTATCTTATGTACTTCGATTACCCATGGACAGAACTTCATTCTGAATCCATTAACATGCCATTCAACTGGCTTAATCTTCGCTCTTTGTTTATTTTACGTTATTAACGTTATTCATTCGTTCGTCCGTAATTCGGTCATCCAAATTCGGAATTTGTTCGTTCTTGAGTCCACAACTCACGTTTTATACATTATCTTACATTCTTATGAAACCCTACACGATCGGGTTCATTTACTAACTTTCTAATTCTCGTTCTTCTTTTACAAAAATTTTGCCATAACTTTGTTATAGCTAATTTTAATCCGCTCTTCATGAACATTTCTAACGTTCCTAACCAAGCAATAAGCAACTAACTTATACGCGATGGTTTTAAACTTGTCCATCAACAACAATTACACTACGATGGTTTTAAATTTGTCCATCAACAACGTTCTTCGCGTGTTCTTCGTGTTCTTCGTTCGTTCTTCATTTTTAATCGATATTTTGGATTACGATTTCACTTTTTCTTGGAATTTAATGTTATAGAACACCATTCCTTACTTAATTGACCTACTCATTCATAAGATTCATTTAGATCGCTCAAAATCCTTACGAATCTTATACTTCCTTAAGAAATTTATAAACTAAATTCCTAATTCTGAATTCTTCGTTCTCTCATGAATTCAACCATATGAATTCATTATTAACTTAATCTACTACTTATCTTCATCAATTTATGTTCTTGAACATATTAAACTTAAAGAAAATTAGAAGAACTAGGGCTCGGATTACCGTTCTTCTTTAATTCCGCTCCGATGGATAAAACGTGCATTAGAGCTAGCTTTTCCTCTTCCTTTTTCTCTCTTCTCCCATCCGAAGTCTCTCTCTTTCTCTCTCAAAGTTGTTGGATTTTTCAAAATCCCAAAACAATGAAATGAGCCCTCTATTTAAAGAAAACCAAGGTTAGGGGCATTTTAGTCATTTCCCTTCCACCTCCTTACTATTCCAAGCTTAGCCACCAAGTTTATTTGGTCACCACCCTTGCTTAGCCATTAAGTCTTCTTAGCCATTAAGTCTACTTAGTCATTAAGTCTACTTAACCATTAAGTCTACTTAACTCCTAAGTTTACTTAACTCTTAAGTTTACTTACTCACTAAGTAACTTTTGGGGGGAGGCTCACCAGGGTGGGGCTAGAACTGATGCGGTTATGTGGGAACAATTCAAGAAGGTATTCTTCTAGAACTATTTTCCTACTAGCATGCAGGGGATGATGGAGATTAAGTTCCTAGAATGTAAGCAATGGGACATGACGGTTCCTTAGTACGCAGCCAAATTCAATGAATTGGCAAGGCTTGCTCCACATCAAGTGAACACTAAAGAGAGGAAGGCTCGTAGCTAGGTTTGAGCAGGGCCTAAAACCCTGGCTCTATAATAGAATTTATGTGTTCCAGAGTGCTTTCTATTGGACCATTCTGGAAAAGGCGATTATAGCAGTAGGTGGTAGTGAGGCGTTGACTTAATACCACAAAGAGAGAAAGAATAAGAGCAAGGGAGAGGGAGGAACCAAGGCAGAGAGTGCCAGTGGTAGTGGTAGTATGCCAAAAAGGAAGAGTTTTAACTCTGGGAATACTGGGGTGAAATAAAGGGATCCTAAACATAGTATGGAGGCATGCAAGACATGCAGAAAGACTCATCTGGGAGTCTTTTTAAAGGGAAAATCAGTTTGTTATAACTGTGGGCATGAGGGACATATATCACCCAACTATCCTAATCCTAAGAAAAACCATGGTTGTTTTGTTTGTGGGTCGATGGACCACATGGCTTGAAATTACCCGAAGAAGGGGTCAGAGGGTAGTAAGGGTTCTGGTAGTGGTAAGTTAGCCATTACTGGACCAACACCATCGGCGGGTAGACCCTTAGCTCGTACCTTTAATTTGACTGTTCAAGATGCGATTGCATCAGCGGATGTAGTAGCAGGTATCATTCTAGTCAATGAAATAAATGCTTACGTGTTATTTGACTCGGGTGCTACTTTTTCTTTTATAGCATGTGAATTTGCTAAGCAATTAGTTTTAATCCATGAAAAGTTAAAAATACCTTTAGACGTTAAGGTAGCAAACGAAGAGATAATTCCCTTTGAACATATTCATAGGGATTGTTACATAGATATTAGAGGTAATAAATTATCGGTAGATTTGGTACCGATAAGGTTGAAAGAATTCGATGTAATTCTTGGTATGGATTGGTTGATTAACCATAAGGCTATAATAGATTGCCACAGGAAAAGTGTGAACCATTGGCTTTCTAAGAAAACCAAGGTAGTGTTCTTCGGTAGTAAATCACCAAGACGCTCTTGTTGTCTAACGATGACACGCTAGGAAAATGTTAAGGAAGGGGTGTATAGGATATTTGTGCCATGTTGTGGATAACCAAAGAGTGGGAGCATCATTGGAACAGATACCTATAGTGCTAGAATTCGCAAATGTATTCCCAGCTGAATTAACGGGTCTTTCGCCAGATAGGGAGGTCGAGTTTGTGATTGATCTGTTACCGGGTACGACACCAGTTTCAAGGGCACCATATAGGATGGCGCCAGTAGAGATGAAGGAGTTAATGGTTCAACTACAGGAACTATTAGATAGGAAGTACATTCAACCGAGTGTGTCTTCGTGGGGAGCACCGGTATTGTTTGTAAAGAAGTAGGATGGGTCGTTACGACTTTTTATCGACTATCGAGAGTTGAACAACTTAACGATTAAGAATAAATATCCACTTCCCAGGATCGATGTCTATTTGATCAGTTGAAAGGAACAAAGTATTTTTCTAAAATAAATTTGTGTACGAGGTATCATCAGTTGAAAGTAAGGAAGGAGGATGTACCTAAGACGGCGTTCAGGACTCGTTATGATCATTACAAGTTTCTGGTTATGTCGTTTGGGTTGACTAATGCGCCAGCCACATTCATGGACATGATGTACAGAGTGTTCAAACAATATTTGGACAAGTTTGTTGTAGTGTTCATTGATGATATTCTATTCTATTCTAAGACGCTAGACGATCATGTTGAACATTTAAGGATAGTGTTGGAAAAACTATGGAAGGAAAAGTTGTATGCGAAATTCACTAAGTGTGAATTTTGGCTTGAACGAGTACAGTTTTTAAGACAAGTTATTGATAAAGATGGCATTTCTATGGATTCAGCAAAGGTAGAAGCAGTTAATGAGTGGGAGCAACCGAAAATGCCAACTGAGGTTCGGAGTTTTCTAGGGTTAGCGGGATGCTATAAAAGTTTCATCCAGGACTTTTCTAAAATAGCTACTCTGTTGACAAATTTGACGAGGAAGTCCGTAAAGTATGTGTGGATGGAGAAGTTTGAGAATAGTTTTCAGGAGCTAAAAAAGAGCTTAGGTGAGGCACCTGTATTGTCTATGCCAGATGATACGAGAAATTTCGTAGCGTATAGCGATGCTTCGCATAGAGGATTGGGTTGCGTGCTCATGCAGCATGGCAAGGTCATTGTGTATGCGTCACGTCAGTTGAAGGATTAAGAGAAGGTTTATCCTACTCATGACCTAGAATTGGCAGCTGTAGTTTTTGCCTTAAAAATATGGAGACATTATTTATACAGGGAGAAGTGTGAGATATACACGGACAATAAAAGGAGGAAGAAAATTCACAATTTTGTTTAACATCAGGCAAGTTTTTTTTTTGTTTTGTTTATAATTCTAGGTAATGCATATTCTTTTAGAGGGAATCATATAATCGGTAAATAGTAGAAGTATAGGAGGGTACGACTGATTTGACTGGATATATACATATTTATAAGTTTGTCAGATTACTTGTTTCAATTGTTTGATTGAACTTTGCTGCTAAAAAAAAGAAGAAGAAGATTTCGTTATCATGATGGAAGCTAAGTTGTTGTAGGTATCAATAAGGATTATAATTATATTATGCTTATATATATGCCATGTTTGATTTCCTACAGCATACAGGGTTGATTTCATTATATATTATATTTATATATTTATATATTACATTTTAATAGGTTATTAACCATGAAGTTTATAAATTAGAATTTGTAAATTTAATTGAGGTTATGTATATTAAATTGAATTGATTAATTTTGGCAACATAATTATAAAAGTTTTTAATAATAAATTTAATAGTATTATTTTATTAATGATTGGATTGTAATAAAATTTTATTAAACTATTTAGATTGAACAGAAAGAGTCTAAACAAGTCAAATTTGGAGTAAATTTTTTGGGTATTACATTGCTTAATCCAGGTACGGACTTCGTACTTTTTCAGCGAGACTCTTTTATTTTTAAGTTGTTTGTTTCGTTATTCATTTTAAAATTTAGTATTGCCTCTCATAATTATTCCTTATCAAGTTCATTGTGATAGTTTCGGTTGGCGTTCATAGTTGGAACTCGCATTTGTACTCTTTAGACTAGTACAACATATTTAAATTTATTATGATATTTGTAGTAATGTGCATGTTAGTATATGTTTGGAGACTTTGAGTTGATGATTCATTTCAGTCTAATATACACATATTAGAACCCTTTTTGTGTTAATATTATGTCGTATGTGTTGTGACATGGTGTTTTTGTTAGAATAAACCGTAGGGTATACTTGAGCTATAACCACTTGTGGGGGTACCACAGGCATGTCCTCTTGGCACCGAGGCATGACACCTTCCGTAAGCGGTATGATCGCCTCACTGCGTCTGCTTTTGTGCTCCGTGGGGAGTTGACCATTTGGGGTTTTGTTGTGGGAGGCGTGGGGTCGACCCTAGTTTTCTGCTCGCTCATTCATGGATTGGTGATGTTTATGCCAAAAACACCTTCCGATTTTGCACACATCTGGATTGCGCAATCTGATGTGTGATTACCTGTGTGGTATTATTTTGATTGCATGTGTGGTATTATTTGACTTGCCTGTGTGGCAAGGTATATTACTATTTATTTTGAGCTCGGTATGAAATAACACCCAACCATTTGATTCAGCCTATCATTTTGTTATGTTAGTTTATTCGTATAGTTCAGTTCATTTAATTGTGTTAGTTATTTCATTTCATCATTCTTTTATTCTATATCCGTACTGGGCATTTGGCTCATGCTGTGTTTTTCTTCCTGCAAGTAATCAGGGGGATCAAGGGCAAGTGTGATGAGAGCTTCCTTCATTTCAATGGTTTAAAAATATTCTATTTAGGCATGTTATGTCAGTTATTTAGTATTGTAATCATTATTTTAGATTATGGTTTGAGCCAGTGTGGCATTTATTATGGTTTATCTTATGAGATTTAATTATTATGAGATTATTCTTTTGTGGTTTAGAGCCTTGTGATATTTGTTAGTTTCGCTGTGTTTTTCGTAACCTCTCTTTCTATTTTGGAAAAGGGGTGTTACAGAGTTGGTATCAAAGCTTAGGTTCTTTCTTGTAGAAAACCTATTTAGGTTTGACCTATGAGTTATGGGTAGACTTATGGGTTAGGTTTTTGTTCTGTTTGATTTTCTGTTCAGCTATCATATCAGCTATATTCGAATCTATCTCTAATCTGCTTTGTTATCTATTCGTTGGTCTCTTTGTTAGATGGCTCGTAGATCCGGTAGAGTTTCTAGGAGGCGAGGTAATAATAGGGGAAGAGGTGAAGGTCAGCCCAATGAGCAACCTAATGATCAATTTAATGCTCAATTGGCTACCTTGGTTAATCAGGTGGTGAACCAGGCTTTACCTCAATTGGTGGCACAGGTTGTACAGGAAATGTAGCAGCCGCCACTAGAAATTCTAAAACATGAGAATCCGAGAAATAATGGTCCACAGGAAAACGAAGAGGAAGGGAATACAGATGGTATTGATCAGCAGGTGGTTCCAATATATGTGTAGTTGGAAATGTTTCAGAAGCAGAAACCACATGCATTCAGTTCAGCTCCAACTCCAATTGATGCAGAGAATTGGATTGCCCACTTAGAGAAGATTTTTGATGTGTTGGGGTGTTCGGATAATCACAAAGTGCTACTTGCTGCTTACAAGCTGGAAGGAGATGCACAGAGGTGGTGGAAAGTGATGAAAACAACAAAAGGTGATGGTTATGTCGAGGCACTTAACTGGGCAGAGTTTTGTGATGTATTTTATCAGCAGTACTTCCCAGCTGCTGATTAAGAGGCCTATGCGTGAGACTATCTGTCCATTCGATAGAAAGATGATGAGTCCATCACGGACTTCATGACGAGGTTTACTAGGTTGGCGAGATTTATGAACTTCTCTGTGGACCGCAGCTAAACAAAGTGAGAAGTTCAAGTGGCGGATTCATTATAGGTATCGCCAACATCTTATTAATAACAAGTTTGCAGACGTGTCAGCAGTGGCCAATGCGGCCAAGAATATTGATATGGAGAGACAGGACTTTCGGTCTTCTAAACCAGAAAGGAGTCAAAAGAGGGATAGGGATGACTAGCAGGGTCAAACTTCGGGTCAGCATTGGAAGAATCAGGGTGGTCAGTGGAACAGGAACCGTGGTGGCCAGCAGGGGCAGTGGCGTGGCCAGAATCAAAACAGGGGTTATCAGCAGATGCCTCAGTAAGGGCAGAATCGTCAACTGCAACTACCTTGGCATGGTCAGAATCGTCAGCAGTGGCAGAATCCTCAACAGGGGCAGAATCACGATCGTTATCCAGGACCAGCTGGTGGGGGTAACCCGAATCTCATTCTGATAGCTCCTTATGCTACTTGTGGGGCAAATTATGTGGGGAGGTAGTGTCATAGACTCACTGGTGCATGCTTCTTGTGTGGATAAATGGGCCATATTGCTAGGGATTGTACCGGGCCACGTGAAAATGGTGGAGGTGGTGATAATAGTGGCAATGGAGGTCAGCGTCAGGGTGGTCAAGTGTTTGCCTTTACATATAACCAGGCGGCAGGTGCACCAGGTACTGTTTCTGGCACTCTTTTAGTTGGCAATCGTGAAGCGTCTATTTTGTTTGATACGGGTTCTACTCATTCAGTTGTTGCTCAGTCTTTTGTTCGGCACCTGGGTGTGTCATCTCAGTCTTTAGATTCTGTTATGTCTATTGCTACCCCGATGGGGACTTCTGTTGTTATTTCTGATTTGTATCGAGGGTGTGCGATCAGTTTTGGAGATAAGATTCGTAGGGCTAATCTCCTTCGGATGAGTATGCACGATTTTGACGTTATTCTTGGGATGGACTGGTTGGATAAGCACCAGGCCACTATCGATTGTCAGGTAAAAAAGGTTATATTTGGAGATGTGAAGTCTTCAGAGTTCGTGTTTCAGGGTTCACAACCGAGTAGGGTGGTGAAGTTGATTTCAGCTTTGAAGGTTGGGAAGTTGGTGGCAAAGGGTTGTGAAGGGTATTTAGCGTTTGTGAAAGAAACCTCTAAGGGTGACTCTCGTATTGAGGACGTTCCAATTGTTCGTGACTTTTCAGATGTGTTTCCTGAGGAGTTGTCAGGGTTGCCACCACAACGGGAAGTGGAGTTTGCTATTGAGCTTGTTCCTGGTGCGAAGCCTATCTCTAAGGCACCGTATCGGATGGCACCGTTGGAGTTGCAGGAGCTTTTAGATCGTGGTGTGATTCGACTGAGTGTTTCACAGTGGGGTGCTCCAGCCATGTTTGTGAAGAAGAAGGATGGGTCTATGAGGCTGTGTATAGACTATAGAGAGTTGAACAAGATTACCATCAGGAATCGGTATCCACTGCCGAGGATTGATGACTTGTTTGACCAACTTCAGGGGGCGAAGTATTTTTCGAAGATAGACTTGAGGTCGGGCTATCATCAGTTGAGGGTAAGGGATGAGGATATCCCTAAGACAGCTTTTCGTACTCGATATGGGCATTACGAGTTTCAGGTGATGCCATTCGGGTTGACTAATGCTCCGGCGGTGTTTATGGATTTGATGAATCGGGTGTTCAGGGAGTACTTAGACCAATTTTTTATTGTCTTTATTGATGACATTTTGTTTTACTCCAAGTCTAAGGAAGAGCATGAAGAGCATCTTCGTACAGTGTTGGGGATCTTGCAGAAAGAGAAGTTGTATGCTAAATTCGCTAAATGCGAGTTTATGTTGGAGCAGGTTGCATTTTTGGGCCACGTTGTTTCTACTGAAGGCATTAGGGTGGATCTTGCGAAGGTTGAGGCTATCACTAAATGGCCGAGACCTACTACGGTGATGGAGATTACGAGTTTCTTGGGTTTGGCAGGGTATTATAGGCAGTTTGTGGAAGGATTTTCCTTGCTTGCCTTACCATTGACTCAGTTGATGAGAAGGGGCGTGAAGTTTGTGTGGAATAAAGAGCGTGAGAATAGTTTCGAGGAGTTAAAGAAACGACTGGTGACAGCTCCTATACTTGCATTGCCATCGGGGACTGGAGGTTACCAAATTTATAGTGATGCTTCTAAGAAAGGCTTGGGGTGTGTTTTGATGTAACCCGGTAAGGTGATTGCTTATGCTTCTAGGAAGCTTAAACCTTACGAGGTGAATTACCCCACACTTATTTGGAGTTGGTAGCGGTGATCTTTGCCTTAAAGATTTGTAGGCATTATTTGTATGGAGAGACTTGTGATATCTTCACCGATCACAAAAGTCTTAAATACATCTTCACTCAGAAAGAGCTTAACATGAGGCAGAGGCGTTTGTTGGAGCTTCCTAAAGATTATGATACAAGGATTCAGTATCACCCGGGGAAGGCAAATGTGGTTGCAGATGCTCTTAGCCGAAAGAGTTCAGGGAGTGTAGCAGCCCTAATTACACAACTTTAACTTATTTCAGATATGGAACGGTTAGAGTTGGATTTGTATGTGCGAGGTTCAAATGGGCATTTGGCAGGTATGAGAGTGGAGCCCTCTCTTATCTCGCGGGTCAAAGAAGCTCAAAAAGAAGATGGGGAGTTATGGAGTATGACGCAGAATTTAGAGGAGGGCAAGTAGCCCGAGATTCGTATTGATGACCATGGTGTGATTTGGTTGGGTGAGCGGTTGTGTGTACCGTCCGATCCAATCATTCGGGAGGCGGTGCTGGCTAAGGCTCGTAGTTCACCATTTTCTATTCATCCAGGTTCTACAAAGATGTATAGGGATTTGAAAAAGAATTTTTGGTGGAATGGGATGAAACGAGATGTGGCTGAATATGTTGGGAAGTGCCTCAATTGTCAACAAGTGAAGATAGAACATCAACGAGCTAGTGGTTTGCTGCAACAGTTAGACATTCCAGTATGGAAGTGGGAGGATATTACGATGGATTTTGTGACTGGTTTGCCAAAGACTTTCAAGAAGAATGATGCCATTTGGGTAGTGGTGGATCAGTTGACTAAATCGGCACACTTTTTGGTTATCCATGAGGGTTACTCGATGGATAGGTTGGCACAAATCTTTCAGTAGGAGATTGTTAGACTTCATAGTACTCTGGTGTCTATTGTTTCAGATCGAGACCTACGGTTCACTTCACGGTTCTGGAAAGGGTTTCAATAAGCTTGGGGTACTCGACTCAACTTTAGTACTTCTTTTCATCTGCAAACTGATGGGCAATCCGAACGAACTATTCAGAAGTTGGAGGACATGTTGAGGTCTTGTGCACTTGAGTGGTCGGGTAATTGGGATGATTACTTGAGCCTAGTTGAGTTTTCTTACAACAACAGCTGGCATGCAAGTATTGGGATGGCACCTTTTGAGGCCTTGTATGGTAGAAAGTGTCGAGCACCAACTTATTGGGATGAGGTTGGCGAAAGGGCCATAGAAGGGCCTGAGTTAGTCCAAATCACTACGGAAAAGGTAGTGGTGGCTAAGGAAAAATTGAAGTCGGCTCGATCACGGCAGAAGAGTTATGCTGATAAGCATAGGAGGACTTTAGAGTTTAAACCTGATGAGCATGTGTTTCTAAAAGTTTCTCCTTGGAAGGGAATTCGGCAATTTAGGTTGAAAGGGAAGCTTAGTCGTTGTTATATCGGTCCATTTGAGATTTTGGAGAGGGTTGGTGAAGTTGCGTATTGATTAGCTTTACCTCCACAGCTAGCTCATCTGCACAATGTGTTCCATGTGTCGGTGTTAAGGAGTTATCATTATCATCCGTTGCATGTGGTGCATTATCCGTTCGATAAGATTCGGGAGGATCTTACTTGTGAGGAACAAGCCGAGGTGATTTTGGATCGTCAAGAGCGGATTATGAGAAGGAAGACAATTCCATTTGTTAAGGTTCTGTGGATGAATCATTCTGAGCGGGAGGCTACATGGGAGATGGAAGAGTCTATTCGAGCGAAATATCCGCATCTCTTTGAAAAATAGGTGTGTTCTATTCTTTTGATTCCGAGGACGGAATCCTTTTTAAGGGGTAGGTGATGTAATACCCGAGAAAAATAAAAATAAAAATAAATATTAAATAATAAAAATTTCTTTGTTTTAAAATATATTAATTGGATTTTGTCATTTATTTTGGGTCAAACTAGCTATTTAATTTGTGTGGGCTAATAAATATTAATAAGAGATGGGTAAATTAATTTAGTACAAATTGGGCCTTAAAACTAATTGGGATTAATTTATATGTGGGCAATATTAAATACTATTATACTTAAGATAATTAATAAATAAATAGACACTAAAACCTAATCATACATGCGCTACAAATAAGAAAGAAAAGGAAAGAGGTCGGCGGCTTCGCTGGAAAAAGGAGGAAGAAAATTCACAATTTTGTTTAACATCAGGCAAGTTTTTTTTTTGTTTTGTTTATAATTCTAGGTAATGCATATTCTTTTAGAGGGAATCATATAATTGGTAAATAGTAGAAGTATAGGAGGGTACGACTGATTTGACTGGATATATACATATTTATAAGTTTGTCAGATTACTTGTTTCAATTGTTTGATTGAACTTTGCTGCTAAAAAAAAAAGATTTCGTTATCATGATGGAAGATAAGTTGTTGTAGGTATCAATAAGGATTATAATTATATTATGCTTATATATATGTCATGTTTGATTTCCTTTAGCATGCAGTGTTGATTTCATTATATATTATATTTATATATTTATATATTACATTTTAATAGGTTATTAACCATGAAATTTATAAATTAGAATTTGTAAATTTAATTGAGGTTATGTATATTAAATTGAATTGATTAATTTTGCCAACATAATTATAAAAGTTTTTAATAATAAATTTAATTGTATTATTTTATTAATGATTCGATTGTAATAAAATTTTATTAAACTATTTAGATTGAACGGAGAAAGTCTAAAAAAGTCAATTTTGGAGTAAAAATTTTGGGCATTACATTGCTTAATCCAATGAGAGATTTTTTTACTTTTTCAAATGTAGACTCTTTTATTTTTCCTTGTCAATTTGTTTTGATAGTTCGTTTTTGTTCATTTTGAAATTTAGTTTACTCTTTAGACTAATTATTCCTTATCAAGTTCATTTTGATAGTTTCTGCCATGCTATTGATACTTAGAACTCACATTTGTACTCTTTAGATCTAGTACAACATGTCTAAATTTATTTTGATATTTGTAGTAAACACATGTTAGTATATGTTTGGAGACTTTGAGTTGATGATTCATTTGATTTAATATGCACATATTAGAACCCTTTTTGTGTTAATATTATGTCGCGTGTATTGTGACATGGTGTTTTTGTTAGAATAAACTGTAGGGTATACCTGAGCTATAACCACCTGTGGGGGTACCACAGGCATGTCCTCTTGGCACCAAGGCATGACACCTTCCGTGGCGGTGTGATCGATCACTGCCAGCGTCTCCGTTTTGTGCTCCGGTGAGAGTTGGCCATTTGGTGTTTTGTTGTGGGAGGCGTATGGGTCGACCCTAGTTTTCTGTTCTGTTCTGTTCTGCGGATTGGTTATGTTTGTGCCAAACACACCTTCCGATTTTGCACGCATCTGGATTGCGCAATCCGATGTGTGATTGCCTGTGTGGCATTATTTTGATTGCTTGTGTGGAATTATTTGACTTGCCTGTGTGGCAAGGTATATTACTATTTATTTTGAGCTCGGTATGAAATAACACCCAGCCATTTGATTCAGCCTATCATTTTGTTATGTTAGTTTATTCATTTCGCATTCGTTTTGCCTCTTTTTCATTTAATTGTGTTAGTTATTTCGTTTCATCATTCTTTTATTCTATATCCGTACTGGGCATTTGGCTCATGCTATATTTTTCTTCCGGCAGGTAATCAGGGGGATCAAGGGCAAGTGTGATGAGAGCTTCCTTTATTCGAATGGTTTAGAAATATTCTGTTTAGGCATGTTATGTCAGTTATTTAGTATTGTAATGATTATTTTAGATTGTGGTTTGAGCCAGTGTGGCATTATTTATGGTTTGTCTTATGAGATTTAATTATTATGAGATTATTCTTTTGTGGTTTAGAGCCTTGTGATATTTTTTAGTTCCATTGTGTTGTGCGTAACCTCTCTTTCTATTTTGGAAAGGGGGTGTTACACATCTATTTCTGCTCGGGAATTAAGTTTGAAATTCCGAGAAACGTGAAATGATGGAATTCTAAGACAAGATGTAATATCCAATAATATTTCAGTTATGGCAAAAAAAAAATTCGCCTGCGGACGTAAAACCTAAGGGTTAGGGAAAGTGATTTCTGAGAATGAAATGTAATGTGTATAATGATTAGGGTTATTATACGTACGATATACGAGTATGATACTAGTTAGAATACGAGTATAGTACGAAGAATATTATGACGTATAATACGAATATCGTATGAATACTAAACGAAGAGAATACGAGAATTGAACTCGTAGAATACGATTAGTCTTAATGGACTTTGAGTTTAAGGACTTTGTAGAATCCAATTGGACTTGGATTATATCAAGCCCAATGAATGGTGTAATCAAGCCCAAGTTAAGGCCCAATGTTAGGTTTAATCAAGCCCGATCCAAGAAATCAAACTGTGGATAGAACTGACTAGTCACCGGATGGGTAAAACCTATGGGGAAACCTATATGGGAGACCGATGGACCATGTGGGTTGGCCACTTGGCCGCCAAGTAATGTGGTTACTGTAGACACTCGAAATTTGTTTCCTACCTATTACTAACATTGCAGGAAGTGCAAAATTTTCTTTCAGAGATAACCCTGGAAGACAGCCCAGCTTAATCCTTGAAATACCACTGGAAGTTCAGTTTCAATCCCGGACAACACACCGGGAGTATCATTTCCCACCCCGAAGATAACCCCAGGGAAAGCAGTGCAAATACCAGTAATTCCACCAGAGAAGGCCGATTCATCTTGGTGATAACCCCGAGATGTTCAGTCTCGGTCCCAGAAACAACATCGGGAAAGACAATATCAACCTTAGAGATAACCCCAAGAAGTGCAGTTGGAGTTCCGGAGATAACCTCGGAGGTGCTCGTTTCAACCCATGCAGTAAGCTTCAACCTCGAGAATCACACCGAGGCACTCAACTCCCAAACCTGGAGATAACCCCGGGAGGATAGGCACACCTCAGAGACAACCCTGAGGGTATTCAGCACTTATAACAGCCCAATCTCAGAGATAACCCTGAGCAACGTCTACTTTATCAGCCAAAATCGGAGATAACCCCGGTGAAAGGCAAAATCGTTAAATTGCCACCTCAACCCCACATGGCGCCGTCTCAACAAACATCTCAACATATATTCAACACAATAATGTCCGACAAGAATCAAGGAGTTGCAATCCCGAGTGACTACTACGCAAGGCAGAACACCAAATAGAATTTGAAGCTTGAAGACATAGGATATGGTTCCATCTTCCTGACTTCGTATAACCTCTAATCCCATGTCATCGTATAGCTCTCTAGAACGGCAGTCTGAAACAGGTTTTATACACCTCAATCGGATGCTCGGATTGAAGTTCTGTAAGTTCGAACGGACATCACATTGCATGCGTACACGTACTTTGAGACGATGGGACTTATGATATCCTGGGTTATTTCTAAGAAGTCATAGTGCACTCGCTGCCCCCATCTATAAATAGAGGGCTTGGGGTGGCCATATTTAAGAGAAAAAATGCGAGGAAGTCCTGTCCAATTTGCTCTGTACACACCCTATATTGAGTGCTTTCTCATTTTAAACACTTATGAGCTCACATATAGTTATATTTTTACTGGGAGCCGAGTGTTCATCCACTTAAAGCTATAAAAGTCTTCTTTGGAAGCCCACTGTAAGAATTCTTACACACTTTAAAGCTTTTCTCTTCATCTTTTGACACAGTCTTCTTCACATTGAGAGTCATATTGTGTGTGTATGCCCAGACATCGGTCCGTAGTTTTCATTTCTATCTGTATATATATATATATATATAGAGTCCCGTTCAGAAGCGGACTCAAGAAACGGACTAAAAAGCGGACTAAGCTTATTAGCTGAACCAAAATAAGACACGCGGGTCAAAAAAACACATGGGTCAAAAATTAAACCCATGCCATATCAGTACAGTACTTCACATCGCTCTTCCCTCTCTCGCTCTTCCCTCTCTCACTCTCTATCAGCGACCTTGTCTCTCTCTCTCTCTCTCTATCAGCTGAAGCAAATCGAAAGGGTAAAAAGGCGATTGAACAGGTGGTGTTGCTAATCAGAAGGTGAAGATTCCTACTTAATTTTGTAATTTTTGTTTAATTTGAAAGAAATCTAGGGTTTGTTTTGGGTTTCAAGAACAATTAGATTTGGAGAAATGACCAAAAATTTGAGTGAGAACACACATGAAGTTGTATTTGAGCATTTCTGATATCTGGTTTGATTTATGGTTGGATAGTGAATGACAGGGAAAGGGGTGATTTATGACGGAGTGGTTGTCCATTTTTTTATTTTTAGTACTTTTGAATTTTGATGAGTAATTTTAAAGGAATTAGGTGTTTTTTCTTGTTTGGTTTTGGTTATCAAATATATACTTATTTGATTTGTGTTATCAAAATGATATACACCTTCACTGAATGTGTTGCTAGCATTATTGTTTTGAATTAAGTAATACTTTCATTTGATAATGCCAATCTCTATCCGATGGTCAAATGGTTCACATGGGTTTAGTAGTGATAGGAAAATTTAGTTGCTTGGCTTATTAATTAATGTCATTCTTCTTCTTCTTCTTCCGTCTTGTTCACAAAAATTAGGGATTTGTTCTCTTAATTTGGGTTTCAATTACTTACTTTCTGGAAATTGAGTTCTTCTAGTTTTATCTCTTTATGACTATATATGTACACCCCTCATAATGTGCAAAATTTTCAAAATATATGTACAAAATGTTGACAACAATTCTCAATGTTAACAACAATAGTAGTGGTTATACTAGTCTTAATTTAGTTGAAATTCGAGGAATTGAAGTTCATATACAGTATCATATTTATATACTTTGTGTGTTCAATCTTGTGTATTTTAAAATGCAAAGACTTATATACGCCTCATACAAATAAAAGCAAATGAAACGAAAAGCAAAGCTTGAAAGCTCAATTCCTAACTGCTAGAGCTAAATCTAAGGCTACTACCTTAACTGTTCTAGTAGCTCATTTGATAGCGTAGGGAGGCAACTCTATTTTTTTAATAAATCCCATAAAGTCTGCTAGTATTTCAAAAAGTGAGTGTGACATAAAATTATCTATTTACATCGTTTTCTTCTCAAGACAGTACTTTTGCACAACATATACTTCTGTGAATTTTGTGGAAAGGTATGGCATTTCATTTTTCGTCATTTGTTTTTAATATCTTATTTTATGGAAAGGTATTAATATCTTATTTTTTTGATTGTTATTCGTAATGTCATCAAAGAAGTTACGTATATCCTGTTAATATCAACTTTCAGGTTTTTGTTTATTGATGTACTTGACCAAATGCAGTATGCAGTGAAGAGAAAGGCAGTAGGGATATGGGGTTGTAAGGATTGTGGCAAAGTCAAAGCTGGCAGTGCATACACATTAAAATAATGATCCTCTAATAGTTTTTACCTATCTGTCACATTTATCTTACATATTACCAGTCACTAATCTAATTTTTCAATCTATTTTTTCTATGCAACAGCACTGCTGCTGCTGTGACAGTTCGGAGCACAATTAGAAGGCTGACGGAGCAAATAGAGAGTTTAATGTTTTGTTTGGTAGTTTCTACAGAGTCTTGTATACAAACATGGTTATTTTTATTAGCATTCATTTCAGATATATTATTGTTTACTTGTTAAGCAATGGGTATGATTGGATGATATTAATTTCAAATTTGTTAAGACATTTGTGTTGTTCAGTCTTTTTAGCAATTGAATGTTTTATATCATATCTACATTTCTCCAAATTCCCCTATAGAGGTTGTCTATGTTGAGGTTTGATACATTATCACTTGTGGAGTGCCACCAGATCACAAAGGGAATGGTTGATTTTGAAAGTTGCAGTTCTTAAAACTGAAAGCAATTCCGGATAGATTTTATTCAAAACTTGAAATTCCTTAATATGAAGTAGTATATACTGTAGAGGGAACCAATGAATGAAAATATATACAATGGATGGATATTGATTTAGTGAAAGTATGAAGTAGTATATATGATTGATTGGAGACAGCGAGGAGAATTCAAAAAAATCTTGATTAATATACAATCATCGAGAGATAGCATTCAGATATAACATTCAGCTGGTCATTCTCCATGGCACAAGCCATGCAACAGGAAGGAATAGATTAAAAAAATTATAAACTATTCTCAAGCACTTGTTATTCTTCACTCATTAACCTTGATCCACTGAGGGGCATCATCTTGCTCCTCAATAAGCCCTTCAACTGATTCAACTAATTATGGTTCCAAGTTGGTATCTCCCATCAGAAGCAACTCTTGGAAATGTTATAGTTTCGAAACGTAAAAAAGGGTAACCTTCACCACAGCAACTGCTTTCTCAACAGCAATCCTTGCTTCCTGGTGGTAATGCAAATAGTAAGAAACCTATTAGCTAGCAGGTTTCATGAATTAAAGATTGTATATTGTGCTAGAATATTTTCATGTTGAATTCAACTTCATAGAGGTGAATAATCACTATAGGTAACTAGAACAAATATGATAATGAGTAATTATTCAAACAAGACGATTACGTCTTCATAACTACCTTCCGTAAGATAGCCACAATAACAAAAAGTGGAACGACATTAAAACCCACAGACTACATGCACACGATATTTAGAGGTGAGAGATATGATAGGAAAAATTCTTATTTTAGTAAAACTAACCACAAATAAAGTAGGCAATTCATTGTTGTTTTGTTCTTTTGGAAAAAAAATAAAAATAAATTAAACATGTTTGCACTTTGTAGTGTGATTACCTAGAATTAGCATAACTCAGGAGAGAAAATCAGTACAAAAACTGAAGGCTTCCCAATCATTGAAGCATAAACACAAGTGGGAGAATTTTTTTGTTTCATCAATTATAGCCCAGCATATTTAAGTCTACTACATTGACTGAGATATCATCCTTGGCCAATTTTATTCCCCAAATTCAATTTCCCATCTTAATATTATACCATACCTGTTAAAGTAAGCCTACAAATAAAATAAGTGAAAAATTCCATCCACCCATGTTATTGAGCTCGATTGCATAATAAAAAAAATGAATCAAGTGCATTTGTAGTACTATAAGTATATAAAAAGAGGAACAAATATTTGTAGGACTATAAGTATCAAACAAAATACACTAACTTTAGGGGTCTTTAAATTGAGAACAATGAATTAAAATCATATTTATTATTTAGACTTCTTGAATTTTATAGCAAAATTTAAAGTAAATAAATAAAAGGAACTTACAGCCCAGTAATGGCGCTCACTAATGTTACACCCTCCTGTATATCTTTTAAAATAATTAAGAAGATCTCTTTCTGTAAGTCCTCTTTGGAGCCAAAATTAGATATGATGATGTCACAGGGGTTTCTTCACTTTGTCCTTCAACAAGCAATCTCTTGACCCCCCCTTTGAACCCCCTCTGAAAAATAAAAAATAAAAAAGGTATCAAAATCAGTTCCACAATTCTAAATAAAATTGCACCGAAAATTCAAAATACAGCCAAAAAATAAATAAAAGGGTTGAGAAAAAGCTAAGTACCTTAACTAGGTATTGATTGGAAGGTGGGAAAATGGGAATCTCCATATGATAAAGAGAAGAAAGTAGGAGAAATGAAGAAGAAGGTGATTAGGAGTGATAATGCAAGTGGCCAGTTACATAAACATAGTCCATCATAAATCACCCCTTTCCCTGCCATTCACTCTCCAACCATAAATCAAATCAGATGTTAGAAAATGCTCAAGTATAACTTCATGTTTGTTCTCACTCAAATTTTTAGTCATTTCTCCAAATCTAATTGTTCTTGAAATCCAAAACAAACCCTAGATTTCTTTCAAATCAAATAGAAATTACAAAATTAACTAGGAATCTTTACCTTCCGATTTGCAACACCACCTGTTCAATCGCCTTTTTATCCTTCCGATTTGCAACACCACTGTAGACACTCGAAATTTGTTTCCTACCTATTACTAACATTGCAGGAAGTGCGGAATTTTCTTTCAGAGATAACCCTGGAAGACAGCCCAGCTTAATACTTGAAATACCACCGAAAGTTCAGTTTAAATCCCGAACAACACACCGGGAGTATCATTTCCCACCTCGAAGATAACCCTAGGGAAAGCAGTGCAAATACCAGAAATTCCACCATAGAAGGCCGATTCATCTTGGAGATAACCCTGAGATGTTCAGTCTCGGTCCAGGAAACAACACCGGGAAAGACAATGTCAACCTTAGAGATAACCCCAATAAGTGCAGTTGGAGTTCCAGAGATAACCTCGAAGGTGCTCGTTTTAACCCATGCAGTAAGCTAAAACCTCGGGAATCGCACCGAGGCACTCAACTCCCAAACCTGGAGATAACCCTGGGAGTATAGGCACACCTCAAAGACAACCCTGAGGGCATTCAGCACTTACAGCAGCCCAATCTCAGAGATAACCCTGAGCAACGTATACTTTATCAGCCAAAATTGGAGATAACCCCGGTGAAGGGCAAAATCATCAAATTACCACCTCAACCCCACATGATGTCATCTCAACAAATAACTCAACATACATTCAACACAACAATGTCCCCCAAGAATCAAGGAGTTGCAATCCCGAGTGACTACTACGCAAGGCAGAACACCGGATAGAATTTGAAGCTTGAAGACATAGGATATGGTTCCATCTTCCTGACTTCGTACAACCTCTAATCCCATGTCATTACATAGCTCTCGACAATGGCAGTCTAAAACAGGTCTTATACACCTCAATCGGATGCTCGGATTGAAGTTCTGTAAGTTCGAGCGGACATCACGTTGCACGCATACACGTACTTTGAGACGGCGGGACTCGCGGAGTCTGGGGTACCCCAAGCAGCCACAGGTGCACCTGCAACTCCCCATCTATAAATAGAGGGCTTGGGGTGGCCATATTCAATAGAAAAAAGGCGAGGAATTCCTGTCCTATTTTTTCTGTACACACCCTATATTGAGTGCTTTCTTATTTTAAACACTTGTGAGCTCACATATAGCTATATTTTTATCGGGAGCCGAGTGTTCGTTCACTTAAAGCTATAAAAGTCTTCTTTGGCAGCCCACTGTAAGAATTCTTACACACTTTAAAGCCTTTCTCTTCATCTTTGCACACAGTCTTCTTCACATTGAGAGTCATGTTGTGTGTGTGTGCCCGGACTTCGATCCGTAGTTTTCATTTCTGTCTGTATATATATACTTATATATATATATATATATATGGACTAACATTATCGAGTTATGCCTTGATTGAGCCTGGACTCATGTCCGAAGCGTTTATTTTCTTATATATATATATATATATATATATATATATATATATATATATATATATATGAACTGTTGTTGGATTTTGTTCGATGAGCCTAGATTTTACATCCAGAGCATTTATTGCTTTTATATATATATAGCGACAAATCGCTGAAATGATAAATCGAGCCGGGATCAATATATATCATGTGTGTTTACCACTTATATATATATATATTTACTTTTCTATCAGGCCAGGAGTTTACTTCGTTGCCTTTTACTACTGTATTTACATTCCGTCCCGCCTAGAGTTTACTTCCTGGCGGTTGATCATTTTTTACTACTTTATTTAAATTTAGTCCCGCCTGGAGTTTACTTCGTGGCGGGTGATCACATTTATTGCTTTATTTACATTTCTAATCCCCCATGGAGGTGCTTCGTGGTGGTTGATCATGTCTCTCTATATATATACCGCATTTATATATTTACTTTTCCGATCCCCCATAGAGGTGCTTCGTGGTGGTTGATCATGTCTCAGATATATATATATATATATATATATATATATATATATATATATATATTCTTTACTTTTTTATATGTATATAATCGCTATCGCTTTAATATAAATTGTGGCATCATGTGAGCTTAGGAATCATGTGATCACAGTTTCATCTCATCAATCTAGATTCTGCCTCCGTGATGGACATTTTCAACATATAAGGACTTTTGTAAATTATTCATGGTTTTTGAATTTCCTTAGATGGCTTTCATGCCTATGAGGAGTTCGACACTGGTATATATTATTTTTTCGAAGATGCTTCGCATCTCGGAAATAAAAGCAACCAAGCCGAACATTTAATAATAAAATGGAAGTATTAAATGCCTCAATTACTATTGAGCAGAGGGTTTGAAAAAACATCTTTTACAAAACATCATTGCAATATCTTGTTAAAAATTAAATTTTTATACAAATTCAAACCCTTTGTATATAGGTGCGAACGAGGCCTCACCCTTCTTCCAAATAAAAACACATTGACCCACACACACACACACACACACATTCATATAATAGTTTCTTGAAAAGTGGTGGTCACCGTTGTAACACGGATGTCGGGGGGTGCCTAACACCTTTCCTCCGCATAATCAAGCCCCTAAAACCTAATGAATCTCGGTTTCACAGACCCGTTTAGCAATGTCACATCAGTGGGTCAATGTGCAAACCTTTTCTCAATTATATTAGTGCAACCAATTAAAAAACACCAATCAAGCGACTTTACAATCAAATCGTCGACATATACATGTCGGACCCTTTTCACTTATTTTTTCAAACAAATCTTACCTAACATGATAACACCAAAGAACAAGAACAGAAAAGGGACAAATAAAAATTCCAACGTCGACAGGTAGCGACTCTGTTGGGTACACCAGTAAGAGGGCTTAAGCCACTACTACAAGCTTTTCAAAACTGTTATATGCTTATGTGTGGATATTGCATTTACATTTTTTGATAAATGTGTATGAATGCATTTTACTTACTGCACTTTAATATATCTATTTGTGATATTAGTGCTTCGCACATGTCATCATTTTCATAAACAGTGAGACACGTTGTATGTGAATGTATGTTGTGTGGTTCCTCCACCAGGAGGCTATCCTGTCGGTGTTTGATTACTGGACTCGTAGGGAGACTAATTCCAATGAGGCTCAAGAAAGGCACAACCCAGATTCGGTCCAGTTGAAAGACCGAATTAACTTCCCATTGAATAGATTGCGATGATCTGGGAACCTAAATGCCAAAAAGCCGCGAGAGTAACCTAAGATAGGTCAGCCTCTGATTAACCAAAAGCGGAGGAAAGTCTCTTCATGCTTTCCATTTTTCAATTAATTGTTAAGATAATTACTTGTAATTTCATTCCATGCTCATCTCTATGTAATGGAAAATATGAAGAATATGTGTACATGTGTATTAAGACTTGACATGCTATCAAATGACACCCGATTTGCAGGATAATATTCCTAAAATAGACATATTATGATAGCATGTAAACTTTTATACATTCCCTAAGACTAAACTACATAAGTTTTTGTAGGGAAACAATTGGGCCTGTTACCCGCTCAAAATCCAAAATGACCACGAGCCTACGGCCAATCATGTCTTCATCTGACCAGTCTAATTCTCCTCCGGTCTCTCGAGAAGAGTTTGACGGTTTAAGAAAACAAATTATAGATTTGGCTATTTTGCTTAAAGAATTACATCAATCTACTCAGGGTTCATGAATACCCGTACATACACAGTCCTCTGCACAAGGAGGAGCACAAGGTTCGGATAAAATAATTCCTGAACTTCAGTTGGATACGTCCAACAAAATTCCTGAAAAAATCCATCTCAAAGAAGATCCAAACACCAGTAATATTAGGAAGAAAGTCCTTCAAATGGAGGAAACCATCCGTTCTATCAAAGGAATTGGAGCACACGGGAGTGTTTCGTATGCTGACCTTTGAATATTCCCTGGTGTTCATTATCAAGAGAAGTTCAAAACTCCTGACTTTGAAAAGTATGATGGGTTATGGGATCCTTACACACATTTGAAGGTTTTCATTAGAGAACTTGGATCTTATGCAGAGGACGAGAAGCTCAGAATGCAGCTATTCCAAGAGTCTGACTGGAGAAGCCCGGACGTGGTATACCAGATTAGACAACTCAAAGATCCAAAGATGGGAGGAACTAGCTCATGCCTTCCTCACTCAATACAGTTTCTAATCTCAGATGGCTCCTGACCGATTTCAGATTACCAAGGTTAAGAAACAATCCACTGAGTCTTTCAGAGAGTATGCTCAAAGGTGGAGGCGCCTTGTTGCTCAAGTCATTCCTTTTGTGATGAAATCAGAAAATGTCATGACCCTCATAGACATATAAGAAGCTACTTTCTATGAAAGAGTCTTAGTTGGCATTGGCAAGCCATTTTCAAAAAAGATCAAGCACGGAGAGCTAGCGAAGATGGGATTGAAGTCAGGAAAGATTCAAGACCTAGCTGCTCTTAAAGCAGTCGTAGAGCACATCAAGTCTGGAACTTATGGAAACAATCCCCGGAGGGTCCATAAAAAGAAAGAGGAAGATGTTTACTTGATACTACAAGGTCAAAAAGGTAGTAAGAATATGCCTATCCAGAGGAGAAACTACTCCCCTTTGCAAGCACAGTCTACAAACCCTCCATTGCCTAAAGGTGGAGAAGTCAGACGCCCTCGAGTGTTCACAGCCTTAGGCGACTCACTCGAGAATATCCTTACTATTCTGACTACTCAGAAGAAAATTACACATCTTCTTCCACCAGCCAACCCAAATGGGAAGAGTTTCAATGCTACTCGGAAGTGTGCTTATCATGCTGGGGCACCAGGACATGACACTCAGCATTGCTGGGCGTTGAAACATAAGATCCAGGACTTAATCGACAATGGGGTGATTATCATGACTAAAACCAACTAACCTCATATGCAAGATAATCTTCTTCCTCAACACAAAGAAGGAGATGTCAATATGACTAATTGGAGCAGTGGACAGAGTTCCAATTACGTTATTGAATCTTCCCAGACTAGCAAAAATGGTGCTGACAGATGGGATTATGCACAGTTCCAATTTATGATGGAACAAAAGATTAAGGCTCTTTGCAATCAAGTAGATCAATTGGCAGAACTGGTGATTCATCAACACCAAGTCACACTCTAATTTGTCAGGAGCATGCTAGCCACCTTCCTTTTATCATGAATATTCAATCCTCGCCTTCAGAAAGTGAAACAATGGAGGATAAAGTTTCCAAAAGAGCAAGTGCCAAAGCCCGTCGGGATTTTGCAAACAAACGGGAATTTACATATCTTGGCCAACCTATGGAGGAAATATTTAAGATGTTTATCAATAAAGGAAGAATTACATCCCTTCTACCTCCAATCAATCTCCATTCAAGACGGTTCAATTCCAATGGAGTATGCCAATATCACTCCAATTCTCGCGGTCACAACACAGAAGAATGTTGGGCACTCTGCCACCTCATTCAAATTTTAATTGACAGCGGTGTCCTGCAGATGGCAAACGATGACACTTTGTTACTCGAGAGTGGGAACACATGACCTACAAAATGGAAGGATGACATATCAGTTATATCCACTGAGGATGATTTGGCCTCCAGACCACTCACAATACAAGCAATTCAACACAAATGTGCTAACAATCCTTTGAATGTGGCTTCACCAGAGCTAATTAACTTACTATTCAGACCCCAGTATCCTGTTGTTAGCTTGAAAAAGTCCCATGGAATTATGGACTGGATGAAGGATCCACATCACATACAACTGCTGTAGTGTCGAAGGAGAACCCACTGTATCTTCCCCATCGGCTGATGAAGCTCACCATTAAATCAAATGGGAAAGTTCCCACGGAGAAAATTGAAGAGTTCTTACGTACCATGGGCTATAATGAAGCTAAGGTGGTTTTAATCTTGAGAGAAGCTCCACAGCAAATTTCAATACTGGACTTTGTTTTTTCTTCCGAAGATCACAGGAAAATATTGCTAAGGGTCTTGGAAATACCCCATTTACTGAAATCAGTGGATGTGGAAAAATTACAACATTTGGTTGATCACATTTTCAACAACAATGTGATATCTTTCACTGATGACGACATACTTGCTGAAGAGACCGGTCATTGCAAGCCGTTGCACATAGCGGTTTTGTCCTTCGAATACATGGTAGGCGGAGTCTTGATAGATGGAGGTTCATCTTTGAATATCTGTCCTTATACTACCTTGGAGAATATGAATATCAACCCAAAGAGGATTAAAAGCAGTCATATAGTTATCAAAGCTTTTGATGGGTCTCGATGAAACGCCGTTGGAGTGATTGAATTACCGGTGGAGATTGGTCCACATACATTCAGTGTATCCTTTCACATGCTCAGAATAGCCACATGATACAACCTACTTTTGGGAAGATCGTGGATTCATATGGATGGAGTCATCCCCTCCACTCTTCATCAGTAACTCAAGTACATTATCAACAATAGCCTAGTCACTGTTAATCCTGAGCCGGAATGTCCTGAACAAGGTGACATGCCACTAATTAGCTTCAATTCAGAAGTTGAGCTGGTCAGTTTCCATGCCCTATAGGTGAGTAAAACTCATTACCATTTCATTGGGGCGCCACCTCTAACACCCAAGATTTCTGGCAAAGTAATGTCGGCCACTCAAGAGATGATATCATTGGGTCTTCAACCTAGACAAGGGTTAGGCAAAGATCATCAAGGTATTAACCACCCTATTCAAGTGCCCATTCAAACCGGGACAGATGGACTAGGCTATTCTGCCAATCCCAGTCATAAGAATCCTCATAAGCACAAACAGATTCCTTCAACTTCAGCCACATGACGATTGTCTCCACCTGCAAATCCTGAGCTTATACAGTCTCCGGTAAAGGTTTCAACCCATATCATGGCTATGTTATTTCCCAAATCGATACCGGTTAAAGCAAAAGAGGCCCTGATTCCTGATCCCAAAGTGGAAGAATAGGAATGGAGACATAAACAAGACATCGCCATAAGATTGTCTCATCTACGCATCCTTTTTCATGATGAGCACATAAATAGATACACTCCAGACGATGATTGTCCCGACATTATGGTCATAATTTGAGAAAAGGAGGACGATGATAGCCCCTCCATCACTGCAATCCATCTGGACTTTACCCTCGACATTTGGAGCAGCACTCCATGCATTGGTTGACGAGGGTAAAACGGGTTGAAATTCCATCTGCCCTTAAGATAACTTTAATTACTTACTTTTTTGTACCGTATTAGTAGTTGTTTTATCAGTACATAATAACACTTTTGTATGATTGAATAGTTTCATATATTAAGTGAAAGCATAATTTATTTCCGAACTCTGAATTTAGATGTGTCTGTACTTGCTGATGAGGTGCCTTTTCTCCACAAAGACTGTAACTTCGATGAAAAGTTGGACTCATACTTGATGGAAATACACGAGGACATTGAGATACCTTAGGAGATTAAAGAATGGGTCGAAGACAAGCCTTAACCTAACCATGATCAAACCACCTCTTTCAATCTCGAAACCTTAGAAAACCCGAAGCTAATCCAGATTGGTTCAGACCTCACTCCAAACCAAAGGAATGACACGGTTGCACTAATAACCCAATTTTAGGATGTGTTTGCATGGTCTCATAAAAGACATGGTGGGTTTGTCAAATGACATTGTCCTTCATCGCCTTCCCATTAAATAGGGATTCAAGCCAGTCAGGCAGAAGCTCAAGCGATTGAAACCTGAGTGGAGTTTAAAGGTTAAAGAACAAATTGTGAAACAATTTCAAGCGAGCATCATCATGTCATCTACATACCCTGAATGGCTATCAAACATAGTCCACGTACCTAAACCAGGAGTAAAGGTGTGAGTTTGCGTGGATTATTGGGATCTTAACAAAGGTTTCCTTAAGTATAGCTTTCCCGTGCCATTTATCCACATTCTCATTTACAATACTACTCAATACGACATGTACTCCTTTGCTTATTGCTTCGCGGGGTATCGTTAGATTATGGTTGCTGAGGAGGATCGTTAGAAAATTGCTTTCATCACACCTTGGGGAACCTTTTGTTATAGACGGTTGTCATTTGGCCTCATCAATGCTGGAGCAACCTATCTGCGAGCTATGATGGCTCTTTTCCACGACTTAATGTACAAAGAGATAGATATCTACATGGACGACATCATAGTCAAATTACAAAGGGAAGAAGACCACTTAGACCATCTCAAAAAGCTCTTCAATAGGTTACGTTAGTATAACTTGAAGTTGAATCCAGCCAAGTGCGCCTTTGGCGTTAAATCAGGCAAGTTGCTAGGTTTCCTAGTCAGCCACAAAGGGATTGAGCTGTATCTCACAAAAATCTAGGCCATCAAGGAAATGCCCATTCCTCTATTAGAGAAGGAAATACGGGGATTTTTGGGAAGAATAAATTTCATTAGTCGGTTCTTCTCTCAACTCACAACAACCTGTGAGCCCATCTTCAAGCTATTAAGGAAGAACTCCTCCATGAAATGGAATGATGAGTGTCAGAAAGCCTTCCTTACAATCAAAGAGCAGTTGGTTAACGCTCTTGTCTTGGTACCGCCCAGGGATGATGTTCCCCTATTTATGTACCTTTCCATCAACGACAATGCTATGGGCTAAATGCTGGGACAGAAAGACGATAGAGGCTAAGAGCGATCTATCTATTACCTACGCAAAAGATTTAGCGGTACTGAACACAAGTACACTCTAATTGAGAAGACTTGTTGTTCTTTAGCATAGGCTTCCATGAGGTTACAACATTACCTCCATGGTCACACAACCCATCTCATATCCCGTGTGGATCCTCTCAATTACGTGTTCAGTAAGCCCATACTGAATTGTCGGCTGTCCAGATGGCAGTTGATTCTGCAATAATTTGACATCGTCTACGTGATGCAAAAGTCCATTAACGGTCAAGGAATTGTGGATCAACTGGTCATTGCACCTGCATGTGATTACAAACCCTTAGAAACATATTTCCCTGATGAAGGGGTCATGGAAATTCAGCAACACCATTAGTACGATGCATGCCATACGTGGAAAATGTATTTTGGTGGAGCTGTTAACACAGTAGGTTTTGGAGCTGGAGCAGTTCTAGTATCCGATATGGGGGAGCAGTATCCCATCGCCGTCAAATTGCAGTTTGTTAGCACCAACAACACAGCCGAGTATGAAGGCTGTACATGGGGCTAAAACTTGCTCACTCAATATGAATTAGACGATTAACTATCTTTGCAGATTCAGAGTTGGTAATCAAACAAATCACAGGAATCTATCAAACTAAAGAACTGCATTTGCTGCCTTACCATCGACAAGTTTTACAGATGGCTTTGGAGTTCGAAGAAGTAAACTTCCTCCACATTCCTTGAAATAGGAATGATTTTGCAGATGTGCTACCAACTTTGGCCTCCTTGATCAACATACATGATAAGGAAAACATGCCAAACATCCTGTTACCTATAAAAGGCTCCAGCCTATGGGAATTACATTGGAGAAGTATCAGATGAGCTACCTCCCATCAAACACCCTTGGTATTATCATATCAAGGAGTACTTGCGAGATGGATCTACACCCGCTAAGGTGAGCCCAACTGAAAAAAGGAGGATCCATTGAATGGCTATGAAATTCTACTTGAGTAGAGATGCACTCTACAAAAGAGATGCAGGATTAGGTCTCCTTAGATGTCTGGACAAAGTCCAAGCTCAGAGGCTCATGGATGAAATCCATGGTGGAGTATGTGGCCCATACATGAGCGGACCCCTACTTGTTAAGAAGATACTCAGAACAGGGCATTACTGGCTTACTCTCAAGGCTAACTATGATGATCACGTCAAGAGGTGCTACCAATGCCAAATTCATAGGAATTCTATCCATGCCCCTCCAAGAGAACTCCACAATATAAGTTCGCCGTGACCCTTATCAATGTGGGGAATGGACGTGATCGGGCCCATCGAGCCCAAAGCCAGTAATGGGCATCAGTTTTTCTTCACCACGATCTACTACTTCACCAAGTGGGTAGAAGCAACCTCCTTCCCCAGGGTTACCAAAGAAGTCATCATTGCTTTCATCAAAAACAATGTCATTTGTCGATATGGACAACCAGAGGTAATTGTGTTAGACAATGCTAAGAACCTCAACAACAAAATAATGGAGGAGTTATGCAGTAAATTCTATATCAAACACCTTAACTCCGTCTTCTACCATCTAAAGATGAATGGTGCTATTGAAGCGGCTAATAAAAATATCAAGAAAATCGTGCAAAAGATGTCTTTCAACCACAAAGGATGGCCTGACGTGTTGCCTCTTACTTTATTAGCCTACAGAACTTCAATGCGTACTTCCACTGGGGCAACCCCCTACTCATTAGCCTATGGGAAGGAAGCAGTGCTTCCCATAGAGGAGGAAATGGAATCCCTTAGAGTGTTGATGGATGCTCAGTTGGATGAAGACCAATGGATGCAAGACAGATATCACCAATTATCTTTAATAGACGAAAGGTGAATCGCGACTATCTTCCATGGTCAGTTATATCAACAAAGGATCGCCAGATCCCACAACAGAAAAGTTCGACTATGGTAGTTTAAACAACATGACTTGGTTTTAAAGAAGATAATTGACAACCAGGATCAATCTAAGGGAAAATTCGCTCCAAACAGGGAAGGCCCATTTGTTGTCAAGGAGGTATTGAGAGGAGGTGCTCTCAGATTATAGGAAATGGATGGCGATGAATTTCCACAACTCATCAACTCGGACACCGTGAAATGATACTATGTCTGAGGTTACCATCAAGCAAACATCCTGGTTTTGGATCATCAGATCACCAGTTATTCAGGTTTTCTAACCCTTTCTTACATACAAAATCTTCTTCATACTCTTCTGCCCCTCAGGGAAACATACTCTTCAAGCCAGTAGCCTAGTTTCACCTCATTTAAAACCTTTCATACAATTTTGGTTATCCCACCAGGGATTGAATCTTTCACACCTGTAGTTTATCCTGAACATAGGATCAAACTTTTTCACACTTGTAGTTTGTCCTGAACATAGGATCAAACTTTTTCACACCTGCAGTTTGTCCCAAATATGGGATCAAACTTTCTTTCCCCCGCAGTTTAGCCTGCACATGGGATCAAACAAAAACAACAAAAACATTTCTGCCCTTTCTCTACAAAAAAAAATAACAAAAATATTTCAGCCCTTTCTCTACATAAACAAAAATAACAAAAACATTCCTACACCCTTTTACATTCAGCGTTGAACCTCTTACACCATGTTTGAACTACGCAGACCTGATCTCCTCTTCAATAGGAGTACGTAGGCAGCCATTTATGGTTCAGTCTAACCCCCTACCAAAACACAAATACTTGTCACCTGGTACTGGGATCAAACTTTAATCCACCACATTTCATTGGCTTCAGACCAAAGGGTTGGAACTACCTGACCTCCCCATAAATGGGAGAGTTGGCGACCATCTAAGCTGCGGTTGATTCCTTGAAGAGCAACACTAATCCATAAAAGATGGAACTAACTGGGCTCCTCTTAAGTACACTACTACAAAACAGTAAATAGACAACACTTACACCACAACGTTTTTTATAAAAATGTTGTGGTATTTTTTTTCACAAAGTTTTTTTTAAAAAAACGTTGTAGATATATATATATAAAAACGTTATCTATTTAAAAAGGCATTTTTTTTTAGTTTTAAATAGATAACGTTTTTTTTAAAAAACATTGTGTATGTGAAAAACACAGAGCTTAATTTAGGCGGAAGTGAAAACTTAAAATTACAAATCCGTTCTTTCTCTCTCTTCGTATTTCATCTCACACTTCTCTCTTTCTCTACTCCTAAACAGTCACAAAAACTAGGGTTCAAATGACCAAAACTAGAGGGGATTCAATATCTCAGTACTATTGTTCAGGCCTGACCTGGTTCATAACGATAACATCTCTAACTAAGATCAACCAACCATGTTCCGATAAGCCCTAACCCTAGAAAATAATGGCTCAATGAAGTCATACAACCAATGTGGGTTCGATTACCTGTGTTGACCTGGGCGAACTAGGTACGGTGTATTGCCTGCTTCTAGGATCCGAACCGCTCATCTCGGTTCCCGCTCATGCGTACCACTTTTGAATCCTTAAATACGTAGCGTTCTCGATCACAACAACCAGGTTCGGTTATCCCAGATACTGTTTTTCCTTTAAATCCCTTTGTTAATCATTTTTTGTGATTTTAAATCCTTTGGTTTATTTAACCAGATACTATTATAGGACTATTTTTTTTAATTACAACCTTCTGATTAATAACTCAATTTGTTTATTTGATTTATTTTGTCATTCCATTCTCTTTCATTTGATTGTTTGTGTAGTTTACTGATATTTCTTAATTTCATTTTGGTGGGTGTCTGACTAATAGGTTGTTGAAGACAGTGATGTGGTGATATTTTCCGTGAAGCCTCAAGTTGGTATATATGCCCTGCATATACATAATTTTTTCCTATCATGTGATAGAGTGAATTTTTGACCATTTATATGCTTGAAATTGCTTTGATGAATATTATTGGGGATTTATATATATGTTTCTCTCCCTCCCTCCCTCCCTCCTATGGCAAAACGAACAAAAATTATTAATAAAAATTTGTTCTTGTTTGTAATGAATGAAGGACTTCAAATTTTAGTGTTTATGAGTTTCTACATACTATCATATGGTTTTCTGCATAATCTATCAGATGATGATTTTGTATTGTCTTGCTAATTAGGAAAATTTATTGCATTGCATTTAAAGATGTGATCCTGCAGTTGAGACCAAAACTTTCAGAAAAGCAACTTCTGGTGTATGTTGTTGTTGGAGTTAAATTAAAAGATCTGCAGGTTTGTGGACCAAATTCGTTTTCTTATCTTTGTATATGATGTTTTAAGTAGATTTTATGTGGAAGGGGAATTCACGATTGTGCATCCTCCAATCTTATTCCCTTATCAAATGCCATTGTTAAAAGTGATTTTTTCATAATTAGAACACAGTACTGCATATGTTTTAATGTATATATATATATATATACATATATATACATACACACACACACACAAGAATAACTAAAACTCATCATACTCATAATATATCCTTATTGATCAGTCTTATCTTTTGTACTGTAAGCATATATTGCCATCGATTTTCTAACTAAAACATCTATGGTGAATCAGTGATTATGCTTATAGAAATGTTAAAAGGTTTATTGAACAACATACCTATAATATTGGTTTCTAAAACTTTTAGGTAGAAGGTGTTGTACAAATAAGGATGTTGAATCCTGTAAAAGAGGGTGTCTCTTGTTCAATTAGTGACTATCATGATTCATAACTTTTAGGAGATACTAAAACTTAAGAAAACTAAACCAGTACAATCAAATGTGAACTGTGACTTAGCTTAAGCCTTGTAAGCACGCTTTGTCATGCCATTGTTAAATTTTAGATAATACTACTTCTTACCCCCCCCCCCATTTTACAATATGCTAATGAGCTAGCTCTTTTAAAAAGAAACTCGCCCGGTGGCGAGATGAGAGAAGTGATGGGGGAAGCATGCATGCTGACTGGTTGGAGAAGTCATAGGTAAAGAGAGTGAGATGAGGAGGAGTTAACAACTATTTTCTTTATTCCGGGGAGAGATCGCTTAAGGGAGCAACTCGAGCGGGAATACCTTTCATGGTCGGCCCTTATGACTTGACTACCCTTATTTCATATTCCTGTCCATTCCTCCACCCCTTCCTCTCCCTCGCTAGCCTCCTTCGTCGTGCTTGAGTCAGGAATGCTTCTTCTACCTTAAGCTAATCTTTAGTATAGTGCCCACTTTTCTAAGAAATATCGGCTTTTTCAGCCTCTAGCAGGTCCCTTCATTCCATTCCCTCGGCCTTACACGGACCTAAAAGAGTACCTAAGGTGTATTAGTGGTTTATTAGCCTAACTCCACGATAAGTTCCTAGAATCTCTATGCAAGTTCGGTAAGGATGCTAGTCATAAGGGATCTCACTGAAACATTATTTGTGATGGCTACATCCTGGACAGATAGAGCAGCATCCCGCTATACAATCAATGTATCTCTGGCTGATCACACATACACACACAAGAATAACTAAAACTCATCATACTCATAATATATCCTTATTGATCAGTCTTATCTTTTGTACTCTAAGCATATATTGCCATCGATTTTCTAACTAAAACATCTATGGTGAATCAGTGATTATGCTTATAGAAATGTTAAAAGGTTTATTGAACAACATACCTATAGTATTGGTTTCTAAAACTTTTAGGTAGAAGGTGTTGTACAAATAAGGATGTTGAATCCTGTAAAAGAGGGTGTCTCTTGTTCAATTAGTGACTTTCATGATTCATGACTTTTAGGAGATACTAAAACTTAAGAAAACTAAACCAAGACAATCAAATGTGAATCGTGACTTGGCTTAAGCCTTGAAAGCACACTTTGTCGTGCCATTGTTAAATTTCGATGAGTCTTTTTCTTACCCCAATATTTTACAATATGCTATCCTTATCGGTGTGAGATTTACTTTATTCATTTCTACAATTCTTCAACTAATACTTATCATAAAAAGATGGTTCTTCTTCTCATATTGGAAAAGCATAGAGCCAATAACAAGCTCAAAGCATTGAAACCCATTAGGTGGCCTAAATCCTTCTTGTACCAAGACAAGCGAAGGACTTCCCTTTTAAACCAAGGAATTCCTCATAATTTCAACGTATGTTCTTTCTATTAGTTCTTTCACTTTTTTTTTTCTTTGGAAAATTGTTGCAAATTTCATAATATAATCTTTTGTGCGGAAATTTGTATGTTCATCTTACTCCGCTTATGGTAGTTTAATTTGAAGCTCAAAATACAGTTGTCATGATACATGTTTAATTCATCAATCTAATTTACATGAGTTGGCAAGCTTTTTTAACAAGCTTGTTTGGATGTTCCAAAGAAGTTCTTTGCACATTAGCAATATTTCGCTCTCTTTCATGATTTATGTGCTTCACTTAGTGTATCATGATCTAGCAATTAGCATTGTATGTCTTATATGTCCAAATGTTTAAGGCGCTATTCAACAATGGTAAATTCTTGGGTGAAAACTCAAAATTGTTGGTACAAATTTTTGGGGCGACCACTTTGCACTAAAATCGGTAAGATTTGCTCTGCACCTTTTATTCTCCTAAGTCCAAACAACCTCACCTAATGAGTAAAATTTCTAATGGCCTTTATGTATTTGAATATATCTCATGGCTCATATTTCATTTCAGTATTATTAATCTTGCTTCCACTTTTTATTGTTTTTATTTTCTTGTATCCGAGAATGAAATGGTCACGAGTTTTACTATCACTGCAAACCCAAGCTTGGACGTGATCTCAGGTTAAGTTCGGGTATCACACGTGCCATCAAAAAATACACTATTTTAGCTAATGAGTTATGTTTACAAATGCGAGTTCGGACAGTTAAGGGAGGTTTCTAATAAGACACACAATGAAGAAATTGAAGTTGTTCTTTGAAATCGAGCTTTGGTCCGTAATGTTGCCTTACCAATTTTTGCAACCTTATTACATTACCGATTGACCTTTGTATAGAAACGTGCTTTGTTTAATCTTGCTTTCTGTGAGGCGATTCAGAGTTGCTTATGAATGATGGGTGTGCAACGAGATGGCCGATCTCTCTCGAAGGTGGTTCACGGGACGAGTTGGAGGTTTTGGATTTAAGTTCCTTTTGCTTTGTCCTCTTCTTTCAAGTTAACTTACTGTTTCTTTATGCAATTGTTTAAGTCAGAATTTGAAACTAAAAATTGTAGGGATGTAAGCATAGTTTGGCATTATTCAGATGTAAACTAATTGTATGGTATTAATAAAAAAAATTTGTAATTGGCATTACAAAGAATTATTGGGATGTAAACGTATTGTATGGTATTAATATTCTTTGTAATTTTAGCTATATATCATGACATTAGCATATTGCAGGTGCATTGGTAATATAGGTGAACCAAATCTTTTTTTTTCTTTTTTTTTAATCTACAACATTTAAAAAACGTTGTCTGATATACTAAACAACAACATTTTTATCCAAAAAACGTTGTGGAATCATACCTTCTACAACATTTTTAACCATCTGCTAATTTTTGAAAAACAAATCTACAACGTTTTTTTCTAAAAAACGTTGTGTATTGTGCTTAACTACAACATTTTAAAAACGTTGTGTAAGGGTGTCAAATAAATAACACCCTTAACCACGATGTTTTTTTGACAGAAACCATAACGTTTTTTCTGTGTTGTCTATTTACTGTTTTGTAGTAGTGGTAGGAGTATTGGCGACCATCTGTGGTGCGATGAATCTCAGAGAGGAAAAGTCACACTCCTCTACACATTTCCATATTGAAACAAGTCCCAAGACACCAAAGACGGTAAGGATATAAATAGATCAATGATCCTTTTTGAAAGATCATGTGACGTCTCAATGTCCACACATCAAGGTTGAGTTCAGAATACATCAAGATCACAAGCCCTAAAAAATAGGCAAATATCAAGCAAGTATTAAGGCACAGCCAAAAGGGAAGTGAATCAAAATATAATTCCCTGCCATATATAATGTTGTTTGATATATACATATGTGTTGTACAAGACAAAATGGCTAAGCTAGTCGGTGCAGGAAAATATAAGTCTATCTACGGATCTGTATGTATGCAGACTATAAGATCTAACATAGCATCTCTCTCCGAAGAAGGAGCTAACGCTACCAGCTCCAGCCCAATGGTATCTACACGAGCTAGTAGATCTGAGGCCAACTGCATGGTGGCATGATGCACATCAATGTATGCACTCAGTTGTTATTGGGTTTTCCTTTTCACCAGGGAAACTCCCACTCACAGATAGCTAATGAGCTAGCTCTTTTAAAAAGAAACCCGCCCAGTGGAAAGACGAGAGATGTGATGGGGGAAGCATGCATGCTGACTGGTTGGAGAAGTCATAGGTAAAGAGAGTGAGATGAGGAGGAGTTAACAACTATTTTCTTTATTCCGGGGAGAGATCGCTTAAGGGAGAAACTCGAGCGGGAATACCTTTCATGGTTGGCCCTTACGACTAGACTCCCCTTATTTCATATTCCTGTCCATTCCTCCACCCCTTCCTCTCCCTCGCTAGCCTCCTTCGTCGTGCTTGAGTCAGGAATGCTTCTTCTTCCTTAAGCTAATCTTTAGTATAGTGCCCACTTTTCTAAGAAATATCGGCTTTTTCAGCCTCCAGCAGGTCCCTTCATTCCATTCCCTCGGCCTTACACGGACCTAAAAGAGTACCTAAGGCGTATTAGTGGTTTATTAGCCTAACTCCACGATAAGTGCCTAGAATCTCTATGCGAGTTCGGTAAGGATGCTAGTCATAAGGGATCTCACTAAAACATTATTTGTGATGGCTACATCCCGGACAGATAGAGCAGCATCCCGTTATACAATCAATGTATCTCTGGCTGATCTGGCCTCATCTCTCTCCAATAGACCGGCGTATCTCCCATCAAGAGCTGTCAACAACAAGGTCCTAGCCTGATCTCTCTCAAAGTACATCAGATGAAGACTCTGCTCTAAATACTGTGTTGAATGCTGAATCACAATAGCACTCGCACTGGGAGAGTCCATCACAACTGCTGGCAACCCAATAGTCAAATCCTCCTCGGTGGGAATATAAGTCTCCTCCATAGGCTCCCCATCATCGAAATCAATCCCCTGCACTATGGATAATGTCATAGTCAATATCGTCTCTGTCGCCATCCATGCAGAATACTCTACAGAACAACCCAGATGGCTAACGAAAAATGCAGCTAGATCATGCTGATCCCAACAGCCATACAGCTTGGATCTATCCTCTGCTGATAAGTGGCGAGAAGCTAAGCACTGACTCAATGCCCCCTCAAAAGGATGGAAGTCCTGGAACTAGTCAAACTAACACATCACGGCCAGTGGGTGGTAAGTAGTCATGCCCCTCAAACCAGCTAGAGGGAGATAATCCATGCTTGGAGTATGAGTGATGAAGCTGTAGGGTGAACAAAGCCCTATACACGGTAATATATCAAACGGATCTCCGATCCCTGCCAGTAAAATAGACCAAGATGCAAGATATGTACACTCCACAGGCTAAAAGGAGTACGACATAACTATCTCATGGGTAAAACAATACATGTACCATCTAAAAGTGTTAATCAGTCTTAAGTGTGACATAAACCACATGTACAACATGACTGAGCTGCTCGTGAATACCCCTGCAAGGTAATTGTTGTAATATGTGTCTGATCTCAGTGTCTTTGCTACAATCATCGATACAATGGTGTGACCCTCCCTGAGAGCTCTTATTGCCATAATGACGCCAATATCTAGCTTATCCATGTACCGTGGCATGTATACATATGACAATACGTAGAGTAGAAGGACATCTACTCTGGTTGAGTGCCAATAATCCTCCGGCATGGTAAAATCCCCGTAGTGCCATGTACAACTATCCTCAGAGCCAAATCGGTCCATCAAAAATGTTGGGATATGACGTGACCGGATGTTATCTCAACATGCACAACTCTATGCCTCAGCCCGGTGAGAATCATAAATTGTCGGCTCATGTCGCCGATGGCAGCGCCGTGAACCGTCCATACTCCTCCAGGGTAGGAGTCGTTTCGTGGATGCCAAACCAGAAGACTTGTCTCTCCGATATCCAATGCTCTAATATACCCTCTATGAAGCCTGCGGGAACCTGACATCAGGAGAGTCATAGTATGCTGCAATAACTGATCTACAGTCACCCTGTCTGAAGGTGACAGGCATACCACGATATCAGACAGGATGCCACAAATACTGGTGGGGTATGATCAATGCGGCTAACTGTCGAAGAAGACATCTGTGTGGGATTTATCATAAGACCATCCAGGGGTCAATGCTAAATATCTCTGGACATACGTACATATGCATAACATAATACATGCATGATAAACAATAGATGGCAATATGATATAGGGAATGGAAAGTTGTACATATATTGCTAAGTATATCATCATCTAATACATCTCTGTATAGCTAAAAATATAGGAAAATGGGGCACAGACGCCCTACATCTAACAGAGTCTTATCAAAAAATATAGCTAGAATGAGGGAAAACCACCTAGTGTCTAAAAGAGGCCTGTCAAAAGAGATAACGATAATATACATTAGAAGAAGACAATGGTGTCCACCTGATGTAAATCCTCCTGAGTCACTAGATCTCTATCCACGGGGATGTCAGACCTATACAAGGGAGGATCTGTACACGAAAAGCCATATGGGTCACCTGAAGAGCCAGTGCTAGAGCTGGAAGGATCAAAACTATCTGCATCTGAAGGATCTCTGCCCAAGTGTCGGATAAAAAAATGTGTCTGGTCCAACTGCCGGGTCAAACTGTCAATCTGTGTCAAATGACTCGGATCTCAGACACAGGCTAGCCAATTCGTCATAATCACAGATCTAAGAACCATATCCCCTATAAATTGAGTGGAACAGGTTTGGGCTCCAATGGTATGATGGAACCACCAATGCTGGAATATCTCCTGAGTGCAGGGACCCTCTGATAATGTAAAATCGTCAAGACCCAACAACGGGATATCAATGATAGGTGACTGTGAAACAGGCCAATAACGATTGGTAGGAGGCAAGATCGGTATACGAATCTCTCATGTGGTGCTCCTGATAGCACGCTTTCCTAAATAGAGCTCCCATCCTCCATCTGTGAAGAGAGGAATCCTACAGGTGGAAATCATATACTTGACACCAGTTGGGTACCCATCCTCAAAACCAATGCTTAAATGCTCCCATGAATAGGGAATCCATGTGATGACATCAGCTGTCAATAACTCCAGCTGTAGGCGGCTATGAGTAAAACCCTCAGCTACATGGACCTCTACTAGTATGAAATGATGTCATCGCCGTCCACGTGGGAGCCTCTCAAAGGCCCAGAACACACTCAACCAGACGTAAGCATGGGAGCCTCTCAAAGGCCCAGAACTGCCAACACAAAGGCAAACATCTACTATCAGTCAACACTCTTAACCTATACATGGGAAATTACAAGAGAAATACTCACCAGCAGAAATGGGTAAAATCCTAGACAAGCCTCTGTTAAGCCCTGCGAACGCATGCGCATTCCCCTGATGAAATAGGCAAAGGTGTAGGAACCCCAATCATACTCTCTAATACAGTCCACGTGTCATGTGCCGCTAATCAAAACGAATGACACCGTAGATGAGTTATCGGCTATGAAGCAGCCCCTAATGATCATCAAGAATAATCACCAAAGAATGCGATATGTGACTCTCACATCATCGGGTATGGGCTCACTCAATAGCCCGCTCATAGTATCTACGCTCAAAGGACCTGTAAGAACAGTCCTGCCCTTGAGCGCCTCCGCCAAAACTCCTAGTAAGGATTTGACGGCAATCGGGGTAATATCCGCCGTACAAGGCACTGGTGCCCCTCCAAACTCCATACCTATATTAAATCGCCAATCCATCGGCGTCATCATCACCTCAGAGTCCAACAAATGGAGTGATTGAGTCTGGTGAAACTAGCACTTAGATAATGCCCTGAGGTAACCCTAGGGACAACGGCAGGGAAGGATAAAAAAGAATGCCCCAAATACCCAGCCATGCACGATCGCTCTATAGTCAGGATGAAGAGCCTGGTACATGGAGTAAATGCTAAACCAGTTCCCTTTAGGTTGTATAAAGCCGAGAACCTACGTCACAGAGCAGATAAACATCAGAATCCTTTACTCCTCATTAATAGGAAAGAAGGAAGATCAAAATCTAGCTTTGTACCTCGTTTGCATGCAAGTAAACTAATGGGTGTCGACTCAAATCACCTAGAAGCTCTGGGTTCACCATCTGAATACTCGGAAGGTCTCTACAGGGAACATGTGCAGCTGGAGCGGGAGCCGCAACCAGTACATCCTCCTCCTCGTCCTACACATCTGGTACATCAACCCGGACATGACGTATCACCGCCTCCACCAAACGATGAGGCTGTCTAACATAACGGGGTCAATACACTTCAGAAGCCCTCCTCTATACACCAGAAGTGGTCCTGTGGGAACTACTCGGCTGATCTAGATCCATATATCTGGACAATAAGTCTCCAAATCACCTCAAAAAGGGTGTGGTAAATTCTAACTTGGAGCTTTTCAAAATGCAGTTTTATGACTACATGTATGTGTGCATTATTTTAATATACATCTACAATAGAGTTAAAAATGCATAACTACCCAATGCCTACATTTTGGAAATTTTTTTCCATAGTCCCCTTTGTAAATAGGACTATCCATATGCACATAGGCATGACTAGGTGGCCATTCAGTAGCACACCTGCCCACAGTCATATACATCCTACATGCATTAATACATCAAAGTAAAAAATTCATAAGAGTAGCCTAATTACAAGGATTATTTTGCTTTTTCACCATAACTCATTTGTCCTCAAATAGGATAAGAAATTGCAGAAAAATGTGTCAATTTGACAGTTTCAAAAGTTAAATTTTTTCATATCATTATGTTTAGCATGATTTAATACTAACATTTACTGTGTTGAATATTTTTTATCAAATCATTTCAGCATGCATAATCACTACTATGTGTTTAGATGCATTTCATATGATAATTCATTTTCCAACGGATAAAAACTAGAAAATAAGACATGCATACGTTACCAGGACAGTGTAGAACACTTGTACGGTGACAAAATTTGCAGAAAGACGCCTGAACTCAGCAGATCTGAATAAGAGCTCTTAGATTTCCTTCGCATCACAACATGAAATGACTTGAAAAGGCGACTACGTTTTAATAGCCATCTACATTGGTACTGCGGAGTCCACCAGTAGGCTGCTGCAGTAGTGTACTGCTGGCTCCCTAGGTGGGGCCCATCGCTCCACTTCGATCCAGATTTGAGTTTCAAAGGAGTTCTCACAAGCTAAAAAGGCCAAATCAAGAATAAAAACGATGCGCGATTGAGCAAAATAGCCTGAAATCCTGGTTTTCACGGGCCAAACTATAACGATCGAGAAATTTGTAATTTAATTTAAATATTTATTGAATTAAATAAATATTTTAAATAATTTATTTATTTAGGAAAATAAATAATTGATGAATTATGGTGAATTAATTTAGTAACTAAATTCACTATTGATAATTAAATTGAGTGTTGACAATTTTATTTGAAGGATTTAATTTAAGGAAATAATTAAATTAAATCAATTGTATAATATTTAAGAAAATAATTAAGCTAAATAAGTTGTTTAATTTAATGGAAATAAATAAATTAAATTAAGTGATGTGTCTAATTTATTAATTAAATTAGATATATAATTATTTATTAATTATAAGATATAATGATAATAAGAATTTTATTATTATTATAAGTTATTTAAATTAGCTAAACTAAAGTTATATAAATTAACTAAATTAAATGTGTGACAAGTAGTAACTATATAATATAATAATATAATAATAATTTAATTTGAGGGAGTTTTTGGTTAGCCAAACAAGGCCTTATGGCCTTTGGCATTATTTAACTGACGCTACCTTTTTGTTTTTTAACCTGATGTACGTGGGAAAAACGGAGTTAGTGTATATTATGCGTATTATTTTCTAAGGCTTTCTAGATAGCAGAGAAAGAGAGAATTGCAGTGTGTTGAGAGTGAGAAATTGAGAGGGTAATCTCTGAGATTTCAAGGGGAAGGAGAGGATTGCTAAACCTTGCTATCATCCTTTGTCTAGCATATAATCAAGGATTAAAGGTATACTCTATTTCTATTGTTCATGCTTTGAGTTTCAAGAATGAATTTTTTGTAAATTCTAAATCACGTGGATTGATATATATACATGTATATAAGGTATATAATTTGTTTATCATTACATGTGAGTGTGGTTTGAGGATTAAATTACATGAGAAATTTAATTGTAAGAAGAGAATGAAATAACAATGTTTATGTTCTTATTATGTGGCTTAGAAAGTACAAAAATTGATGCTCGATATGTGTAATAATATGTAGTTTGTTATTGGATTATGTTAATATGTTAAGAAACAAAAACAATGAAGTGTAAATCATGTCAATTGATTAAGAAACGAGTTTGTGGCAATCAAATACGTTAAAAGTGTAAAAATAAAGAAAATTTGGAAAAACTATGGTTTTGATTCCTCAAAATGGTGTATATGTAATGGTTTGTATATAGAATGATGTTTAGCATGTATAACTACAATATGTCAAAGTTTTAGATGTTGAATTTGGGGGAAATTCTGTTGAATTAGGATTTTTGGCCTTTAGTAGTGTATTAGTTCGCGTCTATAAAAACTGAGTTTGGTGCATCGCAAGCGCTACTACTGGCCTTGCGGTTGTCGTCTGACGCCGTAATATTCAAACACGGGAGCCTTTCGGTGTCGTAAGTGGTCTTGCGATAGCCCAATGTATTACTCATACCGCCACACGAGTAAGCGTAAATAAAATAAAGAAGTCCAGCAATTGCGAGTCATGTATAGTGGACTTGTGTTAGTTTAGCATGCATGTTAATGATGTTAAAACATGATATAAACTATAATAACAGTTGTCAACGTGTTGTAATACAAAGTGTAAAAGAGTTTTAGGGGATTGTTAATTGAGTTATATAATGAAACTAAAAGTGATGTTTTTCAAAAATTAGAAATGAACAATTAAGTTATGTTAGTTTATAGTGTGATTTTAGAACCCTTAAGTATGTTAACCTAAATAGTTAGATGCTAGGTTAGGGTTATGACCTAAATGATGGTTTAAAATCCTAAAGCTAATACTCATGCGATTAATTGTTGTTGCAATATCAATGATATATGTAGGATAATTGGAGATTATTTTACACTTGTGTAGCTTACAAACAAGGCAAGTTCTTTAACCCTACTTTTATAATTATGCAAGTTTTCTAAACCTTATCTCTTTACAATTGAGTAAATTTTCTAACTTCATTCTTTTCATATTGAATGCAAGTTTCCATTCCTATATTAATATTGTTCAAGTTTTTAAAATTAAGCAAGCCTAGTTTATCTTGAATATGTTTGTGCAAGCTCTTGTAACCTAATTCGTTACATCGAGCGAGCTTTACTTTCCTTATTATCATTCGAAGTATATATTGTTCTAATACATTGATTCATAGAAGATTGTTCTAAACTCCTTTGAATATAGCACTTTGCATGTATATCATGTTTATTCAATTATATATATTATTGATGTTTGATCTTTGACTTTGATAGCCTTTTTCAGTTACACATTCTTGTGTTAAACCTTTATTGATGGAAATTGAATAAAGTAAAATTCTAGAAAGACTGATAAGCTAGTTCCAAACTAAACTTTCTTTAGTGTGGAAATTCTAAATTCAAACTGAGACGAACAACCCTCACATAAGGGGATTTTGTACGTGTAACATTTATATGGTTGTGCACAATATATGGTACAAAGGACTGATCCCCCTAAGTACATTAATAAGGGTCTGTATAGTCTAAAAGACTATTAAGGTTGAGGTAATAATACCTAAATACCAGAGACATAGTTCGTGGTCTTAAGACCCTCAGACAATGATTTCGAACTTGTGTTTTATTCTTAATTTTCAGAACAAGTTCATTATTGTTAGCATTCGTTGTTCATTCTCATGTTGTTATTATTATTATTACTTCCTATATTAGTGAGCAATTGTTTGCTCACTCTTGCATTTAACACTTCAACTAAAGTTGGGAAAGTCGATGAGCCGTCTACTAGCAAAAGAAAGGGCAAGATGTCCAAATGTTGAAGACTTATGAGAATTTTATTTTAATGAATTATGTTAAAGACTTGTTTTAATATATGATGTATTCCGCAAACTTATGTAATAATTTTAAGGTTAGATTACCTAGGATTTAATTGAGATTATGATGTAACCCTTTAATGGGAAAGATTATCGTTTAAGTTATTTAAATTATGTCTTTATCCTTTGATTATAAATAGTTAGATTTAATAGTTTTGATAAGTGAGCACCAAATCCTGTGGGAATGAAGTACCTGGATTTGGGGGTATCACAGGTTGGTATCAAAGCTTTAGGTTATGAACCTTAGGTGGGGAAACCTTAGGAAGTAACCTTTAAGGAAACAGAAAATATAGAGGTGTTCAACTCTTACCGAGTTTTAAGGAATGGATTAAGATATCCATTGAAGCCAAATAATAAAAGACATTAAGTGCTATGTGTTAATAACTTATGTGCTCGCGAGTATCGAAAATATAAGTAAAACTTAAATTATTTTGTTCTCAGGATGTCTAACGAAGGAGGATCCAGTCCAGCTAGAGATATGACACCTCAGATACCTATAGATGATGAACCCCGGGATATTCACGTAGTGCGGGAGCAGTTGATTCAGGAGGATGAGCCTGTGATCGATCCCAAGGAGGATAGTTCTGAGGAGATAGATGAGGATGATGAGGAAGAGGATCATGAGGAGTTTCCACCAAACTCCACATCAGCAGAGATGTATGATGCTCTGTATGACCGTAACATAGAGTTACAAGATAAGGTCGAGGAGTTGAAGGAGATGGTTGAGATGCATCACTCTTCGATGGAGCAGAAGGATGCAGAGTTTCAGGAACTTGATTCGAAACTTGGAAACACGTAGTGGGATCTATTTCACACAAAGGGTCAGCATGAAGACATGTTGGTAGTAAAGGAAAAGATGAAGCCTGACATGGAGAAATTGAAAGATGATTTCAAGGAGGAGTCAGCTAAGCGTGCAAGAGCAGAGGACGCGTGGATGAAGGCTACTCAACGTGCAGACCGTGCTGAGGCTAAGGTCCAAGTGAAGAAAGATAAGATGAAGGAGATGAATTATGCTTTTAATTCGGCGATTGATAGGGGCCAAGATCAAGTCTATTATTACCCACCTCAGTTTGAGAATTCATCGTGGTACATGATGGATCACAAAACGGCGTATCGTATCATAGAGGAGGAACATCGGGAAGCCTTACGACGCCTTAATATGCGTAGATAGAATAAGATAGATAATAATGTGTGGTTAATTATGTGAATAAATAAATCGTGAACCCCTTATTTTGAGATGAATAAAGGGATAGTATGAGTATGTGATCCTGAAACTTGTCTAGTTCAGGAAAGTGGATGTTTTTAGCGGTTATGCTATCTTTAGTATGTTTAAAAACTTTATGGATAAAATATCAAGGTTTATTTCAAATGTTATGTGTTAATCTGGTTCAGTAGTTGGTAGCTCTATTGACGGGTGCACTTGTGAATCAACCGCAAGCTCAAGTCACGACTTTCAAGGAATTCAAAGCGGTTGGACCGCCAGAGTTTCAAGGGTCTATGAATCCAGTAGAAGCCCAAACCTGGATCATGGAAATGGAGAAGGTGTTCGACGTTTCTAGAGTTAATGAAGACCAGAAGACTGCGTTCTCAACGTTCATGCTGAAGTCTGAAGCTAGCTACTGGTGGCAGGCAAACAAGGTTCGTGGAGGACAAGGAGTGATAGTGTGGGATAGATTTAAGGAAATATTTTTCGAAATGTACTTTCCAGCGAGTTCTCAGAATCAGTTGGAAGTGCAATTTCTGGAGTTGAAGCAAGGAATTATGATGGTGCCAGAATATGCTGCGAAATTTAACGAGTTGGCAAGGTTTGCCACATATCAAGTCAATACTGATAAGCATAAGGCGAGAAGGTTTGAACAAGGATTGAAGCCATGGCTTTACAGCAAGGTTTCAATGTTCCAGTTGAATACATTTGCGGCTGTACTGGAGAAGGTAATTATCGCGGAAGGTTGAAGCGCTGCCTTGACCAAGTACAACCAAGAACAAAAGAAGAGGAAGAATGACAATGATAATAAGACTGGTGGAAGTAACGTTGGAAGTAATAATCAGAAGAGGAAATGGAGTGAGAATTCAACTGCGGGAGGACAACTGGGAAATCAGTAGAAGAAAAAGTTTGAAGCTTGTGCAACGTGTGGAAAGAACCATTCTGGAGTATGTTTAAAGGGAAAGCGAGTGTGTTTCAACTGTGGTCAGGAGGTACACATTGCAGCAAACCTTTTTAGTCCGAAGAAAGGATCATGTTTTACATGCGCTTCAAAGGATCACATGGCTCGTGATTGTCCTAAGAAGCCAGCGGGAAGTGCAAGTGGTGGAAAAGGAAACAACATCGGTGGTGGTGTATTGACTATCATTGGACCAGCTCAGTCAAGCCGACCTATTGCAAGGACTTTCAATATGACCGTGCAAGATGATGTATAGTCTAAGGATGTTGTGTCGGGTATCATTCTGATTAATGGTATTAATGCTTATGTACTATTTGATTCGGGTGCTACTTGTTCATTTATATCCGATGAATTTGCTCAGAATTTAGATTTTCCCCAAGAAGAATTAAAATTTCCCTTAAGTATAGATATTGCGAATAGGGAAGTGATTCCTATTAAATTCATATATAGGAATTGTAGAGTGGATATAAAAGGTCACGAGTTGATGGTAGATTTGATACCAATTAGACTTGGTGAGTTTGATGTTATATTGGGAATGGATTTGTTATTCAATTACGGAGCATTAATTGATTGCCAAAGGAAGTGTGTTAACCTTATGACTCCGTCAAAGGTTATGTTTTGTGGCAGCAAGTCACCTCGACAACAAAGTTGTCTTACGGTGATGCAAGCCAAGAAGTTGTTGAGACAAGGATGTGTAGGATATTTAGCCTACATAGTCGATACACAGAAAAAGAGTGCGAAGTTGGAAGAGATACTGATCATAAGAGATTTTGCAGATGTATTTCCAGACGATTTTTCGGGTCTTCCGCCGGATTGACAAATCGAATTTGTGATTGATTTACTACCAGGAACGGCCCCGATATCTAAGGCACCATACAAAATGGCCCCAGTAGAGATGAAAGAGTTGATGGTGCAATTATAAGAAGTGCTCGATAAGAAGTATATTCAGCCGAGTGTGTCGCCATGGAGAGCACTGGTGTTGTTTATTAAGAAGAAAGACAGATCGATATGGCTCTGCATTGACTACCAAGAATTAAATAAGGTTACGATTAAAAATAAGTATCCATTACCTAGAATCGATGACCTGTTCTATCAGTTGAAGGGAGCAAGGTATTTCTCTAAGAAAGAATTGAGAACTGGTTATCATCAGTTAAAGGTTAGGCCGGAGGATGTACCAAAAATAGCGTTCAGGACTCGATATGGTTATTATGAGTTTCTGGTTATGTCTTTTGGTTTAACCAACGCACCTACAACATTCATGGATTTGATGAACAGGGTGTTTAAACCATTTTTAGACAAATTTGTGGTGGTGTTTATTGATGATATATTGGTGTATTCCAAGACCAAAGAGGAACATGTGGAACATTTAAGGGTGACGTTGGAGACGTTGAGAAAAGAGAAGTTGTACGCTAAGTTCTAAAAATGTGAATTTTGGTTGGAACGTGTACAATTTCTCGGACATGTTATTGATAAGGACAGAATTTCGGTAGATCCATCAAAAGTTGCAGTTGTAATAAACTGGGATCAGCTGAAGACACCGTCAGAAGTAAGGAGTTTCTTAGGATTGGCAGGTTACTACAGGCATTTTATTTAAGACTTTTCCAAAATCGCAACTCCGTTGACGAATTTAACTAGAAAAGCGGTTAAGTTTGTTTGGACAGAGAAGTGTGAGGAAATTTTTCGAGAATTAAAGAAGAGGCTGAGCTCTACACCTGTGTTGTCGTTACCTGATGATACAGGGAATTTTATGGTATATAGTTATGCATCACATAAAGGACTAGGTTGTGTGCTTATGCAGAACGGCAGAGTTATTGCGTACGCATCACGTCAGTTGAAAGATTACGAGAAAGGATATCCGACTCATGACCTAGAGTTGGTAGCAGTGGTGTTTGCCCTGAAAATTTGGCGACATTATCTTTATGGAGAAATGTGTGAGATATATACTGACCATAAAAGTCTGAAGTATATCTTTACACAAAAAGATTTGAATATGAGACAAAGAAGATTGTTGGAGCTGATCAAAGATTATGACTACGAGATTTTCTATCATCCAGGAAAGGCGAATGTTGTTGCTGATACTTTAAGTAGGAAGGGACGGGAGAAGTTAATGATGTTAACTGATTAAGAGAAATTAGTATCAGAAATGGCTAAGATGGAGTTAGAAATTAAATATCCGATAGAATTCGATGAAAAACTATTCTAGATGGGAAATAGTTCAACGTTGGTAGATAAGGTGAAAAATGCGCAAATTCATGATGAAGACTGCGAAATGATAAAACAAAAAATATTTGAGGTTGAGGAAAACAAATTCAAAATCGATTCGGAAGGGTTACTTAGGTTTGAAGGGAGAATTTGGGTTCCGCAAGTACCAGAAATTAAAGAAGAAATTCTGAGTGAAGCTCATAACTAACGATATTCAATTCACCCTGGGAGTACAAAGATGTACCAAGATCTTAAACATCATTTTTGGTGGCCAAATATGAAGAGGGATGTGGCTGAGTGTGTGGCGAAATGCTTAACGTGTCAGAAAGTCAAAGTTGAACATCAAAGGCCAAGCGGATTGTTACAACTATTGGAGATACCAGAATGGAAATGGGAGCATATTACAATGGATTTTGTGGTAGGTCTTCCAATGACCCAACAAGGATACGATGCCATTTGAGTGATTGTCGATCGACTGACGAAGTTGGCACACTTTTTACCAATCAAGATTCGGTTTACACTAGATCGGTTAGCAAAACTCTATGTTAAGGAAATTGTTTCAAGACACGGTGTACCTGTATCCATTGTATCAAATAGAGATCCATGTTTCACATCTAAATTCTGAAAACGATTACAAGAATGTTTGGGAACACAACTGAGAATTAGCACAACGTACCATCCTCAGACCGACGGACAAAGTGAGAGAACCATCCAAACACTAGAAGATATGCTCAGAGCATGTATCATGGATTTCAAGGGAAATTGGGATGACCATCTACCATTGGTAGAGTTTGCTTATAATAATAGTTATCACGCGAGTATTGGCATGCCGGCTTACGAAGCGTTATATGGCAGGAAGTGCAGAACTCCATTATGTTGGGACGAGGTACGTGAACGTCAGCTATTGGGTCCATAATTGGTACAACAGACTGTCGAGATCATCAAAGTGATTCGAGCAAGATTGATAGTTGCACAAGATAAATAGAAGAAATATGTCGATCAACATCGACAAAATTGAGAATTCGATGTCGGTAGTTATGTTTTCCTGAAAATGTCTCCCTGGAAGGGAAAAATTCGGTTTGGAAAGAAAGGAAAATTGAACCCTAGATTTATAGGACCTTTCGAAGTGCTTCGACGAGTTGGCGAAGTGGCATACAAGATAGCTTTACCTCCGGAGTTGGAGCATATCCATAATATTTTCTATGTATCGGTATTGAGGCCATATAAGCCTGATTATAAGCATGTTATAGAATGTGAGCCCTTACAGTTTGAGAAAGATTTTTCATATGAAGAAGTCCATGTTCAAATTGTTGACAGAAAAGAGCAAGTGCTGAGGAATAAGTTAATACCTTCTGTTAAGGTAATCTAGAGGAACCACAATGCTGAAGAATCTACGTGGGAACTTGAAAGCGTTATGATGAAGAATTATCCTCAGTTGTTTGCTTGATTTTGTATAGCGATTATGGGGACAGAATCTTGTTAAGTAGGGAAGAATGTAACGAATAAATTTTTTGAGTTGTGATTCTAGGGACATAATCCTTTTAAGGAGGGAAGGATGTAATGATCGAGAAATTTATAATTTAATTTAAATATTTATTGAATTAAATAAATATTTTAAATAATTTATTTATTGAGGAAAATAAATAATTGATGAATTATGGTAAATTAATTTAGTAACTAAATTGATTATTGATAATTAAATTGAGTGTTGATAATTTTATCTGAAGGATTTAATTTAAGGAAATAATTAAATTAAAGCAATTGCCTAATATTTAAAAAAAATAATTAAGCTAAATAAGTTGTTTAATTTAATGGAAATAAATAAATTAAATAAAGTGATGTGTCTAATTTATTAATTAAATTAGAGATATAATTATTTATTAATTATCAGTTATAATGATAATAAGAATTTTATTATTATTATAAGTTATTTAAATTAGCTAAACTAAAGTTATATAAATTAACTAAATTAAAAGTGTGACAAGTAGTAACTATATAATATAATAATATAATAATAATTTAATTTGAGGGAGTTTTTGGTTAGCCAAACAAGGCCTTATGGCCTTTGGCATTATTCAACCGACGCTACGTTTTTGTTTTTCAACCTGATGTACGTGGGGAAAAGGGAGTTAGTGTATATTATGTGTATTATTTTCTAAGGCTTTCTAGATAGCAGAGAAAGAGATGGTAATCTCTGAGAAATTGAGATGGTAATCTCTGAGATTTCAAGAGGAAGGAGAGGATTGTTAAACCTTGCTATCATCCTTTGGCTAGCATATAATCAAGGATTAAAGGTATACTCTATTTCTGTTGTTCATGCTTTGAGTTTTAAGAATGAATTTTTTGTAAATTCTAAATCACGTGGATTGATATATATACATGTATGCAATGTATATAATCTGTTTATCATTACATGTGAGTGTGGTTTGAGGATTAAAATACATGAGAAATTGAATTGTAAGAAGAGAATGAAATAACAGTGTTTATGTTCTTATTATGTGGCTTAGAAAGTACAAAAATTGATGCTCGATATGTGTAATAATCTATAGTTTGTTATTGGATTATGTTAATATGTTAAGAAACGAAAAAAAATGAAGTTTAAATCATGTCAATTGATTAAGAAACGAGTCCATAGCAATCAAATTCGTTAAAAGTGTAAAAATAAAGAAAATTTGGAAAAAAATATGGTTTTGATTCCTCAAAATGGTGTCTATGTAATGGTTTGTATATAGAATAGTGTTTAGCATGTATAACTACAATATGTCAAAGTTTTAGATGTTCAATTTGGAGGAAATTCTGTTGAATTAGGATTTTTGGCCTTTAGTAGTGTATTAATTCGCATATATAAAAATTGAGTGTGGTGCATCGCGTTGATTGTCGTGTATGCTACCGCACAGAAAGCGGTTGTTCTTGTGTATGAAGATTCGGCATGTCTTGTATGCAGTGTCATGAAATATGTGATAGCCCAAATATATTACTCGTGTGGCTTCAGCGAGTAGCGATCAAAAAAAGATGAAGTCTGCTTAATTGCAGGTCATGTATAGTGGACTTGTGTTAGTTTAGCATGCATGTTAATGATGTTAAAACATGATATAAACTATAATAACAGTTGTCAAGGTGTTTTAAGACAAAGTGTAAAAGAGTTTTAGGAGATTGTTAATTGAGTTATTTAATGAAACTAAAAGTGATGCTTTTCAAAAATTAGAAATGAACGATTAAGTTATGTTAGTTTATAGTGTGAATTCAGAACCCTTAAGTATGTTAACCTAAATAGTTAGATGCTAGGTTAGGGTTATGACATAAATAATGGTTTTAAACCCTAAAGCTAATATTCATGGGATTAATTGTTGTTGTGATTTCAATGATATATGTAGGATAATTGGAGATTATTTTACACTTGTGTAGCTTACAAACAAGGCAAGTTCTCTAACCCTACTTTTATAATTGTGCAAGTTTTCTAAACCTTATCTCTTTACAATTGAGCAAGCTTTCTAACTTCATTTTTTTCATATTGAATGCAAGTTTCCATTCCTATATTAATATTGTTCAAGTTTTTAAAATTAAGCAAGCCTAGTTTATCTAGAATATGTTTGTGCAAGCTCTTGTAACCTAATTCGTTACATCGAGCAAGCTTTACTTTCCTTATTATCATTCGAAGCATATATTGTTCTAATACTTTAATTCATAGAAGATTGTTCTAAACTCCTTTGAATATAACACTTTGCATGTATATTGTAAGACCCCAACTTTTTATAAATAAAATTGAATTTCCTCTATTTATTATCTTGAAATGATATTAATTTGATATAATTCTCTGGTTATGGGTGAAATGTGCAAATTTTACAAAATAAGCAAGTGGTTATAAAATAATCATTGTTGTCGGGGAATATTCGTTTGGTCGGGGAATATTCTTTTTGTCATGAATATTCGTACGACGACGCAGTCATTTGTGGGCCCCATGACAAAATAACGGTCGGATGAAGAAAACGACAAATTTAAGTTTTGATAAATAACGGCGTAATCGTTACCGTTAACACTGTTGGAATACCCAGTGGTTAAAATATAGTAATATGTGTGGTTTCACAGTAGCACACGGTATTGCACAGTATTTTTGAATTATTGATTCTTATGTAAGAAGGCACTATTCAATAATTGTTACAGTAATTACTGTTTAATATTTTATGTTATTGATTCAATAATTGCTGCGTTAATATTTTATATTATGGTTGTTTTAATAATTGTCACTGCACAGTATTTCCCATTATCAAATCAATAATTCATATTATTTGAATAATATTATTAGATAGCATTATTGGCAATGTCTAAAAAGTTCTGTCAAGGAGAGGTTTGGTCATCTAATTGTGCGCCAGTAAGGAGAAATCCTTATCGGAAAGCCCCCTCTTTCATGAGAACGGCCTGGTTGTCATTATTCTAATTCTATAATATTATTTGGGAATAATTAATTATTGATAAGGATATATTTATTTTATGTGGATTTAAATGAAGGAATTTTTGCATGTTTGATTTGTTGAAAGTTTGGCAATTATTTTCTTCAATAAAATATTCATTTAAATATATATTATGATTGTTTAGATAATTATATTATAATATATATATATATATATATATATATATATACATGTGATAAAATGGACGTATATGCATATTCTTTCTTAATGGCTTGAAAAATGATAGCAAATGGGGTTTGCCTAACTTTTGTGGACTCTTAGAAATTGGCAGAGGGAATGGATTTGTTTGGCCATTTGGTTGGTGAAGAGATTGTTGCCTGCAAGTTGTTCAAAGGGTGGCCCCCATCCATATTGAAAGTAAGAAGTTAGGTATTGAAAAATGAGGGAAAGTTAAGCATTGATTTTGGCAGAGAATGAATTATTTTGCTAAAGCCAATTATTTGGTAGATGAGATAATATTGCCTGCAAACCATTTTTCGAAAAGATGGCCCCCACCCAAATGAAAAAATGAGTATGTTAGGCATAATGTTAGGAAGAAGGAAAATTTTAGGCGTCTGTTTCTTTTCCTCTGTTGCTATAAATAGGGGGTAACCCCTCCTTTCTCAATCACACCTTCATAATCAGAAATTCTTAGTCTATAGTATTGTGAGTATTTTTCTTGAGTATACGGATATTTTGAGCGTAGTTTTTTTGCAAGATTTTCTCAGAATAATATCCGATATTCCAGTCAAATCCAGCTTCTACAAAGTTAAAGGATATTATTTTATTGCAATACTCATGAGAAATATTATTTTCTTTCATACTACATATTATGTAAGCGATATTATTTCATCTCGTATTCTTGAATTTGAACTTACTATGGTAAGTATTGCTTCTATAATTCCTGAAATGATTAGAAATTTTGCTTCATCTAATATCATTTCATAGGAATATTGGTCTGAACTTTTAATCAAATTTGGAACTTTTCATGACCGAGTATTGTTCACGCCATCGCTCACTTGTTAATGTTCACGATTCTTCGCTCAAGGGTATTCTCACTTCTTTCGCTCACTTGCATTTTTATTTTTTTCTTCCTTCCAAGTTATCTGTTGTGATCCTTATTCTTGAAATTGAATCCATGTTTTTATCTTCACTATGGTTTATTATGGAGCATTTTTAAACTTGGTTCATCTAAAGTACGAATTCCTAATCTTTGTTCTTCTATCTCACTAGATTCGTTCTCTAAAATGATTTTCATCATCCTCAGTCGTTAATGGTGATACTTGATGAATATCTTTGGCCTGTAGTGCAAAGATGAATGATTACCCTATGATTATCTTTGGCCCATAGTGAAAAGATGAACAGGTGTTGAGATGAACATGACCAACTGGTGATACAAATGAATATCTTTGGCCCGTAGTGCAAAGATGAATATTTAATGCAAGATGTATATTGATTGATACAGGGATAAAATATTGATGATGGAATTTTAAATTCATAGATGATAGTAGATTTCATTCTCTACTTAATTCTTCTAATGAATTGTTATTTCCGCTGCGAATATTGATCTAAAACTGGTTGTTCATTATATTTTATCTGATTTGTTGAAGGCTAACGATAAATTGTTGTTCTTTATCTCAGTTATAATATTCTTTACTGGGCTAGTTGAGCTCACCCTTTTCCTTTTTGTTCCATTTTTCTTCTCAGGAGGTGAGAATATAGCAGGAACCAGTCGGGGTAAAGAGTGATGGTCCTAAACAGTTGTTTTAGCAGTCCTCACTATTTTTGTAAAATAGTGTATCAATAAATGGAATGAGGACTTATTTGAGGGTGGATATTGTCTAGAAGACAATATTTGTTTTTAAACTCATAGCATGAGTGTTGTCGTATTTTGCACGACAATTGTAATAATAAAAGTTGTAGTTGTTTCTGTACCATGTAATTGGAGACTCAAAATGGGTGATGTATACCTATTTTGGGGGCGTCACAGTTGGTATCAGAGCTTAGGGATATGGTCTCTGGCGGAGATCATGGAGTAGTACTAGGAGGAGAGTGACGAGTAAATCCTTCGCTAGTGTGTCCTACCTAAGCTTATTTGTTGGTCGGTCATAATATAGGGATATTATATGACATGTTAATTTGTTTAATTAACCCCTGTTTTATGGTAGTTTTTAAGAATGGCAGTTGAGAACGTTAACAATGGAGTCTATGAGACTGTGGAACAACCTTCAATCACCAACCAAGATAACGTGCAACAGGAAGGCAATATTCCTCCTGTAAACAACACTACCGAGTAAACGATGAATGATGGAATGTTTAGAAGCTTTTTGCAGTTCATGCAAAATCAGACAAGGGAGACTCGTGTGTTACGGCCAAGCAGTTCAACGAGTTGGGACCACCAGATTTTTGGGGAAAGCGGGATCCGATTAAGGCGAAAACGTGGGTCAAGCAAATTACTAAGATATTCGATGTCTTGGTATGCACGGAAGAGCAGAAGGTTCCATTCGCCACCTTTATGTTTCCAGGTGAGGCAGATTACTGGTGAGAATCCGTGAACCGTACCCAGCCAGCCGCACTCAACATGTCTTAGGAAAGATTTCAGAAACTGTTCAATGACAAGTACTTTCCTGAAGGTATTCTTCATATGAAGGAGGTAGAGTTTATTAGACTGGAACAAAACAACATGACGGTGTCCCAGTATGAGGCAAAGTTCGCGGAGTTATCCAGGTTTGCACCTCATTTGGTAGAGAATGAGGAACGAATGACTCGGATGTTTCTGAGAGGTCTAAAACCCGAGATTCGTCAATACCTTATCTTTCATAGATTTTCTCTGTATTTAGATGTTGTCAATAGGGCTCAACTATTAGAGCGAGATAATGAGTATGTTCAACCAAGGGACCACGACTAGGGTCATACCGGTGACAACAGTCATCGGAGCGATGATAACCAGCGAGGAGGGAAAAATACGGACAAAAGCGGTAACCACTCAGGAGGTAATCGTGGCCATGATAATAGGAGAGGTGGGTCAAGTGGAAATTTTAAAAAGAGGAGATTCAACAATGACGGGAAGACATCAGCACCAGCACCAGCACCAGTACCAGCAACATATTCTAGGGGAGGAGAACGACCATCAGTCATATGCTACAGATGCGGAGAGGAGGGGCACATAAGTCCAAACTGTTTACAGCCTTCCAAGGTGTGTTTCAATTGTAGAAAAGATGGTCATATAGCCCAATTTTGTCCTGTAGTGAAGTCAAGTCAAACTGGGACGGCGGTACCAAAGGTGACTACGGACAAAACAAAGACGGTGGTTCAAGGGAGGGCGTTTGTCGTGACTGGCCAAAACGCGAAAAACATGAACGAGGTGATCACGGGTAAACTAATCTTGAACTCTTGCAAAGTTTATACCTTACTAGATACCGGTTCTACCCATTCTTTTATCTCTCCTGCTTGTGCTCAACGTTTAAACTTGACTCCAGAGAAATTGGACTTTAACTTATCTGTTGAAACTCCGCTTGGGTGAAACGTCATTACATCTACAGTTTATAAATCTTGCTTGATCAAAGTTGGCACAATCACATTACCTGTTGATCTTATCTCTTTAAAGATACTTGCATTCGATGTGATTTTAGGGATAGATTGGTTAACCACTCATCATGCCAAAATTGATTGTTTTTCGTAAGGTTGTTAGTTTTCACATTCCTAACCAACCTGTTATACTAATTCAAGCAACTAAACCACTAAAATCAATCACTGTCATATCAAGCCATAAAGCTATTCGTTTATTGAAAAATAGATGTCAAGCTTTCTTAGCCCATATTATGGACTTGAACAAAAACACGTCAGATTTAAATAATATTCCTGTTGTTAATGAATTTCCTGACGTATTTCCTGAAAAACTTCCTGGTCTACCCCCAGAATATGAAGTTGAATTCTTTATTGATCTTGAACTAGGTACAAAGCCCATTTCTAAAACCCATATCGAATGGCTCCTATTGAACTTCAGGAGTTAAAAGTCCAACTATAGGAATTGTTAGATATAGGTTTCATTCGTCCTAGTACATCTCCTTTTGGTGCTCCTGTTTTATTTATAAAGAAAAAAGACGGGAGTATGCGACTTTGTATTGATTATCGGGAATTAAACCATGTCACCATTAAGAATAGGTATCCCCTACCTCGCATTGATGACCTGTTTGACCAGTTACAAGTAGCATAATTCTTTTCAAAGATCGATCTTCGTTCTGGATAACATCAGCTGAAGATTAAAACTGAGGATATTCCAAAGACTGCCTTTAGAACTCGGTACGGGCATTATAAATTCTTAGTCATGTCATTTAGATTGACTAATGCTCCTGCTACTTTCATGGATATGATGAACCGTGTATTCAAGGAATATCTAGATCAGTTCATTGTTATCTTTATTGATGACATCATCATCTATTCCAAAAGCCGTGAAGATCATGAGCATCATTTGAAGCTAGTAGTTCAAAGACTTCATGCTATATGCCAAGCTGAAGAAATGTGAGTTCTGGCTTAAGGAAGTAGCATTCCTTGGGCACGTGGTGTTAAAACATGGAGTATCTATTGACCCGGCAAAGATTGAAGCAATCCAAAGTTGGGAGCAGCCGAAGTCAGTAACTGAAGTGCGTAGCTTTTTGGGCTTAGCTGGTTATTATCGGAGATTCATGGAAGGATTTTCTCGAATCGCTACTCCGTTAACTCAGCTGACTTGGAAAAATACAAAATTCATATGGAGCGAGGAATGCGAGAAGAGTTTCCAAGAGCTTAAGAGGAGACTCATTTTGGCACCTGTTCTGACAATACCATCTGGTTCGGATGGATTTGTTATCTATAGTGATTCTTCAGGAAAAGGGTTAAGATGTGTTCTCATGCAACATGGGAAATTCAGAGCCTATGCCTCACGATAACTCAAAGAATATGAGAGGAATTATCCTACTCATGATTTGGAGTTGGTAGCAGTCGTTTTCACATTGCAAATCTGGAGACACTACTTGTATGGGGAGAAAGTGGAGATTTATACGGATCATAAAATCCTCAAATATTTTTTTCACCCAAAAGAAACTCAACATGCGGCAACGACGATGGCTCGAGTTGTTGAAAGATTACGACCATAGCATTCAATATCATCCTGAAAAAGCAAACATTGTAGCAGACGCATTGAGTAGAAGATCATATGTGTGTACGAGTGCAATGTTGTTAACACAAAGACCTATTTTGTATGACTTGCAAAGGATGGAGATAGAAGTAAAGGCTCCAAGTACCAACATGATGATATCAAACATACGAGTAGAACTGACTTTAATCGATAAAGTTAAAGCTGCTCAAGTCACAGACCCAGAGATGATACGTATGAAGAAAGTGCAAGAAGATGCTATTCTGGAAACAAGAATCGATGAAAAGGGAATACTTCGAGTCAACTCCAGACTTTGTGTTCCTAACGACTCTGACTTGAAGCATAGAATCATGAAGGAGGCACACAACACACCATTTGCAATCCATCTTGGGAGTACCAAAATGTATCACGATCTTCGACATACATTTTGGTGGAGCAATATAAAGAGAGAGATCGCGGAGTTTATTTTGTGTTTAACATGTCAACGTGTAAAGGCGGAGCATCAAGTGCCAAAGGGTCCATTGCAACCACTTGAGATTCTGGAATGGAAGTGGGAACACATTACCATAGATTTCGTTATAGGTCTTCCCAAGGTTTCTCAAGGCATATATGCAATTTGTGTTATTGTTGATAGATTAACCAAGTTTGCACATTTCTTGCCTATACGTTAGACTTATTCCCTTGAACGTCTTGCTAGCATGTATGTAAATGAGATTGTGAGATTGCATGGTATGCCAGTATCCATACTTTTGGATCATGACCTAAGATTCACTTCACGATTTTGGGTTAGCTTGCAGAAAGCTATGGGCACGGATTTACGATTCAGTTTGGCATAACATCCTCAAATGGATGGGCAATCAGAAAGGACTATTCAAACTCTTGAAGATCTATTAAGACTCTATGTCCTGGATTTCAAAAGAAGTTGGGATAAGTACTCGTCATTGGTAGAATTCTCCTACAACAATAGTTATCAACCAAGTATAGGCATGGCTCCATTCGAGGTGTTGTATGGACGAAAGTGTCATTCTCCAGTATGCTGGGACGAGGTGGGAGAAGCAACATTATTGGGACCAGAATTAGTACGCATGACTACAGAAAAGATTCAAATGATCCGACAACGTATACAGACCTCACAAGATCGACAAAAGAATTATGTTGATCTTTGTCGAAAGGACGTGGAATTTAATATCAGAGATCGTGTACTGTTATGTATTGCTCCATGGAAGGGAGTTACAAAATTCGGGAAAAAAGGAAAACACAATCCACGATTTGTTGGTCCATTTGAGATTCTTGACTCAATAGGAAATGTGGCCTATAGACTCGCATTACCTCCAAGCATGTCTCGTGTGCATAACGTTTTTCATATATCTATGCTTCGTAAGTATGTGAAAGACCCAAACCATATTATTGCGTTAGAACCAGACGAGATAGCCGAAGATTTAACATACGAGAAGGTACCTGTCAAGATCTTGGATAAGAAAGAACTTGTCCTATGAACAAAGGTGTAAGACCCCAACTTATTATAAATGAAATTAAATTTCCTCTATTTATTATTTTGAAATAGTAAGGGTTAATTTGATTAATGTGGTTAGTTATGGGTAAAATGCGCAAATATTTTAAATAAGCAAGTGGTTATAAAATATTCATTGTTGTTGGGAATATTCATTTGGTCGTGGAATATTCTTACCGCTCGGGAATATTCGTATTTACCATGTAAAACTTTGTGTGGGCCCCATAATGAAAAGCGATTGGATGAAGAAAACGACAAGTATAAGTTGTTTATAAATAACGGCGTAGTTGTTACCGTTAATACTGTTAAAATACCTGGTGGTTAGAACACAGTAGCACACGGTATTGCACCAATTATTGATTCTTACGTAAGAAGGCACTACTCAATAATTGTTACAGTAATTAATGTTCAATATTTTATTTTATTGATTCAATAATTGCTACGTTGATATTTTATATTATTGTTGTTTCAATAATTGTCATTACACAGTATTTTCCATTATCGGATCAATAATTCATATTATTTGAATAATATTATTAGATAACATTATTGGCAATGTCTAGAAAGTTCTGTCTAAGGAGAGGTTTGGTCACCTAATTGCGCACCAGTAAGGAGAAATCCTTAGTGGAAAGCCCCCTCTTTCCTAGGAACACCCTGGTTACAAGTATTGTGATTCTGTAATATTATTTGTGAATAATTAATTATTGATTCATATGATAAGAAAAATATTCATTTTATGTGGATATAGATAGAGAAAAATTTTAATGTTACAATTGTTGAAAATTGATATTTTATCGTTTTCGATAAAATAGTTCATTTAAATATATTATTATATTTTAATAATATAATAATGGTGATATTTTTACAATGAATGTGGGATATATGAATAAATGAGGAGGAAGAGTATTTTTGTTGCAATAAATATTTAAAACATGTTTTTCATGTTTGTGGACCCCATTTCTTGACTGAAATTTGATTATAGTCTGTAAAATCGACCGTTTGTGAATTTCGATCAATTTTTGTTTAGAATTTGGAAAAACTTTCTTCTGTAAAGTTGTAGATAATAGAATTTTCTATGGGAAAGACATAAGGTTTGAATTTTTCTGACAAAAGGGCTATTTATTATGAATTATTGAAGTTCTGAATTTTTGAAATAATTGATTTTTGGAAGTTTTAATTATTTTTTTAAAGAAAAACATTTTTGTTATTGTTGGTGGGCCCCACTAGTATTTAAAATATGATGAATTCAGATTCAAGAGGTGGGCATGAAGATTTATTAAAAATATTAAATTTTTATTAAATTTTCTACTTTGGTGTTCTAAGCATTTTCCTATAAATAGGGTGCTTAGGTTAGAATTGAAAATCACACCGTAAACTCCAAGTTTTCTCTCTTTCTCTCTATATTATCGTATTCTTGTGAGTATTTTGATACTTTGAGTGTTGTTATACTAAGCAAGTTCCTTCAAAGACTATATCCATATTCTATTCGTAAATACCGCCTTTTTTTCGAGGTAAGGATATTATTTTTAAAAATGATATTATTTCTTCTAATATCATTATGTCGAAATGTTGGTAAGATTTTTCTTGTGAAATTCTTGTCTTTTAGTGTCTCTGGTTTACTATTCACGATACAAAGACTATTCACGATACTCGACACTATTCACGAATACTAAGATTATTCACGTAAAAAAAATTAAATTTTCATTTTTTGTCCAAAATATCTATTATGGATACTAGCTTTGATTGTATCCATGTTTTGATCATTCTTGAATTTTACTTCACTATGATTATTTATGAAGTATTTTTGAACTCCTGATTGTTTAAAAGTACTAATCCTTAATATTTGTTCTTTTGTTTCAATCGGATTCGCTTTTCTTTAAAATATTTTCATCATCCTCACCCTAAGTGATGGTATTACTAAATATCTTTGGCCTGTAGTGCAAAGATGGTTGATTTTCTTATGAATATCTTTGGCCCGTAGTGCAAAGATGTACAGGTGTTGAGATGAACATAACCGACTGATGAATATCTTTGGCCTGTAGTGCAAAGATGAATATTTGACTCAAGATGAATATTGATTGATGTTACAGGGATAAAATAATGATGATGGACTTTTAAATTCATAGATTATAGTAGATTTTCATTCTCTACGTAACTCATCTATGAATTATTATTTTCGCTGCAAATATTGATTTAAAACTTGTTGTCTATTGTATTTTATTAGATTTTTCCCTGTTGAAGACTAACGATAATTTGTTCTATATTATCTTAGTCATAATATTCTTTATTGGGCTAGTTGAGCTCACCCTTTTCCTTTTTGTTCCATTTTTCTTCTCGTGAGGCGAGAATGTGGCGAAACTAGTCTGGGGTATGGAATGAAGGTTCTAGAAAGTTATTTTAGCAGTCCTCACCATTTTTGTAAAATAATATACCAATAATTATAATGAGGACTTATTTGGGGTGTGAATATTGTCTAGATGGCAATATTTGTATTTAAACTCACAATTTTTATATTGTATTAATAAAGTTGTAGTTGTTTCTGTACCATGTTATTGACGACTCAAAATGGGTGATGTATACCTATTTTGGGGGCGTCATAGTTGGTATCGAGCTTAGGGATATGATCTCTAGCGAGATCGGGGAATAGAACTAGGAGGGAGAGATTTAGTAAAACCTTCTAGAGTGTGTCTTACCTAAGCTTATTTGTTGGTTGGTCAGTATATAGGGATATTATGTGATATGTTAATTTCTTTAATTAACCCTTCTTTCATGTTAGTATTTGAGAATGTTGACTAAGAATGTTAACAGTGGAGTAAATGAGACTGTGGAGACACCTTTACCCACCAACGAGGAGAACGTGCAACAGGCTAACAATGTTCCTCCTGTGAACAACACCACTAAGCGTATGATGAACGACGGAATGTTTAGAAGCTTTTTGCGCTCATGCAAAATCGATTTAGGAGACTCGTGCAAAAAAATACAGTGGAAATGATAACAACGCATTTCGGTTTGTCACAGCCAAGGAGTTCAAAGAGTTGGGACCACTAGAATTCTGGGGAAAGCCAGATCCGATTAAAGCAGAAACGTGGGTCAAAAAAATTACCAAGATATTCGATGTCTTGGGATGCATAGAGGAATAGAAGGTTCCATTCGCCACCTTTATGTTCTCAGAATGAGGCAGATTCATCGTGGAAATCGTGAAGCGCACCCATCCAAATTTCCACACTCAAAGACATGTCTTGGGAGACGTTTCAGAAACTATTCAATGACAAGTACTTTCCTGAAAGTATTCGTCATATGAAGGAAGTGGAGTTTATTATATTGGAACAAAACAACATGACGGTGTCCCAATACGAGGCGAAGTTTGCAGAGTTATCCAGGTTTGCACCTCATTTGGTGGAGAATGAGGAACGTATGACGCGGATGTTTCTGAGAGGTTTAAAACCCGGTATACGTCAATATCTCATTTCTCATAAATTTTCTCTCTATTCAGATGTTGTCAACATGGCTCAATTATTAGAACGAGATAACGAGTACATTCAACCGAGGGACCACAACCAGGATCATACCGAAGATAGCAGTCATCAAAACAACGATAACTAGCGGAGAAAGAAAAATACTGACAAAAATGGTAACCACTTTGTGGTAATCATGGCCATGAAAATAGAAGAAGCGAGTCAGGAGGAGATTTTAAAAAGAGGAGATTCAACAATGAAAATGCAAAGACGTCAGCACCAGCAACAACTAGTTCTAAGGGAGGAGAACGACCACCAGTCGTATGCTATAAATGCAGGAAAGAGGGACATATCAGCACAAACTGCCCACAATAGTTCAAGGTATGTTATAATTGTGGAAAGGAAGGACATATCGCTCGAGATTTTACGGTAGCAAAACCAAGTCCAGTGGGAATGGTGACTCAAAAGACTGTCCCAGAAAAGTCAAAGTCAACGGTTCCTAGAAGAGTGTTTATCGTAACTGGTCAAAATGCGAGGAACCCAAACGAGGTGATTACGAGTAAGCTAGTCATAAATTCTTGCGAAGTTTATACCTTACTAGATACCAGTGCTACCCATTCATTTATCTCTCCTGCTTGTGCTTGTCGACGTTGGGATTTTTATTGTCCCTTTTCGTTACTTGTTCTTTGGTGTTCTCATGTTAATGTGAGATTTGTTTGAAAAAACCAGTGAAAAAGGTCCGACATGTATAATGTCGACGATTGACTTTATGAGTCACCAGTTGGTGTATTTAACTGGTTGCACCAACGCAACCGAAAAGGTTTGCACATTGACCCAGTGTTTTAACACTGCTAAATGGGTCTATAAACCGAGATTCATTAAGGGTTCGGGGGCTTGATTATGAGGAGGGAAGGTGTTAGGCATCCCCCGACATCTGTGTTACCATGGTAACCGCCACTCTTCAAAGAAATTACTATATGAATGTATGTGTGTGTGTGTGTGGATCAATGTGCAATTTATTTGAATGTAGTGCGAGGCCTCGTTCGCACCTATATACACAAGGTTGAATTTTATATGAAAATTCAGTTTTAACCAAGATTTAGCAATGAAGTTTTGTAAAAAAGGTTTCTCAAACCCTGTGCTCAATAGGAATTGAGATATTTTCATACTTTCATTTTATTATTAAATGTTCGGCTTGTTTGCTATTATTTTCGAAATGCGAAGCATTTTCGAGAAAATAATATACAGCAGTGCCAAACTCCTTATGGGCATGACAACCATCCAAGAAAACATAGACATTGTAAAATAATGTATAAGTCGCTTGTGACGGAAAATGTCCATCATTGAATCAATCTAGATTCGTGAGATGAATCTATGATCACATGATTCCTAGGCTCACATGATATCGCAATTTGTATGGAAAGCGATGGCGATTATATATATAAAAAGCTATAAATATATATATATATATATACATGATCGACCACCATGCGAAAGCAACTCCATGGGGATCGGAAATGTAAATATATAAAAGTTATAAATATATATATATATATATATATATATATATATATATATATATGAACATAATCAAACGCCATATGAAGTAAACTCTAAAGTGACGAAATGTAAATAAAGTCATAAAAGCGATCAATCGCCACAGTAAACTCCGTGCAAGATGTAATGTAAATATATATATATATATGTACAAATATATATATATATATATATATATATATATATAAAAAAAAGCAACGCACTTTGATGTAAATCCTGCTCATCGGATATGTCCGACAGCAATTATATATAGGTATATATATAAAAGCGAGTAAATGCACTGGATGTAAAATCTAGGCTCATCAGATATGTCTAACAACAATTATATATATAAGTATATATATATATATATATGTAAAATCCAGGCTCATCAGATAGAGTCTGACCACAGTTTATATATATATATATATATATATAAGCAAATAAATGCTCCAGACCGAAGTCTAGGCTCAATCGAGGCATAACTCGATAAATTAGTCCATATATACGAAATATATACATATATTAGTATATATATATATAGACATAAATGAAAACCATGGACCGAAGTTCTGGCAAACACACTCACATGACTATCAACGTGTACAACAGTGTGTGATATATGAGAAAGAGGCTTTATAGAATGTAAGAAGGCTTACAGTGGGTTGCCAAAGTAGACTTCTTAGACTTTAAATGGATAAACACTCAGCTCCCGCCGGATAAAAAGTAGCTATATGTGAGCTAACTAGTGTTTAAAAAAGAGGAAACACTCAAAAGATGTGTATGCAGAGTAAAATGGACAGGGCTTCCTCGCCTTTTTCCTTCTCTCTCTCTTCTCAAATGGTCAATTGAAGCATTGTATATATAGATCGATGGTGACTGCAGGTCTACTTCGCCAGAGCCACAGCTTGGACTCATGGGTTGGTCGTAGTGGTGGGCTCGGGCCTTGCGGGTCCCATCGTCTCGTAGTACGTGCAGTCGTGCACTATAATATCTGCTCAAACTTGCAGAACTTCAATCTGAGCATCCAAACGAAGTATATCTATATTTCTTCGGATCGCTTGTGTCGAGAGTTACGTAATGACATGGATTAGAGGTTGTACAAAGTCAATAAGAGGGGTCTATGCCCATGGTCTTCAAGCTTAAAATTCTATCCATAGTACTGCCACACGTAATAGTCACTCAGGATTATCACTCCTCGATTCTTGTGGGACATTGTTGTATGTATGTATGTATGAAGTGTTGAGATGACTTGCCATTTGTCGGAGGAACAAGATGATGTGTGACTCCTTATCGGGGTTATCGCCAGGTTGAGTTAAAAGTAGATGTTGCTCAGGGTTACAGCTGAGATTGGACCACTTGTTGGTATGCTGCGATATCATCTTGTTGACGTGATCAGATGATGTGTGGACTCCTCACCGGGATCATCTCCGGTTTAAGCGAAAAGTAGACGTTGCTCAGGGTTATGTCTGAGATTGGACCGCTGCTTGTTTGTATGTATTACTGTCATCTAGATCGAAGCTGATAGCATGTATTTGAAACAAACATTTACGGGGTTATCATTTAAATTGCAATGGCATCCCTTGGGGCTATCACCAAGGATGGGGTTGCTACTCCCAACGTTGTCTCTGGGACTGGAACTGAACATCGCGGTGTTATCACCGAGACAGAACTATCCTCTCCGGTGTTATTGCCGGTCTTTTGATCTGCATATCTCGGGGTTATCTCCGAGATTGGAAATTACATTCCCGGGTTGTGTTCTGGGTTTGAACCGATGCTCCCGATTTGTGTTCCGGGTTAGAGCTAAACTTTCGGTAGTATCTAGTATGATTGTAAGTTGTCTTTCAGGGTTATCTCCAAAAGACGAATCTACCCTCCTGTAATGTTAGTAATAGGAGTGCAAAAAAGTTTTGAGTGTCTAAAGATGCCCCTCTTTATCATATTCATGCAATGCAAGGCATGGATAGGATAAAGAATCCTAGACACTTGAAATGCAAGCAAGATGAACATGATGCATGATGCAAATGCATGATGCATGATTGCCATGTAATCCTATTGGGATGACAATTAGTGATGGCTTAGACATGCGATCCAAGTCTTCAAGGATGTTGACATTGGGACTACCACCAAAGTCTTGAATCCTAGACACTGGTTTATACTCCATAAAGGTACCTCTTGGGTGGAAGAGATCTGTGGGGATAAAACTTTATCTTTTTAAGGATGTGTATAACATATTCCCTCATTCTGTTGGAGTTACTGCCAACAGTTTGTTGTTATAGAGGTTGTCTGATCTTCGTTGATGTGTGTATCACCAGATGAATCCCTACTGGGTGCATTATCAAGGTTGCTTGACCTTCATTGATGTGTGTGTCAATGGTAGCATTGTGTTGTAGCCCTTGCTGGGGAAGCTTGCTTCGATGGGTTTACTTTCCATTAGTTGATATGACGTCAAGGCTGCTTGACCTTCATTGATGTGTGTATCAATGGTTACATTGCGTTGTAACCCCCGCCGGGGATACGTGGATAACTGAAAGATGTGTGTTGTGACCCCCACCGGGGATACGTAGATGCTTGATAACTTCGACGTTGTAACCCCCGTCGGGGAAGTTTAGGGTTGTAACCCTTCAAATAACGGCATCGGACCTTTGTGGGGTATTCCGAGCATGGTTTGTGAAAGCTGAGCTCATTGATATAGTATACCCTGCATTCAGGCGAATACCATTGAGGCGACGGGAGTTTAACTCTGACCGATAAGAAACCAGGACTTCATGTTATTCTGCTCAATTGCGTAGCGTTTTTATTCCTAATTTGGCCTTTCAGACGACATGAGACCTCCTTTGCAACTCTAATCGAGCGCGGCCGGAGGTGTGGGACCCATGTAGGGGGGCCGCAAGTGTATTTACTTGTGAGCCGAGGTTAACTCATGGCCATCGTGCTATGTATAGGCAAAATGGTTGCTTTCATAAGTCATTTTCAAGTTCTTGTGAAGGAAATTTGAGAGCTCTTGACAAAAACTGCTAAGTTCAAGTACAACTTTCAGATATTCTGTCACCGTACAAGGTTTCTTCACTGTCCTGGTAACACATTCATGTATTTTTTTCCAATTTCTGTCCGTTGGAAAATAACTTATCGCATGAAATGCATTTAGACACATAGTAGTGAATATGCATGCTGATATGACTTGATAGAAAATATTCAACATAGTAAATGTTAGTATTAAACCATGCTGAACATAATGATGTGAAAAAATTTGGCTTTTGAAATAGTCAAATTGGCACCTTTTACTGTCATTTCTTATCCTATTTGAGGACAAATGAGTAAAGGTAGAAAGTAAAATAATCCTGGTAATTTAGACTACACTTACGGATTTTTACTGTGATGTGATGAATGCATCTGAGGATGTATATAATCGTATGCAATGTGTGCTTCTTGAATGGCCACCTAGTCATGCCTATAATGCGTGGGATAGTCCCATTTACAAAGGGCCTATAGCAAAATTTTCCCAAAATGTAGGCATTGGATAGTTATGCATTTTTAACTCTACAATAGATGTATGTTAAAAAAATACATGTATGCATGTAATCATAGAATGCATTTTGAAAAAGACTTCAGGTAAGAAATTACCACACCCTTTCTGAGGTGATTTGGAGACTTGTTGACCAGATATTATGGTTCCAGATCAATCGAAAGCGCCTCCAGGACCACTTCGTGTATGGAAGAGGGCTTTGAAGAGCCTCAACATTGCTTTTTGTGAGACAAATTTCGCCGTTTGGTAGAGGCGGTGGTACGTCATATTCGGGTTGAGGTGCCGAATGTCGAGGACGAGGAGGAGGATGTACCGTTCGAGGTTCCTGCTGCTACTGTACATGTTCCCCATAGGGAATTGCCAGGTATTCAAGTGGCGAACCCAGATCTTCTGGGTGACTTAAGTAGGCATCCTTCAATATACCTGCACTCAAACAAGGTATGAAGTTAGATCTTTAATCTTCCTTTTTTCATATTGATGAGGAGTCAAGGATTCTGATGTTGATCTGCATTTGATGTAGGTTCCCGGCTTCACACAGCCTTGAGGGAACTGGTTTAGCATCCACTCTATGTATCAGGCCTTGCATGGTGACTATAGAGCGATCGTCCATGGCTGGGGATTCGGGAGGTTCTTCTCCATTCTACCCCGTCGCTGTCCCTGGGGTTAACTCAGGGCATTACCTCAGTCACTCCATTTACTGGACTTCGAGGTGATGATGACGCTGATGGATTGGCATTTTATCACATGTATGTAATTTGGAGGGGAGTCGGTGCCTTGCATGGTGGATATCACCCCTACTGCCGTTAGATCCTTGTTGGGAGTTTTCACGAGGCGCTTTCGAAGGGTAGGACCGTCAGATGCAGTCCTTTGAGCGTAGATGCTATAAGTGGGCTGTTGAGTGAGCCCATACCCGATGATGTGAGAGTTAGGGATCGCATTCTTCAGTGATTGTTCCTGATGATCATTAGGGGCTACTTCATAGCAGATAACTCTTCTACGGTGTCCTTTGCTTTGATTAGCGCCACTCGACACGTGGACCGTATAAGAGAGTATGACTGGGGTTCCTACACCGTTGCCTACTTCCTCAGGGGAATGCGCATGCGATCGCAGGGCTTGACTGAGGCGTGGTTAGGATTCTACCCATTTCTGCTGGTGAGTGTTTCTCTTGTCTTTTCCAATGTATAGGCTAAGAGTGTTGATTGACAGCAGATGTTTTCCTTTGTGTTGGCAGTTTAGGGCCTATGAGTGGCTCCCTTGTTTGCATCTTGTGAGCATGTTAGGTTTAGACACCTATCCATGAGGACAGAGATGGCATCATTCCATACTGGTATAGGTCCTTGTTGTTGAGGGTTTCACTCATTATTGCCTACAGCTGGAGCTATTGACAGCGGATGTCATCACGTGGATTCCCTACTCTGGAGAGCATTTGGGAGTTGGCTTTGAGGATGGGTACCCAACTGTAGTAGAGTACGTCATATCCACCCGTAGGATTCCTCTCTTCACAGATGGAGGATGGGAGCTCTATTTAGGAGAGCATGCTATCAGGAGCACTACAGGAGAGATTCGTATGCCATTGTTAGGGATAAACGGTTTTAGATTGTTAGAGGTCCAGTGACTCAGGAGGAGTTACATCAGGGTGACAGCATCGATGATGTGGACATCAACACCATTGACTTTTTCTGATGTATTTCTTTTGATAGGCCTCTCATTAGTCACTGGTAGCTTCACCCCATCTCGCTATATCTTTTGATAGGCCTCTGTTAGATGTTGGGTAGCTTCACCCCATTTCCCTGTATTTTAGCTGTACAAAGATGTATTAGATGATGATATACTTAGGAATTTATGCACAGTTTTCCATTCCCTATATCATATTGCCATCTATTGTATCATGCATGTTATTGTGTTGTGCATATGTATGTATGTCCAGAGATATTCAAAGATTGACCGGATGGTCTTATGACACGCGCCGCATGTATGTCTTCTTCTTCGACGCTTAGTCAGATTGATCATACCCCACCATTTATGGTGGTAGATGGTATGCGATCATGGTATGATAGTATATCACCATCGCACATGGTGATCGTAGATGATTTGTCTTTAAAGATACTATGACCTTACCGATATTTCGTGTTCCTCCAGATTTGTAGAGGGCATGCTAGAGCATTGGGTAAATTGGAGATAGATAGGTATTCCGATTTGGGACCCGAGAGTCGACTCTACTTTGGAGGAGTATGCACGATTGACGATGTTGCCTCTCGGGATGACCTTATGCGTATATGGTGATGGGAGACATGAGTAGACAGTTCATGACTTTCACAGGATTGAGGCGCAGAGTAGTGCAGGATGAGATTACATCCGACCATGTGATATCCCAACGTTTCTTGAATGACAGGTTTGGCTCTGAGAAGAGCTATGCACGGCATTCCGGGGATTTCACCATACCGGAGGATCATTGGCCTTCAGCCAGAGTAGATGTACTGCTTCTGTGCGTATTTTCATACGTATACATGCCACGGTATATGGATGAGCTAGATATCGGTGTCATCATGGCAGTGAGAGCTCTCAGGGAGGGTCATACCATCATACCGATGATTATCGTAGAGACCTTGAGGTCGACTACATAATGTTGCACTTATCCGGCAGGATTGTTCACAGGTAGCTCGGTCTTGCTGTATGTGTGTTTCATAACACACTTGAGACCGATTGGCACATTCAGACATCATGGATTTTGTTTCACCCATGAGATAGCCATGTCGTACTCCTTTCAGCCTATGGGGTGTACAGATGCTGCATCTTGGTCCACTTTCTTGGCAGAGATTGGAGATCCGTTTGATATATTGCCATGTTCAGGGCTTAACTCACCCTATAGATTCATTACTCAAGCTTTGGGCATGGATTATCTCCCTCTGGCTGGATTGAGGGGCATGATTACTTACCACCCACTGGCCGTGATGTGTCAGTTTAACTAGTTTCAGGACTTCCATCCGTATGAGGGGGCAGTGAGTCAGTGCTTCACGTCGCACCGTTTGTCAGCGGAGGACAGATCCAGGTTGTATGCTCGTTAGATCAACAGCGAGAATTCGGCTGAAGTTTTCGTCTGCATCATCGGGTTGATCTGCAGAGTATTCCTCATGGATGGAGACAGAGACTACATTGGCTATGGCAGTATCCACAAAGTCAGAGACCGATTTCGACGATGAGGAGTTTATAGAGGAGGCCGCTATTCCCACCGATGACTTGAATGTTGGGCTGCCAGCATTTGTGATAGATTCTCCCACCTTGAGTGCCACTGTTACTTAGTATTCGGCATAGCATTTGGAGCAGAGCTTACATCTGATGACCTATGACAGAGATCAGGCTAGGGCCGCGATGTTGACAACTTTTGATGTGAGAGATACCGCTCTATTAGAGAGGGATGAGGCTAGACCAACCAGGGATGCATTGATAGTTGAGCGGGATGCTGCCTTATCTGCTAGGGATGTGGCCATTGCGGACAACACCTCAGTGAGATCCCAGATGACGGTTAGTCTGGCCGATATGAGTGCCTAAATTGATGAGCATTATGCCACCATGCAGTTAGCCTCTGATCTGCTAGCTCGTGTAGATACCCTTGGGCAGGAGCTTGCAGCGTTACCTCCGTCTTTAGAGAGGGATGCTATGTTAGATCTGATAGTTCGCATACACACAGATCTGTAGATAGCTTTGTATTTTCCTTCATAGACTAGCTTAGCCATTTTTGTCATGTACAGCACAGATGTATATATCAAACAACATTATGTATGGTAGGGAAATATATTTTGATTCACTTCCCTTTTAGTTATGCCTTGATACTTGCTTAATGTTTGCCTATTTCTCCAGGGCCTTGTGATCTTGATGCATTCTGAACTTATCCTTGATAGATGGACATTGAGACGTCGCAAGGTGTCTCAGAATGGATCATTGATTTCTGTGAATCCCTACCATCTTTGGTGTCTTGGAACTGGTATCTGTATGGAGAAATGGAGAGGAGGGTGGTTTCTTCCTCTCCGAGATCGACCGCACTACGTGATGGTCGCCAAAGATTTCTATTCATGAGAAGCCTAGTTAATTCCATCTCTTATGGGTTGGTATTGCTCTTTGAGGCACGATCACAGCTTAGATGGTCACCGAATCTTCTATTAGTGAGAAGAGGCTGGATAATTCCATCCCTTTGATCTGAAATCGATGAAGTGGGGCAATTTGAAGGTTGATCCCAGTACCGTGTGACAAGTGTGTTTGTTCTGGTAGGGGTTAGACTGCACCATGAATGGCTGCCTACGTACTCCTATTGAAGAGGAGATAAAGTCTGCGTAGTTCAAACCTAGTGTAGGAGGTTCATCGCTGAATGTGAAAGGCGGAAGGGTGTAGAAGTATTTTTGTTGTTTTTATTATTTTTGTGAAGAAAGGGCAGAAATGTTTTTGTTGTTTTTCTTTATTGCGGCACCGCCATATAGAATATGGTTGCCTACTTACCCCGGTATCAGGAAGATCAGGTCGACGTAGTTCGTCCCTCAGGACGAATCACAGCTAAAGAGAAGCGTAAACCCCATGTGCAGGCTATACTGCGGGGAGAAGAAAGTTTAATCCCGTAAAGGGGATAAACTGCAAGTGTGGAAAAAGTTTAATCCCGTATTGAGGATAAATTGCAGGAGTGAAAAGTTTAGTCTCGTCTTCAGGAGAAGTAGGTGTGTGAAAAGTTTAGTCTCCTCTTTAGGAGAACCAAGTGTGTAAAAAATTTTGAAATGAAAGGAAACCAGGCTGCTGGTTTGAAGTGTATGTTTCCCTGAGGGGCCGAAGAGTTTGTAAAAAGGAGAGAGGGTTCAAAACCGGAATGACTTGTGATTCATGGATCAAAACCAGGATGTTTGTTTGATGGTAACTTTAGACATATTACCGTTTCACGGTGTCTGAGTTGATAAGCTATGGAAATTCATCGTCATCCATTTCCTGCAACCTGAGAGCACCTCCTGTCAATACTTCCTTGACAATAAATGGGCCTTCCCAGTTAGGAGCGAATTTTCCCTTAGATTGATCCTGGTTGTCAATGATCTTCTTCAAAACCAAGTCATGTTGTTTGAATTGCCGTAGTCAGACTTTTCTGTTGTAGGATCGTTCGATCCTTTGTTGATATAACTGACCATGGAAGATAGTCGCGGTTCGCCTTTCATCTATCAGAGACAATTGGTGATACCTGTCTTGTTCCCATTGGTCTTCGTCCAACTGAGCATCCATCAATACTCCGACGGATTCCATTTGCACTTCTATGGGGAGCACCGCTTCCTCCCATAGACTAGCGAGTAGGGGGTTGCCCCAGTGGAAGCACGCATTGAAGTTCTGTAGGCTAATAAAGTTAGGGGCAAGAGGTCAGGCCATCCTTTGTGATTCGAGGACATTTTCTGCATGATCTTCTTGATTTTTTTATTAGCCGCTTCAATAGCACCATTCATCTTTGGTCGGTAGATGACAGAGTTTAGATGTTTGATGTGGAATTTTCTGCTTAATTCCTCCATCATGTTGTTGTTGAGGTTTTTAGCATTGTCTGACACAATGACCTCTGGTTGTCCATATCGACAAATAATATTGTTTTTTATAAATGCAATGATGACTTCTTTAGTAACCTTGGGGAAGGAAGCTGCTTCAACCCATTTGGTGAAGTAGTCGATCATGGTGAAGATGAATCGATGTCCATTATTGGCTTTGGGCTCGATGGGCCCGATCACGTCCATTCCCCACATTAAGAAGGGCCATGGCGAGCTCATATTATGGAGTTCCCTTGGAGGGCCGTGGATAGCATTCCCATGGATCTGACATTGATAGCACCTCTTAACGTGATCATCATAGTCAGCTATAAGTGTAAGCCAATAATGTCCCGTTCTGAGAATTTTCTTGACAAGTAGGGGTCCGCTCATATGAGGGCCACATACTCCACCATGGATCTCATCCATGAGTCGCTGAGCTTAGTCTTTGTCCAGACATCTGAGGAGTCCTAATCCTGCATCTCTTTTGTAGAGTGCATCTCCGCCAAGTAGAATTTCATAGCAAGTCGATGAATCCGCCTCTTCTCGCCAGGCTTCGCCAATGTGTGTAGATCCATCTCGCAGATAATCCTTGATATATTGATACCAAGGGTTGTGGATGGGAGGTAGCTCATCCGATACTTCTCCAACGTAATTCCCATAGACTATGGCTTTTTGCATAGAAATCGTGATGTTTGGCATGTTTTCCTTGTCAGGTATGTAAACCAAGGAGGCCAACATTGCTAATGCATCTGCAAAGTCATTCCTATTACGAGGAATGTGTAGAAAGGAGATTTCTTCGAACTCCAAAGCCATCTGTAGAACTTGCCGATGGTAAGGCAGTAAATGTAATTCTTTGGTTAGATAGATTCTTGTGGATTGCTTGACTACTAATTCGAAATCCCCAAAGACAGTTAACCATCTGATGCCCATTGAATGGGCAAGTTTGAGTCCCATGATACATCCTTCATACTCAGTTGTGTTGTTGGTGTTGAAAAACTACAATTGGATGGCGACGGGATACTGTTCCCTGTGCAAGATATTAAAACTGCTCCGGCTCCGGAGCCTTCTGAGTTAATAGCTCCATCAAAATACATTTTCCACGAACGGCATGTATCGTACTGATGTGGTAGCTGAATTGCCATTACTCCTTCGTCAGGAAAGTATGTTTCTAAGGGTTTGTAATCCCCTCAAAGTGCATGCGATTGATCCGCAATTCCTTGACCCAGCGATGACTTTTTGAGTTACATAGACGATGTCAAATTGATGTAGGATCAACTGCCATCTGGACAGTTGACAATTCAGTATGGGTTTGTTGAACACATACTTAAGAGGATCCACGCGGGATATGAGATGGGTTGTGTGACCATAGAGATAGTGCGGTAATCTCATGGAAGCCCATGCTAAAGCACAACAAATCTTCTCAATCAGAGTGTACTTGTGTTTACTGATGCTGAATCTTTTGCTGAGGTAATAGATAGCTCGCGTTCAGCCTCTCTCGCTTTTTCTGCTTCAAAGATACAAAATTTATAGCATTGTCATTTATGGACAGGTACATAAACAGGGGAACATCATCCCTAGGAGGTACCAAAACAAGAGTGTTGATCAGCTTCTCTTTGATTGTGAGGAAGGCTTTTTGACACTCATCATTCCATTTCATGGAGGAGTTCTTCCTTAACAATTTGAAGATAGGCTCACAGGTTGCTGTGAGTTAAGAAATGAATCGGCTAATGAAGTTAATTCTTCCCAAAAATCCCCGTATTTCCTTCTCTGTATGAGGAATGGGCATTTCCTTGATGGCCTGGATTTTGGTAGGGTCCAATTCAATCCCTTTGTGGTCGACTGAAGCTTCAGCAACTTGCCCTCGACTTAACACCAAAGGCGACTTCATGGATTCAACTTCAAGTTGTACTTACGCAACCTGTTGAACAACTTTTTGAGATGGTCAAAATGGTCATCCTCCTTCCGGGATTTGACAATGATGTCATCCACTTAGATCTCTATCTCCTTATGCATTAAATCATGGAAAAGAGCCATCATAGCTCGCTGGTAGGTTGCCCCGGCGTTGATGAGGCCGAATGACAACCGTCTATAGAAAAAGTTTCCCCAAGGCGTGATGAAAGCAGTTTTCTCACGATCTTCCTCAGCGACCATAATTTGATAGTACCCCGCAAAGCAATCAGCAAAGGAGTACATGTCGTATTGAGCAATATTGTCAATAATAATGTGGATAAAAGGCACGGGAAAGCTATCTTTAAGGCAAGCTTTGTTTAAATCCCGATAATCCACGCAGACTCGCACCTTTCCTCCTGGTTTAGGCACGAGAACAATGTTGGATATCCACTCCGGATATGTAGACACCATGATGATGCCAGCTTGAAATTGTTTCACAATTTCTTCTTTAACTTTCAAACTCCATTCAAGTTTCAATCGCCGGAGCTTTTGCTTAATTGGCTTAAATCCTTCTTTAATGGGAAGGCGATGAAGAACAATGTCAGTGGACAATCCCACCATGTCTTCATGAGACCATGCAAACACATCCTGGAATTTGGTTAACAGTGCAACCATGTCATTCCGCTGATTTGTGGTAAGGTCTGAACCAATCTGGATTAGCCTAGGGTTGTCTAAGGTTCCAAGATAGAAAGGAGTGGTTTGATCGAGATTGGGTTTGGGTTTGTCGGCCACCCATTCCTTAATCTCTCGAGGTGTCTCAATGTCCTCTCGGATGTCCATCAAGTCTCGAGTCCAACTTTGCATCAAAGTTATGTTCCTTGTGGAGAGAAGGCACCTCATCGCTAAGTATAGTACATCTAAATTTAGAGTCCTGAAACAAAATATGCTTTCACTTAATATATGCAACTGTTCGATCATACAAAAGTGTTAGCATGTACGTGATAAAATAACTGCTAGTGCTATAAAGGAAAGCAAGTAATTAAAGTTATCTACAGGCGTAGGGATTTTTTTGCCCATTTTACCTCGCCGACCAATGCATGGAGTCTTTGCTCAATTGTCGAGGGCAAAGTCCTCAAGGACCGCAGTGATAGAAGGATCGTCAGCGACCTCATTTTCCTGAATGATAACCATGACATCAGGGCAATCATCTTCTGGGGTGTATCTGTTTGTATGTTCATCATGAACAATGACGCGAATGTCTGCCATCATTAAGGCAAGGTCATGTTTACGTTTTCGTTCCTTTTCTTCCGCCTCGGGATCAGAAATCAGCACCTCTTTAGCTTTGATTGGCATTGGCTTTGGAAACAACATAGCCACCACATGGGATGGAACCTTTACTGGAGACTGTATCAACTCATGCGATAAAGGTATAGAAAATCTCCGTGCGGCAGAAGCTTGAGGAACCTGCTTATGCTTATAAGGATTCCTGTGAATGGAATTAGCAGAATAGCCTAGTCTGGCTGTCCCAATTTGACTGGACATTTGGATGGGGTGCTTAATACCCTGTTGATCCTTACCAAGCCCTTGTACAGGTTGATAACCCAATAGCATCATTTCTTGAGTGGCTGATATAACCTCGCCGTAAATCTTGGGTACGGGAAGTGGCGCTCCAATAGAATGGTATTACGTGTTACTCACTTCCAGAGTAAGGAAACTGGCCGGGTCAACTTCTGAATTGAAGCTGATAGTTGGTAGAATTCCTAGTCTAGGACATTTCGAATTAGCATTGACAGTGACTAGACTGTTGTTGATGATGTACTTGAGTTGTTGATGTAAGGTGGAGGGAACAGCTCCATCCATGTGTATCCATGGTCTCCCCAATAGCAGGTTGTATCCTGAATCTATCTTGAGGACGTGGAAGGATACGTTGAATGTATGAGGACCAATCTCAATTGGCAATTAAATCTTTCCAACGGAATTTTGCCGAGATCCATCAAAAGTTCGGATGATCGTATGGCTACTTTGGATTCGCTTAAGATTGATATTCATCTTCACCAAGGTGGCATAAGGACAGATATTTAGAGATGAACCTCCATCTATCAATACTCCAGCTAGCATGTACCCGAAAGACAACACTGCGATGTGCAATGATTTGCAATGACCAGTCCCTTTGGGAGGTATGTTGTCATCAGTGAAGGATATCACATTGTTGTTAAAAATGTGATCAACCAGATGTTGAAATTTTTCCACATCCACTGAATTTGGCAGGTAGGCTTCTTCCAAAACCTTTAGCAAGACCTTCCGATGCTCCTCTGAAGAGAAAACCAGGTCCAGAATTGAAATCTTATGTGGAGCTTCTCGCAAGCTTAAAACCACTTTGGCTTCATTGTGGCCCATAGTACGGAGGAATTTTTCAATCTTCTCCATGGATAACTTCCCCTTTGCTTCTCAAGTAGGCTTGATAACCCGTTGAGGAAGGTACAGTGGATTCTATTTCGACACTGTAGCAGTAGTACGAGACGTGGATGCTTCAGCTTCTTCATAATTCCATGGAACTTTGTGGCAGCTGACAACAGGATGGTGTAGTCTGCAAGGTAAAGGAATTAGCTCTGGTGCGGTCACTTTCAAAGGATTGTCAGCTCCTTTGAGTTGAATTGGTTGTATGGGAAATACTTTGACAGTCTCATCATTCACCTCAGATATAACTGCTACTAATCCCTTCCATTGGGTAGGGCATGTATTCCCACCCTTGAGTTGTACGGTGTAATTATCTGCTACATGCAGGACACCACTATCAATAAGATTCTGAATGAGATGGTGGAGTGCCCAAAGATTCTTCTCGCGCAGTGACCATGGAATGTGAATGATATTGACACATTTCATCAGGATTGAACTACCCTGAATGGGGATTGATTGGAGGTAAAAGGAATGTGATTCTTCCTTCGTTGATCAACATTTGAAGTATCTCCTCAATAGATTGGCCCAGATAAGTGAATTCCCTTTTATTGGCGAAATCCCGACGGGCTTTAGCACGTGCTCGCTTTGCAACCCTATCCTCCATAGCTTCGCTTTCTGAAGGTGTTGATGAAGCGTTCATAACAAATGGAAGGAGATAGGCATACTCCTATTTGATTACTTGGCATTTAACTTGATGATGGTGTGTCACCAGTTCTGCCAATTGCTCAATTTGTTTGCAAAGAGCTTTCATCTTTCGTTCCATGGTAAACTGGAACTTTGTATAATCCCACTTGTCAACACCTTCTTTGATGGGTTGGGATGATTCGCCAGTAGAATTGGAACCATGTCCAGTGCTCCAACTGATCATGTTAACCTCTTCTTCTTTGTGTTGAGGGAGAGGGTTGTCTTGCACATGAGGTTGATCTGGCTTGCTAACCACGATCTCACCGTTATCTATCAGAACTTGGATCTTGTGTTTCAAGGCCCAACAATCTTGAGTATCATGTCTGGGTGCCCCGGCATGATAAGCACACTTCCGAGTAGCATGCTTGGATTGCCTTTTTGTCCTTGGAGTATCAAGGAAACATCCTCCTCTTTCTTTTTATGGATTCTCAAGGGTTGTTTCCATAAGATAAGGACTAGATGTGCTCAATAATTGACTTTTAAGAGCTGGGCAGGTCTTGAATTTTATTGACTTCAATCCCATTTCACCATCTCTCGCCGTGTTTGATCATTTCAAAAATGGTTTGCTAATACTAAATTTAGAACTCTTTCATAGAAAGGAGCTTCCTGTATATCTATGAAAGTCATGACCATCTCTTATTCTGTCATGGCATGAATAACTTGAGCAGCAAGGCGCCTCCACCTTTGAGCATACTCTCTGAATGACTCATTAGACTATTTCTTAACCTTGGTAATTTGGTACCTACGGCCAGAGCCATCTCGAGACCTCGAAAATCAGATTGAGTGAGGAAGGCGTGAGCCAGCTCTTCCCAACTATGGATCTTAGAGTTTTCTAATCTGGTATACCATGAACGGGCTTCTCTAGTCAGACTTTTCTGAAACAGCTGCATTCTAAGCTTTTCATTCTTAGTATAAGATCCAAGTTCTCCAATGAACACCTTTAAATATGTATAAGGATCCCCTAATCCATTATATTTCTCAAAATTAGGGGTCTTAAATTTCTCTGGATAATGAACACCAGGAAATATGCAAAGGCCTGTATATGAAACACTGTCATGAGTTCCAATCCCTTTAAGAACACGAATGGTTTCCTCCATTTGAAGGACCTTCTTCCGGATGTCACCGGTGTCTGGATCTCCTTTGAGATGGGTGCCTTCAGGGTCTTTGTTGGTTATATCCAACTGATGTTCTGGAATTGTTTTTTTCCAGTTGTTGAACCCCCCCTTGTGTAGAGGATTCTTTATGTGTAGGTATCTTCGTACCCTGAGTAGACTGGTGTAATTCTTTTAGTAGAATAGCCAAGTCTGTTATTTGTTTACTCAATCCGTCAAATTCTTCTCGGGAAACAGGATTAGACTGTTCGAAAGAGGACATGATTGGTTGTAGGCTTGCAGCCTTTTTGGATTTAGACCGGGTAACAGGCCCAATTGCTTCCCTACAAAAGACTTATATAGTTTAGTCTTAGGGTAATGTAAATGTTATCATAACATGGCCGTTTTAGGAATTTATCCTGCAAAACCGGTTTGTTAATTGATAACATGTCATGAACATGGAATAAAATTACAAGAAAATGCTTTTACAAGTAATTGAAAATGGAGAGTATGAAGAGACTTTCCTCCGCATTTGGTTTATCAGAGGTTGACCTATCTTAGGGTTACTCTCGCGACTTTTTGGCATGAAGGTTCCCAGATCATCGCAATCTACTTGACAGGAAGTTAATCCGGTCTTTCAACTGGAGCGGATCTAAGTGGTGCCTTTCCTGAGCCCCGGGGAATCATTCTTCCCACGGGTCCAGTAATCAAACACCGACAGGATAGCCTCCTGGTGGAGGGACCACACAACATACATTCACATACAACGTGTCTCACCGTTTATGCAAAATGATGACATGTGCGAAGCACTAATATCACAGATAGATATTTAGCAGTGCATTAAGTAAGATGCATTCGTACACATTTATCAGAAATGTAAATGCAACAATCACACACAAGCATATAACAATTTTGAAAAGCTTCTAATAGCGGCTTAAGCCCTCTTACTGGAGTCCCCAGCAGAGTCGCCACCTGTCGACGTCGGGATTTTTATTATCCCTTTTCGTTACTTGTTCTTTGGTGTTCTCATGTTAATGTGAGATTTATTTGAAAAAACAAGTGAAAAAGGTCTGACATGTACAATGTCGATGATTGACTTTAAGAGTCGCCAGTTGGTGTATTTAACTGGTTGCACCAACGCAACCGAAAAAGTTTGCACATTGACCCAGTGTTTTGACACTGCTAAACGGGTCTGTGAAACTGAGATTCATTGAGGGTTCGGGGGCTTGATTATGCGGAGCGAAGGTGTTAGGCACCCCTCGACATCCGTGTTACCACGGTGACCGCCACTCTTCAAAGATATTTTTATATGAATGTGTGTGTGTGTGTGTGTGGATCAATGTCCAATTTATTTGAAAGTAGTGTGAGGCCTCGTTCGCACCTATATACACAAGGTTTGAATTTTATATGAAAATTCAGTTTTAACCAAGATTTAGCAATGAAGTTTTGTAAAAAGAGGTTTTTCAAACCCTGTGCTCAATAGGAATTGAGACCTTTTCATACTTTCATTTTATTATTAAATGTTTGGCTTGTTTGCTTTTATTTTCGAAATGCGAAGCATTTTCGAGAAAATAATATACAGCAGTGCCAAACTCCTTATGGGCATGACAACCATCCAAGGAAACTTAGACACTATAAAATAATGTACAAGCTGCTTACAGCCAGAAAATGTCCATCATGGGAACCAAATCTAGATTCATTCGACTGAATCTGTGATCACATGATTCCTAGGCTCACATGATACTGCAATTTGTATGGAAAGCGTAGCGCTATATATATAAACGTTATAAATATATATATATATATATATATATATATATATATATATATATATATGATCACCCACCGCAAAGCAACTCCATGGGGATCGGAAATGTAAATATATAAAAGTATATATATATATATATATATATATATATATATATATATATATATATATATATATATATATATATATATATATGAACATAATCAACCGCCACAAAGTAAACTCAAAGTGACGGAATGAAATGTAAATAAAGTCAGAAAAGCGATCAATCGCCACGTAAGTAAACTCCAGCGAGAGATGAATGTAATATAAATATATATATATATATATATGTACAAATATATATATATATATAAGCAGTAAATGCACCGGATGTAAATCCGGGCTCAACGGATATATCCGACAGGAATTATATATAGGTATATATATAAAAGCGAGTAAATGCACCAGATGTAAAATCCAGGCTCATTAGATATGTCTGACAACAATTATATATATAAGTATATATATATAAGCAATTAAACGCACCGGATGTAAAATCCAGTGCTCATCGAATGTAGTCGACCACGCTTATATATATAAATATATATATATATATATATATATATATATACTTGTTAGATCCGTCACCATAGCCATGTAGTCTTTGGCGATAGGTTCCGAACCGTCATACATGTACACCAAAGACAATCTGTTCGCCTTTAGTTCGCTTTTAAGGTTCGCTTTAGAGCCTTCTCCGTATATATATATATATATATATATATATATATATATATATATATATATATATATATATATATATATAAGCAAATAAACGCTTCATCAAGTTCAGGCTCAATCGAGGCATAACTCGATAATGTTAGTCCATATATACGAAATATATACATATATTAGTATATATATATAGACATAAATGAAAACCATGGACCGAAGTCCAGTAAACACACTCTACACGACTATCAACGTACAGCAACAATTGTGTGATATATGAGAAAGAGGCTTTATAGAATTTAAGAAGGCTTACGATTAGGTCGCCAAAGTAGACTTCTTAGACTTTAAATGGATAAACACTCGGCTCCGCTTGATAAAAAGTAGCTATATGTGAGCTAACTAGTGTTTAAAGAAGAGGAAACACTCAAAAGATGTGCATGCAGAGTAAAATGGGCAGGGGTTTCTCGCCTTTTCCTTCTCTCTCTTTCTCAAATGGTCAATTGACCCAAGCCTTGTTTATATAGATCGATGGTCATAGGTTCACTGCAGCAGACCACATTAGCTTGGACTGCAAGGGTCGTGGTGGACCCGAGCCTCATGGGTCACGCTCATCTTGTGTAATGCGACGCGGCAACAGCAGATCAGTAATGTCCGCTCGAACTTGCCAAACTTCAATTCGAGCATCCAAACGAAGTATATATGTACTTCTTCGGATCACTTGTGTCGAGAGTTACGTAATGACATGGAGTAGAGGTTGTACGAAGTCAGGAAGAGGGGTCTATGCCCATGGTCTTCAAGCTTCAAATTCTATCCAAAGTACTGCCACACGTAATAGTCACTCGAGATTGTCACTCTTCGATTCTTGTGGGACATTGTTGTATGTTTTTATGTATGAAGTGTTGAGACGACATGCCATTTGTCGGAGGAACAAGATGATGTGTGACTCCTTGCCAGGGTTATCGCCGGGTGGAGTTAAAAGTAGACGTTGCTCAGGGTTACAGCTGAGATTGGACCACTTGTTGGTATATTACGATATCATCTTGTTGACGTGATCAGATGACGTGTGGACTCCTCACCGGGGTCATCTCCAGTTTAAGCGGAAAGCAGACGTTGCTTTCGTGGTTATAAATGAGATTAGGCTCACGCTTGTTTTTCATATATCATCGCATCCGGATTAAAGCTGATAGCATGTATTTGAAACAAACATTTCCGAGGTTATCACCGGAACTACAATGGCATCCCTTGGGGCTATCACCAAGGATGGGAAGTTCTTACTCCCAAAGATTGTCTCCGGACTGGAACCTAACGTCATGGGTGTTATCGCCGAGACAAATCGCCTCTCAAAGTGTTCTTGCTTTCTTTTTTGATCTGCATATCTCGGGGTTATCTCCAAGATTGGAAATTACATTCTCGGGTTGTGTTCTGGGTTTAAACCGATGCTCCCGGTTTGTGTTCCGGGTTGGAGCTGAACTTCCGGTAGTATTCGGAATGATTGTAAGTTATATTTTAGGGTTATCTCCAAAAGATGAATCTACCCTCCTGCAATGTTAGTAATAGGAGTGCAGAAAATTTCGAGTGTCTATAGTGCTCAACGTTTAAACTTAACTCCGGAGAAATTAGACTTTGATTTATCTGTGGAGACTCTGTTAGAAGAAACTTTCATCACATCCACTGTTTATAAATCTTGTTTGATCTAAGTTGGCTCCATCACATTACCTGTTGATCTTATCTCTTTAAAGAGACTTACTTTTGATGTGATTTTAGGGATTGATTGGTGAACTACTCATCATGCCAAAATTGATTATTTTCGTAAGGTTGTTAGTTTTCATATTCCTAACCAACCTGTTATACGAATTCAAGCAACTTAACCATTAAAATCAATCAGTGACATATCAAGTCATAAAGCTATTCATTTATTGAAAAATGAATGTCAAACTTTATTAGCCCATGTTATGGATTTGAATAAAGACACGTCAGATTTGAATAATATTACTGTTGTTAGTAAATTTCCTGACGTATTTCCTGAAGAACTTCCCGGTCTACCCCCAGAGCGTGAAGTTGAATTCTTTATTGATCTTGAACCTGGTACAAAGCCCATTTCTAAAACCCCATATCGAATGGCTCCTACTGAACTTCAGGAGTTAAAAGTCCAACTAGAGGAATTGTTAGACATCGGTTTCATTCGTCCTAGTACATCTCCTTGGGGTGCTCCTGTTTTATTTGTAAAGAAGAAAGACGGGAGTATGCGACTTTATATTGACTATCGGGAATTGAACCATGTCACATTCAAGAATAGGTATCCGCTACCTCGTATTAATGATCTGTTTGACCAGTTGCAAGGAGCATAATTCTTTCCAAAGATCGATCTTCGTTCTGGATATCATCAGCTGGAGATTAAAACTGAGGATATTCCATAGACTGCCTTCAGAACTCGGTACGGGCATTATGAATTCTTAGTCATGTCTTTTGGATTGACTAATTCTTCTACGAATTTTATGGATGTGATGAACCGGATATTCAAGGAAGATTTGGATCAGTTCGTTGTTGTCTTTATTGATGACATCCTCATATATTCCAAAAGCCGTGAAGATAATGAGCACCATTTGAAGCTGGTACTCCAAAGGCTTCGTGAAAGCAAGTTATATGCCAAGTTGAAGAAATGCGAGTTCTGGCTTGAGGAAGTAGCATTCCTTGGGCACGTGGTTTCAAAACATGGAGTATCTATTGACCTGGCAAAGATTGAAGCAATACAAAGTTGGGAGCAACCGAAGACGGTGACCGAAGTACGTAGCTTTCTGGGCTTAGCTGGTTATTATCGGAGATTTGTGGAAGGATTTTCTCTAATCGCTACTCCATTAACTCAGCTGACTCAGAAAGATACAAAATTCATATGGAGCGAGGAATGCGAGAAGAGTTTTCAAGAGCTTAAGAGGAGACTCATTTCGGCACCTGTTCTGACAATACCATCTGGTTCGGATGGATTTGTTATCTACAGTGTTACTTCGAACAAAGGGTTAGGATGTGTTCTCATGCAACATGGGAAAGTCATAGCATATGCCTTGCGATAACTTAAAGAGTATGAGAGGAATTATCCTACTCATGATCTAGAGTTGGCAGCAGTCGTTTTCGCGCTAAAGATCTGGAGGCACTATCTATATGGAGAGAAAGTGGAGATATATTCAGACCATAAAAGCCTCAAATATTTTTTCACCCAAAAGTAACTCAACATGCTAAGAACGACGACGTTGGCTCGAGCTGTTAAAAGATTATAACCACACCATTCAATACCATCCTGGAAAAGCAAACGTGATAGCTGATGCGTTGAGTAGAAGATCATATGCAGGAACGAGTACGATGATGTCAAGTATACGCATAGAACCAACTTTAATCGATGAAGTTAAAGTTTCTCAAGCCACCGACCCGGAGCTGATGCGTATGAAGAAGAAAGTAAAAGAAGGTGCTATTCCGGAAGCGAGAATCGATGAAGAAGGAATACTTCGAGTCCACTCCAGACTTTGTGTTCCTAACGACTCTGATTTGAAATACAAGATCATGACGGAGGCACATAATACACCGTTTGAAATCCAATCTGGAAGTACCAAAATATATCGTGATCTTCGACATACATTTTAGTGAAACAATATGAAGAGAGAGATTGCAAAGTTTATCTCGAGGTGTTTAACTTGTCAACGTGTAAAGGCGGAACATCAAGTACCTAAGGGTCCGTTGCAACCACTTGAGATTCCAAAATGGAAGTGGGAACACATTACCATGGATTTCATTACGGGTCTTCCCACGGTTTCTCAAGGCATAGATGTGATTTGGGTTATTGTTGATAGATTAACTAAGTCTTCTCATTTCTTGCCGATACGGGAGACTTATTCCCTTGAACGTCTTGCTTGTATATACGTGAATGAGATTGTGAGATTACATGGCATGCCAGTATCCATGGTTTCGGATCGTGACCCAAGATTCACTTCACAATTTTGGGTTAGCTTGCAAAAAGCTATGGGCACGGATTTATGATTCAGTTCGGCATACCATCCTCAAACGGACGGACAATCAGAGAGGACTATTCAAACTCTTGAAGATCTATTAAGACTCGTGGTCCTGAGACTTCAAAGGGAGTTGGGATAAATATTTACCTTTGGTGGAATTCTCCTACAACAATGCGATTATCGAGGCGTATAGGTGTGGCTCCATTCGAAGCATCATATGGACGTAAGTGTCGCTCTCCAGTATGTTGGGATGAGGTTGGTGAAGCAACATTGTTGGGACCAGAGTTGGTACGTATGACTACAGAAAAGATCTAAATGATTCGACAACGTATACAAACGACACAGGATCGACAAAAGAGTTATACGGATCGATCTTCATCGAAAGGACATGGAATTCAGTATTGGGGATCATGTATTGTTGCGTGTTGCTCCATGGAAGGGAGTTACAAGATTTGGGAAGAGAGGAAAGCTCAATCCACGATTTATTGGTCCATTTCAGATTCTTGACCGAGTAGGAAATGTAGCCTATAGACTCGCGTTACCTCCAAGTATGTCTCGTGTTCATAATGTTTTTCATATATTTGTGCTTCATAAATATGTGAAAGACCCGAACCACATTATTAAGTTAGAACCGGATGAGATAGCTGAAGACTTAACGTACGAGGAGGTACCTATCAAGATCTTGGATAGGAAGGAGCATGTCCTACGCACAAAGGTCATACCATAAGTCAAAGTTTTGTGGAGGAACCATGCTATTGAGGAAATGACCTGGGAGTTAGAAACGGAAATGAAAGCGAGGTATCCTCACCTTTTCGAAACATCAGGTATATACGTCAATTTCGAGGACGAAATTTCATAAGGAGGGAAGGTTGTAAGACCCCAACTTATTATAAATGAAATTAAATTTCCTCTATTTTTTATTTTGAAATAGTAAGGGTTGATTTTATTAATGTGGTTAGTTATGGGTAAAATGCGCAAATATTTTAAATAAGCAAGTGTTTATAAAATATTTATTGTTGTTCCGAGGAATATTAGGTTTGGTCGTGGAATATTCTTACCGCTTGGGAATATTATTATTTACGGCAAGCAGCCTTACCTTGTGGGCCCCATAACTGAAAAGCGGTTGGATGAAGAAAATGACAAGTTTAAGTTGTTTATAAATAATCTTGCGTAGTTGTTACCAATTATCATCTTTTAAAATAATTCGTTGGTTAAAACACAAGAAGCACACAAAGATTGCACCAATTATTGATTCTTACGTAAGAAGCACTACTCAATAATTGTTACGATAATTACTTGTTCAATATTTTATTTTATTGATTCAATAATTGCTATGTTGATATTTTATATTATTGTTGTATCAATAATTATCATTACACAGTATTTTCCATTATCGGATCAATAATTCATATTATATGAATAATATTATTAGATAACATTATTGGCAATGTCTAGAAAGTTCTGTCTAAGGAGAGGTTTTGTCACCTAATTGCGCGCCATTAAGGAGAAATCCTTATTGGAAAGCCCCCTCTTTCCTGGGAACAGCCTTGTTGCCAATATTGTGATTCTGTAATATTATTTGTAAATAATTAATTATTGATTTATATGATAAGGAAAATATTCATTTTATGTGGATATAGATGGAAAAAAAATTTAATGTGACAATTGTTGAAAATTGATATTTTATCTTTTTCGATAAAATAGTTCATTTAAATATATTATTATATTTTAATAATATAATAATAGAGATATTTTTACAATGAATGTGGGATATATGAATAAATGAGGAGGAAGAGTATTTTTGTTGCAATAAATATTTAAAACATATTTTTCATGTTTGTGGACCCCATTTCTTGACTAAAATTTGATTATAGCCTGTAAAATCGCCCATTTGTGGATTTCGGTCAATTTGTGTTTGGAATTTGGAAAACCTTTCTTCTACAAAGTTGTAGATAATGGAATTTCCTATGGAAAAGATATAAGGTTTGAATTTTTCTAACAAAAGGGATATTTATTATGAATTATTGAAGTTCTGAATTTTCGAAATAATTAATTTTTGGAAGTTTTAATTATTTTTTTAAGAAAAATGTTTTTGTTATTGTTGGTGGGCTCCACTAGTATTGAAAACATGATGAATTCAGATTCAAGAGGTGGGCATGAAGATCTATTAAAAATATTAATATTTTATTAAATTTTCTGCTTTGGTGTTCTAAGCATTTTCCTATAAATAGGGTGCTTAGGTTAGAATTGAAAATCACATCAGAAACTAAAGTTTTCTCTCTTTCTCTCTATATCGATCGAGCATATTCTTGTGAGTATTTTGATACTTTGAGTGTTGTTATATCGTGCAAGTTCCTTCAAAGACTATATTCATATTCGGTCGGAAGCACTGCCTTTTCGAGGTAAGGGATATTATTTTTTTTAAAATGATATTATTTCTTCTAATATCATTATCTTAGGAATGTTGGTAAGATTTTTCTTTGTGAAATTCTTGTCTTTTAGTTTTGGGGTTACTATTCACGATATCTGTAGACTATTCACGAATACAATACTATTCACAAGAAAATTAAATTTTTTTGTTTTTTGTCCAAAATATCTATTATGGATACTAGCTTTGATTGTATCCATGTTTTGATCATTCTTGAATTTTACTTCACTATGATTATTTATGAAGTATTTTTGAACTCGAATTGTTTAAAGTACGAATCCTTAATATTTGTTCTTTTGTTTCACTGGATACGTTTTCTTTAAAATATTTTTCATCATCCTCAGTCCTAAGTGATGGTATTATTGAATATCTTTGGCCTGTAGTGCAAAGATGGTTAATTTTCTTATGAATATCTTTGGCCCATAGTGCAAAGATGTACAGGTGTTGAGATGAACATGACCGACTGATGAATATCTTTGGCCTGTAGTGCAAAGATGAATATTTGATTCAAGATGAATATTAATTGATGTTACAGGGATAAAATAATGATGATGGACTTTTAAATTCATAGATTATAGTAGATTTTCATTCTCTACGTAACTCATCTATGAATTATTATTTTCGCTGCGAATATTGATCTGAAACTTGTTGTCTATTGTATTTTATCAGATTTTTCCCTGTTGAAGACTAACTATAATTTGTTCTATATTATTTTAGTCATAATATTCTTTACTGGGCTAGTTGAGCTCACTCTTTTCCTTTTTGTTCCATTTTTCTTCTCAGGAGGCAAGAATGTAGCGAGTACTAGTCGAGGTATGGAATGAAGGTTCTAGAAAGTTGTTTTAATAGTCCTTACCATTTTTGTAAAATAATATACCAATAATTGTAATGAGAACTTATTTGGGTGTGAATATTGTCTAGATGACAATATTTGTATTTAAACTCACTGTTTTTATGTTGTATTAATAAAGTTGTAGTTGTTTCTGTACCATGTTATTGACGACTCAAAATAGGTGATGTATACCTATTTTAGGGGCGTCACAAAAGGTTATACCACAAGTCAAGGTTTTGTGGAGGAACCATGCTGTTGAGGAAATGACCTGGGAGTTGGAATCGGAAATGAAAGCGAGGTACCCTCACCTTTTCGACATTCCAAGTACGTACGTCAATTTCGAGGATGAAATTTCATAAGGAGGAGAGGTTGTAAGACCCCAACTTTTTATAAATAAAATTGAATTTCCTCTATTTATTATCTTGAAATAATAAGGAATTAATTTGATATAATGCTCTGGTTATGGGTGAAATGTGCAAATTTTACAAAATAAACAAGTGGTTATAAAATAATCATTGTTGTCAGGGAATATTCATTTGGTCGGGGAATATTCTTTTTGTTGGGAATATTCGTACGACGGCGCAGTCATTTGTGGGCCCCATAACAAAATAACGGTCGGATGAAGAAAACGACAAATTTGAGTTTTGATAAATAACGAATAATCGTTCTGAATTAACCTTTGTTGAAATACCCGTGGTTTAAAATATAGTGTCTGGCATGGTTGCACAAGAAGACACTACAGTATTGCGAAAGATTTTGAATTATTGATTTTTACGTAAGAAGGCACTACTCAATAATTGTTACAGTAATTACTGTTTAATATTTTATGTTATTGATTCAATAATTGTTGCGTTGCTATTTTATATTATGGTTGTTTTAATAATTGTCACTGCACAGTATTTCCGATTATTAAATCAATAATTCATATTATTGGAATAATATTATTAGATAGCATTATTGGCAATGTCTAGAAAGTTATGTCAAGGAGAGGTTTGGTCATCTAATTGCGGCTACCATGAAGGAAAAATCCTTATCTAAATCCCCTTCCACAGGAGCGACACTGGTTGTCATTATTATAATTCTGTAATATTATTTGGGAATAATTAATTATTGATAAGGATATATTTATTTTATGTGGATTTAAATGAAGGAATTTTTGCATGTTTGATTTGTTGAAAGTTTGGCAATTATTTTCTTGATAAAATATTCATTTAAATATATATTATGATTGTTTAAATAATTATATTATAATATATATATATATATATATATATATATATATATATATATATATATATATATATACATGTGATAAAATGGACGTATATGCGTATTCTTTCTTGATGGCTTGAAAAATGATAGCAAATGGGGTTTGCCTAACTTTTGTTGACTCTCAGAAATTGGCAGAGAGAAGTGATTTGTTAGGCCATTTGGTTGGTGAAGAGATTGTTGCCTGCAAGTTGTTCAAAGGGTGGCCCCCACCCATATTGAAAGTAAGAAGTTAGGTATTGAAAAATGAGTGAAAGTTAGGCATTGATTTTGGCATAGAATGAATTGTATTGCTAAAGCCAATTATTTGGTAGATGAGATGATGTTGCCTGCAAACCTTTTTTCAAAAAGATAGCCCCCACCCATATGAAAAAAATGATTATGTTAGGCATAATGTTAGGCAGAAGGAGAATTGTAGGCGTCTGTTTCTTTTCCTCTGTTGCTATAAATAGGGGGTAACCCCTCCTTCCTCAATCACACCTTCATAATCAGAAATTCTTACTCTATAGTATTGTGAGTATTTTTCTTAAGTATAAGAATATTTTGAGCGTAGGTTTTCTGCAAGATTTTCTCAGAATAATATCCGATATTCCAGTTAAATCCAGCTTCTACAAAGGTAAAGGATATTATTTTATTACAATACTCGTGAGAAATATTATTTTCTTTCATACTCCATATTATGTACGCGATATTATTTCATCTCGTATTCTTGAATTTGAACTTATTACGGTAAGTATTGCTTCTATAATTCCTGAAATGATTACAAATTTCGCTTCATCTAATATCATTTCATAGGAATATTGGTCTGAACTTTTAACCAAATTTGGAACTTTTCATGACCGAGTACTGTTCACAGTTATTATTCACGGGTAGTGTTCACGATTCTTCGTTACAGCGATTCTTTGTTCACTTGATTCTTTATTCACTTGTGCTTTATTCACAAAAGAAGAAAAAAATATTTTTTTTCTTCCTTCCAAGTTATCTGTTGTGATCCTTAGTCTTGAAATTGAATCCATGTTTTTATCTTCACTATGGTTTATTATGGAGCATTTTTAAACTTGGTTCATCTAAAGTACGAATTCATAATCTTTGTTCTTTTATCTCACTGGATTTGTTCTCTAAAATGCTTTTCATCATCCTCAGTCGTTAATGGTGATACTTGATGAATATCTTTGGCATGTAGTGCAAAGATGAATGATTATCTGATGAATATCTTTGGCCCGTAGTGCAAAGATGAACAGGTGTTGAGATGAACACGACCACTGGTGATCTGAAATGAATATCTTTGGCCCGTGAGTAAAGATGAATATTTGATGCAAGATGTATATTGATTGATGTTACAGGGATAAAATATTGATGATGGACTTTTAAATTCATAGATGATAGTAGATTTCATTCTCTACTTAATTCTTCTAATGAATTATTATTTCCACTGCAAATATTGATGTAAAACTGGTTGTCCATTATATTTTATCTGATTTGTTGAAGGCTAACGATAAACTGTTGTTCTTTATCTTAGTCATAATATTCTTTACTGGGCTAGTTGAGCTCACCCTTTTCCTTTTTGTTCTATTTTTCTTCTCAGGAGGTGAGAATATAGCAGGAACCAGTCGGGGTAAAGAGTGATGGTCCTAGACAGTTGTTTTAGCAGTCCTCATTATTTTTTGTAAAATAGTGTATCAATAAATGTAATGAGGACTTATGTGAGGGTGGATATTGTCTAGAAGACAATTTTTGTATTTAAACTCACAGCATGAGTGTTGATGTATTTTACACGACAATTGTAATAATAAAAGTTATTGTTGTTTCTGTACCATGTAATTGGCGACTCAGAATGGGTGATGTATACCTATTTTGGGTATATCATGTTTATTCAATTATATATATTGTTGATATCCGATCTTTGACTTTGATAGCCTTGTTCAGTTACACATTCTTGTGTTAAACCTTTATTGATGGAAATTGAATAGTGTTCTAAAATTCTAGAAACACTGATAAGCTAGTTCTAAACTAAACTTTCTTTAGTGCGGAAATTCTAAATTCAAACTAAGACGAACAACCCTCGCATAAGGGGATTTTGTACGTGTAACGTTTAGATGGTTGAGCACAATACATGGTACAAAATTGATCCCCCAAATGCGTTAAGAAGGGTCTCAGATAGTCTAAAAAACATTAAGGTTGGGGTAATAATACCTAAATACCAGAGACATAGTTCGTGGTCTTAAGACCCTCAGACATTGATTTCGAACTTGTGTTTTATTCTTAATTCTCAGAACAAGTTCATTATTGTTAGCATTCGTTGTTTGTTCTGATGTTGTTATTATTATTACTTCCTATATCAGTGAGCAATTGTTTGCTCACTCTTGCATTTAACTTCTCGCATGACTAAAGTTGAGAAAAGTCGATGAGTAAAATCTACTAGCAAAGGAAAGGGCAAGATGTCCAAATGTTGAAGACATATGAGAATTTTATTTTAATGAATTATGTTAAAGACTTGTTTTAATATATGATGTATTCCGCAAACTTATGTAATAATTTTAAGGTTAGATTACCTGTGATTTAATTGAGATTATGATGTAACCCTTTAATGGGAAATATTATCGTTTAAGTTAATTAAATTATGTTTTTATCATTTGATTATGTGTAGTTAGATGTAATAGTTTTGATAAGTGAGCACAAAATCCTGTAGGAATGAAGTACCTGGATTTGGGGGTGTCACACAAATTGTGGCTTTACATATCACTCATTGGTCTTCGCCCAAACACAGGGTACACTATACCAATGTTCTCAGCCATTGCCAACTATGTTGGGAAATACCTCACGAAGGTCTGATGCCATCAGTTCAGGGTCGTAGCCCTAAAACCTTTTCCCCAGCGGGACTTCACTCAATATATCCGTTGATGTACACGTTAACGAAGGCCAAGCAGTCTTGACATTATCCCCAGCAGAGATCTTATTCGTTGATGCACATGTCAATAAAGGTCAGGCAACCCTAACAACACCGACTGGCAGTAACTCCAACAGAGCAGTGAAAAGACATGGCGGTACAAACCAGGGAAGAATATCCTCATAGGGGAGGTTCGATGATGGAATATATTATACACATCCTCAACAGACAAAACATTATCCCCACAGAATCTCTTGTACATGAGAGATGCATCTTCAATGTGAAGTCTGTATCAAGGATTAAGGACTTTGGTGATAACCCCAACGTCAACATCCTAGAGATTCCTCGTAGTTGTGGATCACACGTCCATGACAGTTCATCAGGTTGCTTATTTAGTGCTACCCTGGTAGAAGCAATAGGGAGCTGGCAATCATCCCACCATGTTGGAGAACATTCCAACAAACCACATACATTTGCATCATGTTGTTATGCATTGCATCGTGATCATCTTATATTTCAAGTGTCTAGTATTCTTTATCATATCCATGCCATTGCATTGTATGAATATGATAAAGAGGGGCATCTGTAGACACTCAAAATTTTATGCCTACCTGTTACTAACATTGCAGGAAGCGCAAAAATTTCTTTTAGAGATAACCACGGAAGACAAATTGACTTAATCTAAAATACCACTTTGGAAGTTCGGTTTGACCCGGATAACACACCTAAGCGATATCATTTCCCACCTCGGAGATAACCCTTGGGAAAGCAGTGCAAATACCAGAAATTCCATCGAAGAAGACCAATTCATCTTGGAGATAACCCCGAGATGTTCAATCTCAGTCCCGAAAACAACACCAGGAAAGACAATCTCAACCTTGGAGATAACCCCAAAAAGTGCAGTTGCAGTTCGGGAGATAACCCCGGAGATGCTCGTTTCAACCCATGTAGTCTGCTTCAACCTCGGGACTCACATCGAGGCACTTAACTCCCAAACCCGGAGATAACCCCGGGAGGACAGACACACCTCAGAGACAACCCTGAGGGCATTCAAAGACTTTGCGGTGACCCAATCTCGAGATAACCTTGAGCGATATACATTTTATCGGCCAAAACCGAGAATAACCCAGTGAAGGGAAAAATTGTCAAATTACCACCTCAGTCCCACATAGCGCCGTCTCAACATACATTCTACACAACAATGTCCCATAAGAATCAAGGAGTTGCAATCCCGGGTGACTACTACGCAAGGCAGAACACCGGATAGAATTTGAAGCTTGAAGACATAGGACATGGTTCCATCTTCCTGACTTCTTACAACCTCTAATCTCATGTCATTGTGTAGCTCTCGACAATGGTTGTCCAAAATAGTTCTTATACACCTCAATCAGATGCTCGGATTGAAGTTCTGCAAGTTCGAGCGTACATCACGTTGCACGCGTGCATCTACTTTGAGACGGCGGGACCAGTGTTGATCGATTTCGCAATCAATGAATACGTGCAAGTATACACGGTCAACAAGTAATAAAGTGAAAGTAGAGTATCGTTCCCACGAGGAATTATTTAATAAAAATCACCAAGTACTAATTCTTAACCAAACTAATTTTATTTAAACAATCTCAAATCGTGTTTTTTCTAATTAAGAAAACTAAATTAACTAATTAAAACTAAGATTTTAACGAATGAATTCAAATAAATAAAGATTAAGACTTCAATATCCCCAATTATGAATTATAAATCAATTATCCAATTATCCCAATTATTATGCCTCTTGAATTGTTAACGAGGAATTCTCAAATGCCAAAAGTCCTTTTCCAAGTGATCAATTGCCTTCTATTTAATCCAGTTAATCTTTACATATTCCTATGCAAAACAATTGAATTAAACTCATTCTGATCCCAATTCCTTGTATTATTACGTGCGTGAAAAGATATTTCCATTCTATTCACAAACCTAATTATTCACTGTGCAAATAACTAAGTCACATGTCACAATGCCCAGTTCTAACCCTAGAATTCCTCTTCCAATTCCTTCTAGAGTAACAAAGTAATTACTGATCAAATAATTAAGCAATAAGTACAAGACAAGATAAACAACTCACTTTAACATAAATAATTAGAATATAATGAATAACTAATTCATAGTCATAAAAAGTTCAATTGAAATCTCAAAAATAGTTAGTTCATAATTAATGAATTAAAACCAAGAATCCACAACTGAATAGACATCAAAAGATAAAAGATGAGAGAAGAGAATAGAATCATTGTCGATGAAATCGATGCTCCCCTCTTGCTCTTGCTTCTTGATCTTCAATGGTCTCCAAGTTGCTTCAATCTCAAAACTAATAAGAACTAGGGTTATTTTCTAATCTAAAGGAGTGTTTAATCTAGGCTAAGCTATGTAATCTCCCTTTATTTTATGCCTTACATCATGTATTTATAGGTTACAAGACTAATTTTTAGTTTAGGAACAAACCAAATCCAATTTGGAGTCAAAAAGGTGTTAAAATTCGCCCAAAATGCGTCCAGGCCATCACCAAGCCTTCTTCCCCGCTTATTGACAAGCTTAACTACACTGAGTCTGCCCCTAGTGCCCCGGCCTGGGCATAGGCCAAAATGGCTGGCGCCCCTCATTACCAAAATCTGACATTTTTGCTCCGACGTCCTTTGGAAAAATGGCCATAACTTCTTCGTCCGAACTCCGATTTTGATGATTCAAGATGTTCCGGAAAGAGGAGAAGTAGATATACAACTTTCGTTCTTTGAGTTTTTCGAAATAATGTCAGGACCTATAGTCAAAATGGCTCTGAAGTGACTGCTGTGTAAATGGCAAACCGAAAACGCGAATCTAGCCACCCCAAACATCGATCCATGTAACTTTTGTCCCAATTCCTATAAAATAACATAAAACATGCATGAATAGACACAAACACATAAAAACATCCTAAAAGACTTAAGAACAACAATAAATTAAGCAGAATGTATCCAATTCATGGGTATAAAACTCACTCATCAAATACCCCAAACTTAAATCTTTGCTTGTCCTCAAGCAAAAACACAAAAATGTTATGCAATGCAATGTAATGAAACTAATCTATATGCCTCACTGAATCCAAAGAAGAATGAGCGAAACAAGTCTATTCAACCTACCTTAGAGAAATCAAGTAAACATGATAATACATCATATTAAGACAAATCGATAATTTCCCAATCAATCATCAAATCTTAGATCATTATCACCGATATAGTGCGTGTGTGCTCCACAACAATGTTAATCGATATAAAATCAAATTTAAGACATAATAGATATCTTTGAAGGCATCATACGGTTGCAAATTCACAAAATTCACGAAACAAGCTATATCCAACTAAAGTCGAACATCCACCAAGTTCAAGAGTCCAACTGGGATACTTATGCTTTACTTTTCATTACGGGGCTTTTTGCTCTTTTCCCGTTTTATTGGTTTTTTTTTAACCATAATCGCATGCAATGTCTCATTCCATTAGGCTAACAATGTCACCCTTAGCGAAGCTTTCACCAACGACTCCCGGACCATATAAGACCTTAGGGCGCTTAGGTTTTAAGATACCCCTTCTAGTGTTTCTTACTCAAGTAACAAAGGCCCCAAACAAAACTAGCCACAGTAAATTTTTTTTTTTTTCTCTTTTTTTATAGATGGTGGTTGGTGAGTGCGTTTCGCTCCATCTCACGCTTGTGTTTATGGGGAGTGTTTCTCTCAACCCACCACAAGACTCAACATGTTTTTTTTTTTTTAAAGCTTATATACCCCAAAATTTCCCCCAAACTTAAGTTTTTATCAAAATTTAGCCATCTCCTACTTCATGTCTTTCATTCCTTCACACTAGTATTATACTTAAGAAATCCATTATGTATCAATTTAAACTTAATCGCTAATATAGTTGTTATTAACGTATAACCTTGATTATACCATTTTCAAAAGCAGAAAAGATTCAATTCATAACAAGAAATCACATCAAAGCCTGAATATTCAATACTATACTTATCTACTTATCCGGTCTCATCATTGGCCAAAATAGACTTTTACTATCTAACGATTGGAATCATGCAAATATAAACTAAGCTGCAACAAACATAGTAAACTAACTACTATTTTTATGATTTTAAAATTTTTTTTAAACAAAAAAAAAAATTAATCTGACAAACTAAATGTAAATAACCCGAAAACATAACGAACTACAATGTAAATAACTAACTATATGCAATACGACACTAAATGCCCCCAAACTTAAACTAGACATTGTCCTCAATGACCGAAATAGAAAAAAATTAAAGCGGAGGACTTCCACGAAAATATAGCAATCTTCCTCCTTGCCCGCTAAGTTTGGAGAATAAATTTAAGACATGGAACAAATTGGGCACCACACTTGAATTTGACTTGAATAACTCAAAACCATGATAGAAGCAATTTTATTAAATCCTAAATAAATGCAAATTCAAAACTACTAATATAAAACTTAATAAAAACTAAAAATAAAAATTAAACTTGGGTTGCCTCCCAATAAGCGCTTTGTTTTATAGTCTCAAATGACTTCTTCAATTCTCTATCCAATTCCCCTCGAAAGTTGAGGAACCCTCCATCCATCTAAATAATATAGCTTTTGGTAGGTTCCCATTTATAATAGCCATTGTATTAAAGTCACCTAGAATGCTTTCTTGAGATAAGATCACATTCAAGAACGTCTAGCATCTAGGTGTGTTTCTCCATTGTGTCTGCGATATATTCTCGCATAGAGGCTTGTCAGACACAACAATTTCTTCTTCTATCTTCTCTAGCTCATCGCACCATGGTTTCGAAGGTGTACTTGCTTTTACATCACAGAGAGTATTGCCGACGACATGACTACCAATCGGACAAGGTTTTGTAAATCTAACCGGACTCTTGAACTGTGGAGGAGAAGGCACTTGAGGCATAAATAACATTGGCTCATCATCATTAGTTCTCACAATTAGTTCTTCACTGACCTTGTTGTCATTATCCCCACTTGTCTCCTCTTTTTCATCTCGTGGCTCATCCAGTTGTAGAATTGGCTCGGGCTCTCCATCAGTCTCGGAATCCATGTCATAGGTCTAGGTGTAATGAGGACGGTTGTTCAACGCATGTGCTATCTGTTCCACTTGATTTTCCAAATTTTTGATCAACGCCCCTTGGCTTTGCAAATTCAGCTCTACTTGATTCATTTTCTTGTCTTGTTCCTCATTCCTTTTTTCAGAAGTTTTAATAAATTTTTCCAAGGCTTCCTCACAATTTGAATGTTCTTCCTGTTGTAGTGGAGGTGGACACAAGAAATCCTGTGGGTATGTTGGACTTGGAGCATAAAATTGATCTTGATTGTTACTCCATGAAAATTTGGGTGATACCCCAATCCGATGATAGTTGTTGGGATAGACATAATTATTGGGGTAATCACCACTATATCTCTGTCGAAACTAAAACTAATGGCATTGATGACTCGTATGATTTCCAAAGACAATAATCACAAGTAACCGCTTATACTTTGGACGACGCTGAGCTTCAAAAAAGCTTCAAATATCCTCGAAAGTGTCTTAATCAGGCCGACAAATGCGAAAGTTTCTAGTCTTTCAATCTCCGCTCCCCTTGGTTGAGTCATGTTAAGTGTATGGCCATTGATATACAAAAGCCATCCATAGTACTGAAAGAGAGAGAAATATAGAAAGAGAATTAAAATAAAAATAAAAATGTTTAAATTAAGACTAATTTGATTGAAATTAATATTGAAACTAATTATTAAATTAATCCCGGCGAATGGCCTTGCCAAAAACTTGTTGATCGATTTCATTAATCAATGAATACGCAAGTATACACGATCAACAAGTAATAAAGTGAAAGTAGAGTATCGTTCCCACGAGGAATTATTTAATAAAAATCACCAAGTACTAATTCTTAACCAAACTAATTTTATTTAAACAATCTCAAATCGTGTTTTTTCTAATTAAGAAAACTAAATTAACTAATTAAAACTAAGATTTTAACGAATGAATTCAAATAAATAAAGATTAAGACTTCAATATCCCCAATTATGAATTATAAATCAATTATCCAATTATCCCAATTATTATGCCTCTTTGAATTGTTAATGTGAATTCTCAAATGCCAAAAGTCCTTTTCAAGTGATCAATTGCCTTCTATTTAATCCAGATTAATCTTGCTATATTCCTATGCAAAACAATTGAATTAAACTCATTATAATCCCAATTCCTTATGTGTTACATGCGGCGAAAAGATATTTCCATTCTATTCACAAACCTAATTATTCATCAGCAAATAACTAAGTCACATGTCACAATGCCCAGCTTCTAACCCTAGAATTCCTCTTCCAATTCCTTCTAGAGTAACAAAGTAATTCTCGATCAAATAATTAAGCAATAAGTACAAGACAAGATAAACAACTCACTTTAACATAAATAATTAGAATATAATGAATAACTAATTCATAGTCATAAAAAGTTCAATTGAAAATCTCAAAATAGTTAGTTCATAATTAATGAATTAAAACCAAGAATCCACAACCTGAATAGACATCAAAAGATAAAAGATGAGAGAAGAGAATAGAATCTGCTTGTCAAAAATCTCGATGCTCCCCTCTTGCTTCTTGCTCTTGATCTTGAATGGTCTCCAAGTTGCTTCAATCTCCAAAACTAATAAGAACTAGGGTTATTTTCTAATCTAAAGGAGTGTTTAATCTAGGCTAAGCTATGTAATCTCCCTTTATTTTATGCCTTACATCATGTATTTATAGGTTACAAGTCCAATTTTTAGTTTAGAAACAAACCCAATCCAATTTGAGTCAAAAGGTGTTAAAATTACTTCCCCAAAACGCTGTCAGGTGCCATCACCAAGACCTTCCCTCAGTACTTCCCCGGCTGGGTAACTTGATCGAGTCGCCCCTAGCGCCCCGGCGCTGGGCATAGGCCAAAAATGGGCGCCCCGGCGCTGGCCAAAAATCTGACATTTTTTGCTCCGACGTCCTTTGGGAAAATGGCCATAACTTCTTCGTCCGAACTCCGATTTTGATGATTCAAGATGTTCCGGAAAGAAGAGAAGTAGATCTACAACTTTCATTCTTTGAGTGTTTCGAAATAATGTCAGGAGATATAGTCAAAATGGCTCTGAAGTGACTGCTGTGTAAATGGCAAGCCGAAAATGCGAATCTAGCCACCCCAAACATCGATCCATGTAACTTTTGTCCCAATTCCTATAAAATAACATAAAACATGCATGAATAGACACAAACACATAAAAACATCCTAAAAGACTTAAGAACAACAATAAATTAAGCCCGAATGTATCCAATTCATGGGTATAAAACTCACTCATCAACTCATGAGAGCCCAGGACACCCCGAAAGCGTGCAGTGTGCATCTCATTGCCGCAGTGGTACACTGCATGGCCCCCCTCTATAAATAGAGGGCTTGGGGTGGCCATATTCAAGAGAAAAAAGCCGAGGAAGCTCGGTTCAATTTGCTCTGTACACACCCTATATTGAGTGTTTTCTCATTTTAAACACTTGTGAGCTCACATATAGCTATATTTTTACCGGTGGGAGCCAGGTGTTCATCCACTTAAATCTATAGAAGTCTTCTTTGGCAACCCACTGTAAGCCTTCTTACACACTTTAAAGCATTTCTCTTCATCTTTGCACGCACTCTTCTTCACATTGAGAGTCATGTTGTGTGTGTATGCCCGGACTTTGGTCCGTGGTTTTCATTTCTGTCTATATATATACTTATATATATATATATATATATATATATATATATACACACACACTTATATATATGAACTATCGTCGAACTTTGTTCGATGAGCCCGGATTTACATCCTAACATTTATTGCTTATATATATATATATATATATATATATATATATATATATATATGAACTTGTTAGACTTTGTTCGATGAGCCTGGATTTCATATCTGGTGAATTTATTGCTTATATATATATATATAGTGACAAATCATTTGAAATGTTAAACCGAAATGGGATCGATATATATCATGTATGCTTTATTGCTTATATATATATATATATATATATATATATATATATATATATATATATATACTTTTACTGTCAGCCTAGAGTTTACTTTGTGGCCTTTTCGCTTTTATTTACATTCTCGCTCACCGAGTTTACTTAAATGGCGGTTGATCACATTTATTGCTTTATTTATATTTACGATCCCCATAACTCGCTATCGCTTTCATATAAATTGCGGCATCATATGAGCCTAGGAATCATGTGATCACAGATTCAGTCTACTGAATCTAGATTCGGTTCCCGTGATGGACATTTTCAGCTATAAGTAGCTTGTAAATTATTCATGGAGTTTGAATTTCCTTAGATGGCTTTCATGCCCATGAGGAGTTTGACACTGCTATATATTATTTTCTCGAAGATGCTTCACGTCTCGAAAATAAAAACAACCAAGCCAAACATTTAATAATAAAATGGAAGTATCAAAGGCTTCAATTACTATTGAGCACATGGTTTGAAAAACTTCTTTTACAAAACATCATTGCAATATCTTGTTAAAAATTTAAATTTTATACAAATTCATACCCTTTGTATATAGGTGCGAATGAGACCTCGCCCTACTTCCAAATAACAGCACATTGACCCACACACACACACACACACATATATATTCATATAACAGTTTCTTGAAAAGTGGCGATCACTGTGCTAACACGGATGTCGGGGGGTGCCTAACACCTTCCCTCCGCATAATCAAGCCCCTGAACCCTAATGAATCTCAGTTTCACAGACCCATTTAGCAGTGTCACATCATTGGGTCAATGTACAAACCTTTTCTCAGTTGTGTTGGTGCAACCAGTTAAAAACACCAACTGGCGACTCTTACAGTCAAATCGTCGACATATACATGTCGGACCTTTTTCACTTGTTTTTTCAAACAAATCTTACCTAACATCAGAACACCAAAGAACAAGAACAAAAAAGGGACAAATAAAAATCTCGATGTCGACAGTTACTTGGTGGCTAAGCCATGAATAGTAAGGAGGTGGGGTAGGATGACCATTTTACCCTCCATTTGGTTTGTCTATATCAGAAAGCTTTAGTTGGTCATTTGTTATTTTACAAACATTAACCAACATATATTGAGAGAGAGAAAGAGCTAGACACAAGTAATCAAGCTACCTTGAAGCAAAGCATAAAAGTTTTTAGTAAGAACGTGAAGAACAGAAAGGTAATATTTCGTAAACGTTAGTCTTTGACCTTTTTGGATTTATTTTTCATAGAGAATCGTAGATTGGTGGAGCATGTCTATTTCGGAGGAATAAGGATGGCTATTAATGAGTAAAACATTGATAAATTATGTTTAAGTAGAAATCGCAAGTGATTACGTAAGTTTAAACCGAGGAAACCTTTGAACATTAATTTGGTTGTTGATGGAAAAATTGAATACCATCATTGTTAGGGTATGTGCATATTTCTTGGTTAGGATGTAGATGATAAATCAATGGAGTTGTTCCATTTGATTTGGTGCATAGAACATGAGTAACGAAGTTATAGCGAAATTTCTGAGATTTGGCGTTAAACGTTGAAAATGTAAAAATCTCGGATTAGTAGTCAAAAGTTGTCGTGTAACTTATAAACTTTGGTTTTCAGTGGCACCACGTGAGATAAGGTATTCAAGAGTCATGGACTCAAGAATCACCTAATTCCAACTTAGAACGAAGAAAATGAGCTATGAATGCTCACGAACGATAAACGAACGCTTAATAATGAACTAATCGGTGAATTCTGAGTTAAAAGATTCGGAAATGAAATATTTTCTGATGATATCATAGTGCACATGATTTAGGAGCACTACAAAAAAATGGGGCTTCAGCAACAACCGATTTTCGTTGCTAAGGGTGCCAAATTTCGTTGTAAAAGGGTTTTGGCAACGACTTTCTTTCGTCGTTAAGTCTTTTCATTCTTGTGAATGAAGCGTTGCTAATTGTTCATGAACAAACTTATTTTTTTCGTTGCCAAAAGTAATACATTTTGCAACAAAATTTGGCTTTCGTACAGAGACAACGATCCTTTAGCAACAAAATGTATTGTTGTAGAATAATTAAAATTTCGTTGCTAAAAAGCCCATTTCGTTGCAAAAGCCTGCTAATTGGCAATGAAATGAACTCTTTTTTTTTTTGCAATGTCCATGCATTTTCGTTGCAATTGACACCATTTTGCAACGACATTTTTCGTTGCAGTAAATTATGAAAATTGTTGCCTAAGCTTGCTTTTCGTTCGCAGAATGTAAAATTTTAGCAAGCGATTTTTCGTTCTTGATTACATTATTTAGTAACGACATTATCTTATGTCAATCGTGAATGAAAATGTTTGTTGCTGGTTATTTTTCAATAGCAACAAAAGTCGTCGATTAGCAACGACATTATATGTTGCCATTTCTTTATATGTGCAACGAAAGTTGATATGATTTGCAACGATAAAAAATATTGCCTTTTATTTTAGTATTAGCAACAATATCCTCTCCGTTATTATTGGGTTAATTTTTCGTTGCCAAATATAAAGTTTTTATGCCATTAGCAACGAAAATTTGTTGCTAAATGTATAAAAAATTATTTCTATATTAAAACTTGTTCAATGCTTTGGTAACAAATTATATTGTTGCCAAATCAAAATTTGACATTCTTTTTGTGTACCTGGCTGGCTCAATATCCCCATAGCAAATAATGGCAAAATACAAAAAACTAAAATAGTATTAACTTAATAAAATCATCCACTACATAATCATTCATTATCTTTACAATTAACCATCTAAAGCTACCATAGTTCTTCAATCAAAGTATATATCTACATATATAGAGAAAGTACACTTCATAATTTTGTCCCTTGTCTTCCGTAAATGTAGCATGAAAATTTGATCTAAGAGTATTGTAAGCCGTGTCGTGAAGCGCGTCTTCCCGCATATATTTAAAATAATAGCAAGTCGGGAAAAAAAATAGAGGCCATCCAAGAGTTTAACTCCATTAGACATAAATCAACTACTTGAGTCATGACAGCAAGATGAATCTTCTCTTCATCTGTTCCATGCAAATCATATCATTGTTTGAATGAAGAAATTAAAACTTTTTTGAAGCTTCATATCATATTGCTCTGGCCTTCCTTTAAATCTCCTAACATTTTCTACCTTATTTAATTCATTGGTCAATGAGTTAAAGCTTATGGTGCTAGAAAATTGTAAAAATGATTTGCACAAGTAACTAGAGACACGAACAACAAATTATTAGTAAATGTGAATTATCTTCGAGGCCACAATTCCAGAAATGCTCCAATGACTGAAATATATTATATCTCCAAAAGACTAGGGTTAAGATAATAGAAGAAAATAAATTGTGTAAGCTTGACAATATAGGTGAAGAAAAATCTTACCTTAACATGATAACTGACGTATGCATGAAATGTTGATAAACTCCAAACAATTCTATCAAGGTTTTTTACCTTCCACATGCCTATCAAGATCATTTCATTAAACCACACATTGTTAGAAATTTGAATAAAATAATCATGTACAAAAACAAACATGATAAAAGTATATTGTAAAACATTTATCACAGAGGCGGTAGAATTAAAATTCAACCTAAAAAGGCATCTGTTATTGTACTATGTCTAAGAGTTGCTTGAGGAAAAGGATAAAGCGCCTGATCAAGTAAGCACCAAACATGCCACTTCTTTTTTTGGTCAATATAAGGGAATGTTAGTATCTTGATTTGAAACATGCCATTTTCTAAATGCCACTTTCCAAAATTTTCATACCATAGCACGAAATATATACATTCTCATGAGTTTTACCAATAGCACTACCCAAATTGCTAAGAAAGATTTTATCTTTCACATTGTTTGAACCACAGTTTGGCTCTAGCATCACAAGTTCAGATAGCCAACTGCACAATATTAACACTTGTCATGTTGTTTGCATCACAATTTTTGAATTAAGTGGGCAAAGAAGCAACCGTAGCCCAACCTGCATCAAAAGAATAATATAATAATATAGTTCTCGCTCAAAGTACTGAAATTCACACAGATTATTATTCCTCAAAACAATCGAATCACCCTAGTTACCACTCTTGCACACTTGCAGAAGTTAATAAAAGAGAGTTGTATAAATTAGCTCAAAATATATTATCTTCAATAATAACATAATCATAACAAAAGGATTTCATAAAGAACAAGTCACCATGACTAAGACAGTAATAGTCCAAAAATTTAGCCAATTTCTATAATAATCCTAGTCAAAGTAATTACTTAACTCATAACACCATTTTAGTTATTTTGCATCATCAGTTTCCAAAACCAATCAATAGAGAAGTTATATAAGTCACGTCCTTCAGCTCCTTTAGTTGGAGTCATTATTAACCAAAGATATATCTATGATTTAGACCTTTCAGTTAAACTTTTATTTACAAACCACAATAGACAGCAATCAAAACTTCATAGAAAACAACAACGCATCTATTATTAACAGTCCATAAACATAATTTTAGATACATCAGTAATCCTGAAACTAATAATTTCACACATTATAGAATCATACTTTTTGAGTGTCGATCATCAAAACCGCTAAGATTATTTTAAAAACACAATATAACAGCTTGTTGTATTAGTTTTAAATTTCATACACTAGCACTTTAATGATTTCTAGAATTTTAATGATATTATTTATTTCATGCTTAATATGGACGAGTAATTTGATTTAAATGAAAAGAGATGTAAATTGATCTAAATTCTCAAGTATCTTTTGCTATATAAACAATTATACAAACATCGACTTACATTCTACAAAGTGATTAATATATTACCGTGACTTCAGAATCTCTTTCAACTAGAGGCCGGAACTCCCTACAAATATTAATATGAACTAAAATACATTAAAAGTACTTGCGCCAAGAAACATAATATGGAAGAATGGAGTGTGCATATTACTCAAGTTCACTAGAGCAGATTAATCTTGGAGCCGGTGTGGCAGCTTTCTTGGAAGAACTCCTCCACCCTGTGGATGAATGTAACGATAAATTATTCTGCATTATCTTAGTCATAATATTTCCTGAAGAGAACAATAAAAGTAAAAGGGTAAGCTCAACTAGTCCAATAAGAAATATTATGACTATGATAATGCAGAATAATTTATCGTTAGCCTTCAACAGTGTTAAACTATTAAAATATAACAAACATCAAGTTTAACAGCAGCGGAATAAGCAATTCATTAGAAGAGTCACGTAGAGCATAAAATCTACTATCTTCTATGATTTAAAAGGTTTTTCACCACTTTTATCGCTGAGACTCAGCTTAATAAATAATCCACATCATCGAATCACCCCTGCACTATGACCAAGGATATTCTTTAGTATCACGACCACAAATTATCCATGCACTACGGGCCAAGGATATTCGTGTATTACCTAATGGTCATGATCATGCCAACAACTGTCCATCAATGCACTACGGGCCAATGAGGACTTTTACTACATCATTTGTAACATTACTTGTCATGATTATCTTAAGATAAGCCCCAGTCATAATCATACCAAGTCCATCTATACACTACAGGCCACAGATGACTTTTAACATAATATAAACATAAGGATGATGACAATGATATAAGAATTCAATAAAACAAGTTCAAGGATAAATTTTTAAAGATTTATAATTTAATTTATCCGAAAATTAATAACGTCCAAATTATCGACATGAATCTTGCTTTGTGGAGTAAAATTCAAGAATAATATTGTACCAAAATAATTTGGACCGAAAACGAATCAATTTTTATCATGAATAGTACCCCGGGTGAATAGTACTCGAGTGAATTGAATAGTACTTCGGGAATAGTAATCCCGTGAATAGTACTCCAGCATGAAAAAGTTAAAACTTATCAAGAATGCTCAGAATAATATTTCCATGAAAAGATACTGGATTAAACGCAAATATCAAGGATATTCTACAAATTTCATAGAGTATAGAAGCCAAAATTTTAACAAAACGAGTATAGAATTTGAAATCTGAAACGAAATAATATTACTTACATGCTACAAAGTATGGAAGAAAATATTATTTCAAGCGAATATTGAACAAAAATAACACCCCTTACCTTGAAGAGAAGAGTATTTCAACTGGTATAGAGGGGATATTCTTGAAGAAAACTTTCATTGTTTTCTACGCTCAAAGCTTTTTAAAACTCTAAACAAATACGCTCAATATTATAGAAGAAAAATTCTCCGATTAAGTGTGATTTTCAATTCTAACTTAAGCGCTATTTATAGGAAAATGCTAGAAACGCATATAGGAGACTAAATTAATAAAATATTAATTTAATTTTTTCTACGCATGCCATTTTGATAAAATGGCAGCCCACCACAATTGAACAAGATTTCTAGCACATGGTTTGAAAAAAAAACAAAAGTGGGTCCCACCCAATTTTAATAAAAATCATTTTATTTTTTAAACAGGTCATCAATACAAGGTAATGGATATCTATTTTTGATAGTGACATGGTTCAACTCCCGATAATCAATACAAAGTCGCATACTCCTATCTTTCTTTTTCATGAATAGAACAGGAGCACCCCAAGGAGACGTACTAGGACGAATGACACCGATGTCTAACAATTCCTGCAATTGGGTCTTTAACTCCTGAAGTTCAATAGCATTCATTCGATATAGGGCTTTGGAAATGGGTTTTGTGTCGGGTTCAAGGTCGATACAAAATTCAATTTCACGCTCTGGGGTAGGCCAGGAAGTTCTTCAGGGAATACGTTAGGAAATTTATTAACAATAGAAATATCATTCAAAACTGACGTATTTTTGTTTAAATTCATGACATGAGCTAAGAAAGCTTGACATCCGTTTTTCAATAAACGAATAGCTTTATGGCTTGAGATGACAGTGATTGATTTTAATGGTTTGGTTGCTTAAATTCGCATAATAGGTTGGTTAGGAATATGGAAGCTAACAACCTTACGAAAATAATCAATTTTTGCATGATGAGTAGTTAACCAATCAATCCCTATAATTACGTCAAATGGAGGTATTTTCAATGACATAAGATCGATAGGTAATGTGAGGGTACCGATTTGAACCAAACAAGACTTATAAACAGTGGGTTGTAATGAAGGTTTCTCCCAATGGAGTTTCAACAGATAAGTCAAAGTCTAATTTCTCTGGAGTCAAATTTAAACATTGAGCGTAGGTAGGGGAAATAAAAGAATGGGTAGAACCGGTATCAAATAAGGTATATACTTCGCTAGAGTTTATGATAAGCTTATCCGTGATGACCTCATTCAGGTTCCTTGCTTTCTAGGAGGTCACAACAAACGCTCTCCCTTGCACTACCGGCTTTGACTTTTCTGGGACGACCTTTGGTGCCTCCATGCCTGCTGGACTTGTCTTCGGTAAATGACAAAATCAGGTTAGGTGACCTTCTCTTCCATAATTGTAACAGGCTTTGTATTGCATCGCGCAGTTTGGACTGATGTGTCCCTCCCCTCCGCATTTGAAGCATATAATAGGTGGTCATTCTCCTTCCTTAACAACGGGTGCTGGTGCTGACATCTTTCCATCAGTGTTGAATCTCCTCTTCTTGAAATATCCACTCTTCTTATCTTGGCCATGATTACCACCGAAGTGGTTACCATTTCTGGCATGTTGATTCTCTCCACGCTTGTTGTCACTGCTTCGATGACTGCTACCACTAGTATTATCATTTTGCCGATTCTTCTCTCTTGGTTGGGTTGACTAATTATCGCACTCCAATAACTGAGTTCTATTCACAACATCTAAATACAAGTACAGTTTATGAGAGATAAGGTATTGAACTATCTCTTGTTTTAAACCTCTTAGAAACATTCGCGTCATTCTCTCCTCATTATCAACCAAATGGGACGCAAACTGGGACAACTCGACAAACTTGGCTTCGTACTGCGTCACGGTCATGTTGTTTTGCTCCAGTTTAATGAACACTACCTCTTTCATGTGACGAATACTTTCGGGAAAGTACTTGTTGTTGAACAGTTCTTGGAACTTCTCCCAAGACATCTTCATGGCTGGCGAGTTGAGTCGCTTTCTGAGAATCCCACCAAGAATCACCTCTTGCAGCAACATAAAGGTGGCAAAGGAAACCTTTTGCTCCTCGGAGCATCCCAAGACATCAAATATCTGGTTGATCTGCTTTATCCACGTCTCTGCCTTAAGTGGTTTTGGCTCTCCAAAAAACTCTGGTGGTCCCAACTCCTTGAACTGTTTAGCAGTGACCGTCCGAGAGTTGTCAGTGTTTCCACCTGCATTTCGGACATGAGTCTCTCTTTCCTGATGTTGCATGAATTTCAGAAAGCCTCTGAACATTCCATCGTTCATCATTTGGTCAGTGTTGTTGTTTGCATGAGGATTGTTGCCTTCTTGATGCACATTATCCTGATTGTTGATCTGTGGAGACTCAACGGTCTCCTGTGCTCCATTGCTATTCTCAACATTCTCATATGTCATTTTTAAATAATGCCACAAAACAAGGATTAATTGACATGTCACATATTATCCCTATACTCTGGCCGACCAATTAAATACCAAATAAACTTTGGTAGGTTATACTAGCGAAGGAATTCCCCGTCTCTCCCCTCCTAGTTCTTGTCTCACATCTTAGCCAGGGATCATATCCCTAAGCTTTAATACCAACTGTGACGCCCCCAAAATAAGTATACATCACCTATCTTGAGTCGCCAAATACATGGTACAAAATTAAAATACAAGCGTACCGTAAAAAAATACGACAAAATATAAACTAAGAGTTTTAATACGAATATTGTCTACTAGACAATATTCAACTCAAATGGAGTCCTCAACACATTTATTTTCACAATATTTCATAGAATAGTGAGGACTACTAATGCTATCATCTGGACCGTCATTCCGTTCCCCGACTAGTCCCGGCTACGTTCTCATTTCCTGAAGAGAACAATGAAAGCAAAAGGGTGAGCTCAACTAGCCCAATAAGAAATATTATGACTAAGATAATGCATAATAATTTATCGTTAGCCTTCAACAGTATTAAACTATTAAAATATAACAAACATCAAGTTTAACAGCAGCGGAATAAGCAATTCATTAGAAGAGTCACGTAGAGCATAAAATCTACTATCTTCTATGATTTAAAAGGTTTTTCACCACTTTTATCGCTGAGACTCAGCTTAATAAATAATCCACATCATCGAATCACCCCTACACTACGACCAAGGATATTCTTTAGTATCACGATCACAAATTATCCATGCACTACGGGCCAAGGATATTTGTGTATTACCTAATGGTCAAGATCATGCCAACAACTGTCCATCAATGCACTACAGGCCAATGAGGACTTTTACCATATCATTTGTAACATTACGGTCATGATTATACCGAATAAACCCTGGTCATAATCATACCAAGTCCATATATGCACTACAGGCCACATATGACTTTTAACATAATATAAACATGAGGATGATGACAATGATATAAGAATTCAATAAAACAAGTTCAATGATAAATTTTTAAAGATTTATAATTTAATTTATCCATAAATCAATAACGTCCAAATTGTCAACATGATACTGCTTTGTGGAGTAAAATTCAAGAATAATATTATACCAAAAATAATTTGGACCGAAAACGAATCAATTTTTATCATGAATAGTACCCTGGGTGAATAGTACTCGAGTGAATTGAATAGTACTTCGGGAATAGCAACCCCGTGAATAGTACTCCGGCATGAAGAAGTTAAAACTTATCAAGAATGCTCAGAATAATATTTCTATGAAAAGATACTGGATTAAACGCAAATATCAAGGATATTCTACTAATTTCATAGAGTATAGAAGCCAAAATTTTAACAAAACGAGTATAGAATTTGAAATCTAAAACGAAATAATATTACTTACATGCTACAGAGTATGGAAGAAAATATTATTTCAAGCGAATATTGAACAAAATTAACATCCCTTACCTTGAAGAGAAGAGTATTCCAACTGGTATAGAGAGGATATTCTTGAAGAAAACTTTCACTATTTTCTACGCTCAAAGCTTTTTAAAACTCTAAAGAAATACGCTCAATATCATAGAAGAAGAATTCTCTGATTCTGGTGTGATTTTCAATTCTAACTTAAGCGCCTATTTATAGGAAAATGCTAGAACGCCATAGGAGACTAAATTAATAAAATATTAATTTAATTTTTTCTACGAATGCCATTTTGATAAATTGGCAGCCCACCACACTTGAACAAGATTTCTAGCACATGGTTTGAAAAAAAATAAAAGTGGGTCCCACCCAATTTTAATAAAAATCATTTTATTTTTTAAAACTTCAGTAATTCATAATAAAAAGCCATTTTATCAGAAAAATACAAATTTTATGTCCATTCCACACGAAATCGAATTCTCTACAACTTTGTTGCTTTAAGTTTTTCCAAATTCTGGACAGAAAATATCCGAAATCCACAAACGGACAATTTTCAACCTCTTAAAATTCATAACAAATCATACGTTAATTTTTAACGTTTCAAAATTTGTGGACATATACTCAACTTATATATGTATAACATATCCAAAAATTACAACGATCCAACGGTCGGATCAAAATTATAACGCACGCAGTAGAGCTTTAAGAACACTGATTTGATTTTTAATACCTCCAATCCGACAAAACACCTCAACATTAATTCCTTCATTTATATGCACATAAAAATAAATATTTTCCTATCCATCATTTATGTCCACATAAAATAAATATTTTCTCATCATATAAATTAATAATTAAATATTCATAAATAATATTACAGAATCATAATAATGACAATCAGGCCGTTCCCAGGAAAGAGGGGGCTTTTCGATAAGAATTTCTCCTTACTGGCGCGCAATTAAGTGACCAAACCTCTCCTTGACAGAACTTTCTAGACATTTCCAATAATACTATCTAATAATATTATTTAAATAATATGAATTATTGATTTGGTAATGGAAAATACTGTGCAGTGACAATTATTGAAATAACAATAATATAAAATATCAAAGTAACAATTATTAAATCAATAAATAAAATATTGAACAGTAATTACTGTAATAATTATTGAGTAGTGCCTTCTTACGTAAGAATCAATAATTCAAAAATACATGCAATACTTGTGCTACCGTGTCAACAACAACTCAGACATCGTATTTTAACCACCGTGTATTCTAACAATGTTAATGTAATAACTACGCCGTTTATTTATAAAAAGATATTTTTATCATTTTCTCAATCCGACAATAATTTACGTTTGTAGGGTCCATCAATGATTGTGTCGTCGTACGAATATTCCTGTTAAAACGAATATTCCCCGACCAATCGAATATTATATAACAACTTGCGTACTTTGCAAAATTTATAAATATTACCCACAACTATAACATTATATCTAATTCACTTCATAATATTCAAAAATAATATTTATAAAAAATTTATCTTTATTCATAAAAGTTGGGGTCTTACAACATCCCCTTCTTATAAAATTTTGCCCTCGAAATTAGGGTACGTACCTGGTATGTCGAAGAGGTAAGGATACCTTGATTTCATTTCAGATTCTAACCCCCAGGTCATTTCCTCAACATCGTGGTTTCTCCACAAAACTTTGACTTGAGGTATAACATTGGAGCGTAAAATATGCTCCTTCTTATCCAAGATTTTAATAGGAATCTCTTCATACGTTAAATCTTCAGCTATTTCGTCCGGTTCTAACTCAATAATGTGGTTCGGGTCTTTCACATATTTATGTAACATAGATATGTGAAAAACGTTATGAACACGAGACAGACTTGGTGGTAAAGCGAGTCTATAGGCCACAGTTCCTACTCGATCGAGGATTAAAAATGGGCCAATGAATTGAGGATTGAGCTTTTCTCTCTTTCCAAATCTCGTAAGTCCTTTCCATGGAGCAACACGTAACAACACATGATCTCCAATATCGAATTCCACGCCCTTTTGATGAAGATCAACATAACTCTTTTGTCGATCTTGTGAGATTTTTATACGTTGTCGGATCGTTTGAATCTTTTCCGTAGTCATACGTACCAACTCCGGTCCCAACAACGTTGCTTCACCCACCCCATCCCAACATACTGGAGAACGACATTTTCTTCCATACAACGCCTAGAATAGAGCCATGCCAATACTTGTTTGAGAACTGTTATAGTAGGAAAACTCCACCAATGGTAAGAACTTGTCCCAACTTCCCTTGAAGTCAAGGACACAGAGTCTTAATAGATCTTAAAGAGTTTTAATAGTACTCTCTGACTGCCCGTCCGTTTGAGGATGATAAGCCGAACTAAATTATAAATCCGTGCCCATAGCTTTTTGCAAACTAATCCAAAATCTTGAAGTGAATCTTGGGTCTCGATCAGAAACTATGGATACTGGCATACCATGTAATCTTACAATCTTGTTTATGTACATACGATTAAGACGTTCAAGTGTATAAGTTTCTCGTATTGGTAAGAAATGAGCAGACTTGGTCAATCTATCAATAATGACCCAAATTGCATCTATGCCTTGAGAAACCTTGGGAAGACCAGTAATGAAATCCATGGTAATGTGCTCCCACTTCCATTCTAGAATTTCAAGTGGTTGCAATGGACCTTTTGGTACTTGATGCTCCGCCTTGACTAGTTGACAAGCTAAACACCTTGAGATAAACTCCGCTATCTCTCTCTTCATATTTCTCCACCAAAATGTATGTCGAAGATCATGATACATTTATGTATTCCCAGGATGGATTGCAAACGGTGTGTTGTGCGCCTTCATCATGATTTTATACTTTAAATCAGGGTCGTTAGGAACACAAAGTCTGGAGTTGAATCGAAGTATTCCTTCTTCATCGATTCTTGCTGCCGGCATATCACGTTCTTGCACTTTCTTTCTCATACGCATCAGCTCCAGGTCTATAGCTTGAGCAGCTTTAACTTTATTGATTAAAGTCGGTTCTACTCGTATATTCGCCATCATCACATGGGTCCCTGGAGTCTTTAACTCTATCTCCATCCTTTGAAAGTCATACAAAATGGGCCTTTGCATTGACAATATCGCACTCTCATACCCATATATGATCTTCTACTCAATGCGCCACCCTACTCTACGCTCGCTTTTACTGTAGATGGTATTGAATGGTATGATCATAATCTTTCAATAGCCAAGCCAATGTCATTGCCACATGTTAAGTTCCTTTTGGGTGAAGAAATATTTGAGGCTTTTATGATCCGTAAAGATCTCCACTTTCTCCCCATACAAGTAATGCCTCCAAATCTTTAGTGCAAAATGATCACGCTAACTCTAGATCATGAGTAGGATAATTCCTCTCATATTCTTTGAGTTATCGTGAGGCATAGGCTATGACTTTCCCATGTTGCATTAGAACACATCCTAAACCTTTGCTCAAGCATCACCAGAGATGACAAATCCTCCGAGCCGATGGTATTGTCGTAAACAAAATGAAATGAGTCTACTCTTGAATTCTTGAAAACTCTTCTCACATTACTCGCTCCACCCAAATTTTGTATCTTTTCGGGTCAGCTGAGTTAATGGAGTAGCGATTTGAGAAAATCTTTCCACAATCTCCTATAATAACCAACTAAGCCCAGAAAGCTACGTACTTCGATTACTGATTTAGGTTGCTCCCAGCTTTGAATTGCTTCAATCTTCACTGGGTCAACAGATATTTTGTGATTTGATATCACGTGCCCAAGGAATGCTACTTCCTCAAGCCAGAACTCGCATTTCTTCAACTTGGCATAAAGATTGTTTTCACGAAGCTTTTGGAGTATCAACCTCAAGTGTTGCTCATGATCTTCACGGCTTTTGGAATATATGAGAATGTCATCAATAAAGAGAACCACAAAGTGATCTAAATATTCCTTGAATACTCGGTTCATCATATCCATGAAGGCAGCAGGAGCATTAGTCAATCCAAAAGACATGACTAGGAATTCATAATGCCCGTACCGAGTTAGGAAAGCCGTCTTTGGAATATCATCGGTTATAATCTTTAATTGATGATATCCGGAACGAAGATCGATCTTTGAAAAGAATTTGGTGCCTTGCAACTGGTCAAACAGTCATCAATACGTGGTAATGGATATCTATTTTTGATGGTGACATGGTTCAACTCCCGATAATCAATACAAAGTCGCATACTCCCATCTTTCTTTTCATGAATAGAATCAGAGCACCCCAAGGAGACGTATTTGGATGAATGAAACCGGCGTGTCAACAATTCCTAAATTGGGTCTTTAACTCCTCAAGTTCAATAGAGCCATTCGATATGGGGCTTTGAAATGGGTTTTGTGTCGGTTCAAGGTCGATACAAAATTCAATTTCACGCTCCGGGTAGGCCGTAAAGTTCTTCAGTGAATACGTTAGAAATTTATTAACAATAGAAATATCATTCAAAATCGACGATTTTTGTTTAAATTCATGATATGAGCTAAGAAAGCTTGACATCCGCTTTTTCAATAAACGAATAGCTTTATGGCTTGAGATGACAAAGGATTGATTTTAATGGTTTGGTTGTTTAAATTCGCATAATAGGTTGGTTAGAATATGAAAGCTAACAACCTTACGAAAAATAATCAATTTTTGCATGATGAGTAGTTAACCAATCAATCCCTATAATTACGCCAAATGCAAGTATTTTCAATGAAATAAGATCGACAGTAATGTGAGGGTACCGATTTGAACCAAACAAGACTTATAAACAAAGGGATGTAATGAAGGTTTCTCCCAATGGAGTTTCAACAGATAAGTCAAAGTCTAATTTCTCCTGAGTCAAATTTAAACGCTGAGCGTAAGTAGAGAAATAAAAGAATGGGTAGAACCGGATCAAATAAGGTATATACTTTGCTAGAGTTTATGATAAGCTTACCCGTGATGACCTCGTTCGTGTTCCTTGCTTTCTGGAGGTCACAACAAACGCTCTCCCTTGAACTACCGGGCTTTGACTTTTCGGGACGGCCTTTTGGTGCCTCCATCCCACCGGACTTGTCTTCTGTGAAATGACAAAATCGGGTTAGGTGACCTTCTTCCATAATTGTAACATGCTTTTGATCGCATCATCGCTAGCTTGACCGATGTGTCCCTCCCTCCGCATTTGAAGCATATGATAGGTGGTCGCTTCTCCTTCCTTAACAACGGTGTCAGTGCCGACGCCTTTCCATCATTGTTGAATCTCCTCTTCTTGAAATATCCACTCTTCTTGTCTTGGCCATGATTACCACCGAAGTGGTTACCATTTCTAGCCTGTTGATTCTCTCCACGCTTGTTGTCACTGCTTCGATGACTGCTACCACTAGTATTATCATTTTGCCGATTGTTCTCTCTTGGTTGGGTTGACTCATTATCGCACTCCAATAACTGAGCTCTATTCACAACATCTGAATACAAACACAGTTTATGAGAGATAAGGTATTGAACTATCTCTTGTTTTAAACCTCTTAGAAACATTCGCTTCATTCTCTCCTCATTATCAACCAAATGGGACGCAAACTGGGACAACTCGACAAACTTGGCTTCGTACTGCGACACGGTCATGTTGTTTTTCTCCAGTTTAATGAACACTACCTCTTTCATGTGACGAATACTTTCGGGAAAGTACTTGTTGTTGAACAGTTCCTGGAACTTCTCCCAAGACATCTTCAAGGCGGCAGTTGAGTACGCTTTGATTCCCACCAAGAATCCGCCTCCTGCCGCAAATATGAAGGTGGCAAAGGGAACCTTTTGCTCCTCGAGCATCCCAAGACATCAAATATCTTGTTGATCTGCTTTATCCACGCCTCGCCTTAAGTGGTTTTGGCTCTCCAAAAACTCCTGTGGTCCCAACTCTCGAACTGCTTTAGTAGTGATCATCCGAGAGTTGTCAAGTGTTTCCACCGCATTTTGGACATGAGTCTCTCTTTCCGATGTTGCATGAATTTGCGAAAGCCTCCTAACATTCCATCGCTCATCATTTGGTCGTTGTTGTTGTTTATAAGGATTATTGCCTTCTTGATGCACATTATCCTCGATTGTTGATCCGTGGAGACTCAACGGTCTCCTGTGCTCCATTGCTATTCTCAACATTCTCATATGTCATTTTCAAATACTGCCACAAAACAAGGGTTAATTGACATGTCACATATTATCCCTATACTCTGACCGACCAATTAAATACCAAATAAACTTTGGTAGGTTATACTAGCTAAGGAATTTCCCTGCCTCTCCCCTCCTAGTTCTTGTCTCACATCTCAGCCAGGGATCATATCCCTAAGCTTTAATACCAACTGTGACGCCCCCAAAATAAGTATACATCACCTATCTTGAGTCGCCAAATACATGGTACAAAATTAAAATACAACTTAATAATACAACTGTCGTAAAAATACGACAAAACATAAACTAAGAGTTTTAATATGAATATTGTCTTCTAGATGATATTCAACTCAAATGGAGTCCTCAATACATTTATTATCACACTATTTCATAGAATAGTGAGGACTACTAATGCTATCATCCGACCGTCACTCCGCTCCCCGACTAGTCCCGCCTTACGCTCTCATTTCCTCAAGAGAACAATGAAAGCAAAAGGGTGAGCTCAACTAGCCCAATAAGAAATATTATGACTAAGATAATGCAAAAATTTATCGTTAGCCTTCAACAAAGTTAAACTATTAAAATATAACAAACATCAAGTTTAATCAAAAGCTGAATAAGCAATCCATTAGTAAGAGTCAAGTAGAGCATAAAATCTACTATCTTCTATGATTTAAAAGGTTTTTCATCACTTTTATCACCGAGACTCAAATTTTTAATAAATAATCCACATCATCGAATCACCCCTTACACTACTACCAAAGGATATTCTTTAGTATCACGATCACAAATTATCCATGCACTACGGGCCAAGGATATTCGTGTATTACCAATGGTCATGATCATGCCAACAACTCGTCCATCAATGCACTACGGCCAATGAGGACTTTTACCACATCATTTGTAACATTACTGGCCATGATTATACCGAATAATCCTCGGTCATAATCATACCAAGTCCATCTATGCACTACACAGCCACATATGACTTTCAACATAATATAAATATGAGGATGATGACAATGATATAAGAATTCAATAAAACAAGTTCAAGGATAAATTTTTAAAGATTTATAATTTAATTTATCCGTAAATCAATAACGCCCAAATTGTCAACATGATATCGCTTTGTGGAGTAAAATTCAAGAATAATATTATACCAAAATAATTTGACCGAAAACGAATCAATTTTTATCATGAATAAGACTCGTGAATAGTAGACTCAAGTGAATAAGAATTCGTGAATAGTACTTCGAGAATAGTAACCACGTGAATAGTACTCCTACATGAAAAAGTTAAAACTTATCAAGAATGCTCGTAATAATATTTCCATGAAAAGATACTGGATGAAGCGCAAATATCAAGGATATTCTACTAATTTCATGGAGTATAGAAGCCAAAATTTTAACAAAACGAGTATAGAATTTGAAATCTAAAACGAAATAATATTACTTACATACTACAAGTAGTATGGAAGAAAATATTATTTCAAGCTTAATATTAAACAAAATTAACATCCCTTACCTTGAAAAGAAGAGTATTCCAACCGTATATAGAGGATATTCTTGAAGAAAACTTTCACTACTTTCTACGCTCAAAGCTTTATAAAACTCTAAAGAAATACGCTCAATATTATAGAAGAAGAATTCTCTGATTCTGGTGTGATTTTCAATTCTAACTTAAGCGCCTATTTATAGGAAAATGCTAGAACGCCATAGGAGACTAAATTAATAAAATATTAATTTAATTTTTTCTACGCATGCCATTTTGATAAAATGGCAGCCCACCACAATTGAACAAGATTTCTAGCACATGGTTTGAAAAAAAAACAAAAGTGGGTCCCACCCAATTTTAATAAAAATCATTTTATTTTTCAAAACTTCAGTAATTCATAATAAATTGCCATTTTATCAGAAAAATACAAATTTTATGTCCATTCCACACGAAATCGAATTCTCTACAACTTTGTAAAAGAAAGTTTTTCCAAATTCCAAATAAAAAATATCCAAATCCACAAACGATGATTTTCAACACTCTTAAAATTCATAACAAATCATACTTTAATTTTTAACATTTCAAAATTTGTGGACATATACTCAACTTATATATGTATAACATATCCAAAATCACAACGATCCAACTACGATCAAAATTATAACTCACGCAATAGAGCTTTAAGAACACTGATTTGATTTTTAATACCTCCAATCCGATAAAATACTGATAAAACACCTCAACATTAATTCCTTCATTTATATGCACATAAAATAAATATTTTCCTATCCATCATTTATGTCCACATAAAATAAATATTTTCTCATCATATAAATTAATAATTAATTATTCACAAATAATATTACGTAATCATAATAATGACAACTCAAGCCGCTCCAAGGAAAGAGGGGGCTTTTCGATAAGGATTTCTCCTTATCGGCATGCAATTAGTGACCAAACCTCTCCTCGATGTAACTTTCTAGACATTGCCAATAATGCTATCTAATAATATTATTCAAATAATATGAATTATTGATTTGATAATGGAAAATATCATAGTCAAAGACAATTATTGAAACAACAATAATATAAAATATCAACGTAACAATTATTGAATCAATAAAATAAAATATTGAATAAAGAATTATCAGAATAATTATTGAGTAGGCCTTCTAACGTAAGAATCAATAATTCAAAAATATTGTGCAATACCGTGCAAGCCATCGCAACAACAACGTATTATCGTATTTTAACCACCGTGTATTCTAACAAAGTTAATTATGAACAACTACGCCATTATTTATAAAAGATATTTTTATCATTTTCTCAATCCGACAATAATTTCGCTTGTGGGGTCCATCAATGATTGTGTCGTCGCATCAAATATTCCTTTGTTAAAACGAATATTCCCCACCAATCGAATATTATATAACAACTCATGTATTTTGCAAAATTTATAAATATTACCCACAACTATAACATTATATCTAATTCACTTCATAATATTCAAAAATGATATTTATTAAAAATTTATCTTTATTCATAAAAGTTGGGGTCTCACAACATCCCCTTCTTATAAAATTTTGCCCTCGAAATTAGGGTACGTACCTGGTATGTCGAAGAGGTAAGGATACCTTGATTTCATTTCAGATTCTAAACCCCAGGTCATTTCCTCAACATCATGGTTTCTCCACAAAACTTTGACTTGAGGTATAACCTTGGAGCGTAAAATATGCTCCTTCTTATCCAAGATTTTAATTGGAATCTCTTCATACGTTAAATCTTCAGTTATTTCGTCCGGTTCTAACTCAATAATGTGGTTCGGGTCTTTCACATATTTATGTAACATAGATATGTGAAAAACGTTATGAACACGAGACAGACTTGGTGGTAAAGCGAGTCTATAGGCCACAGTTCCTACTCGATCGAGGATTAAAAATGGGCCAATGAATCGAGGATTGAGCTTTTCTCTCTTTCCAAATCTCGTAAGTCCTTTCCATGGAGCAACACATAACAACACATGATCTCCAATATCGAATTCCACGCCCTTTTGATGAAGATCAACATAACTCTTTTGACGATCTTGTGAGATTTTTATACGTTGTCGGATCGTTTGAATCTTTTCCGTAGTCATACGTACCAACTCCGGTCCCAACAACGTTGCTTCACCCACCTCATCCCAACATACAATAGAACGACATTTTCTTCCATACAACGCCTCGAATGGAGCCATGCCAATACTTGTTTGAGAACTGTTGTTGTAGGAAAACTCCAGCAACGGTAAGAACTTGTCCCAACTTCCCTTGAAATCAAGGACACAGGGTCTTAATAGATCTTCAAGAGTTTTAATAGTACTCTCTGACTACTCGTCCGTTTGAGGATGATAAGCCGAACTAAATTATAAATCCGTGCCCATAGCTTTTTGTAAACTAATCCAAAATCTTGAAGTGAATCTTGGGTCTCGATCAGAAACTATGGATACTGGCATACCATGTAATCTTACAATCTTGTTTATGTACATACGAGTAAGACGTTCAAGTGTATAAGTTTCTCGTATAGGTAAGAAATGACCAGACTTGGTCAATCTATCAACAATGACCCAAATTGCATCTATGCCTTGAGAAACCTTAGGAAGACCAGTAATGAAATCCATGGTATTGTGCTCCCACTTCCATTCTGGAATTTCAAGTGGTTGCAATGGACCTTTTGGTACTTGATGCTCCGCCTTGACTCGTTGACAAGCTAAACACCTTGAGATAAACTCCGCTATCTCTCTCTTCATATTTCTCCACCAAAATGTATGTCGAAGATCATGATACATTTATGTATTCCCAGGATGGATTGCAAACGGTGTGTTGTGCGCCTTCATCATGATTTTATACTTTAAATCAGGGTCGTTAGGAACACAAAGTCTGGAGTTGAATCGAAGTATTCCTTCTTCATCGATTCTTCTTCGTAAGATATCACATTCTTGCAGCTTTCTTTCTCATACGCATCACCTCCGTGTCTATAGCTTGAGCAGCTTTAACTTTATTGATTAAAGTCGGTTCTACTCGTATATTCGCCATCATCATATGGGTCCCTGGAGTCTTTAACTCTATCTCCATCCTTTGAAAGTCATACAAAATGGGCCTTTGCATTGACAATATTGTACTCATACCCGCATATGATCTTCTACTCAATGCGTCAACTACGACGTTTGTTTTACCAGGAGGGTATTGAATGGTATGATCATAATCTTTCAATAGTTCAAGCCAATGTCATTGGCACATGTTAAGTTCCTTTTGGGTGAAGAAATATTTGAGGCTTTTATGATCCGTAAAGATCTCCACTTTCTCCCCATACAAGTAATGCCTCCAAATCTTTAGTGCAAAAATGACTGCTGCTAACTCTAGATCATGAGTAGGATACTTCCTCTCATATTCTTTGAGTTATCGTGAGGCATAGGCTATGACTTTCCCATGTTGCATTAGAACACATCCTAAACCTTTGCCCGAAGCATCACTGTAGATGACAAATCCCTCCGAGCCAGATGGTATTGTCAGAACAGGTGTTGAAATGAGTCTACTCTTGAATTCTTGAAAACTCTTCTCACATTACTCGCTCCACCCAAATTTTGTATCTTTTCGGGTCAGCTGAGTTAATGGAGTAGCGATTTGAGAAAATCCTTCCACAATCTCCTATAATAACCAAATTAAGCCCGTAAAGCTACGATTTCGACATCGATTTAGGTTGCTCCCAGCTTTGAATTGCTTCAATCTTCACTGGGTCAATAGATATTTTGTGATTTGATATCACGTGCCCAAGGAATGCTACTTCCTCAAGCCGTAACTCGCATTTCTTTAACTTGGCGAAAGATTGTTTTCACGGCTTTTTGGAGTATCAACCTCAAGTGTTGCTCATGATCTTCACGGCTTTTGGAATATATGAGAATGTCATCAATAAAGAGAACCACAAAGTGATCTAAATATTCCTTGAATACTCTGCTCATCATATCCATGAAGGCGAGAGCATTAGTCAATCCAAAAGACATGACTAGGAATTCATAATGCCCGTACCGAGTTAGGAAAGCCGTCTTTGGAATATCATCGGTTATAATCTTTAATTGATGATATCCGGAACGAAGATCGATCTTTGAAAAGAATTTGGTGCCTTGCAACTGGTCAAACAGGTCATCAATACAAGGTAATGGATATCTATTTTTGATAGTGACATGGTTCAACTCCCGATAATCAATACAAAGTCGCATACTCCCATCTTTCTTTTTCATGAATAGAACAGGAGCACCCCAAGGAGACATAGTAGGACGAATGACACCGATGTCTAACAATTCCTGCAATTGGGTCTTTAACTCCTGAAGTTCAATAGCATCCATTCGATATGGGGCTTTGGAAATGGGTTTTTTGTCGGGTTCAAGGTCGATACAAAATTCAATTTCACGCTCTGGGGTAGGCCAGGAAGTTCTTCAGGGAATACGTTAGGAAATTTATTAACAATAGAAATATCATTCAAAACTGACGTATTTTTGTTTAAATTCATGACATGAGCTAAGAAAGCTTGACATCCGTTTTTCAATAAACGAATAGCTTTATGGCTTGAGATGACAGTGATTGATTTTAATAGTTTGGTTGTTTAAATTCGCATAATAGGTTGGTTAGGAATATGAAAGCTAACAACCTTACGAAAATAATCAATTTTTGCATGATGAGTAGTTAACCAATCAATCCCTATAATTACGTCAAATGCAGGAATTTTCAATGACATAAGATCGACAGGTAATGTGAGGGTACCGATTTGAACCAAACAAGACTTATAAACAGTGGATGCAATGAAGGTTTCTCCCAATGGAGTTTCAACAGATAAGTCAAAGTCTAATTTCTCTGGAGTCAAATTTAAACATTGAGCGTAGGTAGGAGAAATAAAAGAATGGGTAGAACCGGCATCAAATAAGGTATATACTTCGCTAGAGTTTATGATAAGCTTATCCGTGATGACCTCGTTCAGGTTCCTTGCTTTCTAGGAGGTCACAACAAACGCTCTCCCTTGCACTACCGGCTTTGACTTTTCTGGGACGGCCTTTGGTGCCTCCATCCCTGCTGGACTTGTCTTCGGTAAATGACAATATCAGGTTAGGTGACCTTCTCTTCCATAATTGTAACATGCTTTGGATTGCATCGCGCAGTTTGGACTGATGTGTCCCTCCCCTCCGCATTTGAAGCATATGATAGGTGGTCATTCTCCTTCCTTAAGAACGGGTGCTGGTGCTGACGTCTTTCCATCAGTGTTGAATCTCCTCTTCTTGAAATATCCACTCTTCTTGTCTTGGCCATGATTACCACCGAAGTGGTTACCATTTCTGGCCTGTTGATTCTCTCCACGCTTGTTGTCACTGCTTCGATGACTGCTACCACTAGTATTATCATTTTGCCGATTGTTCTCTCTTGGTTGGGTTGACTCATTATCGCACTCCAATAACTGAGCTCTATTCACAACATCTGAATACAAACACAGTTTATGAGAGATAAGGTATTGAACTATCTCTTGTTTTAAATCTCTTAGAAACATTCGCGTCATTCTCTCCCTCATTATCAACCAAATGGGACGCAAACCGGGACAACTCGACAAACTTGCTTTCATCATCGCGACACTGGCCATGTTGTTTTTCTCCGCTTTAATGAACACTACCTCTTTCATGTGACGAATACTTTCGAAAGTACTTGTTGTTGAACAGCCTCGAACTTCTCCCAAGACATCTTCAAGCAAGGCAGTTGAGTACGCTTTACGTAATCCCACCAATGAATCTGCCTCGCAATGTAAAGGTGGCAAGGGAACCTTTGCTCCTCGAGCATCCCAAGACATCAAATATCCGGTTAATCGCTTTTTATCCAAAAACTCTCGGTGGTCCCAACTCCTTGAATCTGCTTAGCGTTGACCATCCCCGAGAGTTGTCGAGTTGTTTCCACCTCGCATTTCGGACATGAGTCTCTCTTTTTCCGATGTTGCATGAATTTCTGAAAGCCTCTAAACATTCCATCGCTCATAATTTGGTCAAGTTGTTGTTTGCATGAGGATTGTTGCCTTCTTGATGCACATTATCCTGATTGTTGATCTGTGGAGACTCAACGGTCTCCTGTGCTCCATTGCTATTCTCAACATTCTCATATGTCATTTTCAAATACTGCCACAAAACAAGGGTTAATTGACATGTCACATATTATCCCTATACTCTGACCGACCAATTAAATACCAAATAAACTTTGGTAGGTTATACTAGCGAAGGAATTCCCCATCTCTCCCCTCCTAGTTCTTGTCTCACATCTCAGCCAGGGATCATATCCCTAAGCTTTAATACCAACTGTGACGCCCCCAAAATAAGTATACATCACCTATCTTGAGTCGCCAAATACATGGTACAAAATTAAAATACAACTGTCGTGTAAAATACGACAAAATATAAACTAAGAGTTTTAATACGAATATTGTCTACTAGACAATATTCAACTCAAATGGAGTCCTCAACACATTTATTTTCACAATATTTCATAGAATAGTGAGGACTACTAATGCTATCATCTGGACCGTCATTCCGTTCCCCGACTAGTCCTTGCTTACGCTCTCATTTCAAGAAGAGAACAATGAAAGCAAAAGGTGAGCTCAACTAGCCCAATAAGAAATATTATGACTAAGATAATGCATAATAATTTATCGTTAGCCTTCAAAAAGATTAAACTATTAAAATATAACAAACATCAAGTTTAATAAATGAATGAATAAGCAATTCATTAGAAGAGTCACGTAGAGAGTATAAAATCTACTATCTTCTATGATTTAAAAGGTTTTTCACCACTTTTATCACCGAGACTCAGACAATAAATAATCCACATCATCGAATCACCCCTACACTACGACCAAGGATATTCTTTAGTATCACGATCACAAATTATCCATGCACTACGGGCCAAGGATATTTGTGTATTACCTAATGGTCATGATCATGCCAACAACTGTCCATCAATGCACTACAGGCCAATGAGGACTTTTACCACATCATTTGTAACATTACGGTCATGATTATACCGAATAAACCCTGGTCATAATCATACCAAGTCCATATATGCACTACAGGCCACATATGACTTTTAACATAATATAAACATGAGGATGATGACAATGATATAAGAATTCAATAAAACAAATTCAATGATAAATATTTAAATATTTATAATTTAATTTATCCAGAAATCAATAACGTCCAAATTGTCAACATGATACTGCTTTGTGGAGTAAAATTCAAGAATAATATTATACCAAAAATAATTTGGACCGAAAACGAATCAATTTTTATCATGAATAGTACCCCGGGTGAATAGTACTCGAGTGAATTGAATAGTACTTCGGGAATAGCAACCCCGTGAATAGTACTCCGGCATGAAGAAGTTAAACCTTATCAAGAATGCTCAGAATAATATTTCCATGAAAAGATACTGGATTAAACGCAAATATCAAGGATATTCTACTAATTTCATAGAGTATAGAAGCCAAAATTTTAACAAAACGAGTATAGAATTTGAAATCTAAAACGAAATAATAGTACTTACATGCTACAGAGTATGGAAGAAAATATTATTTCAAGCGAATATTGAACAAAATTAACATCCCTTACCTTGAAGAGAAGAGTATTCCAACTGGTATAGAGAGGATATTCTTGAAGAAAACATTCACTATTTTCTACGCTCAAAGCTTTTTAAAACTCTAAAGAATTAAGCTCAATATCATAGAAGAAGAATTCTCTGATTCTGGTGTGATTTTCAATTCTAACTTAAGCGCCTATTTATAGGAAAATGCTAGAACGCCATAGGAGACTAAATTAATAAAATATTAATTTAATTTTTTCTACGCATGCCATTTTGATAAAATGGCAGCCCACCACACTTGAACAAGATTTCTAGCACATGGTTTGAAAAAAAAACAAAAGTGGGTCCCACCCAATTTTAATAAAAATCATTTTATTTTTCAAAACTTCAGTAATTCATAATAAATTGCCATTTTATCAGAAAAATACAAATTTTATGTCCATTCCACACGAAATCGAATTCTCTACAACTTTGTTGCTTTAAATTTTTCCAAATTCTGGACAAAAAATATCCGAAATCCACAAACGGACAATTTTCAACCTCTTAAAATTCATAACAAATCATACTTTAATTTTTAACATTTCAAAATTTGTGGACATATACTCAACTTATATATGTATAACATATCCAAAAATCACAACGATCCAACGGTCAGATCAAAATTATAACGCATTTGAAGAGAGCTTTTAAGAACACCGATTTGATTTTAATACCTCAATCCGACAAAACACCTCAACATTAATTCCTTCATTTATATGCACATAAAAATAAATATTTTCCTATCCATCATTTATGTCCACATAAAATAAATATTTTCTCATCATATAAATTAATAATTAAATATTCATAAATAATATTACAGAATCATAATAATGACAATCAGGCCGTTCCAAGGAAAGAGGGGGCTTTTCGATAAGGATTTCTCCTTACTGGCGTGCAATTAAATGACCAAATCTATCCTTGACAGAACTTTCTAGACATTGCCAATAATACTATCTAATAATATTATTCAAATAATATGAATTATTGATTTGGTAATGGAAAATACTGTGCAGTGACAATTATTGAAACAACAATAATATAAAATATCAACGTAACAATTATTAAATCAATAAAATAAAATATTGAACAAAGAATTATCGTAACAATTATTGAGTAGTGCTTCTTACGTAAGAATCAATAATTCAAAATATCGCGTAATACCTTGTGTACTCTCGTCACACAACTCAGACATCGTGTATTTTAACCACCGTGTATTCTAATAAATTAATTCGGTAATAACTACTGATGTTATTTATAAAAGATATTTTTATCATTTTCTCAATCCGACAATAATTTCGTTTGTAGGGTCCATCAATGATTGTGGTCGTCGTATTTAATATTCCCCGTTAAAACGAATATTCCCCGACCAATCGAATATTATATAACAACTTGCGTACTTTGCAAAATTTATAAATATTACCCACAACTATAACATTATATCTAATTCACTTCATAATATTCAAAAATGATATTTATAAAAAATTTATCTTTATTCATAAAAGTTGGGGTCTTACAACATCCCCTTCTTATAAAATTTTGCCCTCGAAATTAGGGTACGTATCTGGTATGTTGAAGAGGTAAGGAAACCTTGATTTCATTTCAGATTCTAACCCCCAGGTCATTTCCTCAACATCGTGGTTTCTCCACAAAACTTTGACTTGAGGTATAACCTTGGAGCGTAAAATATGCTCCTTCTTACCCAAGATTTTAATAGGAATCTCTTCATACGTTAAATCTTCAGCTATTTCGTCCGGTTCTAACTCAATAATGTGGTTCGGGTCTTTCACATATTTATGTAACATAGATATGTGAAAAACGTTATGAACACGAGACAGACTTGGTGGTAAAGCGAGTCTATAGGCCACAGTTCCTACTCGATCGAGGATTAAAAATGGGCCAATGAATCGAGGATTGAGCTTTTCTCTCTTTCCAAATCTCGTAAGTCCTTTCCATGGAGCAACACATAACAACACATGATCTCCAATATCGAATTCCACGCCCTTTTGATGAAGATCAACATAACTCTTTTGTCGATCTTGTGAGATTTTTATACGTTGTCGGATCGTTTGAATCTTTTCCGTAGTCATACATACCAACTCCGGTCCCAACAACGTTGCTTCACCCACCTCATCCCAACATACTGGAGAATGACATTTTCTTCCATACAACGCCTCGAATAGAGCCATGCCAATACTTGTTTGAGAACTGTTGTTGTAGGAAAACTCCACCAACGGTAAGAACTTGTCCCAACTTCCCTTGAAATCAAGGACACAGGGTCTTAATAGATCTTCAAGAGTTTTAATAGTACTCTCTGACTGCTCGTCTGTTTAAGGATGATAAGCCGAACTAAATTATAAATCCGTGCCCATAGCTTTTTGCAAACTAATCCAAAATCTTGAAGTGAATCTTGGGTCTCGATCAGAAACTATGGATACTGGCATACCATGTAATCTTACAATCTTGTTTATGTACATACGAGTAAGACGTTCAAGTGTATAAGTTTCTCGTATAGGTAAGAAATGAGCAGACTTGGTCAATCTATCAACAATGACCCAAATTGCATCTATGCCTTGAGAAACCTTGGGAAGACCAGTAATGAAATCCATGGTAATGTGCTCCCACTTCCATTCTGGAATTTCAAGTGGTTGCAATGGACCTTTTGGTACTTGATGCTCCGCCTTGACTCGTTGACAAGCTAAACACCTTGGTACTCCCAGGATGGAATGCAAACGGTGTGTTGTGCGCCTTCATCATGATTTTATACTTTAAATCAGGGTCGTTGGAACACAAAGTCTGGAGTTGAATCAAAGTATTCCTTCTTCATCGATTCTTGCTGCCGGCATATCACCTTCTTGCACTTTCTTTCTCAAATGCATCAGCTCCAGGTCTGTAGCTTGAGCAGCTTTAACTTTATTGATTAAATTCGGTTCTACTCGTATATTCGCCATCATCACATGGGTCCCTGGAGTCTTTAACTCTATCTCCATCCTTTGAAAGTCATACAAAATGGGCCTTTGCATTGACAATATTGCACTCATACCCGCATATGATCTTCTACTCAATGCGTCAGCTACGACGTTCGTTTTACCAGGATGGTATTGAATGGTATGATCATAATCTTTCAACAGTTCAAGCCAATGTCATTGCCACATGTTAAGTTCCTTTTGGGTGAAGAAATATTTGAGGTTTTTATGATCCGTAAAGATCTCCACTTTCTCCCCATACAAGTAATGCCTCCAAATCTTTAGTGCAAAAACGACTGATGCTAACTCTAGATCATGAGTAGGATACTTCCTCTCATATTATTTGAGTTATCGTGAGGCATAGGCTATGACTTTCCCATGTTGCATAAGAAAACATCCTAACCCTTTGCCCGAAGCATCACTGTAGAAGACAAATCCCTCTGGGCCAGATGGTATTGTCAGAACAGGTGCTGAAATGAGTCTACTCTTGAGTTCCTGAAAAGTCTTCTCACATTCCTCGCTCCACCCAAATTTTGTATCTTTTCGAGTCAGCTGAGTTAATGGAGTAGCGATTCGAGAAAATCCTTCCAGGAATCTCCTATAATAACCAAATAAGCCCAGAAAGCTACGTACTTCGGTTACTGATTTAGGTTGCTCCCAGCTTTGAATTGCTTCAATCTTCACTGGGTCAACAGATATTCCGTGATTTGATATCACGTGCCCAAGGAACGCTACTTCCTCAAGCCAGAACTCGCATTTCTTCAACTTGGCATAAAGCTTGTTTTCACGAAGCTTTTGGAGTATCAACCTCAAGTGTTGCTCATGATCTTCATGGCTTTTGGAATATATGAGAATGTAATCAATAAAGACGACCACAAAGTGATCTAAATATTCCTTGAATACTCGGTTCATCATATCCATGAAGGCAACAGGAGCATTAGTCAATCCAAAAGACATGACTAGGAATTCATAATGCCCGTACCGAGTTCTGAAAGTTATCTTTGGAATATCATCGGTTATAATCTTTAACTGATGATATCTGGAAAGAAGATCGATCTTTGAAAAGAATTTGTTGCCTTGCAACTGGTCAAACAGGTCATCAATACAAGGTAATGCATATCTATTTTTGATAGTGACATTGTTCAACTCCTGATAATCAATACAAAGTTGCATACTCCCATCTTTCTTTTTCACGAATAGAATAGGAGCACCCCAAGGAGACGTACTAGGACAAATGGCACCGATGTCTAACAATTCCTGCAATTGGGTCTTTAACTCCTGAAGTTCAATAGGATCCATTTGATATGGGGTTTTGTAAATGGGTTTTGTGCCCAGCCCAAGGTCGATACAAAATTCAATTTCACGCTTTCGGGGGTAGGCAGGAAGTTCTTCAGAATACGTTAGGAAATTTATTAACAATATAAATATCATTCAAAATCGGCGTTTTTTTTGTTTAAATTAAATGACATGAGCTAAGAAAGCTTGACATCCGTTTTCAATAAATGAATAGCTTTATGGCTTGAGATGACGATGATTGATTTTAATGGTTTGGTTGATTGAATTCGCATAATAGGTTGGTTAGGAATATGAAAGCTAACAACCTTACGAAAAATAATCAATTTTGCATGATGAGTAGTTAACCAATCAATCCCTATAATTACGTCAAATGCAAGTATTTTCAATGACATAAGATCGACAGGTAATCTGAGGGTACCAATTTGAACCAAACAAGACTTATAAACAGTGGATGTAATGAAGATTTCTCCCAATGGAGTTTCAATAGATAACTCAAAGTCTAATTTCTTCGGAGTCAAATTTAAACATTGAGCGTAGGTAGGAGAAATAAAAGAATGGGTAGAACTGGTATCAAATAAGGTATATACTTCGCTAGAGTTTATGATAAGCTTATCCGTGATGACCTCGTTCAGGTTCCTTGCTTTCTAGGAGGTCACAACAAACGCTCTCCTTTGCACTACCGACTTTGACTTTTCTGGGACGGCCTTTGGTGCCTCCATCCCTGCTGTACTTGTCTTCGGTAAATGACTAAATCAGGCTAGGTTACCTTCTCTTCCATAATTGTAACATGCTTTGGATTGCATCGCGCAGTTTGGACTGATGTGTCCCTCCCCTCCACATTTGAAGCATATGATAGGTGGTCGTTCTCCTTCCTTAACAACGGGTGCTGTTGCTGACGTCTTTCCATCAGTGTTAAATCTCCTCTTCTTGAAATATCCACTCTTATTATCTTGGCCACGATTACCACCGAAGTGGTTACCATTTCTGGCCTGTTGATTCTCTCCACGCTTGTTGTCACTGCTTCAATGACTGTTACCACTGGTATTATCATTTTGCCAGTTGCTCTCTCTTGGTTGGGTTGACTCATTATCGCACTCCAATAACTGAGCTATATTCACAACATCTGAATACAAAAACAGTTTATAAGAGATAAGGTATTGAACTATCTTTGGTTTTAAACCTCTTAGAAACATTTGCGTCATTCTCTCCTCATTATCAACCAAATAGGACGCAAACTGGTACAACTCGACAAACTTGGCTTCGTACTGCGACACGGTCATGTTGTTTTGCTCCAGTAATGAACACTACCTCTTTCATGTGACGAATACTTTCGGAAAAGTACTTGTTGTTGAACAGTTGTTGGAACTTCTCCCAAGACATCTTCAAGCAGGTAGGTTGAGTACGCTTCTGATTCCCACCAATGAATCTGCCTCTCCTGCAATACGGAAGGTGGCAAAGGAACCTTTTTCTCCTCGGAGCATCCCAAGACATCAAATATCTTGTTGATCCGCTTATCCACGCCTCTCGCCTTAAGTGATTTTGGCTCTCCAAAAACTCCTATGGTCCCAACTCCTTGAATCGCTTAGCGTTGATCGCCCAAGAGTTGTCGGTGTTTCCACTGCATTTCTATACATGAGTCTCTTTTCCTTATGTTGCATGAATTGCGTAAAGCCTCCGAAACGTCCCATCGTTCATCATTTGGTCGATGTTGTTGTTTGCATGAGGATTATTGCCTTCTTGATGCACATTATCCTCGATTGTTGATCTGTGGAGACTCAATCTGTATCCTGTGCTCCATTGCTATTCTCAACATTCTCATATGTCATTTTTAAATACTGCCACAAAACAAGGGTTAATTGACATGTCACATATTATCCTTATACTCTGACCGACCAATTAAATACCAAATAAACTTTGGTAGGTTATACTAGCGAAGGAATTCCCCGTCTCTCCCCTCCTAGTTCTTGTCTCACATCTCAGCCAGAGATCATATCCCTAAGCTTTAATACCAATTGTGACGCCCCCAAAATAAGTATACATCACCCATCTTGAGTCGCCAAATACATGGTACAAAATTCAAATACAACTGTCGTGTAAAATACGACAAAACATAAACTAAGAGTTTTAATACGAATATTGTCTACTAGACAATATTCAACTCAAATGGAGTCCTCAACACATTTATTTTCACACTATTTCATAGAATAGTGAGGACTACTAATGCTATCATCCTGGACCGTCATTCCGCTCCCCGACTAGTCCCTTGCCACGCTCTCATTTCCTCAAGAGAACAATGAAAGCAAAAGGGTGAGCTCAATCTAGCCCAATAAGAAATATTATGACTAAGATAATGCGTAATAATTTATCGTTAGCCTTCAACAAAGATTAAACTATTAAAATATAACAAACATCAAGTTTAATGTAGATTTGAATAAGCAATTCATTAGAAGAGTCACATAGAGCATAAAATCTACTATCTTCTATGATTTAAAAGGTTTTTCACCACTTTTATCAACAAAAACTCAAACAAATAAATAATTCACATCATCGAATTACCCCTGCACTACGACCAAGGATATTCTTTAGTATCACGACCACAAATTATCCATGCACTACGGGCCAAGGATATTCGTGTATTACCTAATGGTCATGATCATGCCAACAACTGTCTATCAATGCACTACGGGCCAATGAGGACTTTTACCTCATCATTTGTAACATTACGGTCATGATTATACCGAATAAACCCTGGTCATAATCATACCAAGTCCATCTATGCACTATAGGCCACAGATGACTTTTAACATAATATAAACATGAGGATGATGACAATGATATAAGAATTCAATAAAACAAGTTCAAGGATAAATTTTTAAAGATTTATAATTTAATTTATCCAGAAATCAATAACGTCCAAATTGTCAACATGATACTGCTTTGTGGAGTAAAATTCAAGAATAATATTGTACCAAATATAATTTGGACCAAAAACGAATCAATTTTTATCATGAATAGTACCCCGAGTGAATAGTACTCCAGTGAATAGTACCCCGTGAATAGTACTTCAGAAATAGTAATCCCGTGAATAGTACTCCGGCATGAAAAAGTTAAAACTTATCAAGAATGCTCAGAATAATATTTCCATGAAAAGATACTGGATTAAACGCAAATATCAAGGATATTCTACTAATTTCATAGAGTATAGAAGCCAAAATTTTAACAAAACGAGTATAGAATTTGAAATCTAAAACGAAATAATAGTACTTACATGCTACAGAGTATGGAAGAAAATATTATTTCAAGCCAATATTAAACAAAATTAACATCCCTTACCTTGAAGAGAAGAGTATTCCAACTGGTATAGAGAGGATATTCTTGAAGAAAACTTTCACTGTTTTCTACGCTCAAAGCTTTCTAAATCTCTAAAGAAATACACTCAATATTATAGAAGAAGAATTCTCTGATTCTGGTGTGATTTTCAATTCTAACTTAAACGCTTATTTATAGGAAAATGCTAGAACGCCATAGGAGACTAAATTAATAAAATATTAATTTAATTTTTTCTACGCATGCCATTTTGACAAAATGGAAGCCCACCACACTTGAACAAGATTTCTAGCACATGGTTTGAAAAAAAACAAAAATGGGTCCCACCCAATTTTAATAAAAATCATTTTATTTTCCGAAACTTCAGTAATTCATAATAAATAACCCTTTTATCAGAAAAATACGAATTTTATGTACATTCCATACGAAATCGAATTCTCTACAACTTTATAGCTTTAAGTTTTTCCAAATTCCGGACAGAAAATATCTGAAATCCACAAACGGACAATTATCAACACCTCTTAAAACTCATAACAAATCATACGTTAATTTTTTACGGTTCAAAATTTGTGGACATATACTCAACTTATATATGTATAATATATCCAAAAATCACAACGATGCAACGGTCTGATCAAAATTATAACTTACGCAGTATAGCTTTAAGAACACTGATTTGATTTTTAATACCTCCAATCCGACAAAACACCTCAACATTAATTCCTTCATTTATATCCACATAAAAATAAATATTTTCCTATCCATCCTTTATGTCCACATAAAATAAACATTTTCTTATCATATAAATTAATAGTTAATTATTCACAAATAATATTACAGAATCACAATAATGACAACTAGGTCGTTCCCAAGAAATAGGGGGTTTTCCGATAAGGATTTCTCCTCTCCTTGACAGAACTTTCTAGACATTGCCAATAATGCTATCTAATAATATTATTCAAATAATATGAATTATTGATTTGATAATGGGAAATATTGTACAGTGACAATTATTGAAACAACAATAATATAAAATATCAACGCAACAATTATTGAATCAATAAAATAAAATATTGAACAGTAATTATTGTAACAATTATTGAGTAGTGCCTTCTTACGTAAGAATCAAAAATACTATGTAATATCGTGTGCTACTGTACAACAACGCGTATTATTGTATTTTAATCACCAGGTATTCCAACAATGTTAATGGTAACAACTACGTCGTTATTTATAAAAAGATATTTTTGTCATTTTTTTAATCCGACAATAATTCTGTTTGTGGGGTCCATCAATGATTATGCTGTGACGCCCCCAAAATAGGTCAACACGATCCATTCTGAGTTGCCAGATATCACACTATAAAAATCATTTACAAACTTCATTTATACAACTGTTGAACTGTCGTGCAGAATACGACCACAGTTAAACTGTGAGTTTTAATACAAATATATGTAACTCTCATGGTTCCTCGACCACAACCTTACAATGGTACTTTACATAAAAGTACAGTCAAAAACTATTTTAGAATTTAAAATATTTGGGAAGTGCTCAAGGAAACCTCCGTACATGGGAGGCCATGCGTCAAGGTTATGATAGATATCATATGTCCACAGAATTATCCTTGGTTGACCCAATAGACCCCAAAATAAAACGAGAAGATTACAATCATGTTCTTTCCAATGGTGAGTCTTCTCTTGACATATAACTATCTCCACTGTCTGCAATTGAAAATTATATTTCAACCAAACTCCAAGATCATAAGTAGTGCTCGTAGATATACTCAGCAAGTGGATGTGCACAACCCTATCTTATGATAACACGAGGTTGTATGTCATTAGACATCCTGTATGATAGTGGCAAAACACCCTTCCAAAGTTGGGTTCACCTCACCCTAATTGGTTCACCAAAATTAAATATCAAACGATGTATACAATATGACACACTTATCTAAAGTACTAAATAAAATTTTTTCCATATTATTTAAGGAGAACCTCAATAGCTATAGACCACCGTTCTATTCTCCTCTTACCCCCGCTCGACCTAGCTACACTCTTATTACCCTAAAGGAATTGTGAAGCAAAAAAGGGTGATCACAACTAGCCCAAAGAAAGAATTTCATGACTAAAGATAATTTACATCATCAATAGCCTTCATCAAGAAAATAAATCGAGATTTAGAACATATGGTAGATGATAAAACTTTTCAACCATAGTTGCAGCGGAACGAGTAATCCATTAGAAGAGTCAAATAGACCATCAGATCTATTATCTTCTCCATGTTAAAAGTCCACCAATAATGTTTTATCCCTGTAACATCAATCAACAATTCCTGTCCATAATCATATGAATAACTCATAATCATAATTGTGATTCTAAATTCCTCTTCGCACCCAGGATGAAGATAAGTTTCATCACCAATCTTCACCTGAAACTTCAAAAATTATGGTTATACCAAATAACAATTCCTGCTCATAATCATACTAATAATTTCATCTTTGCACTACAGCCAAAGATATTCATTAACAATTCATCTTTGCACTCAGGCCAAAGACATACAACTGTATTTTAAAAGAGTCATGTAAAGCATGATATCTACTATCTTTTACGAATTAAAAGTGTTTAATCAATATTTTATCGCTGAGACTCAGCTTAATAAATAATCCACATCATCGAATCATCCCTGCACTACGGCCAAGGATATTCATGTAATCATCAATGGTCATGATTATACCGAATAATCCTCGTTATAATCATACCAATAATCGTCCCATCAATGCACTACGGGCCAATGAGGACTTTTACCACATCATCTATAACATTACGGGTCATGATTATACTGAATGATCCCTGGTCATAATCATACCAATAAACAGTTCATCTATGAACATAAGCCAAAGATATTCATCAATCAATAGTTAATCTTTGCACGTAAGCCAAAGATATACAACTGTAAAACCAATATCAATAGTCCATCTTTGAACGTTAGCCAAAGATATACAAATCAGAAAACTAATAATCAACAAATCCATCTTTGCACGTAAGCCAAAGATGACTTTCATCATAATATAAGCATGAGGATGATGACAATGATATAAGCATTAATCAAACGAAATCAAGGATAAATATTAAAGACTTTAAATTTATCCAGTGTTTAAAATTATCCAAATTGTCAACATGATACTGCTTTGTGGAGTAAAATTCAAGAATAATATTCATGTACCAAAAATAATTTTGATAAAAAAGAAATATATTTTTTGGGTAAATAGTACCTCGCAATAGTACCCTATGAATAGTACTTCGGGAATAGTACTGACATGAAAAGTACCCCAAATACTTCGATTGAATAATATTCGGGAGAATAGTAACCCATGAATAGTAACTCGTGAATAGTATTCATTACACGAAAAGTGCCCCAATACCCGAGAAGAATAATACTAGAGTGAATAATGAATCGGGTGAATAAGAACTCATGAATAGTAACTCAAAAAAAAAAATACCAAAAAAAAATGATATTCCATGAGAAAGTACAAAAGAAATGATATCTCATACGAGTATAATAGATTATACGAAACTGTAAATGGATTTTCACCCACCATGCGGTAATCCACATAGTCAGATCATTTCCACAATTTAATAAGGAATGAATACAAAGGATCATTCACCATGCATGCAGTAATCCACATAGACATGTTATTCCAACAGAATAATAGAGAATGGAATAACAGAAGAATTCACCATGCATGTGATAGACCGCATGCATAAAAGTTATTCCCAATGTAATAATAAAGAATGGAACTGTGTCACGCGTAATCATCACATATGCATGATATTCCAACGTAATAATAAAGAATGGAACCAGTCATGCGTAATCCGCATGCACAAGATATTCCAATGTAATAATAAAGAATGGAATAACAACAGAATTCACCGTGCATACGATAGATCAAGCATGAGACATGTTATTCCAATGAATAATAAAAAGAATGGAATAACAAGAAGAATTTCACCATGTATGCGGTGCAGATTGATGAGACAAAGTTATTCCAACATAATAATAAAGAATGGAATAACAACTCTTAGGAGTATTAAAAGAAAATAACTCTCTTTGTGAATACGAAAGAATAATACCCCTTACTATAATAATAATATCACTTACCTTAGAAGAAGACTAAATACTGGAATAATGAAGTAGCAGACTTCGCTTCTTCTTTCTCTCTATAGCTTCTCTCTCTATAATTTCTCTATAATAATTGCTCTTGTGAGACTTAGTGAATTGGTGAAAAATAATGAAGGAATGAGCTTCTATTTATAGAAAAATATAGTTTCCATAATTGCACATTTTGGGGCTCAAAATATTACAAAGATAATACCCTCATCTTTTCCTTCATTTTTAATTTAGTCATGCAAGTATTATCAAACTTACACCACCTCCCCTAATAGTAAATCATGTGAATCAATAGTAAATCATGTGACTCAATAGTTTTAAACATGTGAAAAAATTAATTATAGTATAGTACCTTCAACTATACCTCCATTTTTAACTTAGTCATGCAAGTATTATCAAACTTGCACCAACTCCCCTAATAGTAAATCATGTGAATCAATAGTACACACATGTGAACACATAGTTATAAGCATGTGAATTAATAGCAATTAATTGCTTATTTATCTGGTTAATTACCCGATTGGTCAATATAACCTCCAGACATCAATTATTATCGAAATAAATGTCGATTTTTCACAAACACCAGTAATCCCAACATAATGGAACTATTAATTTCATCTTTAATCAACACAAACTTATTCATCATTAATATTATAACTCACAATATTTAACAACCAAGTCGTTCCTAGGAAAGAGGGGGCTTTTCGATAAGGATTTCTCCTTATCAAGCTCCAATTAGGTGACCATACCTCTCCTTAATGTAACTTCTGACATTGTCAATATTGTAAATAATAATATGAATAACTTTGTCATCTCAATTATTGATTTAATAATATAACATATTATGCAGATGATACTGTGACAATAATTGAATCAATAATATGAGAGATATGATGCAAAGAATTATCGTAGCAATAATTGAGTATAACCGAAAGTGACTTCTTACGTAAGCATCAATAATCAATACCGTGTGCTACTACTATGCAACCACGCCAGACATCGTACTTTTACTATCGGGTAGTTCAACAGTTTTAACAAGAACACTTTCGTAGTTATTTTAATAAAAGATAAGTCCATGGCTTTTCATAACACGATAATACTTCCATTGGGGGTCCACCAATGATTATGCCGTCGAATCTAATATTCTCTGTGAAAATGAATATTCCCAGGCCAATCGAATATTCCCCGACACAACGAATAACAACTTGTTTACTTTTTAACATTTTCAAATATCACCCTTAACTTTAACCCTTTCTCAATTTAACCATTTACTAAATAACATAATAATTATAAGAAAATTGAATACTTTCATTTCATAAAATTCGGGGTCTTACATGTGCCGTCGTACGAATATTCCCCGACCAATCGAATATTATATAACAACTTGCGTACTTTGCAAAATTTATAAATATTACCCACAACTATAACATTATATCAAATTCACTTCATAATAGTCAAAAATGATATTTATAGAAAATTCATCTTTATTCATAAAAGTTGGGGTCTTACTATACTATTATTATTATTATTATTATTATTATTATTATTATTATTATTATTATTATTATTATTATTATTATTATTATTATTATTATTATTATTATTATTATTATCTTAATTTAAGGCAACATGTTAATAGTCGTTGCAAAAAGTTGTATAAAATATGCAATGAAAATAAAAATTGTTGCCAATGAATGTGGTCCATATTAGGCAACCAAATATAGCAACAACAAAACTTTCGTTGCCCACGATGAGGAGAAATCAAGTGGTTAGAAATTTTGCAACGAATTTCTAACGAATTTTGTTTCCAAAATTTTCAACTAGTTATGAATTTCGTTGCAAAAAGTGAAAGCCTGACACAATCTGCAACGAAGGACAAGTTTCGTTGCTAAACATACACTTTTAGCAACGATTTATAAAGTCGTTGCCTGAAAAATCGTTGTTAAAGCCCCATTTTTAGCAACAAAAAAACTTTCGTTGCCCACGATGATGGGAGATGAAGTAGTCGAAAATTTTGCAATAAATTTCTAACGAAAGTTTTTCCCGCCAATGAATTAGCAATGAAATTTTGCAACAACTTATGAATTTCATTGCAAAAAGTGAAAGTCTGGCACAATCTACAACGAAGGATAAATTTCGTTGCTAAACATATACGTTTATCAAACAATCGTTGCTAAAGGCTCATTTTTTTGTAGTGGAGCTAATGGCTTTTGAACGAGCAAATTCCAATGTAAAACGAATAAGTTATGAGCCCGGGAATTTCATTAAAAAACCAAACTATCAAAGCCAACTGAGGCTAAGGGGAGGCATCGCAGCGCCAACCCCAATGTTAATAGCCGCGTCGCAGGGCCGGGAATAGGAAGATTAGTCACTAAAGAGTGGCACGCAGTGCCACTATTGCAAAGAAGTCTCGCGTTGCAGCGCCAAGATGAGGTATTTGCTACTGCAGAATGGCGCCGTAGCGCTAATGTTGAACTAAGAGATGGTGTTGCAGCGCCGAGATAGAGGAAAAGACCCACTTAGTTATTTTTGAACCGATTATTGTAAGGCAATTATGGGGCAAGTGTATATACTTCATAAGCATGTTAATACCATTCCTATATCACGTATATAGTGATTTTCTTAGAAATTTATTTTTGTTTAACTAGTAATTAAACAGAGAACGTAAAGAGTAAGAAAGTACAATTGTATTCAACGTTGGTACTTCACCAATGATGATCGAGTCTCGGTTAGTAACGTAAGAACGTTAACAAGCCGTAATGAAGGATAATAAGTCTATTTGACATTTATTAATGAAATAAGTTCATGTAAGACATAGAAGAGAAAGAAGTTGGTAACAACAATGTGATGAGATTGTTTGGTAGCTAATTACAGTGTGCTATGTGAATATATCATGTAGATTCTGTAAAGGCTGAGAACTGTTGAATATTGTATTCAAAGACGCTTGAAGTAAAGTTTTCTTAACGCTTGTCTAACCTTTGTGTTAGCCAAATTTTCTGAGATTCTTGTTCTGAGATGCATGAATTGTTTTACGAAAGGGTCGATACCAGTTTTAACTCGGCTAGACTATTCTTAATAGATAGATTGATTTGTTTATAAGTCTTTCGATACATAACTATTAAGGTTATCATATGCCAAGTATTTGGTACGGATTCAAGGTAAGTTTTTATATGAACAAACAAATGTATTTTTCATCGATTATTCAATGGGCACGTGAGGTTGCCAAAAGTTAAACGTAAATATGTTTAATGGATGAATGTTGATCAACATAGAGTACTATAGGATGATCACCTAGAAGTGCTCGTAAGAAATATCGGATATACGGTCTTAGTGTCGGGATGTCCTTTTCATGTATGAAAATGAAAAGAGTATGTTCATGGTCTTTCGACGGATTTAGAATTCCTAAGCTATTATATATACTTTGGAATTGTTGTTATGAAATGAGAAGTGCTAATCAATGTTTCATAGTACTTCATAGCTATTTGTTCAGTTATGGAAGATAATCATATAATTCTCGACGTGGTATTTATATTATCCTTTGTTAGACTTGTTGAGCTAGTTATGTTCACTTCTTTCTTGAATTATATGATTGCAGCTAAGGCAGAACAAACTATGAGTTCTAAGAAATATAAAGGCAAGGCTAAGATGGATAGTTAGTTATCTTGTAATAGACTAGTAAGTTTGTATGTATTATAATTATGAACAACAAATAATGTATTTGGTTTATGAACCTGGGAAAGGATTTATTATGAATGTAATAATAATGTAGCTAATACACTCATTATGTGTTATTTCAATGGAATGAATGTATGATTATGAGTCCCATATAGCACCATATGTCGGGTTGGAAGATACCCGAATTTGCGGGCATCACATCTACTCAATGCCTAGGCTCATGGAAATTTTTTAACAGAGTCTCCTTTGTAAAAAGGATTATCCACATGCACGTAGGCATGACTAGGTGGCCATTCAGTAGCACACCAATCCACAGTTATAAACATCTTATATGCATATTTACATCAAAGTCATAAATCCGTAAGGGTAGTTCAATTACCAGGATTACTTTGTTCTACAACCTTTGCTCATTTGTCCTCAAATAGGATAAGAAATAGCAGAAAAAGGTGCCAATTTGACTGTTTCAAAACTCAAATTTTTTCACATCAATATGTTCAGCATGGTTAAATACTAACATTTACTATGTTGAATATTTTTTATCAAGTCATATGAGCATACATATTCACTACTATGTGTTTAGAAGCATTTTATGTGATAACTCATTTTCCAATAGACAAAAATTGGAAAAGATGACATGCATACGTTACCAAGATAGTGTGGAACACTTATAAGGTGATAGATTTTGTAGAAAGCAGCCCAAACTCAGCAAATCTAAAGAAGAACTCTCGGATTCTCTATGTGGCGTAACTTGAAAATGACTTGTGAAAGCCGCAGGTGTACCTGCGGCTGTCCTATGTGGGTCCCACCCCTTCGGCTCTGTTCAGTTTGAGTTGAAAAGGATGTCTCACAAGTTGAAAAAGTTAAATCAAGAAAAAAGACGCTACGCGATTGAGCGGAAAAGCCATAAATCCTAATTTTCAAAGACCAAACGGTGGGTCTACATATCACTCATCGGTAGTCACCCAGACATAGGGTTCACAACACCGATGATAAAAAATTTTATAAACTACACTCAGTAATACCTCACAAAGGTTCGTAACTCTAAACACCTATCCCCAGCGGATGCTTCATATAATATCAGCCGTTGAAGCACATTTCAACGAAGGTCAAGTAACCTTGACATTATTCAGTCGTTGGCAATTAGAAGCCATCTGATAATATCAGTTGTTGAAACACATTTCAACGAAGGTCAAGCAACCTTGACATTATTCAGCTGTTGGCAAGTAAATCTAAAAAAGCATAGGAAGCCATCCGATGATATCAGTCATTAAAGCACATTTCAACGAAGGTCATGCAACCTTGACATTAGTCAGCCGCTGATAAGTAAATCCAGCGAAGCATCGGAAGCCATCCGATGATATCAGCCATTGAAGCACATTTCAATGAAGGTCAAGCAACCTTGACATTATTCAGCCGCTGGTAAGTAAATCCAGCGAAGCATCAGAAGCCATCCGATGATATCAGCCATTGAAGCACATTTCAGCGAAGGTCAAGCAACCTTCACATTATTCAGTCGTTGGCAAGTAAATCTAGCAAAGCATCGAAAGCCATCCGATGATATCAGCTGTTGAAGCACATTTCAGTGAAGGTCAAGCAACCTTGACAATATTCAGTCGCTGGCAAGTAAATCCAAAAAAGTGTCGGAAGTAATCCAATGATTTTAGCCATTGAAGTACATTTTGGCGAAGGTCAATTAGCCTTGACATCACCAGCCATTGGCAATTAAACTTAGTGAAGCATCAGAAATGGTTCGATTATTGTATCCGTTGAAGTACATTTCAGCTAAGGTCAGGCAACCCTGACAACCCAGACTGTTGGAAGTAACTCCGACAGAACATTGGAAAGACCTGGCGATACAAACCATGGAAAACTCTCCTCATTGGGGAGGACCGATGATGTAATATGTTATACAAATCTTTAACAGACAACACACTATCCCCCAGAGTCTCTCGTACATGAGGGGTGCATCCTGAGTGGGAAGTTTGTACTAAGGATTAAGGATTTTGGTGATAACCCCAAAGTTAACATCCTGGAGGTTACCATGCACGTTGGATTAGACATTCAAGCAGTTCATCAGGATCATCAGTGATAACTCCAATCCCCATTAGAAGTCATGGGAGCAGACAGTCATCACATCCCGTATGAAGACTGTCCAATAAACCACATTCATCATACATTTGCATCATGCTTCATTACTTTACATCATGATTATCTTAACACATTTTAAGTGTCTAGTATTCTTTATCCTATCCATGCCATTACATTGCATAAATATGATAAAGAAGGGAAACTATAGACACTCAAAATTTTGCATTCTTATAACTAACCTGGTAGAAGGGAAAAATCGTCTTCCAAAGATAACCATAGAAGTCAAATCAGCTCAACCCCGGAGACAACCCTGGGATACTCAGTTTTCCATCTCGAAGACAACCCCGAGATACTTAGTTCTAACCTCGGAGACAACCCCAAGGAGTGCATTCGCAATTCTAGAGATAACCCCAGAAAAGTCTATTTTAATCCCCAGAAGTCAACTTCAACCTCAGAGATAACCCCGAGGCACTCAGTCCCAACCCTGGAGATAACCCCGGGAGGTCAGGCACACCTCAGAGACAACCCTGAGGATATTCAGTGCTCACAGTAGCCTAATCTCAGAAATAACCGTGAGCAGCGACTACTAAATCAGCCCAGATCCAGAGATAACCCTGGTGAAGGGCAAAATCATCATTTTTCCACCTCGATTTATTTGTGAAATTATTAAATAGAACCAATCCATGTGAACTTAAATCAACCAATCAGAGAAGAGATGATGCAAGCGTGACATCATCCTTAAAGAAACATAAAGATGATGTCATCATGATGTAAGCATGACATCATCCTTAAAGAAACACAAAGATGATGTCATCATGATGATGAAATCATGATGTTATCTGCTGGAAGATATTTTGAGGGACTAAATTTTAATTAATTAGGTACTAATGTGTAATTAACTTATGTACCAAATTGTAATAAGTCGGGTGCAAACTGTAATAAGTCGAGCCCCTAACGTGTAATTATTAAAAAATATGTTTTCCTATAAATAGGGGGGCAAAGTTCATTAGTTCTTCACCAATTTACAAATCAAAGTTATAATCAAGAATTAAAAACAGAGAGTTCTTTTGAGATTGCAAATGATTAGTTAAAGCTTGCAACTTCAAGAGATATTTACTCTAGTTGTTATTATTTGTATTCTTGTTTATATATTTAGTAAAAATATACTTTTACAAGCATGCAGTTATAATGCCCAAATTATTTGAAGTATATAGTACAAAAGTCTTATTTACAAGCAGTTATAATGTCCGATTTATTTCTCTTATAAAGTAGAAAACATACTTTTATAAGCAGTTACTACGTCTTATTTTCTTCAAGTATTTAATAAGAATATTCATTTTGTAAGCAATTATAATACTGAAATTATCTGAGATATAATAACCGGATATTCATTTTATAAGCAGTTATAATGATGAAATTATCTCAAGTATAATAACGGAATATTCATTTTACAAGCAGTTATAATGCTCAATTTATTTTTAGTTGATTATTCACTCTATAAGCAATTATAATGCTGAAATTATTCCATATGTAGTACAAGGATTTTCATTTATAATCAGTTATAATTGATTAAGTTATTGTTAAAGGTAAATAATTAAAAAATTATTAAGTGATTAATAAAATCAAAAAGTGAATGACATGTTATTAAAAGATTAATAATATTAGATTAAAGCATTAATAATTGATTAAAATATTATTAAATAATTAATAATACTAGTAAATGAATTAAATGTTATTAAATGATTAATAATATTAAAGTGTGATTAGAGTATTATTAAATGATTAAAATATTATTAAATGATTAATAATATTTGTAATTGATTAAGATATTATTAAATGGTTAATGATATTTGTAAGTGACTAAGATGTTATTAAATTAAGAAGTGAATAAGATATTATTAAGTGATGAATAATATGAGATGGAATTTTAAGATAATGATTAAGTGATTTAAATATTATTAAAGGATGATAATTGTTTTAATAAGTTAAAGAAGTATCGGATGAGTGATTATGTAGCTTAATGCAAGATAATTTATTTTTAAGAGGAGTAGTATTATGAGATATGATATGATATACTGATTGAAAGATTAATCTTATAAATAATAGGTCTTTCATAAGAGATTAAATTAGATTACTTAGTGGTAATCAGCAGTACAGGCAAGTTCCCTAACTCAAACTCGAGTTGTTATTTTTCAATCATGTTAGTGGATAATTATTGTTGATTATTCCACATCTATAGTTATTATTAAATATTCATATTTATTGTAAGTTTCCCAACTCAAACTCGAGTTATTATGTTTTCAAGCATGCTAGTGGTTTAATTATTTATAATTATTTCACATATTTGATTATTGATTCTCACTTAGTCCATGTTGCATATATTTATCAGGTATGAAAGGCTGATTACCATAAGATTTAGTTAAATTTGTTTATGGTCATTGTTGACCACTCCGTATGATTGATTCAGTCATTTAATTACTGAAATGTATTCATGCTCTTTCTCAATTATATTAAATTTTTGAAAACTTGAAAGCTTATTCCTTTTCAATCATGATATATCCTTCTTATATTTAAACTTGTTGGGAAAAGTAGTTGCTCACTCTTGTTATACCATGATAACATTTTCAGATTAAGACGAGGGTTCGAGGAAAGTCAGAGACAAGGATAAATTCCAAGAATAACTTATTATGCGTCAACTATTATGTTACCTTAAATAGGTTGATTATGTAAGCTTTTAAATTTTTTAAGGTATGTAATGAGTTAAGATTGTAGACCTTTGAGAAATGTTGTAGAATCATTTGAAATGAACAACGTATGTTTATATATTCCGCGTTAGTTATAGAATATGTATGAAGATGATGTATCATGATGCACCAGGTCCGAGGTTCAAGGGACCCAGATTTGGGGGTGTTACAAACGAGTGTTTGGGAGTTGCTTTTATATTAGCTCTTTTATTCAGCTGTTCGGAGGAGCGATCTTCGGGTTTATTTCATTTTTGGCTTTGGTTTGGGTTTAGTTCGGAGGTATTGGTCAAAATGGCTTTGGTAATTGGGATGTTTTTAGTTGGGGTGATAGGTGCTTCAGAAAAAATGATTTTAGGTTCTTCAGAAGTTTGGGTAACAACCTTGGTACGCCTTTTCTTAATCCAAAGGATTTTGGTCCTTTCAAAGTTTGGCATATCCAAGGGGCTTTGTGTGAAGAAGGGTGTGGGAATTAATGATGGCTTAGGTGCCTTGGCGGAAGACATTGGATTGGTATGGGAAGTGGATGGCCCTTCGGCGATAATTTCCGAGGGTGTGGTCTTGGTGATTGGGGGATGTTAGATAACTGGAGGACATTTTCGGTGGTAGGGTCTTCAAGAATGTTCCTTTTAGGAGTTATTGGCTTGATAAGGGATACTATATATAGAAAATGGGTTAGAATTAGAAGTAATGAATTAAAAAAATATGTTCATACAAGAACAGGAAGAAGAGTTTTAAAACTTACGTTTGTGATTATACAACCATAATTTCTTGGATAGAAGGTTGAAATCCCATTCCTTCATTGGTAATTTTCCTATCAATTTTACTATTTCAATGACTCAGTTTGGAGGGGTTTCTCCAATGGTGACGTTCGAACGATAGTATGCAACCCAATACAGGATCTAGTAAGTGTTTGGTCCTTTGATGAAGAACCAGGGAGTGTGCCATCCCTTGTTTCTTAAAGGAGTGCCCATCAAAGTTCGCATTTTAATTTTTTTTCACTACTAGAAAAACAAGAATACGTGAAGGAATTTTGTGACATTTTTTAAAACACAATCACAAAAGATAGTAATTTGTGATGGACTTTTTAAGCAATCACAAAATAATAGTATATATGATGGCTCTTAGTGATGACTAATCTTGCCATCAATGAATTATAATTGTGATGGCTATGTCAATCACACCAATTTTTTCATGCAAAATAAATTTTCTTTTTGCGACGCACTAAGTCATCACTTATAGATATACCTTTTTCGTGATTGCATTTAAGTTATCACTAATATTTTAATGTGAGAAATAATCAAAATAATATTTTATGACGTTCGTGACAATCATTAAAAAAGATAGTTTTTTGTGACGACTTTTATTTGCAATTACAAAAAGAAAGTATTTTGTGATGGAATTTTCAAGTCATCACAAAAATATAAAATATATGATGGCTTTTAGTGATGACTAATTTTACCATCATTATATAGTATTTGTGACTGCCATTGCAATCACCAAATCTTATGTGGAAGTAATTTTGTTTAGTAAGTCAACTCATATATGTTTCCTTTTATATTTTGTTTTAAAATTAAAATCATGATTTGGACTTGGTGTAGTGGTAATACTCGTTATTTAGTTTGTAAATGGGAGAGGGTTTAAATCTTGCAAGTATCATTTGATACAATTAATATAGATACAATTAATACAGTTACGTAAATAGAGATTCATGTTCTTACATTTGATCATTAAAGTCTTATTTTTTTGTGATGACTTTGACAATCACAATAGATTACGTGTTAATGTGATTGTATTAATCATCACAAAAGCACTAATTGTTTGCGTGATTGCCAAAACCATCACGTAAAACCTTTCATGATGGGCGTATACAAGACGACCATTGTGATGCTTAAAGCCATCACGTAAACCTTTCGTGATGGTTTTCTTATTTTTTGTGATGGATTTTGACCATCACACATGATCATTCTTTTAGTAGTGTTTGTTTGGTTTTGGTTGTTGTTTACTCAAGACCCAAAACCCAGGTTCTCGAGATCGGCCCAGGGAGAATATTGAGAAAAAGAAGTCTAGTGTGGGAGGAACGCCGACCTCATGGCAAAAGGCGATTAAGGCGACGATGTTAATAGAAGAATTTGGCACCAACTGGGCAAAGTTGATGCCAATAATCCCAAGCAGGGTGATGATGAAGGCATGAAGAGGTAGTCGAACCCCTTTCTCTTGAAGGGTGAGGAGAATAGCGGTCCAACCGTCTGTATAGTGGTACATTCAATCGTATTCAATGGGGGCTTTAAGCTGGTGGGTGTCGGGGATGTGGTAATGCTCGCGGATTGTGGTTAGGTCACTTTTAGTGATGATGTATTTGGTGTTGTCATGGGGAAAAATGTTTTATTGGACTTCTCACGGATCATTTTTTAAAAGTCTAACTCTACCTTCGGTAGAGTTGGGGTCTGGGGGGTAGAGTTGGTGGTGGAAATATATGTAACGATGGTGGATTCAATGCCATTTGTGGTTGAGGTGGTGTTGGGGTTGATGATGGTGGATGTGGAGGCAGTTATTGGTAGTGCAAGGATGGAAGAGAGGGGGATGGCCTTAATTGGCTCGCTGGTGTTTGGACTGGAGGTCTTTGGGGTGCTTGAAGAAGCCATTACTGATTTGAGGGTTAAAGAATTCTTTGCCGAAAAACATATTTTCCAAGAGGAATGAGAGAGCTCTGAAGTTCTTGAGATTGAAAAGGTGGATTTGTTTGATTTGGGGGAAAATGTTTTGATATGAGTTGTTTTTTCAACTTTGCGCGTTTTTTGAAGGGCAACTATTAGTGAGGCTGAAATGATGACAAACGTGTGAGAGTGATGTGGGGCCCTTATTTTATGTGTTAAGCATGTTTCCAAGAAAGTTGGGCTTACAACCATTATTGTGAAATTATTGGATTTTTATTGAGTAACTCTTACATTAAATGTTCCATTTAACCGAAGATTGGGGGGCAATGTTGGGGCATAATTATTTGGATCCAAATTATATGATGTGTCAAAATTCACGTGGAAGTATTTAACCCTATGTAAGAACCTGTTTGGGCAGTTGAGTATTTCAAGGAATCGAAGATTCCCAATTGCATTTAATTTCCAACTCCAAAGGAAAGGGTCAAGATATAATCTGACTTTCTTTCTTTAGGTAGATTATGTTTAATCCCATTAAGAAATCATACCTAATGATGAATCCTAATTCTATATAGGGAAAGATGTGTGATCACTATAAATACATAGCTATACGATAATCATCATGTACACATTCATATTATTTTACAACACTAGAGCATTAAGCCTACATTGTTAAATTTTATTCAACATGTACTTATTCTCACACAGGAGCTATCCCCCGACGGCCCAAACCGTCAAGCTTTTGATGTGACTTCATTTCTGTACAAGATTTGACGCGCTTTGGTGATTGAGGGGCGTGGACGAATCTTGACGTTAACATATATGTACACACATTAATTCACTTTAATCTTTTGAACTTATTAATGATTACTTAATGAACTCTACAAACTGAAATAATTTGTTTTATAAATATTAGGGGAATTTTCTTTTTTTAGATGAATTTTAAAGAATGACATAATTATATAAATATTATCCGAAAGGAAATGAGAGAACATCATTAATGTATTTTTCATGTGAATTTTTTGTAGTTGTTATACATGCCTTCATTTGCTAATTAATATTATGATAAAAATAACAATTATGTGGACATATATTTAATAGTGTGATATTCATTATAATTAAAAATATTTATTTATGAGCTTTAAACGAGCATTAAAGATCGAGCTTACGAGTATGAGCTCATGTAAACATAAGCGAATCAAACTTTACAAATTTTAAACTAGTTATGCACAAGATTAACACAAGTAAAGCGTTGTGACTCAATTAATACAAGTAAAACCTTATGACTCGAACACAATTTGTTTTGCAAGAAAACTAAACAATCTTGAGAATGATTTATTTAATAAGTGAGTTTAATTGGTTGAACTAGACTCGTTATTAAATAAGTTCGACCCGAGTTTATTATATAGTTCGAATTCAAACCAGATAACTCATTAATAAACAAGTATGACCTGAATTATGATAAATGAGTTTGAGTTTTAGTCGATTTGGTCCAAATTACAACATTAGAAGACATAATTTCACCTCATTAGAAATAAAAAACAGAAAAAAGAAAATATATTGATGCTATCGGTGTGTATACTCAAAATGGGGACATTAATATCCAAATTTGGCACTTTATTGAGTAATTAATTCATAACTAGCATTTAAATAGGATACATAATACCAATAACAATTCATAGGTTATTTTTATTTGTTTCTTTCATAATTATCATTACCATCCTTTTAGCAACAACCTGGTCGGCAACAACAATGCTTTCCCGGACCAGCAGCTGGACTTTCAACACATTTGAAAATATGAAAAATTGGACATACTCCTTTATGACAGTCCTTAGCAGTAGTGCATGAATTATAGCACAAATCGCCATCCTTTTTTCCTGCTCCAACATATGACAAAAGAATGACAACTTTATTAGTACTCACTTTTTCCCACAAAAATTGTCACATTTAGAAAATATATGAATTTTAAATATACATTTTTTTTCCATATTTTATACTATCATAAAAATAAAATTGAACTCATTTTCTGAATTATTCTTTTTGGTAATATAACTTTAGAAAACTGATATTTTTCAAATCAAAAAATAATAGTTTCACACGAGTCTCTCTCTCATTAATGTAGAACTCACATATAATTCATGTTAGATGGATCATGTGAAAATATCAATTTTTCATATAAAAATATCAATTCCTTAACTATATTGTGGAGTGAACAGAGTATTTAGTATGATCAAATCTCATATACATACTACCTAAATTTATTGAGTGTATTGTTCAGTGTCGATGGCATAATATCATGTGATTTTTTAAGGTTTATTGGGCTACCAGCGGTTAGTGTGTTTGGAGCAATAGTGTTTGGAACATTTAGAAGTCCAAATGCTCCGCACCAATTGCATTGCGTTTATAAGTTAAATAAATTATGCTTAAAATAAATTATTGTTTGATGAATGAAATGTTTAAATATGTTTGGTGCGTTGAGAACTCCTAAATGCACTAAATGCTCCAACTACCACTTAGCGAACAAGAACATAGTAGTAATACTATAAAAAGTTAAACTTTTTTTAAAATAACAAATTGAAAAGTGGAACTTTTTTTTAGACGAAAAGAGCATGTGATCAATCTCATATACTATTACACATATAAAAATGGATAAAGAAAGAAAGCCCTAACCAGTTCTTATTGATTGAGCAGAGAGCACAAGTGCAAGTAGAACAAGAGTAAACATCCTAAGCTTTGGTGATGCCATCTTGGTGTTTATACGTACAGTATATCCGTGATGCAATACGTTGTTGGAGATGGGTGCTATTCATTTTTTATGTACATTACTTTTTGACATGTAGATATTAGGGGCAAGACAGACAATATGATGATCATATTGTGAGATTAGCAACTTTTGAAAATCAGACTGAGAAAAATCTCTCAAGATTATGCTTTTGTCTAAAAGTTGTGCATTAAATGCTTGCAGTTGGTAGATGAAAGTTGAAATTTGTTACACAAAAGATGAAGAGTACAAAAACTTTTGTCCGATAAAAATTGTCTAAAGTGGGCATGTCAAATACAAAAAGGTTATATAAAGTCTATTTTATCTTATAAAATATTCTATTAGTTTTAAATTATAAAATTAATATTTATTTTAAAAAAATCAATTTTAGATATTTTCAAACTTAAAATTGATATGAATTCATTTAGTTTATGTCAATATAAGTATGATTATTATAATTACTTAAGAGTACTACTAGTTATAAGATTTATTATTTTAAATAAATCATGTTAAATTTATATTTCAAAATATCTCAAATTAATTTTTAAAAAATTAGAAATAATCCTATAATTTGAAAAGGCGGGAGTCTTAATTAATAGGGTCTACAGTTTTTAGTGAAAAGAGAGTTCGTTTAGAACACTTATGTAGGGTCCATTTCAATAGTATGAGAGCTTATGTTTATTCTCTTCTTTCTTCTTTTTTTTCCCAAATTATTTTTAAAAAATGTATTTAAGACATTTTATGAAATGAAAGAAGTATAAATTACTATTTTAATATCTGTGAAGTAGATGTGACAATCTAAGAATAAATTAATGTATACACCCGAACTCATGAAAAATATAAATTTAACAAGTAGAATTTTCAATATAGATGGTTTCATATATGTTTATTGTTATCTTTAATGAAAAAGATAAGTACAAGCAACATAAAAGAGTGTCTTAGTGTATGCTCAATTTATTACTAATAAATAGACGCAAATATATGTGATCAACTATGCAATATAATAGTAAAAAAAGTATCATACATTCTCACGAGGAATATTAATAATCTAATAATTCAATTACTAATTCTTAATCAATTCGATTTTATGCAAACAAATGCAATTGAAATCATAATGTGACGACCCGAGAATTTAAAAAATTATTTAAATCTTAAATGATGGATTAAAGGTTAAATATTAAACCTAGACAGAAAATAAGTCAATGGATTTGACATTTATGAGAATGGAATTTTTTGATTTTAAAATTTTTTTGGTGAAGGCTTACAGTGTGGAATGTATTAGTGTAAATGCTATGTGTGTATGGTTATGTATGTGTACAGAATGTGGTTAAGAGTCAATAGTTGATCAGATAAATTATATCAGTATCAAACCCTAATATTATATTCAGAACATTGACGTTCAGTTAGAAAACCCTAGCGATAGATAAGAAACCCTAATACCGGCTCTGGAAAACCTAATTTCAAATTTCGAGAATTTGAAACCCTAATTCAGATTATGAAAACCCTAACTTGGGATCTCATAGACTTAAGTGTATTGATTATAGGATTAATTAGGGTAAAACCTAACAAATTAGTTAGAAAACCCTAATTTTAAAATTTGAAACCCTAATTGTTCCGTTAGAAACCCTAATGTACAATTATGGACCTAATTGCTAAATTAGCAATTTTAATTAGAAATAAAAATCATAATTAGTAAGTTTGAATTTATGATTAAGAAATCTTAGTATAATTATAGAATCCTAATTATAATTTACAAATATTAATTTTCTATTTTGAAAACCTAAATTGGAATCAAAGTCAGATCATGTATATATTGCAAGTTATGAGTGGTCAAACATGGTTGACCGAGCACAAAGTCTGATTTCTGGGCAACCCAGATTTCCCAGGAAGCGTTTGACAACATTTTGATGGCCTCTGATCTTGCTATTGATAAGTGATTTGGCCATGTTTGTGTAATGGATTTGTAGACTGACATGTAGGCTACATGATGATGCCTCTAGAACACTTATATCTTACCTGTAATCAAAACTATTGCTGGTCAAATTAGGGTTGATCGTCTACTTTCTTGCATTTCTGGAAAACCCAGATTCGTGAAGAACGAGGTTTCTGACATGGTTTGACCATGCCATATCTTGTTTATGTGTTATTGATAAGTTGATCGGATGCTATAGAATGGTACCCTGACATCTCTACTTCATGTGTGAACTTTTATATCACACAAAGCAGACCCAGAACTCAAGCTATAAGGATTCAAAGTACCCCTCACGAACTGTTCTTCATTTCTGGGTAACCCAGAAATGAAGAACAACTTTGACAAGAAATTTTAAGGCCTGTATCTCACTAATGTGATGTTGTATGGCCCTGAAATTGATTTGTAGTTGTAGTATTACATAAATACTACAACTCTAACACCATTAAAAGCTCATAAATCAACTAGAACATATATCTAATAATGGTCAAAGGTAGCACCTTGCACACTGGCGATGAAGGTTCTGGGTTGGCTAAGTACACCTTCAGCGACGGTTTTGTCGCCTATAGCCCCTTTAATGACAGTTTAATCATAAAATGAATTATTATATTCAATAAATAGAAAAAAATAATTTTTAATTATTAAAATTTCAAAATAAATTACTAAAAGTTATTTTAAAGCCTAAAAATGGGTTTTTAATAATTTTGAATATATTTCATTAATATTTAATATTTTTGGAATATTAATGATATTTAATTTATTTAATTACAATACTAAATAAATTACTTAAAAATGGTTTTAATACTTGAAAATCATTTAAAATTATATTATGGTATAAAAAAATATTTTAAGTTATTTTTAATGACTTTTAATATTTTGTGATGAATTTCATTCATTAATTAATATTAATGGTAATTATTTACCAATATAGCTTGGTAAAACATTGACCATACTTCGATAGATTATAAGAAATCCAAACATCCTAAGTCTAGCCGAAAGAATTGGCTTGACTTTATCATACATTAATTCATGCGTGAGTACATGAATCACAAAGCTTGTCTAGATTGAACATAGACAAGGGTTAGAATACTTGCCTTCAGCGTTTGCTACTGTTATTACACGTTCACTTTAAGTCTTTAAGGTCTCTACAATAGATGATCACATACCGTAACACATTAGGTCATGAATAAACATACATGGTTCCTAATGAATCTTACCCTTCTTCTCAATCCAATCATGACTTATAATGGTTTAAGTCTTCTAACCAACATCTTTACATCTTCTTAACATATAAACTTCATTCATGTAAACATATTACAAGTCTTACAAGTTCTTCCTTAATTCATAGCTTATCTATGAACAAAGTGCTTATTCACGGCTTATTAAGACTTAAGTCCTTAGATTATTCATTCTTATCATTTCTTAGCATACATGTTGTAAAGCCCCCAAATTCAGGTACTTGAAACCCGAATTCAGTGCTTCACGATACCATTTCTATGAGCAGAATAATACTAATAATAATAACAATAATATAAATATTAAACTTAATTTACATAATTATCAGAGTCTAGCTCCCAAGTACGTAACCTTTAATCATTCCTTACAATACATGATAATAAATATATTACATTGTCTTAATAATATTAAACTATTACATAAGATAACATTGAAATCATTCAGCAACCTTTCACTTTCCCTTGTTCTTAGCAGAGTCTTCAGGTTGTTCACACTTCGCTGAAAATATTTAAATTAAGCAAGGATGAGCATTTGAGTGCCCAACAAGTAATAATAATTTATATATATATATATATATATATATATATATATATATATATATATATATATATATATATATATATATGTCGAAAGATTTTAAATGTTTTCATTATACTACCCTTCTACAATAAATCAATAGTTGTGAAGTAATCAACCGATAATAATAACATAACAACCCTCTTTCAAAATTTTGAAACTACGTCTTCGACTATAAATAGGGTTAAGGGACATACTATGAACATTGTTTTCATTTTCAAAAGGTTAAATGTAACTTCATTTGTAAACCGTCATAACTTACTTTTCAGCACAGGGGTGATCACCATTGTTGTACCTCAGATTGATCAATACTACATGTAAGAATGATGTTATCATTCACTCATCCCACCTTGGGTGCATAAAAGTTTTCCGTGTAAGGGATGTTCATACTTGTTTGGGTTCCAAACCAAAGAAATTCGGTTGGATAATAATAAGGTTTTATCTTGTTCAACAATAATCTATAATTCAACATATATATATATATATATACGGGTAATTAACAAAGGTGTATCAACATGTGATTAAATGCAAAAATTGTCCAAGTGGGGACACTTGTATAACCATTTATAGAAATTAATGAACAGAATATATATCTGAATTACCATGTACTAACATGTTGACAATCAATGAGCGTATATAATATAGGGTTAATAATCTGTACAGTAATAATATAATTCTAAAACATTTTTACTCATGTCCATTGCATAAAGAAAATGCAAAGGGATACTTGCCTGATGCGCTGCTTACAATACGTAACTTAGTTTTATATTTTATATCACGACCTATCATTAATCAGATCATTCGTTTGATTAGAACAATATACTATAACATATAGTCTCGCATTTCACAACAAAGACATAACCTAATCACATTATCACACATGTTCAACAATCATCGTGATCACAAACAAACATTAATATAGTTAAAATATCTAAGTCCGAGATCAATTTAAAATATGCTTGCAAAAAAATGACTTTATCGAGTAATTATCGAGTCTAAGACTCTATTATGTAACTCAATATCTGTAAATATCACCATATTATTTTAAATGACTCAATAAACATTTATTAATTTATCACGAATTTTCAAACAATCAAATCATTATTAAATGATTCAAATATCAAATAATTCTATTATCACTTAATTATTATTAAACTATTAATGAAACCATTGCCAAAATATTAAAGTTATTTATAATAACTCAAAATATTTTTAAAAATTTATATTACCCTTAAATAATTTTTAAAATATTTAAAATCATTTTTAAATAATTATCATTAATATTAAAATATTAATGTACTATTTCTTAAAATATTAAAAGTCATTAAGTATAACTTAAAATATTTTTAATTCACTTAATATTATTAATCTTGATAATATTTAATTCACCACTTAATATTATTAGTTCACTAATAATACTTTTATATTCGCTTACTAATATTATTAACATCTTAATAATATTTTAATACTTTACTAATATTATTAATCCTCTTAATAATATTCTAATCATGCATTAATAGTATTACTTTAATAATATCTTACTTATGTTTTAGTATCATTAATCAATTAATAATACTTTTATTCATTTACCAATAGTATTAATATTTTATTCATTTACTAATATTATTAATCATTTAATAATATTTTATTTCTTTACTAATTTTATTTAATCTCTAATATTATTATTTACTTAATAATATTTTAATCATCTAATAATATTTTAATTTAATATTATTAATCTTTTAATAATATTTTAATCTAAGATTAATATTTTAATCTAATATTATTAATCATTTAATAATACTTTGATCATTTATTAATGCTTAAATCAAATGTTATTAACCATTTATTTAATATCCATAAAAGGTAATAAATAATATTTCTTATTATAAATTACCAAAATGCCCTAAAATAGTCATAATATTATATATTATGAGTATTTAATCATTAAAATCTCATTTTGCTTATTTGAGAAATCATTTAACTTTTTATTTCCTTTTATTCATAAATTCATTATTTTTAGGAAAAATAGCAAACGGATTCCAAAAATTCTTTTTTTCTGGATTTGAATAGTATATGACCCAACAATGATCCTCAAATATTTCTGGAATTTTAGAAAATAATTTACTAATTTTAAAGTGCCCAAAACACTCAGATCTTGCTTCATTTTTCATAAATCGAGTTTTGCTCAGAAAAATCTAAAATTTTCAGGGTATACTCTCATAACATATATGAACCTACTATAAAAATGTCGAATATTTCCCATGTATACACTGTGAGATATTCGGGTGTTAATATTTAGGAGTCCTTTACAGAAATAGCCATTACGCACAACCTATAACTCGAAACGTGTCCGTTCTTTTTTCTACAAGTAGATAACTTCTCAAGGTACCTCTGTGAGTTTTCTCAGATTTTTAAAAGACTTGCAACTATTCGAAACAGTCCTAAGAAAAATGGGGACAAAAGCTTTTTAGGGTTTTAAAACCTTAATACTCTATGTGGACTGTTTTGGGGAAAACAGACCCCATGGCTTCAATACTTGCTAGATTTGTGTTCTACCACTTGGGTTTATTAGATAACTCATGTATCTAGCACCCCCTTCGATGGATCACAAATCCATGTTGTAAAACTTGAGTTACACAAGATTTAGTGGAGGAAAACAAGAGTTTCACCCCTTGGAGAACATATGCTCATTTCCTTCCTCTAAATCTATAGTCTAATACACAAGATACTTAGTCCTACACATGAGACATGTAGAACTAGGGTAATTTGAGTATTAGACCATAACCCCCATACATGTTTAGGTAAAAACTGAAAATAGAAGGAGAATAAGAAAAAGAATGGAAGAGAACCTCACCTAGTTTTCTTTGCTATCCTTCTTGCTCTTCCAAAGTAGGTTATGAATCTAAGATGTATAAATAATAACTCCTCTTCCTCACTAGAAAAACCGAACCCTCTCTCTCTTTTCTCTCTTTGAAGTTTGCTAGCTTGGGAGAAAAGAAGAAGAAGAATAGGAGAAATGAATTGATCTAGCAAATGAATGTTGTGATTAAACTATTATCCCCCATACTTTTATTGTACTTGGATAAAAGGTTTCACCTTATCTCTTCCAATTAAGCCTAATCATGTGATTAAAGGTGCTAATTAAGCTTTCCACCAATGGGAGCATGACAAAATTTTCCTTGTGTGTAAGATTTCTACTTATGAAACTTGATTAGCTTAACTTTGTTGCCTTAAAAGGCCTAATATGGCCGGTCCCCTTGCCCCATTATCTCCTCCATTCTGCTTTTATTTCAATGCAAAAATTTAATTAATCAAAGGTCTAAAATACCCTTAATCAAGTGAACTAAGTTTGGGCTTGCATTTTATTTCTTTTGGGCTTCTCCTTTAATTGTTCTGGGCCATTTAATGAATATAGTCTAACAATTTTAATATATGCTACCCAAATTGTTTATTTAGGGTTTCCATTCCCAATCTTATGAAATTTAATTACTTATACATGTGACTTTAGCTCATAACCTAATTAGGTTTACTAGAAATAGGTTTACAATTATTGGTCACTTGAAATAACAAGATTATCCACTTAAGTTAGTATACATATTAAATACTTACCATTCCTTATTACCATAAACCTTAGGTTATTTAATTGTCTCACCTAATGTATAATTAGGTTACGAAGCTTTCATTTAGGGTTTAAAATAAAATAAACTTAGTTCCTAAAATTTGTAATTAGGGTTTCACATAGTAATACAAGGGTTTGTCACATAACACCATAATTGACCAACCCTTATCGGTCCACATATACAGTACATATTTATAGCACTGAAAAATTAAAATATAATTAATATTATATTATTATTCTCATGCCTTGATCAAAATCCAAAAAATTAGGGTTTGGATTCCATATCTGATTTATCTGTCATACTTAACATTATTAATTAAGAAAAAAAATAATTAACTTAATAATCTGAACAAAATTCATATAATAAAATAATTATTATAATAATTCTAAAATCATTTCATATATTATATAAGTTGTAAGACCTCAACTTTTTATAAATAAAATTGAATTTCCTCTATTTATTATCTTGAAATAATAAGGAATTAATTTGATATAATGCTCTGATTATGGGTGAAATGTGCAAATTTTACAAAATAAGCAAGTGGTTATAAAATAATCATTGTTGTCGTGGAATATTCGTTTGGTCGGGAATATTCTTTTTGTCGAAATATTCGTTATGATGTCAAGACAAATCATTTGGGGCCCATAATGTAGAATAACGGTGGGATGAAAAACGACAAATTTGAGTTTTGATAAATAACAGGCGTAATCGTTATCAAGTAACACTCGTTGGAATACCCAAAGGGTTAAAACATAATGTAATGGCGTGGTTGCACAAGATGCACTACCAGTATTGCAAAGATTTTTGAATTATTGATTCTTACGTGAAGGCTTTACTCAATAATTGTTACAAGAATTATTGCTTAATATTTTATGTTATTGATTCAATAATTCTTTGCGTTGATATTTTATACACTGCACAGTATTTCCCATTATCAAATCAATAATTCATATTATTTGAATAATATTATTAGATAGAATTATTGGCAATGTCCAGAAAGTTTTGTTAAGGAGAGGTTTGGTCATCTAATTGCGCGTTAGTAAGGAGAAATCCTTATCGGAAAGCCCCCTCTTTCCTGAGAACGGCCTGGTTGTCATTATTGTAATTCTGTAATATTATTTGGGAATAATTAATTATTGATAAGGATATATTTATTTTATGTGGATTTAAATGAAGGAATTTTTGCATGTTTGATTTGTTGAAAGTTTGGCAATTATTTTCTTCGATAAAATATTCATTTAAATATATATTATGATTGTTTAAATAATTATATTATAATATATATATATATATATATATATATATATACATGTGATAAAATGGACATATATGCGTATTCTTTCTTGATGGCTTGAAAAATGATAGCAAATGGGGTTTGCCTAACTTTTGTGGACTCTCAGAAATTGGCAGAGAGAAGGGATTTGTTAGGCCATTTGGTTGGTGAAGAGATTGTTGCCTGCAAGTTGTTCAAAGGGTGGCCCCCACCCGTATTGAAAGTAAGAAGTTAAGTATTGAAAAATGAGGGAAAGTTAGGCATTGATTTTGGCAGAGAATGAATTGTATTGCTAAAGCCAATTATTATTAGAAGATGAGATGATGTTGCATACAAACCATTTTTCAAAAAGATGGCCCCCACCCATATGAAAAATTGAGTATGTTAGGCATAATGTTAGGCAGAAGGAGAATTATAGGCGTCTGTCTCTTTTCCTCCGTTGCTATAACTTGGGGGTAACCCCTCCTTCCTCAATCACACCTTCATAATAAGAAATTCTTATTCTATAGTATTGTGAGTATTTTTCTTGAGTATAAGAATATTTTGAGCGTAGTTTTTCTGCAAGATTTTCTCAGAATAATATCCGATATTCCACCAAATCCAAATTTCTACAAAGGTAAAGGATATTATTTTATTGCAATACTCGTGAGAAATATTATTTTCTTTCATATCCATATTATGTAAGCGATATTATTTCATCTCTTATTCTTAAATTTGAACTTACTATGGTAAGTATTGCTTCTATAATTCCTGAAATGATTAGAAATTTCGCTTCATCTAATATCATTTCATAGGAATATTGGTTTGGACTTTTAATCAAATTTGGAAATTTTCATGATCGAGTAATCGCTCATTCACGATCGCTCATGGTTATCGCTTCACTTCTGTATTGTTCTCATTGCTTGTCGTCATAGCTTCTTCACGATTCTCGTTTCAAAAAAAAAAAATATTTTTTTCTTCCTTCCAAGTTATCTGTTGTGATCCTTATTCTTGAAATTGAATCCATGTTTTTATCTTCACTATGGTTTATTATGGAGCATTTTTAAACTTGGTTCATCTAAAGTATGAATTCCTAATCTTTGTTCTTCTATCTCACTGGATTCGTTCTCTACAATGTTTTTCATCATCCTCAGTCGTTAATGGTGATACTTGATGAATATCTTTGGCCTGTAGTGCAAAGATGAATGATTACCTGATGATTATCTTTGGCCCGTAGTGCAAAGATGAACAGGTGTTGAGATGAACATGACCAACTGGTGATATAAATGAATATCTTTGGCCCGTAGTGCAAAGATGAATATTTGATGCAAGATGTATATTGATTGATGTTACATGGATAAAATATTGATGATGGACTTTTAAATTCATAGATGATAATAGATTTCATTCTCTACTTAATTCTTCTAATGAATTGTTATTTTCGCTGCGAATATTGATCTAAAACTGGTTGTCCATTATATTTTATCTGATTTGTTGAAGGCTAACGATAAATTGTTGTTCTTTATCTTAGTCATAATATTCTTTACTGGGCTAGTTGAGCTCACCCTTTTCCTTTTTGTTCCATATTTCTTCTCAGGAGGTGAGAATATAGCAAGAACCAGTCGGGGTAAAGAGTGATGGTCCTAGACAGTTGTTTTAGCAGTCCTCACTATTTTTATAAAATAGTGTATCAATAAATGTAATGAGGACTTATTTGAGGGTGGATATTGTCTAGAAGACAATATTTGTATTTAAACTCACAGCATGAGTGTTGTCGTATTTTGCACGACAATTGTAATAATAAAAGTTGTAGTTGTTTCTGTACCATGTAATTGGCGACTCAGAATGGGTGATGTATACCTATTTTGGGGGCGTCACAGTTGGTATCAGAGCTTAGGGATATGGTCTCTGGCGGAGATCGGGGAGTAGTACTAGGAGGGGAGAGACGAGTAAATCCTTCGCTAGTGTGTCCTACCTAAGCTTATTTGTTGGTCGGTCATAATATAAGGATATTATGTGATATGTTAATTTGTTTAATTAACCCCTATTTTATGGTAGTTTTTAAGAATGGCAGCTGAGAGCGTTAACAATGGAGTCTATGAGACCGTGGAACAACCTTCAATCACCAACCAAGAGAACATGCAACAGGAAGGCAATATTCCTCCTGTAAACAGCACTACCGAGCAAACGATGAATGATGGAATATTTAGAAGCTTTTTGCAGTTCATGCAAAATCAGACGAGGGAGACTCGTGTATAAAATACGGGTGGAAATGATAGCAACGCGCCGTCTGTCACGGCCAAACAGTTCAAGGAGTTGGGACCACCAAATTTCTGGGGGAAAGCCGGATCCAATTAAGGCAGAAACGTGGGTCAAGCAAATTACCAAGATATTCGATGTCTTAGGATGCACGGAAGAGCAGAAGGTTCCATTCACCACCTTTATGTTTCGTGGTGAGGCTGATTACTGGTGGGAATCCGTGAAGCGTACCCAGCCAGCCGCACTCAGCATGTGTTGGGAAAGATTTCAGAAACTATTCAATGATAAGTACTTTCCTGAAAGTATTCGTCATATGAAGGAGGTAGAGTTTATTAGACTTGAACAAAATAACATGACAGTGTCCTAGTACGAGGCAAAGTTCGCGGAGTTATCCAGGTTTGCACCTCATTTGGTAGAGAATGAGGAACGAATGACGCGGATGTTTCTGAGAGGTCTAAAACCCGAGATTCGTCAATACCTTATCTCTCATAAATTTTCTCTGTATTCAGATGTTGTCAACAGGGCTCAATTATTAGAGCAAGATAATGAGTATGTTCAACCAAGGGACCACGACCAGGGTCATACTGGTGACATCAGTCATCGGATTGATGATAACCAGTGAGGAGGGAAAAATACAGACAAAAGCGGTAACCACTCGAGAGGTAATCATGGCCATGATAATAGGAGAGGTGGGTCAAGTGGAAATTTCAAAAAGAGGAGATTCAACAATGACGGGAAGACATCAAAGACCAAAGACCAAAGACCAAAGACCAACAACAAATTTTAGGGGAGGATAACGACCGCCAGTCAGATGCTACAGATGCGGAGAGGAGGGGCACATAAGTCCAAACTATTTACAGCCTTCCAAGGTGTGTTTCAATTATGGAAAAGATGGTCATATAGCCCGATTTTGTCCTGTAGCGAAGTCAAGTCCAATTGGGACGGTGGCACCAAAGGTGACTACGGAAAAAACAAAGCCGGTGATTCAAGGGAGGGCGTTTGTCGTGACTGGCCAAAACGCGAGAAACCCGAATGAGGTGATCACGGGTAAGCTAATCTTGAACTCTTGTGAAGTTTATACCTTACTAGATACCGGTTCTACCCATTATTTTATCTCTCCTGCTTGTGCTCAACGTTTAAACTTAACTCCGGAGAATTTGGACTTTAACTTATCTGTTGAAACTCCATTGGGTGAAACCTTCGTTACATCTACAATTTATAAATCTTGCTTGATCCAAGTTGGCACAATCACATTACCTGTTGATCTTATCTCTTTAAAGATACTTGCATTTGATGTGATTTTAGGGATTGATTGGTTAACCACTCATCATGCCAAAATTGATTGTTTTCGTAAGGTTGTTAGTTTTCACATTCATAACCAACCTGTTATACAAATTCAAGCAACTAAACCACTAAAATCAGTCACTGTCATATCAAGCCATAAAGCTATTCGTTTATTGAAAAAAGGACGTCAAGCTTTCTTAGCCCATATTTTGAACTTGAACAAAAACACGTCAGATTTAAATAATATTCCTATTGTTAATGAATTTCCTAACGTATTTGTGACGCCCCCAAAATAGATATACATCACCTATTCTGAGTCGTCAAATACATGGTACATAAATCAAATACAACTTAATTATACAACTGTCGTGTAAAATACGACATAATACAACCTGTGAGTTTTAATACAAATATTGTCTTCTAGAAAATATTCACTCTCAGAATAAGTCCTCATTACATTTATTGTCACACTATTTAACAGAACAGTGAGGACTACTAATACTATCATTTGGTCCATCACTCTGTTCCCCGACTCATCCCAGCTATATTCTCATTTCCTGAAGAGAATAGTAAAAGAAAGGGTGAGCTCAACTAGCCCAGTAAGAAATATTATGACTAAGATAATGCAGAATAAATTATCGTTAACCTTAAACAGTGTTAAACAGATACAATATAACAAACATCAAGTTTAACTGCAGCGGAACAAGCAATCCATTAAAAGAGTCAAGTAGAGAATAAAATTTACTATCTTTTATGATTTAAAAGGTTTTTCATCACTTTTATCGCTGAGACTCAGCTTAATAAATAATCTACATCATCGAATCACCCTTGCACTACGGCCAAGGATATTCTTTAGTATCACGACCACAAATTATCCATGCACTACGGGCCAAGGACATTCGTGTATTCATCAATGGTCATGATCATGCTAACATCTGTCCATCAATACACTACGGGCCAATGAGGACTTTTACCACATCATTTGTAACATTACGGTCATGATTACACCGAATAATCCCTGGTCATAATCATACCAAGTCCATCTATGCACTACAGGCCACAGATGACTTTCAAAAAATATTAACATGAGGATGATGACAGTGATATAAGAATTCAATAAAACAAGTTTACGAATTAATTTGTCTAGGAACTAATAACGTCTAAATTGTCAACATGATACTGCTTTGTAGAGTAAAATTCAAGAATGCTCAGAAGAATATTTCCATGAAAAAAATATTGGATGAAGCGCAAATATCAAGGATATTCCACTAATTTCATAGAGTATAGAAGTCAAAACTTTAACCAACTAAGTATATTAAAGAATGGAATAACAAAAGAAATCACCATGCATGCGGTACTTTGCATAGACAGGTTATTCCAAAAGAATAATAAATAGCGTGAACCAAAATCGGCGTAAATTACACCGCATACGTGATGTTCCAACAGAATAATAAAGAATGGAATAACAACAGAAATCACTATGTATGCGGTACTTCACATAGACAGGTTATTCCAATAGAATAATAAATAACGGAATCAGTCCCACGCGTAAAATGCATGAGCGTGATATTCCAATGTAATAATAAAGATTTTAACCAGTCCCACATAAAACGCATGATGTGATATTCCAATAGAATAATAAAGACGGAACCAGATCCGGTGTATAACGTACATACAGGATGTTCCAACAGAATAATAATGAATAGAATAACAACAGAAATCACCAAGTATAGGGAAGACCACAGATACAAAGTTATTCCAACGAGAATAATAAAGAATGGAATAATGTAAGTTCTCTTCATGAATATGAAAAAAATAATACCCTTACCTTAGAAAGAAAAATCGATCTTTGGAGTAGAGAGGTAGCAGACTTCTATTCTTCTTTCTCTCTAAAATTTCTCTGTATAATAACTGCTCTATAGCTTGAGTGAATTGGTGAAGAATGAGCTTCTATTTATAGAAAAATATAGTTTCAATAATTGCACATTTTGGGGCTCAAAATATTACAGTACAATACTTCCAACTTTTCCTTTATTTTTAATTTAGTCATGCAAGTATTATCAAACTTGCACCACCTCCCCTAATAGTAAATTATGTGATTCAATAGTAAATTATGTGAATCAATAGTTTTAGACATGTGAAAATACGAATTACAGTATAATACCTCCATCTATACCTCCATTTTTAACTTAGTCATGCAAGTGTTATCAATCTTGCACCAACTCCCCTAATAGTAACAAGAATGTGAAACAATAGTATACACATGTGAACAAATAGTTATAATCATATGAAATAATAGCAATCAATTGCTCATTTATCCGGTTAAATACCCTATTGGTCAATATAACCTACAGACATCAATTTTTATCGAAATAAATGTCGAATTCCAACACAATGAAACTATTTTTATCAAAAATATAAATTTTAAAATTTCGAAGTTCGACTTTCCCGAAAAAGTCAACTGTTGACTTTTTGACCAAATAGTAAAAATCGGAAAATTTTGTGTTTATAGTCTATTTTTACTAATTTCATCGTTTCGGACTCAAATATCGCGTCCGCGTCTCCAAATTCAACACCGAGCACAACTTCAATTTTAATAACATTCATCATTAATATTATAACTTACAATATTTATCAACCAGTCGCTCCTGTGAAAGAGGGGCTTTCCAATAAGGATTTCTCCTATCGCCGCGCCAGATGACCAAACCTCTCCTTGTGTAACTTCTAGACATTATAAATATTGCAATTTAATAATTTGATAACTTTGTTGTCTCAATTATTGATTAATAATATATCATATAATGCAGATGATACTGTGACAATAACCGAATCAATAATATGAGAGATATGATGCAACAATTACTGTAGCAATAATTGAGTATAACTGAGTGACTTGTAAGCATCAATAATCAATACCGTGTGCTACTATACAACCACGCGTATTACTATACTTTTACTACTGAGTAGTTCAACAGTATTAACGGTAAAACTTCCACCGTTATTTTCATAAAATATTTTTGTCATTTTCTAACTACGGCGATTACTTCCGCCAGGGGTCCACCAATGATTATGCCGTCGTACGAATATTCCCCGACAAAAAGAATATTCCCCGGCCAAATGAATATTATATAACAACTTGCGTACTTTACAAAATTTATAAATTCTACCCACAACTATAACATTATAACAAATTCATTCCATAATATTCAAAAATGAGAATTATAGAAAAATCATCTTTATTCATAAAAGTTGGGGTCTTAAATATTTCTTGAAGAACTTCCTGGTCTACCCCCAGAATGTGAAGTTGAATTCTTTATTGATCTTGAACCAGGTACAAAGCCCATTTCTAAAATCCCATATCGAATGGGTCCTACTGAAGTTCAGGAGTTAAAAGTCCAACTACAGGAATTGTTAGATATCGGTTTCATTCGTCCTAGTACATCTCCTTGGGGTGCTCCTGTTTTATTTGTAAAGAAGAAAGATGGGAGTATGCGACTTTGTATTGATTACCGGGAATTAAACCATGTCACCATCAAGAATAGGTATCCCCTACCTCGCATTGATGACCTGTTTGACCAGTTACAAGGAGCACAATTCTTTTCAAAGATTGATCTTAGCTCGGATATCATCAAATTGAAGATTAAAATCGAGGATATTCCAAAGATCGCCTTCGAGAACTTCGATTTGAGCATTATGAATTCTTAGTCATGTCATTTGGATTGACTAATGCTCCTGCTGCTTTCATGGATATGATGAACCATGTATTCAAGGAATATCTGGATCAGTTTGTTGTTTTCTTTATTAATGACATCCTCATCTATTCCAAAAGCCGTGAAGATCATGAGCACCATTTGAAGCTGGTACTTCAAAGACTTCGTGACAACAAGCTATATGCCAAGCTTAAAAAATGCGAGTTCTGGCTTAAGGAAGTAGCATTCCTTGGGCATGTGGTGTCAAAACATGGAGTATCTGTTGACCCGGCAAAGATTGAAGCAATCCAAAGTTGGGAGCAGCCGAAGTCAATGACCGAAGTGCGTAGCTTTTTGGGCTTAGCTGGTTATTATCGGAGATTCGTGGAAGGATTTTCTCGAATCGCTACTCCGTTAACTCAGTTGACTCGGAAAGATACAAAATTCGTATGGAGCGAGGAATGCGAGAATAGTTTCCAAGAGCTTAAGAGGAGACTCATTTCGGCACCTGTTCTGACAATACCATCTGGTTTGGATGGATTTGTTATCTACAACGATATTTCAGACAAAGGGTTAGGATGTGTTCTCATGCAACATGGGAAAGTCATAGCCTATGCCTCGTGACAACTCAAAGAATATGGGAGGAATTATCCTACTCATGATTTAGAGTTGGTAGCAGTCGTTTTCGCGTTGAAAATCTGGAGACACTACCTGTATGGGGAGAAAGTGGAGATTTATACGGATCATAAAAGCCTCAAATATTTTTTCACCCAAAAGGAACTTAACATGCAGCAACGACGTTGGCTCGAGTTGTTGAAAGATTACGACCATAGCATTCAATATCATCTTGGAAAAGCAAACGTTGTAGCAGGCGCATTGAGTAGAAGACCCATTTTGTATGACTTGCAAAGGATGGAGATAGAAGTAAAGGCTCTAAGTACCAATGTGATAATATCAAACATACGAGTAGAATCGACTTTAATCGATAAAGGTAAAGCTGCTTAAGCCACAGACCCAGAGATGATACGTATGAAGAAGAAAGTGCAAGAAGGTGCTATTCCAGAAGCAAGAATCGATGAAGAAGGAATACTTCGAGTCAACTCCAGACTTTGCGTTCCTAATGACTCTAACTTGAAGTATAGAATCATGATGTAGGCACACAACACACCATTTGCAATCCATCCTGTGAGTAACAAAATGTATCACGATCTTCGACATACATTTTGGTGGAGCAATATGAAGAGAGAGATCGCGGAGTTTATTTCGAGGTGTTTAACATGTCAACGTATAAAGGCAGAGCATTAAGTGCCAAAGGGTCCATTTCAACCACTTGAGATTCCAGAATGGAAGTGGGAACACATTACCATGGATTTCGTTACAGGTCTTCCCAAGGTTTCTCAAGGCATAGATGCGATTTGGGTTATTGTTGATAGATTAACCATTTCTGCTCATTTCTTGCCTATATTTGAGACTTATTCCCTTGAACGTCTTGCTAGCATGTATGTAAATGAGATTGTGAGATTGCATGGCATGCCAGTATCCATAGTTTCGGATCGTGACCCAAGATTCATTTCACGATTTTGGGTTAGCTTGCAGAAAGCTATGGGCACAGATTTACGATTCAGTTTGGCATACTATCCTCAAATGGATGGGCAATCAGAAATGACTATTCAAACTCTTGAAGATCTATTAAGACTCTATGTCCTGTATTTCAAAGGAAGTTGGGATAAGTACTTGCCATTGGTAGAATTATCCTACAACAACAGTTATCAAGCAAGTTTAGGCATGGTTCCATTCGAGGACGAAAGTGTCGTTCTCCAGTATACTGGGACGAGGTGGGAGAAGCAACATTTTTGGGACCATAATTAGTATGCATGACTACAAAAAAGATTCAAATGATCCGGCAACGTATACAGACCTCACAAGATCGACAAAAGAATTATGTTGATCTTCATCGAAAGGACGTGGAATTTAATATTGGAGATTATGTACTGTTACATATTGCTCCATGGAAGGGAGTTACAAGATTCGGGAAAAGAGGAAAGCTCAATCCATGATTTGTTGGTCCATTTGAGATTCTTGACCGAATAGAAAATGTGGCCTATAGACTCGCATTACCTCCAAGCATGTCTCGTGTTCATAACGTTTTTCATATATCTATGCTTCGTAAGTATGTGAAAGACCCAAACCACATTATTGCGTTAGAACCAAATGAGATAGCCGAAGATTTAACGTACGAGGAGGTACCTGTCAAGATCTTGGATAGGAAAGAACATGTCCTACGAACAAAGGTTATACCACAAGTCAAGATTTTGTGGAGGAACCATGCTGTTGAGGAAATGACCTGGGAGTTGGAATCGAAAATGAAAGCGAGGTACCCTCACCTTTTCGACATTCCAGGTACGTACGTCAATTTCGAGGACAAAATTTCATAAGGAGGAGAGGTTGTAAGACCCCAACTTTTTATAAATAAAATTGAATTTCCTCTATTTATTATCTTGAAATAATAAGGAATTAATTTGATATAATGCTCGATTATGGGTGAAATGTGCAAATTTTACAAAATAAGCAAGTGGTTATAAAATAATCATTGTTGTTCGGGAATATTCGTTTGGTTCGGGGAATATTCTTTTTGTTGGAATATTCAAATGCGAAGGCACGATCATTTTCAGGGCCCCATAATGTAATAACGGTCGAATGAAGAAAATGACAAATTTGAGTTTTGATAAATAACGGCGTGTCGTTCACAGCTAACAATCGTTGGAATACCCGATGGTTAAAACATAATAATACGCGCGGGTTGCGATGGCGAACGGTACCAGATGATATTTTTTTTGAATTATTGATTCTTACGTAAGAAAGCACTTTTCAATAATTATTACAAGAATTATTGTTTAATATTTTATGTTATTGATTCAATAATTGTTTGCGTTGATATTTTATATTATGGTTGTTTTAATAATTATCAACGCATGTTTTTCATTATCAAATCAATAATTCATATTATTTGAATAATATTATTAGATAGAATTATTGGCAATGTCCGTAAAGTTTTGTTAAGGAGAGGTTTGGTCATCTAATTGCGCGTTAGTAAGGAGAAATCCTTATCGGAAAGCCCCCTCTTTCCTGAGAACGGCCTGGTTGTCATTATTGTAATTATGTAATATTATTTGGGAATAATTAATTATTGATAAGGATATATTTATTTTATGTGGATTTAAATGAAGGAATTTTTGCATGTTTGATTTGTTGAAAGTTTGACAATTATTTTCTTCGATAAAATATTCATTTAAATATATATTATGATTGTTTAAATAATTATATTATAATATATATATATATATATATATACATGTGATAAAATGGACGTATATGCATATTCTTTCTTGATGGCTTGAAAAATGATAGCAAATGGGGTTTGTCTAACTTTTGTGGACTCTCAGAAATTGGCAGAGAGAAGGGATTTGTTAGGCCATTTGGTTGGTGAAGAGATTGTTGCCTGCAAGTTGTTCAAAGGGTGGCCCCTACCCGTATTGAAAGTAAGAAGTTAAGTATTGAAAAATGAGGGAAAGTTAGGCATTGATTTTGGCAGAGAATGAATTGTATTGCTAAAGCCAATTATTATTAGAAGATGAGATGATGTTGCCTGCAAACCATTTTTCAAAAAGATGGCCCACACCCATATGAAAAAATGAGTATGTTAGGAGAATTGTAGGCGTCTGTTTCTTTTCCTCCGTTGCTATAAATAGGGGGTAACCTCTCCTTCCTCAATCACACCTTCATAATCAGAAATTCTTATTCTATAGTATTGTGAGTATTTTTCTTGAGTATAAGAATATTTTGAGCGTAGTTTTTCTGCAAGATTTTCTCAGAATAATATTCGATATTCTAGTCAAATCCAACTTCTACAAAGGTAAAGGATATTATTTTATTGCAATACTCGTGAGAAATATTATTTTTTTTCATACTCAATATTATGTAAGCGATATTATTTCATCTTGTATTCTTGAATTAGAACTTACTATGGTAAGTATTGCTTCTATAATTCCTGAAATGATTAGAAATTTTGCTTCATCTAATATCATTTCATAGGAATATTGGTTTGAACTTTTAATCAAATTTGGAACTTTTCATGACCGAGAAATCGCTCACTCTTTCGTTCACGTAAGTTTTTTTTCTTCTTCCAAGTTATCTGTTGTGATCCTTATTCTTGAAATTTGATCCATGTTTTTATCTTCACTATGGTTTATTATGGAGCGCTTTTTAAACTTGGTTCATCTAAAGTACTTAATTCTAATCTTTGTTCTTCTATCTCACCGGATTCGTTCTCTAAAATGTTTTCATCATCCTCGATTCGTTAATGGTGATATTTGATGAATATCTTTGGCACAGATCTTGCAAAGATGAATGATTACGATGATTATCTTTGGCCGAGATAGTGCAAAAGATGAACAGTGTTGAGATGAACATTACCAACTGGTGATACAAATGAATATCTTTGGCCCGTAGTGCAAAGATGAATATTTGATGCAAGATATATATTGATTGATGTTACAGGGATAAAATATTGATAATGAACTTTTAAATTCATAGATGATAGTAGATTTCATTCTCTACTTAATTCTTCTAATGAATTGTTATTTTCGCTGCAAATATTGATCTAAAACTGGTTGTCCATTATATTTTATCTGATTTGTTGAAGGCTAACGATAAATTGTTGTTCTTTATCTTAGTCATAATGTTCTTTACTGGGCTAGTTGAGCTCACCCTTTTCCTTTTTGTTCTATTTTTCTTCTCAAGAGGTGAGAATATAACAGGAACCAGTCGGGGTAAAGAGTGATGGTCCTAGACAGTTGTTTTAGCAGTCCTCACTATTTTTGTAAAATAGTGTATTAATAAATGTAATGAGGACTTATTTGAGGGTGGATATTGTCTAGAAGATAATATTTGTATTTAAACTCGCAACATGAGTGTTGTCGTATTTTGCACGACAATTGTAATAATAAAAGTTGTGGTTGTTTCTGTACCATGTAATTGGCGACTCAGAATGGGTGATGTATACCTATTTTGGGGGCGTCACATAAATAATATATGATTATATTTTCATGGAAAATAATTAATAAAACATTTCTACTATAAAATTAATTATTATAAATATATAATTTATAACAATCAATAATTCTAAAATAAAATTATTTAAAATCATTCATGTAATAAATATATCACATAAATACATACACACATTATCTCGGCACATATTCCCCATATTCATTTTAATAAATACAAAAAAAAAGTATACGCAAAATTTCTAATTTATTTGTATAGAAAATATCGGGTTGTTACACATGTCAATTAATCTACACTTCTCTTATCAACCTACAATGGTAGAGATGGAAGACTAATGACATATGATCATTACCTTTGATGATCAAGCTTTCTTCTTCTTTTCTAACAAATGAAGGTCTAGCTTATTCTTTCTTATTCTCTCTAATAATTAAGCCCTTAACTTGTTGGTGAAAATTAACAAACAACAAATGAAATCCTAAGCTTGCTATTTATAGGATTTCCTAAGTTAGGGTATAATGGACAATAGCTAATCCCACCTCCTTAGTAACCTCCATACTATTCATTACTTAGCAATTAAGGTATCTTGCTCAATACACTAATTACTTGGCCATCACATTTTTATCTTGGTCACCAAAATTAACCATATGATCATGGGTTGCCCCATGGGTCACCCTAACCCATTGGATCAATAGCTTGGGCTTAGGTTTAATTAAATTAACTTAAGCTTTTTTGGGCTTGCATTAATTTACTTTGGACTTTACTTTAACAACCACTTGGGCTTTATCATTACTCACACATGGGCTTGCACATTAACTTCTATTGGACTTTACAAATTGCTACACAATCCCACAAGTCAATTTCATTTGGCTAATAGCCTTATAACGTATTGTTTATGTATTATTCTCGTATTCTAACTCGTATACTAATTCATAATATACGATATAATGTCATTCGTATATACTCATATAATACTTCGTATCATACTCGTATTCATTACCTCATACAATATATACGTATCATACGATCATTATATTAACTTCTTAACGCTTTATTTTCCCTAACATTCCCAAATTAACTCCGCATGCGAAGAATTACGTTTTCCATAATTGAATTATTATTACATAAAATTCTATTGTTACGTATTTCTCGGAAGTTCAAAAATAATTCTCGAGCAGAAATCGATGAATAATGTATTTCAAAAAATTTATCGAAAAATTTTTATTTTTCATCTTGGAAATTCAAACACTCTAATTCCTTCGCGTAGTCAAAATACAACGACATTCTGATGTTTCTAGGTTATAGAACGACATTCATCTCACTAACACATAATAATAACAAATAAAATAATTTTATTTATTATTTTATTAAATAAAATTATTTTACAATGGATCCGAATTTCTCGGTCATTACATTCTTCCCCCTTATAAAGATTCTGTCCCCAGAATCTCGTTTCACACTACGAAAACAATTGAGGGTAATCCTTCCTTATCTTTTCTTCCAATTCCCACGTTGCTTCTTCTACATCTTGGTTCTTCCATAACACCTTCACGGAATGTATAACTTTGTTCCGCAGAACTTGTTCTTTTCTATCGATAATTTGAATGGGTATCTCTTCGTAAGTTAAGTCCTTCTCGATATGAATAGGCTCATACTCTATCACATGTTTATAATCCGACTTATAAGGACGTAACACATATACATGAAACATGTTATGTATTCATTCTAGGTTTGGAGATAATGCTATTATATAAGCTACCTCACCTACCCGTTTTAACACTTCAAAAGGTCCTATAAACCTTGGACTTAACTTTCCCTTCTTTCCAAAGCATATCTTTCCTTTCCATGGAGATACCTTTAGAAACACGTAAGAGCCTACTTTAAACTCCCTATTTTCTCGATGGGAGTCCGCATACTTTTTCTGTCTATCTTGAGCTGCTACGAGACGCATTCGTATCAACTTCACTACCTCCGCTGTCTGCTGTACCAATTCTGGCCCTAGCATTCAGCGTTCTTCCACTTTGTCCCAACACAGTGGTGTTCTGTACTTTCTTCTGTATAAAGCTTCATAAGGCGACATACCTATGCTTGCATGATAACTATTGTTATACATAAATTCTACTAATGGTAGATGATCATCCCAACTACCCTTGAAATCCATGACGCTAGATCTTCTAATGACTGAATTGTCCTCTTGCTCTGTCCATCAGTTTGTGGATGATACGCCGTACTCAGCTTCAATTGCTTTCCCAACTGCTCCTGCAGACTCCTCCAAAAGTTTGATGTGAATCATGGATCACGATCTGACACAATCAAAACTGGTACTCCATGTCTGGAAATTATTTACTTAACATAAAGTTTAGCTAACTGGTCCAAATTATACTTGACCCTAATTAGAAAGAAGTGAGCCGACTTCATCAACCTATCCACTATTACCCAAATCGCATTATACCCTTTCGCTGTAGTCGGAAGTCCCAACACAAAGTCCATCATGATATGCTCCCACTTCCACTCCGGAATCTCCAATGACTGTAACAAGCCAGTTGGTCGTTGATGTTCGACCTTAACTTTTTGACAAGTCAAGCATCTACTCACATACTCGGCTATTTCTCTCTTCATGTTTGGCCACCAAAAACTTTGTCGAAAATCTTGATACATCTTAGTACTACCAGGATGAATCGAGAACCCCGAACTATGTGCCTTTTATAATACCTGTTCCTTTAATTTTGTCTCATTCGGAACCCAAATTCTTCCTTCAAATCTCAATAACCCCTCGTTATCGAGACTATACTTTAAATCTTTTTCATTGGTTAACCGCTCCTTTATCTGGTCAGACTCATCAGTTTTGAGCTGCACCTCTTTGACTCACTCTATGATGGTAGATTGAATTTCTGTCGCAAACAGTCTCTGCACCAATTCACTCGGCAATTTCACTTCTATTTCAATTCTGGCCATCTCTATTATTAACTCAGTTTGAGCGGTTAACATATACAAATTCTCTCGACCCTTTCTACTTAAGGCATCGACAACTACATTGGATTTTCCAGGGTGATATAGGATTTCACATTCGTAATCCTTTATCAACTCCAACCATCTCCCCTATCTCATATTCAACCTCATTCTATGTGAAGATATATTTTAGACTCTTATGGTCTGTGTATATCTCACATTTTTCTCCGTAAAGATAATGTCTCCACATCTTTAAGGCAAAACTACTGCGGCCAGTTTCAGATCATGAGTAGGGTAACTTTCTCATAATCCTTCCACTACCTTGATGCATACACAATGACCTTGCCATGCTGCATGAGCACGCAACCAAGTCCTCTATGTGAAGCTTCGCTATAGACTGCGAAATTTCCTGTATCATCGTGTAATGACAAAATAGGCGCTTCACTCAATAGCTCGAATGGCACTTTAAACTCCTCATCAAATTTAAAAACCGAATCCTTTTCTAAAAGACTGAACAAAGGATTTGCAATTTTAGAAAAGTCCTTTATGAATCTCCTGTAGAACCCAGCATGTCCGAGAAAGCTTCTAATTCCCTTAACTAAACTCGGTGGAGGAAGCTTTTCAATTATTTCCAGCTTAGCTTTATCAACCTCTAATCCTTGAGCTGAGACTTTGTGCCCTAAAATTATACCTTCTTGAACCATAAAGTGATACTTTTCCCAGTTCAGGACCAAATTCCTATCTATGCATCTTTGTAGGACCATTACCAAATTCTTCAAGCATGCATCAAAATCATCCCCATAAACAGAGAAGTCTTCCATGAAGACTTCCACGTTTTTCTCCACCATGTCCGAGAAGATGGCCATCATACACCGCTGGAAGGTAGCGGGTGCATTACACAAACCAAACGACATTCTCCTAAATGCGAATGTGCTGTATGGGTATGTAAACGTAGTCTTCTCTTTATCTTCAGGAGAGATAATGATCTGATTATAACTCGAATATCCATCCAATAAGCAGTAGTACTCATGTCCCGCTATCTGTCCAACATTTGATCGATAAAGGGCAACGGGAAGTGATCTTTGTGGGTCACCTTATTCAACTTCCTGTAATCCATGCAAACCCTCCAACCAGTCACTGTCCTTATCGGAATTAGCTTGTTGTCTTCATTTTGTACCACGGTCATTCCTCCTTTTTTCGGCACACATTGCACCGGACTAACCCATTTACTGTCTGAAATCGGGTAGATGATACCCGCATCTAACCATTTCAGTATTTCCTCTTTCACTACTTCTTTAATGATTAGGTTGAGCCGTCTTTGCTATTCCACTGTCGGTTTTGCATCGTCTTCCATTAGAATTTTGTGCATGCAAAATGATGGGCTGATTCCCTTGATATCTACAATTGTCCATCCAATAGCCGATTTGTGGTCCCTAAGCACTCTCAATAACTTTTCTTCTTGCAATTTGTTAACTATAGCAGAAATAATAACAGGTAAATAATTAGAATTGCCTAAATACGCATACCTAAGGTGTTTAGGGAGTGGCTTAAGTTCAAGATTCGGTGGCTCCTCCAATGACGGTTTCATCCTTGTTGTGGCTTTCTCCTGTGTGTGCCATGGTTCAAAGGGTGTTTTAAATCTGCTAACTCGTGGCATGGAGTCTAACATCTGTAAGTAGTCCACAAATTCCGGATCATCTAACTTCATCCCCCAATAGTGTTGTTTCCAATGGATTCTTACCCAAACTTTTACCCATGTCTTCACTGATTATCTGGTCAATGATATCCATTCTGAAACACTCTTCTTAATTCGTAGCGAATTTCATGGCCTTGAACACATTAAATTTTATTTCTTGATCTTCGACCCTCATAGTTAGTTCACCTTTTTGTACGTTGATGAGTGTCCTACATGTAGCCAAGAAAGGTCTCCCTAGGATTATTTGGATGTTCTTATCTTCCTCAAAATCTAGAATAATGAAATCCGCGGGGAATATAAAGATGTCAACCTTTACCAATATGTCCCCCATAATGCCTCTCGGGTACATGACTGACCTATCCGCCAACTGCAATGAGATATTCGTAGGCTTTGGAGCGGGCAAACCCAATTCTGTATAAACGGATAACGGTATAAGGTTCACACTTGCCCCCAAATCACACAAACATTTGTTGAATGCCATTTTCACAATCGTTCACGGAATAGTGAAACTCCCTGGATCTTTCAACTTTGTTGGCAACTTTCGCTGTAACACAGCACTACAGTCCTCTGTTAAAGCCACTGTTTCGAAATCTTCAAACTTCTTTTTCCTGGACAAAATCCCTTTCATGAATTTCGCATAACTTAGCATTTGCTCTAGGGCTTCTGCGAATGGGATATTAATATGAAGTTTCTTAAAAACCTCCAATTTTTTTTGTAAACTGCTTATCTAGTTTCTATTTTTGAACTCTTTTCTGAAACGGTGGGGGAGGATAGACAACTAGTTCGTTAACTGGTTTGCTCTTTTCCACTTGTTTTTCTTCCCCCTTCTTGACCTCAACCGCTGTATTTTCACTATCTGTCTCAACCTCCTTTGTAGCCGAATTTTCTATTTCTTGACCCTCAAGCTGTTTTCCACTTCTCAACATAAGTGCTTGAAATTGCTCATGATTACCCTTCGACTTTCTTTCAGTGTCACTTGGTAAAGTCCCTTGTGGTCTATTACTCAACGCTAATGCAATTTGTCCCATCTGATTCTCTAGATTCTTGATGGCCATCTCTTGTGATTTCATTGCCATTGCTTGATTTATCATAGCCACCTGCTTGTTATGTACTTTGTCAACAACTCCTCTAAATCTGATTTCCTCTCTTGATGTTGAGCTGATTGTTGATGATTCTGAAATCCTGCGGGAAATGATGGTCGTGGAGCTTACTGATGCTGATTGTTACTCCATGAAAAGTTCGGATGATTCCTATTCCCTTGATTGTAAGAATTCTGGTATGTATTCTCTAGAATTCTGTTATAACTACCCACAAATTGCACTAACACTGAGTTGATTGCGCATTGATCTGTAGGATGCTCACCCGCGCACAATTCACAAATAACTGCAACTTACTATGCTTATACCCCTAACATCACATCCAACTTCTTAGAAAGTGCTGAAATCTGTGCTTGTATTGCTATCACTCCATCTACTTCTAACACTGCAGCTGCCTTCGCCTGTGTTATTCTTGACGTAGGCCACTAGTAGTTGTTAGCTGCCATAGTCTCTATCAACTCGTAAGCCTCCTCATAACTTTTAGCCATAAACGCTCCACCCGAAGCTACATCAATACTGTTCCTGAGATTTTCGTTCAATCTGTTGTAAAATGTGTTCATCTGTAACCACTTAGGCAATCCATGATGCAGGAACTCTCTAAGAAATTCTTTGTATCTTTCCCATGCCTCATATAATGACTCCCTATGTTGCTGTTCAAACATCGTTATCTCATTCCTCATTTTTGCAGTTTTCACTGGTGGGAAGAAATTTTCAAGAAATTTCTGAGTGAGGTCTTCCCAAGTAGTTATCGATCCCGGTGGTAGAGAGTGTAATCAACTCTTCGCCTTTTCCCGTAAGGTGAATGGGAATAAGCGAAGTCTCACCGCATCATCCTATAACCCATTGTACCTAAAGGTGTCACAAATTTCCAGAAAGCTGACTAAGTGTTCATTCGGATCATCATTTGCCAATCCCTTAAACTAAACTGAATTTTGAATCATTTGAATTATCTTAGGATTGATTTCAAATATATTTGCAGCTATCGCGGGCCTGGTGATACTTAATTGCAGCTCAGTCACCTTGGGTGTAGCAAAGTCCCTCAATGCTTTCTGATCTTCAGCAGCCATTGCCTCTTCTTTTTCAGACTTTTTGAATTTTTCTCTTGTTTCCTAAATCCACTTACTTAGCCTCCGAAACCGTTTCTCAATATCTTCCTCAAAAGGAAGCAAGTTTGGATTTTTAGACTGAGTTTGCATAAACCACTTCAAAAACTTGAAATAAGAGGAACTAAACGAAAATAAAAATGTTTAAATAAAATTGGACTAATTAAACTGATATCGTAAAATACTAAAATCTATACTAAATTATCCTCGACAACGATGCCAAAAACTTGTTGGATAAAAACTAATTACGCACAACACGCAAGTATATGTGGTCAGCAAGTAATATACTAGTAAGTAGAGTATCGTTCCCATAGAGACAATTAAGTAAGAATTTAACCTCACAATTATCAGTTTCCTATTAATCCTAATTTTATAAAACTATCCAAATCAATGATTAAAATTATAAAAACTAAATTATTAATAAATATATGATCACAAAACAATCACAAATATTAAAAATTGAAATTTCAAACAATTATTAGAGAATTAGGCTTACAATTTCACCTTACGCTTCACTCTGATTTTTACACCTTTATTCCAGTTCAATTCACTATCCCAGCTTATTAATCAAGAACACGAATGTAGCACTAGCCACCTCTCGATGTACTAATACCGTATTAACTTAAATCCACAAATTAGATGGAAACAAGTTAAACACCTTAATAAACTAACTCACTATATCTCTATGTGAATTATAATTAAAGAAGGTTTAAGCTTAAGCCCTTTATCCGATTACATGCGATGTCAAGCATATCTCTACCTTAACATTCATCAAGATTCTGTTCATTCACAAAATTCAAGAACACATGCTATATTAACTAAGTCTAGACTCGTACTTCCTCTCTCGAATTCATACAAGTCCACAAAGAACTGTTGATCAGGAAATTCATAAATTCAAGCTCAAATTAATATAGATAAACTAGATAATAGCTTATTAACTGGAAATCAAAGTTACAAAACCATCGTTTCACTTAAGGATCCATCATAAGCCTAAAAAAATAAATTAGTTCATCATCAATGAATTAAATACTGAATAAATTAAAAATAACATTCTTTTAATTACAAATATAAGACTAAGAAGAAGAATAATGCAGAACACCCTTCACGTTTGCCTTAATCCGCAATCGATATTAAAGTTCTTCAAAATCTTCACTCCAATGCTCAATATGAATTTTTGTAATTAATCTCTATAAATTGCCTTCTGTATCCAATGATCTTGTGTTTGTATAGTAGTTATATGTTTTACAACCACAATCTCTGTTCAATTCCATGCCATCTAGAGTCCTACTGCTAAGCAAGCACCAAAGTCCAAGTTCCAGCAGTGTTTTAACTAAGATAAGATAGCCAAGCTTGAGACCCTTTAGATTGTGGGTATGTGTTAGAAAAGGCCCATGACCCAAGGCGAGCTAGGCTACTTCTATACAATTATGAAGACCCCTCACCAAATGAGGGTAAGAACAAAATAGACTTCTTCAAATGGCATGGGTTCTGCTTCCTGACTTGATTGAACTTCATGCTTGCTTCCATAATTGCTTCAAATGACTCCCTTCCTCTGTTACTTGCCAACCAACCATCCTACACATAAAAAATAACAATAAACAAGTAAAAATGAACATGAAAGCAAGGAATTAACAATGACTAAGCTTGGAATGAACATCAATTCGTGGATATAAAATCCACTTATCACCTAGTTTTTGTCATGGTAATATAACACGAACGCCCCAACGATCTATTCCAATAAAAAACTACCTGAGGTTGTCTCAACGTTCTAATGTTCACACATTTCTTCTGACAATCTATAATTGCCCCATGGTTAAACAACCAATCCATTCCGAGAATTACATCGAATTCTCCTAACTTTATCGGTATCAAATCTATCGATAATTTATAACCCAGTATGTCTACGCAATAACTCTTATGAATATCTTCAACATGAATTATCTCTTTATTTGGTACCTTAATATTTTATGGTATAGACAACTTTTCGGGAAGTAATCCTAATCGTCTAGCAAAATCACATGCTATAAATGAACAAGTAGCACCCGAATCAAACAACACGTAAGAATTTATGTCATTGATTGAAATAATATTTGTGACTACGTCCCCTGATGCAACTGCATCTTGGACTGTCTTGTTAAAGGTGCGGGCCATCAGCCTACCGCTGGGCTACTAATAGCTAACTTACTGCTATTAGCACCCTTATTCCCGTCCGTCTCCTTATTCAGGCAGTTCTTTGCTATGTGGTCAGTTGACCCACATACAAAGCATCCGTGGTTTTTCTTTAGACTTGGACAGTTAAGCGAAATGTGCCCCTCCTATCCACAGTTATAGTATACCGCCTTTCCCTTGAGATAAACTCCTAAATGAGCTTCCCACAGGTTTTGCACGCCTCCATTCTCCTCTTCTGATCTTTTTGTTTCACTCCGGCATTCCCAGAGTTAAACACTTTATGTTTTTGTCCTTCGCCACTCCCGGTGGCTCCTTCAATCTTCACTCCCCCATCAACCTTTCCCTTATTCTTCTTGTCTTTGTGGTACTGGCTTAGAGCCTCGCTCCCACCTTCGGCGATTATCGCCTTCTCTAAAATGGCCCCAAACAAATTACTTTGGAACACAGATATACGGTTATAGAGCTAGGATTTCAAGCCTTGCTCGAACTGTCTAGATTTCCTAACCTCGGTGTTCACTTGGTGTAGAACAAACCTCGCCAGTTCATTAAACTTGGCAGCGTATTTGGGAACCATCATGTCCATTTATTTCAAATTAAGAAACCGCATCTCCATCCTTCCCTGCATACTCATGGGAAATTAGTTCTCGAATAATATCTCCTTGAACCTTACCCACGTTACATTCTCAATACCATCTCTAGCCTGGTTAGCCTCCCACCAAAAATTGGCTTCTCCTTTCATCATATAGGTTGCAAAGGCAACCTTCTAACCCTCATTGACATTTGCAATGACAAATGCCTTATCAATTTCTTTTACCCACGTTTGGGCTTCTATGGGGTCCGTAGTTTCGTACTACATCGTTCCATTACACAGCCTTAGCTAATTACATTATCTTCCCGCAATTGCTTTCCAAAAATTGGGATTTACAAAAGACTACCCTTTTCTATACAAAAGAAGGTTTTACGTCATTACTAGATATACAATATTTACATATCTTAAACTACTCTAGCTACTACTAGATTATATCTGCCATAAGGCATTTTCAAAATCCGTAGTGGCAAGACCAGCGATAACATCATGGCTGATAGTATGGGAAGTTTGCCCTGCCTCTATTGGATATCCAGCTACCTGCTACTGGAAATCTTTATGAGAACTCCTATGAATATAGGACATTCTCCTTATATTTTGTTTCTTGGTCTTTAGCTCCCCCTGAGCTCAAAGACCTCCTGCTTTAGCTCATGGACCTTGTCATTGGCTAAAACTCTCTCGTCATGTTCCTATTCCCACATTCCCAAGGCCATGTATAGTGTCTTGACCTACTGAACTTTCACGCCGCGGCGCGACCAATAGAACTAAGAATGGAGCCGCAGTGCCGGGTCGATGCCTCAGCCACTGGAAAGTGAAGCCGCAGTGCGAAAGTTATCACAAGGACTCACAGCACAGCGCCGAGCCCTGACCCTGGCCACTGCTAACTCGCACTGTAGCACAACATAAGGAAGAGAAGTTGGCGCCGCAACGCTAGCCTTAGGGATTGCACAGTAAGGAAAGTTTGTAAGTACAACAAGAACGTTAATTGATTGGTAATGAACTAAAACTTAAATATAACATTGTTTAAGACATTATTAAACCTTAAGTATGATAACTAAAGGTTGAAGATAATCAATCGAACATGAATGTAATGACGATGTAAACTATAACGGTAAGCCGAAACCAATAGTAAGAAATCTAATACATAATTAGATTAAGAAGAAGGGTAAGATTCATTAGGAACCATGTATGTTTATTCATGACCTAATGTGTTATGTTATGTGATCATCTATTATAGAGACCTTAAAGACTTAAAGAGAAAGTGTAATAATAGTAGCAGACGCTGAAGGCAAGTGTTCTAACCCTTGTCTATGCTCAATCTAGACAAGCACTGTGATTCATGTATTCCTACGCATGAATTAATATATGATGAAGTCAAAGCCAATTCTTTCGGCTAGACTTACGATATGTTGGATTTCTTATAATCTATCAAAATATTGTCAATGTTTTACCAAACTATATTGGTATGGTTTTCAAATGAAGACTGAGTATGCTAAAAAAATGTTTTGTCGTCAAACGACAGGCACAAGAGGTTGCCACAACTTAAACGTGCATACATTTAAAGAATGTAGTGTTAATCAACATAGAGTACTATAGGCTGATCACCTAGACGTGCTCGTAAGTAAGGCCGGATTTACGAACTTAGTGTCAGGTTGTCCTTTTCAAAGAAAGTATGAAATGCTCAAGGTCGTGGACCAGAATTGATGTTTTATTGAATGTTGTCATTGTAAACATTTTTAAGAAAAGAGAAGTGCTATTTTGAATTATCGATAGTACTTCATAACTATTTTTTAGTTATTAAAATATATGATTTGTATGATTCAAGCATATTATTAAATGGAATTGTTATACGTGCTGAGTCAGTTATGCTCACTCTTGTTTGAACCATATTAATGCATCTAAGACCGAATAAACCGAAGGATCCGAAAAAGACAAAGGGAAGGCTAAGGCGAACCTGTAGATTACCTATGTAATAGTATAGGTGAATAATGTTAATATTTGATATTATGATAAGAACAAATGTAACGGTTATAAAGAACATGGGGAATGCTAATATTGTTTTGAAATATATATATATATATATATATATATATATATATATATATATATATATATATAGACATATTCATTCTTTTGAGGCATTTAAATTGAATGTTTGTGTGAACAGTAGCACCGTGGATCACTATATATTGGGTTTAAAGATGCCCAGATTTGGGGGCGTCACAGATTGGTATCAAAGCATTAGGTTATAAAACTTAGGTTTTATTGATGGTTACATGATTTCTATTGCACGTGGATGTTATGTAAGTAGGTCATAATGCATTGAAAAATGGTTATGTCTAGTTTTGTGCTATTAGCTAATTTTCCATGATACATGAATGATCTTGCATGAGGGTATTATTTAGATGAAATATGAGTTGAAGTTGGAATCCCAATATTTGTAAATTTGAATTATTATTCTATTATTTTTCTTGTAGTCGTTACTTGAATTAGATTAATTCAAAAATTATAGCGTTCGTTTAAGCATATAGAAATAGTGATATAGTTGATGCATAATAATTTAATTTTGAAACCTTTCTCCGTGGATCGATACTTAACTTACTCTGTACTACTTGTTTACCCATGTATGTTTGCATAAGTTAGAGTCCTTTTGTTAGAACTAAAAAGGAGGCAACAGTAGCACTCCGGTGATTTCACCATATCGGAGGATCAGTGGCGTGTTGCCAGAGTAGACGTACTCATGATGTGTGTAGTGGCTTATCTGTACATGCCACTATACATGGATCATTTAGACATCGGTGTAGTTATGGCAGTGTCGGCTCTCAGGGATAGACGTACCATTGTACCAATGATTGTGGGAGAGACATTGTGGTCAGCTACGTATTACCACACCTATTCTGCAGGGGTATTATATGCAGCTCGGTCATGCTGTATGTGTGATTCATGTCACACTTGAGACCGATTGGCACATTCCGATGTCATGGGTACTATTTTTCCCAAGAGATAGCCATTTCTTACTCCTTTTAGCCAGCAGAGTGTACATACGTTGCTTCTTGGTCGGTGTTCTAGGCAGGGATCGAGGATCCATTTGACATTTTTCTGTGTTCAGGGCTTAGTTCTCCCTACAGCTTTATTAGTCATGCATCAGGCATGGATTATCTCTCTCTAGCTAGTTTGAGGGGCATGACCATGTATCACCCACTAGCTATGATGGCATAGTATAACCAGTCTAAGGATGTTCATCCTTTTGAGGGGGAATTGGGTTAGTGTTTGTCTTCTCGGCATTTATCAACAGAGGATAGATCTAGGGTGTATGCCTGTTGGGCTCAGTATGAGCAGGCTGAGTATTTTGTTAGCCATCCGGGACATTCTACAGAGTATTCTGCATGGATGGAGGCAGAGATCATATCAGCTGGGGTTGTATCCACCGTGCTGGGGATTGATTTTGACTGTGGGAAGCCCATTGAGGAAACTGATTCTCCCACTGAGGATAATCTATTTGCTGGGTTGACAGCAGCTCTTGTTGATTCTCTCAGTATGACTGCTACTGTGACCCAGCATTCGATAGAGGATTTAGAGCAGAGTCTTCATCTGGAAACATATGAGAAAGATCAGGCTAGGGCCTTGATGTTAACAGTTCTTGCTAGGAGAGATGCCACTCTATTGGAGAGAGACATTGTCTTAGCTCGTAGAGATACGACTATTGTCGAGTAGGATGGGACTAGATCATCTAGAGATGCAGTTGTGACTAAGCGGGATGGCGCTATATCTGCCTAAGATGCCGCTATCATAGATAGTATTGCCTTGAGGTCTAACACTACTGATATGATTGCAGAGATGAGCACCTATATTGATGAGCATATTGTCACCTTGCAGTTGGCTGTGGATTGGGCAGGAGCTCACAGAGTTACCCCCTTCTTCTGAGAGAGATACTATGTTGGATTTTATAGCGTCCATATCCACTCGATTGTAAATGGGATTGTATTTTTCTGTACAGACTAGCTTAGCCATTTTTTGTCATGTACAGTACACATTGTATATATCAAACAATATTATATATATATATATATATATATATATATTTTGATGCACTTCCCTTTTAGTTAAACCTTGTTACTTCCTTGATATTTTCCTATTTCTTCAGAGCTTGTGATCTTGATGTATTCTGAACTCCCCCTTGATGGACGGACATTGAGATGTCTAAGGATATTTCAGAATGGATTATTAATCTGTGTGTATTCCCTACCCTTTGGTATATTGGGACTAGTTTTTGTATTTTGTAATGGAGAGGAGTATGACTTTCCTCTCTCAGATTGACCGCACCACAGATGGTCATTGGTACTCCTTTATATGGGGGAGCCCAGGTAGTTCCATATGGATTGATGTTTTTCTTTAAAGACGCAACCACAACTTAGATGGTCGCCAATTCTCCCATTTGTGTAGGGAGACCAGATAATTCCATCCTTTTGGTCTAAGCTAATGATGTATGGTGTGAAGGATGATCCTAGTACCGTTGAAAAGTTTTTATATTTTGGTAGGGGGTGAGATCGAACCATGAATGGCTGCCTACGTACTCCTATTGAAGAGGGGAGATCAGGTCTGCGCAGTTCGAACCTGGTGTAAAGGTTCAAAGTTGTATGTGGTAAAGTGGGTGTAGAGATGTGTTTGTTTTTATTTTTTTGTGGTGAAAGGGTGTTGTTTTTATTTTTTTGAAGGTTAGACAAGACCAATAAATGGTTGCCTACGTACTCCCGTGTATTAGGGAGATCAGTTCTGCGTAGTTTTCCCCATGTATAGGACAGACTGTAGATGAAAAGTTTTATCCTTGATGGGACAAACTGAAAGTGTGAAATATTTGGTCCTTGGTGGGACAACTGAAGGTGTGAAAGGTTTTGAAAACCTGAGTTGAGTGTTGGATCTGATGATCCAGAACCAAGGTGCTGGTTTGAAAAGTATGTTTTTCCCTGATGGGGCATATGGATGTGAAGAAGGGTTGTATGTAGTGAGGGGTTTTGAAAACCTGAACTGACTAGGGATCTGGTGATCCAGGACCAAGGTGCTAGTTTGCAGGTGACTTCAGACATAGTACCATTTCACGGTGTCCGAGTTAATGAGTTGCAGAAATTCATCGCCATCCACTTCTTGTAATCTGAGGGATCCTCCTGTCAATACCTCATTGACAACAAACGGGCCTTCCCAGTTTGGGGAGAATTTTCATTTGGATTGATCATGGTTGCCAAGGATTTTCTTCAAGACCAAGTCATTCTCTTTTAATTACCGTAGACAGACTTTTCCGTTATAGGATCTGGCGATCCTCTGTTGGTATAACTGACCATGGAAGATGGAAGCGACTCGCCCTTCATCTATTAAAGACAATTAGTGATACTTATCTTGTAACCATTGGTCTTCATCCAGCTGAGCGTCTATCAACACTCTGAGGGATTCCATTTCCACTTCTATGGAGAGCACTACTTCCATTTCATAGGTTAATGAGTAGGGGGTTGCCCTAATGTAAGTGTGCATTGATGTTCTGTAGGCTAATAGAGTCAGAGGCAACAAGTCAGGCCACCCCTTGTGATTGGCGGACATCTTTTGCATGATCTTTTTGATATTCTTATTAGACGCTTCAAAAACACCATTCATCTTTGGATGATAGATGACGGAGTTGAGATGTTTGATATGGAATTGACTGCATAACTCCTCCATCATTTGGTTATTGTGGTTTTTAGCATTCTTTGACACAATCACCTCTGGTTAACCATATCGACAAATGACATTATTTCTGATGAAACCAATGATAACTTCTTTAGTAACCTTTGGGGAAGATGTTGCTTCTACCCACTTGGTGAAGTAGTAGATTATGGTGAAGATAAACCGATGCCCATTACTAGCTCTGGGCTCGATGGGCCCGATTACGTCCATTCCCCACATTGAGAAGAGCCATGGAGAATTCCTATTGTGGAGCTCCCTTGGAGGGTGATGAGTGGGTTTTATACCTACGAATCGGCCTCTAATTCAAGCTTAAACTGTGTTAAATATTTGTTTTTATTGTTCGTTTTTACTTGTTTAGTGTTATTTTGTGTTTAGGTTTGGTGGCGTGGAAATTGGATAAAAAGGGCAAAATCGTGGCGAAAAGTGGCAAGATTAGGAGCAAAAATTGATGCTTAGCGAGAATGTATGCCGCTGCTTGAAGCTTTTCCATGTACAAAACCTCGCCAGTAAGGCGGGCTTTGAATAGTTAATAGAAGAGTAGCCATTTGGTAGGGCTATTTACTAAGTAAAACCTCCACCGGGGTGGGGTACGAGAAAGGGAACTCTCCTATTTGGTTTGAAATGCTGCAACAACGTGAAAGTTAGTACTTAGAACAACTTGGAACTCAATTGTGAAGGGAATTAGAGTCAGAATACATGTCTTGACATACAAATTTACAACAAATAACAAGATTGAGAGGATATACAAGCAATTAACATCTTTGAATCTAATTTTGGAGCAAGAGCATTGGAGGTAGATTTTGAAGAAGATTTCACAACAATTGTAGATTAAGGCTATAGATAAGGGTGGTTCTGGATTTTTCTTCTTCTTTAGTTTATTATTTGTAAATGGAATGATGTTTAATTTAATTAATTCACTTTTTAATTTATTGATAATGAACTAAATTACTTTTCAGGCTTATAACGGATCCTTAGGTAGAATGATGATTATGTAATCTTTGATTTTCAGTTTAATAAGTTATTCTTCTGTTTATCTTTATTAATTTGTGCTTGAATCTCTGAATTGTTTGATCACCAATTCTTTGTAAATTGCTTATCCAATTTCTGTTTTTGAATTCTTTTCTGAAAAGGCGGGGGAGGGTAAACAACCGGTTCGTTAATTGTCTTGCGCTTTTCCACCTGTTTTTCTTCATCTTGTCTGTCCTCAACCACTTTATTTCACTTGCTTTGTTATCCTCTTTTGCAGCCAAATTTTCTATTTTCTGCCCCTCAAGCTGTTTTCCACTTCTCAAAGTGATTTCCTGACACTGCTCGTGATTTCCCTTCGGATTTCTTTCGGTGTCACTTGGTAGAGTCCCCTGTGGTCTATTATTCAATGCTAAGGCAAGTTGTCCCATCTGATTTTCTAGGGTCTTGATGGCTACAACTTGTGATTTCATAACTGCCTTACTGCTCGTTATATACTTCGACAACAACTCCTCTAAATATGTTTTTCTCTCTTAATGTTGAGCTGGTTGTTGATGCTTATTTTGAAATCCCGGAGGATAAGATTATCTTGGAGCTTGCTAATTCTGATTGTTGCTCCATGAAAAATTAGGATGATTCCTATTCCCCGGATTGTAGGCATTCTGATACATATTCTGTGGCGGTACCTATTATAGGTACCCACAAATTGTACTGACGTTGGGTTGATTTCACATTATTTCGTAGGATGTTCACCCACGCACAATTCACAAATAACTGCAACCTGTTGTGTTTGTTCCCCTGACAAAGCATCCATTTTCTTTGAGAGCGCTGAAATTTGCGCTGCTAATGTCGTCACTCCATCAACCTCTAATACTCCAGCCACCTTAGGTTGTGTCAATCTTACTATGGGCCATTGGTAGTTGTTAGCCACCATTGTCTCTATTAATTGATACGCCTCCTCATAACTCTTTGCCATAAATGCTCAACCCGAAGCCGCATCTATACTGGTCCTGAGATTCCCATGTAACCCATTGTAAAATGTGTTCATTTGCAGCCATATGGGTAATCTGTGATGTGGGCACTTTTTGAATAATTCCTTATATCTTTCCCATATCCCATACAGTAATTCCCCATGTTGTTATTCAAACGTAGTTCTCTCATTCCTCATTTTTGCAGTCTTTGTTGGTGGGAAAAATTTTACTAGAAATTTTTGAGCGAGGTCATCCCATGCAGTTATTGATCCCGGCGGTAGAGAATGTAACCAACTCTTTGTCTTGTCTCGTAAAGAGAATGAGAATAAGCGAAACCTAACTGCATAATCCGACAACACATTATACCTGAAGGTGTCACAAATCTCCAAAAAGCTGACCAAATGTTCATTCGGATCATCATTTCCTAGTCCCCCAAATAGAACCGAATTTTAGATCATTTGAATAGTCCCAGGTTTAATCACAAATGTATTCGCAGCTATAGCAGGCCTGGTAATACTTGATTAAAGTTCAGTCACTTTCGGAGTAGCAAAGTCCCTGAATGCTTTTTGGTCTTCAGCAGCCATTGCTTCTTCTTTTTCAGAATTCTCGAAGTTTTCCCTTTTATCCTTGATCCACTTACTTAGCCTTTGGAAGCGTCTCTCAATGTTGTCCTCAAAAGGAAGCATGTCTGGATTTTTGGACCAAGTTTGCATAAACCAACTTCAAAAACCTGAAATAAGAACGAACAAAATAAAAAGAGAAAAAAATGTTTAAGTAAAACTATACTAATTAAACTGATATTGCAAAATTATTAAAATCTATACTAAATCCCTGGCAACGGCGCCAAAAACATGTTGGGTAAAATCTAGTTACACATAATCTTGCAAGTATACGTGGTTAACAAGTAATATAATAGTAAGTAGAGTATCACTTCCACATAGAATTAGTATGAATTTAACCCTCACAATTATCAGCTTCCTATTAATCCAAATTTTATTAAACTATCCAATTTAAGAATTATAATTATAAAAACTAAATAGATTAAAATACTAAAATTTCCATATAATTAACAAACCCTAAAAACTAAAATTTTCAAACAAGTATTGGAGAATTAGGCTTACAACCTCACTTTAAGCTTTAATCTGATTATTACTCTTTATTCCAGTTTAATTCACTATTCCAGTTTATTAATTAAGAACACGTAGGTAGTACTAGCCATCTCTCGATGCACTAATACAATATTAACTTAAATCCATAAATTAGATAAAATTAAGTTAAACACCTTAATTAACTAACTCACTATATCTCTATGTGAATTACAATCAAAGAAGGTTTAAGTTCAAGTTCTCTATTCGATTACATGCGATGTTAAGCATATCTCTACCCTAACATTCATCAAGATTCCTTTCATTCACAGAATTCAAGAACACATGCTCTATTAACTAAGTCTAGATTTGTACTTCCTCTCTCGAATCCATACAAGTCCACAAAGAATTGGTGATTAAGTAATTCATAAATTAAAGCACACATTAATATAGGTAAGTTGATGAATAGCTTATTAAACTAAAAATCAAAGTTACATAACCATCGTTCCACCTAAAGATCCATTATAAGCCCAAAAAGTAATTTAGTTCATCATCAATGAATTAAAAACTGAATTAATTAAAGAAAACATCATCCCAATTACAAATTTAAAATTAAAGAAGAAGAATAAATCTAGAACCACCCTTCTCTATAGCTCAATCTGCAATTGTTCTGAAACTCCTTCGAAAATTCTCTCAAATGCTCTTGCTGCAAAAATCTATCTTCAATGATGTTAATTACCTTGTATATGATGTCTCTCTTATTATTTCCTTGTCAATTATATCACTAAGACATGTATTCTGACTCTAGTTCCTTGCCAATATGAGTTCCATGCCACCCTAAAAACTTGTCTTCACGTTGCTGTAGCATTTGAAACCAAACAAAATAATTCTCATTGCACTTCACATACAGCGGGGTTTGTTTTATAAAGAGCTCCCCCGGTAAGACATATGGATCATTAATTGACTGATTTCATTCGTGGTTTTTTATATAGAGAAATAGCCATCCCTACCGGCATGTGTTCATTAGTTGTCCACTTTTAGCTCCAAACTTACCAAATTTTTCCAAAACTCCACCCTTTTTGTCCAATAGCCACTCCACCAATCCTAAACACAAAATACCACTAAACAAGTAAAAACAAACAATAAAAACAAAGATTTCACACAACGTAAACTTGAATTATAAGCTGATAAGTAGGTATAAAACCCACTTATCAGGAACTCAAGGTTCGGACAAAGAAACGCCATCACCTGAGTCTCAGTTAGACAAAACCAACAAAACTCCTGAAATTACCCATCTCAAAGAAGATCCAAACACCAGTGATATCAGGAAGAAAGTCCTTCAAATGGAAGAGACCATTAGGTCTATTAAAGAAATTGGAGCATACGGGAGTGTCTTATATGCTGACCTTTGTATATTCCCTGATGTTCATTATCCAGAGTATTTTAAGATTCCAGACTTTGAAAAGTATGATGGGTTGGGAGATCCTTACATACACTTTAAGGTATTCATTGGGGAACTCGGATCTTATGCCGAGTATGAGAAGCTCAAAATGCAGCTATTCCAGAAAAGTCTAACTGAAGAAGCCCGATCATGGTATACCAGATTAGACAACTCTAAGATTTATAGTTGGGAAGAGTTGGCTCATGCCTTCCTTAGCCAGTACGGTTTCCAGTCTCAGATGGCTCCTAACCGGTACCAAATTACTAAGGTCAAGAAATAATCCAATGAGTCTTTCAGAGAGTATGCTCAAAGGTGGAGGCTCCTTGCTGCTCAAGGTATTCCCTCTATGACTGAGTCGGAAATGGTGATGACCTTCATAGACATACAAGAAGCTTCCTTCTATGAGAGAGTCTTAGCTGGCATGGGTAAGCTATTTTCTAAAATGATTAAACATGGAGAGATGGCTGAGATGGGATTGAGGTTAGGAATGATTCAAGACCTAGCCACTCTAAAAGCTGTTGTTGAGCACATCCAGTCTGGAAATTATGGAAACAACCCCAAAAGGGTCCATAAAAAGAAAAAGGAGGACGTTTCCTTGATACTACAAGGCCAGAAAGGTAGTAAGAACATGCCTAACCAAAGGAGAAACTGCTCCCATTTTTAAGCACAGTCTTCCAACCCCACATTGCCAAAGAGTGGAGAAGTTTGATGCAATTGAGTTTTGACACCCTTAGGGAACTCACTCGAGAATATTCTCAATCTTCCAACTACTCAGAAAAAAATTACTCATCTTCTTCCACCAGCCAACGCGAATGGGAAGGGTTTTAATGCTACCCGAAAGTGTGCCTATCACGCTAGAGTGACAGGACATGATACTCAGGATTGATGGGCCTTGAAACATAATATCCAGGATTTGATTGATAACGGTGAATTCGTGGTGACTAAACCCAACCAACCTCATGTGCAAGACAACCCTCTTCCTCAACATAAAGAAGAAGAGGTTAACATGATTAATTGGAGCAATGGACAAAGTTCCAATTATGGCGGTGAATCCTCCCAAACCAGCAAGGAGAGTGCTGACAAATGGGATTATGTGCAGTTCTAGTTTATAATAGAACAGAAGATGAAAACTCTTTGCAAGCAAGTTGAGCAATTGGCAGAACTAGTGATTCATCAGCACCAAGTCACACGCTAATTAGTCAGTCATGAGCATGCTAGTCTCCTTCCTTTTGTTATACATACTCCATCATCGTCTCTAGAATGTGAAACACTGGAGGATAAAATTGCAAAAAGAGTAAGTGCTAAGGCTCATCGGGATTTTGCCAACAAGAGGGAATTTACATACCTTGGTCAACCGATGGAGGAGATATTCCAGATGCTGGTTAATGAAGGAAGAAACACAGCTCTGCTACCTCCAATAAATCCTCGTTCAAGACAGTTCAATTCTAATGGAGTATGTCAGTATCACTCCCACTCTCGCGGACAGAGCATAGAAGAATGTTGGGCACTCCGCCACCTTATTCAAAACTTAATTGACAACGGTGTCCTGCAGTTGTCAGACAATAACAATATGTTACTCAAGAGTGGGGACACATCTCCTATAAATGGAAGGAAGTCGTAGTAGTTATATCCGCTGAGGATGATTTGGCTGCCAGACCACTCACAATACAAGCAATTCAACTTAAAGGTGCTGAGAATCCTTTAAAAGTGGCTGCACCAAAGCCAATCGCATTTCCATCTAGGCCACAGTATCCTGTTGTCCTCTTGCAAAAAGTACCATGGAATTATGGACAGGCTGAAGGATTCACACCCCATATAACTGCTACAGTGTTGAAAGAGAATCCACTGTATCTTCCCCACCGGGTAATGAAGCCCACCATCAAATTAAAGTGGAAAGTTCACATTGAGAGGATTGAAGAGTTCCTCCATACTATGGGCCATAATGAAGCCAAGGTGGTTTTAAGCTTGAAAGAAGCTCCACAACAAATTTCTATACTAGACTTGGTTTTCTCGTTTAAAGATCACAAGAAGGTTTTGGTAAAGGATTTGGAAGAAGCCCATTTGTCGAAATCAGTGGATGTTGAAAAGTTCCAACATCTGGTTGATCACATTTTTAACAACAATGTGATATCTTTCACTGATGATGACATACCTCCCGAAGGGACTAGTCATTGTAAACCATTGCACATAGTGGTTATGTCCTCCAGATACATGGTGGGAGGAGTTCTGATAGATGGAGGTTCATCCTTAAATATCTTTCCTTATGCCACTTTGTAGAAGCTGAACATCAATCTCAGGATGATCAAAAGCAGCCATACGGTTATCAAAGATTTTGATGGATCCCAATGTAATACTGTCGGAGAGAATGAACTGCCTGTGGAGATTGGTCTACAAAATTTTTGTGTATCTTTTCACGTGCTCGAAATAGCAACAGAATACAACCTGCTTTTGGGAAGACTGTGGATTCACATGGCTAGAGCCGTCCCTTCTACCCTTCACCAACAACTTAAATACATTATCAACAATAGCCTAGTCACTATTAATGTTGAGCTGGAATGTCCTGAACAAGGTGACATGCCACTCATTAGCTTCAACTCAGAAGTTGAACCATTCAGTTTTCATGCCCTGGAGGTGAGCTACAGTCACTATCATCCTATTGGGGTGCCACCTCTCATACCCAAGATTTCTGTCGAGGTAATGGCAGCAACTTAAGAGATGATATCATTGGGCTATCAACCTGGACAAGGGTTGGGAAAAGATCATCAGGGCATTAATCACCCAATTCAAGTTCTCAATCAAACTAGGACAACCGAACTAGGCTATTCTTCTAGTTCCAGTCATAGGAATCCTCATAAGCACAAACAAATTCCTTCATCTTCAGCCACACGATGATTATCTTAATCTATAGATCCTAAGCCTGTATGGTCTCTGATAAAGGTGTCTGCCCATGTAATGGCTATGATATTTTCCAAACCGATACTGGTTAAAGCAAAAGAGGTCTTGATTCTTGATCCCGAAGTGGAAGAAAGGGAACAAAGATGTAAACAAGACATCACCAGGAGTTTGTCTCACTTACGCATCATTTTCCATGATGAACACATAAATAGAGACACCCAAGATAATGATTGTCCAGACATTATGGTCATTATTCGGGAAAAGGAGGACGATAACAACCCTTTTATTACTGCAGTCCAACAATACTTCACCCTTGACAATTGGAGCAGCACTCCTTGCATTTGTTGACAAGGGTAAAAAAGGGCAAAAACTCCCTCTACCCTGTAGATAGCTATAACTGTTTACTTTTCTGTACAATATTAGTAGTTGTTTTATCATTACAGTTTAACATTTTGTATGATTGAACAATTTCATATATTAAGTGAAAGCATATATGTTTTTTAGGACTGGATTTAGATATGCCTATACTTACTGATGAGGTGCCTTTTCTCTATAAGGATGATAACTTTGATGAAAAGTTGGACTCACACTTGATGGAAATACACGAGGACACTGAGATACCTCAAGAGATCAAAGAATGGGTCAAGGAAAAACCCAAACCAAATCTTGATCAAACCTCTTCTTTCAACCTCGAAACCTTAGAAAACCTTAAGCTAATCCAGATCGGTACGGACCTCAATCCAAACCAAAGGAATGACATGGTAACACTATTGACCCAATTCCAGGATGTGTTTGTATGGTCTCATGAAGACATGGTAGGTTTGTGCACTGACATTGTCATTCATCACCTACCCATCAAAGAAGGATTTAAGCCAGTTAGACAGAAGCTTAGGTGATTAAAACCTGAGTGGAGTTTAAAGGTTAAAGAAGAAATTATGATGCAATTTTAAGCTGGCATCATCATGGTGTTCACATACCCTGAATGGCTATCCAACATAGTCCCCGTGCCTAAACCAGGTGGAAAGGTGCAAGTTTGTGTGGATTACCGAGATTTGAATAAAGTTTTCCTTAAAGATAGCTTTCCTGTGCCATTTATCCACATTCTCATTGACAATACTGCTCACTACGGCATTTACTCCTTTGCTGATTATTTTGCGGGGTAGCATCAAATCATGGTTACTGAAGAGGATCGTGATAAAACTATATTCATCATGCCTTGGGGAACCTTTTGCTATAGACGATAGTCATTCGGCCTCATTAATGCCGGCGCTACCTATCAGCGGGCCATGATGGCTTTTTTTCCACGACTTAATGCACAAGGAGATAGAGATCTACGTGGATGACATCATTGTCAAATCCCGAAGGGAAGAAGACCACTTAGACCATCTCAAAAAGCTCTTCAACATGTTATGTAAGTATAATTTGAAGTTGAATCCAGCCAAGTGCGCCTTTGGCATTAAATCAGGCAAGTTGCTAGGATTCCTAGTCAGCCACAAAGGGATTGAGCTGGATCCCACCAAAATCTAGGCCATCACAGAAATGCCCATTCATCAGACAGAGAAGGAAATACGGGAATTTTTGTGAAGGATCAACTTTATTAGCCGATTCATCTCCCAACTCACAGCAACATGTGAGCCTATTTTCAAGTTATTAAGGAAGAACTCCTCCATGAAATGGAATGATGAGTGTCAAAAAGCCTTCCTTACAATCAAAGAGCAGCTGGTCAATGCTCTTATTTTAGTACCTCCCAGGGATGGTGTTCCCCTATTCATGTACCTGTCCATTAATGACAATGCCATGGGCTCTATGCTGGGACAGAAAGACGATAGAGGCCAAGAGTTAGCTATCTATTACCTCAACAAAAGATTCAGCAGCAGTGAACACAAGTACACTCTGATTGAGAAATATTGTTGTGCTTTAGCATGGGCTTCCATGAGGTTACAAAATTACCTCCATGGTCACACAACCCATCTCATATCCCGCGTGGTTCCTCTCAAGTACTTGTTCAATAAACCCATATTGAATTGTCGACTGTCTAGATGGCAGCTGATCCTACAATAATTTTACATCTTTTACGTTATGCAAAATTCTATTAAAGGTCAAGGAATTGCAGATCAACTGGCCGTTGCACCTTCAGGGGATTTCAAACCCTTGGAAACATACTTCCCCGATGAAGGGATAACGAAAGTCCAGCAACACCATCAGTATAATACACACCAATTATGGAAAATGTATTTTGATGGAGCTGTTAATATGGAAGGTTCTAGGGCTGGAGCAGTTCTAGTAGCCATTACAGGGGAGCAGTATCTCGTCGCTGTCAAATTGTAGTTTGTTAGCACCAACAACACAGATGAGTATAAAGGTTGTATCATGGGACCCAAACTTACCCAATCAATGTGCATTAAATAGCTAACTGTCTTTGGGGATTCCGAATTGGTAATCAGAAAAACCACCGAAATCTATCACACCAGAAATGCCTTACCATCAGTAGGTTATCCAGATGGCTTCAGAGTTTGAAGAAATAACCTTCCTCCACATTCCTCGGAATAGGAATGATTTTGCGGATGCGCCATTAACTTTGCCCTCCTTGATCAACATACCTAACAAGGAAAACATGCCAAGCATCACATTTGGCCTTTAAAAGGCTCCAGCCTATGGGAATTACATCGAAGAAGTATCAGATGAGCTACCTCCCATCCAGCACCCTTGGTATCAGCACATCAAGGAGTATTTACGAGATGGATCTACACCCGCTGAGGCCAGTTCCGCTGAGAAAAAGCAGATCCATCAAATGGCTATGAAATTCTACCTGAGCGGGGATGCACTCTACAAACGAGATGCAGGACTATGTCTCCTTAGATATCTGGACAAGGACAAAGCTCAGAGGCTCATGAATGAAATCAATGGTGGAGTATGTGGCCCACACATGAGCGGCCCTCTACTTATCAAAAAGATCCTTAGAACAGGGCATTGCTAGATCTCTCTCAAGGCTGAATATGATGATCACATTAAGAGATGTTATCAATGCCAAATTCATGGGAATGTTATCCATGCCCCTCCAAGGGAACTCCATAATATGAGTTCACCCTGGGCCTTCTTAATGTGGGGAATGGACGTGATCGAGCCCATCGAGCCCAAATCCAGTAATGGGCATCAGTTTATCTTCACCATGATCGACTACTTCACTATGTGGTTAGAAGCAGCCTCAATAATGTCATCATTGGTTTCATCTGAAAAGATTTCATTTGTCGATATGGAAAACCAGAGGTAATTGTTTCAGACAATGCTAAGAACCTCAATAACAAAATGATGGAGGAGTTATGCAGACAATTCCACATAAAACATCTCAACTCTGTCATCTATCATCCAAAGATGAACGGTGATGCTGAAACGGCTAATACAAACATCAAGAAGATCATGCATAAGATGTCCGCCAATCATAAAGGATGGCCTGACCTCTTGCCTCTGACTCTGTTAGTGTACAAAACTTCAATGCGTACTTCCACCGGGGCAACCCCTACTCATTAACCTATGGGATGGAAGAAATGCTCCCCATAGAAGTGGAAATGGAATCCCTCAGAGTGTTGACAAGATGCTCAACTGGATATAGACCAATGGTTGGAAGATAGGTATCACTAATTGTCTCTAATAGACGAAAGGCGAAGTGATACTCTCTTCCATGGGCAATTTTACAAACAGATGATCACCAGATCCTACAACAGGAAAGTCTGGCTATGACAGTTTAAACAACATAACTTGGTTTTGAAGAAGATCATTGACAACTAAGATCAGCCAAAGGGAAAATTCATTCAAAATTGGGAAGGCTAGTTTATTGTCAAAGAGGTATTGACAGGAGGTGCTCTTAGATTACAGGAAATGGACGACAATGAATTTCCATAACTCATCAACTCGGACACCATGAAATGGTACTATGTCTGAGGTTACCATCAAGCAAACATTCTGTCTTTGGATCACCAAATCCTCAGTCATTTCAGGTTTTCTAACCCTTATTACATACAATCTTTCTTCTTACCTAGTTGACCCATCAGGGAAACAAACTCTTATAACCAACAGCCTGGTTTTCAGATCATCAAATCTTTTACTCCACTTCATTTCAAACCTTTCAGGTTATCCCACCAGGGATTGAACCTTTCACACCTGTAGTTTTGTCCCACCAGGGATAAAACTTTTCACACCTGTAGTTTGTTCTGTACTTTGGATGAAACTTTTTCCCCTGCAGTTTTTCTTGAACATGGGATCAAACTTTTTGGCAGCATCTCGTCCTGTACATGGGGCGAACTACGTCGACTTGATCTCCCCGATACCCGGTAGAAATAAAAAAAACAAAAAACACTTCTACACCCTTTTACATTTTCACATCTTTCTACACCCTTTCACATGCAAATAAGAACCTCTTACACCACCGAACTACATAAACTGATCTCCTCTTCAATAGGAGTACGTAGGCAGCCATTTATGGTTTGGTCTTACCCCCTACCAAAACAAAAAAACTTGTCACATTGTACTGGGATCATCCTTCAATCCACCACTTTTCATCAGCTTCAGACCAAAGGGATGGAACTAACTGGTCTCCCCACGCAAATGGGAGAATTAGCCACCATCTAAGCTGCAGTTGAGTCCTCAAAGAGAAACACCAATCCATAGAAGAAGGAACTACCTGGGATCTCCTCTTTAATAGGAGTACTGGCGACCATCTGTGGTGCGGTCAATCTCAGAGAGGAAAGCCACATTCCTCTCCACATCTACATACAGAAACCAGTCCCAAGACACCAAAAAGGTTAGGGATACACATAGATCAATGATTCATTCTGAAAGATCCTAAGACATCTCAATGTCCACCCAACAAGGACGAGTTCAGAATACATCAAGATCGCAAACACTGAAGAAACAGGAAAATATCAAGCAAGTAGAAAGGCACAACTAAAAGAGAAGTGAATCAAAATATATTTACATGCCATATATAATGTTGTTTGATATATACAATATGTACTATACATGACAAAATGGCTAAGCTAGTCTGTGTAGGAAAATACAAGCCCATCTACAAATTGGTGTATATGCGAGCTTTCAAATCTAACATAGCATCTCTCTCCGAAGAAGGAGGTAACGCTGTGGTCTCCTGCCTAAGGGTATCTACACGAGCCAATAAATCCATAGACAACTGCATGGTGAAATGATGTTCATCAATATATGCACTTATATCGATAATCATGCTAGTAGTAAGGGATCTCACTTTAATACTATCTGTAACGGCTACGTCCCGTGCAGATATGGCAGCATCTCGCTCAACAATCAAAGCATCTCTGGATGATTTAGCCTTATATCGCATAGCAATATCGATGTCTTTATGAGCTAAGGCATCCTCTCTGTCTAATAGAGCGACATCTCTCCCAGCAAGAGCTGTCAACATAAAGGCCCTAGAATGATCTCTCTCAAGTGTCATCAAATTAAGACTCCGCTCTAAATACTCTACTGAATGCGGTGTCGCAGTAGCGGTCACACAGGGAGAATCCATCATAGCTACTGGCAACCCAGCAAAAAGCTCCTTCTCAATGGGAAAATACGGGCTCTCCACCCTCCGAATTAATCCCCGGCTATTTGGATATAACCGCAACTGATGTGGTCTCTGTCTCCATCCATGCAGAATACTCTGTCGAATAGTCCAGATGGCTAACAGAAAACTCAGCTAGCTCACGTTGATCCTAACAGGCATACACCCAGGATCTGTCCTCTACTGACAACTGGCAAGAAGCCAATGCTGACCCAATGCTCCTTCAAAAGGATGGAAATCCTGAAATTGGTCGATCTATGACATCACAACCAGTGGGTGGTATGTCGTCATGCCCCTCAAACCAGCCCGAGGAAGATAATCCATCCCATATGCATGAGTAATGAAGCTATAGGGTGAACTGAGCCCTGTACAAGGTAAAATGTCAAATGGATCCCCGATTCCTGTAGAAAACACCGACCAAGATACAATGTCTATGCACTCCGCTAGCTGAAAGGAGTAGTACATGGCTATCTCATGGGTAAAATAGTATCCATGCCATTGGAAGGTGCCAATCGATCTCAGGTTTGACATAAACCACACATACAACATGACCGATCTGCCTATAAATACCCCAACGAGATAGGTATGATAGTACGTTGAGGATTTCAATATCTCTATCATAATCAACGGCACAATGGTATGACCCTCCCTGAGAGCTCTCACTTCCATGACAACACTGATGTCTAGCTCATTCATGTACAGTGTAATGTACACATAAGCCATTACACACATCATGAGTACATCCACTCTGACAATGCGCCACTGATCCTCTAACGTGGTGAAATCCCCAGAGTGTCGTACATAACTGTCCTCTGAGCCAAATCTGTCTATCAAAAAATGCTGGGACACCACATGGCCGGATGTAATCTCATCCTGTACTACTCTATGCCTCATCTCGGTGAGGGTCATAAACTGTCAGCTCATGTAATCGATAGCCATCGGCGCGCAAGGTCTGTCCAATGACAGTACCATTAACCGTGCATACTCCTCTAAGGTGGGAATCAACTTTTGGGTCTCGAATTGGAAAAACTGCCTCTCTAGTACCCAATGCTCTAGCATACCCTCTACAAATCCTACGAGAACCTGAAACATCAAGAGGGTCATAGAATCCTGTAATAACTGATCTATGGTCACCCTATCTAGTGGTGACAAACTATCATACCACGACCTAAGACCGGAGGCTACCAACACTGGTGGGGTGTGTCAAGGCGGTTAACTGTCGAGGAAGATATCTGTGAGGGCCGTATCATAAAACCATCCAGGGGTTAGTGATGAATATCTCTGGACATACATACATATACATAACATGATACATGCATGATCAACAATAGATGAAAATATAATGCAGGGAATGAAAAATAGTATATACCTTCCTAAGTACATCATCATCTAATACATCATCTCTGTACAACTAAAAATACAGGGAAATGGGCACATACACCCAACAACTAATAGAGGCCTATCAAAAGATATAATGAGAATATACATCAAAAAAACACAATGGTGTCAATTTCTACATCATCAATCTTGTCCACCTAATGTAACTCCTCATAAGTCACTGGATCTCCATCAACGGGGATGTCTAGCCTATATAATGGAGGATCTGCACCGGCAAAGACATATGGGTTATCTAAGGGACCATCGCCTGAGCTGGAAGGAGCAAAAGTATCTGCCTCTGAAGGATCTCTGCCCAAGTGCCTGATAAAGAAATGTGCCCGGTCCAACTACCGGGTCAAACTGTTAATCTGTGTCAAATGAGTCGGATCTTAAACACTGGCCATCCAATCCGTCATCATCATGGATCCAGGAACCATATCCCCCATAAAGTACGTGGCACGGGTCTAGGCTCCAATGGTACGAGGGGACCATCAACGATGGAACATATGTTGATTATACGGACCCTTTGACAATGTAAAACCGTCAACGCTCATCAATGGGATATCAATGACGGGTGATTGTGACACATGCCAATAAGCCTGGCAGGAGGCAAGATCAGTACACAGATCTCCCCTGTAGTGCTCCTAACAACATGTTATCCTAAATAGAGCTCCCATCCTCCATATGTGAAGAGAGGAATCCTACGGGTGGATATCACGTACTCGACACCAGTCGGGTACCCGTCCTCAAACCCAATAGTCAAATGTTCCCCAGAATAGGGAATCCAACTATAGACGACAATGGGTGAAACCCTTAGCTATAGGAACCTCTGCTAGTATGGAGTGATACCATCATCGTCCTCGTTGATAGGTATCTAAACCTAACACCCTCATAGGACGCAAACATGAGAGCCTCTCATAGGCCCAGAACTGCCAATACAAAGGCAAAACATCTACTGTTAGTCAACACTCTTAACCTGTACATGGGAAATCACAAGAGAAAAACTCACCAGCAAAAATGGGTAAAATCCTAGACAAGCCTCCATCGAGCCATGTGAACGCATGCACCTGCCCCTTAGGAAATAAGTGAAGGTGTAGGAACCCAAATCAAAATCTCCAATACGTTACACATCTCGTGTGGCGCTCACCAAAGCGAATGATACCATGGAAAAGTTATCTTATAGTGAGCAGCACCTAATGATTATCAGGAAATATCGCCGAACAATGCGATCCCTAACTCTCACATCATCGGGTATGGGCTCACTCAACAGCCCTCTCATAGCATCCACGCTCAAAGGACCTGTACGAACTATCCTGCCTTTTAGTGCCTCAGCCAGGACTCCTAGCAAGGATCTGACGGCAGTCGGGGTAATATCCATCGTACAAGGCACTGGCGCCCCTCCAAACTCCATACCGGTGATAAATCGCCAATCCATCGGCGGTATCATCACCTCACAGTCTAACAACTTGAGAGACTGAGTCTGGTGAAAGCAGTGCTCAAATAACGCCCAAAGATAACCCCAAGGACAACGACAGGGGAGGATGGAAAGGAATGCCTCAAAACCCCAGCTATGCAAAATCACTTGATAATCGTGATGCAAAGCCTTATATGTAGAGTGAATGTTGAACTAGTTCCCTCATGGCTGCGTAAAACCTAGAACCTACATCACAAAAGTGGATCAACATCAGAATCCTTTACTCCTCATCAATAGGAAAGAAGGAAGATCAAAATCCAGCTTATACCTTATTTTCATGCAAGTAAACCGAAGGGTGTCGACTCAAATCACCTAGAAGCTCTAGGATCGCCACCTGAATGCCTAGGAAATCACTACGGGAAACAGGAGCAGCAGGAGCGAGGTCCACAACTGGAACATCCTCCTCCTTGTCCTCAACATCCGGTGCCTCAACCTAGACAAGACGTATCACCGCCTCCACCAGACGACGAGGCTGTCTAACTAAACGTGGTCGAGGCACATCAAAAGCCCTCCTCCGCACACCTGAAGTGGTCCTGTAAGAACTACTCGGCTGATCTGGATCCATATATCTGAACACAAGTCTCCAAATCACCTCAGAAAGGGTGTGGTAAACTCTAACCTGGAGCTTTTTCAAATGTATTCTATGACTATATGCATGCATGCATTACTTTAACATACACATACAGTAGAGTTAAAAATGCATGACTACCCAATGTCTATATTTTATAAAATTTTGCCATAGTCTCCTTTGTAAACAGGACTATCCACATACACATAGGCATGACTAGGTGGCCATTCAGTAGCACACCTACCCACAATTAAAAACATCCTATATATATAATACTATCAAAGACATAATCCATAAGGGTAGCCTAATTACCAGGATTACTTTGCTTTACCACATTTGCTTATTTGTCCTCAAATAGGATAACAAATAGCAGAAAAAGGTGCCAATTTGACTATTTCAAAAGTAAAAATTTTTCATATCATTATGTTCAACATGGTTAAATATTAACATTTACTGTGTTGAATATTTTTTGTCAAGTCATATGAACATGCATATTCACTACTATGTGTTTAGAAGCATTTCATGTGATAATTCATTTTCCAACGGATAAAAACTGGAAAGAAGACATGCATACATTACTAGGGCAGTGTATAACACTTGTACGGTGACAGAATTTGTAGAAAGACGCCCAAACTCAGCAGATTTGAAGAAGAGCTCTTGGATTTCCTGTATGCCGCAATTTAGAAATGACTTGTGACAGCAGCAAGCCATTTAAGGCCACCCACGGCTGGCCGCAAGTGTACCTGTGACTGCCGTAGGTGTACCTATGACTCTCCTGGGTGGGGCCCACCCATCCGGCTTGGTCCAATATGAGTTGTAAAGGAGGTTTCACAAGATAAAAAAGGCAAATCAGAAAAAAAGATGCTACGTGATTGAGCGGAAGAGCCTGCAATCCTGGTTTTCAGAGACCAAACTATGGGTCTACATGTCACTCATTGGTATTCTCCCAAACACAGGGTTCACTATACCGATGGTTATAATAGTTGTTGTGACACCCCAAAATCCGGGTTACCTGACCACCGAGTTTGGAACTCACAATCCACAATATAAATAACATTTAACTACCCATACATAGATGAATAGAATTTTACACCACATTAACTGATATAGTTAATACATTCGTCCCAGGTTATCTAACTTTTACATTACAAACTTTCCCTTTAGATAGACAAAAAAGGGTTTACAAATATAACATAATAATAATGCTAATCATAATTATTCTATCACTATGCCTTTGCCTTTGTTCGTCACTGCACCTCCTGCCACTTCGTCCCTAGCTGAAAAGTTTTATTTAGCAACGGTGAGCAACAAATTTTCCCCGCAAGTTAAGACATACAAAGAATGTATAAGAATCAAGAATAACAGACTATCTATTTAGATAGAATGACACCAAAGTTCGGAGAACTTTGAAATAGTTGAACAATTTGTTCATCTCTAACCAATCTTCTCGCAACCTATGCAATACAATAGTTCAATAATGAAAGGGTACAACTATTTCAAGGTTTCTACGTTATTCGATTGAATAATAATTTAGAATAATTCTCCAAACTTTAAGCTGAATTATTTCAAATGATCTTGAAATTATCTTCTCGAGTAACTATCAAAGATTTACTTTGATATACCCAAATAACAGGATGGAAATATTTTCCAGAGTTATGCTGAGTGATCACAAAGGATCTTGAACTTCTCTTCTCGAGTAACTATCAAAGATATAATTTGATATACCCAGGTGTATCAGATAACCATAAAGATTAAGTCATACCCCTTTGCAAGTACTTAGAGCGACGAACTCCTTGTACCCTATATTATGCATAATACTTAAACGCACGCAAAGGCCGAATATATGACCAAAAATGTTCCCTTTGTATACAAAGGTTGTTATTCTCAGTCTTATAATCAGAGTTTGATTTATAACAACAAAATACAATGATTTCAATATCTAATCACTTTCTCGATCTAGCCGAAATAATTGGCATTGATATGTCAATAATAATTGAATTATCTTCTCGAACCTATCAAGTTCTAACAAATGTTCGTCTAGCCAGAATAATTAGCTAAGACATATGTGATGCCCCCAAAACAGGTATACATCACCCATCTTGGGTCGCCAGATACATGGTACTGGATACAAATACAAACTTAATTATAAAACATGAGCTGAGAGTTTTTACACGAATATTGTCGTCTAGACAATATCTAAACTCAAATAGAGTCCTCATTAAATTTATTGTCACACTATTTTATAGAATAGTGAGGACTACTATAACACCATCTCGGACCATCACTCCGTTCCCTGACTAGTCCCAGCTATATTCTCATTTCCTTAAGAGAATAATGAAAGAAAAGGGTTAGCTCAACTAGCCCAGTAGGAAATATTATGAATAAGATAATGCAGAATAAATTATCCTTAGCCTTCAACAGTATAACAACTGATAGAATATAATAGACAACAAGTTTTAGATCAACAACTACAGCAGAACAAGCAATCCATTAGAAGAGCCAAGTAGAGCATGATATCTACTATCTTCTATGATTTAAAAAGTTTTTCATCAACTTTATCGCTAAGACTCAGCTTAATAAATAAATCACATCATCGAATCATCCTTGCACTACGGGCCAAGGATATTCATGTAATCATCAATGGTCATGATTATACCAAATAATCCATGGTCATAATCATACCAACAACTATCCATCAATGCACTACGGGCAAATGAGGACTTTTACCACATCATTTGTAACATTACGGGTCATGACTATATCGAATAATCTGTGACACCCCGAAATCCGGTCTATCTTCACACCCGAATTCCGTACATCACGATCCCATCTTCTTCCAAACATACATCATTATATAGCTAAATATAACAACATATACTCTCAAATCCCATGTTCTGGAAACCTTATAACCTTTTTCATTTCAAATAATGATAAATACATTATTCATTTCTTCTTACAAGAGTGACTTTTATCGCCACCAAGGATACATAACAGTTCCTCTAACTAGTCTATAGTTCAATTTCATCTTCCTATATTATAAGTCTTCCCTTGATCTTCTCGCTTATTCATATTCGGAATAGCACCTTATCTAGATACCATCATCTTGATCTTTACGGGATCCTTAAGTTCTTCTAACATCGTTTGCTGAAAATGTTTTTCATTTAAAAGTAAGTGTGAGCATTCAATTGCCCAGCAAGTCATAGCAATTGAACAAACAACTTTCAGAGTTTAAACATTGCATTAGAACTTCGATAACCGAACAAAGGTTATGAAGTAGCTTGAATAATAGGAATAATCTCGATTCCTATCATTTTAAAACATTATTCACATGCACTAAGAAATACTTTCATTCTTCTACCTTTTTCATACCCATCATGTTTGGCTAGAATTTATTAGCACAGACTTAACAATAACGGATCATGTATAAACAGAACGTACTTGTATTGAACAGCTCAATCACAGAACAGTTTATATCATAGAAACACCAAAGTGTTCACATTATGGCTCAAGGCCTCATACGTTCTACCACTTTACACAAATATCGTACATCAGCACATAGACAGAACTTCTCAAGTTTAACATCTGAGAAGTTTAAGAAACTAGCATTCATTTGAAATATGAACGAAGTTAGGAAACTTGCCTTACGCCCAGCTACAACTTACGCTGAACTACTCATTCCAGTTCCTATGTAGCACATAAGAAAAACAACACATACACAAATTAGTTATGTATATTTGACTTATACATTAGTTTGCTTAACTTTACTTCTTAGGGTTCACGTTCTTGTAACCTAAGTTTACGTGACCACTTTCATTACCGTTCTACGGCTTCATAACATACGGTGATGTATTACTTATACGTTCATCATCTTTGATGTTTTACATCTTATCTTCTTCTTATTACTTCTCTAAGACTTAGCACACATTGCTTCTCTACTAGTAGTCCATATGGTACTCTGAGTGGTTTCCCACAAACAACCAACAAACAAGTTCCCGTCTCATCTACACTGCCCATAACAGTGAATTAGATCGGTTGCCAGTTTTGTATATACCTTTGCTCTCTGAAGGAATTGTTTAGCCCAGCTCCCATATGTCAACCATCAAAGGTTACGATTGTACCACATCCTATCTTATCTTAACTTATCCAAATTATTAAACTATAATATTCGTTAAGTTAATTTCTCATTCCTTATGGCTTCCTGGCAACTAAATGCCACGCCTCAGAATTCATTCTTTATCGTCTAAGTCATACAATCTTTTGTATACTCAGAGTGATCAATCCCTTTAATTCTGAACTTGGCTTCGTTATGTTAAATGTTATTATCTTTAATTCAACTTCTTTACCGTTCACGGTTTAATCATTGACCTTCATCATCTTACGGTCAAACCATACACGGGGTGTAGGTTTTATCCGTTTAATATTTGCGTACCGACAACCTTCACGTCGATTAAAGTGTTCAATGCTTACATTTTATTCTAACGTTTTAATCCGACTAACATTCGGCTTCCATAAATCTTTTTACCGTTCATTACGGCTTTCTTAATACCATTCGTTATTCTTCTTTAATGTCGAAGCCATACAGTTCGCTGTATGCAAAGACCACTTATTTACCACAACAACATTGCGTACACAGCGTCTAAACGCTTCACACTTATCTCTCCCTATCATGACATAACATTGAAATGTTATTCATTACCCTCGTCCCTCAACGTCTAAGGAATCACAACCCTAGCAATCCCTCACGTTCGTTCATCGCGACTACGGTCCCCGGACATCAGTTATGTAACTCGCGTTTAAAATTCTTTGTCTTTTAATCTCTTTTGACCATTTCGTTCAACCTATACTAAAGGTTTAATTCACTTGATAAAGTGTTATCTTAGTTGAACATTATGTTCTTTATCTTCCCGTACGTTTTCCCCAAGAGTTGAGCAGTTAAAAGCTCTTCTCTGGCTTTTTCCCCTACACTGGCGCTGCGGCGCCACTCTCCCTTCTATCTCTCGCGCCACGATGCGAGTTTGCAGTACCCAGCCCTCTGGTTTGGCGCTATAGTGCCACCTTACAAGGCATGGTTGGCGCCGCGCGCCAAGCCCTAATTCTCAAAAAATTCTTCTAAGTGTTAACTTTATTTTGAGACGCTACTGCCCGATCTCATATCTCCTTCGTTATAACTCGGAACGAGGTTGTTCCAAAGCCATTTTCTTCCTTATCTTACATACTTCAATACCCCTCAGATAGAACTTCGTTCTAAATCCATTAACGTGCTATTCAATTGGCTTGATCATCACCCTTCGTTCATTTTACATTTTTAACGCTCTTCGTTCGTTCGTTCATCCGTAATTCGGTCATTCGAACTCGGAATTCGTTTGTTCTTGAGCCCACGACTCACATTTTCAACATTTTCTTACATTATTATGAAACTCTACATGTTCGGGTTCATTTACTAACTTTCTAATTCTCGCTCGTCTTTTATGAAATTTTTGCCATAACTTCGTCTTAATCCGTTATTCATGAACGTTTCTACTGTTCCTAACCAAGCAATATGCATCAAACTTATACGCGATGGTTTTAAACTTATCCATCAACAACAATTATCCTACGATGGTTTTAAATTTGTCCATCAAGAACGTTCTTCGTGTTCTTCGCGTGTTCTTCGTGTTCTTCGTTCGTTCTTCATTTTAATCAATATTTTGGATTACGATTTCACTTTTTATTGGAATTTGATGTTATAGAACATTATTCCTTACTTATTTCATCTACTCATTCATATAATTCACTCGGATCGTTCTAATTCATTACGAATCTTATACTTCCTTAAGAAATTTATAAAGTAAACTTCAAATTCTTATTTCTTCATTTTCTCATGAATTCAACCATATGAATTCATTATTAACATTATCTACTTCTTATCTTCATTAAGTTATGTATTTGAACATAATAAACTTAAGGAAAAACTAAAAGAACTAGGGTTCGGATTATCGTTCTTCTTTAATCTTCTTCCGTCGGACAAAGCATGCAATCGAGCTAGCTTTTCCTCATTCCTCTTCCTCTCTTCTCCCATCTGAACCCTCTCTCTCTCTCTCTCTCTCTCTCTCAAAGAGTAGGATATTCAAAATCCCAAAACAATGAAATGAGCTCTCTATTTATAGGAAATCAAGGCTAGGGGTATTTCAGTCATTTCACACCCTAACCTCCTTACTATTCATTACTTAGCCACCAAGTTTACTTGGTGGCCAAGTGGCCGCCCCACCTCCTTTACCTAGCTTCCGTTGGAAACTTCGTGTTTTCGTAATTCGGAATTCGTCCGACAGTTCAAAAACGGCGATTCTCGGAATCCAAATATTTTTGGATATTTCGTCTTTCCTTTACCGATTAAATATTACGTATTCTTGGGATTTCCGAAAAACTAAAAAACACTTTTTGGCGTTGAGCATTTTCCTTCACATTTTACCCTAGCGTAGCTAAACGAATGAAAAGTACATTGCGCGATTACTTTTAAATTGCTTTTATTTTATCCGATTTACATCGCGTTTTCGAGAAAAACTTTTATCGACTTACTTAACTTTTCAAGATATATTATTGTCAAATCTTTCGATGGAATGTCATTTTGACATACCGAACTCTCAGAACGGCTTAGGTTATTCAAACCCTAACCCTTAGGTTTCGTCGGGTGAATAGTGCTTATTTCGTCTTTTTCTCCATAAATATTTTTGTTCCCAGAAAATTTTCATTTTCGTCTTGAAAATTCTTAATCGCTTAGTCTAGCTCGTAGCCATAATCCTCCCGACTTATAATCATCCTAGGTTCTAGAACGATTAATAAACACATAACACATAATATTATTAATAAAAATTCATTTTATTAATAACTAATTCTTTAAACTTAAATTCTGGAAAATCCAAATTTTCAGGGCGTTACATGATCCCTGGTCATAATCATATAAATCAACAGTCCATCTATGCACGTAAGACAAAGATGACTTTCATTACAATATAAGCATGAGGATGATGACAGTGATATAAGAATTCAATTAAAAGAAACAAAGGATAAATTTTTTAAGATTTATAATTTAATTTATCTAGAATTAAATAACGTTCAAATTTCCAACACGATATTGCTTTGTGAAGTAAAATTCAAGAATGATATTGTATCAGAAATGATTTGAACCGAAAATAAATCAATTTTTGTTATGAATAGTACCTGAGTGAATAGTACCCCATGAATAGTACTTTGGGAATAGTACCCCATGAATAGTACTTTGTGAATAGTACTTTATGATTAGTACCCATGAATAGTACTTTTGTAAATAGTACCGTATAAATGAATAGTACTCATAGACAATACTCCGGCATGAAAAACTTAAAATTTAACAAGAACGTTCAATAATATCCTTGTAAAATGATACTGGATGAAACACAAATTTCAAGGATATTCTACTAATTTCATGGAGTATAGAAGCCAAAACTTTAAGAAAATGAGTATAGAATTCGAAATCTGAAACGAAATAATATAACTTACATACTACAGAGTATGGAAGAAAATATTATTTCAAGCGAATATTGAACAAAAATAACATCCCTTACAACTGTTGAACGAAAATAATATTCCAACGAATATTTAATGAAGATAATATTCCTACAAATATTGAACGAAGATAATATTCTTTATGAATATTGAAGAAAAATAATATTCATACGAATACGAAAAATAATATCTCTTCAGAATATGAAATAAATAATACCCCTTACCTCAGAAGAAGACTGAATACTGTAATAGTGAAGTAATAGACTTCGCTTTTTCTTTCTCTTTATAGCTTCTTTCTCTATAGCTTCTCTTTCTATAATTTCTTTTGTGAGACTTAGTGAATTGGTGGGAATGAAAGAATAAGGAACTTCTATTTATAGGAAAATATAGTTTTGATAATTGCACGTTTTGGGGATCAAAATATTACAGTATAATACCTTCATCTTTTCCTTCATTTTTAGTTTTTTCCTGCAAGTATTATCAAACTTGCACCACCTCCCCTGATAGTACATCATGTGAATCAATATTACAATCATGTGACTCAATAGTTCTATACATGTGAAAAAAATAATTACAGTATAGTACCTTCATCTATACCTCAATTTTTAATTTAGTCATGCAAGTATTATCAATCTTGCACCACCTCCCCTAATAGTACATGCATGTGAATCAATAGTACACGCATGCGAGCAAATAGTTATAAGCATGTGAATTAATAGCAATTAATTGCTCATTTATCTGATTAATTACCCGATTGGTCAATACAACCTCCAGACATCAATTATTATCGGAATAGATGTCGATTTCCACTAACACTAATAATTCCAACACAATGGAAATATCAATTTCATCTTTAATCAACACAAACTTATTCATCATTAATATTAGAACTCACAATATTTAACAACCAGATCATTCCCAGGAAAGAGGGGGCTTTCCGATAAAGATTTCTCCTTATTGGCGCGGAATTAGGTGACCAAACCTCTCCTTGACATAACTTCTAGACAACGTCAATATTGTAAATAATAATATGAATAACTTTTTCGTCTCGATTATTAATTTAATAATATAAAATATTATGCAGATGATATTATGACAATAATTGAATCAATAATATGATAGATATGATGCAGTAATTACTGTAGCAATAATTGAGTATAGCTGAGTGACATCTTACGTAAGCATCAATAATCAATACCGTGTGCTACTATGCAACCACGCGTATTACTGTACTTTTATTACCAGGTAGTTCAACAGTTTAACGGTAAAACTTTCGCCGTTAATTTTATTAAAAGATAATTTTGTCATTTTCTAAATACGACAATACTTCCATTGTGGGGTCCACCAATGATTGTGCCGTCGTACGAATATTCCTTGTTAAAACGAATATTCCCCGACACAACGAATATTTTATATCAACTAGCTTACTTTGCAAAATTTTCACATATCACCCTTAACTTTAACCTTTTATCAATTTAACCATTTACTAAACAGAATAATAATTATAGGAAAATTGAATACTTCATTTCATAAAATTTGGGATCTCACAATCTCCCCTCCTTATGAAATTTTGCCCTCGAAATTTACGTACCTGGTAGTTTGAAGAGATGAGAATACCTTGCTTTCTATTCAGATTATACCTTCCCGGTTATTTCCTCTATATCATGATTTTCACATTGCTCATCTCTTGTATTTCAAATATCATTCTAGAATACATCTTCAAAACAAAGGTTAATTGACATGCCACATATTATCCCTATATTCTGATCGACCAATTAAATAACACATAAGCTTAGGTAGGTCATACTAGCGAAGGATTAACTCTTCTCTCCCCTCCTAGTTCTAGTCTCACATCTCAGCTAGGGATCATATCCCTAAGCTTTGATACCAACTGTGACGCCCCCAAAACAGGTATACATCACCCATTTTGGGTCGCCAAATACATGGTACTGGATACAAATACAAACTTAATTATAAAACATGAGATGGAATTTTTTACATGAATATTGTCTTCTAGACAATATCAAAACTTAAATAGAGTCCTCATTACATTTATTATCACACTATTTTATAGAATAGTGAGGACTACTATAACACCATCTCAGACCATCACTCCGTTCTCCGACTAGTCCTAGCTATATTCTCATTTCCTGAAGAGAACATTGAAAGAAATGGGTGAGCTCAACTAGCCCAGTAGGAAATATTATGACTACGATAATGCAAAATAAATTATCCTTAGCCTTCAACAGTATAACAACTGATATAATATAATAGACAACAAGTTTTAGATCAACAACTGCAGCGGAACAAGCAATCCATTAGAAGTGTCAAGTAGAGCATGATATCTACTATCTTCTATGATGTAAAAAGTTTTTCATCAACTTTATTGCTGAGACTCAGCTTAATAATTAAACCACATCATCGAATCATCCTTGCACTATGGGCCAAGGATATTTGTTGCCTCTTTTTTAGTTCTAACGAAAGAGCTCTAACTCATGCAAGTATACATGTGTCAACAAGCAATACAGAGTAAGTCGAGTATCGATCCACGGAGAAAGTTGCTAAATTAAATTATTATGAATTAACTAAATCACTATTTTTATATGCTTAAACTAACACTTATAATTATGAATTACTCTAAATGAAAATAATATCTAAAATAAGAATAATAATGTAATAAATCAAATATGAAAATAATGGGATCCTAATTTCATTTAATAATTCAACTAATTACCACCATCGTGCAAGGTTGTTCACATATCACAAGAAAGTAGCCAAGAGCACTCATATAGACATAACCATTTGTCAATGAATTATGACCTACTCACATAGCATCCACATGCAATAGACACTATGTAATAATCAACAAAGCCAATCTCACTATATTTCTATGTGAAATTGCAACAGTATTGAATTTAAGCATAAGCCCTTATTTAACTCATACGATGAAACAATATATGTCTATCTGAGTCACAAAATATAAAGCTAAGCAAAACAGCCCCATATACGCATGCTATCATAATTACAATCCATACTTGCATGTTATTTTTCAATTCCATACAAGTACTTAAAACGAATGGTGATCTATCATTCATGCATGTAAATCAACCATGATAGAAATTCCTTATGATATGCAAACAATCCAGCAGTCAAGCAATCAATTAAACTACATATTAAAATCTGTTAGAATCCCATAATGGAGTTTAGTTCATGACTGAACCAAAAGCCATTATGGGATCAAATCAAAACATGGATAATAAACAAACAATTAAAAGAAAAAGGATAAAATCGATCAAACCCAATTGCTGATTACAATCCAATAGTAACGTTTAAATCCTCAATAAAATCCAGCAAAGAAACAATAGTCTCCCACAATGATTGAAAATCAAAAGAAGAAGTAGAAGATATGAAGTTTTTGGTTAGTTCTACGTTGGAAATCTCTCAAAGTGTAAAAACCCTAGTTCCAATATGAAAAACACGTAAAACTAACTGATTGATACATGTGGCACCAGCCAGAATTGTTTTAACCAATTACAACTCTTCCAAATTAAAAATTAAAATAAAACAGATCAATGACTTTTAGTTGTCAAGCATGCACTACCGCATACGATTCCCTTTGTATTACTTTCGCATGCAAGCGCTTATAACGCCCCAAAAAATTGAATATTTTGTAATTACTTTTAATAATGAATAAAATAATATTATTTATTATTATTGCATGTTGAGAAGATGAAGGTCGTTCAATAACCTAGAAATGTCGGAAAGTCGTAGTATTTTAACTACGTGGGAGAATTAAAGTGTTTAAATTTCTAAAACGAAAATAAAAGATTTCCAAGAAATTTTCCGAAAAAACTATTCATCGATTTCTGCTCAAGAATTATTTTTGAACTTCCGAGAAATACGTAATGTTATAATATCGAAGTGATATCGATTATGTAATAATAATCTAAGTATGGAAAACGTAATATTTTGCATGTGGACTTAATTTGGGAACGTTAGGTTATTAAGCGTTAAAGGAAGAGAGTTGTGATCGTATAATGTGTATTCATTATATGAAGTAAAGAATGTAAGTATAATACTATGTATTGTACTATTATGAATAAAGAATGAGATAACGTATATTAAGAATTAATATACGAGTTAGCATACGAGAATTATACGTGGGGTATAAACGTTAAGTTGTTTAATTAAAGGGAATGGATGTGAAGGATTATTAACTTATTGGTAGAAGTTCAATAGAATGTGACAATCAAGCCCAAGTGGTTGTTAAACATAAGTCCAATCTATTTGTACCATAAGCCCAACAAGAAAGTAGTTAGATTAAATTAGCAAGCCCAATGATTTAACCATGATCCATGGAGCAACCATAAGTGATATGGGTTAAACTTGATAACCAAGTACTTTGTGTGGTGATCAAGTGTTGTGGTGGACAAGAAATAGAAGTGGCTAGCAAGGTTACTTAGTGGTAAAGTTATGAATAGTAAGGAGGTGGAGGGCCTGAATGACTATTAAGCCCTAGCTTTATGTTGCCTATAAATAGAGATCTCACAAGTCATTTGATAGTTGTTCAATTTCCTCTCAACTTCTCTCAAAGAAAAACAACTTAAGTGTTAGAGAGAATAAGCCACATAAGTCAAGAATAAGTCAAAAGTTCTTTGCTAGTTTCCAAAGAGAAGAGAAGTACAAGTGCTTCTAGGGTAAGATTCTTGTCTAATTCATCTTCATCTCTATCATTATAGGGTGATAAGGGAAATATGATTGTATGCTAAGATCATGTAATAAGTTAATAAGGAATGAACTTAAGCCGAATAAGTTGAATAAGCAACTTGAACATTAATAAGTTGCTAGAATCATGAAGAACTTATCATATGTTGTCATATGATGATTAGTATGTTGAATATAGCATGAGAACTTTGATTGAATGACTTAAGTTATTAATAAGTAATGAGCATGAAGATTTCTAGTTCGTAAGATGAATAAGTTAGTGACTTATGAAAATGAGTCAAAACCTACTTTGATTATAAGTTTGTGTAATAAGTAACTTGTATTGATCATATGTTGGTTAAAATCCATTTAGAATCATTAAGAATAAAGCTTTGCCGGAATTCACACGATTGGACGATTATCGTCAAATTCATGAAATTCTCGGAATAGAAGTCGTATTTTGTGTTTGAAGTCAGAAACGTTGGTTTTTGATGGAGACAAGTCATATTGGTCATTATAGAGTTGCAGACTCAAAAATAACCGGATTCCGACTTGAAATGAAGAAACGAGTGTTGAACGTTCCCGGACGTTTATCTTTTTTATTTAAAATGAACTTATAGATGAAATTTTAGCAAACGAAGTCAAATATATACAATTCTTACATGAACGCGTAGATTATGAAATTTGTGAATCGTAGGCTTTTGAAAGGACCAATTCGGACTTAAAACGAAGACGTTATGCGTCCGGGAAGTTCGCTAAAATTTTAAACTGCACAAACTGTCTGAGGCATAGAGTCCACGCCGCGGCGTGACTCCAAGCCTAAAAAGGCTTGCATGTGAACACGAGGCCGAACCTCAAAGACATACTTCTAACTTCATTATTTGCAAAGGTAAGACACCACCGAGTAAATGGTGGCACCGCGGCGCCAGTCACAAGAAATTGATAGTGGAGAAAGATTTCAAGTGTAGAAGGAAAGGGAACTTGTTAGTAATGAATTAAGATGTAATCATAACATGGTTAAGACATTGTAAGGTAGTTGTAAGACACTAATACATATTGATTAAAAGTTAATAATCAATCGAAGATGACTGAAATGTGAATAACATAATGAAAGCCGAAAACCCTAATAACGAATCTAAGTCAGGAATTACACTGAGATGAAGGGTAAGATATAATAGTAAACATAATTTATTATATATGACCTAATGTGGTACGTTTTATGATTATGTATTGTAGAATCATAGAGACTTAAAGTGTACATGTGTTAATCAGTAAGCAGACGCTGAAGGCAAGTATTCTAACCCTTATTTTAGTTCAGTCTGGACAAGTTGTGTAATTCATGTATTCTTTCGCATGAAGTTTTTAACGATGAAGTCTAAAGCCAATTCTTTCGGCTAGACTTATATTATGAATCTATAAAGCATGATTAATGTATACCGAGTTATATTGGTATGGTTTTCAATCGAAGACCAATTATACTAAAATGTTTTTGTCGTTTAACGACAGACACGTGAGGTTGCCACAACTTAAACGTATACACGTTTAATGAATGTAGTGTTGATCAACATAGAGTACTATAAGCTGATCTCTCAGAAGTGCTTGTAAGCTATGGCAGACTTATGAACTTAGTGCCGAGTTGTCCTTTTCAAAAGAACTTATGAATGTTCATAGACTTGAGCCATAATTGTTATTCCACTGAGTATGGTTGTGTAAAACGTTTTGAAGGAAAAGAAGTGCTATTTTGAATTATCGATAGTACTTCATAACTATTGTTCAGTTATTGAAGATATATGAGTTCTATGTTTCAAGCATATTGTTTATTAGAATTGTAGTACTTGTTGAGCTAGTCATGCTCACTCTTACTTGAACCATATGAACACAACTAAAATCGAGCGGACCGAAGGCTCCGGCAAGGATAAAGGCAAGGCAAAGATGAACTCGTAGCATACTTATGTAATAGTATAGGGTGACTGTTTGTAATATATTGATATTATGACAAGAACAAGTGAAAAGGGTTACAAAGAACCCAGAGAATGTAATATTATTTCAAATATATATAAGATATATTAGTCCTTTTGAGACTGTTCAATGGAATGAATGAATGGTAGTACCGTGTAGCACCATCTGTCGGGTTGGAAAAGACCCGGATTTGGGGGCATCACAGGTTGGTATCAAAGCATTAGGTTATAAAACTTAAGGGGGGAAATTAAAAGCCTTAAGTCATAACCTTAAGAGAAGTCAAGGAAGTACAAGAAGAAAATAACCTTATATAAAAATGCATTATGATTATGTTATGTGTTTTTATTATTCTACTGATGAGTACTAATCAACTTAATTGTTTTGTGTAGATGTCAAGAGTAAATGAGATGTTTGTTAGTGATCAAGCCATTAGTGAAGAGTCGGTGAACCAAGTAGAGGTTATACCGAACCCTATAGCAGCAGAGCCAGATGTAGTGATTATCAAGTCTGGAGACTCAGAGGAAGCTGACTATATGTCAGTATTTGACGGGATGATAGAGGAGGAGGTAGAGACAATCTCCTTTAACCCAGTGGCTATAGCAGCTGAGATAGCTCCTGGGGGGTCGATGATGTCTCTGTTCATGTCAGTGTTGGATAGAAATATCCATTACTGTTAGGAGGTTAAGGAGCTGAAGGCAGAGCTCCAAATGCTTAGAGAGGACAAGACTGATGTAGAGTCCATGTGGGAGCAGGAGCATGATGAACGGATTTTGGCTAAGGACAAAGTCCATGATTTGAAGCACGAGGTCTTTGAGCTCAAGGAGGAGCTAAAGACTAAGGTGCAGAAGATAGGGAGGATGTCCTATATCTATAGGAGTTCTCATACGGATTTTCAGCAGCAGGTAGCTAGATATCCGGTGGAGGTGGGGCAAACACGGCATACTATTAGCCGTGATATCATTGTCGGTCTTGCCAAGGCAGATTTCAATAATGCCTTAAGGCAGATGTAGAATAGTGGTATTTAAGGTAGTATGTAAATATTTTGAAAGTAGTAGTGACGTAAAGCCCTTTTTGTTTAGTAAAGGGTAGTCTTTTGTAAATCCCAATTTTTGGAAAGTGATAGCGGGAAAGTAATGTAATCAGCTTAGGCTGAGTATGTAACCGATGTAGTATTATACTACGAAGAATGAATATAAGTCCTTTTTATGGAAAGCAATGTGTTATGGATGTTGACGTTATTGTTTAATATTAATGATAACTAATAAAGAAAGGAATAATACAGTAATGTGTTTATTGTATCAGCAAAATGCCGCTAAGAAGATTGCAACGTAATCAAGATGCGAACGTAAATCAACCCGAGGGAGGTCCGGTTAACCCAATGTAGGAGTTTGTAAATTTAATAACAGCTACATTTAATAGAATAGGGGCTAATATCCCCATAAATCCAAGAGTAGCACGAGCTACTACCTTTAAGGATTTCAAGAGTGTGGGTTCGTCGGAGTTCAAAGGAACTACGGACCCTATCGAAGCCCAAACGTGGGTTAAGGAGATAGAAAAGGCCTTTGTAATAGCAAATGTCGACAAGGCACATAAGGTTGCCTTTGCGACCTATATGATGAAGGGAGAGGCCAACTTTTGGTGGGAAGCCAATCAGGCTAGGGTTGGGATAGCGAATTTGACATGGGATAGGTTCAAGGAGATATTCTTCGAGAACTACTTTCCTACAAGCATGCAAGGGAGGATGGAGATGCGGTTTTTGGAGTTGAAACAAGGGGACATGACGGTTCCCCAATATGCTGCCAAGTTCAATGAACTGGCGAGGTTCGCTCCACACCAAGTGGATACCGAGGTGAGGAAGGCATGACGGTTCGAGCAGGGCTTGAAACCCTGGCTCTATAATCGTATTTTGGTGTTTCAGAGTACTTCTTTTGGAAACGTTTTAGTGAAGGCAATAATTGTCAAAGGTGGTAGTGAGGCGTTGAGCCAATACCACAAAGAAAATAAGAATAAGGGAAAGGTTGACGGGAGAGTCAAGATTGAGGGAGCCAGTGGTAGTGGCGAGGTTCAGAAAAGGAAGGTATTTAGCTCTGGGAATACCGGAGTGAAGCAAGGAGACCCGAAGAGAGGAATGGAGGCCTACAAGACCTGTGGGAAGACTCACTTAGGAGTCTATCTCAAGGGGAAGGCCGTCTGCTACAACTGTTGATAGGAGGGGCACATTGCGCCAAATTGTCCAAGTCCGAAGAAGAATCACGGATGCTTTGTGTGTGGATCAACTGACAACATGGCTAAGAACTGCCCGAAGAAGGGGACGGACGGGAACCGGGGCACTAATAGCTGTAAGTTAGCTATTGAGGGTCCAGCGCAGCCGGGTAGGCCGATGGGTCGTACCTTTAACATGATAGTCCAAGATGCGGTTGCATCAGGGGACGTCGTCGCAGGTATTATTCCGATTAACGATATCAATGCGTACGTACTGTTTGATTCGGGTGCTACTTGTTCGTTTATATCATGCGATTTTGCTAGACGATTAGGATTACTTCCTGAAAAGTTGCCTATACCTTTAAATATTAAGGTAGCAAACAAAGAGATAATTCCTATTGAAAATGTTCATAGGAGTTGTTGCGTAGATATACGGGGTTGTAAATTATCGATAGATTTATTACCAATAAAGTTAGGAGAATTCGATGTAATTCTCGGAATGGATTGGTTGGTAAACCATGGGGCAATTATAGATTGTCAAAAGAAATGTGTGAACATTAAGACGTTAGAACAACCTCGGGTAGTATTTTATGGGAATAGATCACCGGGACGTTCGTGTTGTCTAACCATGACACAAACTAGGAAATTACTGAGGATGCGTAGGTTACCTGTGCCATGTTGTTGATACCCATAGAGTGGTAGCAACCATGGAACAAATACCTATAGTGAGAGAATTCGCCGATGTATTTCCGAGTGAATCGCCTGGTCTTCCTCCGGATAGGGAGACGGAGTTCGTGATAGACATTGTGCCAGGAGCGACACCAATTTCCAGGGCACCGTATCGTATGGCGCCAGTGGAGATGAAGGAGTTGATGATGCAGTTGCAAGAACTATTGGATCGGAAGTACATTCAGCCGAGTGTGTCGCCGTGGGGAGCACCAGTACTGTTTGTGAAAAAGAAAGACGGATCGTTAAGACTTTGTATCAACTATAGGGAGTTTAACAAGTTAACAATAAAGAATTAATACCCATTGCCCAGGATTGATGATCTCTTTGATCAGTTGAAAGGGGCTATGTATTTTTCTAAAATAGATTTGCGGACGGGGTATCATCAACTGAAGGTTTGGAAGGAGGATGTGCCAAAGACAGCATTCAGGACTCGTTATGGTCATTACAAGTTTTTAGTGATGTCGTTTGGGTTGACAAATGCACCAGCTGCATTCATGGATATGATGAACAGAGTGTTTAAACAATATTTGGATAGTTCATCATGGTGTTTATAGATGATATTTTAGTCTACTCTAAGACGCCAGAAGATCATGTTGAACACCTTAGATTAGTGTTAGAGACATTAAGGAAGGAGAAGTTGTACGCGAAATTCACGAAGTGTGAATTTTGGTTAGAGAAGGTGTAGTTTTTAGGTCATGTCATTGACCATGAGGGGATTTCAGTGGATCCAGCGAAGGTGGAAGCCGTGATGAATTGGGAACAACCAAAAACGCCGACTGAGGTGCAGAGTTTCTTAGGGTTAGCGGGTTACTATCGGAGATTCATCCAAGATTTTTCAAAGATAGCTACTCCGTTGACTAACTTGACAAGGAAGACGGTGAAATACGTGTGGACTGATAAGTGTGAAGACAGTTTTCAAGAATTGAAGAAAAGATTGAGTGAAGCACTTGTTTTGTCATTACCCGATGATAAAGGAAATTTTGTAGTTTATAGCGATGCTTCACATAGAGGACTTTGTTGTGTGTTCATTCAGCATGGCAAGGTTATTGCGTATGCATCTAGGTAGTTGAAGGATTATGAGAAAGTTTATCCTACTCATGATCTCGAACTGGCCGCAGTAGTTTTTGCTCTAAAGATATGGAGACATTATCTTTATGGAGAAAAATGTGAGATATACACGGACCAAAAAAGTCTAAAATATATCTTCACACAGAAGGAGTTGAATATGAGGCAGAGGAGATGGCTGGAGTTGATAAAGGATTACGACTGTGAAATCCTGTATCACCCTGGAAAAGCCAATGTAGTTGTCGACGCCTTAAGTAGGAAGGGTCGGGAAAAGTTGTCTTTGTTGACGGATTAAATTGAGTTAATAACAGAGATGGCTAGGATGGAGTTGGAAGTGAAGCTTCCAAGTGAAGGAGGACCAATGTTGTTTGCGATGGAGATGCAATCTACCATCGTAGAGAGAGTTAAGGAGGTGCAACTCAAAATTGATGAGTGCGACCGAATGAAGGAACGGCTGACCAATGAAAAAGATACTAAGTACAGTCTTGATAATGAGGGATTATTGAGATTTGAAGGAAGAATTTGGGTTCTGAATGAGACGGAATTAAAGGAGCAGGTTCTACAAGAGGCTCATAGTTCAAGGATTTTGATTCATCCTGGTAGCACTAAGATGTATCAAGATCTTTGACAGAGTTTCTGGTGGCCGAACATGAAGAGAGAGATTACCGAGTATGTTAGTAGGTGCTTGACTTGTCAGAGAGTTAAGACCGAACATCAATGACCAAGTGGCTTGTTACAGTCATTAGAAATTCCGGAGTGGAAATGGGAGAATATCACGATGGATTTTGTGGTAGGACTTCCGACTACTCAGAAGGGGTATGATACGATTTGGGTAATAGTGGACCGATTGACGAAGTCGGCTAACTTTTTGTCAATTAGGGTTAAGTATAACTTAGACCAGTTAGCTAGACTTTATATTAAGGAAATAATCTCTAAGCATGGAGTGCCAGTATCGATTGTGTCAGATCGTGATCCACGATTCACGTCGAACTTTTGGAGAAGTCTACAAGAGCAGTTGGGAACGCAGTTGAAGCTGAGTATAGCGTATCATCCACAGACGGATGGACAGAGCGATAGGATAATTCAGACATTAGAAGATATGTTAAGATCTTGCATCATGGATTTCAAGGGTAGTTGGGATGATCATCTACCATTAGTGGAGTTTGCGTATAACAATAGTTATCATGCAAGCATAGGTATGCCACCTTACGAAGCTTTATATTGGGAAAATGCGAGCGCCAACTTGTATTGGGATGAGGTAGGCGAACATAGAATGTTGGGACCGTAATTGGTGCAATGCATACGTGGATATTGTCAAAAAGATTCAGATGCGTCTTATAACAGCTCAAGACAGACAGAAGAAGTTTACGGATCCGAACAAAGAGAATCGAGAGTTTGAAGTAGGTTCATACGTATTTCTAAAAGTATCTCCCTGGAAAGGAAAGATACATTTTTGAAAGAAGGGAAAGTTAAGTCCAAGGTTCATAGGACCTTTCGAGGTATTGAAACGGGTAGGTGAGGTAGCTTACATGTTAGCATTACCTCCACACCTAGAACGAATACATAATGTATTTCACGTATCCGTGTTATGTCCCTATAAGCCGGATTATAAGCACGTGATAGAGTATGAGCCTATTCATGTCGAGAAGGACTTAACGTACGAGGAAACGCCGATTCAAATTATCGATAGAAAAGAACAAGTTTTGCGGAATAAAGTCATATCTTCGGTGAAGGTGATATGGAAGAACCACGATGCAGAAGAAGCAACGTGGGAGTTAGAAGAAATGATGAAAAAGAATTACCCGCATTCATTTGTGTAATTTTTTTTATATGGCGAGATTCTGGGGACAGAATCCTTATAAGGGGGAGAGAGTGTAACGCCCTGGAAAATCGAATATTTTGTAATTACTTTTAATAATGAATAAAATAATATTATTTATTATTATTGCGTGTTGAGAAGATGAAGGTCGTTCTATAACCTAGAAACGTCAGAAAGTCGTAGTTTTTTAACTACGTGGGAGAATTAAAGTGTTTGAATTTCTAAAACAAAAATAAAAGTTTTCCGAGAAATTTTCCGAAAAACACTATTCATTGATTTCTGCTCGGGAATTATTTTTGAACTTCTGAGAAATACGTAATGTTATAATATCGAAGTGATATCGATTATGTAATAATAATCTAAGTATTGAAAACGTAATATTTCGCATGTGGACTTAATTTGGGAACGTTAGGTTATTAAGCGTTAAAGGAAAAGAGTTGTTATCGTATAATGTGTATTCATTATATGAAGTAAAGAATATAAGTATAATACTACGTATTGTACTATTATGAATAAAGAATGAGATAACATATATTAAGAATTAATATACGAGTTAGCATACGAGAATTATACGTGGGGTATAAACGTTAAGTTGTTTAATTAAAGGGAATGGATGTGTAGGATTATTAGCTTATTGGTAGAAGTTCAATAGAATGTGACAATCAAGCCCAAGTGGTTGTTAAGCATAAGTCCAATCTATTTGTACCATAAGCCCAACAAGAAAGTAGTTAGATTAAATTAGCAAGCCCAATGATTTAACCATGATCCATGGAGCAACCATAAGTGATATGGGTTAAACTTGATAACCAAGTACTTTGTGTGGTGATCAAGTGTTGTGGTGGACAAGAAATAGAAGTGGCTAACAAGGTTACTTAGTGGTAAAGTTATGAATAGTAAGGAGGTGGAGGGCCTAAATGAATATTAAGCCCTAGCTTTATGTTGCCTATAAATAGAGAGCTCACAAGTCATTTGATAGTTGTTCAATTTCCTCTCAACTTCTCTCAAAGACAAACAACTTAAGTGTTAGAGAGAATAAGCCACATAAGTTAAGAATAAGTAAAAATTTCTTTGCTAGTTTCCAAAGAGAAGAGAAGTACAAGTGCTTCTAGGGTAAGATTCTTGTCTAATTCATCTTCATCTCTATCATTATAGGGTGATAAGGGAAATATGATTGTATGCTAAGATCATGTAATAAGTTAATAAGGAATGAACTTAAGCCGAATAAGTTGAATAAGCAACTTGAACATTAATAAGTTGCTAGAACCATGAAGAACTTATCATATGTTGTCATATGATGATTAGTATGTTGAATATAGCATGAGAACTTTGATTGAAGGACTTAAGTTATTAATAAGTCATGAGCATGAAGATTTCTAGTTCATAAGATGAATAAGTTAGTGACTTATGAAAATGAGTCAAAACCTACTTTGATTATAAGTTGGTGTAATAAGTAACTTGTATTGATTATATGTTGGTTAAAATCCATTTAGAATCATTAAGAATAAAGCTTTGCCAGAATTCACACGATTGGACGATTATCGTCGAATTCGTGAAATTCTAAGAATGGAAGTCGTATTTTGTGTTTGAAGTCGGAAATGTTGGTTTTCGATGGAGACAAGTCATATTGGTCATTATAGAGTTGCGGACTCAAAAATGACCGGATTCCGACTAGAAACGAAGAAACGAGCGTTGAACGTTCACGAACGTTTATCGTTTTCGTTAAAAATGAACTCATAGGTGAAATTTTAGCATACGAAGTCAAATAGATAAAATTCTTGCATGAACGCGTAGATTATGAAATTTGTGAACCGTAGGCTTTTGAACGGACCAATTCAGACTTAAAACAAAGACGTTATGCGTCCAGGAAGTTCGCTAAAATTTTAAACTGCACAAACTGTCTGAGGCACAGAGTCCACACCGCGGCGCGACTCCAAGCCTAAAAGGCCACGCCTTTGCATCACAAGGTTTGGAACCTACACTGCTCGCTAACTCAGCTCATGCAATTGCGAGACACAGAGTAAATGGTTGCGCCGCGACGCCAGTCTCAAGAAATTGATAGTGAAGAAAGATTTCAAGTGTAGAAGGAAAGGGAATTTGTTAGTAATGAATTAAGATGTAATCATAACATGGTTAAGACATTGTAAGGTGCTTATAAGACACTAATGCATATTGATTAAAAGTTAATAATCAATCGAAGATGACCGAAATGTGAATACCGTAATGAATGCCGGAAACCCTAATAATGAATCAAAGTCAGGAATTACATTGAGATGAAGGGTAAGATATAATAGTAAACATACTTTATTATATATGACCTAATGTGGTATGTTATATGATTATGTATTGTAGAATCATAGAGACTTAAAGTGTACGTGTGTTAATCAGTAAGCAGAAGCTGAAGGCAAGTATTCTAACCCTTGTTTCAGTTCAGTCTGGACAAGTTGTGTAATTCATGTATTATTTCGCATGAAGTTTTTAACGATGAAGTCTAAAGCCAATTCTTTCGGCTAGACTTATATTATGAATCTATAAAGCATGATTAATGTATACCGAGTTATATTGGTATGGTTTTCAATCGAAGACCAAGTATACTAAAATGTTTTTGTCGTTTAACGACAGGCACGTGAGGTTGCCACAACTTAAACGTATACACGTTTAATGAATGTAGTGTTGATCAACATAGAGTACTATGAGCTGATCACTCAGAAGTGCTCATAAGCTATGTCGGACTTACGGACTTAGTGTCGGGTTGTCCTTTTCAAAAGAACTTATGAATGCTAATAGACTTGATCCATAATTGTTATTCCACTGAGTATGGTTGTGTAAAATGTTTTGAAGGAAAAGAAGTGTTATTTTGAATTATCGATAGTACTTCGTAACTATTGTTTAGTTATTGAAGATATATGAGTTCTATGTTTCAAGCATGTTATTTATTAGAATTGTAGTACTTCCTAAGCTAGTCATGCTCACTCTTGCCTGAACCATATGAACACAACTAAAATCGAGTGGACCGAAGGCTCCGGCAAGGATAAAGGCAAGGCGAAGACGAGCACGTAGCATACTTATGTAATAGTATAGGGTGACTGTTTCTAATATATTGATATTATGACAAGAACAAGTGAAAAGGATTACAAAGAACTTGGGGAATGTAATATTATTTCAAATATATATAAGATATGTTAGTCCTTTTGAGACTGTTCAATGGAATGAATGAATGAATGAATGGTAGTACCGTGTAGCACCATCTGTCGGGTTGGAAGAGACCCGAATTTGGGGGCGTCACACGCGCGGTCTTCAATTACTGCTCAACTCGAGTAATCGTGCAGGCGCGCGTGTTTAAGCTTGTTTAGCCGCGCGGCCGCGCAACTTCTGCAGTTTTGATTCTGTGTTCTGTTACTGCTACTGCTTTGTCCTGTTGCCATTTCTTCTTTGTCATGTCACTCTTCCTTCATCCATCCGCAATTGCATATTTCCACTTGCTCCTTGCGTCATGCGTCCATTAGCCTCATGCCATCTAACATCACCAAATTATGCCATATCCTGCACTTTTGCAACAAAGGGAGTTCTCAGTATATGCAATGCAAAATAAAAAAAATGCAACTAAAAACACACTAAAATGTACTTAAGATGGGCATAGTTCGCGTGAATTTATATCCAATAAGTAGGTGTAAAATCCACTTATCAAATACCCCCAAACTTGAACTATTGTTTGCCCTCAAGCAGTGCATACATATAAAACACTGAAAATGCAACTACATGTTATGTAACTAAATCATGATGCAAACGAGTCTCACATTGTTTCAGCCATAACAGAATTTCAGTCCAAAATGCCTCAGCAAATTATCCAGAATGAAGAATACAAATTCAAACTGAACTATAGGCATAATATCATACACTCGAATAATTCACATATGCTATAGAGATGTTGTGTGTGTGTGTGTGTTGTGTTCACCAAAACTTGATTTAAGCAAAGAATACACATGCTAAACTGCTCAAAACAGAAAATTATAGTCTAAATCAAGACTCATGTATACTTATGCAACAAAGATTGTTCCAACATATCAAAACAAACTAAGGTTCAACACTGGGATTAACTGTTTTATTGCTACTCAGGAGGGCGATTTTCGCTCTTTCCCGCGGTGCTTATTGCTATTTTTCATTTCTTTTTCTTTTTTTTTCTCTTTTTTTTACATGACTGTGCAATGCCTTATTCCATTAGGCAAACACTGCTACGCCTTAGCGAGCTTTCAACCAACGACTCCCAGACCATGAAAGACCTTAGGGCGCTAGGTGTTAAGACACCCCTACGGGCATACTTACTCAAGTAGCTAGGGCCCCAAAATAAGACTAGCCATATTACTGTTTTTTTTATACATAGCATACCCATGTTTTCCCAAAATTTGAATATCAATGTTCCGCACAGTCTAAATCCATGTTCCACATATTTCTCTTTTTAAAAACCACATTATCTATTAAGCAATGCAACACATCATTCTTATGCTTACAAGAAATTATGAACACGATAGTGCAAACCAAAATCATTTAAACAACATTATGAATTTCATCCTGTAAAACATTATAACTAGGTTCATGTTATTCAAAATACTCAACAATCCTTCAAAATTCACTATCATCATTAGCTAGACAAAATTTTCGTAAAGCTAGACTTTGTGAGACATGAAAACTAAACATAGACACATAATAAACCTAAATTTGATAAGAAAACTACTATATGCAACATAAACATGTAAATTTAAACTAAACATGCAAATACTAAATGAAACTAAACTATATGCAACAACACTAATACCCCAATACCCCCCAGACTTATAATATTCAATGTCCCACTGAATGAAGGTTAAAGGTTAAAGAAAACTCCCCTAATGCTCAGCTACACCACCCTCCTGGGTGATGAATCCGGTGGTGGATATGGCACGGCTGTCCCGAACTGAGGCCACTCTAACATCGTTCCCTGCTGCGTAAATGCCTCTGAAAGTGACCTCGTCAACCCCGTTGCAAACGCTGCAAAGTTATCGTACATAGCATCGACATTGCGCTCTAACCTTCGGAGCTGTCGATCGCCAGGAACAGTGGGAGCTTGGGTTAACGGGCCTGCTTCATCTATCTGAGATGGTTGCTGTTATAGCTTTGGGAACGTGGGTTGGATGATAAATCCTCTTCCTCATGGGTGCGGTACACCTCCTGCCAATCCTCGAATTTAGTGTTGGTTATGTGGGTGATATTCTGGCTTGGGTTCTGCATTTGTTCATTGTCCCAATGGCAGCCCTGATGAGCACACATCATAGCTACAACTGACTTGTGTGGAATGCTCCCTGTAGTGCTTCCCCGTAGATACCGCAACATATTTTGATGGATAAGATGGCCCACATCAATGTATTTGCTGGTGATTATGCCCCACAGAATGATTGCCCTCTCTGCTGTGATCTCATGCTGATGAGACGAAGGAACAAGCTTTGCACATATGAACAGATTCCACGCCTTTGCATATCAATTCAGGGCGGCGACTGGGAATATGCGAGGCTAATTCGTGCCGGCTTTATAAGTCCACTTCGTGCCTGGCACGCACAATTCATCAATAACCAATTCCAAGTCTATTTCATTATGTGCACCTGTTACCCAATTGGCAGACCCCGTTGGTGGTGTATCAGTAATTCTGAATATGGCTTTGATGGCGGGTGGGCGGTAATCTATTTTAAAACCACAAACCAAAGATTGACCACTTATGGTGGCTTTAGTATTAACATAGAATTCCCGAACTATGCTCATCGGAATTGGCATAGGAGTCGCAGTCAAGCCAGACCATCCTCGTTCGCGAATCATAGCACATAGCTGACCATCTTGTTACTCAGGCTTGAATCCTCTTTTTTTCATAAAGGTTTTGGTCACAATTCGGTAATACTCCTGCTGGGCTTCGAGACTGAGATATCTAATATGATCCACGACATCTTCCCCTTGACTGCTAGAGGAAGATGATGATGAAGAAGAAGATCGTGCTCTCTTTGGACCCATTGTTTTGAATGTTGAAGATGAAGATTTGCTTGCCAGATAGAGATTTCTAACCGGTTTGAATAACCCCCAAACTGATTGTTGCACAACTCGATTAGAAACCCTAGTTTTATAATGCAGTACAGAGGTTGAGTAGAAGTTAAACGTGGAAGAAATCGTGGATGAGCACGTGGTGAAGGAGATACGCACGACTTAAATTTTGCTAACTGATAGAGAGGAAGAGACGTACGTGTAGAGGGGAGCAAGTGATTGCACCTTCAGTTATGTGAAATGAGAGATCAAATAATCCCCAACACGTTTTTAAAACTTAAAATTTTTCCAAGTCTGGTGTGTCGCGCGGCCGCGCGATTTTTGTATGGGCATGGGGCGCGGGCGCGTGAGTGGCAATTGTGGTCTGCGGCAGCATATATCGCCGGTAGCGCGGATTACGTGCTTATAAACATTCTTGTGACCATGCGCGACCACTCACTACACATACTAACTTTTATTCCCAAGATCTTGCAAGACAGTAATGCATGCACTCCAATACACCTGCAATCCAATACACCTGCAATAACATCAATATACACTGTCGAAGCATGATTTACTAAATAAAAATGAGTGCCTATTCTGTCACCCTAATTTCAATGCAATGCACAAACATACTCCTATTCGATTTCAGCTACAATGATAATTATGTAAAGATACTCACACTGTCCTAACTAAGAATGAAAATGAGCTAACAAGAGCAACTTGAACTGAATAAATACTAAGTAAAGATAGAAACAATGGGTTGCCTCCCATCAAGCGCTAAGTTATAGTCAATTAGCTTGACTGTCTCTGAATCTCATGTCGAAGAAAGAATTGAGTTAACTTTTTGTATGTCCACCTCACCACCAAAATAATGCTTCAATCGCTGCCCATTCACTTTAAATGGCTTGTTTGGAAACTTATCAAATACTTCAATCGCACCATGTAGAAAAATAGTCTTCACTATAAATGGCCCAGACCACCTTGATTTCAGTTTCCCGGGGAAAAGTTCATGTCTGGAAGTATAAAGCAAAACCCTTTGTCCCGGTTCAAATATCCTCTCTATGATCTTTCGATCATGCCATTTCTTCACCTTCTCCTTGTACAGCTTTGAATTCTCATATGCCTGTAATCTGAATTCATCAAACTCATTGAGTTAGAGTAGGCGTTTCTCCCCTGCATCTTTCAAATCAAAATTAAGCTTTCGAATTGCCCAATATACCTTATGCTCTAGCTCCTTAGGAAGGTGACAAGCTTTTCCATACACCAACTGAAAAGGTGACATGCCCAATGGAGTTTTGTATGCAGTCCTATAGGCCCATACTACATCATCCAACTTTAACGACCAGTCCTTCCTCGTGGGATTCAAAACTTTTTCAAGGATTCTCTTGACTTCTCGATTCGATACTTCAGCTTGGCCATTCGTTTGGGGTGATAAGTTGTAGCAATGCAATGGTTCACCCCATACTTAGCCAACAAAGTTGTGAACTGCCTATTACAGAAATGACTACCCTCGTCACTGATGATGGCCCTTGGAGTCCGAAATCTCATGAAGATACTTCTGTGTAAAAACCTGAGGACTACCTTGGCATCATTTGTCAGAAGAGCTGCCACTTCTACCCATTTCGACACATAATCAACCGCGAGCAAGATGTATAGGTTACCGCAGGAAGAAACGAATGGTCCCATGAAATCAATCCCCCACACATCAAAAATTTCTACTTCAAGGATTGTGTTCAAGGGCATTTCATTTCTTTTCGAGATGTTCCCCACTCACTTACATCTATCACACCACTGGACAAAATTATATGCATCCTTGAAAATTATCGGCAACTAAAATCCTGCTTGTAGTACTCTAGCCATTGTTCTTTCTTCTCCATAGTGACCTCCATACATAGTAGAATGACAATCTTGCAAAATACCCTCGGTCTCGCTATATGGAATACACCTTCTTATCATTTGATCAGAACACTATTTAAACAAATAAGGTCATCCCATATATACCATTTGACATCATGCATAAATTTCTTCTTTTGATAACCCACCAAGTCAGAAGGTACCATCTTACTCACCAAATAATTCACGAAGTCTACGAACCATGGCACTTCCCCTTTCACCATAAACAACTGCTCATCTGGAAAGGATTGATTGATAACCACATTGTCGTCTGCCTCCCTTTTCGGATTCTTAAGTCGCGATAAGTAGTTCGCCACTTGGTTTTCGGTGCCCTTTCTGTCCTTGATCTACAAATCAAATTCCTGTAGTAATAAAATCCATCTGATCAACCGGGGTTTTGCATCCTTCTTTGCCACTAAATGTCGAATTATCGCGTGATCCGTATACACTATCACCTTTGTGCCAATCAGATATGCTTGAAATTTATCAAAGGCATACACCACTGCCAATAACTCTTTCTCTGTGGTGGTGTAGTTCAACTGTGCATCTGTAAGGGTCTTGCTGGCATAATAAATCATATGAAAAATCTTCTCTTTCCTCTGCCCCAAAACATCCCCTACGGCATAATCACTGGCATCACACATCAGCTCAAATGGCAAATCCCAATCTGGTGCGGTAATCACTGGTGTTGAAGTTAGTTTCCCCTTCAAGTACTCAAATGCTGACACACAGGATTCATCAAAATTAAACTTGGCATCATTCTCCAATAGACTACATAGTGGTTTAGTTATCTTGGAGAAGTCCTTGATGAATCTGCGGTAGAAACCTGCATGTCCCAGAAAACTGCGAACACCTTTTACTGAAGTAGGTGGTGGCAAGTTCTCAATCGTTTCCAGCTTCGCTCTATCCACCTCAAGTCCCTTCTTTAAAACCTTGTGTCCCGGTATGATTCCTTCTTGTACCATGAAATGACACTTTTCCCAATTCAGCACTAAGTTCGTCTCAACACATCTCTTCAAAACCATAACCAAATTCTCTAGGCATAAATCAAACGAGTCCCAGAATACTGAGAAGTCATCCATAAATAGTTCCACATTCTACTCCACCATATCTGAAAATATAGCCATCATGCATCTCTAAAAGGTGGCTGGAGCATTGCACAACCTGAAGGACATCCTTCTGAAAGCGAAAGTGCCATAAGGACATTTGAAGGTTGTCTTTTCCTGTTCTTCTAGAGCTATCACAATTTGATTGTAGCCCGAATATCCGTCCAGAAGGAAATAGTACTCATGAGCTGTTAATCTGTCTAACATCTTATCAATGAATGGTAGTGAAAAATGATCTTTCCTCATAGCCTTGTTGTGCTTACGGTAGTCCATGCAGACTCGCCACCCCGTCACTGTTCATGTTGGAATCAACTCATTATTCTCATTGGTCAGGAAGGTCATGCCACCCTTTTTTGGTAAACACTGCACTGGGCTCACCCTTGAGCTGTCTGGGATCGGATAGATTAATCCTACATCCAACCATTTCAGTACCTCTTTCTTGACCACTTCATTCATTATCGGATTAAGTCTCCTTTGCTGCTCAACCGACAGCTTACTCCCATTTTCCATCAGGATCTTATGCATGCAAAACGAAGGGCTGATCCCTTTGATATCTGCTATGGTCCATCCAATAGATGATTCGAACTCTCGAAGCACTCGTAGCAGTTTTTCTTCTTAAAAAGATGTTAGTGAAGAAGAAATATTCACAGGTAATTTTGAATCTTTATTTAAAAATGTGTACCTTAGATGTTCTGGAAGTAGTTTTAATTCAAGTTCTGGAGGTGTCTCAAGAGATGGCTTTAATTTTACCGATGACTCTCCAGCTTTCATCAGTGGCTCGAAAGGTGTTCTGAATTTTCTGAATTGTGGAGTGGTATCCAGATATCGCATAAGTTTGTTAAGTTCCTCGTCCTCCAAATCTGAATTTTCAGCAATGGTACTTCTCAAAGGTTCATAATCCACTAAACTCTGTACTTCTTCATTTAGAACCCGATCCACCAAATAGACCCGGAAGCATTCTTCTTCATCTGATGGGAACTTCATTGCTTTGAAGACGTTAAAGGTGATCTCTTGATCATGTACACGCATAGTGAGCTCCCCTTTCTGCACGTCTATCAAAGTCCTTCCTGTAGCTAAGAATGGTCTCCCCAATATGATTGGTATACTTTTATCTTCCTCGTAATCCAGAATGATGAAGTCAGCCGGAAAGATAAATTTATCAAATTTCACTAGTACATCCTCAACTATGCCCCGTGGATACGTGATGGATCTGTCAGCTAGCTGCAAAGAAATGTTTGTCGGCCTTGGAGCCGGCAATCCCAACTGATTAAACACTGACAAGGGCATCAGATTAATACTTACCCAAAGATCACATAGACACTTCTCGAAGTTCATCTTTCCGATCGTGCATGGAATTGTGAAACTGCCCAGATTTTTCAGTTTTGGAGGTAGTTTACGCTGAAGCACTACACTGCATTCCTCTGTCAAGGACACTGTCTCAAATTCATCTAATCTCCTCTTCCTTTACAATATACCATTCATGAATTTTGCATAACTTGGCATCTGTTCCAATGCCTCAGCAAAAGGTATGTTGATCTGTAACTTTTTAAACTTGTTGAACTACTTATCTTCCCTCTGCTTATTCAATCTCTGCGGATACGGAACCTGAGGGTGACTGGTGGTACTGAACTCTTAGGCTTCTCATCTGAACCTGCTTTATCCTTCTCTCCTCGCTGCGACTTAGATTCCCCTTGATTTTCTCCCTACTCAGTCGACTGCTCTGCCTCGTGCGACCGCCCGACCTCATCAGTACAACATGGCACCGGCGCGCGACTCTCAGTCTCTGCAATATTTTTCCCAGACCTCAATGTGATCGCTTGACACTGTTCCTTCCCGTCTCTTCGTGGATTTGCTTCTGTATTACTTGGCAATGAACCATGGGGTCTGTTGTTAAGCATACTTGCCATTTACCCCATTTAAGTTTCTAGATTTTTAATAGCCACTGCTTGGCTTTCTATCATAACCTCCGTGTTTTCCATGTACGTCAACATCATCTCCTCCATTTCTGATTTCTTTTCTTGCTGAGTTGCAGATGGATTATGATGTTGTTGTTGAGAAAATCCAGGTGGAAACGGTGGTTTGGATGATTGCGGTTGTTGGGGTTGTATGTGTTCTGAAACTTTCCTTAATCTTTCCTGTAATTTCCCACATACTGTATCGACTCCGAGCTAATAGCACATTGATCCATGGAGTGCGACCCTGCTCAAATCTCGCATACGAAGGCAACCGTTTTCGCTTTGCTCTCTGCCAATGTATCTATTTTCTTCGCCATTGCTGCCATCTGTGCCAATAACTGAGTAATAGCATCCACCTCCAACAAACCTGCAACCTTGGGCTGTGGCATCCGAGATGTAGGATTTTAAAAGTCATTTGTTGCCATAGTTTCGATAAGGTTATAGGCCTCATCATAGCTCTTTGCACATAATGCCCCTCCTGCAGCTGCATCTACAATAGGTCTCGACTGCCATTTCAATCCATTGTAGAACGTGTTGATCACCATCCAATCTAGCATACCATGGTGCGGACACTTCTTTAGCATCTCTTTATATCTCTCCCATGCTTCATATAAGGACTCACCCTGTTGTTGCTCAAACTGAGAGATAGTTGTCCTCATCTTCGTAGTCTTAGCCATTGGGAAAAACTTGGCTAAGAACTTCTGTTCTAAGTCCTCCCACATAGTAATTGACCCTGAAGGCAAAGAATGAAACCAACTTCTTACTTTATCCCTCAAAGATAACGGAAACAACCTAAGTCTAATAGCATCCTTTGTCACCCTATTGTATCTGAATGTATCACAAATCTCAATAAAACTCAACAGGTGTTCATTCGGATCATCCGTAGCAGCACCCCCAAACAGTACCGAATTCTGCAGCATCTGAATAGTGCCCAATTTAATCACGAAAGTATTTGCTGCTATCGCCGGTCTGACTATGCTAGACTGAAGTCCATTAATATTCAACATGGAATAGTCCCTTAGAGCCCGGTTCTCTTCTCTTTGTTCTACTCTTTATTCTTCTGCCATACTAGATGTAGTACCCTCTAACTGTGCTTGCAAATTTCTCTACACACTTGCTTTCCAACCTCTTCCGTTAATATTACACTGTGCTGGTGTCAATTCTGAGTTGGACGATCGTGTGTGCATAAAAATTCTACAAGTACCTGAAACCAAAACAAAAACAAGAATAGAAATGAGATAAGATTAGATTTGTCTAAGTCATACAATATAGCTTAAAATTGATGATAATTATTTAAAGTTAAACGCCTTTCCCCGACAACGGCGCCAAAAACTTGTTGCCTCTTTTTTAGTTCTAACAAAAAAGCTCTAACTCATGCAAGTATACATGTGTCAACAAGCAATACAGAGTAAGTTGAGTATCGATCCACGGAGAAAGTTGCTAAATTAAATTATTATGCATAAACTAAATCACTATTTTTATATGCTTAAACTAACACTTATAATTATGAATTACTCTAAATGAAAATAATAACTAAAATAAGAATAATAATGTAATAAATCAAATCGAAAAATAATGGGATCCTAACATCATTTAATAATTCATCTAATTACCACCATCATGCAAGGTTGTTCACATATCACAGGAAAGTAGCCAAGAGCACTCATATAGACATAACCATTTGTCAATGAATTATGACCTACTCACATAGCATCCACATGCAATAGACACCATGTAATCATCAACAAAGCCAATCTCACTATATTTCTCTGTGAAATTGCAACAATATTGAATTTAAGCACAAGCCCTTATTTAACTCATACGGTGAAACAATATATGTTTATCTGAGTCACAAAATACAAAGCTAAGCAAAACAGCCCCATATACGCATGCTATCATGATTACAATCCATACTTGCATGTTATTTTTCAATTCCATACAAGCACTTAAAACGAATGGTGATCTATCATTCATGCATGCAAATCAACCATGATAAAAATTCCTTATGATATGCAAACAATCCAGCAGTCAAGCAATCAATTAAACTACATATTAAAATTCGTTAGAATCCCATAATGAAGTTTAGTTCATGACTGAACCAAAAGCCATTATGGGATCAAATCAAAACATGGATAATAAACAAACAATTAAAAAAGAAAGGATAGAATCGATCAAACCCAATTGCTGATTACAATCCAATAGTAACGTTCAAAGCCTCAATAAAATCAAACAAAGAAACAGTCGTCTCCCACAATGATTGAAAATCCAAAGAAGAAGTAGAAGATATGAAGTTTTTGGTTAGTTCTACGTTGGAAATCTCTCAAAGTGTAAAAACCCTAGTTCCAATATGAAAAACACATAAAATTAACTGATTGATATGTCTGGCACCAGCCAGAATTGTTTTAACCAATTACAACTCTTCCAAATTAAAAATTAACAAAAAACAAATCAACAGCTTCAGTTGTCGCGTGCAGTCGCGCGATTCCCCTTTGTATTACTTGTGCGGGCGCGCGGTCTTCAATTCCTGTTCAACTCGGGTAATCGCGTGGGCGCGCGTGTTTAAGCTTGTATAGCTTGCCGCATGATCCTTATGGCTTCGCAATTTTTGATTACGTGTTCACGCTCTCGCTTTTGCTTTGTCCTGTTGCCATTGCTTCTTTGTCATGTCACTCTTCTTTCATCCATCCTCAATTGCATATTTCCACTTGCTCCTTGCGTTATGCGTCCATTAGCCTCATGCCATCTAACATCACCAAATTATGCCATATCCTGCACTTTTGCAACAAAGGGAGTTCTCAGTACATGCAATGCAAAATAAACAAAATGCAACTAAAAACACACTAAAATGTACTTACGATGGGCATAGTTCGCGTGATTTATATCCAATAAGTAGGTGTAAAACCCACTTATCAAATACTCCCAAACTTAAACTATTGCTTGCCCTCAAGAAATGCATACATATAAAACACTAAAAATGCAACTACATGCTATGCAACTAAATCATGCTGCAAACGAGTCTCATATTGTTCCATCCATAATAGAATTTCAGTCCAAAATGCCTCAGTAAATTATCCAGACTCAAGAATACATATTCAAACTAAACTATAGGCATAATATCATACACTAAGATAGTTCACATATGCTATAGAGATGTTGTGTGTGTGTGTGTGTTGTGTTCACCAAAACTTAATTTAAGCAAAGAATACACTTGTTAAACTGCTCAAAACATAAAATTACAGTCTAAATCAAGACTCATGTATACTTATGCAACAAAGACTGTTCCAACATATCAAAACAAACTAAGGTTCAACACTGGGCTTAACCGCTTTATTGCTACTCACGAGGGCGATTTTTGCTCTTTCCCGCGGTGCTTATTGCTATTTTTATTTTGTTTTCTTTTTCTTTTTTTTTTTCTCTTTTTTTCACATTACTTGGCAATGCCATATCCTGAACTTTTACAACAAAGGGAGTTCTCAGTACATGCAATGCAAAATAAACAAAATGCAACTAAAAACACACTAAAATGTACTTAAGATGGGCATAGTTAGCGTGAATTTATATCCAATAAGTTGGTGTAAAATCCACTTATCAATATTCATGTAATCATCAATGGTCATTATTATACTGAATAATCCCTGGTCAAAATCATACCAACAATTGTCCATCAATGCACAACGGGTCAATGAGGTCTTTTACCACATCATTTGTAACATTACGGGTCATGATTATACCAAATGATCCCTGGTCATAATCATTTAAATCAATAGTCCATCTATGCACGTAAGCCAAAGATGACTTTCATCACAATATAAGCATGGGGATGATGACAATGATATAAGAATTCAATTAAAAGAAACAAAGGATAAATTTTTAAAGATTTATAATTTAATTTATCCAGAATTCAATAACATTCAAATTGCCAACACGATACTGCTTTGTGAAGTATAATTCAAGAATGATATTGTATCAAAAATGATTTGAACCAAAAATAAATCAATTTTTGTCATGAATAGTACTCTGGGTGAATAGTACCCCGTGAATAGTACTTCGGGAATAGTACCCCGTGAATAGTACTTTGTGAATAGTACTCATAAATAGTACTTCGTGGATAGTACTTTATGAATAGTACCTGTGAATAGTACTTTTGTAAATAGTACCATATAAATGAATAGTACTCATAGACAGTACTCCAGCATGAAAAGTTTAAAATTTAACAAGAATGTTCAAAAATATCCTTGTGAAACGATACTGTATGAAACACAAATTTCAAGGATATTTTACTAATTTCATGGAGTATAGAAGCCAAAACTTTAACAAAATGAGTATAGAATTTGAAATCTAAAAATAAATAATATTACTTACATACTACAGAGTATGGAAGAAAATATTATTTCAAGCGAATATTGATCAAAAATAACATCTCTTACAATTGTTGAACGAAAATAATATTCCAACAAATATTTAATGAAGATAATATTTGTACGAATATTGAATGAAGATAATATTCTTTATGAATATTGAACGAAAATAATATTCATACGAATACGAAAAATAATATCTCTTCAAAATATGAAATAAATAATACCCCTTACCTCAGAAGAAGACTGAATACTAGAATAGTGAAGTAGCAGACTTCGCTTCTTCTTTCTCTCTATAACTTCTCTCTCCATAGCTTCTCTCTCTATAATTGCTCTTTTGAGACTTAGTTAATTGGTGAGAATGAAAGAAGAATGAGTTTCTATTTATAGGAAAATATAGTTTCGATAATTACACATTTTGGGACTCGAAATATTACAGTATAATACCTTCATCTTTTCCTTCATTTTTAATTTAGTCCTGCAAGTATTTTCAAACTTACACCACCTCCCCTAATAGTACATCATGTGAATCAATAGTACAATCATGTGACTCAATAGTTCTATACATGTGAAAAAAATAATTAAAGTATAGTACCTTCATCTATTCCTCTATTTTTAATTTAGTCATACAAGTATTATCAATCTTGCACCACCTCCCCTAATAGTACATGCATGTGAATCAATAGTACAAACATGTGAACAAATAGTTATAAGAATATGAATTAATAGCAATTAATTGCTCATTTATCCGATTAATTATCTGATTGGTCAATATAACCTCCAGACATCAATTATTATCGGAATAGATGTCGATTTCCACTAATACTAATAATCCCAATACAATAAAAATATCAATTTCATCTTTAATCAACACGAACTTATTCATCATTATTATTATAAATCACAATATTTAACAACCAGATCATTCCTAGGAAAGAGGGGGCTTTTCGATAAGGATTTTTCCTTATTGGCGCGCAATTAGGTGACCAAACCTCTCCTTGACATAACTTTTAGACATCGTCAATATTGCAAATAATAATATGAATAACTTTGTCGTCTCAATTATTGATTTAATAATATAAAATATTATGCCAATGATACTGTGACAATAATTGAATCAATAATATGATAGATATGATACAACAATTACTGTAGTAATAATTAAGTATAACTGAGTGACTTCTTACGTAAGAATCAATAATCAATACTGCGTGCTACTACGCAACCACGCCAGACATCGCATTTACTTTACTACCGGGTAGTTCAACAGTTTAACGGTAAAACTTTCGCCATTATTTTTATAAAAAGATAATTCTGTCGTTTTCTAAATATGACAATACTTCCGTTGTGGGGTCCACCAATGATTGTGCCATCATATGAATATTCCTTGTTAAAACGAATATTCCCTGACACAACATATATTTTATATCAACTTGCTTACTTTGCAAAATTTTCATATATCACCCTTAACTTTAACCTTTTATCAATTTAACCATTTACTAAATAGAATAATAATTATAAGAAAATTGAATACTTTCAATTCATAAAATTTTGGATCTCACAATCTCCCCTCCTTATGAAATTTTTGCCCTCAAAATTTACGTACCTGGTAGTTTGAAGAGATGAGAATACCTTGCTTTCTATTCAGATTATACCTTCCCATTTATTTCCTCTGTATCATGATTTTCTCATTGCTCATCTCCTGTATTTCAGATATCATTCTAGAATACATCTTCAAAATAAAGGTTAATTGACATGCCACATATTATTCCTATATTCTGACCGACCAATTGTAAGACCCCGAAATTTTTTTTTTAAATAAAAAGGAATTTCCTTTATTTATTATTTTGAAATAGTAAGGGTGGATTTGATTAATGTGGTTAGTTATGGGTAAAATGCGCAAATATTTTAAATAAGCAAGTGGTGATATAATATTCATTATTGTCGGGGAATATTCGTTTGGTCGTGGAATATTCGTACTGTCGGAGAATATTCGTACGACGGCGCAGCCATGTGTGGGCCCCATAACGGAAAGCGATTGGAGGAAGAAAATGACAAGAATAAGTTGTTTATAAATAACTTGGTAGCGATTGTTACCGCAAGATTATCTTTATCGGAATACCCGTGGTTAAAACACGCGATGTCTACGTTGTTGCACAAGATAGACACTGCAGTATTGCATCAATTATTGATTCTTACGTAAGAAGGCATTCCTCAATAATTGTTACAATAATTACTTTTCAATATTTTATTTTATTGATTCAATAATTGCTGCATTGATATTTTATATTCTTTGTTGTTTCAATAATTGTCATTACACGTATTTTCCATTATCAAATCAATAATTCATATTATTTGAATAATATTATCGATAACATTATTGGCAATGTCTAGAAAGTTACATCTAAGGAGAGGTTTGGTCACCTAATTGCGCCGCCATGAAGAGAAAATTCTTATTGAAAGCCCCCTCTTTCACGAGAACCGCCACAGTTGTCAATATTGTAATTACATAATATTATTTATGAATAATTAATTATTGATTCATATGATGAGGAAAATATTGATTTTATGTGGATATAGATGGAGAAAATTTTTATAGTGACAACTGTTGAAAATTAATTTTTTATTTTATTTTTTTTGATAAAATAATTCATTTAAATATATTATTTTAATAATATATTAACGATGATATTTTTACGATGAATGTGGGATATATGAGTATATGTGGAGGAGGAGTATTTTTGTTACCAAAAATGTTAAAACATGTTAAACATGTCAGTGGACCCCATTTATTGACTGAAATTTGATTATAGCCTGTAAAATCGCCCATTTGTGGATTTCGGTCGATTTGTGTTTGGAATTTGGAAAAACTTTCTTCTGTAAAGTTGTAGAGAATTGAATTTTCTATAAAAACACGCGAGATTTGAATTTTCTGGCAAAAGGGCTATTTATTGTGAATTATTGAAGTTCCGAAGCTCCGAAATAATTGATTTTTGGAAGTTTAAAATAATTTAAATAAGAAAAACGTTTTTTAAATGTTTTGGGCATCTTTAACATGTGTTGATGGCTGAGATCAGATTGTCTAGATGGGCGTAGAGAATTTATTAAATATATTAATATTATATTAAATTTTCTGCTTTGGTGTTCTAAGCAATTTCCTATAAATAGGTGCTTAGGTTAGAATTGAAAATCACACCAGAAACTGAAGTTTTCTCTCTCTATATTATCGAGCGTATTCTTGTGAGTATTTTGAGTATACTTTGAGTATTGCTATACTGATTGCAAGTTCAAGTCATAGCCTATATCCTGTTTCAACTAAATCTTTGTATTTCGAGGTAAGGGATGTTATTTTCTTCTCGAATGATATTATTTCTTCAATATCATTATGCTGAAATATTGGTTGAAACTTTTTATCAAATTTGGAACTTTTTCATGTCGGGGTTACTATTCATGAGTTACTATTCACGAGTTACTATTCACGAGTACTATTCATGAAGCGTGAAGATGTTTTTTGTGAAATTTCTATCTTTTGGTGTCGGAGTTACTATTCACGTATACGGCACTATTCACGTATACGGCACTATTCACGAATACGGCACTATTCATCGAAAAATGAAAATTTTTCTTTTCGTCCAAAATATCTATTGTGGATGCTAGTTTTGATTGTATCCATGTTTTGATCATTCTTGAATTTTACACTACTATGATTATTTTGAGGTATTTTTGGGCGTGGATAAAACAAAGTACGAATCCTTAATCCTTAATCCTTGTCATTTTGTTTCAATGGATTCGTTTCTTTAAAAAAATATTTTCATCATCCTCGGTCTTAAATGATGATATTATTGAATATCTTTGGCTGTAGTGCAAAGATGAATGATTTATGATGAATATCTTTCTTGCGTAGTGCAAAGATGAATGATTTCGATGAATATCTTTGGCAGTAGTGCAAAGATGAATAGGTGTTTAGATGAACATGACCAATCGGTGAATGTCCTTGGCACGTAGTGCAAGGATGAATATTTGATCCCGAGATATATATTGATTGATGTTACGAGGATAAAAATAGGCGATGAACTTTAAAATTCATACATAGAAGATAGTAGTTTGCATTCTCTACTTAACTCTTCTAATGAATTATTATTTCACTGCTAATATTGATTTAAAACTTGTTGTCTATTGTATTCTATTATATTTTTCCTGTTGAAGACTAACGATAATTTTGTTGTATATTATCTTAGTCATAATATTCTTTATTTGGGCTAGTCGAGCTCACCCTTTTCCTTTTTGTTCCATTTTTCTTCTCGGGGGGCGAGAATATAGCGAGTAATGCAGTCTGGGTATGGAATGAAAGTTCTAGGAGAGTTGTTTAGTAGTCCTCACCATTGTTGTAAAATGATGTATCAATAATTATGATGAGGATTTATTTGTATGTGGATATTATCTAGATGGCAATATCTGTATTTAAACTCACAGTTTTACTATTGTAATAATAAAGTTGTAGTTATTTCTGTACCATGTATTTGGCGACTCAGAATGGGTTGGATGGAATGGACCTATTTTGGGGGCGTCACACCAATTAAATAACACATAAACTTAGGTAGGTCATACTAGCGAAGGATTAACCCGTCTCTCATGTGACGCCCCCAAATTTAGGTACTTGAAACCTGAACTTGGTGCTTCACGATACCATTTCTATGAGTGGAATAATACTAATAATAATAACAATAATATAGATACCAAATTTAATTTACATAAATCAGAGTCTAAATCCCAGGTACGCGACCTTTAAACATTCATTACATCATAGATAATAAATATCATTATTTTAATAAATTTTAACTATTACACAGAATATTATGAAATTCATTCGAACAACTTTCCTTTCCCCTTGTTCTTGCCTGATCCTTCGTGTTGATCATACTTAGCTGAAAACATTTAAATTTAAAGCAAGAATGAGCATTTGACTACCCAGCAAGTAATAACAACAATACGTATTAGCTGAAAAGATTAAATATTTTCTTTGAACGATGCTTCTACAACGAATCAACAGTTGTGAAGTAAACTGAACCAATAATAACAACATACCACTTCTATATCAAATTTTTGAAACTACGTACTGACTATAACTGGAGATTAGTTGACAGACTATGAACATTATTTTCTATTTTCAAAAGGTTAAATGAAACTTCATCTCATAAATCATTCATAACTTACGAACGCACGGGTGACCAACCCATTATGCCTGTGTTGATCAATACTACATGCAAGAACGATATTATTGTTCATCTTATCCACCTTAGGTGCACAAAAGTTTTCCCATGTTTGGGATGTTCATACTTAGTCGGGAATCCGAACCAAAATAATCTGGTTGGATACAATAAAGTTCTATCTAATTCAACAATATTTTTAAGTTTGTGTCTAGCCAAATCAAATAGCTTAGACTTTTTTTTTGTCAACGTATACATCTTTGGAAATCAATAGGTATGTATCAACATGTGATTAAATACAATGATCATCCAAGTGGGGACACTAGTATAACTATATTTAGAAACTAACGAACAAAATAAATATCTGGATTATGTACAAATACTATGTTGATAAACAATGATCGGATAATTTAAGAACTTGTATGAATATGAATAATTGGATACATAATCAATAACAATAGAGTTAATAATCTGGCACAATAATATGATTCTGAAACTATCTTACCCATGTTCATTGCATAAAGTAAATGCAAAGTTATGATACTTGCTTGACCTATTGCTTACAATAACACAACTTAGATTAATCTTTTATATCAAAACCTATCATTAATAAGATCATTTATTTGATTAGAATAATGTATCATAACACATAGTACTGCTATTTGCAGTCAGCACATAACATAATCACATTTTCACATATTTTAACAGTCATTGGTTCACAGACAAACACTTAATTATCGAGTCCAGTTATATAAGTCAAGATTAATTTCTAAAATATTTCGGTGTACCGACGGCTTTATCGGGTAATTATCCAGTCTAAAACTCTATTCTGTAGTTCAGTATTCGAATAGATAATTTAAATATCAGTCATATTATCTTTCATAGCCTTATAAAATTTTTTTAAATAATTATTATAATTTATCATGATTTTTCAATAACTGAAATCATTATAAAATGATTTAAATAATAAATAATTATATTATCATTAATATCTAATTAATATTAAACTATTAATGAAGCCATTGCCAAAATATTAAAATTATTTATAATAACTCAAAATATTTTTAAAGTGTTAATATTACCCTTAAATAATTTTTAAAACATTAAAATCATTTTAAATAATTACCATTAATATTTAAATATTAATGTATTATTCATCAAAATATTAAAAGTCATTTATTATAACTTCAAATATTTTTAATTCATTTTATCCTTTTAAATTAATAAAAATATTTTTAATTAATTTATTTAATATAATTATTAAATAAATCAAATATCATTAATATAAAATTATTAATGAAATTTACCTTTAAATATCAAAAGTTATATTTTATAACTTAAAATATTTTTAAATTATTTATTTTCATTTAAAATAATTTTATAATATTAAAATTATTTTTAATTAATTTATTTAATATAATTACCAATTAAATCTAATATCATTAATATTTAATAATTAATGAAACTTATTTTAAAATATTAAAAGTTATGTTTTATAACTTAAAATATTATTAATTACATCATTATTATTTAAAATGATTTTTAATATAATAAAATGTTTTTAAATTAATTTATTTAATGCATTTCATAAATAATTTAAATATCAATAATATTCAAATAAATATTAATATTTATGAAAATATGTTAAATTATTAAAAGTTAATTTTTTATATCTTAAAATAATTTTTAAAACTTTTTATGTAATTTTCAGAATTTATTTACTATTTTAAATGATTTTCTAGAAATTAAATTAATTAAAACTAACAAGTCCGTCGCTAAAGCCTTTGGCGACAGAATTGTCGCCTTAGGTGTTCTTGAGAAATCCAGACCTTCAAAGTCAGTTATCGAGTTAGCTTGTTTGACCATGATTAATTTCGAACCTATGATGTTTCTGGGTGTTCTAGAGCTTTAATCTTGTAGTACTGATGTAGTACTACAAGAATCAACAATAAACTGGGTCAAACAACATCACAATTGTAAGTTATAAGCCTGCAAACTAGATGTCAGAAGTGTTCATCATGTTTCTGGGCTGCCTAGAAAATCTAGTCATGGCCGGTCAACGCTTTTCATGGCCTTAAATTATGAAGTCTGTTCATGGAAAAGGTGTTCTAGACGTCGGGCTGTGTAGAGTAACTATCAGGGTACATGAATTAAGCACGTATCAGGTTTAAAAATCATCAACCTAAAAGATCTAGGCCTCAGAAAATCGTGTCAGAGGCTGTTCTTCATTTTTGGGTTTTCCAGAAATGAAGAACAGATCGAGTGTAAATGTTGGGGCTTCCACTACTTGCTGTTTGTATGGTTTTTTTTGTGATCTAAGGGTTCTAGGTTGTAGTAAGCATGCAAATGAACGGATTCATTATATAAAATCAGATTAACAACAACAAAATCTCAAGATACAACCTTCTTGATATTTTAGTCAACTAAGAGTATAAGAATGAAGTCCATCTAACATACAATAATTTGGTTACAACAACAGAATCAAAACAACAAACATGAGCAAGATCTGAGGACATAAACTTCTTGTCAGAGCCATCTGAGTAAGTTCTGGGTTACCCAGAAAAGCTTGGTCATGGTCGGTCAATCGACTTTGATAATCAATAACTTTCAATCTATGCTAGATCTAAACCTGATTCAATTTCCAACTCCAAGATCTCATAGCAGACTACAAGATCAAAGCTTAAAACAACCAAAAACATAAATAGGATGAGATCTACAAGGTCTGACATTAGTTATCAGGCAACACTTTGAAAGATTTCCAGATTTTGAAAAACACTATATCTGAGCCTATAGATGTTATGGATCTAACATCTATCAACCCAGATCACTTATATACACTACGTATAACACGTTATAACATTAAATCATAACATCTAACATAGGGTTCAAGATCAGATTTGATTTAGGGTTCATACCTTACTATGAACAAATTCTGATTTCTTGGCTACTGATTTGTTATGTGAGTTAGTGGGGCTTGATTTGGGGACTGAAACACCTTTGGATTTCGTGGGTTTGAGCTTGAGAGAGTTTGGTTGAGTATAAGTGAACAAATGAACTTTATTTTGTGATTTTCCCTCTCTTCAATTCTCTCTAATCTTAGATGCAATGAATTTGGATGCTAATAATGGCTGAGAGCTGGAGTGTTGTAGCTCATAGCTAGGTTAGGGTAATGATTTGCCAAGATTTGGCAAGATTTTGCTAGCAATAATTCAAGAATGGGACAAAAAGGGTAATGTGGTCATTTTGCTAACAATTTTAATGATATTTTTGTCCATGGTACTTTAATCTAGGTTTTAATCACTAGATTTTAAACCTTAAAGTTTCCAAATTAATTTTTAGGGTTTGAAAAATTAATTTTAAAGTGTAATAAAATTTTTATTAGACTTACTAATAAAAATTAGGGTTTTTAAATAGAAATTAGGGTTTTAAATAATTAGGGTTCCTTAATATCATTAGGGTTCCCAAATTAAAAATTCAATTTACTAAAATAATAATTAGGGTTTCTAATTTTAGATAGGGTTTTCAAATATTAATTAGGGTTTTACTAATTAACAGAAATTCTATAATATGCAACATAATTCATATAACACAATTTCTGACCGATCTTAAATTCCAGTTTTGAGTTCCCAATTATGGTTTATGACAGTAATACTAGGGTTTGTCATGATACACCATAATTGACTAACCATTATCAATCTACACATATGTTGTATATATTTATAACACTGAAAAATAATATTATATTTAATATAATATTATTATTCTCATTCATTGCTCAAAATCCAAAGTTAGGGTTTAGATTCCATATCTCATTTATCTTTCATATATAACATTATTAATTAGGTAAAAATAATTAAATTAATAATTTGAACTAAAATTCATACAATAAAATAATTCCAATTATCATTTCATATATTATTTAAATAATAAAATTCATATTTCCATGGAAAATAAATAATAAAAATATTTCTACTATAAAATTAATTATCATAAGAATATATTTTATAATTATCAATTTTTATAAAATAAAATTATTTGAAATTATTCATGTAATAAATAAATTTTATTTATCACATATATACATACACATTACCTGGCACATATTCCCATCATTAAAATAAAAAAAAATTATATGCAAAATTTCTTATTTATTTATATAGAAAATATCGGGTTATTACATTCACCCTCCCTTATAAGGATTCCGTGCCCAGAATCACCGCTTCAAAACTTATACATACAAGGGTACATAGCATACACAATCATTTGAAGTAGATCTCAATCATATTTGATCGAACTAATCTTTAACAATTCAATATAAAGCTTGTCTTATCTGATTAAACGGAAATTTGATTTCTAAAAGAACTCAAAATCCTTCTTCAAAATTTCTTTATAAAATAATTTGCTATATATAGGAAAATCATATATATACACGAAAAATATAAAAGTTATTCAAATAATACCTGGAGTTCCATTCCCAGCTGCAACAGTATCCTGAACTGTCATGTTGAAGACTCTCGCGTTTGTTTTTGTTGGTTTGTTGGTTGAAGTCAGTCCTGTAATCGCTAGAGTCCCGCTGCCTTTCCCGTGGTTACACTCCCAGCCTCCATTTTCCTCTTTGGACAACCCTTCACCTTATGCTCCACAGACCCACACAGAAAACAACCACTATTCATCCTTGGGTTGGGGCAGTTGGGAGAAATATGGCCCTCCTGCCCGCACTTGTAACATACAAACTTACCCTTCAAACACTCACCAGAGTGATTCTTTCCATAGTTCCCACATTGAACTACCTGCTTCTTCACACCTTCCTGTTTCACCTGAACATTCTCAAAATAATTCCCCTTTCTTTTCTCACCCCTATTCCCACTATTAGTTTCCACCTTCACAGCTCCTACTGCCTTGCCTTTGTTCTTCTTCTGCTTGTTGTAGAGGCTCATGGCCTCACTCCCCTCCTCAGCTATGATAGCCTTTTTCATGAGTGCTGCAAAAGTATTAAACTGCAACACCGCCACCTTATTGTAGAGTCAGGGTTTTAAGGCCAGCTCAAACCTCTTTGCCTTTATAGCCTCCGTATCAACTTGATGCGTAGCGAACCTAGCCAACACATTAAACTTTGCGGCATACTCCGCAAAAGTTATGTTCTCCTGCTTTAATTCCAAAATTTTCACCTCCATCCTAGCATGCATACTAGCTGAGAGATAATTTTCGAAAAATAGAGTTTTAAACCTAGCCCAAGTAACTTTACTCCTTCACCTTCCCTAGTTTGATTTGCCTCCCACCAAAAGTTTGCCTCCCCTTTCATCATATAAGTGGCAAAAGCGATCTTTTGCCCCTCATCTACCCTAGCAATTACGAATGCCTTTTCTAACTCGTTAACCCATGTCTGGGCTTCTATAGGGTCAGTTGTTCCCCTGAATTTTAGTGGTCCTACTGCCTTCAAGTTTTTAAATTTTGCCAAGCAATTATCTGGCTAGTTCCCTATGGCTGGTATTCCCTGTTGCATAGCCTGAGCTACCATGATTGAAAAGTTTTGCATCGGGTCTTGTTGTTGTCCCCTAGCATTGTTGACAGATTCTTTTGCCCTTTGATTTTGTGTTCGACGTCTTGACGGCATTATCTGATTACATAAAATCATGAATTTAACTTACATTCTAAACCTTATTGTATCAGTTTAACATGTAACCCGAAGTTTTATACAAAACTTATTCCATTAATCAAACATAGATTCATATTCGTTAATTCAAAGTACTTTACATAACATAACATATACTGCTATCCCTTTGTGACCACAAAAGTCGGGAATTACTACAATAACTATGACACCCCCAAATCTAGGTACTTCATTCCTATAAGATTTGGTGCTCACTATCCATACATTCATACTATCAACCTAAATAGAATAATATTTAAACCATAAATTCTCCCTTTAAATAGGGTTACAACATTAAATTCAAAAACATCCCAGGTTGTCTAACCTTTAAAAATCATATAAGCGCGGAAATAAAATTATTACATCACATCATTATATAAAAGTCTATCATATAACAATAAAATAAAATTACAAGTCTTCAGCATTTGTACATTTTTCCCTTTTCTTTGCTAGTTGAAGGCTCATCTACCTTCTCAATTTTAGCTGCAATAATAATATTTATGCAAGAGTGAGCAAAACAATTGCTCACTAGATATAGAAATGGAACGACAAGAGAATAATAACAATAACTACCAACGAACAGGCTCATCAAAACCGAATAGTACTCTATCATTGATAACCAAAAATTGGAATTCAAAAATATAAAATATATATATAACTGAGGGTCATAAGACCATGAACTATGTCCACAGTTGCAAGTAATCTTTCAACTTCAACTTTAACAGTCATAAGACTATAAGGACTCCTCGTACTCAGGGGATAAGCCCTTCATACAATGTATTGTGCACAAACATTTCAACGCTAAGCGTAAATTATCCCCTAATAATAATAGGGTTGTTCATCTCAGTATTTAGAGTACAAGTCCGCAACAAAGAAAGTTTGGTTTGGATAAGCTTTCAAGGGTAATTTGAAGTTTAACGAACATCAACTAGAGGACTTGTTGAATCAATAGTGTTTGATAACACAGCAGTTGATCAATAATAACATAATATGGAACAATAAATAAGTGTAAGCGAACTAACTATATCTTGAACTCATGCTTAGAAAAAACTACAAAGCATAAGTAGTGAATGACAATAAACCTTGCATGAATAAAATTTAACTAGGACTATGAACTATTGAATATACGTTAAGTAATAGCAAGCGAAAAATAAAGCTTGCTCATTACGAGAATAGCTTGTGTCAAGTAAACGAACTAAGATAATTAAACGTTAGAAATTAGAATTCAAGAAAATTGCATTCATAGTACATGAAGGACAATAAAGAAACTTGTCTAACAATAAACAAGTTAGAATACATCAACAAATATTGGAATTCAAAAACTTGTTCGAATAAAGCTTTAAGTCATATCTAGCTTGTTCAAATAATGATTAAGAATACAATAATTCGTTTAATGAAAGTTTAAAGTAAGAAACTTGCTCAACATAAATGTAGAGTTAGAAAACTTTCTCATTGTAAAAAGAGAAGTTTAGAAACTTGCCTCGATCGTAAGCTATAATATTAAACTCACGTACACCTACACATAGGTTTAGAACCACAATACCTATTAGATATGCTAACATACTATAACATATACATTTCTAGTTAAACTTATCATTTTAGCACAAGTCTTATGCTACCATATATATTTCAGAATTCCCAAGTGTTAGCATCACAACACTTATCTAACATTCATTGTATAAACTAAGTTATCACATAATGCGTTGGTAACTTACTAATCACTTTTACAACTTTGAATTTACAATCCACAAAACATGACTCTGTTTAACCTTGTTGTTACATGGTTCTCACATTAACCTAACATTAAGCTAAGTTACATTGAACATCCAAAGTCTGCAGAAATAGCAGACTTCACTGTCTGAGACTGGGCACTAGCGCGGCCACGCCAGTTTTACACTAGGTGGCGGTGCGCGCGCTACGTACAGATTCCAGTTTTGCAGAACATGGTTACGGCACTTTTCTTAAGCCAACTAACACGAATTTCACCCACCAAATAGTAAAATTAACACAAACAATTGATATAAAACTATTACAAACATGTTTGCTAACATATTCAACCAATTGCAACAACTTAAGCTAATTTAATTTCTCAAATTCCATATTTTCATATGAAAACTCCATTTTTGACATCTCTTGCAAAAATAATCAATGTAATCTCTATACTTGGCCAAATTGCTTTGTTCAAATTACATTATGTTCGTTTCTTAATGAACTAGCATAATCAAGCCTCAATTTAGAATTTACTATACAATCTGACCACTAAAAATTGTACTTACCTAAGCCATACGAAGAATACATATACTATCAAAATTTTCTATTGTCATCCGAATTTAGCATGCAATTCTCGTTTAAGCACAACCTCTAATCATCATAAACTCATATAATCACAAGTAACCCATTGTATAGCAACAATTCAACAAATTTGAAATTCATAGAATATATAGTTTTTGTCGTGAAACACATATATGCATATATACAATACTAAAGCTATGTAAAAATATCTTTAATTTGCTTGAAATCCTTCCTATCACCACTGATAATCATTATGAAATCCTCAGGTTTCCTCTCAACTCTCTCTCAATTCTCTCAAGATTTGCAAACTAGAATGTGTATAGTAAACAAAAGCTAAGCCAATTAACAGTAGGCGTATTTTAAAACTGATAAACCCTTAATACTATTACTAATTGCAATTTCAGTTACTAACTAACGTATATATTATAAATATATTAAATTTATTATTTAATTTATTTTAGTTATTTTATTTAAATTCAAAAATTAGAAATCCAAAATCCATAAGGCTTTGTTTGGCAAAACCCTTTAAAATTTAAAGAATTAATATATTTAAGCCTTGTTTGGCAAAAACTAAATTAAACTACTTTAATTTATTTTAATAAACAATTTATTTATAATTTATAATTACATCTTATTTATTTTGATTCCCATATCCAACATTAACCAATTAAATTAATCACATATTATATTCTAAATAAATTTTCCATTTAAACAATTATCACAAAATTATAATATTCATTATAACTTTATTTAATAATTTAATATACCATTTTAAATTATTAATTAACAATATAACACTTCATGCCATATTACAACTCTCTAAATTATATATTAATTTAATTTAGAATATTATCTAATAAATTTAGATTCACAACCATCACATCAATAAAATATTTATTCAACAATGAACACCTCAAATAAATATTTATATTATTCAATAAATATTTAATATTACAATTTGAAATTCTGGATCGTTACATCCTTCCCTCCTTACAAGGATTTTGTCCCCAGAATCATAACTCAAATAATCAAATCGTCACATTCTTCCCTACTTACAAAGATTATGTCCCAGAATCGAAGACACAGACTAAACAAATAACTCAGGGTAATTCTTCATCATTTCATATTCGAGTTCCCACGTAGCCTCTTCGATGCTGTGGTTCCTCCATATCACCTTCACAGAAGGTATCACTTTATTCTTGAGCACTTGTTCTTTCCTGTCGACTATCTGGATAGGAATCTCTTCATAAGATAAATCTTTACTGAACTGCAACAGTTCATACTCGATCACATGCTTGTAATCGGGTTTATATGGTCGCAATATTGACACATGAAAAACGTTGTGCACGTGTTCTAATTCTGGAGGTAAAGCTACCTCATCAGCTACTTCTCCCACTCTTCGCAATAATTCAAAAGGTCCAATAAATCTTGGGTTGAGCTTTCCTTTTTTGCCAAAACAAATTTTCCCCTTCCAAGGAGAAACTTTCAGGAACACAAAACTTCCTGCTTCAAACTCACGACTCTGCCTGTGTTGATTAACATTCTTTTTCTGTCGATCTTGAGCAACTACTAGTCTTGCTCTGATGAGTTTGACAACTTCAGCGGTCTGTTATACCAGTTATGGGCCTAATAGTTGAAGTTCACCAACTTCATCCCAACATAGTGGAGTTCTGCACTTTCTACCGTATAACGCCTCGTATGGCGGCATACTAATGCTTGCGTGGTAACTGTTGTTGTATGCAAATTCCACCAACGGTAGATGATCATCCCAGTTTCTTTTAAAATCCATTATGCACATTCTAAGCATATCCTCTAACATTTGGATTGTTCGTTCGCTTTGCCCATCAGTTTGCAGATGATATGCTATGCTCATCTTCAGTTGCGTTCCCATGCAATCTTGTAGTCTCTTCCAGAAATTTGATGTGAATCTCGGATCTCTGTCTGATACAATTGACACTGGAACTCCATGTCTTGAAACGATCTCTTTAACGTATAGCTTCGCCAGCTGATCAAGATTAAATCTAATCTTTATTTGGCAAAAAGTGTGCATATTTTGTTAATCTATCCACTACCACCCATATCGCATTGTATCCTTTCTGAGTCGTTGGAAGACCTACCAAAAAATCTATTGTGATATGCTCCCACTTCCATTCCGGTATTTCCAACGGTTGAAGCAATCCGCTTGGTCTTTGATGCTCGGCCTTCACTTTCTGACATGTCAAGCACTTTGCAACGCATTCTGCAATGTCTCTTTTCATATTTGGCCACCAAAAATGTCGCCGCAAATCTTGATACATCTTTGTACTTCCTGGATGAATCGAATATCTTGAGCTATGAGCTTCTGTTAAGATTTCGTCTTTAATATCCTGAACTACTGGAATCCAAATTTGTCCCTCAAATCTTAGCATTCCCTCAGTATCAACCTTGTACTTCACTTCTTTTCCCTCGACCACACTTTCTCTTATTTTTCTACATTCTTCATCCTGTAGCTGAGCGTTCTTCACTTTGTCCACCAAAGTTGGACTAGCTTCTATCTGGTACAATTTTTCATCAGATTCTTTTGGAAATTTGATTTCCAACTCTAGCCTTGCCATTGCTGAAATGAGCTCCTCCTTATCGGTTAACATCATCAACTTCTCTCGGCCTTTCCTACTCAAGGCATCCGTAACCACATTAGCTTTGCCCGGATGATAAAAGATCTCACAATCATAATCTTTTATCAATTTCATCCATCTTCTCTGACGCATGTTCAGGTCCTTCTTTGTGAAAATATACTTTAGACTCTTATGGTCTATGTAGATCTCACATTTCTCTCCGTAGAGATAGTGTCTCCATATTTTCAAAGCATACACCACTGTCGTCAACTCTAAATCATGAGTTGGCTATCCTTTCTCGTAGTCTTTCAATTGCCTTGATGCATATGCAATGACTTTGTCATTTTTCATAAGGACACATCCTAAACCATTGTGTGAAGCATCATTATACACTAATGTGAAGCATCATTATACACTAATGTGAAGGATCATTATACACTAATGTTTTATGGAATTGATGCATCATTATACACTACAAAATTTCATGTATTATCTGGTAATGACAACACAGGTGCCATACTGAGCCTCTTCTTCAATTTCGTAAAACTTTCTGCACATTTTTCCGTCCAAACAAATTTTACAGATTTTCTTGTCAAATTTGTCAACGGATTGGCAATCTTAGAAAAATCTTGAATAAATCGTCCGTAATAGCCTGCTAATCCCAAGAAACTTCTCACTTCTGATGGAGTTCTTGGTTGTTCCCCATTTATCACAGCTTCAACTTTTGACGGATCCACTGAAATCCCATCCTTATCGATTATATGTCCAAGAAATTGTACACGTTCTAGCCAAAATTCACATTTAGAGAATTTCGCGTACAACTTTTCCTTTCTTGATATCTCCAACGTCAGACGTAAGTGTTCCACATATTCTTCTTGAGATTTGGAGTACACCAGAATATCATCAATGAACACCACCACAAACTTGTCTAAAAATGGTTTAAACACCCTGTTCATCAAATCCATGAACGCTGCAGGGGCGTTTGTCAAACCAAAAGACATTACTAAAAATTCATAATGTCCATACCAAGTTTGGAATTCTGTCTTCAGTACATCCTCCTTCCTTACTTTCAGTTGATTATACCCACTTCTCAAATCTATTTTCGAGAAATATCTAGCACCCTTCAATTAATCAAACAAGTCATCTATTCATGGAAACCGATATTTGTTTTTAATAGTGACTTTATTTAATTCCCTATAATCAATGCAAAGACACATTGACCCATCCTTCTTCTTCACGAATAACACTGGTGCTCCCCACGGTGACACACTTGGTTGAATGTACTTCTTATCTAGCAGTTCTTGCAGTTTTACCATCAGTTCTTTCATTTCTACCGGAGCCATTCTGTACGGGGCCTTCGATATCGGAGTGGTTCCTGGCGCTAAGTCGATCACTAATTCGATCTCTCGGTCAGGTGGAAGTCCTGGCAAATCTTCTGAAAACACGTCTACGAATTCCTTAACCACTGGTATTTCCTCCAAATTTACACCCTTATCCTTTTGAGTATCAACTATGTAGGCTAAATACCCTACACAGCCCTGACTCAACAACTTCTTTGCCTGCATCATCGTCAGACATTTCATTTGTCTAGGCGATTTGCTACCATGAAAAACTACCTTTGACGGAGTCATAAGGTTTACACACTTCTTTTGGCAATTAATTATCTTCCCATAATTGAATAACCAATCCATTCCCAAAATAACATCGAACACTCTGAGTTTTATCGGGATTAAATCTACTGTCAAAATATTCCTCTTTATATTCACCCTACAATTCTTGTATATGAACCTAACAGGAATTGCCTCACTATTCACAATTTCTATGTTTAAAAGGAAATTCAGCTCTTCACCAGGCATTTCTAACCTCTTAGCAAATTCATCTGATATAAACGAGCAAGTAGCGAATCAAATAATACATATGCATTTATATCATTGATTGGGATAATACCTAACACAACATCTTTTGATTGCACCGCGTCCTGTACCGTCATATTAAAGGTTCTGGCTGTGGGCGATGTTGGTCTGGCAATAGCCAGCGCACCTCCACTACCATTTCCCTTGCTTCCATTAGCCTCACCAGATCTCTTCTTAGGGCATTCATGAGCAAAGTGATCCTTGGACCCGCACGTGAAGCAAACGTTCTTCTTAGGTTGAGTGCAATTTGGGGCGATGTGACCCTCCTGGCCACAATTGAAGCATACTCGTTTCCCCATTAAGCACACACCCTTATGAAACTTCCCGTATGTAGCACAAGCTTCGAACTTCTTCTTTTGTTGGTTTCCTTGTTGATTTCCAGCTCCCACATTCACATTCCATTTACTCTTCATATTGTTATTGCCATTTCTGCCGTTACCACCACTACCATTCTTAGCTTCACCTACGTATGTAAGAGGTAGTTTACCTTCTTTGTGATTATAAACTTACCGTGGAAAGAAAGGTTTACGGCGCGAGGCTGTTTAACCCAGTATGAGTTCATAGCCGATTTGACCCCTCAGCAAAAGTATGAAATGTTTTAAAGGAATCCTTATATTCCTAGTTATTCCTTTCACTTCATGATTTTTGATTAATTATGAAGGGTAGGGAATGTATGAAAGATAAGAACTTCTTTGAAGAGAAGTTGAGAAGATGAGTAAGCTAAAATTTTGTGGACAAAATTCTTTGAAGAAGGGGAGAATGTGAGAACCCGGATAAGGGTTTGGTTTTAAGAAATTCCGAGGACGAAATTTTTATAAGGAGGTAAGAATATAACAACCCAGAATTTTGGATTTTTCCAGAATTTAGGTTTAAAGAATTTATTATTAATAAAAGGAATTTTATTAATAATATTCTGTGCTATGTGTTTATTAATCGTTCTATAACTTAGGATGATTATTAATCGAGAGGATTCTGGCTACGAGCTAGACTGAACGAGTAAGAATTTTCAAGACGAAAATAAAAATTTTTCGGGAATAAAATATTTTTCAAGGAAAAAGACGAAATAGGCACTATTCATCTGTTCTGCTCTGAGATTTATTTTGAATTTCCGAGAAACGCGTAATGATAGAATTCTGAGACGTAATGGAATATTTAATAATATTTCAGTTATGGAAAGAACAAAATTTTCTCCTGCGGACTTAAAACCTAAGGGTTAGGAAAAGTGAGTTCCGAAGATTTTATGCTTTCGTATAATAATTAGAGTTATTATGCGTGAGAAATACGAGTATAATACTAGTTATTATACGAGTATAGTACGAAGAGAATACGAGGATACGAGAATGGAAATGCGTAGAATACGAATAGCTTATTGGACTTTGAGTTCATGGACTTTGAGGAATCCAATTGGACTTGGATTATATCAAGCCCAATGGAATGTGTAATCAAGCCCAGAGTAGGCCCAATAAGAATTAATGTAAGGCCCAGTGTTAGATTTAATTAAGCCCGGTCCAAGAAAATTAACCGCGGATCGAACTGATGGGTCACCGGATGGGTAAAACCCATGGGGAAGACCCATGGGCATAATAGGCGACCACTTGGTCACCAAGTAAGGGTGGTGACCAAGTAAACTTGGTGGCTAAGTTTGGAATGTAAGGAGGTAGAGGGGAAATGACTAAAATACCCCTAACCTTAACCAAAACTTGAGAGATGGAGAGAGAGTTTGGATGGAAGATGAAAGGGAGAAGAAAGATGAAAAGTTGGCTCGTGAGCAAACTTTGTCCGATGGAAGGAATTTAAGGATGAACGGTAATCTGAATCCTAGTTTCTTCTATTTTTTTTGTCTTTAAGTTTAATATGCTCAATACATAACTTAATGAAGATATGAAGTAGATAATGTTAATAATGAATTCATATGGTTGAATTCATGAGAAAATGAAGAAATAAGAATTAGAAATTTAATTTATAAATTTCTTAAGGAAGTATAAGATTCGTAAGGATTTTGAGCGATCCGAACGAATCTTATGAATGAGTAGGTCAAATAAGTAAGGAATGGTGTTCTATAACATAAAATTCTAAGAAAAAATGAAATCGTAATCCAAAATATCGATTAAAAATGAAGAACGAACGAAGAACACGAAGAACACGGGAAGAACGTTGTTGATGGATAAATTTAAAACCATCGTAGTATAATTGTTGTTGATGGACAAGTTTAAAACCATCGCGTATAAGTTAGTTGCTTATTGCTTGGTTAGGAACGTTAGAAACATTTTTGAAGAACAGATTAAAATTGAGCTATAACGAAGTTATGGCGAAAATTTTGTAAAAGAAGATCGAGAATTTGAAAGTTAGTAAATAAACTCAGACATGTAGGGTTTCATAAGAATGTAAGAGAACGTAGAAAACATGAGTCGTGGACTCAAGAATGAACAAATTCTGAGTTCGGATGACCGAATTACGGACGAACAAACGAAGAATGTTAATAACGTAAAATGAATGAAGAGTGAAGATTAAGCCAATTGAATGGTATGTTAACGGATGTAGAACGAAGTACGTAAGATAAGGAAGAAAATGTCTTTGGAACGACCTCGTTCTGAGTTATAACGAAGAAGTTATGAGATTTTGAAGTACGCATCTCAGAATTACCACTTAGAAAAATTTTCGCGAAGAAGGTTTTGGCGCCGCGGCGCTAGTCATGCCTAGAATGGTGGCACTGCAGCGCCAGGCCGAAGGGTCACGTACTGCTAACTCGCGTCGCGGTGCGAGAATCAGTGTTGAAGGTGGCGCCGCAGCGCCAATGCAGAGCAACACCATAAATGAGATTTTAATTGCTAAATTTCTGGGGGATGTGCAAGAAAGAAATACGAACATGTAGTTCAACTAATGTAACACTTAATCAAGTGTATTAAACCTTTGATGAAGGTCAAACGAAAAGATTAAATGAGATTAAAAGAATGTAATTACGGGTTACGGAACCGAGATCCGGGGCCGTAGTTGCAATGAATCGAACGTGAGGGATTGCTATGATGGTAATTCCTTAGACGTTGATGGACGATAGTGATGTATAAAATTTCGATGTTATGTCATAGTAACGCGAGATGAATGTAAAGCGTATAGACGCTGTGAACGCAACGTTGTTGCGATGAACGATCGGTCTTAGCATATAATGATATGTATGGCTTCGACATTAAGAAAGAATAATGAACATGGGGTTCATGGGATGGATAACGATAGAAAATGATTAAAACCTTGAGTAAAGGTTGAATGAGAGATTAAGAGACGAGCAACGTAAACGTTGAATACATAAATGATCCTCGTGAATCGTATTCATGTCGAGTGAATGTTCTAAGTATACCCTGGTTGTATGACTTAGACGTTGACAAAGGGAGTAAGTAAGATATGAATTATCAAGAAAGCCGTAGCAAACGGTAAGAAGATTAATGAAAGCCAAATGTGAGTCGGATGAGAATGTTAGAATTAAATGTAAGCGTTAAGCACTTTAACCGATGTGAAGGTTAAGTGTACGCAAATATTAAACGGGTAGAACCTACACTCCGTGTATGGCTTGATCATAAGATAATAGAGACCAACGATTAAACCTTTGAACGGTGAAGAAGTTGAATTAAAGATAATTACGTAAAACGTAAAAGAAGCCGAGTTAATGTTTATTACTTGGTTGACGCTTCGAGTTGAATGAACTGGACGTTTTAAGATATGAATAAGATAATATAAAATGTTTAACACTATGACCTCATAGTATTGACATGCAATGATCGTCCTGAGTATACAAAAGACTGTATGACTTAGACGATGATGAATAAATCATGAGGTATGGCATTTAGTTGCCAGAAAGCCATAAGGAATAAGAAATTAACTTAACGAACATTATAGTTTAATAGTTTGGATAAGTTAAGATAATTTAGGTTATAGTACAATCGTAACCTTTGATGGTTGACATATCGGAGGTGGGCTAAACAATTCCTTCAGAGAGCGAAGGTATATACAAAACTGGCAACCGATCTAACTCACTGTTATGGGCAATGTTAATGAGACGGGAACTTGTTTGTTGGTTGTTTGTGGGAAACCACTAAGAGTACAATATGGACTACTAGCAGAGACACGATGTGTGTTGAGTCCTAGGAGAGTTATAAGAAGAAGATAAGAATGTAAATCATGAAAAATGATGAACGTATTAAGTAAGACATCTCCGTATGTCATAAAGTCGTTAACCAGTGAGAGAAGTGGTCGCGTAAACTTAGTTTATAAGAACGTGAACCCTAAGAAGTAAAGTTAAGTAAACCAATGCGTAAAGTCAAGTATATAACTAATTGGTACATGTGTTATTTCCTTATATGCTACATAGGAATTGGAATGAGCGCGATTCAAATGTAAACTATAAGTAATTAGTGGCGTAAGCGTAAGAAAGTTTCCTAACTTCATTCATATTTCAAATGAATGCTAGTTTCTAAAACTTCTCAGATGTTGAACTTGAGAAGTTCTGTCTATGTGCAAATGTGTGATATTTGTGCAAGGTGTTAGAATGTATGAGGCCTTGGGCCATAATTTGAACACTTTGGTGTTTCTATAATACGACTGTTCTGTGATTGAACTGTTCAATATGAGTATGTTCTGTTTATACATGAACCGTTATTGTTAAGTCTGTGCTATTGATTCTAGCCAGACAGAATGTGTATGAAAAAATAGTAGAGGATGATAGTATTTCCACGTGAATGTAATTAATGTTTTAAAATGATAGGAGTCGAGATTATTCCTATTATTCAAGCTGCTTCATAACCTTTGTTCGGTTATTGAAGTCTTAAAAGAATGTTAAAATTCTTGAAGTTGTTTGTTCAATTACTTTGACTTGCTGAGCAATTGAATGCTAACACTTGTTTTAAATAAAAACATTTTTAGCAAACGATGTTAGAAAGAACTTAAGGATCCCGTAAAGATGAAGTTGATCGGTATCCAGAAGGAGTGCCATTTATTATATGAATGTGCATGAAGATCAAGAGAAGACTTGTAATATAGAATGATAGAATTAAACTATAGAATAGTTTAAAGAACTGTTATGTATCCTTGGTGGCGGATAAAAGTCACTTGAACAAGATGTAAAGAGTAATGTAATTATCATTATTTGTAATGAAAGAGGTTTTATGGTTATAGAACCTGGGAATTTAGAATGTATGTTATTATATTTCAGTATATAATGATGTATGTTGGATGAATGATGTACTAGTGACGCACGGAATCCGGGTGTGAAGATAGACCGGATTTTGGGGCGTTACAGGTTGGTATCAAAGTTGATAGGTTATAAATCTAAGGTATGAGTACCTAAGACTATAATCTTGGAGAGAATGATAAGAAGATCACCACGTGATCATAGTAAATCATAGTAACAAATGAGTTGTTAAACGATGAATGATTTATAGCTAATGCTATGAATGAATGGTACTACAAAGTAGTATGGCAAGAAGAACTCAGATTGAGTTGTAAAAGATAGCATGCAAATTAAAGAAAATTCGTATTAAGTAAAGAGAAAGTTAGAAGTTGTAAGATTTTAATTGAGGACTCATGTGATAGCTGAGTTGTATGAACCTTTGTATGGGCAGAGGTTTGTGCTTTGGTGTAACAACTGCTCAGTTTATTACAGTGATAATAATTAAAATTGGTCGCGTTATCAAGATGTATATGGTAAGAAGGTGAATCTTTTCTCATGTATATACTTGGTAGGTAGAAAGCAATAAGATTAGGTGCGAGTTCTTGAAACTCATACTTATGGAAAGTTCGTGACTCATAATCATATGGTATGTTTTTGAACTTCTTAGCGAATGGACACCTATGGTCTGTCTGGGATAGTTTTTTAAACTCATATTATTGTGGAAAGTTTCTGAACTCATAATGTGTGGTAAGTTAATGGACTGTACTAAGTTAGAGGAATGTTTAGACTGAAAACAAGTTATTTTCAGTAGACTTAGCATTGAAGGTGCTATAGAAGATTAAGTATTGTCGCAGTAAGACAATAAAGGAAGATGGAGAATAAGATATTCCAAGTCATCTAGCTATGCTAGATTTCGAAGTTTCTTGAAATCGTGCTAATGTGCGCGTTTTGAAAATAAAAGAATTGGTTCAGTTTTTGGAACCAATGGATTTTAAAAGAACTATTCTTGGTATGTCTATGCTAATTGTTTCGGCAAGACAGAAATTGATTTGAAATGTCAAAATGAATTTTATATCATCAGTGCATTTGATGCAAGGATGGTAAAAGGATGGAGTTATTAATGCAATTGAACCTCGTGTTGGAAGTGATCAGAGGATCAACAATCCACTATGGTATGATGTATAATGACGAAGTCATAAAAAACTGACGAAGTCCTCAACGTACTGTGAAAAATGCGGTATCATGACGTCATGAAACGTTTTGATGTATTGCAAAAGAATTTAAAGAATTGGTCGATGTCAAGCGAGTTAACTAGACAAATGTTTCAAGTTGATGTCCAACTTATTGGTATGGTGTAAGCTACTTGATTTGGCTAAGAAGAATGGTATGTCATGATTAAAAGAAAATCGAGCTTTCTTTGATGAGCTATGCCGAACCAAATTACTTTGGTGCGGAATCTAAATCTGAGGTGAACATACCCTGAAATGGGGTTATACGATAGGCTGATCACCTACGTATGTAAGAGGTAGTTTACCTTCTTTGTGATTGTAAACTTACCGTGGAAAGAAAGGTTTACGACGCGAGGCTGTTTAACCTAGTATGAGTTCATGGTCGATTTGACCCCTCAGCAAAAGTATGAAACATTTTAAAGGAATCCTTATATTCCTAGTTATTCCTTTCACTTCATGATTTTTGATTAATTATGAAGGGTAGGGAATGTATAAAAGATAAGAACTTCTTTGAAGAGAAGTTGAGAAGATGAGTAAGCTAAAATTTCGAGGACAAAATTCTTTGAAGAAGGGGAGAATGTGAGAACCCGGGTAAAGGTTTGGTTTTAAGAAATTCCGAGGACGGAATTTTTATAAGGAGGTAAGAATATAACAACCCCGAATTTTGGATTTTTCCAGAATTTAGGTTAAAGAATTTATTGTTAATAAAAGGAATTTTTATTAATAATATTCTATGCTATGTGTTTATTAATCGTTCTATAACTTAGGATGATTATTAATCGGGAGGATTCTGGCTACGAGCTAGACTTAACGAGTAAGAATTTTCAAGACGAAAATAAAAATTTTCCGAGAATAAAATATTTTTCAAGGAAAAAGACGAAATAGGCACTATTCATCCGTTCTACTCGGAGATTTATTTTGAATTTCTGAGAAACGCGTAATGATAGAATCCTGAGACGTAATGGAATATTTAATAATATTTTAGTTATGGCAAAAACTAAGTTTTCGCCTGCGGACTTAAAACCTAAGGGTTAGGAAAAGTGAGTTCCGAAGATTTTATGCTTTCGTATAATAATTAGAGTTAGTATGCGTGAGAAATATGAGTATAATACTAGTTATTATACGAGTATAGTACGAAGAGAATACGAGGATACGAGAGTGGAAATGCGTAGAATACGAATAGTTTATTGGACTTTGAGTTCATGGACGTTGAGGAATCCAATTGGACTTGGATTATATCAAGCCCAATGGAATGTGTAATCAAGCCCAGAGTAGGCCCAGTAAGAATTAATGTAAGGCCCAGTGTTAGATTTAATTAAGCCTGATCTAAGAAAATTAACTTCGAATCGAACCGATGGGTCATCGAATGGGTAAAACCCATGGGACAACCCATGGGCATAATGGGCGGCCACTTAGTGACCAAGTAAAGGTGGTGACCAAGTAAACTTGGTGGCTACGTTTGGAATAGTAAGGAGGTGGAGGGGAAATGACTAAAATACCCCTAACCTTGGTTTTCTATAAATAGAAAGCTTAAACTCATTTGTTTGGTTTGAAAATTCAACCAACAATTGAGAGATAAAGAGAGAGAGAGAGTTCAGATGGGAGATGAAAAGGAGAAGAAAGAGGAAAAGTTGGCTCGTGAGCAAACTTTGTCCGACGGAAGGAATTTAAGGATGAACGGTAATCCGAATACTAGTTTCTTCTAAATTTTTTTCTGTAAGTTTAATATGTTCAATACATAAATTAATGAAGATAAGAAGTAGATAATGTTAATAATGAATTCATATGGTTGAATTCATGACAAAACGAGGAAATAAGAATTAGAAATTTAATTTATAAATTTCTTAAGGAAGTATAAGATTCGTAAGGATTTTGAGCGATCCGAACGAATATTATGAATGAGTAGGTCAAATAAGTAAGGAATGGTGTTCTATAACATCAAATTCTAAGAAAAAGTGAAATCGTAATCCAAAATATCGATTAAAAATGAAGAACGAACGAAGAACACGCGAAGAACGTGAAGAATGTTGTTGATGGACAAATTTAAAACCATCATAGTATAATTGTTGTTGATGGACAAGTTTAAAACCATCGCGTATAAGTTAGTTGCTTATTGCTTGATAAGAACGTTAGAAACATTTTTGAAGAACGGATTAAATTGAGCTATAACGAAGTTATGGCGAAAATTTCGTAAAAGAAGATCAAGAATTTGAAAGTTAGTAAATAAACCCAAACATGTAGGGTTTCATAAGAATGTAAGAGAACATAGAAAACATGAGTCGTGGACTCAAGAATGAACTAATTCCGAGTTCGGATGACCGAATTACGGACGAATGAAGGAAGAACGTTAATAACGTAAAACGAACGAAGAGTGAAGATTAAGCCAATTGAATGGTATGTTAACAGATTTAGAATGAAGTACGTATGATAAGGAAGAAAATGGCTTTGGAACGACCTCATTCTGAGTTATAACGAAGAAGTTATGAGATTTTGAAGTACGCGTCTCAGAATTACCACTTAGAAAAATTTTCGCGAAGAAGGTTTTGGAGCCATGCTAGTCATGTTTAGAATGGTGGCGGCTGTATGAAATACAAAAGTCAAGGGCCACGTCTTCGCTAACTCAATGCCAAAGAATCAAGAATCGATGTTGAAGGTGAAATACAGCCGCCAATGCAGAGAAACACTAGAAATGAGAATTTAACTGCTCAATTTCTGGGGGATGTGCAAGAAAGAAATACGGACATGTAGTTCAACTAATGTAACACTTAATCAAGTGTATTAAACCTTTGATGAAGGTCGAACGAAAAGATTAAACGAGATTAAAAGAATGTAATTACGGGTTACGGAAACGAGATCCGGGGCCGTAGTCGCAATGAATCGAACGTGAGGGATTGCTATGATGGTAATTCCTTAGACGTTGATGGACGATAGTGATGTATAACATTTCGATGTTATGTCATAGTAACGCGAGATGAATGTAAAGCATATAGACGCTGTGAACACAACGTTGTTGCGATGAACGATCGCTCTTAGCATACAATGATATGTATGGCTTCGACATTAAGAAAGAATAATGAACATGGGGTTCATGGGATGGATAACGATCGAAAATGATTAAAACCTTGAGTAAAGGTTGAATGAGAGATTAAGAGACGAGCAACGTAAATGTTGAATACGTAAACGATCCTCGTTAATCGTATTCACGTCGAGTGAATGTTCTAAGTATACCCTGGTTGTATGACTTAGACGTTGACAAAGGGAGTAAGTAAGATATGAATTATCAAGAAAGCCGTACGAAACGGTAAGAAGATTAATGAAAGCCGAATGTGAGTCGAATGAGAATGTTAGAATGAAATGTAAACGTTAAGCACTTTAACTGATGTGAAGGTTGAGTGTACACAAATATTAAATGGGTAGAACCTACACTCCGTGTATGGCTTGACCATAAGATAATGGAGACCAATGATTAAACCTTTGAACGGTGAAGAAGTGGAATTAAAGATAATTACATAAAACGTAAAAGAAGCCGAGTTAATGTTTATAACTTGGTTGACGCTTCGAGTTGAATGAACCAGATGTTGTAAGATATGAATAAGATAATATAAAATGTTTAACTCTATGACCTCATAGTATTGACATGAAATGATAGTCCTGAGTATACAAAAGACTGTATGACTTAGACGATGATTTATAATTCCTGAGTTATGGCATTTAGTTGCCAGAAAGCCATAAGGAATAAGAAATTGACTTAACAAACATTATAGTTTAATAGTTCGGATAAGTTAAGATAATTTAGGTTGTAGTACAATCGTAACCTTTGATGGTTGACATATAGGAGCTGGGCTAAACAATTCCTTCAGAGAGCGAAGGTATATACAAAACTGGCAACCGATCTAACTCACTGTTATGGGCAGTGTTGATGAGATAGGAACTTGTTTGTTGGTTCTTTGTAGGAAACCACTCAGAGTACCATATAGACTACTAGCAGAGACACGATGTGTGCTGAGTCCTAGGAGAGTTATAAGAAGAAGATAAGAATGTAAATCATCAAAGATGATGAACGTATTAAGTAAGACATCTCCGTATGTCATAAAGCCGTTAACCGGTGAGAGAAGTGGTAGCGTAAACTTAGTTTATAAGAACGTGAACCCTAAGAAGTAAAGTTAAGTAAACCAATGCATAAAGTCAAGTATATGACTAATTGGTACATGTGTTATTTCCTTATGTGCTACATAGGAATTGGAATGAGCGATTCAACAGAAACTATAAGTTGTAGTACATGCGTAAAACAAGTTTCCTAACTTCATTCATATTTCAAATGAATCCTAGTTTCTAAAACTTCTCAGATGTTGAACTTGAGAAGTTCTGTCTATGTGCAAATGTGTGATATTTGTGCAAGGTGTTAGAATTTATGAGGCCTTGTGCCACAATTTGAACACTTTGGTGTTTCTATGATATGAACTGTTCTGTGATTGAACTGTTCAATATGAGTATGTTCTGTTTATACATGAACCGTTATTGTTAATTCTGTGCTATTGATTCTAGCCAGATAGAATGTGTATGAAAAATAGTAGAGGATGATAGTATTTCCACGTGAATGTAATTAAAGTTTTAAAATGATAGGAGTCGAGATTATTCCTATTATTCAAGCTGCTTCATAACCTTTGTTCGGTTATTGAAGTCTTAAAAGAATGTTTAAAATTCTTGAAGTTGTTTGTTCAATTGCTCTGACTTGCTGAGCAATTGAATGCTCACACTTGTTTTAAATAAAAACATTTTCAGCGAACGATGTTAGAAAGAACTTAAGGATCCCGTAAAGGTCAAGATGATCGGTATCCAGAAAGAGTGCCATTTATTATATGAATGTGCGTGAAGATCAAGCGAATACTTGTAATATAGAATGATAGAATTAAACTATAGAATAGTTTAAAGAACTGTTATGTATCCTTAGTGGCGGATAAAAGTCACTTGTACAAGATGTAAAGAATAATGTAATTATCATTATTTGTAATGAAAGAGGTTTTATGGTTATAGAACCTGGGAATTTAGAATGTATGTTATTATATTTCAGTATATAATGATGTATGTTGGATGAATGATGTACTAGTGATGCAAGGAATCCAAAAGTGTGAAGATAGATCAAATTCGTATGCGTTGCAAAATCCTTCTCTCTCGCCAATTTCGAGAGTCCACAAAAGTTAAACAAACCCCATTTGCTATCATTTTTCAAGCCATCAAGAAAGAATACGATATACGCCCTTTTTTATCACATATATATATATATATATATTATAATATAATTATTTAAACAATTATAATATATATTAAAATGAATATTTTATCGAAGAAAATAATTGCCAAACTTTTAACAAATCAAACATGCAAAAATTACTTCATTAAAATCCACATAAAATAAATATATCCTTATCAATAATTAATTATTCCCACATAATATTACAGAATTACAATAATGACAACCAAGCCGTTCCCGGGAAAGTGGGGGCTTTCCGATAAGGATTTCTATGATACGAGTATCGAGATGTAGTCAATTTGTGTATTGACTGAGAAATTAGAGTAGAGTTGTGCTTAACGGATAATAGAAACCCTAACCCTAAGTCCAGATACATATTCGATTGAAAATATAATTTAAATAATTATACTGATGAGTACATGTTTGTACTGTATAGAGTGATGATCAATGATTGATCGGGTAGGGTACCAAATTTGTAAACCCTAATAAGGGATTGGGACCTCTAATCTCAAGATTTAAAACCCTAACACGTAGTAAGGAACCCTAATCGAAAGTCGAGAAACCCTAATTTTTAATTTGGGAATCCTAAACCCTAATTAGGAAACCCTAATCCTAATTAGTAAGCTCTAAAGTGATTAGTATTCTTTAATGTGATTAGTAACCTTTAATATAATTAGGGAACACTAATTATACTTTTGAACATCTTAATTTTCTATTTTAAAGATCCTAATTTAGAAAATCCTAGAAGTTAACGTTGTAAAACTTTAGGGTTAGAGCCTTAGGGTTAAACTCTAAGGGTCAAACCCTAAGGGTTTGGTAAATTCCTTGTATGCCATTAAAATTTCATGTACAAATTCCAAAATACCCCTTTACTTAGATATTTAGTTAGAAGATTTGCAAATCTAGTGAGTCATCACTTTGGATAAGACCATGTGCTTAAATTCTATATCAAATCTTATCCATATCTTGCCAACTTGCACACTTGGATTCATTACATCTTTGATATAAAAGATCTAGGAGAGAGAAAGTTCACATATCAAGCTTATTGGCTATCTAACACTACCCAACTCTCTCTCTCTCATCCAAAGCTACGAATTTGTTAAGTGATTCAGTCACTCTTTAACCTCTTAGAACACCTAGATCAGATTTGGAGAGCAAGGATCAAAGATTGGACAATAGAAGGTAAAACTCAAACTCAACCTAGATCTTGTATGCTAAGAAAATAATTGTGTTTAAGTGTTTATATTTGTGTTATATGGTGCTTTTAGTTGATCTATGATGATCCATTGTGGATCCATAACATTAAATGGCTTTAAAATGGTGTTTTTTCAAAACTGTCCAAGAACAGATTTATGCTCTGACAAACAAATGTCAGACGTCTCAGATCTATCTGTGTTAATGTTTTATTATGTTTTATGTGTTAGAACTATATTTTCTATGTTGTCTTTCATCTGCAAGTGGTATCACGGTTATTGATTGGTTAGATTTCGTTTTATTTATGGTCAAACACAGTTGACCGACGTAGACCGGACAAAAATCTGGGCAACCCAGAATTGTTTACACAACGTCTGACAAGATTTCTTAGCTGTTTGATCTGTCAGGATGTTTGTGTTATGATGTTGTTATTGTAATATAATTGTAGCCTGCTTGTTGTAGTCTAGATACATGGCCTTAGAACTCTTAAAAAATCATCAGATTCGATGTAATTAATGGTCAAAGTGGGCTACTACTTCGGATTGGACGTTTCTCGAAAACCCGAAACCCGAGAAACGATATTTCCGATGACCTTTGAACAAGCAATAAGTTGTGATTCTGTTATTGTTTAATTGATTTGTTGATTCATTAATGTTCTTTGACACGAGTACTATAATTTTGACCCATTAAACGACATGAACCAATAATAGAACATGGCATTATTTGAGCTCAAAGTGAGACACTAAACTGCCTTGGGTTTTTGGGTTTGCCCAGAAAACCCAGGCACGGTCTGATAGAAAGTTTGAGAAGCCAGATCTCCTCGTATGTTTGTTGTTTCATCAAGATGTTGGTTGTGTGTTGTAGTGTTACATAAACACTACATGATCGCACTTAAAGCTAGCCTAGAAGCTAAATATATTGGGAATTAATCACGGTCAAACGAGCAATCTTGAAACACTGTCTGGCAGTGTTCTTGAGCTGAAGAACACCTAATACGACAGATTTGTGTCACTAAAGACTTAGCGACGGTTCCTATTTATTTATTTTATGAATTTCTGGAAAATGATTAAAAATTAGAAATAAATTATAAAAGTACTAAAAAAGGTTTTAAAATTATTTTAAATTATGAAAAATAATTTTTGACCAATTGAATATTTTCTTTAATATTTATAATTATTTAAATATTAAAGGTATTTATTTTATTTAATTAGTGTATTAAATAAATTAGAGAAATGATTTAATATTATGAAAAATCATTTTAAATAAGATTAATGTATTTAAAAATATTTTGAGTTATAAAGTGTAACTTTTAATATTTTTAGGAATTTTCATTAATAGTTTAATATTAATGATATTATATTTATTTAATAATTAAATTAAATAAATAAGATAAAAATGATTTTATTGATTTAAAAATCATTTTAAATGAGAATAAATGTTAGAAAATATTTTGAATTATAAAATATAATTTTTAATATTTTTATAGAATTTTCATTAATAATTTAATATTAATGATATTAGATTTATTTAATTATTATATTAAATAAATGAATTAAAAATGATTTAATTGATTTAAAAATAATTTAAAAAGGAGAAAATGATTTAAAAATATTTTAAGTTATAATTAATGACTTTTAATATTTTGATGATAATTTCATTAATATTTGATTATTAATGGTGATGATTTAAAATGATTTTAATTACTTTAAAAATCATTTAAGTAGAATATTGATGATTTAAAAATATTTTAAGTTATTAAAAATAACTTTAATATTTTGACGAGTATGTTATTAATATTTTTATATTATCAAATATTAATAATGATGAGATTATTTGATAAATAAATCATTTAAAAATGATTCCGATGTTTGAAAAATTATTATAAATTATAATAATTGCTTATACATTATTAAAAGCTTCCGAAAAATATTATAAATGATATTTGACTTATCTGAAATAATATTGAAGCTTAGAGACCAAGTTTAATTGACAATAGCTGTGTTAAGTGTCGGATAGGGTAACCAAGTCACCGAGAATTGACCGAAGTCCAACTAGACCGAAATACTTAGACTTGATAATTGTTTATCTAGGTTATAAACACTGATGTGGCTATGTGGTAATGTGCCTGGGAGGAGTTTGACTGTGAATTACAGTGTTATGTGTTATAAATTATTATGCTAATTGTGAGACCGATATTATTGGTTATAGGTCTTACGAACGCAAATAAGTTTATTGTGTAGCTGTAATCAGCGGAAGAGGCAAGTTCCCTAACTCAACCTTGAGTTAATATTGTTTAATTATTATTGGAGGTTAATTATTGCTAATTAGACCACGTCCAGGGATTTATTGTTGATTATTCGCAGTTAGTGCATGCTTAATAATTCAAATTGAATTACTGATTCAGAATATATATATATATTCATAGAATAACTGTTGTTGGATATACATATCCATGAAAGCTAGAATTGATGATCTGAGATAATTCCTGCTTTATTGTCAAATTATGTTGAGAAATGTCTTAGCCAATTATTCTGGTTAGACGAACATTTGTTAGAACTTGATAGGTTCGAGAAGAGAATTCAATTGTTATTAAAAGATCGATGCCAATTATTTCGGCTAGATCAAGAAGTAAATAGAATTTGAAATCTTAGTATTTCGTTGTAAAATCAAAATCTTGATTCTAAGACTGAGGAGAACAACCTTTTATATAAAGGGAATATTTTATCTATTAGAGGATTCACCTTTACATTTTATTAAGTATTATGCATAATATAGGGTATACTAAAGCTGGTCACTTTATATACTTGCAGAGGGGTATGATTTAATCTTTATGGTTATCTGATACACCTGGGTATATCAAAGTTTAACTTTGATAGTTACTCGAGAAGAGAAGTTCATGATCCAATGGATCGCTCAGCATAAATCTGGAAAACATTCCACTTTGCTATTTCGTAGAATTAATTCTTTATTATTCATTGAATATCGTAGAAAACCTTGAAAGCGTTGTACTCTTTCATTATCGAATTATTGTTGCGTAGAATGTGAGAAGGATTGAAATTGATTTCTATATCTTTATTGTACATCTTAACTTGCGGGGCAAACTTGTTGCTCACCCGTGCTATAAATAAAACTTTTTAGCTAGGGACGAAGTTGCAGAAGGTGCTGCGAAGAAGAATAAGGGAAAAGGCATAGTAATAAACTAGTTATGATGAACAATATTATTATTATGTTGTATTGTATTGTAAACCCTTTTTGTATATCTAAAGGGGTATGTCTGTAATGTTAAGGTTAGTAGACCTGGGACTTATGTATTAACAATCTTTGTTAATGAGTTATGTATTCCTATTAATATTAAAATGGGTAGTTAGATGGTATTATATTATGGATCGTGAACACCAAATTCGGGGGTCAGGTAACCTGGATTTGGGGGTGTCACATGTTGGTATCAAAGCTGTAGGTTATAAACCTTAGGTGGGGTGGTGAAAAACCCTAGGATTATAACCCTGAGTGAGATAGAGAATACTCATTTAGAGTACTAAGTGAGGGATTGCTGAAGCGTATCGATAGTGAGATAAGTGGACACATAGTGTGAGGAGTGTGTACTGGTGAAGTACTAATCAAGTTGTTTAAACCGATTGTAGGATGTCGGGAGAAGATAAGATGAGTACGGAGATGCCAAGCCGAACCAACCAACCAATAGCCGATGGCCAAAGTGCCACAGTGAATCAGTCAAAGGAAGAAGTGGAGAAAGATGAACCAATGATCAATCTCGAGAGTGATCATGATGATTATCCTGAGATGTATCTAAGTGGTGATGAGGAGGTGAAGTCTACAGAAGCTAAGGTAGAGTTGAAGAATAAGATCAAAGTTGGAGAATAAGATCAGCTAACTGTAGAAGCCCAGGAACTCCGGAGTAAGGTATTTCTCTTGGAGGAGTTATGGAAGACAGAGTGGGCGTTACGCGAAATGACTGAAGAACGGAATGAGCTGAAGGCGCAAGTGGAGAGGATGAAGACTGAAGGTGGTGGATCATCTGAAGGAACCATCAAGAAAGACAAGAAGAAGAGAAAGAGGGAAAATGACAACGACAACTCTAAAAAGGCAAACCCGAAGAAGAGACAAGCTTGCAGCAAGTGTGGAAAGACTCACGCGGGAGAATGCATGATGTGGAAGAACGTCTGCTTTAACTGTAAACAGGAAGGACATATTTCTTTGTATTGTCCTAAGCCGAATATGAGGAAGTGTTTCTCATGGGGAAGATCGGGTCACGGATTTAACAAGTATCCCAACAAGAAGAATGTGAAGGGAGTGGTCGGTAGACAACTAAGATATATGTAATAGTATCTTTTGGTAGAAGCTTATGATAGTAAGTGTTATAATATAGAGAATGATGTTTAAGCATATGTATATATATATATATATATATATATATATATGTTTGAATGAATGAAATCTTTATTTTCTCTATGAATATAAGATTAAGATTAAGTTGTGTGTTCTTAAAACTCATACTTATGGTAAGATCATGACTCATGATTATATAAAATATTTTGAACCCCTCAGCGAATGGATGCCAAAGGTCTGACTAGGATAAGTTCATACACTCATATAATTGTGGTAAGTTACTGAACTCCTAAGTGTGGTAAATTTGATGAACGGGGGTTAGATATATGAATTTGGTAAATGGCAACTTTTTTTGTAAAGTTGGAGAAATTGTAGCTTCCTATATAAAGTTGAGTATGTTAATCCTAGAATTATTTTAAAAGGGATAGTAATATGTGTTAAGTACTATATGTACTATATGCTATTTGAATAAATAAGTGATTACATGAGAACTACGTGTTGAATTCTTATTATGTTAAGAATTTGTATAGAGAAAGAAGATTAATATAAGATTTTTATCAGGTCATGCCGCCTAGATGACAGAATCGAAACCAACAAGAAGAGCAGTCAGTGAATAACGAAGGAGGTCAAGCTGACCCAATGCAAAACTTTGCAAATATGATAGCCAAAGCTATGGAGAATAGAGCTTCTTTTGCAAAAGGAAGAGCGAGGAATCAGCCAGCTGACAGATTGGCTAACTTCAAGGACTTTAAGGCGGTAGGACCTCCTGAATTCAAGGGAACCACGGATCCGATTGAAGCCCAAACTTGGGTAAAGGAGATGGAGAAAGCGTTCGTCATTGCGCGAGTGGTAGAAGAGCAAAAGACGGCTTTTGCAACATACTTAATGAAGGGAGAAGCTAACTACTGGTGGAAGACTAATCGGAAAGAGTTGAGTACAATGATTTGTAAGCGAAGGACAAGATTTAAGGAGTTTTCTTTGAGAATTACTTCTCACCGAGTATGCAAGCTTCGGATGGAAGTTAAGTTCTTAGAACTTAAGCAGGAGAACATGTCGGTATCGGAGTATGCTGCCAAATTCAACGAATTAGCAAGATTTGCACCTCATCAGGTGCACACAAAAGTAAGAAAAGCGAGAAGATTTGATAACGGACTGAAGCCGGGGATATTCAATAAGGTAGTAGTATTGCAGATCAACATGTTCGCGGCTTTGATGGAGAAAGCATTAATTGCTGAAGGAGGAAGCGAAGCTGCATCTCAATTTCATCAGGAGAAGAAGAAGAAGATCAATGATGGTGGAAGTAGTGGTGGTAGTAATCAGAATAAGAGGAAGTGGAGTGAGAATACCCAATCGGGTTTCAAGACTGAAGAGAATAGGAAAGGAAGGGAACCATACGCGACCTGCGAAAAGAACCATTCTGGAGTTTATTTAAAGAAGAAAGGAGTCTGTTATAACTGCGGGCAAGAGGGGCACATGTCACCCAATTGTCCCAGTCCGAAGAAAATTCAAGGTTTCTTTGCTTGGGGATCAATTGATCATATAGTACGGAACTGTCCGAAAAGGAATGCGGAGAAGGAAAGTGTCAATAACGGACCCGATGGTGGAACCTTGGCGATTCGAGGACCTGCACAATCAGGAAGACCAACGGCCCGAACTTTGAACATGAAGACACAAGATGTAGTGACTACTCAGGAGGTGGCAGGTAACGATTTCGTTTAGAAATTTAATTACGCGAGTAATCTTGGTTAGTTATTGCTGTGCATTATTTTCTTTTATAGATTCAAGTCACAGGTTATAATTTGAAACACAAATTAATATTATGTTGTTAAAAATGAATTGATGATACAACTTTAAAAGATTGTAGAGAATAAGAAAGCGGTGATTCCGAGGACGGAATCCTTTTAAGGAGGGGTGGATGTGATAACCCGGGATTTCGAATAATCCAAATTTCACGAATAATTTTTTTTTTAATATATATTGACATTGACTGTTAATATTATACTGTGTATCTGTGATACGAGTATCGAGCAGTAGTCAATTTGTGTATTAACTGAGAAATTAGAGTAGAGTTGTGATTAACGAAGAATAAAAACCCTAACCCTAAGTCCGAATAGGGATTCGATTGAAAATATAATTTAAATAATTATACTGATGAGTACATGTTTGTAGTGTATAGAATGATGATCAATGATTGATCGGGTAGGGTACCATATTTGTAAACCCTAATAAGGGATTGGGAACTCTAATCTCAAGATTTAAAACCCTAACACGTAGTTAGGAACCCTAATCGAAAGTCGGAAAACCCTAATTTTTAATTTAGGAATCCTAAACCCTAATAAGGAAACCCTAATCCTAATTAGTAAGCTCTAAAGTGATTAGTATTCTTTAATGTGATTAGTAGCCTTTAACATAATTAGGGAACACTAATTATACTTTTGAACATCTTAATTTTATATTTTAAAGATCCTTATTTAGAAAATCCTGGAAGCTTAAGTTGTAAAACTTTAGGGTTAGAGCCTTAGGGTTAAACCCTAAGGGTTTGGTAAATTCCTTGTATGCCATTAAAATTTCATGTACAAATTCCAAAATACCCCTTTACTTAGATATTTAGTTAGAAGATTTTAAAATCTAGTGAGTCATCAATTTGGATAAGACCATGTGCTTAAATTCTATATCAAATCTTATCCATATCTTGCCAACTTGCACACTTGGATTCATTACATCTTTGATATAAGAGATCTAGGACAGAGAAAGTTCACATATCAAGCTTATTGGCTATCTAACACTACCCAACTCTTTCTTTCATCAAAAGTTACAAATTTGTTAAGTGATTCAGTCACTCTTTAACCTCTTAGAACACCTAGATCAGATTTGGAGAGCAAGGATCAAAGATTGGACAAGATAAGGTAAAACCCAAACTCAACCTAAATCTTGTATGCTAAGAAAATAATTGTGTTTAAGTGTTTATATTTATGTTATATGGTGTTTTTAGTTGATCTATGATGATCCATTGTGGATCCTTAACATTAAATGGCTTTAAAATGGTGTTTTTCCAAAACTGTCCAAGAACAGATTTATGCTCTGACAAACAAATGTCAGACGGCTCAGATCTATCTCTGTTAATATTTTGTTATGTTTTATGTGTTAGAACTATAGTTTGCTATGTTGTCTTTCATCTGCAAGTGGTATCACAGTTATTGATTGGTTAGATTTCGTTTTATTTATGGTCAAACACAGTTGACCGACGTTGACCAAACAAAAATCTAGGCAACCCAGAATTGTTTACACAGCGTCTGACAAGATTTCTTAGCCACTTGATTTGTCAGGGTGTTTGTGTTATGATGTTGTTGTTGTAATATAATTTTAGCCTACTTGTTGTAGTCTAGATAGATGGCATTATAACTCTTAAAAAATCAACAGATTCAATGTAATTAATTGTCAAAGTGGGCTACTCGCTCAGATTTGACGTTTCTGGAAAAACCCAGAAACCTGAAGAATAGCCTTCTGACAGCCTTTGACCAAGCAATAAGTTGTGATTCTGTTATTGTTTAATTGATATGTTGATTCATTAACGTTCTTTGACACGAGTACTATAATTTTGACCCATTAAACGACATGAACCAATAACAGAACATGGCATTATTTGAGCTCAAAGTGAGACACTCGACTGCCTTGGGTTTCTGGGTTTGCCCAGAAAACCCAGGCACGGTCTGACAGAAAGTTTGAGAAGCCAGATCTCCTCGTATGTTTGTTGTTTGATCAATATGTTGGTTGTGTGTCGTAGTGTTACATAAACACTACATGATCACACTTCAAGCTAGCCCAGAAACTAAATATATTTGGAATTAATCACGGTCAAACGAACAATCTTGAAACACTGTCTGACAGTGTTCTTGAACTGAAGAACACCTAATACGACAGATTTGTGTCGCTAAAGGCTTTAGCGACGGTTCCTATTTATTTATTTTCTGAATTTCCAGAAAATGATAAAAAATTAGAAATAAATTATAAAATTACCAAAAAAGGTTTTTAAAATTATTTTAAATTATGAAAAATAATTTTTGACCAATTGGAATATTTTTCTTTGATATTTATAATTATTTGTATATTAAAGGTATTTATTTTATTTAATTAGTGTATTAAATAAATTAGAGAAAAATGATTTAATATTATGAAAAATCATTTTAAATAATATTAATGTCTTTAAAAAAATTTGAGTTATAAAGTGTAACTTTTAATATTTTTAGGAATTTTCATTAATAATTTAATATTAATGATATTATATTTATTTAATAATTAAATTAAATAAATAAGATAAAAAATAATTTTATTGATTTTAAAATCATTTTAAATGAGAATAAAATGTTAGAAAATATTTTGAATTATAAAATATAATTTTAATATTGTTAGAGAATTTTCATTAATATTTGAATATTAATGATATTAGATTTATTTAATTATTATATTAAATAAATAAATTAAAAAATGATTTTATTAATTTAAAAATCATTAAAAATGAGAAAAATGATTTAAAAATATTTGAAGTTATAATTAATGACTTTTAATATTTTGATGATAATTTCATTAATATTTGATTATTAATGGTGATGATTTAAAAATGATTTTAATTACTTTAAAAATCATTTAAGTAGAATATTAATGATTTAAAATATTTTAAGTTATTAAAAATAACTTTAATATTTTGACAAGTATGTTATTAATATTTTTATATTATCAAATATTAATAATGATGAGATTATTTGATAAATAAATCATTTAAAAATAATTTCTATGTTTGAAAAATTATTATAAATTATAATAATTGCTTATAAATTATTAAAAGCTTCCAAAAAATATTATAAATGATATTTGACTTATCTCAAATAATATTGAAGCTTAGAGACCAAGTTTAATTGACAATAGTTGTGTTAAGTGTCGGATAGGATGACCAAGTCACCGAGAATTGACCGAAGTCCAACCAGACCGAAATAGTTAGACTTGATAAGTATTTATTTAGGTTATAAACACTGATGTGGCTATGTGGTAATGTGCCTTGGAGGAGTTTGACTGTGAATTACAGTGTTATGTGTTATAAATTATTATGCTAATTGTGAGACCGATATTATTGGTTATAGGTCTTACGAACGCAAATAAGTTTATTATTAGGTATGTCGTGAAAGAGGCAAGTTCCCTAATTCAACCTTGAGTTAATATTGTTTAATTATTATTGGTGGTTAATTATTGCTAATTAGACCACGTCCAGTGATTTATTGTTGATTATTCGCAGTTAGTGCATGCTTAATAATTCAAATTGAATTACTGATTCAGAATATATATATATATATATATATATATATATATATATATATATTTTGTAGAATAACTGTTGTTGGATATAGATATCCGCAGAAGCTAGAATTGACAGCACAGATAATTCCTGTTTATTGTCAAATTATGTTGAGAAATGTCTTAGCCAATTATTCTGGTTAGACGAACATTTGTTAGAACTTGATAGGTTCGAGAAGAGAATTCAATTGTTATTGACAGATCAATGCCAATTATTTCAGCTAGATCGAGAAGTAAATAGAATTTGAAATCATAGTATTTCGTTGTAAAATCAAAATCTTGATTCTAAGACTGAGGAGAACAACCTTTTATATAAAGGGAATATTTTATCTATTTATATTTGGCCTTTCTTGCGTTGATTAAGTATTATGCATAATATAGGGTATACTAAAGTTGGTCACTTTATATACTTGCAGAGGGGTATGTGCTCGATCTAGTGGTATTTTATGGGGATTCTATCTATCATTTGTAGGATCCCTATTCAAGATCAACGCAGCCCTTTTCGGTGGTCAGAGGATGACTTTACCGCCTATAGTGGTAGGTAGGGTGGGTGGTACCGCCAGATTCATTATGACCCAATTGCAAGAGCGGAGCTCTACCAACTGAGCTATATCCCCCCGAGCCAAGTGGAGCATGCATGAAGGAATCAGATGCTTCTTCTATTCTTTTCCCTGATTTAATCTTTATGGTTATCTGATACACCTAGGTATATCAAAGTTTAACTTTGATAGTTACTCGAGAAGAGAAGTTCAAGATCTAATGGATCGCTCAGCATAAATCTGGAAAACATTCCACTTTTGCTATTTCGTAAAATTAATTCTTGATTATTCATTGAATATCGTAGAAAACCTTGAAAGCATTGTACTCTTTCATTATCGAATTATTATTGCGTAGAATGTGAGAAGGATTGAAATTGATTTCTATATCTTTATTGTACATCTTAACTTGCGGGGCAAACTTGTTGCTCACCCTTGCTATAAATAAAACTTTTCAGCTAGGGACGAAGTTGCAGAAGGTGCTGCGAAGAAGAACAAGGGAAAAGGCATAGTAATAAACTAGTTATGATGAACAATATTATTATTATGTTGTATTGTATTGTAAACCCTTTTTGTATATCTAAAGGGGTATGTCTGTAATGTTAAGGTTAGTAGACCTTGGAATTATGTATTAACAATCTATGTTAATGAGTTATGTATTCCTATTTATATTAAAATGGGTAGTTAGATGGTATTATATTGTGGATCGTGAACACCAAATTCGGGGGTCAGGTAACCTGAATTTGGGGGTGTCACATTTCTCCTTACTTTCGCACAATTAGATGACCAAATCTCTCCTTAATAGAACTTTCTAGACATTGCCAATAATGCTAACTAATAATATTATTCAAATAATATGAATTATTGATTTGATAATGGGAAATACTATGCAGTGAAAATTATTAAAACAACCATAATATAAAATATCAACGCAACAATTATTGAATCAATAACATAAAATATTAAACAAGAATTACTCAAATAATTATTGAGTAGTGCCCTTCTTACGTAAGAATCAATAATTCAAAATATCATGTAATACCGTGTCTTCTTTGCAAACAACCACGTGTATTACTATATTTTAACCAACGGTATTCCAACAAAGGTTAATTGTAACGATTACGCCGTTATTTATCAAAACTCAAATTTGTCATTTTCTTCATCCGACTGTTATTCTGTTATGGGACCCACAAATGACTGTGTCGTCGTATGAATATTCCCGACAAAAAGAATATTCCCCGACAACAATGAATATTCCCCGACAACAATGATTATTTTATAACCACTTGCTTATTTTGTAAAATTTGCACAGTTCACCCATAACCAGAGCATTATATCAAATTAATTCCTTATTATTTCAAGATAATAAATAGAGGAAATTCAATTTTATTTATAAAAAGTTTTGGTCTTACAACATCTCCTCCTTATGAAATTTCGTCCTCAAAATTGACATACGTACCTAGAATGTCGAAAAGGTGAGGGTACCTCGCTTTTATTTCCGATTCCAACTCCCAGGTCATTTCCTCAACAGCATGGTTTCTCCACAAAATCTTGACTTGTGGTATAACCTTTGTTCGTAGGACATGTTCTTTCCTATCCAAGATCTTGACAGGTACCTACTCGTACGTTAAATCTTCGACTATCTCGTCTGGTTCTAATGTAATAATGTGGTTTGGGTCTTTCACATACTTACGAAGCATAGATATATGAAAAACGTTATGAACACGAGACATACTTGGAGGTAATGCGAGTCTATAGTCCACATTTCCTATTCGGTCAAGAATCTCAAATGGACCAACAAATCGTGGATTGAGCTTTCCTCTTTTCCCGAATCTTGTAACTCCCTTCTATGGAGCATTACGTAACAGTACATGATCTCTAATATTAAATTCCACGTCCTTTCGATGAATATCAACATAATTCTTTTTGTCGATCTTGTGAGATCTGTATACGTTGCCGGATCATTTGAATCTTTTCTGTAGTCATGCATACTAATTCTGGTCCCAACAATGTTGCTTCTCCCACCTCGTCCCAACATACTAGAGAATGACACTTTCGTCCATACAATGCCTCGAATGGAGCCATGCCTATACTTGTTTGATAACTGTTATTGTAGGAGAATTCTACCAATGGCAAGTACTTATCCCAACTTCCTTTGAAATCCAGGACACAGAGTCTTAATAGATCTTCAAGAGTTTGAATAGTCCTTTCTAATTGCCCGTCCATTTGAGGATGGTATGCCGAACTGAATCGTAAATCTGTGCCCATAGCTTTTTGTAAGCTAACCCAAAATTGTGAAGTGAATCTTGGGTCATGATCCAAAACTATGGATACTGGCATGCCATGCAATCTCACAATCTCATTTACATACATGTTAGCAAGACGTTCAAGGGAATAAGTCTCATGTATAGGCAAGAAATGAGCAGACTTGGTTAATCTATCAATAATAACCCAAATCGCATCTATACCTTGAGAAACCTTGGGAAGACCTGCAACGAAATCCATGGTAATGTGTTCCCACTTCCATTCTGAAATGTCAAGTGGTTGCAATGGACCCGTTGGCACTTGATGCTCCGCCTTTACACGTTGACATGTTAAATACCTCAAAATAAACTCTGCGATCTCTCTCTTCATATTATTCCACCAAAATGTATGTCGAAGATCGTGATACATTTTAGTACTCCCAGGATGGATTGCAAATGGTGTGTTGTGTGCATCCATCATGATTCTATGCTTCAAGTCAGAGTCGTTAGGAACGTAAAGTCTGGAGTTGACTCGAAGTATTCCATCTTCATCGATTTTTACTTCCGGAATAGCACCTTCTTGCACTTTCATTCTTCATACGTATCATCTCTGGGTCTGTGGCTTGAGCAGCTTTAACTTTATCGATTAAAGTCGGTTCTACTCGTATGTTTGATATCATGGCGTTGGTACTTGGAGCCTTTACTTCTATCTCCATCCTTTGCAAGTCATACAAAATGGGTCTTTGTGTTAACAACATTGCACTCGTACCCACATATGATCTTCTACTCAATGCGTCTGCTACAACGTTTGCTTTTCCATGATGATATTGAATGCTATGGTCTTAATCTTTCAATAACTCGAGCCAAGGTCGTTGTCGCATGTTGAGTTTCTTTTGGGTGAAAAAATATTTGAGGCTTTTATGATCCATATAAATCTCCACTTTCTCCCCATACAGGTAATGTCTCCAGATTTTCAACGTGAAAACGACTGCTGCCAACTCCAAATCATGAGTAGCATAATTCCTCTCATATTCTTTGAGTTGTCGCGAGACATAGGCTATGACTTTCCCATGTTGCATGAGAACACATCCTAACCCTTTGTCTGAAGCATCGCTGTAGATAACAAATCCATCCGAACTAGATGGTATTGTCAGAACAGTTGCTAAAATGAGTCTCCTCTTAAGCTCTTGGAAACTCTTCTCGCATTCCTCGCTCCATATGAATTTTGTATCTTTCCGAGTCACCGAATTTATCTAGAGTAGCGATTCGAGAAAATCCTTCCACGAATCTCCGATAATAACCAGCTAAGCCCAAAAAGCTACGCACTTCGGTCACCGACTTCGGCTGCTCCCAACTTTGGATTGCTTTATTCTTTGCCGGGTCAACAGATACTCTATGTTTTGACACCACGTGCCCAAGGAATGCTACTTCCTTAAGCCAGAACTCACATTTCTTCAGCTTGGCATATAGCTTGTTGTCACGAAGTCTTTGAAGTACCAGCTTCAAATGGTGCTCATGATCTTCACAACTTTTGGAATAGATGAGGATGTCATCAATAAAGACAATAATGAACTGATCCAGGTATTCCATGAATACACGGTTCATCGTATCAATGCGAGGTAGGGGATACCTATTCTTGATGGTGACATGGTTTAATTCCCGATAATCAATACAAAGCCGCATACTCCCGTCTTTCTTCTTTACAAATAAAACAGGAGCACCCCAAGGAGATGTACTAGGACGAATGAAACTAATATCTAACAATTCCTGTAGTTGGACTTTTAACTCTCGAAGTTCAATAAGAGCCATTCGATATGGGATTTTAGAAATGGGCTTTGTACCCGGATCAAGATCAATAAAGAATTCAACTTCACGTTCTAGGGGTAGACCAGGAAGTTCTTCAGGAAATACGTCAGGAAATTCATTAACAACATGAATATTATTTAAATCTGACGTGTTTTTATTCAAGTCCATAATATGGGATAAAAAAGCTTGACATCCGTTTTTCAATAAACGAATAGCTTTATGGCTTGATATGACAGTGACTGATTTTAGTGGTTTAGTTGCTTGAATTCGTATAACAGGTTGGTTAGGAATGTGAAAACTAACAACCTTACGAAAACAATCAATTTTGGCATGATGAGTGGTTAACCAATCAATCCCTAAAATCACATCAAATGCAAGTATCTTTAAATAAATAAGATCAACAGGTAATGTGATTGTGACAACTTGGATCAAACAAGATTTATAAACTGTAGATGTAACGAAGGTTTCAACCAACGGAGTTTCAACAGAGAAGTTAAAGTCCAATTTCTCTGGAGTCAAGTTTAAACATTGAGCACAAGTAGGAGAGATAAAAGAATTGGTAGAACCGGTATCTAGTAAGGTATAAACTTCACAAGAGCTTAAGATTAGCTTACCCATGATCACCTCGTTTGAGTTTCTTGTGTTTTGGCCAGTCATGACAAACGTCCTCCCTTGAACCACTGGCTTTGTTTTGTCCGTAGTCACCTTTGGTGTCGCCGTCCCAGTTGGACTTGACTTCGCTACAGCACAAAATCGGGCTATATGACCATCTTTTCTACAATTGAAACACACCTTAGAAGGCTGTGAATAGTTTGGACTTATGTGCCCCTCCTCTCCGCATCTATAGCATCTGACTAGTGGTCGTTCTCCTCCCCTAGAATTTGTTGTTGGTGCTAGTGCTGATGTCTTCCCGTCATTGTTTAATCTCCTCTTTTTGAAATTTTCACTTGACCCACCTCTCCTATTATCATGGTCACGATTACCTCCCGAGTGGTTACCACTTTTGTCCGTATTTTTTCCTCCTCGCTGGTTATCATCGCTCCGATGACTGCTGTCACTAGTATTGTATATCCTAGATTTTTCCATGTAATTAAACAATTTCAATAAACAAACTTATGTGACAATTATTTTTAGATGACAATTATTTTTAGATGAATTATTTATTTTTATTATATGTTATGTGATAAGATGCATATTAATGGTTGTTACGGTTAGGCCAATTATTTAAATTGGTTAAGGATGGAATTAATTCTAATTAATTTCGTGGGATGACTTACAAATATGAGTTTGAGTTTGGAGCGGAATTTAGAGACGCGGTCTGCGTATTTGAGTCCGAAACGTCGAAATTAGTCAGGATAGACTGTAACTACGAAAATGTGTCACGGTTGACTTTTTGGTCAAAGTCAATCGGTTGACTTTTTCGGGGAAAAAGTCAATTACGAAATTTTGAGGTTGAGTTTGACGAAACGGATAGTTTTGTGACGTCCGGGACGTCGAATTTAGTAGGAATCGATATAGGTATCGATACGTTTTACTACGAGGGGCAAAATGGTCAAAATGGTTATTTAATTGATTAAATGGATAAATTTATATTTTAATAAATAGACTAGAAGCTAGGGGTGAGTCTTGTGTCACACATATTGGGACAAGGAGGAAAAGAATACGTTTATATCAACATAGCAATGATAGGAGTTAGTTTATTTCTCAAACCAAACAACTTTTCATTTTCTGTAACTCCCATTTGGTTGCTTTAATTATCAAGTGATCATGGGTTATGGCAAAGGTCTCTCAACTGATGATTTCAGATTACCTGTTACAACAAGCATCTATGCTATCATCATATACATATATACACTCTTCACTTCTATATTCTTCATTTTACTAAAATTCCCCCAAGAGAGTAAACTTGGAGAAAATTGAGAGTGTTAGATAGTGTTAGAAGAATTACGAGATTGGGAGAGCCTATGCTTAGCGAGGTGTGAGTCTCAATCAAAGTTAAAACAAGGAAGAATTCGTCCAAGGTAAGCTATGAAACTCTCTTTTATGTGTTCTTAAGGAAATAGTGAAAACATGCATGGATAAGAATGATAGATGTTTGTTTTGGCTTGCTAATGCTATGCTATTGCTTTGTTTCTGATATTTGGTATTAGAGAATGAAAATTCTGGTTTAATACATGTTCTAACTCATAGAAAGTCAAGAAATCATGCCATGTATGCTAAGTGTTTGATAAAATGCCTCTAACATGCTAATTTGATCAAAACAAGAAAAGTTAGAGAAATGAATTGTTGTAACATGTATATATATGTTATTAGAAGTGGTCTGGATAATAGGAATCAAACTCATGCATGCTAGAATCAAAATCATGATTTTCTCAAAAGTAGGGTTAAACTAGTTTGCATGATTTTTCAGGATTTTTGGTCACTCGAAATCATGTCTTAGATAATCCATTTGTTGCATGTAATAATTTTGTAAAATAGTATGTAGCATGAGGTATAACATGTCTAAATTTCATTCGGATCGAAGCTATATTGAGTGAGATATGAAAATCGTAAGGTTGCGAAATAAACATGTTAGAAATCGAAAAAAATTGTGAACTGCTGACCCTAAGGACAAATTCGGGGCTAGCTACATTTTCCAAAAAAATTGGGCTTTTGGGTTATTATAGTACACAAAATAAGCTTTCCATAGACTCCAGAACGGACTAATTCCGACTTCGGAGCAAGGAGTTATGACTTTTCAAAGTAGTTGCGTCAAATATGTCCAACAAATTTGGAGCAGTCCCCTTGGACGGATTTTCTGGAACTTTGTGCTTGGAATTTGAAGATGGTCCATGAACGAAAGTTGTAGCCCCAGAAGTTAGCTTCGCGTGGGCACAAGAATCGCTTAAAATGTCTTAAAACGAATTAGTTATGACTATTTTAGCTAGATATGGTAAAGCTGAGAAAAAAAATGTAAAAACTGTTATGTTTGGGCATTTTTAAGTTCTGTTTTGGGCTGCCTATTATATCTAAAATGGGTGACATATATTTTCTAAATATATTCTCTTATGATGTTTATAGCATATCCAATAGGAGACCCTTATACTTCAAACTAGATTGTGTATGAATGGTGATTAACGAGACACATGTGATTAGGTTATGTGAAGGTTAATTGCTAGCGTTAATTGTAGCAGGCTTATCAGGCAAGTTTCCTAACCCTAATTTCTTTTGGGTATATATTAAATTCTTACTAATATTATCGTAGTAAGGGTAAGTATTGGACTTGTGTTAGTTATTTATTCGTGCAAGTTTCTTCGTTGGAAAGTCATACAAACTTCAATTATCTTGCAAGCTTATCGATGATTATTCAGTTATTATTTTAACTGCCATATGTTTAAATTTCATTTCATTATCGAACTGTTCTAAGTATGTTCCTGGCCTTTGTTTCCGGCTAGTTATTATTGATGGAAAAAGTGATTTAAAACAAATCTTTCAAAGCTATTAAATGTTTACCAATCCAAATTGCTTTGGTGCGGTCTCACATGATTACTAAGATGAACAACCCGAATAAACGGCAAAATGTATGTCGGGCGAATAGTCCCATTTCGCTTATCACGACTTAAAACTTAATACTTGTGCACAACGTAGGTACAATATAAATGATCACCGGCGTACTTGCGAGAGACCGCTTTTATAGTCTATTGGATTGTTAAACCGTCTGATGATTTTTGATGAAAGAAAATATGTTCAGGGTATTTTACACCCCTTAGTATGATATTGAAAATTCTTAAATTTCCATTCTTGATGTTCCTATTTAACACTTGATAATCATTTCAACTATTGAGGTTTAGCTATTCAACTGCTTTTACTCCTGATGTATGTTTTCAAATTTCTGTATATACTTGCTGGGCAATTCGTGCTCATTCTTGCTTAAATCTTTCAGTTAAGGGTGAGAAGGCTGAGGGTTCAGGCAAGGACAAGGGAAAGTCCAAGATGAAGTGATGCTAATGGTTATGTAATAAGTTAATTATTTCCGCATATATGTAATGTAGCGATAAACGCTAAGACTAAGTTCCAGTATGTTTTAAGGTTGTAAAGACTTGGGATTTTGTTTTGACTATTTATGTAATGGGTAATATAATATTATTATAATTGTTAAAGTTTACTTAGATAGATGATGTAGTATGTTGTATCGTGAGCACCAAGTCCTGTAATCGATGTTACACGGATTTGGGGGCGTCACAGGTTGGTATCAAAGTTATAGGTTATAAACTTTGGGTGGGGAAACCTTAGACTATAACCTTAGGAAAGTTAGTGGAGTAAATAAGGAGATGAACTCATGTAGAGTTCTAGGGGTTGTGTCAAATCTATATTTTTTTTCTTAAAAATAAAAACATCTATTTTTAAATACTAACCGAGTTATTTTGTCTTGTTTGAAGGATGTTAGGAGAAGACGAGGTTAGAGATATCCACGTTGTGAGTGAGCAGTTAGTGACAATAAATGTGCTTCGAGCCTATAGCCGAGGCGATGAGTTGACTCGCACTCCAGGAGTATCCCCGAAGAGAAGAGGAGCCCGAGGAGGACTCGGAAGAATCACCTGAGGATACTTTATTGGATGAGTTGATGGATAGGATTACGGAGTTGGACGACAAGGTCCATGAGTTGAATGAGCTGTATCAGGGGGAGCAGCAAGCTGCAACATTGCTTGAGGCATTGGTGCACCACCTGATAATTAGGAACGGGGATCTGGCTGACAAGCTGTGGGCATCAGACCAGAAGGTGGATAGGCTGGAGGATGAGAAAGAAGCTATTAGGACCAACTTGGGACATACCATTAATGGGTTGGAGTCGAGGATTCAGAGTCTCCATCTTGACAAGAAGATTATTACCACTTTCTGGGGAGATGAGAGAAGAGACCGTGTTAAGGCTGAGAAGCTAACCGGAGAGTTGGAGGGAGAAGTTAGAGACAAGAAGGTTAAGATAGACAAGATGAAATACGTGTTTAAGTTTCGCACATGAAAGGTTCCAAAGATAGGGTGCGCCACCTTCCACGCGAGGAGCCACCTTGATTCCGCCGTGTTATAAGACGAGAGTTGGTGCAAGAGATAATGGATGAGGAGCATGAAGACCCATTAAAGTGGGTCTCAGAGATATTATGATGAACTCTTTCTAGTAGCAAATAAAATTCTTAATTATGTAATAAAAAGCTTGGTTTCTGTTTTACCAAGTGATTGATGCAATGTGATGTAAATGGCGTAATGCCATAAAACGATGAAATACTTTGAGTATTATGTCTATAAATAAATATTTTTTTATTTAAGTATGTGATGTGATGGTTCAGTTTTTACGAATTCTATATACTATAGAGTAAATTATGAGATAATAATATTAAGTTCATTTTGAACAGATAGATAGCTAAAGGAAGATGTCGCCAAGCACCCGAGGGGTCAGACGGTAATGCTGGGGATCCACCGAACCCTATGCAGCAGTTTGTAGACATGTTAGTGGGGGCACTTCAAAATTGAACCCTGAATGTGAACAACCCTCCAATGGCCCCAGTGGCACACTTTAAAGACTTCAAAAGCGCGGGACCACCTGAGTTCAAAGGAACTACGGAACCAATCGAAGCCCAGACTTGGGTTAAGGAAATCAAAAAGGCGTTCGCTATTGCCCGAGTAGGAGATGACCAGAAAACTATCTTCGCCACGTATATGTTTAAAGGTGAAGACAACTACTGGTGGGAGGCAAATCAGACCCGAGCTGGAGAAGGTGTGATACCTTGGGAAGGGTTCAAGAAAATCTTTTTCGAGAACTATTTTCCTGTTAGTATGCAGAGTCGCATGGAGATGCGATTCCTGGAGCTGAAACAAGAAGATATGATATGATTTGCATCGCAAGAGACGTTGCAAAGTTTAACGAGCTAGCGAGGTTCGCACCTCATCAGGTCGACACTGAGGAGAGAAAGACGAGGAGGTTTAAGCAAGGCCTCAAACCATGGCTATCTGAACAGACTTTCGGTCTTCAGCATTTAATAGCCATTTAGCGACTCTCTTGGAGAAAGCTATAATCGCTGAGGGCGGAAGTGAAGCCCTAATGAAGTTCAACAAGGAGAAAAAGAAGAAGACTGAAGGAGGAAACCGTGGAGAAGGCAGCAGCAGCAACGATGCAAATAAGAGGAAGTGGAACAACAACAACAATAATGTCAACTCGGGAAACCCTGGGGGCAAACCAGGGGAAGCAAAGAAGAGGACTAAGGCGTGCAAGGAGTGTGGAAGGAATCACTCGGGGGCATGTCTAAAGGGGAAGAATGTCTGTTTCAATTGCGGGCAGGAGGGGCACATCTCTCCCAACTGCTCTGCACCGAAGAGAAATGGATGTTTCAACTGTGGAGCATTAGATCATCAGGCGAGGAGCTGCCCAAAGAAGAACTCAGCAGGAGGAAATGGAGGGAGGGGATCAAGCGGTGGAACTCTCACAATTGGTGGACCACCAACTCACAATTGACCAACAGCAAGGACTTTCAACATGACGGTTCAGGATGCGGTTGCATCCAGGGACGTGGTTTCAGGTATCATTCTGATCAATGATATATTTGCTTACATATTATTTGATTCGGGTGCTACTTGTTCCTTCATTTCGCATGAATTCTCCCAACGACCAAACTTACCTCAAGAAGAATTAGAATATCCTATGAACATATAAGTTTCTAATAAGGAAGTCATTCTCGTTAACCATGTCCATAGGAATTGCGTTGTAGATATCAGGGGATATAAGTTACCTGTGGACTTAATCCCAATTCAATTAGGAGAATTTGATGTAATTATAGGGATGGATTGGTTATTTAACCATGGAGCGATGATAGATTTCCAGAAAAAGTGTATAAACCTTAAGACTCCCGAGCAGTCGAAGGTAGTGTTCTATGGGAGTAGGTCGCCAAGACTCTCGAGCTGTCTGACGATGATGCAAGCGAGGAAGTTACTAAAAAAGGGATGTGTAGGTTATTTGGCCCATATCGTCGATACTCAGAAAGTAGGGTTAGAAATGAGACAAATACCAGTAGTGAATGAATTTCCAGATGTATTCCCAGAAGAATTGCTGTGTCTTCCACGGATAGAGAGGTCGAATTCGTTATAGATTTAATAACAAGAACGACACCGATTTCGCCAGCCCCGCATGTAATGGCAAGCGGCAGAGATGAAGGAGTTGATGGTACAGTTGCAGGAATTATTGGATAGGAGGTATATTCAACCAAGTGTGTCTCCCTGGGGAGCACTAGTGTTGTTTGTGAAAAAGAAGGACGGGTCGATGAGACTGTGCATCGATTATCGAGAACTGAACAAGGTGATGATCAAGAATAAGTACCCATTACCTAGGATAGATGACCTGTTTGATCAGTTGAAGGGAGCAAAATATTTTTCCAAAATCGATTTGAGGACGGGGTATCACCAATTGAAGGTGAGAAAAGAGGATGTACCTAAGATGCGTGCTTCGAACTCGTTACTACCACTACGAGTTTCTAGTAATGTCGTTTGGGTTAACAAATGCGCCAAAGTGCGTTTATGGACATGATGAATCCGTATTCAAGCAAAGATTTAGATAAATTCATAGTTGTGATCATAGATGATATCCCCGATCTTTTCCAAGACTCGGGAAGATCATGCTGAACATTTAAGATTAGTATTGGAAGCATTGAGAAGGGATAAATTATACGCAAAATTTTCGAAGTGCGAGTTCTGGTTAGAAAAAGTTCAATTTCTGGGTCACGTGATCGACAAGGACGGAATCTCTGTGGATTCAACAAAGGTGGAACCGGTTCAGAATTGGGAACAACAAAAGACACCGACGGAAGTAAGAAGTTTCTTAGGATTGGCGGGCTACTACAGGCGGTTCATTCAAGATTTTTCAAAGATAGCAGGAACATTGACGAATTTAACGAAGAAGTCAGTGAAGTTTGTCTGGACTGAGAAGTGTGAAGAGAGTTTTCGAGAACTCAAGAAGAGATTGAGTGAGGCACTAGTGTTGTCGTTACCAGATGATACAGGTGACTTCGTGATTTTCAGTGATGCGTCACACAAGGGCTTGGTACTGTGCTTATGCAACATGGTAAAGTCATTCACACGATCGCGCCAGCTTGAAAGATTATGAGAAGGGATATCCTACCCATGACCCGGAATTGGCAATGTAGTATTTGCCCTCAAGATTTGGAGGCACTATTTATATGGTGTGAAGTGTGAAATATACACGGACCATAAAAGTCTGAAGTATATTTTCACTCAAAAGGAGTTAAATATGAGGCAGAGAAGATGGTTGGAGCTAATAAAGGATTATGATTGCGATATTTTGTATCATCCGGGGAAAGTGAATGTGGTAGCGGATGCGTTAAGCAGAAAGGGCAGTGGTAGATTGGCAATGTTAACAGCTCAGGAGGAGTTAATCAAGGAGATGGCCAGTTTGGAGCTAGAGATAAAGAGGCCGAGAGAGAAAGATGGGAAATTGTTCGCAGTGGAGGTTCGTCCGACTCTATTGGACAAGATCAAGGAAGCACAAGGTGGTAATGAAGAATGTGAGAAAATGAAGAAAAGAATTTCCGATGGAGAGGAGCTTAAATTCAGCATGGGTGGTGATGGTCTATTAAAATTTGAGGAGAGAATTTGGGTGCCAGCGGTATCTGAGTTAAAGGAAGAAATCTTGCAGGAAGCTCATAGTTCAAGTTACTCAATCCACCTGGGAAGCACAAATATGTATCAGGATCTTCGTCAACATTATTGGTGGCCCAATATGAAAAGAGAGGTCGCGGAGTGCGTTAACAAGTGTTTAACTTGTCAGCGAGTCAAGGCAGAACATCAAAGACCGAGCGGGTTACTTCAACCTTTAGAGATTCCGGAATGGAAGTGGGAGCATATCACGATGGATTTTGTGGTAGGACTTCCAACTACGCAGAAGGTTTACGATGCAGTGTGGGTGATCGTCGACCGATTGACCAAGTCAGCGCATTTCTTGCCAATCAAGATCAAATATACCTTGGATCAGTTGGCTAAACTTTATATCAAAGAGATCGTTTCCAGGCACGGTGTACCAGTTTCAATTGTGTCAGTTCGCGATCCGCGGTTCACAGCGAACTTTTGGAGAAGTTTTCAAGAACACATGGGAACACATCTGAGGTTGAGCACCGCGTATCATCCTCAAACAGATGGGCAGAGCGAGAGAACTATTCAAACGTTAGAGGACATGCTGAGAGCATATGTGATGGATTTCAAAGGGAGTTGGGATGACCACCTACCGTTGGTGGAATTTGAATACAACAACAGCTACCATGCGAGAATCGGGATGCCACCTTATGAAGCTTTATATGGAAGGAAATGCAGAACGCCATTGTGCTGGGATGAAGTAGGAGAACGTCAACTACTAGAGCCAGAATTGGTACAGCAGACTGCGGATGTGATCAAAACTATTCGAGCGAGGCTAGTGGTGGCTCAGGATCGACAGAAGAAATATGCTGATCAACACCGACAACAACGAGACTTCGACGTCGGCACTTATGTGTTTTTGAAAGTGTCTCCTTGGAAATCGAAAATGAGATTTGGGAAGAAGGGAAAACTTAGTCCCAGATTCATAGGACCCTTTGAAGTTCTGAGACGAGTCGGTGAGGTAGCTTATGAAATAGCTTTACCTCCGGAGCTAGAACATATACACAACGTATTCCACATTTCAGTCTTAAGACCATATAAGCAGGACTACAAGCATGTCATAGAGTATGAGCCTATTCAGTTCGAAAAAGACTTAACTTACGAAGAGGTTCCAGTGCAGATAATTGATTGAAAAGAACAAGTGTTAAGAAATAAAATAATACCTTCTGTTAAGGTAGTATGGAGGAACCACAATGCCGAGGAGGCTACGTGGGAACTCGAGGAGAAAATGATGAAAAACTACCCTAATCTGCTTGTTTGATGTGTAATGATTACGGGGATGGAATCCTTATAAGGAGGTGAATGTAATATCCTAGATTTTTCCATGTAATTAAACAATTTCAATAAACAAACTTATGTGAAATTCTTATGTGACAATTATTTTTAGATGACAATTATTTTTAGATGAATTATTTATTTTATTATATGTTATGTGATAAGATGCATATTAATGGTTGTTACTAAGTAGGCCAATTATTTAAATTGGTTAAGGATGGAATTAATTCTAATTAATTTAGGTGGGATGACTTACAAATATGAGTTTGAGTTTGGAGTGGAATTTAGAGACGCGGTCTGCGTATTTGAGTCTGAAATGTCGAAATTAGTCAGGATAGACTGTAATCACGAAAATGTGTCACGGTTGACTTTTTGGTCAAAGTCAACAAGGAAAAAGTCAACTACAAAATTTTGAAATTGAGTTTGACGAAACAGATAGTTCTGTGACGTCCGGGACGTCGAATTTAGTAGGAATCGATATAGGTATCGATACGTTTTACTACGAGGGGCAAAATGGTCAAAATAGTTATTTAATTGATTAAATGGATAAATTTATATTTTAATAAATAGACCAGCAGCTGGTGGGGGGGGGGAGTCTTTTGTCACACATATTGGGACAAGGAGGAAAAGAATACATTTATATCAACATAGCAATGATAGGAGTTAGTTTATTTCTCAAACCAAACAACTTTTCATTTTCTGTAACTCCCATTTGGTTGGTTTAATTATCAAGTGATCATGGGTTATGGCAAAGGTCTCTCAACTGATGATTTCAGATTACCCGTTACAATAAGCATCTATGCTATCATCATATGCATATATACACTCTTCACTTCTATATTCTTCATTTTACTAAAATTCCTCCAAAAGAGTAAACTTGGAGAGAAATTGAGAGTGTTAGATAGTGTTAAAAGAATTCTGGAGATTGGGAGAGCCTAACAAGCGAGGTATGAGTCTCAATCAGAGTTAAAACAAGGAAGAATTCATCCAAGGTAAGCTATGAAACTCTCTTTTATGTGTTCTTAAGGAAATAGTGAAAACATACATGGATAAGAATGATAGATGTTTGTTTTGGCTTGGTAATGCTATGTTATTACTTTGTTTCTGATATTTGGTATTAGAGAAAGAAAATTCTGGTTTAGTACATGTTCTAACTCATAGAAAGTCAAGAAATCATGCCATGTATGCTAAGTGTTTGATAAAATGCCTCTAACATGCTAATTTGATCAAAACATGAAATGTTAGAGAAATGAATTGTTGTAACATTTATATATATGTTATTAGAAGTGGTCTGGATAATAGGAATCAAACCCATGCATGCTAGAATTAAAATCATGATTTTCTCAAAAGTTGGGTTAAACTAGTTTGCATGATTTTTCGTGATTTTGGTCACTCAAAATCATGTCTTAGATAATCCATTTGTTGCATGTAATAATTTTGTAAAATAGTATGTAGCATGAGGTATAACATGTCCAAATTTCATTCGGATCGAAGTTATATTGAGTGAGATATGAAAATCGTAAGATCGCTAAATAAACATGTTAGCAACCGAAAAAATTGTGAACTCGCACCCCTAAGGACAAATTCGGGGCTAGCTACAGCTTTCTGTAAAATTTTGGGCTTTTGGGTTATTATAGTACACACGAATAAGCTTTCCATAGACTCCGAAACGGACTAATTCTAACTTCGGAGCAAGGAGTTATGACTTTTCAAAGTAGTTACGTCAAATCTGCCCAACAAATTTGGAGCAGTCCCCTTGCATGGATTTTCTGGAACTTTGTGCTTGGAATTTGAAGATGGTCCATGAACGAAAGTTGTAGCCCCAGAAGTTAGCTTCGCGTGGGGACAAGAATCGCTCAAAAATCTTTTAAAACGAATTAGTTATAACTATTTTAGCGAGATATGGTAAAGCTGAGAAAAAAAAATGTAAAAACTGAGAAGGCTGAGGGTTCAGGCAAGGACAAGGGAAAGTCCAAGATGAAGTGATGATAATGGTTATGTAATAAGTTAATTATTTCCGCATATGTGTAATGTAGCGATAAACGCTAAGACTAAGTTCCAGTATGTTTTAAGGTTGTAAAGACTTGGCATTTTGTTTCGACTATTTATGTAATGGGTAATATAATATTATTATTATTGTTAAAGTTTACTTAGATAGATGATGTTGTATGTTGTATCATGAGCACCAAGTCCTGTAATCGATGTTACACGGATTTGGGGGCGTCACAAGTATGACCCTAGTCGTGGTCCCTTGGTTGAACATACTCATTATCTCGCTCTAATAATTGAGTCATGTTGACAACATTTGAATATAGAGAAAATTTATGAGAGATAAGGTATTGACGAATCTCGGGTTTTAGACCTCTCAGAAACATCCGTGTCATTCGTTCCTCAATCTCTACCAAATGAGGTGCAAACCTGGATAACTCCGTAAACTTTGTCTCGTACTGGGACACCGTCATGTTGTTTTATTCTAGTCTAATAAACTCTACCTCCTTCATATGACGAATACTTTCAGGAAAGTACTTATCATTGAACAGTTTCTGAAATCTTTCCCAAGACATCTTTGAAAAGCGGTGGTTATGGGTATGCTTCACGTATTCCCCACCATGTCTCGCCTCACCTCGAAACATAAAGGTGGAGAATGGAACTTTCTGTTCTTCCGTGCATCCCAAGACATCGAATATCTTGGTAATTTGCTTAACCCACGTTTCCGACTTAATCGGATCTGGCTTTCCCCAGAAATCTGGTGGTCCCAACTCCTTGAATTGCTTGGCCGTGACAGACCGCGCGTTGCTATCATTTTCACCCGTATTTTATACATGAGTCTCCCTCGTCTGATTTTGCATGAACTGTAAAAAGCTTCTAAACATTCCATCATTCATCGTTTGCTCGGTAGTGTTGTTTACAGGAGGAATATTGCCTTCCTATTGCACGTTCTCTTGGTTGGTGATTGAAGGTTGTTCCACGGTCTCATAGACTCCATTGTTAACGTTCTCAGCTGCCATTCTTAAAAACTGCCATAAAACAGGGGTTAATTAATCAAATTAACATATCACATAATATCCCTATATTATGACCGACCAACAAATAAGCTTAGGTAGGACACTATAGCGAAGGATTTACTCGTCTCTCCCCTCCTAGTACTACACCCCGATCTCCACCAGACACCATATCCCTAAGCTCTGATACCAACTGTGACGCCCCCAAAATAGGTATACATCACCCATTCTGAGTCGCCAATTACCTGGTACAGAAACAACTACAACTTTTATTATTACAATTATCGTGCAAAATACGACAACACTCATGATGTGAGTTTAAATACAAATATTGTCTTCTAGATAATATTCACCCTCAAATAAGTCCTCATTACATTTATTGATACACTATTTTACAAAAATAGTGAGGACTGCTAAAACAACTATCTAGGACCATCACTCTTTACCCCGACCGGTTCCTGCTATATTCTAACCTCCGGAGAAGAAAAATAAAACAAAAAGGAAAAGGGTGAGCTCAACTAGCCCAGTAAAGAATATTATGACTAAGATAAAGAATAACAATTTATCGTTAGCCTTCAACAAATCAGATAAAATATAATGGACAACCAATTTTAGATCAATATTTGCAGTGGAAATAACAATTCATTAGAAGGATTAAGTAGAGAATGAAATCTACTATCATCTATGAATTTAAAAGTTTATCATCAATATTTTATCCTTGTAACATCAATCAATATACATCTTGCATCAAATATTCATCTTTGCACTACGGGCCAAAGATATTCATTTGTATCACCAGTTGGTCATATTCATCTCAACACCTGTTCCTCTTTGCACTACGGGCCAAAGATAATCATCAGGTAATTATTCATCTTTACACTAAAGGCCAAAGATATTCATCAAGTATCACCATTAACGACTGAGGATGATGAAAAACATTTTAGAGAACGAATCCAGTGAGATAGAAGAACAAAAATTAGGAATTCGTACTTTAGATGAACCAAGTTTAAAAAAGTTCCATAATAAACCATAGTGAAGATAAAAATATGGATTCAATTTCAAGAATAAGGATCACAACAGATAACTTTGAAGGAAGAAAAAAAAATATTTTTTTTCTTTTGTGAACAGTACCCGTGAATAGTAACCGTGAATGCAGATCACCGGTGAACGATGTAAAGTGAAAAGATACTTTCGGTCATGAAAAGTTCCAAATTTGATTAAAAGTTCAGACCAATATTCCTATAAAATGATATTAGATGAAGAGAAATTTCTAATCATTTCAGGAATTATAGAAGCAATACTTACCATAGTAAGTTCAAATTCAAGAATACGAGATGAAATAATATCGCTTACATAATATGGAGTATGAAAGAAAATAATATTTCTCACGAGTATTGCAATAAAATAATATCCTTTACCTCTGTAGAAGCTGGATTTGACTGGAATATCGGATATTATTCTGAGAAAATCCTGTAGAAAAACTACGCTCAAAATATTCTTATACTCAAGAAAAATACTCAGAATACTATAGAATAAGAATTTCTAATTATGAAGGTGTGACTAAGGAAGGAGGGGTTACCCCCTATTTATAGTAACGAAGGAAAAGAAACAGATGCCTACAATTCGCCTTCTGCCTAACATTATGCCTAACATACTCATTTTTTCATATGGGTGGGGGTCATCTTTTTGAAAAATGGTTTGCAGGCAACATCATCTCATCTACCAAATAATTGGCTTTAGCAATACAATTCATTCTCTACCAAAATCAATGCCTAACTTTCCCAGGAAAGAGGGGGCTTTCCGATAAGGATTTCTTCTTACTGGAGCGCAATTAGATGACCAAACCTCTCCTTGACAGAACTTTCTAGACATTGCCAATAATGCTAACTAATAATATTATTCAAATAATATGAATTATTTATTTGATGATGGGAAATACTGTGCAGTGACAATTATTAAAACAACCATAATATAAAATATCAATGCAGCAATTATTGAATCAATAACATAAAATATTAAACAGTAATTACTGTAACAATTATTGAGTAGTGCCTTCTTACGTAAGAATCAATAATTCAAAAATACTTCGCAATAACGTGTACTACTGTGCAACCACATGTATTACTATATTTTAATCACCGGGTATTCCAACAATGTTAACGGTAACGATTACGCCGTTATTTATCAAAACTCAAATTTGTCATTTTCTTCATCCGACCATTATTCATTATGGGGCCCTGAATGATCGTCATGTGTCGTCATGACAAATATTCCTGACAAAAAGAATATTCCCCGACCAAACGAATATTCCTCGACAACAATGATTATTTTATAACCACTTGCTTATTTTGTAAAATTTGCACATTTCACCCATAACCAGAGCATTATATCAAATTAATTCCTTAATATTTCAAGATAATAAATAGAGAAAATTTAATTTGATTTATAAAAAGTTGGGGTCTTACACTAACTCTGAATAATCAACAATAATTTTTAGACGTGGTCTAATCAATAATAATTAACCAATATAATAATTGAACAAATATAACTCAAGGTTGAGTTAGAAAACTTGCCTTCCACGTTGATTATTGCTACACAATATACTTATCTACGTTCGTAAGACCTATGATCAACAATATCAGTCTCACAATTAGCACAATAATTTATAACACACAATACTGTAATTTACATTCAATATTTCTCCTAGACACATTACCACATAGTCACATCAGTGTTTATAACCTATATAAACACTCATAAAGTCTAACTACTTCGGTCTAGTTGGACTTTAGTTTGTTCTCGGTGTATTAGTCACCCTATCCGACAATTAACACTTGTATTGTCAACTAAACTCGGTCTCAAAGCTTCAATATTATTTTAGATAAGTCAAATATCGTTTATAATATTTTTCAGAAGCTTTTAATAATTTTCTAACAATTATTATAATTTATAATAATTTTTCAAACACTGAAATCATTTTTAAGTAATTTAATTACTGTCTAATTCCATCATCATTAATATTTAATAATATTAAAATATTAATGACATACTTGTCAAAATATTAAAGTTATCAATAATAACTTAAAATATTTTTAAATCACTAATATTCTACTTAAATTATTTTTAAAAAATAAAAATCATTTTAAACCACCACCATTAATATTTAAATATTAATTAAATTCTTATCAAAATATTAAAAGTCATTAATTATAACTTAAAATATTTTTAAATCATTTTTCACATTTTTAAATGATTTTAAATCAATAAAACCATTTTAATTCATTTATTTAATATAATAATTAAATAAATCTAATATCATTAATATTAAAATTTTAATGAAAATTCTCCAAAAATAGTAAAAGTTACATTTTATAACTCGAATATTTTTTTAAACACTTTATTCATATTTAAAATGATTTTATAATATTAAAATCATTTTTCTCTAATTTATTTAATATACTAATTAAATAAATTAAATACCATTAATATTTAAATAATTATAAATATTAATGAAAAATATCCCAAATTATATAAAGTTATTTTTCATAATTTAAAATAATTTTTAAAACTATTTTTGTAATTTTAGAATTTATTTTCTATTTTTAATCATTTTCCAAAAATTAGGAATATAAAAATAATAGAAACCGTCGCTATTGGCTATAGCGACACATTCTGTCGCTGTAGGTGTTCTTGAGGCTCAAGAACACTGACAGTCAGTTACCAGCATGCCAGGTTTGACCATGCTTAAATTTCAGTCCATTGTGTTTCTAAGTTTCCTTTTGCATCGATCTTGTAGTATACATGTAGTACTACGAGTATCAATCATTATCAGAGTTATAACTTAACAATCTAGGAAGATTTGCCCCTTCAAAGTTACTGTCAGACACCATCTGGGTTTTCTAGGTAACCCAGAAACCCAGGCAGTGTCATGGTGCTACTTTCAAGCTCAATAATCTTAGTGTTCTGGTCATCAAATAGGTATGGTCTTTGTCTAAACAGGTAGTCCATATGACAAATAACAACTACATAACATGATCTCAGTCCAACAACATCACAATATCCAGATTTAGTTCTATTAAAAGTCATCGAAAACCGGGTTCATCGCTTTTTAGAAATTCGAGAAATGCGAAACGTGATCAAGCCACTTTGACCAGCCACTCCATTCGATCTATTGCTTGTTTAAATTATCTAAAGGCATATATCTATTGTACATATTATAGGCTACAAACTAGATATCATAACATCATCATATCACATAACAACAGACAGATCAAGACGTTGCAAAAGCTTGTCAGACGCTGGAATTTGATTTCTGGGTTACCCAGAAATCATACGGTCATGCTTGGTCAATGGGTTTTGACCAACTATATCTTGTAATTTGGACATGGAATAAATGTGATTACACTTCCAAAACAAAGATCTCATGTTAGACTATGGATATAAACCATAAAACAACACCAAATATTAACAGGGAAAGATCTGGAGCCACTTATATATGGTTGTCAGATAACTTATAGGGCTCAAGAACAGTTTTTGAAAACTTCAATTTTTACCCACTTTGATGCTATGGATCTATAATAGATCATCATAAAACATCTTCTAGAATGAATCTGAACACATAAACAGCAACTTGAACTTAACATGTAAGATCAAAAAATTAAATTAAGGTTTATACCTTCTAGTTCCAATCTTTGATCTTAGCTCTCCAATCTGATCTTATGGTTGCTAGGGGCTATACTAGTGACTGAATCACTTGTATAATTCAGAGGTTTGGTGAGAGAGAGAGTTGGTTGAGGTAAGTTAGCAAATGAACAAATTTTAGTAACTTTTCTCTCTCTTTAAACACTTATACAAAGATACCATGTATGTATATGATGTTAGGTGTCAAGTTGGATCAGGTTTGGTTGAGATAAAAGTAAAATTCTAAGCTTTAGTTGGTGAACAACTAAAGTTGTTGTCAAATTTTACAAGTTGCATATTAAAGAATGTAAAAAGGGTAATTTGGTCATTGAACGTGAAATTTTAATGGCAATCTAGACATTTGTCCAAACCCTTAGGGTTTAACCCTAAGGTTCTAACCCTTAGGTTTTACAACATTAGTTTCTAAAATTTTTCTAATTAGGGTTTTTAAAATAGAAAATTAAGATAACTAAAATATAATTAGTGTTTCCTAATTATATTAAAGGTTATCAATCACATTAGGGCTTACTAATTAGGATTACGGTTTACTAATTAGGGCTTAGGGTTCCCAAATTTAAAATTAGGGCTTCCCGGCATTCGTTTAGTGTTCACTACTACAAAACAAAGAAATAGACAACACGTAAAAAAAGCGTTGTTTTCGGTTAGAAAAGCGTCGTGGTTAAGGGTGTCATCTATTTGACACCCTTTACACAACGCTTTTAAAACGTTAGAAGTTAAGACAATACACAACATTTTTTAAGAAAAAAACGTTGTAGATTTGTTTTCCATAAATTAGCAGATGCTTAAAAACGTTGTAGAAGGTATGATTCCACAACGTTTTCTGGATAAAAATGTTGTAGTTTAATATATCAGACAACATTTAGGCACATTTACACATCGTTTTTAAAATGTTGTAGATTAAAAAAAAAGAAAAAAAAAGGTTGTGGTTCACCTACATTACCAATGCACCTGCAATATGCTAATGCCATGATATATAGCTAAAAGGTCTAAATTCTCATTTAAATTTAACCAAAATGTATCAACCAATCAAAATACATCCCAATAACACCATTCGTTTACAGTTTTAAATTACTACATCCACAAAATATATACCAAACTATCCATATATGCATCTCAAATTCACTTTTCAAAGATAAATATAAATGAACATGTTACATAGCACTGTAGAAACTAGAAATGAATCTGATCATGAAAAGAAACATTTATGTCAATGTAAAAACAAAAAAAAATCAAATTTTGATAAGACAAGAGAATCCTTTCCCCAGAGGCCTTAACACAAATCCGTTTACTCATTTCAGTGACAAGAGAAAGGTGATCAAGTGCAGCTTCATCAATTCCACCCATCTGAGAAGGATGAACACATATAGGAAAATAAAGAACTAGTCCAAAGAAATGGAGCCTTTAAAAGAAAACAATCAAGGCCAAACTATATATTTTTTCAAACCTGGTTGTATATGAACATGCTGGATAAGAGGACAGCTAAGGAAAATATTTGTGTGTTATAAGTTCCCTGTCAAAAAATCCAAGAGAAGGAACTGAAACACAATTATATAATACAATTCTTAAAAGAAAAAAGAAGCACCAATAAAGAAGTGGACTGGTGAAACTGAAATGGACAAATTTGTCAAATTGACAGAAAGAAAAATGAAAACAATCAAGAAGGTTTTTAAGGATGAAGAAGAATATATCAATGACAAACTCAGCCACATACAAGGTAGAATGTCAACCCACAATCAGATCAATCTCATAAAGACAAGTCAAAAGCTAACCATTTGATCATAAGCATCAATCCCTTCACTATCTAGCAGTAAGAGGTTGTATTCGGTGCCATCAAGAGTTGTCCTCCTAAGTAGAGAACTCCACAGCCAAAGACCTTTTGTACACGGCCAATGAGTTTATGCCACATGAAATCCACTGCTCCTCACAATTGTCATATTTGGTCGGAAGTCTGCTTCATATTGAACACAAAAGAATAATAGTAGTTTGTTGTATGCTTTCTTTTTGTAGCAGCCAGAGGGCTAAGTATCACCATTTATGAGATCAGCTTAGAGTCTTATACAAACTAACTCTTGGACATTATAGAAAACCTAACAGCTTCGTATTACAATTGAGAAGTTCTATAAAAACTAGGATAAAACGATAGAAAGGTAAAGCAAAACTAACAATGCAGAACTTTTTAATAAACTAAGAAACACCTTTGACATAACACCTTCTTTCCAAGCTCTAGTGCAACCTGCACTCAATCCATAACGAAGAAACAACTCATAATTGATATAATGGGATATAAAGAAAATGGCCGCACTTAATTTTTATCAGCTGCATCATCTCATTAACTTATTCCACAAAGAGAGTTAATATTCTCATGTAAATCAAATAGTAAAATATTTGCTGTTAACTTATAATTTCAAGTCGATCAAATTAAGTTTTTCTTAGTGAAATATAATTTGGTTAGCAATTTAAATGAAAATTTCTATTTATTATGATAGAAAAACAATAATTCTGATTTGTTTTTCCTTGCTCAAAGTTATGGTATGCTCATGCAAAACCATCCAAAAGACAAATAACATATAACACAAAGCTCAAGACAGTTCTGTTCCAGCCACAGGCAATAATTTGTTCATTCAAAATATGAAAATGATTATAGCCTAATGGCTGGTCGGACAACAGAACAGAAAGATTGAAATATGTTTCTCAAAACCTATAAAGCTTTTTCATTTCAAAAGAAGTATCATAAAAAATCAAATAAGACTCTTTTCGTGGAATAGAGCTAGTATACACCAGACAATCAAATGTACATATATTTGTTCTCAAGAAAATAAGAGATAAATAAATAAAAAAAGTATATATATTTGACATCTCGTGCAACAACAATTTCAAATTTATTCAATTAGTTTACTAACACCCTTTAAAACTCGTTAACAAATGAACAAACAACAGTGATACCTTATCATAGTCAGCTTAAAGAAACGAAACCAGAAGAACGGAGGAAGGCAAAAGGACAAAAATTTTAAGTGTGTATGCATACCTTATCATAGTCAGCTTTGAGCTTGATAAGTGGTGCAAACACATTTTGATTCTTTAACAGAAATAAGAACAACCTATCAATAAAAAATCCCAGAGAGATAATAGCGGCAGCTGCTAATCCCTCAATAACAGCATTCTCATGTGGAACAAAAATTAACAGGCCTAATTGGCGAACGAATTCAGAGCAATTAAAAAACACTTGTTAACATAGGCACCTGATATGCATCTTCATATTTCAAGGAAACAAGTTGAGGTTCATCATCAACACCAGGCTTCTCAAGATCTTCTAGCGTAGCATCAGGATTAGTCTTCCAAAGCTCTTCTACCTTATTTATTTGTTGAGCACTGATTTGTCGTGCCCTCAACCGCCTCCCTGCTCGAGATGGGACCTAAAAGATTTGAATTTGGAACCGATTAGCACATTTTAGTAAGCAAATATTACCTCCAAAGTGAAGGTGAAGCTTGTATGAAAATACACATACGTATGTATATTTATACCAACCTTGACAAGCCACCGCAAGAAACATCTATCATCAATAAGGGACACCAACCGACTCAGTCCCAATTCATTTCTTTCAATGCATTAACACTAAAGGCAAGGCTCCCGCAAGAAGAACAACAACACTCTCTGCCTTGGCAGAAAAGAATCCAAGAAGAAAAAAATTTCAACATCCACAATTGTAACACTCCTTAATTGATAAGAAAAACTCCAGAACAGCAAAATTTAAAAGGGAATCAAGAAATCCAGAAGCACCAGATCGACCATCTTGATGAGACCTTCGAGTCGGGCAATAAATAATTATGGGCTTTGGCTTAGGCACTGCAGACTACTTAACAACGAAGAACGGGAGCATGAATCACAGAGAGAGCGTCAGCCATAGCAAAAACCCTAGAATTTTGTGTCTGACCAAACCTGACCAGACCATACCAGTAGTCAAAGGCATTTTCTGATCCTCTCTAGCTCGAATCAAAATATCTCTCGACATCGAAACATCGTATGTGCCTCCTCAGCTGATGGCCACAGTGGTAGCCGAAGTTTGGATCATAGGAGAGTAGGAGAGAACGGCACCCACTTCGTAGAGAGAGAAAGTACAGAGATAGGAGAGAAGAAAGTAGTTTGTTTTAATTTCAAATTTTCATTTCCGCGTCTTTTTTTTTATCTCCGTATTTTTTTGATAGATAACGTTTTTTTTAAAAACGTTATCTATTTAAAATCAAAAATTTCCTTTTATAAATACATAACGTTTTTTCATATGTATCTACAACGTTTTGTTAAAAAACGTTGTAAAAAAAACCACAACGTTTTTTTTAAAAACGTTGTGGTATAAGTGTTGTCTATTAGGTACTTTGTACTAGTGGTTCCTAACTATGCGTTAGGGTTTCTAAACCTGAGATTAGGGTTTCTAATCCCTTATTAGGATTTACCAAAATTATACACTATCCGGACAATCATTAATCATTAAATCTATACAGTAAAAACACGTACTCATCAATACAATTATTAAAAGTGTATTTTCTACCAAATCCCTATCTGAACTTAGGGTTAGGGTTTTAAATTCTCAGTTAAACACAAATCTACTCTTCTTTCTCAGTCAATACACAAATTAACTAATTCTCACAACTCGTATCACCGATACACATCACAATCTTGATAATAAATATCAATATTAATTAAAAAAGTTTATTCGTAAAATTCGGATTATTCGAAATCCCGGGTTATTATAGTTGCAAACCACACTCGGTAATAGCTCACGAAGGTCCAACGCCATCTGTTCAGGGTCGGAACCCCAAAACCTTTCTTCCCCAGTGGAAACTCTATCAAACTCAGCCGTTAATGCAGACGTCAACGAAAGTTAAGCATCCTTGACACTATACTCAGCAGGGATGTCATCCGCTGTTGTACATTTCATCAAAGGTCAAGCAGCCTTGACATCATCAGCCATTAGAAGTTAAACCCAATGAAGCTTCTAGAATGGTCCGGTGACGATATTCGTTGATGTACATTTCAGCGAGGTTCAAGCAGCCCTGACAACACAGACTGTTGGCAGTAACTCTGACAGACCAGTAGAAGGACCTGGCAACATAAACCAGGAAGGACCATCCTCATCGGGGAGGACCGATGATGGAATACGTTATACAAGGTCTCCTCAGACAAAACACATCCCCATAAAGTCTCTTGTACATGAGAGATACATCCTCTGTGTAAAATCTATACCAAGGATTAAGGACTTTGGTGATAACCCCAATGTCAACATCCTGGAAGTTCCTAAGAACTTTGGATCGCACATCTAAGATAGTTCATCAAGATTGTCAGTGCTAACTTCAATCCCTGTTAGAAGTCATGGGGGAAAATAGTCATCACATCCTGTTAGAGAACAATCTAACAAACCACATACATCATGCATATACATCATGCTGCAGTACATTGCATCATGATTATCTTGTCACATTTAAAGTGTCTAGTATTCTTTATCCTATCCATGCCATGGCATTGCATGAATATTATAAAGAGGGGCATCTGTAGACACTCAAAAATTTTTGCACTCTTGTTACTAACATTGTAAGATGGAAGAATCATCTTTCAGAGATAACACTAGAGGACAGCTCAACTCAATCCCAAAGATAACCCTGAGATACTCAGTTCTTACCATCTCGGAGATAACCCCGAGATAATCCATCCCATCCCAGAGATAACCTCGGGAGTTCTAGTTTCAACCTCGAAGATAACCCCGAGGGATGCAGTTCAAGTTCCGAAAATAACACCGGAGAAAGCTCTTTCATCTCAAAGATAACCCCAACATAATCAGTTTCATCCCGAAAACAAAACCGGGAGTTTCAGTTCCAACCTAAGAAACAACACCGAGGAGTGCAGTTGCAGTTCTGGAGATAACCCCAGAAAAGCTCATTTCAACCTTTGTAGTCAGCTTCAACCTCAGATAAAACCCCGAGGCACTCAGTTCCAGTCCCAAAGATAACCCCGGGAGGTCAGGCACACCTCAAAGACTACACTGAGGACCTTCAGTACTTGCAGCAGCCCAATCTCAGAGATAACCCTGAGCAACGATTGTTATATCAGCCTAACCCGGAGATAACCCTGGTGAGGGGCAAAATTATCATTTTGCCACCTCGATCTTACATTCGCGTTGTCTCAACACATTTCACCATACATTCTACACAACAGTGTCCTACAGGAACCAATAGCTCTAATCCCAAGTGACTACTACACAGGACAGCACACCAGATAGAATTTGAAGACTTAAAGACCAAGGGCATGGTCCCATCTTCCTGACTTCGTATAACCTCTAATCCCATATCATTTTGTAGCTCTTGATAAGAGCACTTTGAAAAAGGTCTTATACACCTCGATCGGATGCCCGAATTGAAGTTTTGAAAGTTTGAGCGGACATCACATTGCATGCATGCACGTACTTTGAGATAGCAGGAACTGCGGAGCTCGGGGCACCTAGAGGGCTTGGGGTGGCCATTTTGGTAGAGAAAAAGGCAAGGAAGCCCTGTCCAATTTGCTCTGTACAAACTATAAATTGAGTGCTTTCTCATTTTAAACACTTGTGAGCTTATATTTGGTTATATTTTTACTGGTGGGAACCAAGTGTTCATCCATTTAAAGCTATAGACTTTGTCAGTCCACTGTAAGCTTTCTTACATCTTTTAAAGCCTTTCTCCACTACTGTGCACACACAGTTATTCACGTTCAAAGTCGTGTTATGTGCGTATGCCCGGACTTCTGTCCGTGGCTTTTATTTCTTTGTGTATGTATATATATATATATAAACTGCTTTCAAACTCATTCGATGAGTCTGGATTTACATCTGGAGCATTTATCGCTTATATATATATATATATATATATATATATATATATATATATATATATTATATATAACCTATCAGGTGAGGACTCTCTTACTTTGTTAAAATGCGGACCTTTTTTTTTTGTTTTTTTTTTTAAAACAACTAAAAAAAAATATTTAATATTTTATGGGCTCGATATTTTTCCATAATATAATGTTTTAGGCGTGATTTGAATACCTATACCAAAAATGGTGGTACAATGCGCACAGCATCGTATGCAGGACTGCTTTTGTTATACGTATCTAAATCACATCCAAAAACATTGTATTATGAAAAAATTTCAATTCCATAAATATTAAACTTTTTTTTTTATTTAAAAAAAACCAAAAAAAAAAAAGTCCGTGATTTTAACAAATAAAAGTCTTACTGATCCCCGACTTATATATATATATATATATATATATATATATATATATATATTTCTATCCTGCCCGGAGTTTACTTACGTGGCCATTTATCGCTTTTTTACATTTCTATCGGACACAAGTTTACTTCGTGGCCATTTACAACTTTCTTTACATTTCGTCATGCCTTGAGTTTACTTCATGGCGGTTGATTATTTCTATATATATATTTAAAGTTGTTATATATTTACATTTCCAATCCCCCATGGAGTTGCTTCGTGGTGGTCGATCATTTGTATATATATATTTACAGCTTTTATATATATAACTGCTTACATCTTTCATACAAATTGCTACATCATGTGAGCCTAGGAATCATGTGATCACATATTCAAACTCCTGAATCTAGATTCGGTTCCCATGATGGACATTTTCAGCTGTAATCAGCGTGTACATTATTTACGGTGTTTGAATTTCCTTAGATGGCTCTCATGCCCACAAAGAGTTCTACACTGCTATGTATATTAATTTCACAAAGATTCTTGCATCTCCAAAATAAAGAAATCAAGCTGAACATTATAATAAAATGGAAGTATCAAAGGCCTCAATTACTATTGAGCATAAGGGTTTAAAAAAACCTATTTTACAAAACATCACTGCTATATATTGTTAAAACTGAACTATTATACAAAATTCAAACCCTTTGTATATAGGTGCAAACGAGGCGTAGCACTAATTCTAGATAATTGCACATATACATGTCGGACCTTTTCACAGACCTGTTAAACAGTGTCACATCACTGGGTCAATGTGCAAACCTTTTCTCTGTTTAGTTGGTGCAATCATTTAAAAATACCAACTGGTGACTCTTACAGTCCAATCATCGACATATACATGTCGGACCTTTTCACAACTTGTTTTTTCAAACAAATCTCACCTAACATGAGAACACCAAAAGACAAGAAGAGAAAAGGGACAATAAAAATCCCGACGTCGACAACTTGTATGGGGAAAAAGTGGAGATCTATACGGATCATAAAAGTCTCAAATATTTCTTCACCTAAAAGGAACTCAACATGCGACAACGACGTTGGCTCAAGCTGTTGAAAGATTATGATCATACAATTTAATACCATCCTAGAAAAGCGAACGTAGTAGCTGACACATTGAGTAAAAGATCATATGCGGGGTATGAGTGCGATATTGTCAACGCAAAGGCCCATTTTTATGACTTACAAAGGATAGAGATAGAGTTTAAGACTTCAGGGACCCACATGATGATGGAAAATATACGAGATAAACTGACTTTAATCAATAAAGTTAAAGCTGTTCAAGCTACATACCTGAAGCTGATGCATATGAGGAAGAAAGTACAAGAAGGTGCTATTTCGGAAGCAAGAATCGATAAGGAAGGAATACTTTGAGTCAACTCCAGACTTTGTGTTCCTAACGACTTTTACTTGAAGTATAAAATCATGATGGAGGTGCACAACACACCATTTACAATCCATCTTGGGAGTACCAAAATGTATCGTGATCTTTGACATACATTTTGGTGGATAAATATGAAGAGAGATCGCGGAGTTTATCTCAAGGTATTTAACTTGTCAACGTGTCAAGGCAGAGCATCAAGTGCCAAAAGGTCCATTAAAATAACTTGAAATTCCAAAATGGAAGTGGGAGCACATTACCATGGACTTCGTTACTGATCTTCCCAATGTTTCTCAAGGCATATATGCAATTTGGGTCATTGTCGATAGAATAACCAAATCTGCTCATTTCTTACATATACGAGAAATTTATTCACTTGAACGTCTTGCTCGTATGTACATAAATGTGATTGTAATACTACATGGTATGTCAGTATCCATAGTTTCTGATCAAGACCCAAGATTCACTTCATGATTTTGGGTTAGTTTACAAAAAGCTATGGACACAAATTTATGATTCAGTTCGGCATATCATCCTTAAACGGACGGGAAGCCAAAGAGGACTATTCAAACTCTTGAAGATATATTAAGACTCTGTGTCCTTGACATCAAAGGAAGTTGGGATAAGTTCTTGCCATTGGTGGAATTCTCCTACAACAACAGTTATCAAGCAAGTATTGGGATGGCTCCATTCGAGGTGTTGTATGGACGCAAGTGTCATTCTCCAGTATACTGGGATGAAGTGGGTGAAACAACATTATTGGGACCAGAATTGGTACGTATGACTACGAAAAAGATTCAAATGATCCGGCAATGTATAAAGACCTCACAAGATCGAAAAAAGAGTTATGTTGATCTTCATCGAAAGGACGTGGAATTCAATGTTGGAGAGCACGTGTTGTTACGTGTGGCTCCATGGAAAGGAGTTACGAGATTCGAAAAGAGAAGAAAGCTGAATCCTCATTTCATTGGGCCATTCGAAATCCTCGATCAAGTAGAAACTGTGGCCTATAGACTAGCCTTACCGCCAAGTATGTCTCGTGTTCATAACGTTTTTCACATATTTATGTTATGTAAATATGTGAAAGACCCGAACCACATTATTGATTTAGAACCGGACGAGATAGCGGAAGATTTAAAGTATGAAGAGGTACCTATTAAAATCTTGGATAAGAAGGAACATATTCTACGCTCCAAGGTTATACCTCAAGTCAAATTTTTGTGGAGAAACCATGATGTTGAGGAAATGATCTGGGAGTTGGAATCTGAAATGAAATTAATGTATCCTCACCTCTTCGACATACCAGGTACGTACCCCAATTTTGAGGATGAAATTTCATAAGAAAGGGAGGTTGTAAGACCCCAAATTTTATGAATAAAGATTAATTTTTCTCAAAATATATTTTTGAATATTATGGTGTGGATTTGATATAATGTTATAGTTGTGGGTAATATTTACAAATTTTTCAAAGTAAACAAGTTGTTATAAAATATTAGATTGGTCGGGAAATATTCGTACGACGGCACAATCATTGGTGGACCCCACAATAGAACTATTGTCGGAGTTAGAAAATGACTTAAATATCTTTTTATAAAAATAAAGGCAAAAAATTTACTGTTAAACTGTTGAAATATCAGAAGTACAGTTATATGCGTGGTTGTATAGTAGCACACGGTATTGATTATTGATGCTTACGTGAGAAGTCACTCAGTTATACTCAATTATTGCTACAGTAATTGATGCATGATATCTCTTACATTAGTGATTCAATTATTGTCATAGTATCATCTGCATAATATTTTATATTATTAAATCAGTAATTGAGACGACAAAGTTATTCATATTATTATTTGCATTATTGACGATGTCTAAAAAGTTCTATCGAGGAAAGGGGTTTGGTCACCTAATTGCGCGCCAATAGGGAGAAAACCTTATTAGAAACCCCCTCTTTCTTGGGAATGATCTGGTTGTTAAATATTATGAGTTATAATATTAATGATGAATAATTTTGTGTTGATTAAAGATTAAATTGTTGATAAAAAATATTTCCATTATGTTGAGATTATTAGTGTTAGTGGGAATCGACATTTATTTTGATAATAATTAATTTCTGAATGTTAAATTGACCAAACGAGTAATTAATTGGATAAATGAGAAATTAATTGTTACTAGTTCACATGAAAATTATTGTTGATGGTGCAAGATTAGTGGAGGTGGTGCAAGATTGATAATACTTGAAGGACTAAATTAAAAATGGAGGTATAGATGAAGGTATTGTACTGTAATAATTCGAGCCCCTAATCGTGCAATTATCAAAACGGTGTTTTCCTATAAATAGAAGCTCATTATTCTTTCATTCTCACCAATTCACTAAGACTCACAAGAGCAATTATAGAAAGATAAGCTATAGAGAGAAAGAAGAAGAGTATTCTGCTACTTTACTATTGCAGTATCTAGCTTTCTACTAAGGTAAGGGATATTATTTTGTTCAATATTCGTATGAAATAATATTTTCTTTCATACTCTGTAGTATGTAAGTAATATTATTTCGTTTCATATTCCTACTTCTACACTCATTTTGTTAAAGTATTGCTTCTATGCTCCGTGAAATTAGTAGAATATCCTTGAAATCTGTGCTTCATCTTGTATCGTTTTACAAGGATATTTTTCTAAACATTCTTGTTAAATTTTAAGCTTTTCATGCTGGAGTACTATTTAGGGGCACTATTTATAAATACGGAACTATTCATATAAACGGTACTATTCATAAAGTACTATTCACGGAGGTACTATTCATAAAATACTATTCACAAAGTTCTATTCACATGGTACTACTCACAAAGTACTATTCCTAAAATACTATTTACGAAGTACTATTTATGGGATACTATTCACTCGGGTACTATTCACCTGGGGTACTATTCATGACAAAAATTGATTTCTTTTCTATCCAAATAATTTTTGATACAATATTATTCTTGAATTTTATTCCACAAAGCATTATCATGTTGACGATTTGGATATTATTGAATTCTGAATAAATTAAATTATAAATCTTTAAAAAATTATCCTTTGCTTTCTTTTAATTGAATTCTTATATCATTGTCATCATCCTCATGCTTATATTGTGATGAAAGTCATCTTTGGCCGGCCTAGATGGACTATTGATTGGTATGATTATGACTATTAATTATTTGATATAATTATGACCCGTAATGTTACAAATGATGTGGTAAAAAACCTTATTGGCCCGTAGTGCATTGATGGATATTTGTTGGAATGATCATGACCATTTGTGATTACACGAATGTCCTTGGCCCATAGTGCATGAATAGTTTGTGGACGTGATACTAATGAATATCGTTGGCCCATAGTGCATGGATAATTCAGTGATATGGATTATTTATTGAGCTGAGTCTCAGCGAAGATAGTAGATATCATAAAAGATAGTAGATATCATGCTTTACTTGACTCTTCTAATGGATTGCTTGTTTCGCTGCAGTTAAACTTATTGTTTATTAGTTTAACACTATTAAAGGCTAACGATAATTTATTCTGCATTATCTTAGTCATAATATTTCTTACTGGGCTAGTTGAGCTCGCCCTTTTGCTTTCATTGTTTTCTTCAGGAAATAAGAACATAGTTGGGACTAGACGGGGAACGGAGGGATGGTCCGAGATGGTGGCTATAGTAGTCCTCACTATTCTATGAAATAGTGTGATAATAAATTTAATGAGGACTCCATTTGAGTTTTGATATTGTTTAGAAGATAATATTCGTGTAAAAACTCTCGGCTACGATTTTGTTGTATTGTATAAAAGAAGATTGTAATTGATTTTTGTACCAAGTATTTGGCGACTCAGAATGGGTGATGTATACCTATTTTGGGGGCGTCACAGTTTGATCATACAAAGCGTTAGCAAAAGCATAACAAAAGTAACTGCTAATACTGTGCAACAAAGGTAAGCAGTCAATAATATCTACACTTCAGGGCAAATGTACTTTTTACCCTTTTTACTCTTTTCAACAGATGCAATGAGTGTTGCTCCAATTGTCATGCGTCAAATCTTTGTGGATAGCTGTGATGAAGGAATAGTTAATTTCTTCCTCCTCTTTGATGGTGACCATGACAGAATTCATATCAGGGCCGATATTTTCCTTTGACCGGTTCTACTTAGCCCTATTTAAGCGAGAGGTCAGGATTTGATCTTCTGAATAGTCATCATCTGGGATATCCTCATTCATACCCTCAATATATGCCCAGAAATGCATCTTTGCCAGCCAGTTTTGCACTTCTTACAGGAACCCTTCGTTCATTTCCTTATCTTCCTTAATATAAATCTAGATTTCTTCTTCATTGACCGGATTAACCTTAGGAATTAACATTTCTGATATAGCCACATGTATTTTCCTCATAAGCTTCACAAATCCAGCATCTCCAAGGTTTGGTAGCAGCATGGTAGAGGAAGGAACTGGTGGATGGTTGTGCGAGTTCTGATGGTCTGACCCAGATGAATAGCCTAATCCAGCCTTCCGTGTCTGACACAGAATTTGAACCAGACTTCTCATTCCTTGTTGACTTTTCCCTAACCCTTGTCCAAGACTAAAACCCAAGGATATTATTTCTTGACTAGATGACAATACTTCGGTGGAAACTAAGGGCTTTAAATTTGGGGCCCCGATAGGTTGGTACCGAGTGTTGCTCACCTCAAGGGCTTGAAAACTGATAGGCTCAATTCCCTCATTGAGACCGATTAGAGGTATATCACTTTATGTATAAATAAGATATTTTGGCTTGACATTGAAAGTTACCATATTATCGTTAATGATGTTTTTAACCTATTGCTGAAGGGTAGATGGAACTGCTCTTGTCATATGGATCCATGACCTTCCCAAATGAAAATTATATCATGTGGTGAAGTTTAGCACTTGAAATGATATGTAAAAAGTATGTGGACCGATTTCCACTGGAAGTTTAATTTCTCCTACGGTATTTCATCGAGACCCATTAAAGGCCCTTATGACTATGTTGCTACTTTGGATTCGATTGGGATTAGTCTTCATTATTTCCAACATGTCGTAGGGACAAATGTTTAAGGAAGATCCTCCATCTATCAACACACCTCCTACCACGTATCCTGAATACATCCCTACTATGTGTAATGACCTGCAATGACCCGTCTCTTCGGATGGTATGTCGTCATCAGTGAAAGATATCACATTACCATTGAAAATGTTATCTACCAAATAATGAAACTTCTCGGGATCTATTCACTTTGGCAGGTGAGCTTCTTCCAATACTTTCACTAAGACCTTGCGATGATCTTCTGAAGATAAAACCAAATCTAGAATGGATATATGATGGGGTGCTTCTTTTTAATCTATGCACCACTTTGGCTTCATTATGTCCCATATTACAAAGGAATTTTTCAACTTTCTCCTCGAATACTCTTCACGTGGATTTAATGACTGGCCTCATTACTCGTTGAGGTGGATACAGCGAGTTTTCCTTTAATATAGCAGCAGTTTGATTTGAAGTTGATCCTTCATCTCACCCATATTTCCAGGGGACTTTTTTCAAGCTAATGATATGATACTGCAATCTGAAGGGCAACATTAGAGGCTAGGGCACATCCACTCTCAAAGGGTTCTTTACTCCTTTGACCTTCATTCCTTGAATTGTAAGAGGTGTTGCTAACAAATCTCCATTAGAGGATATAATTGCAATGACTCCCTTCCATCTCTGTATTCCAGGATAGAATATCTCCTCTACTTCAGGCAAGATATTACCAATATTTGTCATTTGCAGGCCACCGCTGTTAATCATATTCTGGATTAGATGACGAAGTGCCCAGCAGCTTTCAGTGCTATGACCTAGAGTATTGAAGTGGTATTGATAGACCCCGGTGAAAGTAGTATGTACACAAGCCAATCATGTTTGATGATAAAGCATATACTTTGTAACAATCTTATTCATTTATTAATAAAAAAAATATTAATTTATTAAAGGCCTTTAATTATCTACAAGATGTTGTTTTATAATATGTGATAAACCCATCGTTTTAAGCAATGCTTTTAGAATAATGATGATGATCATTCTAATAAGATCTAAATTCTTAGAAAGCTTAAAACTAAAATAGTTCCAAATTGTTGGATTACTAAATTGGGGATTAGTGAATCCGGATAGATTGGTACATACGTTGCTTACTCATTGGATGAGGATGATTGATCTCATGATCATTTGTGTGGAGACACGAAAGCAAGTATGTAGGTGCTTATTAGAGAATAAGTTCACTGAACATGGCTCGCTAAAGAATACCTAATGGAGTTTTACTTATCTGTTAATAGGAATTCCTGTAGTGATAGTAGTACAAGTGATCCTTGGACTTGAGATCAGCATAGTATCTTGTGTATGATGAATTATACTTTGCCTTGTTCCTTAAGACCCTTAGGGTATATCAAAGCGTATGCTTGGGTATAATAAATTGTACATGGAGATAATGTATAATCAATAAAGAATCTACCACTTCTAGTAAAAGAAGAGAAATGTCATACGTGATAAGATAAATGACAACCCAATAGTCCTTGGCCAAGGCAGAATGAAATTAGAAAGGAGTTTCTAATTTGCATTATTTGGAGTTGTGCATTTAAGAGTCGAAATACATATAATTAAATAAAATAAGACTTGACAGTAATTCCATGTCTTATATTTAATTGGGACATTATATGGTAAAAGGATTGAATTATATGGTAACTATTTACTCAAAGGTTCTTTTATGATTAATGTTGAAATCAATATTATCTGGAAAGTCGTTGATCGCTAGGCAGACTTATCCCTATTATAGAATAAATATTATTTATTTAAATAAATTAATAGTTTAATTTATCTATTTAAATAAGATTAGAATTGTTCTAATTGATTTATTCACAACCGGTTTAATATGGAGAACCTAAAGGGTCACACCATAAAAGGAAGAATAATTATTTAAGAAGTTAATGACATAATCGTAATAATAATTTAAGTATATTTAATTAAATCTATGGTGATAGAATAAATTAAATAGCTTAATATTTAATATTTTGAAAATATTAAATATAAATTAATTAGAGGAGTCTTATTATTATTATTACTATTAGTAGTATTTAATTTCTAAAGGAGTTTGGGAATTAATTAATAAAAGTACTCTCATATATCCTAATAAGATTAGGAGACTAATTAATTAAAAAAGTTTAATTAATTATTCCTACTAAGATTGGAAGCCTAATTAATTAAAGGAGTTTAATTAATTAAAATAAAACTCAATTCCTTAACTGTTAAGGAGGGTTGCTTACATCTATAAATAAGATGAGTCTTATTATGGGTGGGGTTGGTTGTTGACTTTTGTTCAACAGACGTAATTCCAATAGTTGGGAGAGTACGCTCTTTTTCTATGAGAGATAGAAAAATTAGAGTTTTGTCAAACACCCATCTTTTTGAATCTTTCGTTTTTTCTTGGTGGATCACCTATAGAGGCCAAACACTTGGGTGGCTAACATTGATCAAAGGAAGGAACCAAACCCGATGAATTCAAGTTAAACGCGAAAAAGATTGGATGTGAACTTGTACCTGAGGAAGCTCGAATATTCAAGGGTATGATTCTTGTTCTTCATATTTTTCATTTAATTAATAATTATGCATAAAGGATGATCCGGGCATATGGTTTATAAAAAAAATTTAAACTCTAATTTTCCACGTTTCCGCTTATTTTATGCAATTTGATTCCGTTAATGAATATTACAAACTTAAAAATGGCATCAGAACCAAACCTTTATGCGAATTATTAATTATTTTAATTTAATATGTATATTGATATGTGTTTAGAATAATTTAATTGGGCATAATTTGTTGTACAAAATTTGTTTTATGAAAAAAAAACCGTAATCAATTTCGCTGCAAACATGCTTTATGCTTCACGAAAATCGATATTATATAATATAGGGTCAATTTTGTTTTTGAAGATCAGTATGATGACATGTATGCGCTAATATATATATATATATATATATATATATATATATATATATATATATATATATGTGTGTGTGTGTGTGTGTGTGTGTGTGTGAATCATGATATGAAAGGTAATAAGTTAAAGGATCAGGAGCTGGATTCACGTTATATATAATATATATTATAATGTACAAGTACGATTATATATATATATATATATATATATATATATTATTAATTATTTTATAATTAAAATAAAAGTTTATTTTAATCTTAAAATAAAAGTTTATTTTAATTTTAAAATAAAAGATTTATTTTAATTTTAAAATTGGATTTTATGTTAACTAATTAGAATTGGAATTGGATTCCATGATAACTAATTGGAGTTGAAATTGGATTCTATGTTTCCTAAAATAAAGGAGTTTATTTGTGAATATGAGAGTGAATCCATGTTTCCTTAAATAAAAGAGTTTATTTAGATATGAAATAAGATTTCATATTATTCAAAATAAAAGAGTTTATTTGTGAATAGAAAAGAAACTATCCGTGTTTCCTTTTATAAAGGAGTTATTAATTTTTTTTTTACTTAGAATTGGATTCCATAATTAATTAAAATAAATGAGTTTATTTTGATTAAAATAAAATAGTTTATTTTATTCAAAATTGGATAAATTAAAATAAAATGGGTTTATTTTGATTTAAATTTTGATTAAAATAAAGGAGTTTATTTTGATTCAAAATTAGATTTTATACTAACTAAATTTGCCCATTAAATGATATCAATATATATATTGAATGTTTATTATTCATGAGATGAATGTTTTTATTGATGCATATGGTGATGCGTATGATAATAAATGAGATTGATTATGGACTATTGATCAATGTGATTGGATTTTATTTTAGTTGGATGCATGAATGTATGGGTTTTATTAAATGGGGTTTGCGTACCTCGTCTTCTCTAATTTTTTTCTTAATGTAAATTCTAACTCCTTCCTATGTACTTCCCCTTGACTGCTGATCAAGGTTTCTATTTATTTTAAAATAGTTTTGTAATAGGAATATTTAGAATTAATTTTGAAGAATTGGAGATCAAATAGCAAGGAGCGTTTGAAGACCCGTTTGTAATGTAGCCCGAGTTTAAATGTAATAGTTATATTTAAATATTAATTCTTGTACCCCTAGGGTTTGACCTTTTAGTTCACTTGATGGCTCTAGTGAACCAAACTAGAATAAAGTCCATAATCAATCCGGGTAGAATATAGTATTCTATATGTGCATGCTTATACTATATATATATATATATATATATATATTATGCAAACATGCTTCGCATGTTAATTAATATGACGCGTATTATATATATATATATATATGTGCATGCGAGCTAAACAAGATGAGACAAATTAATAACAAACCCTTCAAATATTTTATATTAAGTCCTAAGCGTTCAAAGGTATTTGGAATATCGAACGTCGCCTTCTAGCATGATAAAAATAATAGAGTATCAATTAATTATTATAAGTTTGTTGTGTCACCACAAGGCTTATCTTAATTCTTTGAGATGTTAATTTTATCACATTTGATGCTTATAAAAAAAATTGAACAATATTATTTTGTTGTGTTACCACAAGGACAATATTTTTCTTTTTGAATATATGGAGTGCTAGGTTGGACTTAACTTAAATCATTTTAGTTCGGATGTGCACACACTTGACCATTATGATCTAAGACACAAAATACAAGGAGTTGCATAGTTGATGTAATTGACAAAAGTTGTCTACCTATTTATTTATATATAGCTTGTTGTGTCACCACAAGGTTATATACATTTGAAATGGGATCTTTATTCTCACTAGCAAATCTTTAATTAGATTTTGCCGAACTATATAATTGAGGGTAATATAGTTTGATGAAAATAGTGGGAGATACCAATTTAAAACAAGATCTAATTTATTTTGGTAATTAATAAAAGAATGTATGCTAAAATATTGTTAAGAACAAATTCATTTATAGAATTTTATAATGTCTAAATTACTATCACTGCGTAGCATATTAGATGGTAAATTAGCTGGACCGAATTAAATGGATTGGTTAAGGAAATTGAGAAAAGTTCTCACGGCTGAAAAGATATCTTATGTCCTTAATACGCCTATCTCTGCAATGGTTGCAGACAATGCCTCTGAGGAAGAGATTGCTACTTTTAGAAAGTGGCAAGAGGATGCATAGTTGGTTCAATGCATCATGCTCGCATCCATGAGTAACGAGCTTCAGCGTCAGTATGAAACTATTGATGCTCTTACTATATTCCCGCACATCAAGTAGTTGATGGTGAGGAAAGTAGGACTGATAAATATCATATAACTAAGGAGCTCTTCCGATCTAGAATAACTGATGACACTACAGTACACATAAAAGTCCTTAACATAATCAATTTGATTGATCAATTAGGACAACGGGTTTTGTCATCGATGGAGATTTGAGCCAAGATTTGATCTTGCACTCACTCCTAGACTCCTTTCACAATTGTTGTGAATTTTTCATATGAACAAGCTAGATATCAGCTTCACTAATTTGCTTAACAGGTTGAAAAATATTGAGAGTCACTTTCCAACCAAGAAAGACCATGTCTTACTGGTAGGGGCCAAATGATCTTCTGAAAAGAAGAACGATTCAAAGAAGGTAAATAGAAAGGCAAAAACAAAGGATAATAAGAACAAAACTGATACAGATAGCAAAAGATTTTGCTTCCACTACAATAAGCCTGGACACTGGAAAGAAACTGGGAGAAGCATCTTGCAGAGGCTAACCAAAGAAGCTTAGTGAAGTTTTTGTTACAAATATAAATTTGTTCATGATTTAAAATAAATTTTTCTTTAAGTCACGGTTCTACTTCAGTATTGGATACCGACTTTGGTTATCATAAATATAGATTTATGAAGGGACCAAGCAGAAGTAGAAAGCTAAAAAAATATAAGTAATCCTATGTGTGGGAAATGAAGCAAAGGTTGCTATATTAACCATAGGAACTTATAGTTTAGGCATACGGGCAAATCTATCAAGTAAATAAGTTGTTATTATATTCTAGTTCTCGTTGGAAACATTATTTCCATTTTATTATTGGACAATGAAATCTTTGGTATTATATTTAAGAACAATTGTTGTTCTATTTATAATAATAATATTTTGTATAGAACTGGAATATTACTTAATGGATTTTGTATACTTGACTTACGTGAAAATAATTTTGCACATTTAACAAATTAGTATAAGAAAAGGAGATGATCATTCAAATAGTTGAGTATATGTATTTCCTGAAATATAAGTGTGAATTATTTGAAAGGTTCAAAGAATTCAGAAATGAAACAAATTGGCAAGGTATTAAGATTCTTTGATTAGATCAAGGAATAAATACTTGTGCAATAAGTTTCTAGATCATCTCAAATGATTTTCTCATAATGGACGCCTCCTGATATGCAATAATTGATTGATGTATCTGAAAGGAAAAATCGTACCTTGTTGGACATGGTACAGTCCATAAATATTTTACCGACATTCTAGTATCCTTTTGGGATAATGCCTTAGAAATGGTTGCATATCTACGAAAAAGGTAACCTCAAAATCTGGCCCCAAGACTCCATAAATGTTATGGACAGGGAGTATTCCTAATCTTAAGTATGTTAAGATAAGGGGTTGTCCAGCTTATGTGAAAAGGTTTCAAAGGATAATCTTGGGATAAGATTTGACAAGTGTAGATTTGTGGGACATCCTAAAGTAAGTTTAGGGTATATGTTCTATAATCCTACTTAGCAAAAGGTGTTTATTGTGAAACTCGCTACCTTCTAAGATAAAGGTGTTTATCATTGAAGGGGCTAGTGGAAGGATAATAGATTTTGAAGAGTTCAAGAACCATTAATCACTATAAGTTAAATAAGAGGAACCTGTAGATTTTGTGTGTACAAAACGATAAGTGGGAGCGTCGTGACATTTCTAGTATTATATGTTGATATACTACGGATAAGGAATAACATACCAATGCTACAATCAGTAAAGATAATGTTGTCTAAACATTCCTCCATGAATGATTTGGGAAGAGTATCTTAATTGGGTATACAAATGTATATAGATAGATTTAAGAGGATGCTCGACTTAACCCAATGAACATATATTCATTTAATTCTAAAGTCGTTTTGCATGGTAAACTCCAAGAGTTGCCTCATGTTGATGAGCCATGGAGTGTAATAGTCCCTAGACTCCTGAAAAGAAAGATCGCATGAGTGACAATCATGTATGCAATGAAATATATGAGACCTGATATTGATCGGTCATATTCTAGAGAAGATCACTGTCAGACAGTGAAAAACATCTTAAAGTACTTAACTAGCACTAAGGATGTGATCAGATTTATGGTGGGTCTGAATTAAAACTAGAAGACTTAACAGACTCAAGTTTTTCAGACATACTAAGACGACATAAATTCTACTTTAAGGTAAAGCGTTACCTTAAACGGTGGTGCAGTGAAATTGGAAAGGTTCCAAACAGCAAAGAGTTGTTGGTTTAGTGATAAAGACAAGGTATATAGCTATAAATGAAGCTCCAAGTTGATTGTTGGGATGAAACGTTCATTACAAAACTAGGAATAGTTCCTAAGTCTCATCTTTGATCTAAACATGTGTTGTGGCACTTTCATTTGATTATAAGAATCATTGAAAGTTGGGAAATCACTATAGATATAGTGGACTCTCAAGAACAACATTACACATCCATTAACTAAAGCTTATCCAACAACAGGATAATCGTCACTTAGAGAAGAAGAGAATGAGATACCATGGAAATTGGATTTATTGCAAGTGGGAGATTGAAAGTAGTATGCACACAAGCCAATCATGTTTGATGATAAAGCATATACTTTGTAATAATCTTATTCATTTATTAATAAAAAAAATATTAATTTATTAAAGGCTTTTAATTATCTACATGATGTTGTTTTATAATATGTGATAAACCCATAGTTTTAAGCAATGCTTTTAGAATATTGATGATGATCATTCTAATGAGATCTAAATTCTTAGAAAGCTTAAAACTAAAATAGTTCCCAATCGTTGGATTATTAAATTGGGGATTAGTGAATCTGGTTAGATTGGTACATACGTTGCTTGCTCATTGGATGAGGATGATTGATCTCATGATCATTTGTGTGGACACAGTAAAACAAGTATGTAGGTGCTTATTAGAGAATAAGTTCACTGAACCTGGCTCGCTAAGGAATACCTAATGGAGTTTTACTTGCCTGTCAATAGGAATTCCTATAGTGATAGTAGTACAAGTGATCCTTGGACTTGAGATCATCATAGTATCTTGTGTATGATGAATTATACTTTGACTTATTCTCTAAGACCCTTAGGGTATATCAAAGGGTATGCTTGGGTATAATAAATTGTACATGGAGATAATGTATGATCAATAATGAATCTACCACTTCTAGTAAAAGAAGAAAGATGTTGTATGACCCCAACTTTTATGAATAAAATGAATTTTCTATAAATATCATTTTTGAATATTATGGAGTGAATTTAATATAATGTGATAGTTGTGGGTAATATTTATAAATTTTGCAAAGTAAGCAAGTTGTTATATAATATTCAATTGGTCGGGGAATATTCATTTTAACAGGGAATATTCGTACAACGGCATAATCATTGGTGGACCCCACAACAGAATTATTGTCGGATTGAGAAAACGACAAAAAAAATCTTTTTATAAAAATAACGGCAGAAGTTTTACTGTTAAAACTGTTAAAATAACCGGTGTTAAAAGTACAGTAATACGCGTGTTTGCATAGTAGCACACGGTATTGATTATTTATGCTTACGTGAGAAGTCGCTCAGTTATACTCAATTATTGCTACAGTAATTGCTGCATTATATTGATTCAATTATTGTCACAGTATCATCTGCATAATATTTTATATTATTAAATCAATAATTGAGATGATAAAGTTATTAATATTATTATTTGTAATATCGACGATGTCTAGAAGTTCTGTCAATGAGAGGTTTGGTCACCTAATTGCGCGCCAATAGGGATAAATCCTTATTGAAAAGCCCCCTCTTTCCAGGGAACGACCTGGTCATTAAATATTGTGAATGATAATAATGATGATAAATGTTGTTAAAAATATTCAGGATATTTTTATGAAGTATTTGTTGTATTTATGGACCCCCCCCTATTTACCCATTTTTCAAAATAATCGGTAGAAAATTATTTAATATAATAAAGATGGGGCCATAAGTGATGATGACTTTTGGTGGGGCCCACAAGAGTTGATTTGGTATTTAATTGGTCGGTCAGAGTATAGGGATAATAGCAGTATTTGAAAATGACATCTGAGAATATTAAGAATAGTAATGGAGCACAGGAGACCGTTGAGTCACCAAAGATGAATACCTAGGATAATGTGCAACAAGAAGACAATAATCCGCAGGTAAACAACACCGATCCAATGATGAACGATGGAATGTTCAGAGGCTTTATGCAATTCATGCAACATCAGGCGAGAGTGGCTCCTATCCAAAATGCAGGTGGAAACATAGGCAACTCTCAGACGGTCACCGCTAAACAGTTCAAGGAGCTGAGACCACCACAATTTTTTGGAGAGCCAAAACCACTTAAGGCGGAGACATGGATAAAGCAAATCAACAAGATATTTGATGTCTTGGGATGCTCCGAGGAGCAAAAGGTTCCCTTTGCCACCTTCATGTTGCGAGCAGAGGTAGATTACTGGTGGGAATCTGTAAAGCGTACTCAACCTGCCGCACTAAAGATGTCTTGGGAGAAGTTCCAAGAATTGTTCAACGACAAGTACTTTCCCGAAAGTATTCATCACATGAAAGAGGTAGAGTTCATTAAACTGGAGTAAAACAACATGACCGTGTCACAGTACGAAGCCAAATTTGTTGAGTAGTTGATAATGAGGAGAGAATGACGCGGATGTTTCTAAGAGGTTTGAAACCCGAGATACGTCAATACCTTATCTCTCACAAATTGTGTTTGTATTCAGATGTTGTAAATAGGGCTTAGTTATTGAAGCGCGATAATGAGTCAACCCAACTAAGAGAGAGCTGCCGACAAGTCAATAATAGCAGTGGTAGTAGTCATCGAAGTGGTGACAACAAACATCGAGGGAATCAACATGCCAGAAATGGTAACCACTTTGGTGGTAATCATGGCCAAAACAATAAAAGTGGACATTTCAAGAAGATGATATTCAACAATGATTGAAAGACGTCAGCACCAGCACCCGTTGTTAAGGAGAACGACCACTGTTGGTTGATTTCACAATCAAAGCAAACATGCAAGTACACACGGTCAACAAGTAATACAGTGATAAAATAGAGTGTCGATCCCACAGAGAATTCTAATTAAGAAACTACAACTACTAGTACTATATCAATCCAATTTTATTTAAACAACCAATAATTGTGATTTTTAGATTTAAGAAAACTAAATTAAACAACGCAAAGAGATTATTCTAAAAGAAAGAAAATAAACAAACTAAGAATTGGTTGAATTCAGATAAATAAGGATTAAGACTCCAATATCCCCAATTCTAATTTTTAAATCAATTATTTAATTATCCCAATTATTATGTCTATTGAATTGTTAATAGGAATTCTCAAATGCCAAAAGCCCTTTTCCAAGTGATCAATTGTCTTCTATTTAACCCAGATTAATTTTGCTATATTCCTATGCAAAACAATTGAATTAAACTCGTTACAACCCCAATTCCTTATGTGTTAAATGCGGCAAATAGATATTTCCATTCTATTCACAAACCTAATTATTCATTGTGCAAATAACTAAGTCACATGTCACCATGCCCAGTTCTAACCCTAGAATTCCTTTTCCAATTCCTTCTAGAGTAACAAGGTAATTATTGGCCAGATAATTAAACAATCAGCACAAAACAAGATGAACAATTCACTTCAACATAAATAATTGGAATAAATCAAATAATCAATTCATAACCATAAAGGTTCAATTGGAATCTTAATAAAAGAAATTAGTTCATAACAAAAATTAAAACCAACAATATTTGAAAAATCATCCTTAATGATTTACACAAATTAAAAGAATAAAGAAGAAGAAGAACTCCAATTCCAAAGCCTTCAATAATCTCCTCTTGCTCCTTGATTAATCTCCCCAAATTGTGTAGAATAGTCCCCTAATTCAATAAAAATAGTCCTTATATACTTCACTTGTCCAACTCTAGCAATCCAAATCCAATTAGGCTTCAAATTATCTCCAAGTGAGTAGTCAAACAAAAAGTCAACGTGCGTCCCAGTCAACACCTAACACGGCCCAGCGCCCCGGCGCTATAAGGCCAAAAATGCCAGTTATATCCCTTTTTAGCCCAAATGTTCCCAACTGTTCTTACAGCTCCCTAACCTACAAATCAAAACATAAACACAGTAAAAATACTACTAAAAGACTCAAGAATACCCAAATCTAAGCTCAAGTATATCCGATTCATGGGTATATTACCCCATCATCAAATACCCCCAAACTTAAATCGTTGCGTGTCCTCAAGCAACAAAACACAAACAACACGAAAAACTAAACATCATGCAAATGTAAACAATTTATATGTTCTTAATTCCAGCAATTCAATAGCTCACGTATATCCATAGGCCTCAGAAAAATCATAAAAACATACTAATACATCATGTTAAAGCAGATCAAGAATACCCCAACAATCAATGAATCCAAATCTGTTATTACTGATATTGTGAGTGTGTGTTCAACAATCATGCTAACCAATGAACAACAAAATATGAAAGATAATAAAGTTCTTAATAGGCATCATACAGTTTCAACTCAAGAACTCATCAAATAAACTAGATTCAACTGAAATTAAACAATCACCAAAATCCAGGGGTCAACATGGAATACTTATGCTTGTTTTTGCTAGACGGGGGCATTTTGCACTTTTCCCTCTTTATTATATATATATATATATATATCCCTTTTTTTTCTCATGACTATGCATTGTCTTATTCCCTTAGGCTTTTCAATGCTACCTTAACGAGCTTTACGACCAACGACTCCCAAGCCATTAAGACCTTAGGGCGCTTAGGTGTGAAGACAATCCCCTGAGCTTACTTACTCAAGTAACAAAGGCCACAAAACTAGACAAGCATGCCACGGTGTTTATTCTCTTTTTTTTTCAAAGCTTATATACTCCAAATATTTTTCCCCCAAACTTGAGTTTATATCTAAATTCAGTCTTCACTAGATATTTAACTTGTACCTTCATTTCGCTAGCTAACAACCTTTAGAACTCTATTATCTATCCATTTAAACTATCATAGCCAACATGGTCATTTTTTAAAATGTGCTATCCTTATAATATCAGTGTCAAATAGATGAAGATTTAAATCATGTCGAGAAAATCATATCACTAACTCAACAATTCTTACTAGACTTGTTCATGTAATTCTAATTTCATCATTGGCCCCCAAATACGCACTATCCAAAACTGGAATTAACATGCAATCCTAAATGCAACATTAATAATAATTAAAGCATCCAAAAACTATTAACAATCAAAATCTACTAATGCAAATAAAAATAAACTAATAAACTACCCCCAAACTTATCTAGAGCAATGTCCTCATGCGAAAGATAAAACAATATAAAACAGAGGACTTCCCTGACGATCTTATGCCTCGGGAGGAGCATCATCATTCTCGCTCATCTCGAGATCTGAAGGGGGAAAGACTGGTAGGACTGGGGCAAAAGGGAACTGACTAAGATTAACACCCGGAAACAACTGGGCATTTATGTCATTCTGAGCTGCAAACTGGTCGACCAAATATTTATAGATCACATCTTGGCATTCAGACAGGCGAACATTTTGGGCTTCGAGATTGTAGAACCATCCGTCTATCTCACGTTGGACTGCTTCGGGGACCACACCACGGTGAGCTGCGGATGAAGGACCATAAGTAGGTGGAGCCTGAGGTGGTGGAGCTTGTGTAGCTTCAACTTGGGGAATTATGAAACCCAATCCCCTAGGGTGGTTCTCCCCACCTGTCCATACTTTATACCTGCTTATCAACTTGTGGTCCAACACTGGCATAGGCGTTTGAATTAACTCATCTGATTTCCATTTGACTCCGAACTTTGCACACAAAACGCAAATGAGAGTTGGATGTGGTAATCCTCCTGTGGTCCCTCGTCATGATTCTCGGAGAATGGACAGCTGTATAAGGTGGCCGACATCAATCTTTAGGCCTTGTATAATTAAATAAAGTACCACAGCCCTTTCTCTGGTGACGTGGCTCACATTTGTGCATGGCATTAGTTTGGCACAAACAAAGGCATACCATGCCTTTCCATATAGACTGAGGTGAGACAGCGGGAAAGTCATACTGCCACGCTCATGCACGGTCCATGTGGTGCCCGGTTGACACAACTCACGAATTATCTTTTCATAATCTGGCCCATCGCTCACGAGTCTAGCATACTCATCATTCAGGCCCTCTAATGGCAGTTGATAACACCCGTTTATGTCCTCTTCACCAATTTCAACTATTTTGCCCCTCACAAACACCCCGTAATGGTAGTGCTCGGGCACGTTAGCGTAAAACTCTTTTACCACTGCAATCACCGCTGCATCGGGCTGCTCGGTGAGTGTGAACCAGTTCCTTTCGGCTATCATGACTGCTATGTCCCCGTCTTTGGATTGATCGGGCCGTAAACCTTGTTCGGGGATGAGAGATCGGGTAGCCATCTTGTTGTAGCGTTCCTGAGCTTCCGCAAAAACAAATCATCGGCTATCAAATTTTGGAGGTGCCGAGGCGGAACTTGAACCCTCACCACATTGACGCTTCGAAGCCATTAAAACTCTTGCAAAAATTTGCATTCACTGTATTAGAATGGGACAGAAATTGAATATGTATATGCTGACATACATCACAAGCCCCAAACTTGATAATACATGCATGTAAATTCATGGTTGCGGGGGGTGGTCCAGCGTACAATAACAGTATTCTAGCAAGAGGCAAGAAACACATTCGTATAATTGGCAAATTTAACCCAAGATTCGCTCGAAAGATATTTCATGTACACAATATGATTTCATTCATGAATCAATACCGGTTGGCCACTCACAATCAAGACATATATGTTTGACAGCAGAACTCTGGTATTGGGGTGACAAAATGCTAAGTGAAGTCATTGTGTGTCTATGGTTATGTGTGTGAGCATTGGATTAGACAATTTATTGAACACGTTGTGGGAAACTCATAAATTGCTTTGAATCACACTAGTTTACTATCAATTCATACCACTTATCCTTCAATAATTAGAGATGTATGCATTCTCCAATCAAAAGTGAGCCAATTATGGGCAATATTTGATATACAAGATTAAAAGAATGAGAATCCTTGCTCTAGATTCAGGAGGATATAGATCCGGATTAATAAAACTCACCAATCACACCAATAACATTGGTTGTTTCACAAGAATTTAAGTGTAATACAAGACATAACTTTGAAGATGATCGTGAGAGATGAGGAATTATGTTTTTTTGATTTTTGACAATGGTTGTTCTAGATGATTTGTGGAATTATTTTTTTAATTTTGGGAGTTAAATGAAGGTTGAAACTCAGTTACCAGATGAGGAGAGGAACCGTGTGGGGGAAGTGGGAAGTTAGAGTTGGAAACTGAGTGTTTTGCTGCACGTTGGACTCCTTTTCGCATTCCAGTATTTGGTATTTCGTTTATATATGGGAAATGAGCGCCGGTATGCCGCCATCGAGCGTTGTGATAGTGCTCAACACCGGGGCGTGGAGTTGTATAGGAAATGAGCGTCGGTGACATCCTTTAGGGGATCGATCTGGCGATGCCAATGTAGGGCGCCTGGTTTTGCTTATAGAACAAGCGTCGGGGCGCTATTATGAAGGGAATGGTATGAAGGGCTCGTCTTTGGTAGCGTTATCCGTGTGGAAATCAAAGCTACCGAGGCCATTTAGGCGAGGTTGACACCTTGCTTTTAACATCTTGCACGCATCCCTAACCTGAAAATTGAAACTCAAACAATACTAGCACAAGGACCTGCACACATCAGACAATTTAATACTTAATCTACCAAAATGTTTACTAGCAATACTAAAAGAATTAATACGGAAAATAATATGAAACTAAATTGAATAAAACAAAAACTTAATGGGTTGCCTCCCGATTAGCGCTTGGTTTACAGTCGTCAGCCCAACTTTGCTGCTGTGCTCAGTTGTCCGCTGGATCAGAGAGGTTCATGACCGTAGTTTGACGGTCAATAGGTCCACTCCAATAATGTTTCAGACGTTAACCATTAACCTTAAATGTACATTTTGAATTCAGTTCCTTGACCTCAATATTTCCGTGTGGTGCGAAAAATATAACCTTGAAAGGTCCCGACCAACGTGATTTCAATTTCCCAGGAAATAAATGCAGTCGCGAGTTGAAAAGAAAGACTTGTTGGCCCGGTTCAAATGTTCTATCAAGAATTTTCTTATCATGCCAAGCTTTGACTTTCTCCTTGTAGAGTTTTGCGTTTTCATAGGCGTTGAATCAGAATTCGTCCATCTCATTCAATTGTAGTAACCTTTTCTCACCCGCTGCTTGTAAATCGAAGTTAAGTTTATGAATGGCCTAGTGTGCATTATGTTCTAGCTCGACCGGGAGGTGACACGCCTTTTCATAAATCATTCGATAAGGTAACATGCCGATCAGATTCTTATATGTTGTTCGATACGCCCATAGAGCATCGTCAAGATGCAAAGACCAATCTTTTCATGACGGATTGACCACCTTTTCCAGAATTCACTTGACCTCCATATTTGAGACCTCTGCTTGACCATTGGTTTAGGGATGATATGCTGCTGAAATTTTATGATGAACCCTATACTTCACCAGCAATTTTGTGAACTGCTTATTACAAAAATGTGTTCCCTCATCACTTATTATTGCCCTCGGAGTCCCAAATCGTGTGAAGATGTTTTTCTTTAAAAATCAGAGAATAACGTTGGCATCATTTGTGGGTAAAGCTGCGTCTTCAACCCATTTGGAAACATAATCAACCACCAACAGAATGTACTGATTATTAAAAGATGATGGGAACGGTCCCATAAAATTGATTCCCCATACAACGAACAGTTCTACCTCCAAAATTGAGTTGAGTGGCATTTCATTGCGCTTGGAGATATTACCTATGCGTTGGCATCGATCACATTTTAGCACAAAGAGGTGAGCATCCTTGAATAAAGAAGGCTAGTAAAATCCTGATTTTAACACCTTGGCCGTTGTTCGATCACCAGAATAATGGCCTCCATAATCTGATGAGTGGAAATGACCCAATATGCTGTCCATCTCTTCATGTGGCACACAACATCTAATCATTTGATCCGCGCAGGCCTTAAACAGAAATGGTTCATCCCAATAGTACTGCTTCACGTCGTGGAGGAATTTCTTTCGTTGTTTTGAGTTCAAATCCGGTGGTAACACCTTAGCAACCACGTAGTTCACATAATCAACATACCAAGGCAGTGTTGTGGTTACTAGGAGAAGTTGTTCATCCAAAAATTTCTCATTAATCATTGCGTTGTCTTTCCTCTGTACCTCTGCATTTTCCAACGGAGAAAGATGATCTGCCACTTGATTTTCAGTGCCATTTCTATCCCGGATCTCCAAATGAAACTCTTGCAGCAGTAACACCCACCATATTAACCGCGGTTTAGCGTCTTTCTTCTTAATCAGATATTTAGTGACAGAATGATCCATGTAGATAATTACCTTGGTCCCAATCATATATGCTCTGAATTTATCGAAGGCAAACACAACTGCAAGTAGTTCTTTTTCGGTGGTTGTGTAGTTCAACTGAGCATCTGTCAACGTCTTGCTAGAGTAGTAGATTGTGTGAAAGATCTTATCATGATGTTGTCCCAATACTGCTCCCACTGTGTAGTCACTGGCGTCGGACATCAATTCAAACGGTAAAGACCAATCGGGCACCACATTGATTGGAGCAGAAACCAACTTCTTCTTTAATACCTCGAATGCCTCAATACATGACTGATCCATCTTGAAAGGCACATCTTTCTCCAACAGGGAACATAAGGGCTTTGAAATTTTGGACAAATCCTTAATGAAACGTCTATAGAAACTCGCATGTCCCAAGAAACTCCGGATTCCCTTCACAGATGATGGAGGAGGTAATTTCTCAATTATCTCAATCTTTGCTTTGTCTACCTCTAACCCTGCTGCAGAAACCTTATGCCCTAGAATAATCCCTTCTTTCACCATAAAGTGACATTTTTCCCAGTTAAGAACCAGATTAGTCTCCACGCATCGTTTCAACACTAAAATCAAATTTTTCAAACATTGATCAAAGTTATCACCAAATACCGAAAAATTGTCCATAAATACCTCCAGATTTTTCTCAACCATATCGGAGAAGATCGCCATCATGCACCGTTGAAAGTTGTCGGCGCATTACATAAACCAAAGGACATATGCCGAAATGCAAACGTACCATAGGGGCATGTGAATGTAGTCTTCTCTTGATCCTCCGGTGCTATGGCAATTTGATTATACCCAGAATACCCATCCAAAAGACAGTAGAACTGATGTCCCGATAACCTATCCAACATCTGATCAATGAATGGCAAAGGAAAGTGATCCTTGCGTGTGGCTTTGTTCAGCTTGCGGTAGTCCATGCACACTCTCCATCTTGTGATTATTCGAGTAGGGATGAGCTCATTCGCTTCATTCTTCACCACTGTCATACCCCCTTTCTTTGGTACACATTGTATAGGACTCACCCATGAATTATTTGAGATTGGGTAAATAATTTCGGCATCCAACCACTTTATAATCTCCTTTTTCACCACATCCTTCATAATGGGGTTTAGCCTTCTTTGCATCTCAATGGTTGGTTTTGCCCCTTCTTCCATTAAAATCTTGTGCATACAGAATGATGGGCTAATACCTCGAATGTTCGCTATAGTCCACCCAATTACTGTTTTGAACTCACACAGAACCCGTAGCAGTTTCTCCTTTTGCGTGTTAGTTAATTCCGTTGAAACAATAACTGGTAGGGTATCGTCTTTTCCCAAATAAGCATACTACAAATGAGATGGAAGTGGCTTTAATTCCAGCACCGGTGGCTCTTCTATTGAGGGTTTGAACTTTTTACCTTCTGTTTTGGGCCTCTTAAGGGTGTCAAAAGATTAAGTGCTTTTCCGGAAGACTGATGATGTATCTAGCCATTTGACATATTCAATATCCTCTTTAATGCCGCTTTCGTTTGTCCCGAGCAAAATGGATTCAAGTGGGTTCTCCAAATAATTTTCACTGAATTTGTGATTAATCAATTCCTCCATGATATCAACCCGCATACACTCACCTTTTTCTTTCAGATAAGATATTGACTTGAAAACGTTAAAGGTGACCTGTTGATCTTCAACTCGCATCGTCAATTCACCTTTTTGAACATCAATCAATGTTCTACCCGTTACCAAAAATGGTCGCCCAAGAATGATCGGGATTTCATTGTCCACTTCACAATCCAAGATAAAGAAATCCGCGGGGAAGATGAATTTATCCACTTTTACTAAAACATCCTCAACAATACCTCTTGGATACGTAACCGATCTATCCGCTAACTGCAAACTGATATTTATCGGGCATGGAGCATGAAGTCCGAACTGGCTATAGACGGATAATGGCATCAGATTTATACTGGCCCCCAAATCACATAATGCTCGACCCGAAAACTGATTTCCAATTTCACACGGTATATTAAAGCTACCTGGATCCTTGAGCTTCGATGGTAACTTATTCTGAATAATCGCGCTGTATTCTTCAGTCAATGCTACTGTTTCAAACTCACCCAATTTCCTCTTCCTCGACAAAACCTCCTTCATAAACTTGGCGTAACTTGGCATTTGCTCCAAGGCTTCGGTAAAGGGGATGTTGATATGCATCTTTTTGAAGATATCCAAAAATCGTGAAAACTGCTTATCCAACTTGGATTTCTGAAACCTCTGCGGATATGGTATGGGAGGCATTGTGCTAGTTAGTTCCTATTCTTTCTGCTCAATGATTTCATCTTGATGTTTTTCGGTGTCTACCACTTCCTCAATTCACTTAATGCCTTATCCCCTTTTTCCCCATCCTTGACTGTCTCTTGCAAATCCTTTCCACTTCGTAGAGTTACCGCCTTACAATGCTCATCTCTTCCCGGATTCTTCTCTATGTCACTCGGAAGTGTTCCAAGTGGGCGGTTATTCAATGCATGTGCTATTTGTCCCACTTGATTTTCCAGATTCTTGATCAACGCATTTTGGCTTTGCATATTCAGCTCTATTTGATTAAATTTTTTCTCAGTTGCCTCGTTCATTTTCTCAGATGCTTTAACAAATATATCCAAGGCTTCTTCCCAACTTGCTTTCCGCTCTGGTTGTTGTGTCTGATTTTGAAATCCGAATGTATTTTGTTGTCTTGGCGCTTGAGCTGAAGCTTGGTTGTTACTACATAAAAACCCCGGATGATTTCTCCAACCCGGATTATATACATTTTGATTAGGATAAAATCAGGTAGACCGATCAGTAACTCCTACAAACTCTTTGATTCAAGATTTATGGCACATTGATCCGTAGTATGACCCCCAGCACAAATTTCACAAACCTTCGCTACCTGCTATGTGGATTGAGGACGCCATAATTCCATTTGCTTAGCCATTGCGGCCATTTGCGCTTGTAATGCTGTCATCGCATCTACGTCATACTTTTCTGCTGTTTTTAGAGGATTAGACCTAGTCATGGGCCATTGATAGTTGTTGGTGGCCATTATTTCTAACAGCTGATATGCCTCATCAAAACTCTTAGACATGATCGCTCCCCCTGCTGCTGCATCAATACTAGCCCTCGTGGACGCTTGCAAACCATCACAAAATATCACTAACTGCATCCACTGCGGAATTCCATGGTGAGGGCACATACGGAGCATATCCTTAAACCTTTTCCACGCCTCATATAATGACTCTGAATCAAATTGTACAAAAGTGTGAATATCGTTCCGTAGTTTTGCCGACTTCGCTGGTGGGAAAAACTTAGCTAGATATTTTTGAGCTAAGTCGTCCCAGGTGGTGATTGAGCCAGGAGGCTGAGAGTGTAGCCAACTTCGCGCTTTGTCTTTTAAGGTGAATGGGAACATCCTCAACCTTGTAGAATCTTTCGATACATTGTTAAATTTGAAGGTGTCGCAAACTTCCAAGAAACTTAAGATATGCTCATTTGGATCATCTAACGAACTACCCCCAAACAGACATGTATTTTGAAGCATCTAAATTGTTGCTGGTTTAATCTCAAAACTATTTCCATTGTTCGCCGACCTCCTAATACTCGACTGTATATCCGTGACATTCGGCATTGCATAGTCCTGAAGTGATTTCTGGTCGTTCCCTGCCATGTTTGCTGGAATTTCTTGTTCTGCCAGTTTTTCTTCCTCAGGTGATACTGCACTAGTCGATTGTACTTTCCAGAACTTCCTTTCAATATCGTCTGTATAAGGAAAAAGTTCCTTTCTCGCCCTTGATCTAGTGTGCATACACACGCAAAGAATTCCTGCAAAGACAAGAAGAAAAATAAGTAACGTTTAAATTAAGACCGAATTGATTATAACTAATATGGAATTAATATTACTAAAGAATTCCCCGGCAACGGCGCCAAAATTTGTTAGTTGATTTCACAATCAAAGCAAATGTGCAAGTATACACGGTCAACAAGTAATACAGTGATAAAATAGAGTGTCGATCCTACAGAGAATTCTAATTAAGAAACTCCAACTACTAGTACTATATCAATCCAATTTTATTTAAACAACCAATAATTGTGATTTTTAGATTTAAGAAAACTAAATTAAACAACGCAAAGAGATTATTCTAAAAGAAAGCAAATAAACAAACTAAGAATTGATTGAATTCAGATAAATAAGGATTAAGACTGTAATATCCCCAACTATGATTTTTAAATCAATTATTCAATTATCCCAATTATTATGTCTACTGAATTGTTAACAGGAATTCTCAAATGCCAAAAGCCCTTTTCCAAGTGATCAATTGCCTTCTATTTAACCCAGATTAATTTTGCTATATTCCTATGCAAAACAATTGAATTAAACTCGTTACAACCCCAATTCCTTATGTGTTACATGCGGCAAATAGATATTTCCATTCTATTCACAAATCTAATTATTCATTGTGCAAATAACTAAGTCACATGTCACCATGCCCAGTTCTAACCCTAGAATTCCTTTTCCAATTCCTTCTAGAGTAATAAGGTAATTATTGGCCAGATAATTAAACAATCAGCACAAAGCAAGATGAACAATTCACTTCAACATAAATAATTGGAATAAATCAAATAATCAATTCATAACCATAAAAGGTTTAATTGGAATCTTAATAAAAGAAATTAGTTCATAACAAAAATTAAAACCAACAATATTTGAAAAATCATCCTTAATGATTTACACAAATTAAAAGAATAAAGAAGAAGAAGAACTCCAGGTCCAAAGCCTTCAATAATCTCCTCTTGCTCCTTGATTAATCTCCCCAAATTGTGTAGAATAGTCCCCCAATTCAATAAAAATAGTCCTTATATACTTCACTTGTCCAACTCTAGCAATCTAAATCCAATTAGGCTTCAAATTATCTCCAAGTGAGTAGTCAAACAAAAAGTCAACGCGCGTCCCAGTCAACACCTAACACGGCCCAACGCCCCGGTGCTGGGATTAAGCATATATTGAGCGCCCCGGTGCTGTAAGGCAGAAAATGCCAGTCATGTCCCTTTTTAGCCCAAATGCTCCCAACTGTTCTTACAGCTCCCTAACCTACAAATCAAAACATAAACACAATAAAAATGCTACTAAAAGACTCGAGAATACCCAAATCTTAGCTCAAGTATATCCGATTCATGGGTATATTACCCAGTCATCAACAACCTATCATATGCTTCAAATGTGGAGGGGAGGGACACATCAGTCCAAACTGCGCGATGCAATCCAAAGCATATTACAATTATGGAAGAGAAGGTCACCTAGCCTGATTTTGTCATTTATCGAAGACAAGTCCAGCTGGGATTAAGGCACCAAAGGCCGTTCCAGAAAAGTCAAAACCAGTAGTTCAAGGGAGAGCATTTGTTGTAACCTCCTAGAAAGCAAGGAACCCGAACGAGGTCATCACGTGTTAGCTTATCATAAACTCTAGCGAAGTCTATACCTTATTTGATCTGGGTTCTACCCATTCTTTTATTTCTCCTACTTTATACTCAACATTTAAATTTGACTCCGGAGAAATTAGACTTTGACTTATCTGTTGAAACTCCGTTGGGAGAAACCTTCATTACATCCACTATTTATAAGTCTTGTTTGGTTCAAATCGGTACCATCACATTACCTGTCAATCTTATTTCATTAAAAATACTTGCATTTGACGTAATTCTAGGGATTAATTGGTTAACTACTCATCATGCAAAAATTGATTGTTTTCGTAAGATTGTTAGCTTTCATATTCCTAACAAACCTATTATGCGAATTTAAGCAACCAAACCATTAAAATCAATCACTATCATCTCAAGCCATAAAGCTATTCGTTTATTAAAAAATGGATGTCAAGCTTTCTTAGCTCATGTCACGGATTTAAACAAAAATACGTCAGTTGTGAATGATATTTCTATTGTTAATAAATTTCTGACGTATTCCACGAAGAACTTCGGCCTACCCCGGGCATGAAATTGAATTTTGTATCGACCTTGAACCCGGTACAAAACCCATTTCTAAAGCCCCATATCGAATGGCTCCTATTGAACTTTAGGAGTTAAAGACCCAATTGCAGGAATTGTTAGACATCGGTTTCATTCGTCCTAGTACATCCACTTGGGGTGCTCCTTTTCTATTCGTGAAGAAGAAAGATGGGAGTATGTGACTTTGTATTGATTATCGGGAGTTGAATCATGTCACCATCAAAAATAGGTATCCATTGCCACGTATTAATGACCTGTTTGACCATTTGCAAGACGCCAAATTCTTTTCAAAGATCGATCTTCGTTCCGGATATCATTAGTTAAAGATTAGAACCAATGACATTCCAAAGACGGCTTTTAGAACTCGGTACGGGCATTAAAAATTCCTAGTCATGTCTTTTGGATTTACTAATGCTCATGCTGCCTTCATGGATATGATGAACCGAGTATTCAAGGAATATTTGGATCACTTTGTGGTCGTCTTTATTGATGACATCCTCATATACTCCAAAAGACGTAAAGATCATGAACAACAGTTGAGGCTGATACTCCAAAAGCTTCGTGAAAATAAGTTATATGCCAAGTTAAAGAAATGCGAGTTTTGGCTTGAGGAAGTTGTATTCCTTGGACACGTAGTATCAAGTCATGGAATATCTGTTGATCCGACAAAGATTGAAGCTATTCAAAGCTGGGAGCAACCTAAGTTAGTGACCGAAGTACGTAGCTTTCTCGGCTTAGCTGGTTATTATCGGAGATTCGTAGAAAGGTTTTCTTGAATCGCTACTCCATTAACTCAGCTGACTCAAAAAGATACAAAATTCGGTTGGAGCGAGGAATGTGATAAGAGTTTTCAAGAACTCAAGAGGAGACTCATTTCAGCACCTGTTCTGACAATACCATCTGGCTCAGAGGGATTTTTCATCTACAATGATGCTTCGGGCAAAGGGTTAGGATGTGTTCTCATGTAACATGGGAAAGTATGCCTGTCGACAAATCAAAGAATATGAGAGAAATTATCCTACTCATGATCTAGAGTTGGCAGCAGTTGTCTTCGCACTTAAAATTTGGAGGCATTAACTATATGGAGAGAAGGTGGAGATCTATACGGATCATAAAAGCCTAAAATATTTCTTCACTCAAAAGGAACTCAACATGCGGCAACAAAGATGGCTTGAGCTGTTGAAAGATTATGATCAAACCATCCAATACCATCCTGGAAAAGCGAACGTAGTAGCTGACATATTGAGTAGAAGATCATATGCGGGTATGAGTGCAATATTGTCAACGCAAAGGCCTATTTTGTATGACTTACAAAGGATGGAGATAGAGTTAAAGACTCCAGGGACCCATGTGAAGATGACGAATATAAGAGTAGAACCGACTTTAATCGATAAAGTTAAAACTGCTCAAGCTATAGACCTGGAGCTAATGCGTATGAGGAAGAAAGTGTAAGAAGGTGCTTGCTAAAAGCAAGAATCGATGAAGAAGGAATACTTCAATTCAACTCCAGACTTTGTGTTCCTAACAACCCTAATTTAAAGTATAAAATCATAATGGAGGCACACAATACACCATTTGCAATCCATCCTGAGAGTACCAAAATGTATCGTGTTCTTCGACATACAATTTGGTTGAGCAATATGAAGAGAGAGATAGCGGAGTTTATCTCTAGGTGTTGAACTTGTCAACGAGTCAAGGCGGAGCATCAAGTACCAAAAGGTCCATTACAACCACTTGAAATTCTAGAATGGAAGTGGGAGCACACTACCATGGATTTCGTTACTGGTCTTCCAAAGGTTTCTCAAGGCAAAGATGCAATTTGGGTCATTGTTGATAGATTTACCAAGTCAGCTCATTTCTTACCTATACGAGAAACTTATACACTTGAACGTCTTGCTCGTATGTACATAAATGAGATTGTAAGACTACATGGTATACCAGTATCCATAGTTTCTGATCGAGACCCAAGATTCACTTCAAGATTTTGGGTTAGTTTGCAAAAAGCTATGGGCACGAATTTATGATTTAGTTCAGCATATCATCCTCAAACGGAAGGGAAATTGGAAAGGACTATACCAACTCTTGAAGATTTTGTAAGACTCTATGTCCTTGACTTCAAAGGAAGTTGGGACAAGTTCTTACCATTGGTGGAGTTTTCCTACAACAATAGTTATCAAGCAAGTATTGGCATGGCTCCATTTGAGGCGTTGTATGGAAGAAAGTGTCGTTCTCCATTATGCTGGGATGAGGTGGGTGAAACAACATTGTTGGGACTAGAGTTGGTGCGTATGACTTCAAAAAAGATTCAAACGATCCGACAACGTATAAAAACCTCACAAGATCGATAAATGAGTTATGTTGATCTTCATCGAAAGGACGTGGAATTCAATATTGGAGATAATGTGTTGTTACGTGTTGCTTCATGGAAAGGAGTTACGAGATTTAGAAAGAGAGGAAAGCTCAATCTTCGATTCATTGGCCCATTTTTAATCCTCGATCGAGTAGGAACTGTAGCCTATAGACTCGCTTTACCGCCAAGTATGTCTCGTGTTCATAACGTTTTTCACATATCAATGTTATGTAAATATGTGGAGGACCCGAACCACATTATTGAGTTAGAACCAGACGAAATAGCGGATAATTTAATGTATGAAGAGGTTCCTGTTAAAATCTTGGATACGAAGGAGCATATTTTACGGTCCAAGGTTATAACTTAAGTCAAAGTTTTTTGGAGAAACCACGATGTTGAGGACATGACCTGGGAGTTAGAATCTGAAATGAAATCAAGGAAACCTCACCTATTCATCATACCGGGTATGTACCCTAATTTCGAGGGCGAAATTTCATAAGAAGGGGAGGTTGTAAGACCCCAACTTTTATGAATAAAAATGAATTTTCTATAAATATCATTTTTGAATATTATGGAGTGAATTTAATATAATGTTATAGTTATGGGTAATATTTATAAATTTTGCAAAGTAAGCAAGTTGTTATATAATATTCGATTGGTCAGGGAATATTCGTACGACGGCACAATCATTGGTAGACCCCACAACAGAATTATTGTCATATTGAGAAAACGACAAAAATATCTTTTTATAAAAATAACGGCAGAAGTTTTACCGTTAAAACTGTTAAAATAACTGGTGTTAAAAGTACAGTATTACGCGTGGTTGTATAGTAGCACACAGTATTGATTATTGATGTTTACGTGAGAAGTCACTCAGTTATACTCAATTATTGCTACAGTAATTGCTGCATCATATTGATTTAATTATTTTCGCAGTATCATCTGCATAATATTTTATATTATTAAATCAATAATTGAGATGATAAAGTTATTAATATTATTATTTGCAATATCGACGATATTTAGAAGTTCTGTCAAGGAGTTGTTTGGTCACCTAATTGCGCGCCAATAAGGAGAAATCCTTATTGAAAAGCCCCCTCTTTCCTGGGAACGACCTGGTCGTTAAATATTGTGAATTATAATAATGATGATAAATATTGTTAAAAATATTGAGGATATTTTTATGAAGTATTTGTTGTATTTATGGACCCCCCCCCCCCATTTACCCATTTTTCAAAATAATCGGTAGAAAATTATTTAATATAATAAAGATGGGGCCATAAGTGATGATAACTTTTGGTGGGGCCCACAAGAGTTGATAACATTTGAAATGGGGTGTGACGCCCCCAAAATAGGTATACAACACCCATTCTGAGTCGCCAAATACATGGTACAGAAATAACTACAACTTTATTAATACAATTGTCATGCAAAATACAACAACACATAAACTGTGAGTTAAAATACAAATATTGTCATCTAGAAAATATCCACACCTAAATAAGTCATTATCAGAATTATTGATACACTATTTTACAAAATAGTGAGGACTACTATAACAACTGCCTTGGAACATCACTCCACACCACGACTACTCCCCGCTATATTCTCGCTTCCTGAGAAGAAAAATGGAACAAAAAGGAAAAGGGTGAGCTCAACTAGCCTAATAAAGAATATTATGACTAAGATAATGTAGAACAAATTATCGAGTCCTCAACAGGGAAAAATCTGATAAAATACAATAGACAACAGTTTTTAAATCAATATTCGCAACGGAAATAATAATTCATTAGAAGAGTTACGTAGAGAATGAAATCTACTATCTTCTATGAATTTAGAAGTTTATAATCAATATTTTATCCTTGTAACATCAATAAATATACATCTTGAATCAAATATTCATCTTTTCACTACAGGCCAAATATATTAATCAGTTGGTCATGTTCATCTCAACACCTGTTCATCTTTGCATTACGAGCCAAAGATATTCATCAAAAAATCATTTACCTTTTACACTTCTGAAAAAAGCAAAGATATTCAATAATATTATCATTTAGGACCGAGGATGATGAAAAAAATATTTTAAAGAAAAAAGCGAATCCTAATGAAACAAAAGAATAAATATTAAGGATTCGTATTTCGGTTTATCCATGTCCAAAAATACCTCATAAATAACCATAGTAGAGTAAAATTCAAGAATGATCAAAACATGGATACAATCAAAGCTAGTATCCATAATAGATATTTTGGACAAAAAACAAAAATTTAAAATTTTTTTTGTGAATAGTGTCGTATTCGTGAATACTGTCGTATACGTGAATAGTGCCATATACGTGAATAGTAACCCCGACACTAAAAGACAAGAATTTCACAAGAAAAATCTTACCAATATTTTGGTATAATGATATTAAAAGAAATAATATCATTTATAAAAAAAATAACATCCCTTACCTCCAAAAAGACAGATTTCGACTAGAATCTTTCGGATATAGTCTTCAAGGAACTTGCATAGATATAGCACACTCAAAGTATCAAAATACTCACAAGAATACACTCGATAATATAGACAAAGAAGATTTCAGTTTCTGGTGTGGTTTTCAATTCTAACCTAAACACTCTATTTATAGAAAATTGCTTAGAATACCAAAGAAGAAAATTAAAAAAAATATTAATATATATAAAAAATTTCCTATGCACACCAAGAAATTGAATTCAACATGTTTACCACTCATGTGGGGCCCACCCAAGTGTAAAAAATGTTTTTCTTTAAAAAAAACATTTTAAACTCCAAAAATCAATTATTCTGTAACTTCGGAACTTCAATAATTCATAAGAAATAGCCCTTTAATCAAAAAAAAAAATTCAAATCTTATGTCCATTCCTTAGGAAATTTAATTCTCTACAACTTTGCAGAAGAAAGTTTTTCCAAATTCAAAACAGAAATTGACTGAAATTCATATACGGACGAATTTGCAGGCTATAATCAAATTTCAGTCAAAAATGGGGTCCATCAACACACAAAACATGTGTTAAACATTTTTAGTAACAAAAATACTCTTCATCATCGTTTATTCATATATCCCACATTCATTGTAAAAATATCACCATTATTATATTATAATAATATGATAATATATTTAAATGAATTATTTTATCAAAAAAAGATAAAATATTAATTTTCAACAATTGTCACATTAAAAATTTTCTCCATCTATATCCACATAAAATAAATATTTTTCTTATCTTATAAATCAATAATTAATTATTCACAAATAATATTACAGAATCACAATATCGACAACCAGGCCATTCCCAGGAAAGAGGGGGCTTTCCAATAAGGATTTCTCCTTACTGGCGCGCAATTAGGTGGCCAAACCTCTCCTAGACAGAACTTTCTAGACATTGCCAATAATGATATCTAATAATATTATTCAAATAATATGAATTATTGCTCCGATAATGGAAAATATTGTGTAGTGACAATTATTGAAACAACAATAATATAAAACATCAACGTAACAATTATTGAATCAATAAAATAAAATATTGAACAGTAATTACTGTAACAATTATTGAGTAATGTCTTCTTATGTAAGAATCAATAATTGGTTCAATACCGTGTGCTACTGTATTTTTAACCACCGAGTATTTCAACAGTATTAACGGTAACAACTACGTCGTTATTTATAAACAACTTATACTTGTAGTTTTCTTCATCCAATCGCTTTCCGTTATAGGACCCACACAAGGTTGCGCCGTCGTACGAATATTCCCGGACAGTAAGAATATTCCACGACCAAACGAATATTCCCCGACAACAATGAATATTTTATAACCACTTACTTATTTAAAATATTTGCGCATTTTTCCCATAACTAACCACATTAATAAAATCAACCCTTACTATTTTAAAATAATAAATAGAGGAAATTTAATTTCATTTATAATAAGTTGGGGTCTTACAACCTCCCCTCCTTATGAAATTTCGTCCTCGAAATTGACGTACATACCTGGTGTTTCGAAAAGGTGAGGATACCTCGCTTTCATTTCTGTTTTCAACTCTCAGGTCATTTCCTCAATAGCATGGTTTCTCCACAAAACTTTGACTTGTGGTATGACCTTTGTGCGTAGGACATGCTCCTTCTTATCCAAGATCTTGACAGATACCTCCTCGTACGTTAAATCTTCGGCTATTTCGTCTAGTTCTAACTCAATAACGTGGTTCGGGTCTTTCACATATTTACAAAGCATAGATATGTGAAAAACATTATGAACACGAGACATACTTGGAGGTAACGCGAGTCTATATGCCACATTTCCTACCCGGTCAAGAATCTGAAATGGACCAATAAATCGTGGATTGAGCTTTCCTCTTTTCCCGAATCTTGTAACTCCCTTCCATGGAGCAACACGCAACAATACATGATCCCCAATACTAAATTCCACGTCCTTTTGATGAAGATCCGCATAACTCTTTTGTCAATCCTGTGCTGTTTTTATACGCTGTTGAATCATTTGGATCTTTTCTGTAGTAATACATACCAACTCTGGTCCCAATAATGTTGCTTCACCCACCTTATCCCAACATACTGGAGAGCGACACTTCCGTCCATATAATGCTTCGAATGGAGCCACACCTATACTTGCCTGATAACTGGTGTTGTATGAGAATTCCACCAATGGTAAATACTTATCCCAACTCCCTTTGAAGTCTAGGACACAGAGTCTTAATAGACCTTCAAGAGTTTGAATAGTCCTCTCTGATTGTCCGTCCGTTTGAGGATGGTATGCCGAACTGAATCGTAAATTTGTGCCCATAGCTTTTTGCAAGCTACCCCAAAATCTTGAAGTAAATCTTGGGTCACGATCTGAAACTATGGATACTGGCATGCCATGCAATCTCACAATCTCATTTACATACATACGAGCAAGACGCTCAAGGGGATAAGTCTCCCGTATCGGAAAGAAATGAGCAGACTTGGTTAATCTATCAACAATAAACCAAATAGTATTTATGCCTTGAGAAACCGTGGGAAGACCCGTAATGAAATCCATGGTAATATATTCCCACTTCCAGTTCAGAATCTCAAGTGGTTGCAATGGAACCTTAGGCACTTGATGCCCCGCCTATACACGTTGACAAGTTAAACACCTCGAGATAAACTTTGCAATCTATCTCTTCATATTGTTCCACCAGAATGTATGTCGAAGATCACGATACATTTTGGTACTTCTAGGATGGATTGCAAATGGTATATTGTTTGCCTCCATCATGATCTTGTACTTCAAATCAGAGTTTTTAGGAACACAAAGTCTGGAGTGGACTCGAAGTATTCCTTCTTCATCGATTCTTGCTTCTGGAATAGCACCTTCTTGAACTTTCTTCTTCATACGCATCAGCTCTGGGTCTGTGGCTTGAGCAACTTTAACTTTATCGATTAAAGCTGGTTCTATTCGTATACTTGACATCATCGCATGGGTCCTCGGAGTCTTGAATTCTATCTTCATCTTTTGTAAATCACACAAAATGGGCCTTTGCATTAACAACATCACACTCATTCCCACATATGATCTTCTACTCAACGCCTCAGCTACCACGTTCGCTTTTCCAGGATGGTATTGAATGGTGTGGTCATAGTCTTTCAACAGCTCAAGCCAATGTCGTTGCCGCATGTTGAGTTCCTTTTGGGTGAAGATATATTTGAGGCTTTTATGGTCCGAATATATCTCCACTTTCTCCCCGTATAGATAGTGCCTCCAGATCTTTAATGCGAAAACGACTGCTGCCAACTCTAAATCATGAGTAGGATAATTCCTCTCATATTCTTTAAGTTATCGTGAGGCATAGGCTATGACTTTCCCATGTTGCATGAGAACACATCCTAACCTTTGCACGAAGCATCATTTGTGAGATAACAAATCCATCCGAACCAGATGGTATTATCAGAACAGGTGCCGAAATGAGTCTCCTCTTAAGCTCTTGAAAACTCTTCTCGCATTCCTCGCTCCATACGAATTTTATATCTTTCCGAGTCAGCTGAGTTAATGGAGTAGCGATTCGAGAAAATCCTTCCACAAATCTCTGATAATAACTAGCTAAGCCCAGAAAGCAACGTACTTCGGTCATCGACTTCGATTACTCCCAACTTTGTATTGCTTCAATCTTTGCCGGGTCAACAGATACTCTATGTTTTGACACCACGTGCCCAAGGAATGTTACTTCCTCAAGCCAGAACTCACATTTCTTCAACTTGGCATATATCTTGTTTTCACGAAGCCTTTGGAGTACTAGCTTCAAATGATGCTCATGATCTTCACGACTTTTGGAATATATATGGATGTCATCAATAAAGACAACAACGAACTGATCCAAATATTCTTTAAATACTTGGTTCATCATATCCATGAAAGCCGCAGGAGCATTAGTCAATCCAAAAGACACGACTAGGAATTCATAATGCCCGTACCGATTTCTAGAGGCAGTCTTTGGAATATCCTCAGTTCTAATCTTCAGCTGATGATATCCAGAAAGAAGATCGAACTTTGAGAAGAATTGTGCTCCTTGCAACTGGTCAAACAGGTCATCAATGCGAGGTAGCGGATACCTATTCTTGATAGTGACATGGTTTAATTCCAAGTAGTCAATACAAAGTCTCATATTCTCGTCTTTCTTCTTTATAAATAAAACAGGAGCACCCCAAGGAGATGTACTAGATTTAATGAAACCGATGTCCAACAACTCCCGTAGTTGGACCTTTAACTCCTCAAGTTCAATAGGAGTCATTCGATATGGGGTTTAGAAATGGGCTTTGTACCAGTTCAAGATCAATAAAGAATTCAACTTCACGCTCGAAGTGTAGGCCGAAGTTCTTCAGAAATACGTCAGGAAAGTCACTAACAACAAGAATATTATTCAAATCTGATGTGTCTTTATTCAAATTCATAACATGGGCTAAGAAAGCTTGACATCCATTTTTTAATAAACGAATGGCTTTATGGCTTCATATAACAGTGATTGATTTTAGTGGTTTAGTTTCTTGAATTCGAATAATAGGTTGATTAGGAATATGAAAACTAACAACCTTACGAAAATAATCAATTTTAACATGATGAGTAGTTAACCAATCAATCCCTAAAATAACATCAAAAGCAAGTATCTTTAAAGAGATAAGATCAACAGGTAATGTGATGGTGCCAACTTGGATCAAATAAGATTTATAAACAGTGGATGTGATGAAAGTTTCTCCTAACGGAGTCTCCACAAATAAGTCAAAGTCTAATTTCTCCGGAGTCAAGTTTAAACGTTGAGCACAAGCAGGAGAGATAAATGAATGGGTAGCACCGGTATCTAATAATGTATAAACTTCGTAAGAATTTATGATTAGCTAACCCGTGATCACCTCGTTTGGGTTCCTTGCATTTTGACCAGTCACAACAAATGCTCTTCTAGGAACCGTTGACTTTGAATTTTCTGGGACAGCCTTTTGAGTCACCATCCCCGCTGGACTTGGTTTCGCTACCATACAATCTCGAGCGATATGTCCTTCCTTTTCACAATTATATCATACCTTGAGCTGTTGTGGACAGTTTGGGCTGATATGTCCCTCTTTTCTACATTTATAGCATACTACCGGTGGTCGTTCTCCTCCCTTAGAACCAGTTGCTGCTGGTGCTGATGTCTTCACATTGTCATTGTTGAATCTCCTTTTTTTAAAATCTCCCCCCGACTCGCTTCTTCTATTTTAATGGCCATGATTACCACCAGAGTGGTTGCCGCTCTTGTCCGCATTTTTCTTTCCCCACTGGTTATCGTTGCTCAGATGATCACACCACCCAGTATGACCACAGTTGTGGTCCCCTCGGTTGAACGTACTCGTTATCTCGCTCTAATAATTGAGCCCTATTGACAACATCTAAATATAGAAAAAAATTATGAGAAATGAGATACTGACGTATGTCGGGTTTCAAACCTCTCAGAAACATTCGCGTCACACGTTCCTCATTCTCCACCAAATGAGGTGCAAATCTGGATAACTCTGTAAACTTCGCCTCGTACTGGGACACATTCATATTATTCTGCTCCAGTCTAATAAAATCTACCTCCTTCATATGACAAATACTTTCAAGAAAGTACTTGTCATTGAATGGTTTTTGAAACGTTTCCCAAGACATGCTAAGTGCGGCTGGATGGGTACGCTTCATAGATTCCCACCAGTAATCTGACTCATTATGGAATATAAATGTGGCGAATTGGACCTTTTGTTCCTCCGTGCATCCCAAGACATCGAATATCTTGGTAATTTATTTGACCCACGTCTCCGCCTTAATCGGATCCGGCTTTCCCCAGAATTCTGGTGGTCCCAACTCCTTGAACTGCTTTGCTGTGACAAACTGTTCATTGCTATCATTTCCACAAGTATTTTGTACACGAGCCTCCTTCGTCTGATTTTGCATGAACTGCAAAAAGCTTCTAAACATTCCATCATTCATCATCTGATCAGTGGTGTTGTTTAGGAGGAACATTGCTGGCCTGTTGAACGTTTTCCTCATTGGTGGGTAAAGGTGTCTCCACGGTCTCATTTACTCCATTGTTAACATTCTCAGTTGCCATTCTCAAATATTACCATAAAATAAGGGTTAATTAAACAAATTAACATATCACATAATATCCCTATATTCTAACCAACAAATAAGCTTAGGTAGGACACACTAGCGAAGGATTTACTCGTCTCTCCCCTCCTAGTTCTATTCCCCGATCTCCGCCAGAGACCATATCCCTAAGCTCTGATACCAACTGTGATGCCCCCAAAATAGGTATACAACACCCATTTCGAGTCGCCAAATATATGGTATAGAAATAACTACAACTTTATTAATACAATTGTCGTGCAAAATACGACAACACATAAACTATGAGTTAAAATACAAATATTGTCATCTAGACAATATCCACACCCAAATAAGTCCTCATCACAATTATTGATACACTATTTTACAAAATAGTGAGAACTACTATAACAACTACCTTGGAACATCACTCCACACCCCGACTACTCCCCGCTATAGTCTCGCTTCCTAAGAAGAAAAATGAAACAAAAAGGAAAAGGGTGAGCTCAACTAGCCCAGTAAAGAATATTATGACTAAGATAATATAGAACAAATTATCGTTAGTCCTCAACAGGGAAAAATCTGATAAAATACAATAGACAATCATTTTTAAATCAATATTCGCAGCGGAAATAATAATTCATTAGAAGAGTTACGTAGAGAATGAAATCTACTTTCTTCTATGAATTTAGAATTTTATCATCAATATTTTATCCATGTAACATCAATCAATATACATCTTGAATCAAATATTCATCTTTGCACTACATGCCAAAGATATTCATCAGTTGGTCATGTTCATCTCAACACCTGTTCATCTTTGCATTACGGGCCAAAGATATTCGTCAAAAAATCATTTATATTTTCACTACAGGCCAAAGATATTCAATATTATCATCATTTAGGACTGACGATGATGAAAAATATTTTAAAGAAAACGAATCCGGTGAAACAAAAGAATAAATATTAAGGATTCGTATTTCGGTTTATCCATGTCCAAAAATACCTCATAAATAACCATAGTGGAGTAAAATTCAAGAATGATCAAAACATGGATACAATCAAAGCTAGTATCCATAATAGATATTTTGGACAAAAAACAAAAATTTAATTTTTTTTTGTGAATAGTGCCGTATTCGTGAATAGTGTCGTATATGTGAATAGTGACGTATACATGAATAGTAATCCCGACACTAAAAGACAAGAATTTCACAAGAAAAATCTTACCAATATTTCGGTATAATGATATTAAAAGAAATAATATCATTTATAAAAAAAAATAACATCCCTTACCTCCAAAAAGACAATGATTTCATTTGGAATCTTTGGATATAGTCTTTGAAGGAACTTTCACCGTATAGCAACACTCAAAGTATCAAAATACTCACAAAAATACACTCGATAATATAGAGAGAGAAGTTTTCAGTTTCTGGTGTGATTTTCAATTCTAACCTAAGCACCCTATTTATAGGAAATTGCTTAGAACACCAAAGCAGAAAATTTAATAAAATATTAATATATATAAAAATTTTCCTACGCACACCAAGAAAACTGAATTCAACATGTTTACCACTCATGTGGGGCCCACCCAAGTGTTAAAAATGTTTTTCTTTAAAAAAACATTTTAAACTCCAAAAATTAATTATTCCGGAAATTTGGAACTTCAATAATTCATAATAAATAGCCCTTTATCAGAAAAATTCAAATCTTATGTCCATTCCATAGGAAATTTAATTCTCTACAACTTTACAGAACAAAGTTTTTTCAAATTCCAAACAGAAATTGACCGAAATGCACATACGGACGATTTTGCAGGTTATAATCAAATTTCAGTCAAAAATGGGGTCCATCAACACACAAAACATGTGTTAAACATTTTTAGTAACGAAAATACTCTTTCTCCTCATTTATTCATATATCCCACATTCATAGTAAAAATATCACCATTATTATATTATAATAATATATTTAAATGAATTATTTTATCAGAAAAAGATAAAATATTAATTTTCAACAATTGTCACATTAAAAATTTTCTCCATCTATATCCACATAAAATAAATATTTTCCTTATCATATAAATCAATAATTAATTATTCACAAATAATATTACAGAATCACAATATCGACAACCAGGCCGTTCCCAGGAAAGATAGGGCTTTCCAATAAGGATTTCTCCTTGCTGGCGCGCAATTAGGTGACCAAACCTCTCCTTAGACATGACTTTCTAGACATTGTCAATAATAATATCTAATAATATTATTTAAATAATATTATTGCTCCGATAATGGAAAATACTGTGTAGTGACAATTATTGAAATAACAATAATATAAAACATCAACGTAGCAATTATTGAATCAATAAAATAAAATATTGAACAGTAATTACTGTAACAATTATTGAGTAATGCCTTCTTACGTAAGAATCAATAATTGGTGCAATACCGTGTGCTACTGTATTTTTAACCACCGAGTATTTCAACAGTATTAACGGTAACAACTACGTCGTTATTTATAAACAACTTATACTTGTCGTTTTCTTCATCCAATCGCTTTCCGTTATGGGACCGACACAGTTTAGCCATTGCATTACGAATATTCCACGACCAAACGAATATTCCCCACAACAATGAATATTTTATAACCACTTGCTTATTTGAAATATTTAGCATTTTTTCATAACTAACCACATTAATCAAATCAACACTTACTATTTTAAAATAATAAATAGAGGAAATTTAATTTTATTTATAATAAGTTGGGGTCTTACATGGGGGGGAGAGTTTACGTATTAGTGAGGAATGTATATTATATATATATATATATATATATATATATATATATATATATATATAAATATATATATATATTATAAGTTTTGTTTTATTTGATTTTAAATAGAATATATTATATTTTACTTAAAGTTTTTGTTTTATTAGAATATTTTATTGCACAGTAATACACAGTAAAAATCAAATTTCAGAAAGTTTTGTCGATTGAGCGCCCGTGATGGTTTTATTGTTGCTCTGTGAATTTTTTTTTCTTCGAAATAGTATCCTTTCCATTCTCTTATAAATAGAATGCTTAGTTAGAATTGAAAATTACACCAGAATCAGAGAATTTTTCTTCTATAATATTGAGCGTATTTCTTTAGAGTTTTAGAAAGCTTTGAGCGTAGAAAACAGTGAAAGTTTTCTTCAAGAATATCTTCGCCCTCACAGTCGGAATACTCTTTTTTTTAAGTTAAGGGGTATTATTTATTTCATATTCTGAAGAGAGATTATTTTTTGTATTCATAAGAAATTTTATTTCGTTCAATATTCGTAATGAATATTTATTTCGTTCAATATTCGTAATTAATATTATTTTCATTTAATATTCCTAAGAAATATTGTTTTCGTTTAATATTCGTAAGGAATATTATTTTTGTTCAATATTCGCTTGAAATAATATTTTCTTTCATGCTCTATAGTATGTAAGTAATATTATTTTGTTTCAGATTTTGAGTTCTATATTCGTTTTGTTAAAGTTTTGGCTTCTATACTCCATGAAATTAGTAGAATATCCTTGATATTTGCGCTTCATCAAGTATCTTTTCCTGAAATTATTATTCTAAGCCTTCTTGAATTTTACTCCACAAAACAGTATCATGTTGACAATTTGGACGTTATTGATTTCTGGATAAATTAAATTATAAATCTTTAAAAATTTATCCTTGAACTTTTTTTATTAAATTCTTATATCATTGTCATCATCCTCATGCTTATATTATGTTGAAAGTCATCTGTGGTCGTAGTGCTTATAATCATGACCGTAATATTACAAAAGATGTGGTAAAAGTCCTCATTGGCCCGTAGTGCATTGATGGACAATTGTTGGCATGATCATGACCATTGATGAATACACGAATATCCTTGGCCCGTAGTGCATGGATAATTTGTGGTCGTGATACTAAAGAATATCCTTGGTCGTAGTGCAGGGGTGATTCGATGATGTGGATTATTTATTAAGCTGAGTCTCAGCGATAAAGTGATGAAGAAAAAACCTTTTAAATCATAGAAGATAGTAGATTTTATGCTCTACTTGACTCTTCTAATGGATTGCTTATTCCGCTGTAGTTAAACTTGATGTTTGTTATATTTTATCAGTTTAACACTGTTGAAGGCTAACGATAAATTATTCTGCATTATCTTAGTCATAATATTTCTTACTGGGCTAGTTGAGCTCACCCTTTTGCTTTCATTGTTCTCTTCAGTAAATGAAAACGTAGCCGGGACTAGTCGGGGAACGGAGTGACGGTCCAGATGATAGCATTAGTAGTCCTCACTATTCTATGAAATAGTATGATAATAAATATATTAAGGACTCCATTTGAGTTGAATATTGTCTAGAAGACAATATTCTTATTAAAACTCTCAGTTTTTATTTCGTCGTATTTTACACAACAATTATATTATTAAGTTGTATTTGAATTTTGTACCATGTATTTGGCGACACAAGATGAGTGATGTATACCTATTTTGGGGGCGTCATAGATGTCCTACGTGATTTGATAAATGACAACCCAGTAGTCATTGGCCAAGGCAGAATGAAATTAGAAAGGAGTTTCTAATTTGTATTATTTGGAGTTGTGCATTTAAGAGTCAAAATATATATAATTAAATAAAATAAGACTTGACAGTAATTTCATGTCTTATATTTAATTGGGACATTGTATGGTGGAAGGATTGAATTGTACGAAAACTATTTACTCAAAAAATCTTTTATGATTAATGTTGAAATCTATATTATCTGAAAAGTCATTGATCGCTAGGGAGGCTTATCCCTATTGTAGAATAAATATTATTTATTTAAATAAATTAATAGTTTAATTTATTTATTTAAATAAGATTAGAATTGTTCTAATTGATTTATTCACAACCTGGGTTTAATATGGAGAACCTAAAGGGTCACACCACCAAAAGGAAGAATAATTATTTAAGAAGTTAATGGCATAATCGTAATAATAAGTTAAGTATATTTAATTCAATCTATGGTGATAGAATAAATTAAATAGCTTAATATTTATTATTTAATATTTTAAAAATATTAAATATAAATTAATAAGAGGAGTCTTATTATTATATTACTATTATTATTATTTAATTCCTAAATGAGTTTGGAAATTAATTAATAAAAGTACTCTCATATATCCTAATAAGATTAGGAGACTAATTAATTAAAAAAGTTTAATTAATTATTCCTAATAAGATTGGGAGCCTAATTAATTAAAGGAGTTTAATTAATTAAAATAAAACCCAATTCCTTAATTGTTAAGGAGGGTTGCCCACATTTATAAATAAGAGGAGTCTTATTATGGGTGTGGGTGGTTGTTGACTTTTGCTCAGCAGACGTAGTTCCAATAGTTGGGAGAGTATGCTCTTTTTCTATGAAAGATAGAAAAACTAGGGTTTTGCCAATCACTCATCTTCTTGAATCTTTCTTTTTCCTTAGTGGATCATCTCTAGAGACCAAACACTTGGGTGGCTAACATTGATCAAAGGAAGGAACCAAACCCGGTAGATTCAAGTTGAACGCGAAAAAGATTGGAGGTGAACTTGTACCTGAGGAAGCTTAAATATTCAAGGGTATAATTCTTGTTCTTCATATTTTTCGTTTAATTAATAATTATGCATAAAGGATGATCCGGGTATATGGTTTGTAAAAAATTTTAAACTCTAATTTTCCACGTTTCTGCTTATTTTATGCAATTTGATTGCGTTCGTGAATATTACAAACCTAACACCCGGTAGCATCCAACCTTTTGGAACATGGATTTATTACGGGTAACATTTCTGTGATCTTCCCTTAATTGATCAACATATGTAAAATGACCTTCATTGGTTGTGTAAGAACCGTGAATTTCATGAATAAATAATTATTTTGATATAATAAGAAAATGAATATTTATTTGAATATACATATTGATGTGTTATGAGATGAGTAATTCAATTAATTCAAATTGAATTTATATGAGGTTTGAGAATTTTGGAATGCCTTGTGTGGCATGAGAATGGAAGTTAAGTGGGAAATGAATTGAAAAGTGATTAATTAATTAATTATTATGGAATGTTAATGAGTAAGGTAATCTACGCATTTATATTGTCTAGTGAGGTAAGATAATAAAATAAGTATACTATCTATTAAGTAAAGGGATCTACTAATTCAATATATGAATTGATTGAAACAAGTGACTAAGTCTAAGACGTTTCCAGAGTGGTGCAGATGTGCCACTTATGAACTGTAAACCATCGCAGTAGCGTCAGTAGCATGACTTAGAAAATAATTTCATAAAGAATGAGAAAGATAATGGATCAATTACCATTATTATTATGTGAACATTATTGTTAAATATTATTTCATGCGACTATGTGTAATATGGAAAATATGGATAGTAGTATCATATAATTATTTATTGTGCATGATTAAATGAGGTGTGTCATATAATTGTAGTTAATGGTATACAAAAACAATATGGTAAAAGTAATTAAATCATAAAATTTATTTAAATAAGTTTTGTTACCTCATCATGTGTGATGGGACAATTAAATGTGTACTCTAAAATATGGGAGTAAATAAAAATGTACTATTACAATATTTATTTCTATACCAATGTGTAAGTGAATAGTAGAAGAAGATATTAAATTGTTAGTGACCAATTAAATTAAGTCAACACATGTTATAAGTATTAATTAAACTGGACTAATATATATGGATTATATGATGTAAGTACATAAATAATCCCTAATTTTCCTGATATAGTAACAATTGTACATTAAAATTACATTTTTGAAATTCAAAGAACCAATCTAAGTTTATTGCTGGGATTTAAACCATCTCCCAAAATCAATGACCATACTCAGTACATGAACATTAGCCTAACTCTACATTGCGTAAATATTAGTCGGCAGTTGAGAGCTAAGATTAGTAGTGATATTGGCTACAAAATGGCAGTTGGCCAACCCTTGCATATTTGTTGTTTACTTTTCATTTTTCATTGATTCAAACCATAGAGCAAAGCTAATGACTAGGCAACAAATTTTCTATATAAAGCACCATCTCCTTTCCATTCTCTGTTGCTTGAGAATTATCTAATAAGTTGCATTGGAGAGTTGAGTTGCTGAGAGTTGAGGGAGCATAATCAGAGAAGAGAGGGAATTTAATTAAGCTTCAAAGAGGTAGAATTTCTAACTTTTGTTCTTAGTTGGTATAACAATCCGGAATTTCAAGTTGTAATTTTAAATATTTATTGAATTATATAAATATTTATTTGAGGTGTTTATTGTTGATTAAATATTTATTGATGTGATGGTTGTTAATAAATATTTATGAATCTAAATTTATTAGATAGTGTTTTAAATTAAATTAATTTATAATTTAGAGAGTTGTAACATAACGTGAGATGTTATATTGTTGTGTTGATTTAATAATTTAAATGTATATTAAATTATTAAATAAAATTATAATGAAATTATAATTTTGTGTTATTTGTTTAAATGGTAAATTTATGTAAAATATAGTATGTGATTAATTTATTTGATTAATGTGGATATGAAAATCCAAATAAATAATAGGTGATTATAAATTATAAACTAAATTGTTTATAAAAAAATAAATTAAGGGAGTTTAATGTGGTTTTGCCAAACAAGGCTTAAGTATATTAAGTTTTTAAAATTTAAAGGGTTTTGCCAAACAAAGCCTTGTGGCTTTTGGATTTTTGATTTTTGAATTTTAATTAATTTAAATAAAATGAATAAAAATAAATTAAAATAATAACTATAATAAATTATAATCTATACATTATTTTGGTAACTGATAATAGTTATTAAGGCTATATCAGTTTTTATTTGTTTACGCATACTTGTTTGTTCACGTCTGGGGTACTTCTAAGACTGAGCCAAAGAAAGAAAGCGTATGAATATAGAATCAGAGAGAATTGAGAGAGATTGAGAGTGAAACTTGAGAGAATTATCTGTAATTGCAAGGAATAGCAAGCTAGCTGAAGGTATTTCTTAACACCTTGATATTATATATATATATATATATATATATATATATATATATATATGCATATATGAGTTTACGGCAAAATTTCATGTACTCTATGAATTCAAAATGTGGAATTGTTGATATAAATAACAGATAATTGTGAGTATATGTGTTTATGATGATTAGAGTTGTGTTTAAGCAAGAATTGTATGCTAATTATAGTTAAAGATAGGAAAAATTATGACAGTGTATTTATTTTGGTATGTGGCTTATGTAAGTACAATTTTTAGTGGTCAAATTGTATCTGAAATTGTAAATTGAGTCTTATTTATGCTAGTTCATTAAGAAACGAAGATAACGTAATTTGAACGAAGTGATTTGGTGAAGAATTGAAATCACAGTGTTGATTTTTGGGATGACTGTCAAGAAAATTGAGTTTTGTATAAAAATGTGAAATTTGAAGAATTAAACTAGTATAATTGTTCTATGTTGAGGAATATGTTGGCAAACATATTTATGATAGTTTTATATCAATTGTTTGTGGTAATATTACTGTTTAATGGGTGAAATTCGTGTTAGTTGGGCTAAAGTCGGCTATTATTCATAGCCATTTACGCTTCAATACGTGCATCGGCCAAGGCAAAAATTATGCAATTACTGCTTTGGTCCTAGGGCACAATATATATGCCGCGATCTCTGCATACCTGTTTAGGACAGTGACTTTTGTTGCTATTGCAGACCCTGAGATAACAACTTAATATGGTTTAAGGTTATGTTAGCATGTCAAATGTGTAATGACATGGGTAAAACAGAATAGTGCTATGTGGTTAGTAGTTTCAAATGATTAGTAAGTAATGAACGTGGCATATTAGACTTAGTGAACATGGTGAATAGTAAACATGTGTTGTGAAGGTTAACACTTGAAATTTTTGATATTTGTATAGTAGCATAAGACTTGTGTTAACATAACAAGTTTAGCTAGAAATGCAAGTTATATTGAAAAGAGAATATTAGTATATATAATAGGTATTGTGGTTTTAAACCTATGTGTAGGTGAACATGAGTTTAATATTATAGCTTACGCTCGAGGCAAGTTTTCTAACTTTAGTTTTATAATTGTGCAAGTTTCTAAACCCTATCTTTTTACATTAAGCAAGTTTCTTACTTTAAACTTTCATTAATCGAACTCTTGTATTCCTAATCATTATTTGAGTAAGCTAGCTATAACTTTAACTTTATTCAAATAAGTTTTGAATTCCAATGTTTATTGATGTATTTTAACTTGTTTATTGATGGAAAAGTTTCTTTATTGTCATTCGTGTATTAGGAATGCAATTTTCTTGAATTCTAATTTCTAATTTTGAATTATCTTATCTCATTTACTTGACACAAGTTATTCTCATAATGAACAAGCTTTATTTTCAGCTTGCTATTACTTAAGGTATATTCAATAATTCATAGTCATAGCTTAATATTATTCAAGCAAGGTTTATTGTCATTCAACACTTATACTTTTTTGTTGTTTCTAAGCATGAGTTCAAGATATAGTTAGTTTGCTTACACTTGAAAATCTGTCAAGAGCCTACGGTTGTGGACTCCAAAATGACTTGATTCCGACTTAGAACTTTGTGAATTTGTCATTTTTGGAGTTCAAAATCTGTCAAGAGCCAATTCACAAAGTTGAAAATCTGTCAAAGTTATCTGAGGCACAGAGTTGGCGCCGCGGCGTCAACCCAAGGACAAATGATGGCGCTGCAGCACCGGCATAGTGTCTCAACCTACTGGAGAGTGGTATTTAGCCATTGCAGTATGACATGTAGCATAGACTTCACAGCCCATGATCTGAAGTCCCAGATTTAGCCACTCAGCAGAGTGGTCTTGATCTTGACATAGAGAAGGAAGGGTGTAGCCACAAATACCAACCCAAGGGTTTGAGACGATGAAAGAAAGTTTACAAGTATGAAATGAATGGTAACTCATTGGTAATGAACTAAATAACTTAATGAGGCATTGTAAGGTATTTTTAAACCTTAATAATATTGCCTGGATAATAAATCAAACATAAATGTAATGTCAATGTAAACTATATTAGAAAGCCAGAATCAGTAATAACAAATCTGAACCATAATTAGATTGAGAAGAAGGGTAAGATATAGTAGTATACATACTTGATTATATATGACCTAATGTGGTATGTTATGTGATCATGTATTTTAGAGACTTAGAGACTTAAAGTATACGTGTTATAAACAGTAGCAGACGCTAAAGCCAAGTATTCTAACCCTTGTTCTAGATCAATCTGGACAAGCTTTGTAATTCATGTATTCTTACACATGAAGTATTGTATGATAAAGTCAAAGCCTACTCTTTCGGCTAGACTTATATTATGTTTCTATCAATCATGGTCAATGTTTACCAAGTTATATTGGTGTGGTTTTCAAACGAAGACTGAGTATGCTAAAAATGTTTTGTCGTCAAACGACAGGCACGTGAGGTTGCCACAACTTAAACGTACATACGTTTGATGAATGTGGTGTTGATCAACATAGAGTACTATGGGTTGATCGCTCAGAAGTGCTCGTAACAAATGTCAGACTTACGGACTTAGTGTCGGGATGTCCTTTTCAAAGAACTTATGAAATGCTCAAGGTCTTGGACCGGAATTGATGTTTTACTGAATATTGTTGTTGTAAAATGTTTTGAAAGAAAAGAGGTGTTGTTTTGATTATCAATAGTACTTCATAACTATTGTTCAGTTATTGAAGATATATGATTCCTATGTTTTAAGCATGTTGTTTATTAGAAATGTTGTACTTGCTGAGCTAGTCATGCTCACTCTTACTTGAACCATATCAACACAACTAAGATCGAACGGACCGAAGGATCCGGCAAGGATAAGGGCAAGGCGAAGACGAACCCATAGAATACTTATGTAATAGTATAGGGTGAATGATTGTAATATATTTGATATTATGACAAGAACAATTGTAATGGTTATAAAGAACCTGGGGGAATGTTAATATTATTTTGAATAGAAGACATATTCGCTTTGTTGAGGTTTTCAATTGAATGTATGTGTGAATGGTAGTACTGTGTAGCACCATCTATCGGGTTGCAATATACCCGGATTTGGGGGCGTCATAGATTGGTATCAAAGCATTAGGTTATAAAACTTAAGGGGGGGATTAAAAACCTTAATTCATAACCTTAAGAGAAGTCAAAGAAGTAAAAGAAGAAAATAACCGTATAAAAATGCATTATGATTATGTTATGTGTTTCTATTATTCTACTGACGTGTACTAATCAACTTAATTATTTTGTGTAGATGCCATGAGTAAATGGAATATAGATAGATGTACATGCAGTTAGTGAAGAGTCAGTTAACCAAATAGAGGGTAAACCGAACCCCATAGCGGAAGAACCAGAGATAGTTGTCATTGAGTCTAGAGACTCAGAGGATCCTGACCTCATGTCAGTATTCAATGGTATGATAGAAGAAGAAGTGGAGGTAGTGTCCTTCAACCCGGTAGCTATAGTGGAGGTAGTGACCTCCACGAGTTGAAGCATGAGGTTTTTGAGCTCAAGGAGGAGCTAAAGACCAAATATTAGAAGATAGCAAGAATGTCCTATATTCATAGGAGTTCTCATACAGATTTCAATGCAGCAGTAGTCGGTTTATCCTATAAATGAAATGAATGACAAGATACTATCAATGTGATATTATTGTCGGTCTTGCCAAGGCAGATTTTGATAATGCCTTGAGGCATATGTGATCTATTAGTGGATAGTGTAGTTTAGATATGTAAATATTTGTATCTAGTAGTGACATAAAACCCTCCTTTGTATAAAAAAGGGTAGTCTTTTGTAAATCCCAATTTTTGGAAAGCAATAGCGGGATAGTATTGTAATCAGCTTAGGTTGTGTAATGGAACGATGTAGTATTATACTACAATGAATGAATATAAGCCTTTTTACAGAACAACTGAGCAATGGATGTTGAAGTTATTGTTTAATCTTGAATAATAACTAACTAATAAGAAGGAAATAATAATGCGATGTGTTGTTTATTTTATCAGCAAAATGCCGTCGAGAAGAGCACAACATAACCAAGGAGCTAATGTAAATCAACCGGAGGGAGGTCCGGTTAACCCAATGCAGGAGTTTGTTAATTTAATAACAGTTGCATTTAATAGAACATGGGCTAATATCCCCGTAAATCCGGGAGTAGCACGAGCTACTACCTTTAAGGATTTTAAGAGTGTTAGTCCGCCGGAGTTCAAAGGAACTACGGACCCTATTGAAGCCCAAACGTTGGTAAAAGAAATCGAGAAGGCATTTGTGATAGCAAATGTTGACGAGGCCTAGAAGGTTGCCTTTCCAACCTACATGATGAAGGGAGAGGCCAACCTACGTAATGTGGGAGAGGTTCAAGGAGATATTCTTCGAGAACTACTTTCCCACGAGCATGCACGGAAGGATGGAGATGCGGTTTCTCGAGTTGAAACAAAGGGACATGACGCTTCCCCAATACGCCGCCAAGTTTAATGAACTGGCGAGGTTTGTTCCACATCAAGTAGACACCGAGGTTAGGAAGGCGCAACGGTTCAAGCTTGACTTAAAACCCTGGCTCTATAACCATATTTCTGTGTTCCAGAGTACTTCATTTGGAACCATTTTAGATAAGGCGATAATCGCCGAAGGTGGTAGTGAGGCGTTGAGCCAATATTACAAGGATAAGAAAAATAATGGGAAAGTGGATGGGGGAGTGAAAGCCGAAGGAGCCATCGGTAGTGACGAGGGACAGAAGAGGAAGGCATTCAACACTAGAAATACCAGAGTGAAGCAAGGAGACTCGAAGAGGAAGATGGAGGCCTGCAAGACTTGTGGGAAGACACACTTAGGAGTCTGTCTCAAGGGGAAGGCCGTATGCTACAACTGTGGACAAGAAGGGCATATCTCGCCTAACTGTCCAAGTCCGAAGAAGAATAATGGATGCTTTGTGTGTGGGTGAACTGACCACATGTCAAAGAATTGCCCGAAGAAGGGGACGGACGGGAACCAGGGCACTAATAGCGGGAAGTTAGCTATTGGGAGTCCAGCGCAGCCAGGTAGGCCGATGGGCCATTCCTTTAACATGACAGTCCAAGATGCGGTTGCATCAGGGGACGTCGTCGCAGGTATTATTCCGATCAACGACCTCAATGCTTACGTGTTGTTTGACTCGGGTGCTACTTATTCGTTTATAGGATGTGATTTTGCTAGACAATTAGGATTACTTCCCGAAAAGTTGCCTATACCTTTAAATATTAAGGTAGCAAACGAAGAAATAATTCCTGTGGAAGATGTTCATAAGAGTTGTTGTGTAGACATACGGGGTTATAAATTATCGGTAGATTTAATACCAATAAAGTAAGGAGAATTCTACGTAATTCTGGGAATGGATTGGTTAAATTATCGGTAGATTTAATACCAATAAAGACGAACCAGTAGAATACTTATGTAATAGTATAGGGTGAATGATTGTAATATATTTGATATTATGACAAGAACAAATGTAATGGATATAAAGAACCTGGGGGAATGTTTAATATTATTTTGAATATATAGAAGATATATTCGTTTAGTTGAGGTTTTCAGTTGAATATTTGTGTGAATGGTAGTATCGTGTAGCACCGTTTGTCGGGTTGGAAGATACCCAGATTTGGGGGCGTCACATACTCCATATTTTAGATTCTAGTTTTTGGTTATCATTGATAGAGTACTATTCAGTTTTGATGAGCCTATTCGTTGGCAGTTACTATTATTATTCTCCTGTTGATTCATTGTTATATCCAGTGAGCAATTTTTTTGCTCACTCTTGCATAAATATTATTATTGCAGCTAAAGTTGAGAAGGTAGATGAGCCTTCAACTAACAAAGGAAAGGGAAAAATGTACAAGTGATGCAGACTTGTAATTTTATTTATTGTTGTGATCATAGACTTTTAAATAATGATGTGATGTAATAATTTTATTTCTGCACTTATATGATGTTTAAAGGTTAGACACCCTGGGAAAATTCTTATTTAATGATTTAACCCTATTTAAAGGGAGGATTTATGGTTAAATGTTATTTTATTTGGGTAGATAGATGTGAATGATTGGATAGTGAACACAAAATCTTGTGGGAATGAAGTACCTAGATTTGGGGGTGTCACAGTTGGATTTTGTCAATTTTTTTTATCAATTACATGAATTCTCTAACAATTAATATGAATTAGCATGCTATCATGTGTTTATGAAGTATATTTATATATATGGAACCTTTAATGATGGATTTGAACATGTTTAAACCGAGAAATATCAAAGTTGGTTGACGCTCTGCAAAAAGGGTAGTATATTACCGAGTTGGTCCCGGTAGGCGTGAGTTACGCCTGATTAATACTAGGTGCGGTACAATTCTTGCAGATCCAATATGTGAATTTGATTTTTGTTTTGAATTTGGTTAATTCTAACATACTTATATGACTTGAACATGCCTAAAAATAAGTATAACATGTAGTACAAAGCCTTCTTATAATTTATGAAGTGATCAACATGATTTAGTAAGAGATTTATAACAAAAACATAAAGTTTTGAAAACAAACTTTGATGGAACTTATGTTCTGCAAATTCTGAGCTTGATGATATATACATATGACTGATTTTGAACATAAATGAGCAATATATAGTATTTAAAGTTCCTTTGTTCATGAGCAACTTGTTAGGCTTTGTGTTACAGAACTTTTCAAGGTAAAGCTTGACATATCAAAGCAAATATGCATGAATACTACATCATGTATGTGCTGATCTTGTGAAGATGTAATATGACTTAACTACACATGAAAAGAGCTTTAAAGTTATCTTGTATGTGTTAAATTTCATTTTTCGAGTTTTAAATGATTTCAAAGGAAAACTTGAATATGTTTTCAAACAAAGTTCATTAAGTATAAGTAGTTAGATGCTGAAGATTTAAGATGACATGTGTTGATTATATCACGTTCTAGCCTAATGTTTTGATGATGACTTGTTCATTGGTACTAAATTCTTCATTGTGAATTTCAGGAAATTATTTCAAGAATTTTTTGATGGATTATTCAAGAAGAATGAGGATGCTTTGTGTCTTAAGAAAAATATGTAAGGTCATTGTAAATATTTAATTTTTCAATTCAAGGCTCTAGGACATTTTATGTGTGCATTAAATTATGAATTAATATTTTGTGCGTGTCTCAAATATTTCACTGCTATTTGCTATCAAGAGAAATGTTAGCATGCATACGTAGGAGTTCTGTCTGAATGATACACGTATGGAAGAAATAAAATATTTTGGTGTGTATATGTCTTGGGAACTCTAAGATAATTATCCTGGAAAAAGGTGCTTGTTAATTGATATTTGAATTTCTATGTAATCTTCTTCTCATTTATTACGGAATGGTTATATATTTGTTAGAAAGGAAGTATAATATATATGGCGGTAGTGGATCTTGATTAGAAGTCTAAAAGTTGCATATATATTGGAAATTGATAGTAATGATTATCTTGGGAAGATGCATGTTGCCATTAATTACGGAACTAACATTTTATTAAGGAGTCTAGTTTAAATAAATTTTTGTGGATTAATTTTGAATAATTCAAAGTGGATTATTAAATAGGCATTATAACTTAATAAAGGCTATATATATGTTATACACGGAACTCATTACCTTTGTACGTTTATCTTTGACATAGTCTATATCCTTTAAAATGTTTACAACAGTAATAAAATCATAACCTATCTTTGGGATTTTTTTTTGGTAATGTCATTATTGTTACAACGGAACTATGTTGAATGAGAAACGGTATTATATTTTTGGCCTATAAAAGCAGCTGAGAACAATGAACAATAAACACACTTACAACACTTGAGTTAATATTTTGCACTCATATACTTTGAAAGTTATTCTATTCTTGGTGCAAATTTTGAGCAGCTGATCAATTGATATTTTCAGTCAACTTTCGTGAGCTTCATATTGTTGATATCTATCTTTTATTACTTGATCATTGCATTCACTAGTTGAGCCTTGCATAGTTAAATTGCTTATTTGCTTTGATCATTAGACCTCTATTATTGTAATCTTAATTTGTTTTTAGACTAAGTGTTGTCTAAAGGAACATAATCCAGGTGGATTATGGTTTGTTTATAAACAGGTTCAAGGAAGCATAGGTGTTTAAGGAGTGCATTGGTGCACAAGGAGCAAGAGTGCTCAAGTGAATTTTTGTAATTCAATTTTATAGAATCTGTTTTGTAACAAGAGTATTTTAAAGAAATAAAAGTGAGTCTCCAATACTAGTTGGTATTGAACGTGGAGTAGGCTATTATTATAGAAGGTAATAGTCGAACCACGTAAAAAATCTTGGTGTTAATTTTTTATTACTTGCTTTAACTTAATATTTCTGAAGTTAATTGACTTGCTTAATAAACAGAATTTATCTAATTGTTACATCGTGAGAATTTGTGTTAACATTAAATATTCTGTTTAACTTATAAAATCACCAAGATATTTTCTAAAATAAACATTCAATTCGGTAGACCATATTCATTCAGCAAGCTGCATTCATCAATATAGTAGGCTATATTCAATATTTTGGTTTAAAGTTTTTAATTGTTCATAATTTATATCCACACTTATTCAACCCCCCCTTCTAAGTGTGCCTTATCTGAATTTCATTTGGTATCAGAGCTTGGCTCTACTTACTTGGTCTTAAAGGTGATTTGTAGGGAAAGATTCTGACATGGCACAGTTCAGAAACAACAATCAAGAAGGTCAATCAACCAATAGACCTCCACTGCTGCATGGAACAGAAAACTACAACTTCTGGAAATTTCGAATAAGGATCTATCTTAAAAGAGATCCTTGGGAATAGTGGGTTGTGGAAAATGGACCAGTTATTCCAAGGAAAGATGACAGTACTCCAAAGACTTTGCTAGAGATGGATTTAACTGAAACCTTCATGGTTTTCTATGACTCAAGAGCGATGAATACTCTACTAAGTGGCATGGTGCAGTCCAAGATTGAAAAGTATCCTCATGCAACACAGCTAAGGAAATTTGGGATACTCTAGTGGTGAGTCATGAAGGAACATCAAAAGTTTGAGAAGTTAAGCTAAGCATGCTTATGCATCACTATGAGATGTTCAAACTTGAGAAAGATGAAACCATAAAGATGGCTCAAGCAAGATTCCTTGTTCTTTTTTAATTCTTTAAAGCTCTTCGGACAAATCTATTCCACAAAGTGAGATAAATCAGAAGTTACTTGCCTATGCCCAAGAGGTTTGCTTCTAAGATTACTACTCTTCAAGATTCCTCTACTATATCTACTATGGATACTCTAACTCTTTTTGGTGAACTTGAGGAATATGAACATCAATTAAAGAGGTATGATGATGAGGAGGAAACTCCTCGTAGAAAGGTTTTAGCTCTTAATGCAGGAAATGAAGAAGAGCTTGATGATGATTTTGATGAAGAGGTAGCTATGATGTCAAGGATACTCAAAGGACTTCTACAAAGAAAGAATAAACGAAAGAATACATTCAAAGGCAAAGGAAAGCAAACTGAAGAAACGTGTTTTGAATGTGGACATCTAGGGCACTTCAAGAAGGACTGTTTTCAACTAAAGAATAAAGGAAAAATAGGTTTCAAGGATAATAAGAAGAACAAGGCACTGGTCACTTAGAGTGATGAAGAAGAATCTGAAGTTGAGGTAGACGCCAAGGATGAGATAGCTCAAGTATGCTTCATGGGAATAGAAGGTGAATCAAATGAGGTATCTATTTTTTAAAATATTTCTTTGAAACAAGAAAATGAGAAATTGAAAGAAAAGAATGTATATTTGAAAGACTTAGTTAACACATTAATGGGTGAAGTAGAATCTTTGATAGATGAAAAGAAAAATATTGAAAAAGAATCTATATGTAAAGAAGAAAAAGTTTTGTGCTAAAAATGATTTTCTTGAGAATTATAAAAAAGTTCTTTTTAACAAGGTGACTTACTTGAACAATGATGTTGAAAAATTGACAAATGAATTGAAAATGCGAGATGTATGTATTGATGCTTTTGGTAATGAATCTCAGTCTAAACCCATTCATACTAATGAACTTCTTAAGGAAGTAGATTAATTAAAAATATCTCTTGCTAGATTCGTTCAAGGAGAAGAAAATCTAACTATTATGTTAGGAAAGAAAAAACCTAGTTTTGATAGACAAGGGATAGGTTATAATCCTAATCATAAAATCGATAATGTGAATATGCTTAGATCCAAGTCACATTTTAAATTGAATTATTGTTCTCCTTTCACAACATGCAAAAACTGTGGTATTAAAGGTCACTTGCACATAAATTGTTTTAAGAAAAATAAAATTAAAAAGGTATGGGTTAAAAAGAATGATTTACTTGCAACAAACATTAAAGGACCCAAAAAGATGTGGGTACCAAAAAGATGAATTATATTTTTGTGACAGGTATGTCTCAAGGCAAGGGTTCCATCTCAAAAGTGGATTCTTGATAGTGGATGCTCTCGTCACATGACTGGTGACAAATCAAAGTTCGTTGAACTAAAAATCAAGAAGAAAAATGGAACGGTCACATTCGGAGATAATCGAACTTGTGAGATTGTTGGAAAAGGTAAAATTGGTAATGGTAAGGTTAACATCGATAATGTTCATCTTGTTAATGGTCTTGAATTTAATCTTATTAGTATAAGTCAATTAATGAACAATGGTCACCAAGTCAGTTTTGATAAAGAAAAATGCATTATTTCTCATGGTACTAACAATATTTCTCTAGTTGCACAAAGAGAAGGAAATATATATACTATTGACTTTGAGGAACAGGATGAAGAATTATGTCTTGCATCTATGCAAGATGAGGCTAATCTATGGTACAAGAGGATGGGACATGTTCACATGGATCTAATCAAGAAATTGTCTTCAAAGAATCTTGTCAAAGGTTTGCCAAAGATAAAATATGAAAAGAAGGGAATATGTGTTCCTTTCCAACTTGGAAAACAAGTAAGAACATCATTCAGTGCAAAGAATATGGTATCAACTTCTTCACCTTTACAATTACTTCATCTTGATTTATTTGGCCCAGAAAGACATGTTAGTATTAATGGTAAATTTTATGCATTTGTAATAGTTGATGATTTTTCTAGATATACATGGGTATTATTTTTGAGAACCAAAGATGAAGCATTTAAAGAGTTTGAGAAATTAATAAGAAATTTAGAGAATAAGTATAGTTTCAAACTTATAAAAATTAGAAGTGATCATGGTACCGAATTTCAAAAAGACTTTATTACATTTTGTGATCAAAAAGGTATAAGCCATGAGTTTTCAGCTCCTAGAACCCCTTAACAAAATGGAGTAGTGGAAAGAAAAAATAGAACACTTCAAGAAACAGCTAGAACACTTTTACAAGAAAGCAAACTTCCAAAAAAATTTTGGACCGAAGCTGTTAATACTTCTTGTTATGTGTTAAATAGAGTTCTTATTCGTCCTATTATTTTGAAAACTCCTTATGAGCTTTTGAATAATAAAATTCCTAATATAAGTTATTTCAAAGTATTTAGGTCTAAATGTTTTATATTAAATACTAGTGATAACTTGGGAAAATTTGATGTTAAATCCTATGAAGATATTTTTATTGGTTATTCACATAACAGCAAGGCATATCGTGTATTTAATATTTACAAGTTATGTTTTGAAGAATCAATTCATATAACTTTCAATGAGACTAACAATGATCTTCCAAAAGAAAGAGAAGAGGATGCAGGAAATTTGGAGATTTTCACAAATTTAGCAAACCGAAGAGAACCATTCTGCAGACCAAATGGACAAACTCAACAGGCTGAATTGAACGATCCACATGAAAATGAACAAGAAGGAACACAAGAAAATTTTCCTCAACAAGAAGAGGTAATACACGATGTTCAAATGCCAAAGATAGCAAAATATCTCAAGGATCATCCACCGAAAAATATCATTGGAGATATAAACAAAGGAGTTACTACATGAAGAAACCTACAGAATCAATGCGCGTTTTCTGCATTTCTATCACAAGTTGAGCCAAAGAATGCTAAGGAAGCTATACTTGATGAAAATTGGCTACTAGAAATGCAAGAGGACTTCAACAATTTGAACGATGTCAAGTTTGGGAATTAATGCCTCCTCCTAAAGATGCTTCTGTCATTAGAACAAAATGGGTATTTAAAAACAATCTTGATGAGCATGGGACAATTACTCACAACAGAGCAAGGCTAGTGGCTCAGTGTTACAATCAACAAGAAGGGATCGACTACGAAGAAACTTATGCTCCAGTTGCAAGACTAGAGTCTATTTGAATCTTGTTAGCACTTGCTTGTTATAAGAAATTCAAGTTTTATCAAATGGATGTAAAGAGCGCGTTTCTTAATGGATACATCAATGAAGAAGTCTATGTCAAACAGCCTCCTGGATTCGAACATGAGAAATATCCAAATCATGTCTTTAAGCTAAAACAGGCTCTTTATGGTCTCAAACAAGCTCCAAGGGCTTGGTACGAGAGGTTGAGTAAGTATCTTATTTCAAGTGGTTTCACTAGAGGTAAAATAGATTCTACCTTATTTATTAAACATGAAAAACAAGAAATAATCATTGTTCAAATATATGTAGATGATATAATATTTGGTGCTACTAATGATTTTCTTTGTGAGTGGTTTTCAAAGTGTATGCATAAGGAATTTGATATGAGCTTAATGGGAGAGCTAAATTACTTTTTGGGACTTCAAATTAAGTAAACAAGGGAAGGGATCTATATTCATCAAACCAAGTACACAAAAGAGTTACTCAAAAGATTCAGATTTGAAGGAACCAACCCAAAGGCTACACCAATGAGTACATCTATTAAGCTCACTTCAGATGATAAAGGTATAGATGTAGAGGTAACTAAATATCGAGGTATGATTGGTTCTTTGCTATATTTAATGCGCATATAGACCTATATATAATGTATAGTGTATGTCTTTATCTTTGATTTCAAGCAAAACCAAAGAATCCCACTTATAAACAAAGCTAAAAAGAATTTTTAAATATTTAAGTGGTACTATAAATTTAGGGTTATTTTATCCAATAAGTAATCATTTTGAACTAATGGGTTATTCAGATGTTGACTATGCAAGGTTTCAAATTGATAGAAAAAGTACAAGTGGTGATTGTATATTTTTGGGACAAAGTCTTGTTTCGTGGCATAGTAAGAAGCAAACTTGGTTGCTTTATCAACCACCGAGGTGAATATTTAGCTTGCTGAGGAGTTGTTGCTCTCAAATATTATGGATGAAACAAACTCTATGTGATTTTGACATAATCTGCAATAATGTGCCTATATATTGTGATAATTCTAGTGCTATTGACATATCAAAGAATCCTGTTTTGCATTCACGTACAAAACATATAGAGGTAAGACATCATTTTTTAACGGATAATGTTTCAAAAGGGTTAGTTAAATTGGTTTTTATTCCTACTGAAAAACAATTAGCTGATATTTTTACTAAACCCTTGAGTGAGGAAAGATTTTGTATGCTAAGGAGAGAACTTGGAATGTGCATGATATAATTGTGTTTTACATGCTTAAAATTTTATGACATGCAGATTATATTTTATACATATATGTATCATTTATTTTCTACATGATATCTGATAAAATATATATATGTTTGCCATTCCTTATCTGCTCAAATTATGTTCTAGATACATATCTCTATTAATATCATATGTCATTGGGAAAAGTAAAGGTTTACGCCTTGAGATACTTTTATAAAGATGTCAAACAGATTTTTTGAAAGTTAAAAAGACACACATCTTACGGTGACAGAGTTCTAATTGATTTCTATTTCTTATGGTTTCAATCTTCTTCTTCTTAAATCAGATCTTTCATATCCGTTATCTATCCAAAACCCCCTTTCCTTTCATCTTCACGAGTCGATAACACCATGAAAACTAGAGCTAGCAAGCGATCTACTGGAAAATCAACCGACGAAGGTTATTCGTTGCAGAATGTTATGGGAACAAAGATGAAATCCAAGCACGTACATAAGAAATCCTCTGTGCATGTGTTGTTTGATGCTATAATTTTTTCCGATGAATCAGATTCTAGTTTTTCTTTCTTAAAAACCTCTGAAGTCGAACTGTCTCACCGGGACAAGATGAAGCAGCCAGTGGATGAAGAACAGTTTTTCTCACAGCCTGAGTCTCCTTCTAATTTGGTAAATCCATTTTCATCCTCTTCTGATGCGCAAGAAAAAAATTTTAGAGGACCTAGTTTCGAAACTCGTTTTAAAAACTCCATCGCTACAAAGCAATTTGTGTATAAAAAATCTCTGGATCTATTTTATTTAAAACACTCTGTTTTGGAAAAACTCTTCACTGATTGCAACATTTCCTCTATGCTGCTTCCTCCTACTATTGCTTATCCTCGGTTAGTCCAACAATTCTACATTAATCTTGAATGCAATGGGGTCTGTTTTACCACATTTGTCAATGGTAAATCCTTATTTTTTACCAGTATTGATTTTGGAAGCATTCTTGGTATTTCTTCTGCTGGACCTTGTCCTTTTACTCTAAAAGGTGCTGCTAATATTCCTTTTCATCCATTAGAACAACTTCATATTGTGATGAATGATTTCTCTCTTACATCTTTGATTCTTCCAAAAACTGTGAGTGTGTGTCCTACTGCATGTGTATTACATAAGTTGGTTCGATATAATCTATTTCCACGCCTTGGTGGTGGAGCCAATTTTACTTATCAGGATTTAGTTGTTGTGGCTAAGATTCCTTAAAGGAAAGACTTTTAATTTTTCTCAAATGATGTTGTCTCATATGCAAAGTTGCATACGTCAAAGCAAGAAGTGTCTTCCGTACAGCAAGTTTTTAACAAAACTTTTTCAACATTTTAAGATCTCTTTTGATGATGAAATTTTTGTCACAAATCATGAGCTTATTGACACTGCCAATTTAACAAAATCTCACATTACTTTTCATGCTGGTGAATTTGTTCGTCTTCTCCCTGATCCTCCTATTACCTCTCCGCCTCCTATTTGTCATACTCCTGATTCATCTTCATCTTCTTTGCCGAATTTTCATGGGTCTAATGTTATGAATGTTTTGAATGAGATTTTACAAACTCAAAATTCTGTGAAAGCTGATTTGGTTGAAATAAGAAATCGGCTTGTGATTCTTGAGAAAGGGAAGCTACCGATGGATGCTCCAGAAATCAATAAACTATATCATCGGGTTGAAGATGAATTTATTGATCTTCAGGCAGGTTTTGAGATTCAGACGATGGCTATAGTTGAAGCACTCCAACGGAAATTTAATCGGAACATATGTTAGTTAAGTCAAGAGGTAAAATTTATCAGTTATCAACTCGGGGAGCTTGCAGATTTTATGGCCACCAGGTTCAATGATATTGGCCAAAGGTTTCATGTTCCAACAATGTATTCTCCCATTCCCGAATGGCCGATGAACAATTGGATGGCTGAATACAAGGGTGACTTTCTGGATATGGAACTTCCTCCTGCAACCTTTATTCCTCGACCACCTCGACTTGCAAACGATTACACTTTAGAAGAGCGTCTTCATCGCCTTCATTATCGACCATACTTTACCACTCGTGTTGAACAGCTGGCCAATCTCGAAGATATTGATTGATTGAGGTCTTCTCTTTTTGCATTATGATAAAGGGGGAGAATTTCTGAGAATTCTGCTTTAATTTTCAACTGATTTGGTTTTTGGTAGGCATGATTGCCTGGATGTTAAGACTATTAGTAATTTTGTTTTGTTGCATGATAAGACTATTGTTTTCATTTTGATAATATTATGATCTGATCTTTGGTTTAGTATTATACTAACATATGCAGGTTCTCTACGAAATTTTTTACCTGTAATAAGTTATATGCATGAATTTAGGGGGAGTGTAATTTATTTATGTTGTCATCATCAAAAAGGGGGAGAATGTTGATTATATCACGTTCTAGCCTAATGTTTTGATGATGACTTGTTCATTGGTACTAAATTCTTCATTGTGAATTTTAGGAAATTATTTCAAGAATTGTTTGATGGATTATTCAAGAAGAATGAGCATGCTTTGTGTCTTAAGAAAAATATGTAAGGTCATTGCAAATATTTAATTTTTCAATTCAAGGCTCTAGGACATTTTATGTGTGCATTAAATTATGAATTAATATTTTGTGCATGTCTCAAATATTTCACTGCTATTTGCTATCAAGAGAAATGTTAGCATGCATACGTAGGAGTTTTGTCTGAATGATACACGTATGGAAGAAATAAAATATTTTGGTGTGTATATGTCTTGGGAACTCTAAGATAATTATCCTGGAAAAAGGGGCTTGTTAATTGATATTTGAATTTCTATGTAATCTTCTTCCCATTTATTACGGAATGGTTATATATTTGTTAGAAAGGAAGTATAATATATATGGCGGTAGTGGATGTTGATTAGAAGTCTAAAAGCTGCATATATATTGGAAATTGATAGTAATGATTATCTTGGGAAGATGCATGTTGCCATTAATTACGGAACTAACATTTTACTAAGGAGTCTAGTTTAAATAAAGTTCTGTGGATTAATTTTGAACAAGTCAATAACTTTATTAAGGCAACAGTTATAGGCTATATATATGTTATACACAGAACTCATTACCTTTGTACGTTTATCTTTGACATAGTCTATATCCTTTGAAATGTTTCCAACAGTAATAAAATCATAACTTATCTTTGGGATTTTTTGTTGGTAACGTCATTATTGTTACAACGGAACTATGTTGAATGAGAAACGGTATTATATTTTTGGTCTATAAAAGCAGCTGAGAACAGTGAACAATAAACACACTTACAACACTTGAGTTAATATTTTGCACTCATATACTTTGAAAGCTATTCTATTCTTGGTGCAAATTTTGAGCAGCTGATCAATTGATATTTTCAGTCAACTTTCATGAGCTTCATATTGGTGATATCTATCTTTTATTACTTGATCATTGCATTCACTAGTTGAGCCTTGCATTGTTAAATTACTTATTTTCTTTGATCATTAGACCTCTATTATTGTAATCTTAATTTGTTTTTAGACTAAGTGTTGTCTAAAGGAACATAATCCAGGTGGATTAAGGTTTGTTTATAAACAGGTTCAAGGAAGCATAGGTGCTTAAGGAGTGCATTGGTGCACAAGGAGCAAGAGTGCTCAAGTGAATTTTTGTAATTCAATTTTATAGAATCTGTTTTGTAACAAGAGTATTTTAAAGAAATAAAAGTGAGTCTCCAATACTAGTTGGTATTGAACGTGGAGTAGGCTATTATTATAGAGGGTAATAGTCGAACCACGTAAAAAATCTTGGTGTTATTTTTTTATTACTTGCTTTAACTTGATATTTCTGAAGTTAATTGACTTGCTTAATAAACAGAATTTATCTATTTGTTACATCGTGAGAATTTGTGTTAACATTAAATATTTTGTTTAACTTATAAAATCACCAAGATATTTTCTAAAATAAATATTCAATTCGGTAGACCATATTCATTCAGCAAGCTGCATTCATCAATATAGTAGGCTATATTCAATATCTTGGTTTAAAGTTTTTAATTGGTCATAATTTATATCCACACTTATTCAACCCCCCCCCCCCCCCTTCTAAGTGTGCCTTATCTGAATTTCAACATGTTTATGATCATTATATCTCTAAACATGATTCTTATATGTTGAACATAATAGTAGTAAACCAAGCATGTTTTAAAGTACTAAACGATGCTAGCTATGAATAAATGATATGAACACCTATGAATATGTGTAGCATAGATTATGTAATTAGTACGTATTGTGATTACATGACCGTATTATGCTTTAATTCCTTAGAAACCCTAAATTTAGACCATGACATGTAAAAATGAAGTCAAGGTGGTTATACAAGTATGTAAAGACCTCTAGCATGTATGCATGTTAAGTGTAAGTGTCTAAGTATGATAAATATTGGTCTAAAATCGGGAGAGCAAAAGCTCAACTTTGGTCAGGCTAGAGGACAGCGCAGCTGTGCCATCCCTAAGCCTAGTCAGGGCGCAGTTGCACCATCCTGCAGTCAGTTCTGTATTTTGTTTGTGGTCTGAAGTTTGAGGCTTGCTTATATGATGACTTCAACTTATATTATACGAGCATAATACTATCCAATATGATAAGAAGAATGATAAATGATAGAATAGAATGTCTAGTAAGAGATTATGAACTTTCAAAGTTATAAGTCCAAAAGATGTTTGCAAACTATAAAACAATTATTAGAAACTATATTGTTTGATTTTGTGATGTCTTATAAACTGATGTTGTGATATAAGTACGCAAGGTATATGTAAATAGTATACAACTAAGTTAGACATTTATGTACGCATTTAAACTTACATATTATATATGAGTAAACATAAATAATGAATATCCTATACGCATAACTATATTATGTTAGGATTCGAAAGAGTGTTGATAAGCTATACTTTGTTAAACTACGCTTGAGGCAAGTACTCGAACCGTACTCTTTATTGAGCATTACTTGAACTTGTGCTATTATTGATCGTATAAGTAAATCTTTCAGATTATAATACTTCGTAGTCTAGAAATGAAATTTTTTACAAACCTTAATTTCAAACGAAAATTGTTCATATATATGTTGTGAAAGAAAATTGCCTAAGCCATTTCTTCGGCTAGACTATTGATATTTGATCAAAAGCTTTCCAACCAAATTAACTTGGTGCGGACTCTTATAACCGAGATGAACAACCCTATTGGTAGGGGAATTATATATTTGTCAGGAAACCGACGTGCGCACATGAGAATGATTAAATGTTATGCATAACATAGGGTACTTTAGGCTGATCACCTGTTGTACTCATTTTGTAGAATTATCAGTTTATTACTGTTAATTCAAGGAGAAGTTCATAGTCCTTAGTGACTACTTAGTATTCATTACTTTGAAATCTTGAATTGATTAATCGTTGAATATTTTTGATAATTTATGTCCATAACGACTATTGTTGGTAATCATTGATACTTCTTGCTATCTTTGAACTATTATTATTGTTGTACCCTTGAGAAGCTAAAACTACATTGAACACCCTTATTGCTATATTACTTGATGGGAAAAATTGTTTATCTCTTTCTTTCCCTAAAAATATTTTAGTTAAGGCAGAGCAAGGCGGACCCTCGCGCATTGATAAGGGCAAGAGAAAAGCTACTGAGTAGCTTCGTATTTGTTTAATGAGAATCATTATGATTATGTTAAGAAATAGTGTATTATGTATGAGTTATGTCTAAACTATGTTTAATTATGTTTAAGGTATGTAAGAGATGTTTAAGTTACCAACCCTTGGGACGAGAATAATTATATTATAACAACGTAATTTATTATATTATTCTGTTGTGATGATTTTAGTATGTTATTAGAGTTAGTACATGACAACCAAATTTGAGATAAGTGTGGTCTGAATTTGGGGGCGTCACAGGTTGTTACTAAAGCTGTAGTTATAAAGCTTAGGAGCGAGAGTCCTTAGAATTATAACTTAGGAGAACATAGGAGATAGAGAGAGAGGAAACCCATGTAGAGTTTTCCTAGAAAGAGACTAAGAGTGTTATGGAATATAACTTCATTATATAAAATGAACTTATGTTTATTTAAAATTTTAATGGAGTTGTTGTTTGTTTATCCTATGTTGGTGGATGTAAGATGACTGAAATGGGAGGACCAAGCCGAGTAGTAGAGGAGGAGTCGCATGACATACACGTGGTCTATGAGGCACCATTGATAGCGGAGCCTATATCAGCGGTGGCCCCTATCGATGATGACGACGAGGAGGAAGAGATGGAGCATCTACCCGAGGAGTCTGATCCAGAGGAGGAGCCTATGGAAGAGGAGCCTGAGCCCATGGAGGAATCCGATGAGGCTACTTTCGAGGATCAGATGTTGGGGGAGTATGAGGAGCAGATTCTGGAGTTAGGATGTAAAGTGGAGGAGTTAGAGGCTGAGGCTAGGGAAAGAGAGTCTGAGTTCCAGAAACTGAGGGACGAGGACCATCAGAGGAAGTTAGTGATACAGGAGGTGGAGGTGGAGATTGCTCACTATAAGGAGGCATGGATCCAGATGGGGAATTTGTTTCATAGGTCGGTGGCTAGGAATGTGGAGCTGGCAGGGAAGTTGGAAGAGATGGAACAAACAGAGTTGAGCGAGAGGACAAAGAAGGAAGCACTCCATACTCAGCTCGAGATGGAGGTGATGGATAGGATCCACTTCGAGGAGAAGTGGGAAGAAGCTAATGATTGGGATAATGACTTAGAAGATGAGGTGAGATGCAAAAGGAGGAAGATGAACAAGATGGGCTATGCTCTGCACACGACCATGAAAAGATTGATTGATGGGGTAAATCACTACCCGGTAGAGCAGGGACAAACCTGGCATACCATAAGCTGAGATTTGGTGGCGCACATTAATCAGAGGGAGTAACAGAGCGCTGTGGAGTGTGGGACGTTAGATTGAGTCTAGATGTAGAAACTTAGTAGTTATAGTGCTTTTATATGATGTATAATCTATTGTTGTAATCTCATTCTTTTGTGTAAGTTGTGAGATAGTTGTAACCCCAAACTTTTGAAAAAATGTTAGTGGGGTAGTATGTTAGTGTTTTCCCCGTCTTTTGTGATATTAGGGGATATGTTGTGTCATTTAGAGAAGTATGCTAGGGATAATCATATGATTAAATGATTTGGCATAGAATATAAACGATCTTATATCAGAAACGTGTTATAAATTTATTCCTTTTTCATTGGGAAATGTCTAAGTAATATAAATAAATAATAAAAATGAAAATTTTGTGATGCAGAAAAATGTCGGCCAGACGTAGAATAACTGCACCAGAAGAGTCGGTCAATGATGAGAAAGGATCAGTATACCTTATACAAAGGCTAGTAGATTTGTTAGGGGAAGCTCTTATGGGAAGAATTGAATCAGTACCACCCATTCCCAAAGCAGCTCCAGTCACAAATTTTAAGGATTTTAGGAGTGTAGGACCTCCAAAATTCGTATGCACTACCGATCTGATCGTGGCATAGACGTGGATCAAGAAATGGAGAAAGCTTTCACCATCACTCGTGTGGATGAATACAAGAAGATGGCGTTCGCAACCTACATGATGAGAGGCAAAGCAAACTATTACTGGGAGGCGAATCAACAGAGAGCAGGAGAAGGAATAGTAACTTGGGAGAGATTTAAGACTCTGTTCTTCGAGAATAACTTACCGAAGAGCATGAAAAATAGGATGGAAGTGAAGTTCTTAGAACTTAAGTAGGGAGATATAACGGTGGCGCAATACGCGGCTAAGTTCAATAAACTAGCCCGATTTGCTGAACACCAGGTGGTAGATGAAGTGAGGAAAGCTAGGCATTTTGAGCAAGGACTGAAGCCTTGGTTATTTAACAAGGTAACAATTCGTTAGATTGATTCTTTCGCGACATTATTGGAGAAGGTTATTATTGCCGAGGGAGGAACTGAAGCTTTAAGCCTGTATAACAAAGAGAAGAAGGGTAAGAGCACAAGAGGAGATAGCCGAGGAGTAAGCATTAGTGGAGGGAGTAACTTACGAAAGAGAAAATGGGAGAACAACAACAACAACAACAAAAAGAAGTTTAATAATCAAGTGGAGAAGTTTCGAGGAGACTTTAAGAAGAAGGCATAAGGATGCCCAAAGTGTGGAAGGTATCACCAGGGTGAGTGTTGGATAGGACACATTATTTGTTACAACTATAGCCAAGAGGGACATATTGCGCCAAACTGCCTGAAGCCGAAGAAGATCAAAGGTTGTGACGCATGTGGTTTGGCGGACCATCTGATTAAGATTTTCCAAAGAAAGGAAGTAGCGGAGGAAGCGACCAACAAGGAGGAAGCGACAAATTGATGATAGTCAGACCGACGCTATCCAACCTTCTAACTGCCATAACATTTAATATGACTATCTAGAATACAGTAGTTATGAAGGACATTGTGTCAGGTATCATCCCGATCAATGATATAAATGCCTATATATTATTTGATTCGGGTGCCACCTGTTCTTTTGTATCTGAGGAATTTACTAGTCGACTTAATTTACCCCGAGAACGATTAGGAAATCCTTTTAATATAGAAGTTTCAAATAAGGAAGTAATCCTTGTAGAATATATTTACTGAAATTGTCACGCAAACGTTAGAAATCATGAACTAAGCGTAGACTTGATCCCGATAAGATTGGGAGAGTTTGACATAATATTGGGAATGGATTGGTTGCATAACCATGTTACGATAATTGATTTCCAAAATAAAAGTGTAAACCTTCAGACTCCGAATAAGTCTAAGGTGGTGTTTTATGGTAGCTCATCGCTTAAGCAATCGTGTTTCCTTACGATGATGCAGGCCAAGAGATTGTTAAGGAAAGGATGTGTAGGTTATCTAGACTATATAGTGGATACCTAGAAAAATGGAGTAGAAAATAAGGATATACCTGTAGTGAGAAATTTTAAGATGTGTTTCTCGAACAATCTGCCTGGTCTTTCGCCAGACAGAGAAATCGAATTCGTAATAGACTTAGCACCAGGAACTGCATCGATTTTGAAAGCTCTATATCGTGTGGCGCCAGTAGAAATGAAGGAATTGATGACACAATTGCAAGAGTTGTTAGATAAGGGTTAAATACGACCGAGTGTGTCTCCTTGGGGAGCACCAGTGTTGTTTGTAAAGAAGAAGGATGGATCGATGAGGCTCTGTATCGATTATCTAGAATTAAACAGAGTAACGATTAAGAATAGATATATGCTACCGAGAATAGATGACTTTTCGACCAACTGAAGGGAGCAAAGTGTTTTTCAAAGATAGATCTACGAACGGGTTATCACCAGTTGAAGGTGCAGGAAGAGGATATATCAAAGACGGCATTTTGAATTCGTTATGGACATTTCAAATTTTTGGTAATGTCATTCGGGTTGACGAATGCTCCGGCAGCATTTATGGACTTGAAGAATCGAGTCTTCAAACCATTTTTAGATAAATTCGTAATAGGTTTCATCAACGATATATTGGTCTACTCAAACACGGAGGAAGAACACGCCGAACATCTGAAGATAGTTTTGGAGGCACTAAGAAAATAGAAGTTGTATGTGAAATTTTCTAAGTGTGAATTTTGGATGGAGAAAGTTCAATTCATATGACACGTGGTGGATAAGGATGGAATTTCAGTAGACCCTGAAATGGTAAAAGCAGTGAGTAATTGGGAGCAACCGAAGACGCCAACTGAAGTGAGAAGTTTCTTAGGGTTAGCTGGGTACTATCGAAGATTTATCTAGAATTTTTCTAAGATAGCGACCCCGTTGACCAATTTAATGAGGAAGACGGTGAAGTTCGTGTGGATGGACAAGTACGGGGAAACGTTTCTAAGACCTGAAGAAGAGGTTGAGCGAGACACCTGTATTATCATTACCAGATGACACGGGAGGATTTTTGGTGTATAGTGATGCATCGCATAGAGGACTGGGTTGTGTGCTAATACAATATGGCAATGTCATTACGTATGCGTCACGACAATTGAAGGATTACAAAAAATGATACCCTACTCATGACTTGGAGTTAGCAGCAGTAGTTTTTGCGTTAAAGATTTGGAGACATTATTTGTACAGAGAAAAATGTGAGATATACACGGACCACAAGAGTCTAAAATATATCTTCACACAGAAGGAGTTGAACATGAGTCAAAGAAGGTGGTTAGAATTAATCAAGGATTATGACTGCGATATTCTTTATCACCCAGGGAAGGCGAACGTTGTGGCCGACGCGTTAAGTAAGAAAGGAAGGGAGAAGTTATTTCAATTGACAACTCAGGAGGAGTTAATAAGGGATATGAAGAAATTGAGATAGAAGTGAAGGGACATGAGAGGTTTGAGGAAAAATTGTTTGTAGTGGAAGCTCGTCCAACCTTGTTGGACAAAATAAAGGAATCACAAGAAAAGGATGAAGAGTGAGAGAAAAACAGCAAGAGGATCACAGAAAATGAAGAAGAAAAGTTTAATATAGATAGATACGGTATTTTGAGATTCGAATGGAGAGTTTGGGTGCCAGCGGTAACCGAGTTGAGGGAAGAAATTTTGCATGAGGCACACAACACAACGTATTCCATTCATCCAGGAGGCACGAAGACGTACGGAGAATTAAGGAAATACTTTTGGTGGCCTAATCTAAAATGAGAAATCGTGGAGTGCGTTAGTAGATGTCTTACTTGTCAACGGGTCAAAGCAGAGCACCAGAGGCCGAGCGATCTACTTCAATTGTTTGAAATACCAGAGTGGAAATGGGAGCACATTACAATGGACTTCATGGCGGGACTCCAGTCACGCAGAAGGGTTTTGATGCCATTTGGGTTATCGTTGATCGATTAACGATGACGACTCATTTTCTACCGATCAAGATCCAATATAGTTTGAATCAGTTAGCGAATATGTACGTAAAGGAAATTGTTTCACGACATGGACTGCCTGTATCGATTGTTTCTGACTGAGATCCATGCTTCACGTCAAAATTTTGGAAGAGCTTGCAAGAAAGGATGGGAACACAATTGAGGTTAAGTACCGCTTATCATCCACAGACGGATGGATAAAGTGAACAAACGATACAAAACGTTGGAGAACATGCTTAGGACTTGCGTGATGGACTTCAAAGGAAATTGGGAAGATCACCCACCCCTAGAATAATTTGCATACAATAATAGTTATCATTCGAGTATAGGCATGCCACCGTACGAAGCTCTTTACGAGAGAAAGTGTAGAACACCGCTGTGTTGGGATGAAGTCAGAGAGCAAAAGATTATAGGGCCAGAATTAGTTCAATAAACTACAGATGTGGTGACATTGATAAGAGCTAGACTAGTAGCTGCACAAGATCGCCAGAAGAAGTACACAGATTTGCATCGTCAGGATCGCGACTTTGAAGTCGGAAGTCACGTTTTCTTAAAATTGTTTCCTTGGAAGGGAAAAACACGATTTGGCAAGAAGGGAAAATTGAGTCTGAGGTGAATTGGACCATTAATTCGAGATACTGAAACGAGTGGGCGAAGTGGCGTACAAAGTTACATTACCACTTGAGTTGAAGCACATCCACAATGTGTTTCACATCTCCGTGTTATGTCCATACAAGCCCAACTACAAACACGTGATTTATTTTGAGCCCATTCAATTAGAGAAGAATCTAGAGTATGGAGAAATTCCTATCCAGATATTAGATAAGAAAGAGCAGACGTTAAGAAATAAAATTATATCGTCAGTAAAAGTGCTTTGGCAAAACCACAACGCCGAGGAGACCACGTGGGAATTATAAGATAAGATGCAAAGGGATTATCCCCATTTATTTGTGTAACCTTGTACAATTCTGAGGACAAAAATTTTATAAGGGGGGAGGATGTAAGAACCGTGAATTTCATGAATAAATAATTATTTTGATAGAATAAGAAAATGAATATTTATTTGAATAGATATATTGATGTGTTGTGAGAAGAGTAATTCAATTAATTCAAATTGAATTTATATGAGGATTGAGAATTTTGGAATGTCTTCTGTGGCATGAGAATGGAAGTTAAGTGGGAGATGAATTGAAAAGTGAATAATTAATTAATTATTATGGAATGCAAATGAGTAAGGTAATCTACGCAATTATATTTTCTAGTGTGGCAAGATAATAAAATAAGTATACTATCTATTAAGTAAAGGGATCTACTAATTCAATATATGAATTGATTGCAACAAGTGACTAAGTCTAAGACGTTTCCAGAGTGGTGCAGATGTGCCACTTATGAACTGTAAACCATCGCAGTAGCGTCAGTAGCATGACTTAGAAAATAATTTCATAAAGAATGAGAAAGATAATGGATCAATTACCATTATTATTATGTGAACATTATTGTTAAATATTATTTCATGCGACTATGTGTAATATGGAAAATATGGATAGTAGTATCATAATTATTTATTGTGCATGATTAAATGAGGTGTGTCATATAATTGTAGTTAATGGTATACAAAAACAATATGGTAAAAGTAATTAAATCATAAAATTTATTTAAATAAGTTTTGTTACCTCATCATGTGTGATGGGACAATTAAATGTGTACTCTAAAATATGGGAGTAAATAAAAATGTACTATTACAATATTTATTTCTATACCAATGTGTAAGTGAATAGTAGAAGAAGATATTAAATTGTTAGTGACCAATTAAATTAAGTCAACACATGTTATAAGTATTAATTAAACTGGACTAATATATATGGATTATATGATGTAAGTACATAAATAATCCCTAATTTTCCTGATATAGTAACAATTGTACATTAAAATTACATTTTTGAAATTCAAAGAACCAATCTAAGCTTATTGCTGGGATTTAAACCTTGTCCCAAATTCAGTGACCATACTAAGTACATGAACAGTAGCTTAACACTACATTGCGTAAAAATTAGTCGGCAGTTTAGAGCTAAGATTACCAGTGATGATGGCTAGAAAATGGGCAGTTGGCCAACCCTTGCATATCTGTTGTTTACTTTTATTTTCCACTGATTCAAACCATAAAACAAAGCTAATGAATGGGCAACAAATTTCCTATATAAAACACCCTCTTCTTTCCATTCTCTGTTGCTTGAGAATTATTTGATAAGTTGCATTAGAGAGTTGAGTTGTTGAGAATTGAGGGAGCATAATTAGATAAGAGAGGGAATTCAATTAAGCTTCAAGGGTGTAGAAATTCTAACTTTTGTTCTTAGTTGGGTTTTATCAAATTTTTATCAATTACATGAATTCTCTGACAATTAATATGAATTAGCATGTTATGATGTGTTTATGAAGTATGTTTACATATATGGAACCTTTAATGATGGATTTGAACATGTTTAAACCGAGAAAAATCAAAGTTGGTTGACGCTCTACAAAATAGATTATGTTACTGGAGTTGGTCCATGTAAGGCGCACATGCACTTAGTTTATACTAAGGTACAACGCAGCTGCGCCAGACCCAATATGTGAATTTGATTTTTGTTTTTAATTTGGTTAATTCTAACATATTGATATAACTTGAACATGCCTAAAAATAAGTATTACATGTAGTACAAAGCCTCCTTATGAGTTATGAAGTGATCAACATGATTTAGTGAGAGATTTATAACAAAAACTTAAAGTTTTGAAAATAAACTTTGATTGAACTTATATTCTGCAAATTCTGAGCTTGATGATATATACACATGACTTATTTCGAACATAAATGAGCATGATATAGTATTTATAGATCCTTTGTTCATAACCAACTTGTTAGGCTTTGTGTTATAGAATCTTTCAAGGAAAAGCTTGACATATCAAAGCAAATATGCATGAATACTACATGATGTATGTTCTGATCTTGTGAAGATGTTAACATGACTTAACTACACATGAATAGAACTTTAAAGTTGTCTTGTATGTGTTAAATTGCTTTATTCAAGTTTTAAATGATTTTAAAGGCAAACTTGAATATGTTTTCAAACCAAGTGCATTAAGTATGAGTAGTTAGATTTTGAAGATTTTAGATGACATGTTTATGATCATTATATCTCTAAACACGATTCTTATTTGTTGAACAAAATAGTAGCAAACCAAACATAAGTTTAAAGCATTTTTTAAGGTACTAAACGATGCTAGCTATGATAAATGATACGAACACTTATGAGCATGTGTAGTACAGATTATGTAACCTTTTTCTGTGAACATGAGGCTAATTAGTACACATTGTGATTACATGACCATATTATGCTTTAATTCCTTAGAAATCCTAAATGTAGACCATGACATGTAAAAATGAACTCAAGGTGGTCATACAAGTATGTAAAGACCTCTAGCATGTATGCATGTTAAGTGTAAGTGTCTAAGTATGATAAAGATTGGCCTAAAATTAGGAGAACAAAAGCTCAACTCTTGTTAGGCTAGAGGACAACGTAGTTGCGTCGTCCCTAAGCCTAGCCAGGGCGCAGCTGCGCCATCCTACAATCAGTTTTGTATTCTATTTGTGGTCTGAAGTTTGAGGTATGCTTATATGATGACTTTAACTTATATTATATGACCAATATACTATCTAATATGGTAAGAAGCATGCTAAATGATAGAATTGAATGTCTAGTAAGAGATTATGAACTTTTAAAGTGATAAGTCCAAAAGATGTTTGCAAACTATAAAGCAATGATTAGAAACTATATTGTTTGATTTTGTGATGTCTTATAAACTTATGCTGTGATATAAGTCCACAAGGTATATGTAAAGAGTATACAACTAAGTTAGACATTTATGTAGGCGTTTAAACCTACATATTATATATGAGCATACATAACTAATGAATATCCTATACGCATAACTATATTATGTTAGGATTCGAAAAAGTGTTGATAAGCTATACTTTGGAAAACTATGCTTGAGGCAAGTACTCGAACCCTACTCTTTATTGAGCATTACTTGAACTTGTGCTATTATTGACCGTACAAGTAAATCTTTGAGAGTATAATACTTCGTAGTCTAGAAATGAAATTGTTTACGAACCTTGATTTCGAACAATAAATGTTCATATATATATATATATATATATATATATATATATTGTGAAAGAAAAATATCTAAGCCATTGCTTCGGCTAGACTATTGATATTTGATCGAAAGTTATCCAAACTAAATTAACTTGGTGAAGACTCTTATAACTGAGATGAACAACCCTATTGGTAGGGGAATTATATATTTGTCGGGAAACCGACGTGCGCGCATGAGAATGATTAAATGCTATGCATGACATAGGGTAATTTAGGCTGATCACCTGTTGTGCTCGTTTTATAAAATTATCCGTTTATTACTGTTAATTCTAGGAGAAGTTCATAGTCCTTAGTGACTACTCAGTATTTATTACTTTGAAATCTTGAATTTATTAATCGTTGAATATTTTTGATAATTTTTGTCCATAGCGACTATTGTTGTTAATCATTGATACTTCTTGCTATCTTTGAACTATTATTATTGTTGTACCCTTGAGAAGCTAAAACTACATTAAACATTCTTATTGCTATATTACTTGCTGGGCAAAATTGTTGCTCATTCTTGCTTTCCTTAAAAAATATTTTCGTTAAGGCATAGTAAGGCGTACCCTCGGGCATTGATAAGGGCAAAGGCAAAGCTACGGAGTAGCTTTATATTAGTTTAATGAGAAACATTATGATTATGTTAAGAAATAGTGTATTATGTATTAGTTATGTCTAAACTATGTTTAATTATGTTTAAGGTATGTAAGAGATGTTAAAGTTACGAACCCTTAGGACGAGAATAATTATATTATAACAATGTAATTTATTTTATTATTCTGTTGTGATAATTTTAGTGTGTTATTAGAGTTAGTACGTGACAACCAAATTTGAGACAAGTGTGGTCTGAATTTGGGGGCGTCACAGGTTGATCCAAAGGAGTGAACTTCTGTTGGTTTGCATAGTCCTGTCGACACTGGGCTCTAATTTTTCTTGCAAGTTTGTCTTCTAAAGTTTCATTCTCTTGGAATTTTTGTTGATTCCTTCTAATAAGGGATATGAGACTTTTGTGCCCCTTACTGATCAGTTGTCGAGTTACTTGGTGCTGATGTATCACCAGTTCTGCCAGTTAATCAACCTGTTCTTTGATAGACTTCATTTCTCTCTCTATCATAAATCGAAATTATGAATAATCCCATTTATTAGAATTATCTTTGTTGGTTTGGGAAAAATCACCTACATATTTGAGGTGATTGGAACTTTCTCCACTCCCCCTGTTGATCATATTGACATTCTCTTCTTTGTGTTGAGGTAGAGGATTATCTTGAACATCAGGTTGCTCTTGTGTAATCACCACAATTTCCCCATTATCTATCAGATCCTGGATTTTGTGTTTAAAAGACCAGCAATCTTGGGTATCATGACTCGGAGCTTCAGAATGAAAAACACATTTCGTGCTTATATCAAAATTCCTTCCACTTAGATTGGTTGGATGAAGGAGTTGGACAATTTTCTTCTGTGTTGTCAGAAGCTTGAGTATATTTTCCAATGAGTCCCCTAAGGGTGCGAAAATGCTTTGACGTCTGACCTCTCCAACTTTTTGTAATGGAGAATTTCAGGATTGTGCAAGTGCTTGAAAAGGGGAATAAATTTTCCTTTGAACGAGCAAGTTGTGATTGCCTCTCTGATTTTGTCCTTGTAGCATTCCCAAATCTCGGTCCTAATCATCAAGGATCTGGTATACTATTTCTATAACTATTACGAAAGATATAAACATAAATTGTTTATACATTAAGCTTTACACATTATCCCCAAGGTCGAGTAACATTAACTTAATACTTGAATCAATATCCTATCTAACATACAATGTTATTATCATACATTACTATTAGAAATTTAGTTGAACAGATAATCCAATGTTGGACTTGTCTTTGACTTTTCCTTGAATATGATGTATTCGTCCTAATCTGCAATGTTTATCATGATATAGCAAGTGTGAGCAACAAGTTTGCCCAGTAAGTATAAGTTTAATTGAGGATATATCATGATTGAAAGAATTTGAATAATAGCTGGTTAACATTCAACAATATAATTGTGAACTAGCATGAACAAACTTTCATAGTTGAACGAACATTGAACATAAACAAATATATCTGAACCAGATGGTAATGAAGGTGATCAGCCTTTCATACCCGAAAACACATGCAATATTCACATAGTACGAATCAATAATTCTCATACATGGTAATCATCAATGATTATCCATAAGTATATTTGAATGAACAACTCGAGGTCGAGTTAGAGAAAACTTGCACAATAATTGAGTAAGGGAACTTGCATGTTCGGTTGATTACTGCTATGCATTCTATTTAGCTTTATCTGAATACTTAATATAAATAATACCGATCTCCAAATATTAGAATAATATCATCACATTATAATATCGTTATATATATATATAATAATAACCTAACACATAAACATATAATCCTAAAAATCCACAAACTACTTAAGACTTGGTATCAAGTCAAACTATTTCAGTCTGAGTTGAATCCGACACAATTTCGACATCCCAACGGCCTAGTCAGAGAATTCACGAGCCTATTATCCATAAGACTTTACTTAAACTAGTTCACAATTATCTTAGATAATTTATTTATCAGTCAAAATAATTTTTAAAGGCTCACAATAATATTTAAGTAATTATGATCATTTATCATGATTTTTCAATCATTAATATCATATTTATATGACTTAATTACCACTTAATTCCATTATCATTAATATTTATTTAATGACAAATATTACTTGAAATTCTTAACATAATATTTAATCGATTATCCAAATCTTAACAAATCTCAAAGTATTTTTAATACCTTAAAATCATATTTAAATGATTTTAAAAGCTTAAATTCATTATCCAATAATTGCCATTAATATTAAAATATTAATGTTTTTCATGCCAAAATACCAAAAGTTATATTTTATAACTTTAAATATTTTAATAACACTTAGTTCATTTTTATATGATATTTAAATCATTAATTCTAATTTTCCATAATTTATTTAATAAATTTATTAAATAAATTAGTTATCATTAATATTAATTTATTAATGAAATTCCTCACAAAATATTAAAAGTCATTAAAAATAACTTAAAATATTTTCTTATACCATAATATAATTTTAAATAATTTTTTGAGTATTAAAATAATTTTTAAATAATTTATTTAATATTATAATTAAATAAATTAAATAACATTAATATTCCAAAAATATCAAATATTAATGAAACATATTCAAAATTATTAAAAACCCTTTTTTAGGCTTTAAAAATATATTCAAATTAGGGTTTTATACCTCTTGAATGCATAACTTTTGATTCTGATCATTGATGTTTGTTCTTGGGTGTGATGGAGACTTAGATAGGGACTGAACCACTTTATATTTTCGTGGGTTTAGAGAGAGAGAGGCTTAGATGAGAGTATGGTACAAATGAGCTTTACTTGTTAACTTTCTCTCTCTTTGATCTGTATATAATTTGTTACAATGCACTTGGCTGAGATGTTAAGGCTGATTTGCATGAGTTTTAAGTCACATGGGTTAGCTAGAGTAGTTCACCTAGTAAAGTTTTGGTTAGATTTGCAAGTTTCCTATTAAAGAATGCTAAAAGGGTGATTTGGTCATTTGTCTTATCAATTTAATGTCATAAAAGTAACTTGTGCAACCCTTAGGGTTTGACCCTAGGGTTTTACAAAATTATGATTTTTAGGATTTCTAATTAGGTTTTAAAAATTAGAAAATTAAGCTTTCTAACTTTTAATTAGAGTTTCCTAATTATACTAAGATTTCCTAATCATATTAGGGCTTGCTAATTAGGATTAATGTTTCATAATTAAACTTACTAAATTAGTAATTAGGGTTTCTTATTTAGTAATTAGGATTTCTAATAATTAGGGTTTTTAATTATTAGGGTTAATTAATCATTAGGGTTTTCCCTAATCAATAACATAAATCATTAATCACATAACACAATTACTTAACAATCTTAAAATCTGATTTGAATTTCAAATTAGGGTTTTAATATTCTAAATTAGGGTTTTGGATTCCCGGTACTGTAATTAGGGTTTCCAGAGCCGGTATCAGGATTTTTTATCAGTCATTAGAGTTTTCTAACTAAACGTTTACGTTCTTAATATAACTTTAGGGTATGTCACTGATATAGTTTATCTGGTCATCCCTTGACCCTTAACCACATTCTATACACATATATGACCATACACATAGAACATATACATTTATACCCTTAACACTGTAAGCTTTCATCAAAAAGTTTTAAATTCACAAAATTCCTTCCCAAAAATGTCGAGTCCATTCACTTATTTTCTGTCTAGGTCTATTATATAACCTTTAATCCATCTTTTAAGATTTTATTAAATTGTCTAAATTATCGGGTCGTCACAGTCCTTGCAATACTAAGGATACATCTTCTTTCTTTTTATGAACCCTCCGAGGGTTATTTCCATAATTTTCAGCTTGAATGTGCTCAACCATGGCTTCAAAAGCAGTGAGGTCTTTAATTTATCCAGATTTGAACCCCATGTTTAATCATTTATGAGAATGGTTTTCCTATGTATACTAGGATCCTCTCATAGAACGAAGCTTCTTGTATGTCGATGAATGTCATTACCATCTCAGCTTCTATTATTGATGGGATTTCTTTAGTAGCCAAATGTCTCCTTTTTTAGGCATATTCTTTGAATGACTCAGTATTTTACTTTTTAACTTTGGTAATTTGATATCTATCTGGAGCCATTTGTGATTGGTATTGGATTAGGAAGGCATGTGCTAGTTCTTCCCAACTAAGGATTTTGGAAATGTCCAATCTGACATACCATGCTCTGGCCTCTCTAGTTAAACGTTTCTGGATCAACTGCATCCTTAGCTTTTCATCCTCGACATATGATCCAAGTTCTCCAATAAACACCTTCAAATGAGTGTAAGGATCTCTCAATCCGTTATATTTCTCAAAATCGGGAGTTTTGAACTTGTCTAGATAATGAACCCCAGGAAAGATGCAAAGGTCTGAATAAGTCACGCTTCCATATGCTCCAGTCCTTTAATTAACTGGATGGTTTCTTCCATTTGCGGAACTTTTTTCTGAATATCACCAGTTTCCCGATGTTCTTTAAGATTGGTGATTTCTGGAGTTTTATTGGGTTTTTCATGGATTTGAGGTTCAGATATCTTTACTTTCTTTTCTTTTTTGTCAGTATCCTGGCTTCCTCCTTGTGCAGAGGTTTCTGTTTGAGTGGGTATTTGCTGACCCTGAGTCCTTTTGTTTTGTTCATTCTAAAAGACATCTAATTCTGCAATTTGGTTTCTTAGTCCTTGAAACTCCTCTCAAGAAACAGGAGTAGATTAAGGTGAGGAACTTATAGCCATGTCTGAAGGTGGACTTAGTGCCTTTTTTGAATTTGATCAAGTAATTAAACCAATTGTTTCCCTACAAAAAGATTATGTAGTTTAGTCTTGGTAAACACTAATAGTCTGCATGTTATGCAATGTGTCTATTTTAGGAGTTTTTTAATGTTTTCTTGCAAAATAGATTTCAGGATGACAAGAAAGGTTTTGATATCTATACAATAATAATATTAACAGGGAATGGAATGTATATTCACAATTTTCTTTTTCTTTTCTTTATATTTACATTTACATGGAATCATAATTTACATTGAATCAAAATTTACATGGAATTGAAAAGGGAAAGGCATGAAGAGACTTCCCTTCACGTTTGGTTTATCAGAGGATGACCTACCTTAGGCTACTCTCGCGGCTTTTCAGCATGAAGGTCCCCAGATCATCGTAATTTACTAGATGAGAAGTTAATCCGATCTTTTAATTGGAGGAGATCTGAGTGGTGCCTTTCCTGAGTAATCAAACACCGACGAGTTCTCCTTCTGGTGGAGGAATCACACAACATACATTCACATATACTGTGTCTCACCATAAGAAATGATGAATTTGTGCGAGGCACTAATACAAAATGCAAAGTTTGTGCGAGGCACTAAAGTGCGGTAAATAAAGCATTCATTCATATCCATTCAATGTAAAGACAGCATTCACACAAGCAGATAAGAATGGATTTTTGAAAAGATTGAAATACGGCTTAAGCCCTTTACTTTCCCCAACAGAGCCGCCACCTGTCGATGTAGGGAAAAATTTCCATTTTTAGAATTCCTCTTTTATTTTTTCTTACCCTTTATGTTTTCTATATTTCTTGAACTTTATTTTGAAAGGGCGAGTTTGAAAAAAGAGTCCGACACAAAATGTCGACGATTTTAAAATTCAGAGTCGCGAGTTAGTAGTGGTGAAATGGTTGTACCAACTCAACCAAATTTTTAAAAGGTTTTCAAAAAGGCCCAATTATTGAACTCTGTTTAACAGACCTTGGAAACCAATATTCATAGAGTTCAGGGGCTTGATTAAGAGGGGGGAAGGTGTTAGGCACCACCCGACTTCCGTGAAGACACGATTATCGCGTCTTTTCAATTCCCTAATTATTTAAAGTGTGTGTTTATTGGGCCTAAGTGCATTAATTGGAAGTAGTGTTATGCCTCGTTTGCACCTATATACAAAGGGTTTGATTTGTATAAAATCTTAATTTTAAGAAAAATATACAGAAATAATGTTTTGAAAACAGCTTTCAAACCCTTACGCTCATATAGTAATTGAGACATTTGATAATTCCATTTTATTTCGTATTCGGTTTGTTTTGATTTTATTCTATGTAGACACTCGAAATTTTGTTTTCCTGTTACTAACTATGCAGGAGGACAAAGTCGTCTTTTTCACACTATAGAGATAAACCTGGAAGACCACAACATCAATTCTAACCCCGGAGATAGCTCTGACTCCCCCAAAACAGGTATACATCACCCATCTTGGGTCGCCACTTACATGGTACATAAATTCAAGTACAACTTAATTATACAACTGTCGTGTAAAATACAACAAACATATGCTATGAGTTTTAATACAAATATTGTCATCTAGACAATATCCACACTCAATGGAGTCCTCATTACATTTATTATCAGACTATTTTATAGAATAGAAAGGACTACTATGACACCATCTCGTACCATCACTCCAGTCCCCTACTAGTCCCGGCTACGTTCTCATTTCCTGAAGAGAATAATGAAAGCAAAAGGGTGAGCTCAACTAGCCCTGTAAGAAATATTATGACTAAGATAATGCAGAATAAATTATCGTTAGCCTACAATAGTGTTAAACTTATACAATATAACAAACATCAAGTTTAACTGCAGCGAAACAAGCAATCCATTAGAAGAGTCAGGTAGAGAATAAAATCTACTATCTTCTATGAATTAAAAAGTTTTTCATCAATTTTATCGCTGGGACTCAGCTTAATAAATAAAATCGAATCATCCCTGCACCGCGGGCAAGGATATTCTTTAGTATCACGACCACAAATTATCCATGCACTTCGGGCCAAGGATATTTGTGTATTCATTAATGGTCATGATCATGCCAACAACTGTCCATCAATGCACTACGGGCCAATGAGGACTTTTACCACATCATTTGTAACATTACGGTCAAGATTATACCGAATGATCCCTGGTCATAATCATACCAAGTCCATCTATGCACTATAGGCCACAGATGACTTTCAACAGAATATAAACATGAGGATGATGACAATGATATAGGAATTCAATAAAACAAGTTCAAGAATAAATTTATAAAGATTTATAATCTAATTTATCCAGAAATCAATAATGTCCAAATTGTCAACATGATACTTCTTTGTAGAGTAAAATTCAAGAATGCTCAGAAGAATATTTCCATGAAAAGATACTGGATGAAGCTCAAATATCAAGGATATTACACTAATTTCATGGAGTATAGAAGCCAAAACTTTAACCAACTAAGTATAATAAAAAATGGAATAACAAAAGAATTCACCAGGCATGCGATAGACAGCACAGACAGGTTATTCCAATAGAATAATAAATAATGGAACCAAAGTTATGTATGTAATACGTACGCATATGATATTCAACAGAATAATAAAGAATGAAATAACGAAGACTTCACTAGGCATGCGATGTAGCCGCATTTGGATAGGCTATTCCAACAGAATAATAAATAATGGAACCAAGTCATGCGTAAACGCATGATGTGGGATATTCCAAATGTATAATAAAGAATGGAATAATGTAAGAATTTCACCATGTATGCGGTATTGCAGCATGGACAAAGTTATTTCAACATAATAATAAAGAATGGAATAACAGAAGAATTTCACCATGTATACAGTAGTCCGCGTATATAGATTATTCCAACAGAATAATAAGGGATGGAATAACAATAGCTCTCTTCATGAATACGAAAGAATAATACCCCTTACCTTAGAAAGAAACTGGATACTAGAGTAGTGAAGTAGCAGACTTCTCTTCTTCTTTCTCTCTATAATTTCTCTCTATAATAAATGCTCTATAGCTTGAGAGAATTGGTGAAGAATAATGAAGAAATGAGCTTCTATTTATTGGAAAATATAGTTTTGATATTTGCACATTTTGGGGCTCAGAATATTATAGTATAATACCTTCCTCTTTTCTTTTATTTTTAATTTAGTCCTACATGTATTATCAAACTTGAACCACCTCCCCTAATAGTAAATAATGTGAATCAATTATAAATCATGTGACTCGATAGTTCTGGACATGTGAAAATATGAATTACAGTATAGTACCTCCATTTATACTTCTATTTTTAACTTAGTTATGCAAGTATTATCAATCTTGCACCAACTCCCCTAATAGTAACAAGAATGTGAATCAATAGTACACACATATGAACAAATAGTTATAATCATGTGAATTAATAGCAATTAATTGCTCATTTATCTCGTGAATTACCCGATTGGTAAATATAACCTCCAGACATCAATTATTATCGAATAAATGTCGATTTCCACTAACACTAATAATTTCCACACAATGGAACTATCAATTTCATCTTTAATCAACACGAACTTATTCATCATTAATATTATAACTCATAATATTTAACAATCAGGTCGTTCCTAGGAAAGAAGAGGCTTTCCGATAAGGATTTCTCCTTAATGGCGCGCAATTAGGTGACCAAACTTCTCCTTGACATAACTTCTAGACATTGTCAATATTGCAAATAATAATATGAATAACTTTGTCGTCTCAATTATTGATTTAATAAAAATATCATATTATGCAGATGATACTGTGACAATAATTGAATCAATAATATGAGAGATATGATGCAACAACTACTGCAGCAATAATTGAGTATAACTGAGTGACTTCTTACGTAAGCATCAATAATCAATACTGTGTGCTACTATGCAACCACGTGTATTACTATACTTTTACTACCGGGTAGTTCAACAGTTTTAACGATAACACTTTCGCCGTTATTTTTATAAAATAATAATTATGTCATTTTCTAACTACGACAATGCTTCCGTTGTGGGGTCCACCAATGATTATGCCATCGTACGGATATTCCCGACAAAAAGAATATTCCTTAACCAAACGAATATTTTTTAACAACTTGCTTACTTTGCAAAATTTATAAATATTACCCACAACTATAAATATTATATCAAATCCACACCATAATATTCAAAAAAATATTTCGAGAAATTTAAATCTTTATTCATAAAATTTGGGGTCTCACAATCTCCCCTCCTTATGAAATCTCGACCTCGAAATTTACGTACGTACCTGGTATACCGAAGAGGTGAGGATACCTTGGCTTCATTTCAGATTCTAACTCTTGAGGTATAACCTTTGAGTGTTGAATACGATCCTTCTTACCCAAGATTTTAACACATATCTCCTCATACGTTAAATCTTCTGCTATCTCGACTAGTTCTAATTTAATGATGTGGTTCGGGTCGTCCACATATTTACATAACATCGATATATAAAAAAAACATTATGAACACGCGACATACTTAGTGGTAAGGCGAGTCTATAGGCCATAGTTCCTACTCGATTGAGGATTTCAAATGGGCCAATTAAATCGAGGGTTGAGATAACGCCTTCTTGAACCTTCTTCTTCACATTCACCAGATTCGGGTGTGTAGCTTGAGCGGGTTTTAACTTTATCGATTAAAGTTGATTCTACTCGTATATTCATTATCTTCACGTGGGTCCCTATAGTATTTACCTCTATCTTCATCATTTGTAAGTTATATGAAATGGGTCTTTGTGTTAACAACATCGCACTCGTAAACGCATACGATCTTCTACTCAACGCGTCAGCTACCAAGTTCGCTCTTCCACAGTGATATTGAATGGTCGTAACCTTCAACAGTTCGAGCCATCATCTTTGGCGCATTATACATTTTTTTTGGGTGAAGAAATATTTGAGGGTTTTAGAAATGGGTTTTGTACTGGGTCAATACAAAATTCGATTTCACGCTCTAGGGGTAGGCTAAGAAGTCTTCAAGAATACGTCAAGAAATTTATTAACAATAGAAATATCATTTAAAAACTATGACTCTCATCCAAGACTTGGATAGCACGTCACATTGATACCTATCAACTTGACATCGTCATTCACGACGTCGCCTACACAAAATCTGGCTTCGGTGTATTCCAAGACTTGGAAGTCACCAGATAAAGGCTCGGGGCTCTTTCCTTATGGCTTGATATGACAATGATTGATTTTACTAGTTTGGTTACTTGAATTCGCATAACAGGTTGGTTAGGAATATGAAAGCTAACAACCTTATGAAAAGCATGATGAGTAGTTAACCAATCGATTCCTAAAATCACATCAAATGCAAGTATTTTCAAAGAGATAAGATCAACAAGTAACATGAAAGTGTTGATTTGAATCAAACAAGATTTATAAATAGTGGAGGTAACGAAGGTTTCTCCCAATGGAGTTTCAACAGATAAATCAAAATCTAATTTCTTCGGAATCAAATTTAAACATTGAGCGCAAGTAGGAGAAATAAAAGAGTGGGTAGAATTGGTATCGAATAAGGTATAGACTTCGCATGAGTTTATAATTAACTTACCCATAATAACTTCATTTGGGTTTCTTGACAAACGCTCTCACTTAAACTACCGGATTTGACTTTGTTATAGGGTACATTCCACCCTTAAGTGCTTCGTCACATTCCTGATCCATGATTTCAATCATTATTCTCCTATCCATATCGAATTGGGGTTGACCGCTCTGCACAGGGTAATTCTGAATTCGATGTTGGATTCTCCCAATTGTTGTCCAAAAAGCAAAATCCATTTCATCTATTTTGGCCTTATTGGATCGGACATCTTTTTCTATAATATCTACGCGTCGTGTGGCTTTTACCCATGCATCATCTATTCTCCTTCGTTCAGTTGTTTCTTCATTCATCAGAACCTTGATCATAGCATTCTCAAATTCCAGCTCTAATATCTTATACTCTGCCAAAGAGTTCTTCTGTTCAATCATCGCACATCGGGTAACACAATTTTGAATTGTTACATCTCTTTGCTCCACGACCGCCTGCCATTCTTCAGCCTGCTCTTCTAACTCATGAATATGATTTTGTAATTCTAAATTTTGATCATAAAATTCTTCTAATAAATTATCCCCAGGTTCCTCTTCTTCCTCTTCTTCCTCTTCTTCCTCACTCTCAGCTGCTACCTCTGCAACTAGCTCGGGTGCAACTATTAGTTCTTCACTCACCACGTAGATATCTCAAATTTCTTCTTCGTCTGACACCACATTAACCTGATTAGTGATTAAAGGTGTCTCAACGGTCTCCTATGCTCCATTTCTATTCTCAACATTCTCGGATGTCATTTTCAAATACTGCCACAAAACAAGGGTTAATTAACATATCACATATTATCCCTATACTTTGACCGACCAATTAAATACCACATAAACTTAGGTAGGTCATACTAGCGAAAGAACTCCCCGTCTCTCCCCTCCTAGTTCTTGTCTCACATCTCAGCCATGGATCATATCCCTAAGCTTTGATACCAATAGAGACGCCTCCAAAACAGGTATACATCACCAATCTTGGGTTGCCACTTACATGGTACATAAATTCAAATACAACTTAATTATATAACCGTTGTGTAAAATACGACAAACATATGCTATGAGTTTTAATACAAATATTGTCATCTAGACAATATCCACACTCAATAGAGTCCTAATTACATTTATTATCACACTATTTTATAGAATAGTGAGGACTACTATGACACCATCTCGGACCATCACTCCATTCCCCGACTAGTCCCGGCTACATTCTCATTTCCTGAAGAGAACAATGAAAGCAAAAGGGTGAGCTCAACTAGCCCAGTAAGAAATATTATGACTAAGATAATGCAGAATAAATTATCGTTAGCCTACAACAGTGTTAAACTTATACAATATAACAAACATCAAGTTTAACTGCAGCGGAACAAGCAATCCATTAGAAGAGTCAGGTAGAGAATAAAATCTACTATCTTCTATGAATTAAAAAGTTTTTCATCAATTTTATCGCTGAGACTCAGCTTAATAAATAAAATCGAATCATCCCTGCACCGCGGGCAAGGATATTCTTTAGTATCACGACCACAAATTATCCATGCACTTCGGGCCAAGGATATTTGTGTCCATCAATGGTCATGCATTAATGGTCATGATCATGCCAACAACTGTCCATCAATGCACTACGGGCCAATGAGGACTTTTACCACATCATTTGTAACATTACGGTCATGATTATACCAAATGATCCCTGGTCATAATCATACCAAGTCCATCTATGCACTATAGGCCACAGATGACTTTCAACAGAATATAAACATGAGGATGATGACAATGATATAAGAATTCAATAAAATAGGTTCAAGAATAAATTTATAAAGATTTATAATCTAATTTATCCAGAATTCAATAATGTCCAAATTGTCAACATGATACTTCTTTGTAGAGTAAAATTCAAGAATACTCAGAAGAATATTTCCATGAAAAGATACTAGATGAAATGCAAATATCAAGGATATTCCACTAATTTCATAGAGTATAGAAGCCAAAACTTTAACCAACTAAGTATAATAAAGAACGGAATAACAAAAGAATTCACCAGGCATGCGATAGACCGCACAGACAGGTTATTCGAACAGAATAATAAATAATGGAACTAGGTCATGCGTAAACACACAGACATGATATTCCAACAGAATAATAAATAATGGAACCAGGCCATGTGTAATACGCACACACAAGATATTCCAACAGAATAATAAAGAATGGAATAAAAGAAGACTTCACCAGGAATGCGATAGGCCTTTTAACAAAAGTTATTCCAATGTATAATAAATAATGGAACTGTGTCATGCGTAAACGCCTGCATGTGATATTCCAATGAATAATAAAGAATGGAATAACAGAAGAATTTCACCATGTATGCGGTACTTCGCATAGACATGTTATTCCAACATAATAATAAAGAATGGAATAACAGAAGAATTTCACCATGTATACGATAGTCCGCGTATACAGGTTATTCCAATAGAATAATACCCCTTACCTTAGAGAGAAACTGGATACTGGAGTAGTGAGGTAGCAGACTTCTCTTCTTCTTTCTCTCCATAATTTCTCTCTATAATAAATGCTCTATAGCTTAAGTGAATTGGTGAAGAATAATGAAGAAATGAGCTTCTATTTATAGGAAAATATAGTTTCAATAATTGCACATTTTGGGGCTCAAAATATTATAGTATAATACCTTCCTCTTTCCCTTTAATTTTAATTTAGTCCTGCAAGTATTATCAAACTTGCACCACCTCCCCTTATAGTAAATAATGTGAATCAGTTGTAAATCATGTGACTCAATAGTTCTAGACATGTGAAAATACAAATTACAGTATAGTACCTTCATCTATACCTCCATTTTTAACTTAGTCATGCAAGTATTATCAATCTTGCACCAACTCCCCTAATAGTAACAAGAATGTGAATCAATAGTACACACACGTGAACAAATAGTTAAAATCATGTGAATTAATAGTAATTAATTGCTCATTTATCCCGTGAATTACCCGATTGGTAAATATAACTTCCAGACATCAATTATTATCGAAATAAATGTCGATTTCCACTAACACTAATAATTCCCACACAATGGAACTATCAATTTCATATTTAATCAATACGAACTTATTCATCATTAATATTATAACTCATAATATTTAACAACCAGGTCGTTCCCAGGAAAGAGGGGGCTTTCCGATAAGGATTTCTCCTTATTGGCGCGCAATTAGGTGACCAAACCTCTCCTTGACAGAACTTCTAGACATTGTCAATATTGTAAATAATAATATGAATAACTTTGTCGTCTCAATTATTGAATTAATAAAAATACATATTATGCAGATGATACTGTGACAATAATTGAATCAATAATATGAGAGATATGATGTAACAACTACTGCAACAATAATTGAGTATAACTAAGTGACTTCTTACGTAAGCATCAATAATCAATACCATGTACTACTATGCAACCATGCGTATTACTATACTTTTACTACCGGGTAGTTCAACAATTTTAACGGTAACACTTTCACCTTTATTTTTATAAAATAATAATTCTGTCATTTTCTAACTACGACAATACTTCCGTTGTGGGGTCCACCAATGATTATGCCGTCGTACGGATATTCCCAACAAAAAGAATATTCCCCGACCAAACGAATATTTTATAACAACTTGCTTACTTTGCAAAATTTATAAATATTACCCACAACTATAACATTATATCAAATCCACACCATAATATTCAAAAAAATATTTCGAGAAATTTAAATCTTTATTCATAAAATTTGGGGTCTCACAATAGCCCCGAGGGATCAAGTTCAAAGCCTGGAGATAACCCAAGGAGGTCAAGCCAACCTCAAAAATAACTCTGAGGACATTCAAAGTTAACAGCATGAAAATCTTAGAGATAACCCTGAGAAAAGACTGATATAACTGCGCGAAAACCAGAAATAACCCCGAGAATGGCAAAGTGGTCATTTTTCCAACTTAAGTTTAGCTTAAACCAAATCAGCTCATTTCAATACAAAATACATCAAAAGAAGTCCCACAATAACCTTATCTTAACTTTTGAGCGCAGACTACGTAAAACAGCTCAACGGACTGCCTAACAGAAACCCAAAAATACCATTTCAGTCATGGACCCATCTTCTTAGAATCAAAAAAGGGCAAATCCTATGTCATTGCATAGCTCTCGGAAAGAGCTTTCTGGAATGGTATGGCACGCTTCCATCGAACTCCCGGATTGAAAGTTATGAAGATTCGAGCGAACAACGCGTCGTACGAGTGCACGTACTTCGACATGGAGGGACCCACGTTGCCCGGGGCACCCCGGGCAGCCGCAGGTTGACCTGCTACTGCCACAGATACACCTGCGGCTCCCCCCTCTATAGATATAGGGCTTGGGGTGGCCATATTTGCAAGAGAAAAGGTGAGGAAGCCCTGCTCTGTACACACTATAAACTGAGTGCTTTTCTCATTTTAAACACTTGTGAGCTTATATATTGTCATATTTTTACCGGTGGGAGCCAAGTGTTCATCCAATTATAGATATAGAAGTCTTCTTTGGCAGTCTACTGTAAGCCTTCTTACACACTTTAAAGCCTTTCTCTTCATCTTTGCACACACTATTCTTCACATTGAGAGTCGTGTTGTGTGTGTATGCCCAGACTTTGGTTCGTGGTTTTCATTTTTGTCTGTATATATATACTTATATATGTATATATTTATATATATATGGACTAACATTATCGAGTTATGCCTCAATTAAGCCTAGACTTATGTCTGGAGCATTTATTTGCTTTATATATATATATATATATATATATATATATATATACATTTCTGTCAGGCCTGGAGTTTACATCGTGGCCTTTTACTGCTTTATTTACATTCCGTCCCGCCTAAAGTTTACTTCATGGCGGTTGATCATTTTTACTGCTTTATTTACATTCTGTCCCACCTGGAGTTTACTTCGTGGCGGTTGATCGCATTTATTGCTTTATTTACATTTTTGATCCTCCATGGAGGTGCTTCGTGGTGGTTGATCATGTCTTTATATTTATATATATATATATATATATATATATATATATATATATATATATATATATCTACAACCTTTATATATATATATATATATATATACATTTATGATCCCCATAGAAGTTCTTCGTGGTGATTGATCATGTCTCTATATATATTTATCATTTTCATATATTTATATTTTCGATCCCCTATGGAGGTGCTTTGTGGTGGTTGATCATGTCTCATATATATATATATATATATTTACGACTTTTATATATATAACCTTATTGTTTTTTCATATAAATTGCGGCATTATGTGAGCCTAGGAATAATGTGATCACAGATTCAAATTTAATCGAATCTAGATTCTGCCTCCGTGATGGACATTTCACCGTGGCGACTTGTAAATTATTCACGGTGTTTGAATTTCCTTAGATGGTTTTCATGCCCATGAGGAGTTCTACCTTCGCTATATATTATTTTTTTTCAAGATGCTTTGCATCTCAAAAATAAAAGCGATCAATAGAACATTTAATAATAAAATGGAAGTATGAAAAGGTCTTAATTACTATTGAGCACAGGGTTTGAAAAACCTCTTTTACAAAACCTCACTGCTATATCATGTTTAAAACTGATTTTTTCATACAAATTCAAACCCTTTGTATATAGGTGCGAATGAGGCCATGCACTACTTCCAAATAACAGCACATTGACCCTGCCCCCCACATACACATATTCATATAACAGTTTCTTGAAAAGTGGCGGTCACAGTGGTAACACGGATGTCGGGGGATGCCTAACACCTTCCCTTCGCATAATCCAGCTCCCGAACCCAAATGAATCTCAGTTTCTCAGACCCGTTTAGCAGTGTCACATCACTGGTTCAATGTGCAAACCATTTCTCGGTTGTGTTGGTGCAACCAGTTAAAACACCAACTGGTGAGTGTTACAGTCAAATCGTCAACATATATATGTCGGACCTTTTTCACTTGTCTTTTCAAACAAATCTCACATAACATTAGAACACCAAAGAACAAGAACAAAAAAGGGACAAATAAAAATCTCGACGTCGACATTCTCGAGATGTGAAACATTATTGACAAAATAATATACATATAGGTGTCAGGCTCCTTATGGGCATTAAAGCCATCGAAGTGACCCGAGCACCATAAATATGGTTTGCAAGCTAGCTGTACAACTAAAAATGGTCCATCATGGGAACCAAATCTAGATCCGTCAGCTTGATCTTAGATCCCGTGGCTCCTAGGCTCACATAATATCATATGAATAGCTTGCATAATGAGGATACTAAAATAAAATAGATATTTAATCTAAATGACGTAAAACAAAGGATTAATCAGTTAAATCCCTACTTGCGCTAGCCAAGCTTTCCATTCCCTCTAGATACAGATCTAGGGTCACGTGTTGCTTAATATTTAAAAAACTAGAAAGAAAACTAGATTTAAATAAATCTTAGACATTTTAGCTCCACGGTTCCAGTTTTATAACTTTTGAACCGGTTAAAAGTTATTTATGGCTATATTTAGATAAATCTAGTCCATGGATTAAAAATTACATATTTACATTAAATAAACAGTTAAAATAGTTATTTAATCACAATAAATAGTTTATATATGTGTGTGTGTGTGGCGCCCCCAAATTCAAACCACACTTGTCTCAAATTTGTTTGTCACGTACTAACTCTAATAATAAATCAACATCTCACACAACGGAATAATAGAATAAATTAAATTGTTATAACATAATTATTCTTGTCGCAAGGGTTCGTAACTTAAACATCTCTTACATATCTTAATCATAATTAAACATCGTTTGGTCATAACTAATACATAATACAATACAACTTAAATTAAACATAGCTTAATATAATAAGTTCTTCTATAACCAAATAATAGTACATTCCTAGCATTATAGAAATAACTACTCTAAAGCATTCTCTTTACCCTTTTCCTTGCCAGAGGGTTCACCACGTTCTGCCTTAACTGAAAGTTTTAAGGAAAGCAAGGATGAGCAACAATTTTGCCCAGCAAGTAATATAGCAAAAGGGAAATCAATGTAGTTTTAGATTTCTCAAGGGTATATCGATAATGATAGTTCAAGATAGCAAGAAGTATCGATGATTATAAAAAATAGTCGCTATGGACAGAAAATAACAATAATATTCAATGATTAATCAATTTAAGATTTCAAAGTAATGAATTTTGAGCAGTCACTAAGGGCTATGAACTTCTCCTAGAATTAACAATAATAAACTGATAACTCTACAAAAACAAGTACAACAGGTGATCAGCCTAAAGTACCCTATGTCATGCATAACATTTAGTCTTTCTCATGTGTACACGTCGGTTCCCCGACAATATATAATTCCCCTACCAAGAGGGTTGTTCTTCTTAGTTATAAGAGTCCGCACAAAGTTAATTTGGTTTGGATAGCTTTCGATCAAATATCAATAGTCTAGCCGAATCAATGGCTTATACAATTTCTTTCACAATAAATATATGAACAATTATTGTTCTAATCAAAGTTTGAAATTTCATTACGAAGTAGTATTCCTTCAAATTTCTACTTGTACGATCAATAATAGCACAAGTTCAAGTAATGCTCAATAAAGAGTAAGGTACGAGTACTTGCGTTCAATATACTAATCAAATGAAATTCGAGAACTTGCACAAAATCCAAAGTTGTGTAGGTTAGGAAACTTGCTCAATATAAAAGAGAGTTCGGATACTTGCCTCAAGCGTAGTTTACCAAATATAGCTTATCAACAGTCTTTCGAATCCTAACATAATGTAGTTACGCGTATAGGATATTCATTAGTTACATAAGCTCACATATGTAAGTTACAATGTACACATAAACGTCTAACTTAGTTGTATAATCTATACATACTACATCCCATATCCTACATCCTCATAGCACAAAATCAGTTTGTAAGACACCACAAGGTTAGACAACTTGGTTTCAAATCATTGCTTTATGGTTTGCAAATATTTTCTTGAATTTCACATTTGAAAGTTATAATCACTCGTTAAATATTCAACTCTATTATCTAGCATGTTTCTTAACACATTGGATATCACACTGGTCATATAATATAAGTTAAAGTAACCATATAAGCATGCTTTGAACATCAGATTACAAACAAAATCTAGAACCAATCTGCGGAGGATGGCGCGACTTCATACAGCTAGGCTTAGGGATGGCCAATTTACTGCAAGCCTCTAGCTTCTAACTGGCAGGAGATGAGCTTTTGCTCTCCTAGTTTCAGTCCAACTCTAACATACCTATACACTTACACCTAAATGCATACATGCTAGAGGTTCTCAAATAAGCATATGACCATTCTTGAGTTCACTTTTACATGTTTTAGTTTATAATTTACATGAAATTAAAACATAAAAAGGTCATATAGTCACCATGCTTTATAACTTGGCAATATGTCCACATAGAGATCAGGTAATCTGTTAATACAAATGCTCATAGTGTTCATATCATTAATCTATAATTAGCATCGTTTAACACTTTAAAACATGCTTCAAACTTATGTTTGATTGAGTTGTCATTATGTCCAACACATATGAATCATGTTTAGAGACTTAATAAACATAAACATGACATCTTAAACCTTTAAGATCTAAATACTCATATTAAATGCAAATTGTTTTGAAAACATATTCAAGTTTGCCTTTGAAATCATTTTAAATTCAAACGATGCAATTCAACACATACAAGACTACTTTAAAGCTCTTATCATATGTAGTCAAGTCATATTTCTAAAATCCTCACAAGGTTAAAACCTACATCATGATGTTTTCATGTATATTTGCTTTGATATAATCAAGCTTTGCCTTGAAAAATTTCTCTTACACAAGGTCTAACAAGTTTGGTCATGAAAAATGAACTATAAATACTATATCATGCTCATTTATGTTTAAAATCAGTCATGTGTATAAACTACTAAGTTCAAAACTTGTAGAACATGTTTTCCACCAAAGTTTGTTTTTAAAACTTTAAATTTTGTTAAAAATCTCCTACTAAAATCAAGTTGGACACTTCATAACTCATAAAGAAGCTTTGTACCACTTGTTATACTTATTTTCAGGCATGTTTAAGTCATATCAGTAGATTATATTTTACCAGATTGAAAAATAGAATCAATTCACATATTGGGTATAGCGCAGCTACGCTGAACCCTAGTATAAACTGGGCGTTGCTGCTCCCTACTTGGAATAGAAGCAGTAACTTGCCCTATTTCTAATTGGTTAAACCATGTTTAATTCCATCATTAAAGGTTCTATATATGTACACATACTTCCTAAACACATGATAGCATGCTAATTCACAGTGATTAACAAAGAATTTCAAGTAATTCGAAGAATTTGGCAAAACCCAACTAAGTACCAAAGTTAAGATTTTTATACATCTTGAAGCTTAGTATACTTAGTTTCTTTCTTCTGAGATTGCTAGCCTCTTCTTTGAAAATAAACACTCAATCTCAAATTATCAGAGTTTCTGTGACACTCCCAAATCCGGGTTACCTGATCCCCGAGTTTGGTGCTCACAATCCATAGTATAAATAACAGTTAACTACCCATTTAATTATAAATAGGAACATTACCCATGGTTCTCTAACCTTAACATTACAAACATACCCTTTAGATATACAAAAAGGGTTCACAAATAAAACATAATAATAATGTTCATGGAACTATGCTATCACTATGCCTTTACCTTTGTCCTTCACAGCACCTCCTGCCACTATTAATAATAGCTTCTACGGATGTAAGTATCCAATAACAATTATTCTCCAAATATATTCTCAGAATCACTAATTCAATTTGAATTAATAAATATGCACTAACTGCGAATAATCAACAATAAATTCTTGGACGTGGTCTAATCAACAATAATTAACCACTATAGTATTTAAACAGATATATCTCAAGGTCGAGTTAGGAAACTTTTTGATTAAATACTCATCTTCATGTTTAAGTTAACTTCTTTTGTAACCCTATCATTAATAAGATTGGTATTTTAATCAGCATATCTTACTTTGTATCATAATACAATTACTTGATCAATCAATTATCTAACACTTAATCACATAATTAAATATTAGATAACACCTTACAACACTAGCATTATTATCATCTTTTGATAACTCTTTAATCACTATATCATATCCATTATGATTTAACACTCACTTTTTCATTTCATAAGTTATTCTTTAACAACTAATAAGTCAAATACAATCCAAATCCAGCAAGCTGGATTCAACATATTTTCAATTCAGTAAACTGCTTTTCAATCCAGCAAGCTAGATTCCATATCCTTTTCACGAAAACACCAAATCAACTTATTATTTTTTATCCTTTGTCGAAACATATATACATATATTTGATACACAAAAAGTATTTTTTTCATAATTTTCCAACTTCCTTTAGTATTTTTCAAAAAGTATTTTTAGTTAATTCCTTAAGAAATTAGTATTTTTAGTTACACATGTTAACGTGAGCCCAGTTTAAATTTCGTGGCAATCGGAGTTATAGAACTCTGGTTATAACCGTTTTTGTAGGAAAATCACAAATATTGAAATAGTCATATCTTGCTCATTTTAAGTCGGAATGAGCTCATTTTTGGACAGTATGTACTTAATACCATATAAGTTCATGTCCCAAAAGGCCGGAAGTTTAATCATAAATTAAGTGGCCGAAACTTCCCTTACAAAAGTTTGGACAGTAGCTTTTTCTCCTTTAACAGATTTTGACTCCTTTGCTAAAATCAGTCCACATGCAAATCTGCAACTACTTTTTTAGTGATTCCACTTGGAGACGTTATAAAACTCATATATCTAACTCTAGGACTTGACCACACTCAAAAATTCAAAATATAATATGAGATATGGTCATTTGAATTTCGTGTTTCGTTTTCACAAAAATCTAATTTTTAACTCTTGGTGTCTTCTAAGAAAACTTTCATGTTTTTACATAATAACCAACATAACTCATCATAAAACTTACTAATACCTCATATAATCGTGATTCTACCATGATAAAGATTTATTTCATCAAACAATCATCAAACACAAGATTAAACACCATCAAGGCTAAGAAAAATAGGATTTTCTACATTTGAAAAACCTAGCTTCCATTTCATACTTTAGATCTAACTTTTGATCCTCAAAAGGGTTAGATCTAAACATGAAACACTTATATACACATAGATCTAAGGTTTTAAGCCTCAAGATCATAACTTCATATTGTCAAAAATCAAATCAAACCACAAAGGAAATTAGACTACATAAGTAGAAATTTTGTTATACCTTAGCTTTTCCTTCTTCTCCTTCTAAAATATGAGATGGATCTTGGGTGTATGAAGATCAAAATCTCCTCTTCTTCTCCTCTTGGAGCTGTCGAAAATGATAGTTCTCTCTTTCTCTTCTTCTCTTATCCGAATTCCTAGGCTCTCTCTCTCTCTCTCTCTCTCTCTCTCTCTCTTTGGTCTTGGCAAATTAGAAGAAATAAGGTGAAAGAGAAATAAAATAAATTGTCGGTGTTAGTAAAAGATGTAGATATATTGTGTATATCTAATTGTTATCTCCCAATAACTCTCATGCTTCTCTTTCTTAATCATATAGTTGTTGCTTGCAAGCTTAGCCAAATGTGGTGGCTCCAAAATTAAGAAGATGCCTAGCATAGTTGGTGAACCACTTTGTAAACTAAAATAAGTTATCATCATTACACCACATGCTTCCTGTGACAACCCGAGAATTTAGACAATTTATTAAAATCTTAAATGATTGATTTAAGGTCAAATATTAGACCTAGACAGAAAATATGTGTATCGTTTGATGTTATTGGGAATGAATTAAAGGATTTCAAAATTACAGAAAGGATTTAGGTGAATTATTCAAATTAAGTTCTGGCTGAAACCCTAGTTTTAGATTCCCGAATCCAAAACCCTAATTCGGATATTAAAAACCCTAGATTGGGAATGCAATGCTATATATAAAGGTTTAACGTTATTAATTATAAATTTATTAGGAAACCCTAATGAATTACTTGAAACCCTAAGTGCTTATTAGAAAACCCTATTACTGGCCATGAAACCCTAATTACGGTTAGAGAACCCGTAACCCCAATTCGGGATATTAAAACCCTAAATGGAAAGCTAGAAGATAAGTATAGAGTTTCTACGTTATTAATTGTAAGTATAATTAGGGATAACCCTAATTGATTTATTTGGAAAGCCCTAAATTCTAATGTAAGAAACCCTAACATGCAATTAGAGAAAACCTACTTATAGAGTGTAATGTTAATTAGGAAGCTTTCACCCTGATTAGCAAGCTTGAATGAGATTAGTAAGCTTTACTGTAAATTAGGAAACCCTAATCTAAATTAGGAAACCTAATTTCTAAATTTGAAAGATTATTTTTTATGTAAAATCCTAATTAGTGGGTTATAAACTCTAGTGACCAATTATGATCCTAATTGCTAAATTAGCAAATTTAATTAGGAAATAATAATCCTAATTGGCAAGCTTAATTTATGATTAGGAAATTTTAATATAATTATCAAACCCTAAACCCTAAAGGCTCAAACCCTAAACCCTAAGGGTTGGAGCATTGGACAATTTAGCCACTAAAAGTACAAACCTAATGATTATGGGAAATTACCAAGTTTCCTTGCACGTTATGAGCCAAAAGACCAAACTATCCTTTCTAATATTATATTGAGATGGAGTGTAGATCTAGACCTAGTAAATGGTTGGTACCAACCCTAGCTCTAACCTAGCCTAGCATGTGACTGAAAACCAGCAATCTCAGCCATATATCTTCAGCATACATTGTATCCAATCATTCATATGGATTAAAAAGAGAGAAAAGTCTCACTTTACTTTTCAAAGTTGCCAAAACCATTCTCTCTCTAGATTTTCGTGTATGAGAGTGAGAGTGGATGAGAAACAAAGAAATTATTATAGCATGTGAAAGATCAGATCAAAGAACCAGATTCAAGAATCAAAGCTCAAAAGGTATAAAATCCCAAAATTTAGAAATCCTATGATTCTATGTTAATTGATGTTATTGATTGTTTAATATGATGTATTATGATGTTATTGAGTGATCTGGGTGGTTGTATCTTAGATCCATAACATCAAGATACACGGAAATGAAATTTTAAAATTTCTAGAAAAACTTGAAAAAACGGCCTGACAGCCTAATGTCAGAGGCCTTAGATCTTTACATGTTAATGTTTTGGTGAGTTTTGTGATTTGAATCTGTTCTATGCCATGCGGTCTTTATTCTCCAACCTGAATCAGAGTCATAGCAGGTCTAGATCAAAAGTTATGAGCAAATCAAACCGTTGGCCGACCGATCACGCGTTGATGGTTTCTAGGCAAGCCCAGATTTCCAGATCGCCTGACAAGCCTTTTAGCAATCCCAGATCTTGCTTTCTTTTAATGTTGGTCCATTTGTTAGGTTTTACTTGTAGCATGTCATGTGAACTACAGATCTAAGCCCTTATACCCACCAGATCATGATCAGGATCGAACATATTGTTGGTCAAAAACGTTGATCGATCGGCCATATGAACTTTCTCGAAAACCCGTAAAGTTCAAGATCCGGTTCTTGAGTACCACTTTGACCAGCCAAGATTTCTTTTATATATTGTTGTTAGATCGAAATGTTGATATGTTATTGTAGATGGATATCTCCTACAAGTTCAAGTTTGAACAATATAAGGACCCAAAGTAGGCACCCAAAGAGGCATTTAGATCGTTTCTTCAAATGGAAAACCTGATTTGAAGAATGTGTCCGCAACATTGTGTAGAGCCTAGATATCTCTCATTATGATATGTGATGATCATGAACTTAGTATATTGTTGTAGTGTTACATATGTACTACAACTTTAGCGTGAATTCCTGCCTAGAAATCAACAAGAACATCATTTTATTTGTGGTCAAACTTAGCACCTTAGCGACTGACAATGAGTTCTGGGTTTCTTCAAGAACAAGCCAAGAACACCTATAGCGACCAGTGGCACGCGTCATTATAGGGCCCTTTAATGACGACAGTTTAATTAGAAAATAATTATTTTATTAAATAAATAGAAATAAATGGTTTTAATTATTAAAATACATAGTAAATTACGAAAAATTATTTTAAAGCTTGAAAAATAGTTTTTAATTATTTGAAGTATATTTCAAAAATATTTAATATTTTTGGAATATAAATGGTATTTATTTATTTAATTATAATATTAGATAAATTATTTAAAAATAGTTTTAATTCATGAAAAATCATGAAAAATATATTATGATATTAAAAACATTTGAAGTTATTCTTGATGACTTTTGATATTTTGTGATGAATTTCATTAATATTTATTATTAATGATAATTAGTTTATTTAATGAATATATTTGATAAATTATGGAAAAATAGAATTAATGCATTAAAATTATATAAAAATGATTTAAGTGTTATAAAAATATTTTGAGTTATAAAATATAACTTTTGATATTTTGTCATGAAAATATTAATATTTTAATATTAATAGCGATTATCGGATAATGGATTTGATTGTTTAAAAATCATAGAAATATGATTTTAAGATATTAAAATACTTTGTGATGTTATAATTATGTTATAATATTATGTTATGATTTTCATTGATATTTTGTATTAAATTAATATTAATGATCAAGGAATAATGTGGTATTTATATTAATATCAGTTATTGGTTTATGTTTTTAATTACTTTAAAAACATTTAAAGGAAATAATAAAGTATTAAAAATACTTTGAGATATTATAAATATGATATAATATTATGGCATGTAATTCATTAATGTTTAGCAATAAATAAATATTAATGACTAAGGAATTGTGTGATATTTAATTCATTTAAATACGAGTTTAATGATTGGAAAAGTATGATAAATGATATTAATTAACTGAAAATTGTTACCAGACTATGAAAATTGTTTTGACTGATAATATGATTATCTAAGATTATTGTTAATTGTTTAGGCAGAGTTAAATTGAACTTAAACTCGATAATTGTCCGATTAGACCGTCGAGATGATTGAATTGTGTCGGTTTCAACTTAGACTTAATTAGTCTGTTTGATGCTAAGTCTATGTGTTGTATAGACTGATAGGATTATGTGATAAAGTGTTTAGGTTATTTTATACTGTGATGATATTATTCTAATATTTGGAGATCGGTATTATCTGTATTAGGTCTTCGGATAAAGCTAAGTTATTTTTCGTATCGGTAATCAACGGAACATGCAAGTTTGTTTTTCTTAACTCTATTAAGAATGTTTCATTCAGATATGCTTATGGTTAATCATTACTGATTGCCATATAGAATTGTACTCTGTACATCTTGTATGTATAAGTCAGGTATGAAAAGTTGATCACCTTCATTACCAGTTGGTCCAGATATATATTGTTCATATGTAATACTTGTTCAGTCAAAGGTTTGTTCATGCTAATTCACAACTACATTGTGAATTATAGCCAGCTTATTATTCAGACTCTTTCAATCATGATATATCCTTAAATTGTATTTAAACTTGCTGGGCAACTTTCATGCTCACCCTTGCTATATCATGATAAAACATTGCAGATAAAGACGAATGCTTCGGATACAAGGAAAGTTAAAGACAGTTCCAGCTTAGAGTTAATATGCGCGATTAGATTTGTAATAGTTTTGTATGATGATAATATCATGTGTCAGATAAGTTATGAAATGTGTATAAGTTATGGTTACTCGACCTTGGGGATATTGTATAATGTTTAATGTATAAACAATTTATGTTTATATCTTCCGCAATAGTAGTAGAATGATTGAACCGGATTCGCGATGATTTGGGGCCCGGATTCGGGGCTCTCACAGTTGGTATCAAAGTTGTTGGTTATAAACCTAGGGTAGAGTTACCTTAGACTAATAACCATAGTGATAGGATAAGATCTAACTCATATAGAGTTAGTGTGTCGGTAAGATTCAAAGACAAATCTCGGCGAGTTATAAAGATACGGAGTTCCCTAACTCTGATAAAGAAGTTAAGAATCAAAGAGTTATATTTAAGTATGGTACAATTGTACTCTTTAAAAGTTGATGTATGGTATCTGGGCTAAACGATTCCTTCATAGAGCGGAGGTATATACGAACTAGCAACTTGGAACCTAGTTTGTTGATTGTTTGTGGGAAACCACTCAGCGTACCATATTGAAACTATTAGAGACTCGATGTGTACCAAGTATAGAAAGTGGATAGATCAAGTCTAAAAGACTGAAAGTGCAGGGATAGGAGATCGTAAAACAAAACGATCAAGTCATATAATTGAATCGTAATATATACGATGAGATCACCCCGTGATCTGATAAGGTTATAGTATGGAGAAGGATCAAGCGAATGATTTAAAAGTTACAACAAGATGTTGTGTGTAAATTGTACTATGAAAAGCTCATGAAAGAGTTATGGATTATGAATACGGATTAAATGAAATTCGTATGGAAAAGGGGGTTAAGATTAGGTGGGGATTTCAATTGAGGACTCATGTTAGTAGTTGAGTTGTATGATTCCTTGTTATGGGCGGGGAATCGTACTTGGTGTAAAAACCACTTAGTTTCTGGCATTGATAATCATTGAAATGTTTGTGTCACGTTATTTGCTATATGCAGGTTAAGAGGGTGATTCCTTTGTCATGTGTATAACAAATAGATATGTCATAGGTAGAGAATATAAGGTTAAGTACGAGTTCTTAAAACTCATACTTATGTGACATTCTTGACTCATAGTTATATGAAATGTTTATGAACCCCTCAGCGAATGGACGCCAAAGGTCTGACTAGGGTAAGTTCTTAAACTCATATGATTGTGGCAATTTATGAACTCATAAGTGTGATTTTATGAACTGGGTATAGTTGTGTATGAATGGAGGATTGAGGATTTCAGGAACAGATAGATTGTTAAGCAAATGATTGTTAGTGGAGGCATTAGGTTTTCCTAAACTCCTAGCTATGCTAAACTTCAAATTTTTGACATCAAGCTAAATACGCACTATGTGCCTTTTAAAAAAAATGTAGACTCGTAACAATTTTTGAAACGGTTTAAAGTACAGTCTATGCTACTTATTTTGGCTAGACGCAAATGATTTGAAATATCAAAATTTGTTTTTAATTATCACTCATGTACCATGTAACCTGGTGCCGAGATGATAAAAATGTGATGGAGTTGTAAATACAGGAATACTTAGTGTGAATTTGACCTGAAGTCGTTGTTCCAATATTGTATGATGTGTTATGACAAAGTCATACAATGACGGCATCCTCAAACGGACTGTTAATACAGTACGGCATCATGACGTCATTCTCAAAAATGTTTTCAAAAATTTTAATTTGCCAACGGGGTTTGGCTACACCTAAATAATTCGATTGAACTGAATTATCGATATGAGTCTATGCTATTTGATTCAGCTAGACTAATGTTATGAAAACTCTAAATGTTCATGACAACCCGAGAATTTAGACAATTTATTAAAATCTTAAATGATTGATTTAAGGTCAAATATTAGACCTGATGTAAAATAAGTGTATGCGTTTGATGTTATTGGGAAGGAATTTCGAGGATTTCAAAATTTCAGAAAGGATTTAGGTGAATTATTCGTAATTAAGTTTATATGTGTTTATGTTCGTGTTTATGATTATGTATGTGTACGTAATGTGGTTATGGTCAAGTGTCACCGTATAAATTATATCCGTGTCAAAACCCTAATATTATTTAGAACGACAACGCTCAGCTAGAAAACCCTAACGTCTCGATAAGAAAACCTAGAAATCGGCTCTGAAACCCTAGTTTCAGCTCCGAATCCAAACCCTAATTCGATATTAAAACCCTAGATTGGGAATGCAATGCTATATATAAGGTTTAACGTTATTAATTATAAATTTATTAGGAAACCCCTAATGAATTACTTGAAACCCTAAGTGCTTATTAGAAAACCCTATTACCTGGCCATGGAAACCCTAATTACGCTCGAGAACCCAGAACCCTAATTCGGGATATTAAAACCCTAAATGGGAAGCTAAAAGATAAGTATAGAGTTTCTATGTTATTAATTGTAAGTATAATTAGGATAACCCTAATTGATTTATTTGGAAAGCCCTAAATTCTAAATAAAGAAACCCTAACATGCAATTAGAGAAAACCTAATTATTAGCTTATAGAGTGTAATGTTAATTAGGAAGCTTTAACCCTAATTAGCAAGCTTGAATGAGATTAGTAAGCTTTATCAGAAATTAGAAACCCTAATCTAAATTAGGAAACCTAATTTCTAAATTTGAAAGATTATTTTCTATGTAAAATCCAAATTAGTGGGTTATAAACTCTAGTGACCAATTATGATCCTAATTGCTAAATTAGCAAATTTAATTAGAAATAATAATCCTAATCGGCAAGCTTAATTTATGATTAGGAAATTTTAATATAATTATCAAACCCTAAACCCTAAACCTAAAGGCTCAAACCCTAAACCCTAAGGGTCGGAGCATTGGACAATTTAGCCACTAAAAGTACAAACCTAATGATTATGGGGAAATTACCAAGTTGCATTTTTGCACTTTATGAGCCAAAAGACCAAACTACCCTTTCTAATATTATATTGAGATGGAGTGTAGATCTAGCCCTAGTAAATGGTTGGTACCAACCCTAGCTCTAACCTAGCCTAGCATGTGACCGAAAACCAAAGAATCTCAAATATATATTCTTCAAAGATACATCAGATCCAATCATTCATATGGATTAAAAAGAGAGAAAAGTCTCACTTTACTTTTCAAAGTTGCCAAAACCATTCTCTCTCTAGATTTTCGTAATGAGAGTGAGAGTGGATGAGAAACAAAGAAATTATTAGCTTTTAACATGTGCAAGATCGTATCAAAGAACCGATTCAAGAATCAAAGCTCAAAAGGTATAAAATCCCAAAATTTAGAAATCCTATGATTCTATGTTAATTGATGTTATTGATTGTTTAATATGATGTATTATGATGTTATTGAGTGATCCGGTGGTTGTATCTTAGATCCATAACATCAAGATACACTAAAATGAAGTTTTAAAATTTCGAAAAATCTTGAAAAATGGCCTGATGTACCTTAATGTCGAGGCCTTAGATCTTTACATGTTAATGTTTTGGTGAGTTTTGTGATTTGAATCTGTTTCTATGCCATGAGGTCTTTATTCTCCAACTTGAATCGAAGTCATAGCAGGTCTAGATCAAAAGTTATGAGCAAATAAACCGCGCTGACCGATCACGCTTGATGGTTTCGGCAAGCCTGCATTTCCGATCGCCTCGACAAGCCTTTTTTAGCAATCCCCAGATCTTGCTTTCATTAATGTTTTGGTCCATTTGTTAGGTTTTACTTGTAGCCCGTCATGTGAACTATGATCTAAGCCCTTATACCCACCAGATCATGATCAGATCGAATATATTGTTGGTCAAAAAGCGCCGATCGATCAACCATATGAACTTTCCGAAAACCCGTAAAGTTCAAGATCCGGCTTCTTGAGTACCACTTCGACCACCAAGATTTCTTTTATATATTGTTGTTAGATCGAGTCGTTGATATGTTATTGTAGATGGATATCTCCTCTACAAGTTTGAACCTTTATATCACCTAAACAATACATAGACCGCAAAAATATAAGGACCCAAAGTAGTATTTTAAGATCGTTTTCTTCAAACTGAAAACCTGTAATTTGAAAGAATGTGTCCGACAACATTGTTTAGAGCCTAGATATCTCTCAAGTATGATATGTGATGATCATGAACTTAGTATATTGTTGTAGTGTTACATATGTACTACAACTTTAGCGTGAATTCTCGCTAGAAATCAACAAGAACATCATTTTATTTGTGGTCAAACTTAAAGACCTTAATGAATCGATTAATGAAGTTCTCGGTTTCTTCAAGAATAAAAAGCCAAGAACACCTATAATGATTTTGCCTGCATCGCTATAGGCCCTTTAGCGACAATTTATTTTCTAAAATAATTATTTTTATTTAATAAATAGAAATAAATGGTTTTAATTATTAAAATACATATTAAATTATTAAAAATTATTTTAAAGCTTTAAAAATAGTTTTTAATTATTTGAAGTATATTTCAAAATATTTAATATTTTTGGAATATAAATGGTATTTATTTATTTAATTATAATATTAGATAAATTATTTAAAAATAGTTTTAATTCATGAAAAATCATGAAAAATTATATTATGATATTAGAAAATATTTGAAGTTATTTTTGATGACTTTTTGATATTTTGTGATGAATTTCATTAATATTTATTATTAATGATAATTAGTTTATTTAATGAATATATTAGATAAATTATGGAAAAATAGAATTAATGCTTTAAAAATCATATAAAAATGATTTAAGTGTTATAAAATATTTTTGAGTTATAAAATATAACTTTTGATATTTTGTCATGAAAATATTAATATTTTAATATTTATAGCAATTATCTGATAATGAATTTGATTGTTTAAAAATCATAGAAATATGATTTTAAGATATTAAAATACTTTGTGATGTTATAATTATATTATAATATTATGTTATGATTTTCATTGATATTTGGTATTAAATTAATATTAATGATCAAGGAATAATGTGGTATTTATATTAATATCGCTTATTGGTTTATGTTTTTAATTACTTTAAAAACATTTAAAGGAAATAATAAAGTATTGAAAATACTTTGAGATATTATAAATATGATATAATATTATGGCATGTAATTCATTAATGTTTAGCAATAAATAAATATTAATGACTAAGGAATTATGTGATATTTAATTCATTTAAATACGAGTTTAATGATTGGAAAATTATGATAAATGATATTAATTATCCTAAAATTGTTACCGTATTTATGAAAATTGTTTTGACCGATAATATGATTATCTAAGATTATTGTTAATTGTTTAGGCAGAGTTTAATTGAACTTAAACTCGATAATCGTCCGATTAGAATCGCTCGGATGATTGAATTGTGTTTGCTTCAACTTAGACTTAATTAGTCTTGTTTGATGCTAAGTCTATGTGTTGTATGATAGACCGATAGATTATGTGATAAATGTGTTTAGGTTATTTTATACCGTGATGATATTATTCTAATATTTGGAGATCTAGATTATCTCAGATTAGGTCTTCTGATAAAGCTAAGTTATTTTTCAGACGCAGAATCAACTCTTAATGCAAAGTTTGTTTTTCTTAACTCTACTAAGAGTGTTTCATTCAGATATGCTTATGGTTAATCATTATCGATTTCCATGTAGAATTGTACTCAGTACATCTTGTAGATGTATAAGTCGTGTATGAAAGGTCGATCACCTTCATTACCAAATTGGTCCAGATATATATTGTTCATATGTAATACTTGTTCAAATAAAGGTTTGTTTCATGCTAATTCACAACTACATTGTGAATTATAGCCAAATTTTATTATTCAGACTCTTTCAATCATGATATATCCTTAAATTGTATTTAAACTTGTCAAGCAACTTTCATGCTCACCCTTGCTATATCATGATAAAACATTGCGTATAAAGACGAATGCTTTTGACACAAGGAAAGTTAAAGATAGCCCAAATTAGAGTTAATATATGCGCCGATTAGATTTGTAATAGTCTTGTATGATGATAATATCATGTGTCGATAAGTTATGAAATGTGTATAAGTTATGGTTACTCGAATTGGGGATAGTGTATAATGTTTAATGTATAAACAATTTATGTTTATATCTTCCGCAATAGTAGTAGAATGATTGAACCGGATCCGCGATGATTCGGGGGCCTTGATTCTGGCTCTCACATTTTGGTATCAAAGTCATTGGTTATAAACCTAGGGTAGAGTTACCTTAGACTAATAACCGCAGTGATTAGGATAAGATCTAACTCACATAGAGTTAGTGTGCTCGAGTAAGATTCAAAGACTAATCTCTGAGAGTTATAAAGATACTGAGTTCCCTAACTCTCGATAAAGAAGTTAAGAATCAAAAGTTATATTTAAGTATGGTACAATTGTACTCTTTAAAAGTTGATGTATGGTATCCGGGCTAAACGATTCCTTCATAGAGCGGAGGTATATACTGAACCAAAGAACTCTGAACCTAGTTTGTTGGTTGTTTGTGGGAAACCACTCAAACTTGCACTATATTGAAACCGTTAGAGACTCGATGTGTACCAAGTATAGAAAGTGGATAGATCAAGTCTAAAAGACTGAAAGTGCAGGGATAGGAGATCGTAAAACAAAACGATCAAGTCATAGAATTGAATCGTAATATATACGATGAGATCACCCCGTGATCTGATAAGGTTATAGTATGGAGAAGGATCAAGCGAATGATTTAAAAGTTACAGCAAGATGTTGTGTGTAAATTGTACTATGAAATTGTACTATGAAAAGCTCATAAAGAGTTATGGATTATGAATACAAATTAAATGAAATTCAGATTGAAAAGGGTGTTAAGATTAGGTGGGGATTTCAATTGAGGACTCATGTTAATAAATGAGTTGTATGATTCTCTCATGTATGGGCGGAATTTGTACTTGGTTTTAGAATCACTTAGCTTCCCGGGTCGATGTAGTGGTTAGGTTCGACCAATTCTTTGTATGGGTGTAAAAAGCTTCCTATATTGATTAGTAAATGAGTTTGGTTTGATAACCACTTAGTTTCGCAATCGATAATCATTGAAATGTTGTGTCGCTGCTTATTGCTATATGCGTAGTTAAGAGGGTGATTCCTTTCTCATGTGTATAACAAATAGATATGTCATAGGTAGAGAATATATGGTTAAGTACGAGTTCTTAAAACTCATACTTATGTGACATTCTTGACTCATAGTTATATGAAATGTTTATGAACCCTCAAATGAATGGACGCCAAAGGTCCCACTAGGGTAAGTTCTTAAACTCATATGATTGTGGCAATTTATGAACTCATAAGTGTGATTTTATGAACTGGGTATAGTTTTGTGTGAATGGAGGATGTTAAGGATTTCAGAAATGATAGATTGTTAAGCAAATGATTGTTAGTGGAGGCATTAGGTTTTCCTAAACTCCTAGCTATGCTAAACTTCAAATTTTTGACATCAAGCTAAATACGCACTATGTGCCTTTTAAAAAAATGTAGACTCAGTAATAATTTTTGAAACGGTTTAAAGTACGATCTATGCTACTTATTTTGGCTAGACGCAAATGATTTGAAATATCAAAATTTGTTTTTAATTATCACTCATGTACCATGTAACCTGGTGTTGAGATGATAAAAATGTGATGGAGTTGTAAATACAGGAATACTTAGTGTGAATTTGACCTGAAGTCGTTGTTCCACTATTGTATGATGTGTTATGACAAAAGTCATACAATGACAAGATCCTCAAACTGGATCATTAATACAAAGACGGCATCACGACGCCATTCTCAAAAATGTTTTCAAAAATTTAATTTGCCAACTGGTTTGGCTACACCTAAATAATTCGATTGAACTGAATTATCGATATGAGTCTATGCTATTTGATTCAGCTAGACTAATGTTATGAAAACTCTAAGTGTTCATTGATAGAAACTTCCCGAACCAAATTGTTTTGGTGCGAACTCTTATGATAAGACTGAGGTGAACAATGTTGTTTGGATAAATAATCCAATCTAGTAGCGTACATATTCGCTAGCCATGATTAATACGTTATGCAGGACGTAAGAGTACGATAGGCTAATCACCTAAAGTACTAGTAATGGTAGTTTACCTTCTTTGTGATTGTAAATAGACCAAGTAATGTATAGTTTTACATAGATGAATATCAAGTAAATCTATGTGTTCATGGTCTATATGACCCCTCAAAGACAATTTGAAACCTTTTACTCTTGTGAGTGGTGAATTGGGTAGTATGTGATATGTGTGAATGGTGTAAGGTGCACGGTGTAAGGTGTAAGGTGAATTTCGGGGACGAAATTCTTATAAGGAGGGGTGAATGTGACAACCCGAGAATTTAGACAATTTATTAAAATCTTAAATGATTGATTTAAGGTCAAATATTAGACCTAGACAGAAAATAAGTGTATGCGTTTGATGTTATTGGGAAGGAATTCTGAGGATTTCAAAATTCTGTAAAGGATTTAGGTGAATTATTCAGAATTAAGTTTATATGTGTTTATGTTCTCATGTTTATGATTATGTATGTGTACGTAATGTGGTTATGGTCAAGTGTCGACCGAGATAAATTATATCCGTGTCAAACCCTAATATTATTTAAAACGACAACGCTCAGCTAGAAAACCCTAACGTCTCGATAAGAAAACCTAGAAATCGGCTTTTGAAACCCTAGTTTCAGCTTCCGGAATCCAAACCCTAATTCGGATATTAAAACCCTAGATTGGGAATGCAATGCTATATATAAGGTTTAACGTTATTAATTATAAATTTATTAGGAAACCCTAATGAATTACTTAAAACCCTAAGTGCTTATTAGAAAACCCTATTACCGGCCATGGAAACCCTAATTACAGCTTCGAGAACTCAGAACCCCAATTCGGGATATTAAAACCCTAAATGGGAAGCTAGAAGATAAGTATAGAGTTTCTATGTTATTAATTGTAAGTATAATTAGGATAACCCTAATTGATTTATTTGGAAAGCCCTAAATTCTAATGTAAGAAACCCTAACATGCAATTAGAGAAAACCTAATTATTAGCTTATAGAGTGTAATGTTAATTAGAAGCTTTAACCCCAATTAGCAAGCTTTGAATGAGATTAGTAAGCTTTTATCGTAAATTAGAAACCCCTAATCTAAATTAGGAAACCTAATTTCTAAATTTGAAAGATTATTTTCTATGTAAAATCCAAATTAGTGGGTTATAAACTCTAAGGACCAATTATGATCCTAATTGCTAAATTAGCAAATTTAATTAGAAATAATAATCCTAATCGGCAAGCTTAATTTATGATTAGGAAATTTTAATATAATTATCAAACCCTAAACCCTAAAGGCTCAAACCCTAAACCCTAAGGGTTGGAGCATTGGACAATTTAGCCACTAAAAGTACAAACCTAATGATTATGGGAAATTACCAAGTTGCCTTGCACTTTATGAGCCAAAAGACCAAACTACCCTTTCTAATATTATATTGAGATGGAGTGTAGATCTAGCCCTAGTAAATGGTTGGTACCAACCCTAGCTCTAACCTAGCCTAGCATGTGACTGAAAACCAAAGAATCTCAAATGGTATATATCTTCAAAGATACATTGTATCCAATCATTCATATGGATTAAAAAGAGAGAAAAGTCTCACTTTACTTTTCAAAGTTGCAAAACCATTCTCTCTCTAGATTTTCGTATGAGAGTGAGAGTGGATGAGAAACAAAGAAATTATTAGCTTTTAACATGTGCAAGATCGATCAAAGAACCGATTCAAGAATCAAAGCTCAAAAGGTATAAAATCCCAAAATTTAGAAATCCTATGATTCTATGTTAATTGATGTTATTGATTGTTTAATATGATGTATTATGATGTTATTGAGTGATCTGGGTGGTTGTATCTTAGATCCATAACATCAAGATACACTTTAAAATGAAGTTTTAAAATTTCCGAAAAACTTGAAAAATGGCCCGATGTACCTAATGTCGAGGCCTTAGATCTTTACATGTTAATGTTTTGGTGAGTTTTGTGATTTGAATATGTTCTATGCCATGAGGTCTTTATTCTCCAACTTGAATCGAGTCATAGCAGTGTCTAGATCAAAGTTATGAGCAAATAAACCGCATCGACCGATCACGTTTGATGGTTTCTCGGCAAGCCTGCATTTCCGATCGCTCGACAAGCCTTTTTAGCAATCCCCAGATCTTGCTTTCTTTTAATGTTTGGTCCATTTGTTAGGTTTTACTTGTAGCATGTCATGTGAACTATGATCTAAGCCCTTATACCCACCGATCATGATCGATCGAACATATTGTTGGTCAAAAGCGCTGACCGATCAAAATTATATGAACTTTCTCGAAAACCCGTAAAGTTCAAGATCCTGCTTCGAGTACCACTTTGACCAAACAAGATTTCTTTTATATATTGTTGTTAGATCGAGCTGTTGATATGTTATTGTAGATGGATATCTCCTCTACAAGTTTGAACCTTTATATCACCTAAACAATACATAGCCTGCAAAATATAAGGACCCAAAGTAGGCATTTAAGATCGTTTCTTCAAATCTGAAAACCCACATTTTGAAGAATGTGTCCGATAACATTGTTTAGAGCCTAGATATCTCTCATTATGATATGTGATGATCATGAACTTAGTATATTGTTGTAGTGTTACATATGTACTACAACTTTAGCGTGAATTCCTGCCTAGAAATCAACAAGAACATCATTTTATTTGTGGTCAAACTTAGCACCTTAATGACCGATAAATGAGTTCGGGTTTCTTCAAGAACAAAGCCAAGAACACCTATAAGATTTTGCCTTACCGCTATAGGCCCTTTAGCTGACAATTAATTAGAAAATAATTATTTTATTAAATAAATAGAAATAAATGGTTTTAATTATTAAAAATACATAATAAATTATTAAAAATTATTTTAAAGCTTGAAAAATAGTTTTTAATTATTTGAAGTATATTTCAAAATATTTAATATTTTTGGAATATAAATGGTATTTATTTATTTAATTATAATATTAGATAAATTATTTAAAAATAGTTTTAATTCATGAAAAATCATAAAATTATATTATGATATTAAAAAATATTTGAAGTTATTCTTGATGACTTTTGATATTTTGTGATGAATTTCATTAATATTTATTATTAATGATAATTAGTTTATTTAATGAATATATTTGATAAATTATGGAAAAATAGAATTAATGCTTTAAAAATTATAAAAATGATTTAAGTGTTATAAAAATATTTTGAGTTATAAAATATAACTTTTGATATTTTGTCATGAAAATATTAATATTTTAATATTAATAGCGATTATCTGGATAATGGATTTGATTGTTTAAAAATCATAGAAATATGATTTTAAGATATTAAAATACTTTGTGATGTTATAATTATATTATAATATTATGTTATGATTTTCATTGATATTTTTATTAAATTAATATTAATGATCAAGGAATAATGTGGTATTTATATTAATATCGCTTATTGGTTTATGTTTTTAATTACTTTAAAAACATTTAAAGGAAAATAATAAAGTATTAAAAATACTTTGAGATATTATAAATATGATATAATATTATGGCATGTAATTCATTAATGTTTAGCAATAAATAAATATTAATGACTAAGGAATTATGTGATATTTAATTCATTTAAATACGAGTTTAATGATTGGAAAATTATGATAAATGATATTAATTATCCTAAAATTGTTACCGACTATGAAAATTGTTTTGGATCGATAATATGATTATCTAAGATTATTGTTAATTGTTTAGGCAGAGTTAAATTGAACTTAAACTCGATAATTGTCCGATTAGACCGTCGAGATGATTGAATTGTGTCGGTTTCAACTTAGACTTAATTAGTCTGTTTGATGCTAAGTCTATGTGTTGTATAGACTGATAGGATTATGTGATAAAGTGTTTAGGTTATTTTATACCGTGATGATATTATTCTAATATTTGGAGATCCAGATTATCTCAGATTAGGTCTTCTGGATAAAGCTAAGTTATTTTTCGATTGGTAATCAACTAACATGCAAGTTTGTTTTCTTAACTCTATTAAGAGTGTTTCATTCAGATATGCTTATGGTTAATCATTATCGATTACCATGTAGAATTGTACTCAGACATCTTGTATGTATAAGTCGTGTATGAAAAGTTGATCACCTTCATTACCAGTTGGTCCAGATATATATTGTTCATATGTAATACTTGTTCACCAAAGGTTTGTTCATGCTAATTCACAACTACATTGTGAATTATAGCCACTTATTATTCTTAACTCTTTCAATCATGATATATCCTTAAATTGTATTTAAACTTGTCAAGGGCAACTTTCATGTTCACCCTTGCTATATCATGATAAAACATTGCGAGATAAAGGTGAATGCTTTGATACAAGGAAAGTTAAAGACAGTTCCGACTTAGAAGTTAATATGCGCGATTAGATTTGTAATAGTCTTGTATGATGATAATATCATGTGTCAGATAAGTTATGAAATGTGTATAAGTTATGGTTACTCGACCTTGGGGATAGTGTATAATGTTTAATGCATAAAAAATTTATGTTTATATCTTCCGCAATAGCAGTAGAATGATTGAACCGGATCCGCGGTGATTTGGGGCCCGGATTCGGGGTTCTCACACTTCCTTTTTCTCCTTCTCCCATCCGGCCAAGTGGCCTTAGATTGCCCAAAATTAGTTTCCTTTTTATGCTTTATTTGATTTACTAAATGTCCAAAAAGTCTTCTCCCACTTGGGCTAAAAGTTGGGCCATTCTTTTAATGTATTGCTTGGGCCTCTAACCAATTTCATTGGGCCAACACTTGGGCTATAAAATTTACATAGTCCAATACCTTTAATTCTTATCCAACCCAAATCATTTAATTAGGGTTTTTATTTCCTCAATTATAACATAAATCCTTACTCATGCACATTTATTTTCTTAACCCAATTAGACTTGCTATAATTAGGTTATAAAATTAATTAACTGAGATGTATAAAATAAATCTCTTAAAATTAATATATATTTTTATATACTAATATTCTCCCGTATCATAACCCTTAATCACACACGGTACACACATAATCATAATACACAAAACATATACACTTATATACTTAATCCTGAATAATTCATCAAAAGATTTTAAACCCACCAAAATCCTTCACAGAATTTTGAAATTCTTAAAATTTCTTCACAAAAATATCAAATCCATTCATTTATTTTCTATCTAGGTTTATTATTCATCCTTTATTTAATCAATTAAGATTTTATTATTCATATAAATTATCGGGTTGTCACAGTTTCAACAGACAAACAAAAGCAACGTAAACACTGAGAATGGAACTGCTATTTATCGACGTCGGGATTTTTATTGTCCCTTTTCTGTTCTTGTCTTTTGGTGTTCTCATGTTAGGTGATATTTGTTTAAAAAAACAAAGTGTGAAAAGATCCAACATGTATCATGTCGACGATTGGACTGTAAGAGTCGCCAGTTGGTATTTATAAATGGTTGCACCAACTCAACCGAGAAAAGGTTTGCACATTGACCAAGTGATGTGACACTCCTTGAATGGTCTGTGAAACCGAGATTCGTTATGGTTCGAGGGCTTGATTATTCGGAGGGAAGGTGTTAGGCACCCCAGAACATCCGTGTTACTACGGTGACCGCCACTTTTCAATTTAAACTTATATCTGATTGTGTGTCTAGGTCAATGTGCAATTATTTGGAAGTAGTGATATGCCTCATTTGCACCTATATACAAAGGGTTTTAATTTTGTATAAAAGTTTAATTTTAACAACACATAACAATAATGTTTTAGAAAAAAGAGATTTTTCAAACCCTTATGCTCAATAGTAATTGAGGCCTTTGATACATCCATTTTATTATATGTTCGGCATGATTGCTTTTATTTTCGAGATATGAAGTATCTTCAAGACAATAATATATAAAGCAATGCCGAACTCCTTGTGGGAATGTAAGCCATCAAAGGAAATTCAATCACCCTGAATAATTTACAAGCTGATTACAGCCAAAAGTGTCCTTCACGGGAACCGAATCTAGATCAGGGACTGAATTTGTGATCACATGTTTTCTAGGCTCACATGATGATGCGGTTTGTAGGAAAGATGTAAGCGAGTATATATATATATATATATATATATATATATATATATATATATATATATATATATATATATATATATATTTATAGTGATCTAATCGCACGAAGTAAACTCCATAGGGGATTGGAAATGTAAATATATAAAAGCGGTAAATATATATAAAGATTTATCAACCGCCACGAAAGTAAACTCCAGTAGGACGAAAATGTAAATATATATAATAGTATATATATATATATATATATATATATATATATATATAGACGATCAACCGTCAAGAAGTAAACTCCAGGCGGGACAAAAATATAAATATATATATTTTTGATCAACCACCACGAAGTAAACTCCAGGGATGAAATTTAAATATATATATATATATATATATATATATATATATATATATATATATATATAAGTAATAAAAATCATGGATGAAGTCCTGCATACGCATTTACACGACTCTCAACGTCAATAACTGTGTAAAAAATAGTAGATAAAGGCTTTAAGAAATATAACACTACTACAAAACAGTAAATAGACAACGTAAAAAAAACGTTGTGATTTCAGTCAGAAAAACGTCGTAGTTAAGGGTGTCATCTATTTAACACCCTTACACAACGTTTTTAAAACGTTGTATTTAAGCACATTACACGTTTTTTAAGAAAAAAAACGTTGTAGAATTATTTTTCACAAATTAACAGATGCTTAAAAATATTGTAGAATGTATGATTCCACAACGTTTTCTGAATAAAAATGTTGTAGTTTAATATATCAGACAACGTTTAAGCACATTTACACAACATTTTTAAAATGTTGTAGATTAAAAAAAAGAAAAAAAAAATTGTTGTTCACCTATATTACCAATGCACCTGCAATATGCTAATGTCATGATATATAGCTAAAATTACAAAGAATATTAATACCATGCAATAAGTTTACATTCCAATAATTCTTTGTAATGCCAATTACAAAGAATATTAATACCATACAATACGTTTACATCTCAATAATGTGAAACTATCCATACATCTCAAATTCACTTTTCAATATAATTACTACAAAATATACCAAACTATAAATATACCAAACTATCCATAAAATTAAACTACTACCTAATTAAACTATCCATAAAAAACCTATAACAGAAAATAACATAAAAAGATCCATATCAATGAACTGTAAACCTGTACACCACCTGCACAGAAAAGAGGGCTTCCTATAAAAATGAACTCTATTTAGAACCAACAATAATGTCACAATCACATGTTTCATGTTTCAGTGATATCCACTTTGCTCTGGCTGCAGCTGATTATAGTATTGATCACCATTCCCATATTGATTCACAAAAACTTCAGTTATAAATATAATATTAGACAACAAGGATAAATAAAAGTGACCAAATATGAGACAGAGGGCAAACACAATTTTGTACCTGATATGGGTAACTGAGTATCCCCTGAAGATAACCTGAGCTCTCTTGCCATCAATGTTCTTATCAACCCATCTAGCCAAATTTTCAAGTGCTCTCTTGTATGCTTCAAGGACCTTAATTCTTGGGTGAACGATTACCTTCCTGGTAATATTTTTCTCTGCAAAATCACCAATGCACAAATTTAAGCAACAGACTCGAAGGAAGAAAAAAAATACAATTAACATTTTTTTGATAAGTATTGATACACGACAATCAGTAGAACAAATAGATATCGACATAACAAACTAGCACTAGCGTACCAGGCATTCCATATTTAGTAGGAAAGCTTAGTAGAGATTTGGAATGTTTGTGATACATAAATTTCACTGCACCAACACACTGAAGAAGAGACAAACAAACAGATTCAACAGTAAAATCACATTTATACACATACCGAGATGAATTCAATAATCTCAAGCTCCCGAATGGCTGGGATATCAGAAGCTCCGGCTAAAGTGCATAGTTTGCGAAACAAGGACCATCAGATTTTATAATTGCATAGATATCAGATATGTATATCGCAGAATAGTGGCCATGAGCACTAAAATTCTTTCCTGCCAGTATAGGCTTATCAAGAAGTAAGATGTTCTTCACTGTCTCTCTTCCTACAAAGCCTTCTTGGTGTGCCCCTCAGCTTTTACAGCTTTCTTTTGTGGGGTGTGCAGGCTAATCACAAGCACATACTGTCCTAACTTAGTTATGGAACAAGGTTTTTACAGGAGCTCGAGCCAGACATCCCATTGTTCAAACTTGGTTCATTCAACTAAACAGACAAAGGCAAAGGGTTCAAGCTTGGATCGGGATTCGTTCAGCCGAGGCGGGCTCATGGGCAACCCGGATCATTTACAGCTCTACCCCCAACTGCAGAAAAAACCTATCTGTACTCTGACTCAATCAAGGCCAAAATAGAGAAGAATGGACAGCCACTGACAAACAAAATATGTGTTACATATTGATAGTAATTTTCCCATATCATGTATGCTGTTTGATAATTAGAAACGTAATGGCTCGTCTTTTTGCAACTAGGTACACCATAGCGAATATCAGAGGTTCCCGACTAAAAAGGTTTATATGTAAATGAATGTTGCATTTGCTACATTTTGAAAATAAATACATGTTTGCTAATTCCAAGATGCAAAAGAAAATATCACTTTCACGGTATTCATTCTCAATACAAGAATAACAGTTCAATTCATAATCTTGTTACCTTCCTTGGTGTTATAAGTCCACGATGTTCAGCATCAGTTATCATACTGTAACCTATCCTGAAATCAGAAGAGCTTTGTGAGGATACTCCCTTAAGTCTCATAATATATGTTTCAATAATACAGCACAACGGGGATGGTATAACATGATTGCTGAAAGATTTTCTGAGAATTGACGTGTTAATGATTCACATAGCTAAAAAAAGTTTATATGGAAGATCATACATGAAGCTTGTGAAGAAAAGCTTGTGAAAGAAAGAATGAAATCATTAGAAATAAGAGTTTGAAAAATGAACGCTGACTTAAGAAATTCAGTTCTACCATACAGTTACTACTCCGTTATATAACAATAAAAGTAAATGTGCAAGAATCAAAATCATGAGAAACAGTAAAACTATATAAATGCACGACCATAGATTGAGCATCATATCCAATTTACATCGTAAAAACATTGTACTTGAGTATAGGTTTAATGTGCCCTGGCATGACCAACCGATGATGAACTGTATAATATGAATTACTTTTCTGAATCATACACCAACAAAATACAGGGATAGAACTAATCTAAAAACTCAAAATAGTAGAGCTTAAGATAGAAACAGCAAAACAAAATACAACTTTAAAACTTAGAAACATATCATCAAGGCATAACAATTCTGTATTCCTCACCTGTCATTTACACTGCAACGTGGCTCCATCATCTCAAGCTTGGCGGCTATATTTGCAGCAGAACCCTTTGCAATGTTGTTCAAGTACACCATAGGTGTCTTCCCTATAAGCTGTCAAATGCAATAAACAGAAATATATAAATAGACTGAAACGATAAAATAAAAAAAATAAGAGACTTGACTGATGAACAAAGTTCAAATTTCTGATTCACATGTCACCAGTTATAGTCCCCTTTACTGATAATACTAATAGAATATCAAAATGGCTTAAATGTATATGATTGACAGAATAGTTTAACATATTGATAATCTACAGTTCCACAGAAGAAATCGTGCATAATTTACACCTCTCCAATCTCCTAAAGAAAAATTTTCAGTTCCTACACAATAATATAATTGAACTAATAAAAGAAAATAACAAAATTAGAACTATAAGGGTCAGTTTACTAACAGTTATGCAGAACCGCATTAACTGACCGTAAAAGCCCAGGAGTCGCAGTAGCCCTAACACTGACCGGAGATCGCCAGCCAACACCATAAAAGCCCTAGATTTATCCGAGAAAAAGGCATTATTAGCAGCAGTTTGAAATCCAACAGAGACGCTCATAAAAGCCCTAGATTTATCCAAATTTCTCAAACCAAAACCTCGAATTCCATGCTTGAAACCGTGAAACAAACCGAATTAAAGCTCCTTAATGATTCTGAAGCTTCAAAAATGGCGAGATTTTGAGGAGAAACCGAAGTTGTGAGCAACATTAGCAACTCCAGATTCTCTAAAAACATCGCCAGCGACGGCTGCATCGACACACCAGACTTCGACGAACTGGACAGGTCGATGTTTCCTCCTTTCAGAATCGCAGTCATCAAATCGAACGGAGACACAGCTTGAGTGTCGCCGATGAGGCGTTCGTTCGCACAGAAAGTACCTCCATCAAAGAGAGAAAGTACAGAGATAGGATAGGAGAGAGAAGAAGACACTCGGTGACAAATGCGAAAGAGAGCGGATTTGGTTTTAAGTTTTCATTTCACCTTTTTTTTTAGCTCCGTGTTTATAGACAACGTTTTTTTAAAAAAATGTTTATCTAATTAAAATCAAAAAAATGTCCTTTTAAATAGATAACGTTTTTGCATATATATCTACAATATTTTTTTTATAAACGTTATAAAAAAAAAATACCACAACGTTTTTATAAAAAAAATTGTGGTTTAAGTGTTGTCTATTTAGTATTTTGTAGTAGTGTAAGAAGTCTTGCAGTGGGCTGCCAAGAAGACTTCAAATGGCTTTAAATGAATGAACACTCGATTTCCACCGGTAAAATATAGCAAAGCACAAGATCACAAGTGTTTGAAACGAGAAAACATTAAGTTATAGTGTGTACAAAACAAAATGGATAGGGCTTCCACGCCTTTTCTTTTCTTAAAATGGCCATACCAAGCCCTCTATTTATAGAGGGGGGAGCCGCAAGTGTACCTGCGACAGCCGCAGGTCCACCTACGGCTACCCGGGGTTCCCTCGGGCCCCGTGGATCCAGCCGTCTCAAAGTATGTGTATGCATACAACACATTGTCCGCTCGAACCTTTATAACTTTTGATCCAGGCATCCGATTGAGGCATATAATACCTTTTTGGAATGATGTTGTCAAGTGCTACACAATGACATAAGATTTGTCCTTTTTTGATTTTGGGAAGATGGGTCCATAACCAAAATAGCATTTTTGGGTCTCCGTTAGGCAGTCCGTTGAGCTATTTTGCGTAGTTTGCGCTTTGAAGTTAAGATATGGTTCTTATGAGACTTCTTTTGAAGAATTTTGAGTTGAAATGAGTTGATTTGATTGGTTTGAGTTTGAGTTGGCAAAATAAATATTTTTCACCTCCCGAGGTTATCTCCATTTTTTTCGCAGTTGTAGCAGACTTTTCTCAGGGTTATCTCTGAGGTTGTCCTACTATTGACTCTGACTATCCTCAGGGTCATCTCTGAGGTTGGCTTAACCTCCCATGGTTGACTCCAGGCTTTAAAATTGATTTCCCAGGGTTATCTCCGGGGTTAGAGACTGATTTCTCGGGTTTATCTTCGGGGTTTGAAACGAAATCTCCCGGGGTTATCTCCAAGGTTAGAACTGATGTTGTGGTCCTCCAGGTTATCTATGGTGTGTGAAAAAGATGCTTTTATCCTCCTGCATAGTTAGTAACACGAAAAAGAAATTTTGAGTGTCTACAGATGCCCCTCTTTATCATGTTCATGCAATGCAATGGAATGACCATGATAAAGATTACTAGACACTTAAAATATGACAAGGTAATTTTTAATGATGCAAATCACAATGTAATGAATGTTATGATGAATGTTAAAATGTTTTTGCAAATCGCAGTTCGTAAATCGCACATCCCATTTCACTCTTTGCTTTTGGCTAATTGCACTTTGTAACTCGCATATCGTAATTCGCAAATCGCACTTCGCACATCGCAAATCATAAATTGCAAATCGCTTTACCTTTACCGGTTGCTGTTGATGCCTATGCTGGTGTTAACTCCAACGGTTTGGCTCTTTATCGGTGTTACTGATGCTTGTTCGATGAAGATAAGTTGAGATGTTTTCTACATCTCTGTTGGAGATGAAGTTCTAAAATCACCGGGCCTTCCTGATGCATATGCTGGTAGTTTAAAAAGGTGCCTACCCTGCTGGTATTTTGACAACGGATCCTACCTTGCTGGTAGTTGACTATGTTGATATCAACAAACTGTTTCGATTTCCACTCAACCGGTGGTGTACAAAGTTTTCATTGCTGGGTTGTCATGATGTCGCGCTGAATTGATGCCATTGGTTTAGAATACCGGCTCTTCTGATACTTTCGCTGAAGTAATATTCAACGGCTTAATTCACCAGACTCCGCCTGATGTTACTCTGGATTGATGCCAATGTCTTATAATACCAAATGGTGTCTGCATCAAAAAATTTCTATAATCTAGGCATTTAATGTGCACACATATTTACATCTACTGGAGATGCATGCTAAACCTTGATGGAGATGTACGCTGATGTAGCGTATTTACACATATGCAGATCATGCATGATGTGATGATCTAGATTTATCCTAAGGAGTATATTATCCTAGATTGATGCGCATTTTAAATTGTCCGAAGTAGAAACTTACCTCACCCTTTCTGAGGCAATTTGGAGTTTCTTTTCGCTGTTGGGTGCTTGTGCCCCATTTCCTTGTGTTTTTGATTCGCAACCCACTTGGACTGATAACCTATGTACCACTGACATCCCTGGAGGGTGCAACCCATTCTTTCGTTGCCCAGATTTGAACTTCAGTGTAGAGGCCCCAACTTGTGAGGAATTCGTGCAGGTTAACATGTTTTGATAGTGTAGATTTCATTCGCTAGACCTTTTGTCGTTGGGCTTTTTCTTTTGAGTTAAGGACTTTGAGAATTTTCCCTTTATTCTGTAGGGGTAAGCTTATGTCGCCATGATTTCTTTCAGGAGTTCTTCCCTTTCTTTTGATGAGAAGCTTGATCCCGCCTTAAACTCTTTCCCTTTCTTGGAATTAGAAAATGCCCCAGTCCTTTCGCATGTTGATGCCATGGATTCATATGAGAAACCCTCTTTGTTGACCAAATTGCGAGTGAGCAATATCTTGCACATCAAAAGAATAAAATGTACCAAAAGCTTGATAGCTTGGCCATCAGGCAAAAGTTTATGAAATTGAATGAGTTATGAAATCGCAAGGAAATTTGGAAACATCTATGGTCATTATTCATGGGTAGGATTAGATTCAAAAGACTTATCTCCCTATATCACAGATAATTCATCTTCGCTTTAGACGTTATTCTTCACACAATCGACTTTATATGACACACACACTACTACAAAATAGTAAATAGACAATGCGGAAAAAATGTTGTGGTTTCAGTCAGAAAAACGTCGTGATCAAGGGTGTTGTCTATTTGACACCCTTACACAACGTTTTTAAAACGTTGTAGTTAAGCACAATACATAACGTTTTTTAGGAAAAAACGTTGTATATTTGTTTTCCAAAAATTAGCAGATGCTTAAAAACGTTGTAGAAGGTATGATTCCACAACGTTTTTTTGGATAAAAAATGTTGTTGTTTAGTATATTAGACAACGTTTTTTAAACGTTGTAGATAAAAAAGAAAAAAAAGATGTGGTTCACCTATATTACCAATGCACCTGCAATATGCTAATGCCATGATATATAGCCAAAATGTATGAACCATTCAAAATACATCCCAATAATACTATTCATTTATAGTTTCAAATTACTACATCCACAAAATATATACCAAAATATCCATATATACATCTCAAATTCACTTTTCAATCCACAAAATAAACCATAATAAACCAAACTATTCATAAAATTAAGCTACTACCTAAGCATGTGCAAAAAGCCTCAGGCAAACCAAAGATCAACAATGACTTGGCACAGAACTTCAAAATGACAAACTCGGCTTCAAGATGCAAAAAGGCAAACCAAAGAACGAGACTTTGGCATAATTAGAACTTAGAACTGATGTAGGCAACTCGTGAAGACAAAGACTCTCTGACGGCCAACGTGCAGATCCGCAAGAAGATAATCCAAACAATAAGATTTCTACTTGGACAAATAAAATTAAATGAAAAGTATTTGTACAAGAAATGCAATATTAACTGATATCAAAGGTAAGATGATACAGTCAACTGAGAATTAGATGCAGGAGAACATAATTGTACCTGTCAGCAGATGGATGCTTTCACCAAATAAAATGTGATACCAAGATGATAAAAAAATACCTTTGTACACTTGGAAATCCGTAGCAGATTTTATGGCTCCAGAAGAAAAAGAGAACTCATGAAGAAAAGACTAAAAGTCAATTAGAGTATAAGATATGGCCTGAATTGAAAGAGAAATCTCTACTATAAAGGGGGAAGGGAATAACTCTTATCTTCATAACAATTAAATTCAAAAAGAAAACATGGCCATGTCAAATGCGTCGACCGTGGAACATAAGCTAATTCTTTTGGTACGCAAAGACCAAAACTATTTAAGTCTTTAAATTTTTTTGGGGATGCTGATTGCTTGAGTGTGGAATCACACAGAAAAAGAATACCATATCCAAAACTACAATCTCAGTGTGGTATGGAATTGTATAAAAAATACCTCCATAGATAATCCCGGTTGTTGCTGAAAGAACGCTGTACGATCTTCTCTTTAAGCCATTTCCTCAATTCAAAATGTACCGTGACGTCAAAATACTTATACGTTCGTAAACAAGGAGTCGGGTGGAGTTAGAGGATCTCCACACTTGTCAATGTTAGATGATAGTGTTAGAGCTACAACCTACAGGTATGAAACATGTGGTAAACGTTCAAGTAACACAAATGTGGTCCACAATAAAGAGGGCAAAGATCGACTTGGAGGTGATTAACATTCAAGGGCATGTCAATGCAATCTTTAGGCTACTAAAATATTTGACATGTTGAACCTCTTGAATCTATTTCATGAAAGTAAAGTAAAAAAAATAGGCAAGTATCTGCACAGCTTGGAGTATTGAGTAATCCTTCATGAAAGCACATGTCACATCCCAGTATATAACCTAGTATAGGACAAATCGTTACATTTTTTTGTGTGGTAAGTAGTATAAAAGTCATTTTAACCAAGATCACATTAAATAATCTTGTTGCATATTCCCATTTACATGGGAGAATTGACTATAGACTAATACTACTAAGAAAACATTTCACTTCAACATCCCTACTCAGGCTTTAATCTATGTGGATATGCCATCTCCAACTTTCTCAAGCGTTAGCAAAGCTATTATGTTCCGGAGTTTAGTTCAATCTTCAGCCAGAATAAATAGCTTATTTCAGTTCGTACATACACCTTCCTCTTTCAGGTCATGTTTAAATAAGTGCAAAGATGAAGAGAATTCATGGTCCAGATGATGTAGAAGACTTATTTTTTGGAAATAAAAAAACATGTTTTAGAAGACTCAAACATTAAACTCAAAGCAAGCCAAAGAGCAATATATATACAAATAGTTATTTTAAATACAAAAGTTTACCATACTTGCAAACTTTATCTTCTTCTTTTGTCATTTTTTAACCACAAGGTGTTCATCAAGAGTAACAAAAACAATTATTTGGTGCACATTTGAATTTAAACCATCCTATAATGATCCAAATACTGCTTTAGAAATAGGGAAAAAATCATTCTGCATTAAAAGTATTGTAAAAATTTGACCATCTACTTTTCCACTAGAAGAGACAGTTCTACGTTTCAATTTTCCTATTCAGACAACTTAAAAGTATTAGCACCAGACATTCCCCTTTCACTTTTACTTAGCAAATACTAAAAGACAAACGATAGCAATCTGGCCAAGACATCTCAGAACTAATATTCAAGCCATCCCGTCTCAGTATAACATAATATTCAGTATTCAAGTTTGCATCGATGGAATCCAACAAAAAAAACAATAATAAGCATCTTTGGATCACTTTGGAAATTGTTGGAAACCAAAATCCCCATGTTAAGATTATCTCATATAAACCTAGATTAATCCCTCAAAGCACAACATATTCTAACACACATAAAGATAAAGCCTAAAGCCAATGGATAATGTGTTTTGGTATTGAAGACCTTCATAATTAGAATAAATCATCATGATCCAACCCACAACTTACTTCTTGAGCACGAGCGGTGACTTGCAACCTTCCTACCTCCAATAGCCCAAACCTACTCATAAGCCAAAACGATATTATCCCACTTTTTACTTTATCTCGAATAGAAAAAATTGCATAATCAATCAACAAAGAAAATTATGCACATTTAAACCAAGTTAAACATGGTAAATGCTTATCTTGCCTCAAAAGGTATAAATCATACATAAAATATCAATTACTCAAAGAAATACAAGAGAATAAACAATAAAGTCATCTACTACTTTTGATCTCCAAAGGCCACAACCTTTAAATTGAATATCCAAATCTATAACTGCAGCCTAAACAAGCAAGTGACATGGAAAGAGTGAATCAAATAATTATCACCAAATTAATCAAGATTAGAGAGGAATACTAATTCACGAGACAAAATGAAGCAACAAACTAGTCAAGTGCAAAAGAAGCCCTCATCAAGATAAAGTTGATAGCAAGCACATGATGATAATAATGAGACTACGAGCTATGTTCCTAAGTTGCACTATCACTTGTATCGAATGTGTGCGTTAGTGCACTGTAATTTCCTTAGTTTGTGCAAAGAACAACCTCCATAGTAGATCCCGATTCTCACCGCTTCTAAAGTCTCCCCAACACATGCAATATTATAATTCTAAAATTAAAAGCGAAACCAAGTCCAAATCTAATATAAATGGGCAACCCTAAGTCAATAAACATATCCATACGATTACAAAAGAGATCAAACAAAATAATCACAACTTTAATTTTTAGCTTTACGGTTTCGAGGAAGTGCCAAATGTAAGGGGATCAATGTTCAATTCAAAATCCCTAGAGTAACACCAGTACTACCACGGATCCGACAATTCCTTTAGAACAATCAATTTCGATGCACGAGTTCTACAAATTTCAACACTTGCAAGCAAACACAACATATACAAATACATATATGAAAAATATGTAAGAGAAATTAGATAAACTCAAAAAATAATTACGGAGGAGAAAATGAAAGAAGTGCGATGAACACAAGCTCTATTGAATCGAAACTACTCCGTGAAATCCAGACAAACAGAAGAGAAAAATGATAAAATTAATGTTGAAAATTCAGTGTTTATATGAATTTAGAGAGAGAAAAGGAGTAGGAGAGAGAAAATTGATGATATAATACCTCCTCCGATAGGGGTATTGCAGAATTGAAACCAAAAGATGACCCAAAGAAGAAGAGTTCCTCGTCGTTGTTGAAGGTATGAAAGCAGGCAAAACTCACTGGAACTGTGCATACCTCATCAAGTTTTGAACCTTATTCCTTCTTTGAAAGAAGAAATGGCCTGCGGCTTTAGAGTATGAAGGGGAGAAGCTCAATAATGCCAAATCAAATGCAAGCTTAGAGAGGTTCAGGAAATCTAGGCAAACCCTAGCTTTTGTTTTCCAGATTCCAGATGGAACGAAAAGAGGCTAAACAGAGAGATGAGAAACGAAGACACTCAGTGACAAATGAGAGAGTGGAAAGTTTTCATTTAATCGTTTTTTTTAGCTCCGTGTTTTTGTTCATAGACAACGTTTTAAAAAAAAACGTTATCTAATTAAAACTAAAAAAATGCCCTTTTAAATAGATAACGTTTTTGCATATATATCTACAATATTTTTTTAAAAAACGTTGTAAAAAAAATACCACAACGTTTTTATAAAAAACGTTGTGATTTAAGCGTTGTCTATTTACTATTTTGTGGTAGTGACACACTATGAATGACTCAACTCTTAACAGGGGTTTCATTTCTATGCTTTCGCAAAATTTCTAATCTCCTGCCTAATATTGTCTCGTTTTCTTAGGCTATTCAGAATTATCCATGTAACAAGTTTTTGATAAATGACTCCCAAATCAGAGGGCTTTAGGGCACTAGGTGTTAAGAAACCCCTTCGGGTTTACTAGCTCAAGTAATAAAGGCCATACTTCGAGACAAGTCAGGTGATCACTCTATTTGCTTCTTTGTCTGAGCTTGACATGTCTGTTTTCTTAGGCTCTAAGTCACCCATGTAGGGAGAGTTGGGTCGGTGACTCCTAAACCAGATGGCTTTAGGGCACCAGGTGTAAAGACACCCATTAGGCTTAATTACTCGAATAACCTATGCCACGATTCAGATCTGCTTAGGTTTTTCTTTATCTTTTTCAATGCTTGTTTTCTTAGGCGCTAATTTACCCATGTAAGGAGCGTTGGGCTGATAACTCCCAAACCAGATGGCTTTAGGGCACCAGGTGTAAAGACATCCATCGGGCTTAATTACTCGAATAACCTAGGCCACGATTCGAGACATTAGGCTGGCGACCTATCTTTTATCTTTTCATTACTTGCCATTATTTTTGCCATAGCTTCATACCCCACAACTAAGAGTTAGGGCAATCGCAAATTATAGACATGCATATAAGGTCAAGTCTGTTCCAAAAAGTGCTTTGAACTAGGATGTCATGCCTAATCAAAAGGTTAAATAGTCTTCATTCTCTAAATAATCTCGTGATTCTCGCCCCACTAACGCTTAGCAAAATTAATCCTATTCATAACAAGTTAAGAAAAAATCTCTTTCTAAGAGTACTTAACATGTATATTATCGCTAATGCATGTAGATAGAGACTGAAAGCTCATAAAGAGGTAAAAGAGTCATACCTCATATGTAGATTATTTAGTTTGAGAACAGTATGATTGGAAAAGACCAAATGATCATACCGAATTGCCAGTGAGATGATATGAGGGAAGCTCTGATGATGATGGACCATGCTGATGGTGCTAACTGGTGCATTTTCCTTTTTAGGATGGTTGATAAATGCCATAGTATCGCTATTTCCAAGATTACGCCAGTCGTATTGTAAGGGTTCCAATATAGGGTTGTCACTAATTTTGAATTTCCCAGCCTTGCTTGTTGTCCGAGATAATTTCTTTGACATATGGGATGATAAGATGGCGAGATCGCAATAGGCTTTTGCCTCTTCACCATATGATAAAACAGGTAGTGGATTTAGGCTTTGATGCCCTAAATCATTATTCACGACTTGTTTGCACAAAAACTATTGTCGCTAACTCTAAGTCATAAGTAGGGTATCATTTTTTGTAGTCCTTCAATTATCGTGACGCATACGCAATAACTTTGCCATGTTGCATTAGTAAACAGCCCAGTCCTCTATGTAACACATCACTATACACCATAAATCCTCTCGTATCATCTGGTAATGATAATACAGGCGCCTCGCTCAATCTCTTTTTTAGCTCTTGGAAACTCTCTTCGTACTTGTTCGTCCATACTAACTTCTCCGTCTTCCTTGTTAAATTGGTCAATGGGGTTGCTATCTTAGAAAAATCTTGGATAAATCTTCGATAGTACGCAGCTAACCCTTGGAAACTTCTTACATCAGTTGGCGTCTTCGGTTGCTCCCAATTACTCATTGCTCCTACTTTCATAGGGTCTAATGATATTCCAACCTTATCCACCACGTTTCCTAAGAATTAAACTTTCTCCATCCAAAATTCACACTTAGAAAATTTCGCATACAACTTCTCTTTTATCAGTGCCTCCAAAACTATCTTCAGATGTTCGACGTGTTCTTCTTCCATCTTCGAGTAGATCAATATATCGTCGATGAAAACTACCATGAATTTATCTAATAATGGCTTGAAAACTTGGTTCATTAAGTCCATAAACGCTTTCGGAGCATTCGTCAACCCAAATGATATTACCAAAAATTTGAAATGTCCGTAGCGAATTCGAAACGTCGTTAATGGGTCATCTATCCTCGGTAACGGATATCTATTCTTAATTTTCACTCTATTCAATTCTCGATAATCGATACAAAGCCTCATCAATCTATCCTCCTTCTTTACAAACAACACTGGTGCTCCCCAAGGAGACACACTCAGTCATATATGACCCTTATCCAGTAACTCTTGCAATTGTATCATCAATTCCTTCATTTTTACTGGTGCCAGACGATATGGAGCTTTCGAAATCAGGGCCGTTCTCGATGATAAATCTACTAAGAATTTGATTTCTCTGTCTGGCGGAAGACTAGACAGATCGTTTGGAAATACATCTTGAAATTCCCTTACTACATATATATCCTTAATTTCTACTCCCTTTTTCTGGGTATCCACTATATAGGCTAGATAACCTACACATCCTTTCCTTAACAATCTCTTGGCTTGCCTCATCGCAAGGCAACATGATTGCTTAAGCGATGAGCTACCATAAAATACCACCTTAGACTTATTTGGAGTCTGGAGGTTCACACTTTTATTTTGACAGTCAATTATCGTAGTATAGTTATACAACCAATCCATTCCCACTATTACGTCAAATTCTCCCAACCTTATCGGGATCAAGTCTATGCTTAGTTCATTATTTCTAATATTTACGCGTCAACTTTGGTAAATATACTCTATGGGGATTACTTCCTTATTCACAACTTCTATGTTTAAGGGATTTCCTAATCGTTCTCGGGGTAAATTTAGTCGACTAGCAAATTCCTCGGATACAAAAGAACAGGTGGCACCCGAATCAAATAATACATATGCATATATATTATTGATCGGGATAATACCTGACACAACATCCTTCGCATCTACTGCGTCCTGGATGGTCATATTAAACGTTTTGGCAGTTGGACGATTGGATGGCGTTGGTCCGCCAATCATCAGTTTGACACTTCCTCCTTGTTGGCTGCTCCATTCGCCACTTCCTTTCTTCGGGAAATCTTTGATCAGATGGTCCACCGAACCACAAGTGAAACATCTTTTGATCTTCTTCGGCTTTGGACAGTTTAGCGCAAAATGTCCCTCTTGGCCACAGTGGTAACAAACAATGCGCCCCTTCCAACACTCACCCTAGTGATACCTTCCACACTTTGGGCACCCTTCTGCCTTTTTCTTAAACTCTCTTCGAAACTTCCCTACTTGATTGTTGAGATTCTTGTTGTTGTTGTTGTGACAACCCGATATTTTCTATAAAAATAATTAAGAAATTTTGCGTATAAATTTTTTTTATTTATTTAATGACGAGAATAAGTGTCTAGTAATGTGAACGATAAATGCGAATATATTTATTACTTGAAAAATTAAAAATAATTTTGAAATTATTAATTACTACAAATTATATTTTATGGTAATTAATTTCAGTAGGTAATGTTTTTATTAATTATTTTCCATGATAACATGATTGGAAATAATATATGAAGTGATAATTAGAATTATATAATAAATATTTTATTATATGATTTGTTCGAGAATATTTAAGTTAATTATTTTAACTTGATTATTGATCTTGTGTAAGAAAGAGAATTGAGATATGAGATCCAAACCACGAATTGGGATTGTGATCAAGAGATGAGAATAATAATATTATATTATTGTTATAATGATTTTACTGATGCAATAATTATGTGTCACGCAGATGTCTTGACAGATAATATTGAGCAATGATTTATTGATTAGGTCATAGCACAGATCTTGTCTTTAATGAAACCCTAATTATTAAACTTCGGTTATGAGAAATGACCGAGTGGTGATCTGCATATATGAAGTTCTTGTGTGTACCACGAATGTTGGTAATTAGAAAAAAACCCTAATTACTATTTTTACGCTGATAATTAGGACAAACCCTAATTATTATAACCTTAATCGGTTGAAGTTAGAGATCGTAATGACTGTGTTAGAACATACACAGATAATTAGAGAACCCTAATGGTCAATTAGAAACCCTAATTGATGGCGTTAAGAAACCCTAATTATAGAACCCTAATTTTTTCTATAGAAAACCCTAATTTAAAATTTTTGGGTTTAATTACGATGTTATTGTATAAATGTTTTAATTTACCAAAGGATAGAAATTAATTGGTAAATGATAAGAATTACCATCTAGTAATTAAATATTATATTTAATTGCCTTGTACAAAAATGCCCATGAAAATGTGAAATTACCAAAATACCCTTTTAGTGTATTATTAGTAGCATTGTTGATGGAATCTTCAATTATGCTAGCTAATCAATGCCTTCTAGAATTCCCTCATGCTACTATACCATTACACCTCAATTATACCAACCAATTTAGCATCCAAGGCAATTAATTTGGCTTATAAATAGATTGGAAAGTTAACATTATTTTGCACACTAAAATTTTCCAAAGTCTCATCCTACACTCTCTCAACCTCTAGCCAACGAATTTCTCTTGCCCATACACTCATAATCAAAGCCCAGCAACCACAAACAACAAATCAGAAGCATCAAAGCCAAAAAAATCAAAAATCGAAGCTAGAAAAGGTATGAAATTCCCTAATTTTGAAATCCTTCGATTCGATGTTAATTGATGCAATTGATTGTTTAAAGTAGTGTAATAGAGAGTCTATTAATGTTCTGGGTTGTAAAATCATGAACCCATAACATCAAAGTGCACGAATTTGAAGATTTGAGCAAGTTGGAAAAACCGAATTCTGTTATTTTTCACCAAATGTCAGAGGCTATAACTCTTTGGTCGATCTCGAGTTTTGTTGTTTAAAAGTTGTTATAGGTATCCTGATATGTGATCTTTAATCTCCAAAAGGAATAAAGTTCATATCTATTGTAGATCGGGATTTATAAGCGGTCAAAGTGGGTCAATTTGGCCGATTGACCTACTGCTCTTCAAACCCGAAAATATTCTAAGTGTCCGTAAAATATTATTTTGGAAAATGTCGGGCCTTATATCTCTTGTTATCTTTAATGTGTTTTTGTTCTAAAGGTTGTTATGTGTAGCTTGTTATGTGGTATTTAACCTCCAAAACGAATCAGTCCATATATATTATGGATTAAGAGTTATTTAAGGTCAAACCAGGTTGACCAAGATTGACCGAGAAAATTCACAGGCGGCCGAAATTTTCTAAGTGTTGATTTTTCCGACAAGGTTTGACGTTGTAGTCCTACATGTTTTCTACACAATTGGAAGTGATAGAGCACAAAAATGTTACACGATCACCATCAGTTATAGAGGTCCAAAGTAGGCACCTCAAAGTCAATTTTTTCGTGAAGAACGACTTTGGCGGCTACTTTGAGGTTCGATTTCTCCCGGATCGATGTTTTTTAGAGGTCATGTTTGTTGGATCTTGTATTCTTGCATTTCCTCTACAAGACCCAATTTATAGATTGTCCAAATTCGTTAAGATGCGAGAGTTATTCACTTGATCAAAGTAGGCTACTCTGGTTACGCCTTATGAAGATCCTGGTAGGCTCAAGAACACCTATAGCGATGGTTCTGTCACTATAGGGGCCTTTAGCGACACGCTTTTAATTATTTTTAATTTCGATTTTCCGAAATTAATTTAAAAATTAGAAAAATTAGTTTTAATTATTAAAATACCAAATAAATTATGAAAAATTATTTTAAAAAATCCTAAAAATAGTTTTTAATTATTTTGAGTATATTTCATAAATATTTAATATTTTTGGAATATAAAAGGTATTTATTTATTTAATTATAATATTAAATAAATGACTTAAAAATAGTTTTAATTCATGAAAAATCATGAAAAATTATATTATGGTATAAGAAAATATTTGAAGTTATTTCCCATGACTTTTAATATTTTGTGATGAATTTCATTAATTAATTATATATTAATGATATTAAAGTTATTTAATGATTATATTAAATAATTTAGTTTAAAAATGATTTTAATATTATAAAATCATTTTAAATGAAATTAAGGTATTTAAAAATATTTTAAGTTATATAATATAACTTTTAATATTTAAAGGATAATTTCATTAATAATTTAATATTAATGATATTAAGATAATATTAATGATATTTAGTTTATTTAATAATTAATATTAAATAAATAGTTTAAAAATGGTTTTATTTATTTAAAAATCATTTAAAGAGGATATTAAGGATTTAAAAATATTTGAAGTTATAATTAATGACTTTTAATATTTGGATGAATAGTACATTAATATTTATATATTAATGGTGATTATTTAAAATGATTTTAATTGTTTTAAAAATCATTTAAGGGTAATATAAATGTTTTAAAAATAGTTTGAGTTATTATAAATAACTTTTATATTTTAGTAATGGTTTCATTAATAATTTAATATAAATTAATTATTAATGATAATGGAATTGTTTAATGTTTAAATCATTTAATTATGATTAGATGTTTGAAAGTTATATCACGTCAAACTAGTGACTTGAGAACCGATTATGAAGTCCGTGATTTGATGAAGAGCACCCATAGTAACATTTATGTCACTATAGGCCCGTTAGTAATGATTTGAATTATTTTAAAATTTTCAATTTCGGAAAATTCGAAAATGATTAAAAGTAAAATGTCCGATATTCTGAGATGTTGAGGTATAGAATAAGAGTCTTAGACTCAAGAATTATCTGATAAAGTTTGCTCAGATGCATAACTGGCTGTCGATTTATAATAGAAAGAAAAGACTTACGTAAGAGCATGAGTGAGATATTTGAAAATGTATAAAAGTATAGAATAGAAACTAAAAGTATGATCAACTGCGATTATGTGATGGCGTGATTAGACTATGTCTTTGACCATAATTGACGATCTTATGTGTTATGATATATTGTTCTAATCGAGCGAATGATCTGCTTATTGATAGGTTGTGATAAAGAGATAAAACCTAAGTTGAGATTTGTAATCAAGAATCGGTGCAAGTATCCTACCTTTGCATTTTCTTTATCTGATGGACATGAGTAAGAAGTTTCAGAATTCTTTTCTATTCCTGTATAGATTATGTACGCTTTGATTATCAAAATGTTAGCTCAGATATATATTCTATTCATTGATTTCTAAATGGTTATACAAGTGTCCCCACTTGGATAATCATGGCATTTATTCACATGTTGATATACCTTTGTCAATTACCCGTATACATATATGTTGAATTACATATTATTGTTGAGCAAGATTAAAACCTTCTAAGTTTGGAACCCGAGCATGTATGAACATCCCGATAATGGGAAAATTTTATGCTAAACGGCCGGACAAAGGGTGAGCGATGAATTTCGTTCAAGTTATGTAGTATTGATCAATACAGGTACAATGAGGGGTGATCACCCTCCGTGCCGTAAGTTATGACGGTTTGGGATGAATTTCGCTAAACCTTTTGAAAATGAAAAACCATGTTCATAGTATGTTTCTTAAACCCTATTCATGGGTGGAGCCTAATTTCAAGAAATCGAAAGAGAGTTGTTATGTGAATCTTTTATCAAGATCTGATTACTTCACAACTTTTGATTCGTTGTAGAAGTGTTATGTAAAGAGAATACTTATATTCTTTCACTTATATATATAATTGTTATTACTTTGGGCACTTTCAAATGCTCATCCTTGCTTAAACTAAATGTTTTCAGTTACGTACGATCGACCTGAAGGCTCAGGCACGAACAAGGGAAAAGAAAAGCTATTCGAATGAGATTTAGTATGAGTTAATAATGGTTATAGTTAGTAAGACAATGGAATCTATTGTCAGATATTGTAAGGAATGTATTTGAAGGTCACGTACCTGGGGAAGTAAACTTTGATGTATGTAAATTAAGTTCAAATGTATTATTATTTAGTATTATTCAGCTTAAAGAAATGGTATCGTGGAGAACCGAGTTCGGGTTTCAAGTATCCAGATTTGGGGTCGCCACAGTTGTTCTCCCATTTCTCTTTCCTAAGTTACTCCCTCCACTACTGCTTACTCAACGACTATCTCCTCATGTGCTCTTACCCTTTTTCTCTTTGTTATACAGACCTAAAGCTTCACTTCCTCCCTTTTCAATAATGGTATTCTCCAGCAATGTCGTAAAAGAATCGATCTGAAGAACTGACACCTTGTTAAACAACCAAGGCTTCAGTCCTTGCTCAAAACGTCTAGCTTTCCTCTCATCATCTACCATGTGGTGTTCAGCAAACCGGGCTAGTTCATTGAACTTAGTCGCGTATTGCGCCACCATCATATCTCCTTGATTAAGTTCTAAGAACTTTACCTCCATCTTATTTTTCATGCTCTTCGGGAAATAATTCTTGAAGATCAGAGTCTTGAATCTCTCCCAAGTGAATATCCCTTCTCCTGTCCTCTGCTGATTCGCCTCCCACCAGTAGTTCGCTTCGCCTCCCATAATGTAGGTTATAAATGCCATCTTCTGGTCTTCACCCACACGACCGATGATGAAATCTTTCTCAATTTCCTTGATCCACATTTGTGCCACGATCGGATCAGTAATGCCTACGAATTCCAAAGGTCCTACACTCCTAAAATACTTAAAATTTGTAACTGGAGCTGCTTGAGGAACGGGTGGTACTGGTTCGTTTCTCCCCCTAAGAGCTTCCCCTAACAAATCTACTAGCCTTTATATAGGGTCTACTAGTCCTCTCTCATCATTAACCGACTCTTCCGGTGCAGTTATTCTAGGTCTGGGCGTCATTTTTCAACATCACAAAATTTTCATTTTTATTATTTAATTATACTACTTAAACTTTTCTCAACGAAAAGGAATAAAATTTTATGACATGTTTCTAAAATAAAATCATTTATATTCATATGCCAAATCATTGCATCAATATGATCATCCCTAGCATACTTCTATAAATGACAAACATATCCCCTAATATCACAAAAGACGGGGACAACACTAACATACTACCCCTCTAACATTTTTCAAGAGTTTGGGGTTTACAACTGTCTCACATCTTACACGAAAGACTGAGATCTCAACAACAGATTAAACATTATAAATAAAATACTACAACTACTAAGCTTCCGCATCTAGACCTAATCTAACATCCCATGCTCCACAACGCTCCGATACTCCTTCTAAGTAATGTGTGCCACCAAGTCATGACTTATGGTATGTCGAGTTTGTCCCTGCTCTGCTGGGTAGTGATTTACCCCATCGATCAATCTCTCCATGGACGTGCGCAAGGCATAGCTCATCTTTTTCATCTTCCTTCTCTTGCACCGCACCTCATCCTCTAGATAATTTGCCTTATAATTGGCTTCCTCCCACTTTTCCTCAAAGTGAATCCTATCCATCACCTCCATCTCTAACTGAGTACGGAGAGCCTCCTTCTCTGTCCTCTCGCTCAACTCTCTCTGCTCCATTTCTTCCAACTTCCCTGCCAATTCTACATTCTTAGCCACTGATCGGTGAAACAAAGTCCCCATCTGGATCCATGCCTCCTTACGATTAGCAATCTCCACCTCCATCTCCTGCATCACTAATTTCCTCTGATGGTCCTCGTCCTTCAGTTTTTGGAACTCAGACTCCCTCTCCCTAGCCTCAGCCTCTAACTCCTCAACTTTGCATCCTAACTCTGGAATCTGCTCCTCATACTCCCTCGACATCTGATCTTTAAAAGTAGCCTCGTCGGAGTCCTCTATGGATTAGACTCCTTGGGTAGTCGCTCCATCTCCTCCTCCTCCTCATCATCATCAATAAGGGCCATTGCTGATATAGGCTCTGCTATCAATGGTGTAAAGCCCCGAAATTTGGTCTATCTTTACACCTGGATTCCGTACGTCACGGTCCCATTTCTTTCCAAACATACACCATTATATAGTGAAATATAACAATATACATTTTCAATTCCCAAGTTCTAATACCTTATAACCTCATTCATTTACATTATTCTTTTCATCTTACAAGAGTGACTTTTATCCGCCACCAAGAATATATGACAGTTCATTAAACTAGTCTATTGTTTAATTAAACTATTCTACATTTCAAGTCTTCGCTTGATCTTTACGCTCATTCAACTAATGAATGGCACTTCTTTTGGACAACAATCAGACTGATCTTTACGGGATCCTTAAGTTCTTCTACTTATACACTGAAAATGTTGTTCATTTAAAGCAAGTGTGAGCATTCAATTGCTCAGCAAGTCATAGCAGTTGAACAAACAACTTGAAGAATTCAAACAATCTTTTAGAACTTCGATAACCGAACAAAGGTTATGAAATAGCTTGAATAATAGGAATAATCTTGATTCCTATCATTTTAAATCATTAGTCACATTCACTTTGAAATACTTTCATTAGTCTACCTTTTTCCATACACATCTTGTCTGGCTAGAATCATTAGCACAGACTTAACAATAACGGTTCATGTTTAAATAGAACATTTTCATATTGAACAGTTCAATCACAGAACAGTTCATCACATAGAAACATCGAAGTGTTCAAATTGTGGCACAAGGCCTCATACGTTCTACCACCTTATACAAATATTGCACATTTGCACATTGAAAGAACTTCTCAAGTTCAACATCTGAGAAGTTTAAGAAACTAGCATTCATTTAATATATGAATGAAGTTAGGAAACTTACCTTACGTACAATTATAGCTTACAGTTTACGCTGAACTGCGTATTCCAATCCCTATAAAGCACATAAAGAAATAACGCATAAACCAATTGGTCATATACTTGACTTACGCATTGGTTTACTAAACTTTACTTCTTACGGTTCACATTCTTGAAATCTAAGTTTACACGAACAACTTTCCTTACCGGTTTATGGCTTCATGACATACGGAGATTTCTTACTCATATATTTATCATCTTTGATGATTTTCATTCTTATCTTATTCTTATACTCTTCTAGGACTCAACACACATCGTGTCTCTCCTAGTAGTCCATATGGTACTCTGAGTGGTTTCCCATAAACAACCAACAAACAAGTTCTCGTCTCATCTACGATGTCATCACAGTGAGTTAGATCGGTTGCCAGTTTCGTATATACCTCCACTCTATGAAGGAATTCTTTAGCCTAGCTCCCATATGTCAACCATCAAAGGTTACGATTGTACTACAATCTAAACTCATCTTAACTTATCTGAATCATTAAACTATAATGTTTATTAAGTCAATTTCATATTCCTTATGGTTTTCTAACAACTAAGTGTCATACCTCAGGATTCATTCTTTATCGTCTAAGTTATATAGTCTTCTGTATACTCAGAACGATCATTCAATATTAATCCTACGCATTCATAGCGTTAAGCATTTTACTTGCCTTATTCATATCATAGAACGTCTGGTTCATTCGACTCGGAACGTCATCCAAGTTAATAATTAACTCGGTTTCTTTACATTACGTCATTGTCTTTAATTCAGTTTCTTCACCATTCAAAGGTTTAATCATTGATCTTCATTACCCTACGGTCAAACCATACACAAGGTGTAGGTTCTATCCATTTAGTATTCGTGTACACTCAACCTTAACGTCGGTTAAAGTGTTTAAGGCTTACGTTTCATTCTAACATTCTCTATCTGACTCACATTCGGCTTTCATTAATCTTGATTCCATTCATTACGGCTTTCTTGATAAATTATATTTTACTTAATACTTTTGTTTTCCATTACATGAACCCCATGTTCATTACTCATTCTTAATGTCGAAGCCATACTGTTCATTGTATGCTAAGACCGATCGTTCATCGCAACAACATTGCGTTAATCTTCTTTGCCTTTTAATCTCGTTTAATCTTTTTGTTTAACCTTTACTAAAGGTTTAAATCTCTTGTTTAAGTGTTACATTCGATGAATTATATGTTCTTTATCTTTTAATTTTTTTTACTTTCATCCGGAGTTAAGCAATTAAAACCTCTTCTATAGGCTTGGCTATACACCAGTGCTGCAGCGCCAATTCCTTCTCTTTCTCTCGCAGTGCAGCGCTACTCTACAATGTCTTTCTTCCCGTGTGCATACTTGCGCCTCCTCCTCCTTTGCTATTGCTCAGATCTTCTATGGCGTGAGTCTCCAATGTCTAATTCCCGGCTTTGGCGTTAGGCTACCACTTTCCAAAGCATGGCATGAAAATGGCTGCGCCAAGCCCTAAATCTTGAAAAGTTTTCTAAGACTTTTACATACTCGAGACACTTACTTCATAATTTCATAACTTATTCATTATAACTCGGAACGAGATCGTTCCAAAGCCAATCACTTCCTTATCTTACGTACTTCAATTTCCCTTTGGATAGAACTTCGTTCTGAATCCGTTACATGCCATTCGATTGGCTTATTAAAGTTCTTCGTTCATTCATTCGTAATTTGGTCATCCGAACTTAGAACTCGTTCGTTCTTGAGTCCATGACTCACGTTTTCTATGTTTTCTTACATTTTGATGAAACCCTACACCTTCGGGTTCATTTACATACTTTCTACGTCTCGTTCGTCTTTTATAAAATTTTTGCCATAACTTCATTATAGCTAAGTTTAATCCGTTCTTCATGAATGTTTCTACTGTTCCTAACCAAGCAATAAACATCTAACTTATTCGCGATAGTTTTAAACTTGTCCACCAACAATAATTATACTACGATGGTTTTAATTTTGTCCATCAACAACGTTCTTCGTGTTCTTCATGTGTTCTTTGTTCGGTATTCATTTTTAATCGATACTTTGATTATGATTTCATTTTTTCTTGGAATTCGGTGTTATAAAACACCATTCCTTACTAGTTTCACCAAATCGTTCATATGATTTATTCGGATCATTCAAATTCATTACGAAACTTATACTTCCTTAAGAAATTTATAAACTAAATTTCTAATTCTTATTTCTTCATTTTCTCATGATGTCAACCATATGAAAATCATTATTAACATCTTTTACTTCTATTCTCATTAAGCTATGTTTTGAATATATAAAACTTAAAGAAAATTTATTTAGAAGTTAGGTTTTCGATACTTTTCTTCTTTAATCTCCTTCAGTTGGACAAAGTTTTCTCACGAGTCAACTTTTCCTCCTCCTTTTCCTCTTCTTCCTCTTCCGAACTCTCTCTCTCTTTCTCTCTCAAATGTTTGTGAATTTCAAAAATCACCAACAAATTAAATTTATCTATCCTTTTATAGATTTTCCAAGCTAGGGGAAAAATAGTCATTTCGCCCCTAAATTACTATTCACACCTCATTACTATTCACGAAGCTTCCCTTGGAAGCTTCGTGCTTCCATCTTGCAGAAATTTTCTGACAATTCGACAACTGCGATTCTCAGAATTCAAATATTTTTGGATATTTCGTCTTTCCTTAACCGATTAACTTTTACGTATTCTTCGGATCTCCGAAAAACTAAAAAACACTTTTTTGGTGACAAACATTTTACTTCATGTTTTCTCCTAACGTAGTTAAACGAATGAAAAGTACATAATATTACTTTTCGTTATTTTTATTTTGTCCGATTTTTGCACGTTTTTCGAAAAAAAACTTTTATCGGCTTACTTAACTTTTCACGATATATTATTGTCAAATCTTTCGATGGAATGTCATTTCAACATACCGAACTCTCAAAAAGGCTTTGTTTATTCAAACCCTAACCCTTAGGGTTTCGTCGGGTGAATAGTCCCTATTTTGTCTTTTTCCTCATAAATATTTTTGTTCCCAAAATTTATTTTTTTCGTCTTGAAAATTCTTACTCGATCAGTCTAGCTCGTAGCCAGAATCCTCCCGATTTATAATCATCATAGGTTCTAAAACGATTAATAAACACATTAGAAATAATATTATTAATAAAAATTCATTTTATTAATAACTAATTCTTTAAATCTTAAATTCTGGACAATCCGATTTTTCGGGTTCTCACATTCTTCCTCCCTTATAAAAATTCCTTCCTCGGAATTTCTTAAAACCACACCCATACCTGGGTCATCACATTCACCCCTTCTTCACAGAATCTCGTCCTCGAATTTTTTTTTAATGTACCCTTCTTCTCAACTTCTCTTCAAAGAAGTTCTTATCTTTCAAACATTCCCTTACCTTCATAACTTATCAAGAATTATGAAGTAAAATGAACAATGAGGAATATAAGAATTCCTTTAAAACATTTCATACTTTTGCTGAGGGATCAAATTGACCATGAACTCTTACTAGGTTTAACAGCATGACGCCATAACTCTTCTTTCATGGTCAGTTTACAATCACCCAGAAGGTAAACTACCTCTTTCATACGTAGGCGATCAACCAATTGTATAACCCCATTCCGAGGTGTGTTCACCTAAGACTTAATCATTAGATTCCGCACCAAAATAATTTGGTTTGGCACAACTTCTTCAAAGAAAGCTCAATTTTCCTTTAAACATAACATACCATTTGTCTAGCAAAATTAAATAGCTTAGACCATACAAATAAATTAGATATCAACTGGAAACATTCGTCTAGTCAAATCAATTGACATCGACTACTTCTTTAAATTCTTTTGCAACACATCAAAATGTTTTATGACGTCATGATACCGTACTTTCCACAATATATTGAGGACTTCTTCAGTTTATGACTTCGTCATTATACATCATACCATATTGGTTTGTTGATCCTAAGATAACATCCAACACCAGGTTCAATTACATTAACAACTCCATCCTTGTACCATCTTTGCATCAAATGCACTGATGATATAAAATTCCTTTTGATATTTCAAATCAATTTCTGTGCAGCCGAAACAATTAGCATAGACATACCAAGAATAGTTCTTTTAAAATCCATTGTTTCCAAAAGTTGAACCAATTCTTTCATTTTCAAAATGTGCACATACACATGATTTCAATAAACTTTGAAATCTAGCATAGCTAGATGACTTGGAATATCCTATTCTCCATCGTCCTTCATTGTCTTACTTGCGACAATTCTTAATCTTCTCTAGCACCTTCAATGCTAAGTCTACTGAAAATAACTCATTTTCAGTCTATACATTCCTATACCTTAGTATAGTCTGTCAACTTACCACACATTATGAGTTCATGAACTTTCCACAATAATATGAGTTTAAGAACTATCCCAATCAGACCATAAGCGTCCATTCGCTGAGAAGTTCAAAAACATACCATATGATTATGAGTCACGAACTTTCCATAAGTATGAGTTTCAAGAACTCGCACATATCTTATCATTCTCTACCTATCAAGTATATGTATGAGAAAATATTCACATTCTCGTCATATACATATTGATAGCGCGACATATTCCATTGATTATCACTGTAGTAACTAAGTAATCACAAACCCTTTGCCATTCAAAGGTTCGTACCACTACGCTATCACATGAGTCCTCAATTCAAATCTTACAACTTCTAATTTTCTCTTTCCATAATACGGATTTTCTTTAATTCGTATGCTATCCTTTACAACTCAATCTGAGTTCTTCTTCCCGTACTACTTTGTAGTACCATTCATTCATAGCATTAGCTATAAATCATTCATCATTTAACAGATCATCTATTACTACGATTCACTATGATCACGTGGTGATCTTCTTCCTTAATCATTTAACTCAATGATCTTCTTATCATTCTCTCTATGATTATAGTCTTAGGTACTCATACCTAAGATTTATAACCTATCAGCTTTGATACCACTTGTAAAGCCCCGAAATCTGGTCTATCTTTACACCCAGATTTCGTACGTCACGGTCCCACTTCCTTCCAAACATACACCATTATATAGTGAAATATAATAACATACATTCTCAATTCCCAGGTTTTAATACCTTATAACCTAGTTCATTTACATTATTCTTTTCATCTTACAAGAGTTACTTTTATCCGCCACCAAGAATACATGACAGTTCATTAAACTAGTCTATAGTTTAATTAAACTATTCTACATTACAAGTCTTCGTTTGATCTTCACACTCATTCATCTAATGAATGACACTTCTTCTGGACACTGATCAACTTGATCTTTATGGGATCCTTAAGTTCTTCTACTCGTACGCTGAAAATATTTTTCATTTAAAACAAGTGTGAGCATTCAATTGCTCAGCAAGTCATAGCAGTTGAACAAACAACTTGAAGAATTCAAACATTCTTTTAGAAGTTCGATAACCGAAAAAAGGTTATGAAACAACTTGAATAATAGGAATAATCTTGATTCCTATCATTTTAAATCATTAGTCACATTCACTTTGAATACTTTCATTCGTCTACCTTTTTCCACACACATCATGTCTGGCTAGAATCATTAGAACAGACTTAACAATAACAATTCATGTATAAACAGAACATTTTCATATTTAACTACTTATTCCAATCCTTATAAAGCACATAAGGAAATATCACATACACCAATTAGTCATATACTTGACTTACGCATTGGTTTACTTAACTTTACTTCTCAGGGTTCGCGTTCTTGCAATCTAAGTTTGCGCGACCAATTTTCCTTACTGGTTTATGGCTTCATGACATACGGAGATGTCTTACTCATACATTCATCATCTTTGATGATTTGCATTCTTATTCTTCTTATACTCTTCTAGGACTCATCACACATCGTGTCTCTGCTAGTAGTCCATATGGTACTCTAAGTGGTTTCCCACAAACAACTAACAAACAAGTTCCCGTCTCATCTACACTGTCATCATAGTGAGTTACATCGGTTGTCAATTTCGTATATACCTCAACTCTCTGAAGGAATTGTTTAGCCCAGCTCCCATATGTCAACCATCAAAGGTTACGATTGTACTACAACCTAAACTCATCTTAACTTATTTGAACCATTAAACTATAATGTTCGTTAAGTCAATTTCATATTCCTTATGGCTTTCTGACAACTAAGTGTCATACCTCAGTATTCATTCTTTATCGTCTAAGTCATACAGTCTTCTGTATACTCGGAATGATTATTCAATATTAATCCTACGCATTCATAGCGTTAAGCATTTTACATTGCCTTATTCATATCTTAGAATGTTCGGTTCATTTGACTCGAAATGTCATCCAAGTTAATCATTAACTCAGTTTCTTTGTTACGTCATTGTCTTTAATTCAATTTTTTCACTATTCACAGGTTTAATCATTAATTTTCATTACCCTACGGTCAAACCATAGACGGGGTGTAGGTTCTATCCGTTTAGTATTCGCGTACATTCAACCTTCACGTCGGTTAAAGTGTTTAATGCTTACGTTTCATTCTAACATTCTCTATCCGACTCACATTCGACTTTCATTAATCTTGATACCGTTCATTATGGCTTTCTTGATAAATCAAATTTTACTTAATACTTTCGTTATCCATTACATGAACTCCACATTCATTACTCATTCCAAATGTCGAAGCCATACCGTTCATTGTATGCTAAGACCGATTGTTCATCGTAACAGCGTTGCGTTCATCTTCTTTGTCTTTTAATCTCGTTTAATCTTTCCGTTCAACCTTTACTAAATTTTTAAATCACTTATTTAAGTGTTACATTCGATGAATTATATGTTCTTTATCTTTCACTTTTTTTACTTTCCCCAGAGTTGAGCAATTAAAAGCTCTACTCTGGGCTTGGCTATGCATCGGCACTGCTGATAAGTGGATTTTATATACGCGATTCAATATCCATTTCATGGTTATTTGTTGCTAAATTCTTCTGGTCATGTTCATTTTTACTTGTTTTATGTTATTTCGTGTGTAGAATGGTGGTTGTAGCATTCAACGTAAATTTGGATCAATTTGGTGTTATTTGAAGTCATTTGGAGCAAAAATTGGAAGACTTATAAAATTCAAAGATGTCGGTAGTAGAAGACAAACCACGGGCGGGCTAATTTACTATTATACACCCACGGGGTGGGGAGGGTCTTCATTATTAGTTGACAGTAAGGTTGCCCGCTTCATGGCGGGCATCATCTCTTCTACACTACATTGGGTGGGGTCTTCATTAGAGCTGAGACAGAAGGGAGCTCACGGGAAAGCCTAATTAGTGATGAACCCCGGCAAAAGCTGAAGGGGTGGAAAATCTGGCTATGTCTTGTTTTGATTAAACTTCTTATTAGTCATGGTTTCTAGCAACTTGAATGACAATGGAACTCTAATTGAAGAAAATTATACCGGAGCTTGTATGCTAGATATCTATTACTCTATCAACAATAACTTGAACATAACAAGAGAGAGATATTACGAAGATCTAATCTGAAGCTTTGAGAGCAAGCGTGGAGGAGTACTTCTAGGAGATTTTCAAGACGATCGCGATTCTAGTCTACGTGAAGGGTGTTTTTCAATATTCTTCGTGTTAGATTATTATTTGTAATTGAGAGACTGATTTCTATGATTTATTAAGTGTTTATTTCATTTGACATGAACTAATTCACTTTTTAGGCTTATGATGGATCTTTGAGTGAATCGATGATTTTGTAGACTTTAATTTCCAATTTAATAATCTATTTCCAGTCTATATATATTGATTTGAGCTTGAATCTATGAATTGCCTGATCAACAATTCTTTGTGGAATTGGATGGAATCAAGAGAGGATATTCAATTCTAGACCTAATTAATATAGCATGTGTTCATGATTTTGTGAATAGCTTAATCTTGATGAATGTTAAGGTAGAGATATGCTTGACATCGCATGTAATCGGATAGAGAACTTATTCTTAAACTTTCTTCAATTGTAATTCACATAGAGATATAGTGGGTTAGTTGATTAAGGTGTTTAACGGATTTCTATCTTAATTCTGGATTGACATTAATACGGTATTAGTGCATTGATAGGTGGTTAATACTACTTTCATGTTCTTGATTAATAAATTGGGATAATGCATTGAATTGAAATAAAGGTGTTAAAATTAGAGTGAAGCTTGGGGTGAAATCATAAGTCTAATTCTTCATTAATTGTTTGAAATTCCAGATTTTGATAATTGTGATTGTTGTGGTAGTTTAATTATTATTTAATTTAGAATCATTATTTATAATTATTGAGTTGATTTGTTTAATAAAATTAGGTTAATAGGAAATTGGTAATTGTAAGTTAAGGTTATTGCTAGTTAGTCTCTGTGGGAACGATACTCTACTTATCACTTTATTACTTGTTGACCACGATACTTCATGGTGTTGTGCGTAATTAGATTTTACCCAACAAGTTTTTGGCACCGCTGTCGGGACTATTTAGTATAAATCTTAATAGTTTTACAATATCGCTTTAATTAATCCAGCTTTTACTTAGACATTTTTATTTTTGTTTTGTGCTTTTATTTCGTGTGTTGGAAGCAGCTTTATGCAAACTCGGTCCAAAAATCCGACTTGTCGCCGCTTTTGAGGACGACATTGAGAAAAGGTTTCAGAGGTTGAGTAAGTGGATCAAGGAAACGAGGCAAGAATTCAAACATCTAAAAAGGAAGAGGTAATGGCAGCTGAAGATCGAAAAAGCGTTAAGGGACTTCGCCACACCCAAGGTGGTGACTCGAATCATAGCCAAGCATCACTAGTTCCGCAATAGCTGCTAACACATTTGAAATCAAGCCTGGACGATTCAAATGATTCGTAATTCGGGCCATTTTGGGGATTGGCAAATGACGATCCGAACGAGCATCTAGTCGGGCTTTTCGAGATTTGCGACACCTTTTAGGTACAATGGGGTGTCGATGATGCGGTGAGACTTCGCTTGTTCCCATTCACTCTACGGGACAAGGCGAAGAGTTGGTTGCATTCTCTACCACCTGGATCGGTCATTACATGGGAGGATTTATGGCAGAAATTCCTAGCCAAATTCTTTCCACTGGCGAAGACTGCAAAGATGAGGAACGAGATAACGATGTTTGAGCAACAACATGGGGAGTCACTATATGAGGCATGGGAAAGATATAAAGAATTGCTCAAAAAGTGCCCACATCATGGATTACCCAAGTGGTTGCAAATGAACACATTTTACAACGGACTACATGGGAATCTCGTAACTAGTATTGATGCAAATGTTCAAGTGAGCATTTATGGCCAAGAGTTACGAGGAAGCATATAACTTAATTGAAACCATAACGGCTAACAACTACCAGTGGCCCACAACGAGAATGACACAGGCAAAGGCAGTTGGGGTTTTAGAAGTGGATGGTGTGACAGCTATACAAGCACAGATTGCAAAGACTTTCAAGAAGTTGATGCTATGACAAAGGCAGACAAGCACAAGCACAACAAATACAAAAGTGCAAGTTATATGTGAGTTGTGCGCGGGAGAGCACCCAACGGATCAATGCGCTATAAATCCAAATCTCTGTGCGCCAGGGCAATTATAATGTAATTTCGCAGTAACACATACCGTAACACATACAATCAAGGAAATAGAATCATCCAAATTTTCATGGAGCAATAACCAAAGAAGAATAAGCTCCAAGATCATCATATCCACCAGATTTCAAAACCATCAACAACCAAATTTCAACATCAAGAAAGGAAATCGATTTTAGAGGAGTTGGTGACAAAATACATAACTAGCAAATGAGGTGGCTATGAAAAATCAAGCAATGACTATGAAAAATCAAGAGATGGCTATGAAATCACAAGAGATGGCGATCAAGAATCTAGAGAATCAGATAGGACAAATTGTGTTGGCATTGAATAATAGACCACAAGGGACATTACCAAGTGACACCGAGAGAAATCCTAAGGGTAATCACGAGCAGTGTCAAGCTATTATGTTGAGAAGTGGAAAACAACTTTTGATGGTCAAGAGACGTAAATTTCACTACAAAGGAGGTTGAAATAGAGAAAGAAAATACAGAGGGTGAGGTAAAAGCAGGGGGGACTAAAAACAAATGAAAAGAACAAACCAAGCTTAGTGAACCAGTTGTCTATCCTCCCCACCATTCCAGCAAAGAGTTCAAAAACAAAAATTAGACAAGCAATTTGCAAAATTTTTGGAAGTTTTCAAGAAACTTCAAATCAACATACCATTTGCAGAGGCCCTAGAACAAATGCCGAGCTACGCAAAATTTATGAAAGGGATTCTGTCAAGGAAGAAGAAATGGGAAGATTTCGAGACAACAGCACTAACCGAGGAGTGTAGTGCAGACATTACAAAGTAAATTACCACCAAAACTCAAGGACCCGGGAGCTTCACTATTCCATCCACAATCGGGAATATGCATTTTAGCAAGTGTTTATGTGATTTGGGGGCGAGTGTAAACCTTATGCCATTGTCAGTATACTTAGAATTAGGTTTGCCCGTGCCAAGGCCTACGAACATTACATTCCAATTGGCGGATAGGTCAGTCACATATCCGAGAGGTATAGTAGAGGACATCTTGGTGAAAGTGGATAAGTTTATATACCCCGCGGACATTATCATTCTGGACTTTGAGGAAGACAAGAACATCCCAATTATCCTAGGGAGACCATTTTTGGCCACTGGTAGGACACTTATAGATGTACAAAAAGGAGAACTCATTATGAGGGTCCAAGATCAAGAAGTAAAATTCAATGTGTTTGAGGCCATGAAATTCCCTACGGATGAGGAAGAATGTTTTCGAATGGATTTAGTTGAGCAAATCATCAGTGATGATATGAGCAAGAGTTTGGTAAACGATCCGTTAGAAATAACGTTATTGGGGGATGAAGAGGTCGACGATCCAAAATTGGTGGATTATCTACAAATGCTAGACTCATTGCCACGAAGTTTCCGTATTCGTAACACCGCTTGAACCATTGAACACGGAGGAAGTAGCCACCGAAAAAAAAAACCATCATCGGAAGAGCCACCAAAGTCGAACTTAAGCCACTCCCTAAACACCTCGTGTATGCGATTTAGGCAATTCAAATTTTTTACTGTTATTATTTCACCGCACTTAACGAAATGTAGGAAAAAATGTTGCTGAGGGTGCTTCGGGAACACAAATTAGCTATTGGATGGACAATCGCAGACATAAAGGGAATCAGCCCTTCATTTTGCATGCACAAGATCTTAATGGAAGATGAGGCAAAACCAATAGTGGAGCAACAACGACGACTTAACCCAATTATGAAGGAAGTTGTGAAGAAGGAAATTTTGAAGTGGTTAGATGCCGGTATCATTTACCCGATTTTCGACAGTAAATGGGTTAGTCCAGTTCAGTGTGTATCGAAAAAGGGAGGAATGACGGTGGTGCAAAATGAGGATAACGAGTTAATACCAACCAGAACAGTGACAGGTTGGTGGGTTTGCATGGATTATAGAAAATTGAAGAAGGCAACCCGAAAAGACCATTTCCCCACGCCTTTTATCGATCAAATGTTAGATAGATTGGCGGGACACCAATATTACTTATTTGTTGGATGGGTACTTCTGCCACAACCAAATAGTCATCGCTCCGGAGGATCAAGAGAAGACCACATTCACGCGTCCTACTACGGCACATTTGCATTCGTGAGGATGTCATTTGGGCTATGCAATGCACCCACAACTTTCCAACGGTGTATGATGGCCATTTTTTCAGATATATGGTGGAGAAAATGTTGAGGTCTTCATGGATGACTTTTCGGTCTATGGGGATAGCTTCGATACTTGCTTAAAGAATCTGGGTCATGGTGTTGCAAAGATGTAAGGACACCTAATCTCGTATTAAATTGGGGAAAATGCCACTTCATGGTCAAGAGGGCATAATTTTGGGCCATAAGGTATCGACTCAAGGATTGAAGTTGACAAAGCAAAGTCGAAACTATTGAAAAATTACCTCCACCAAACTCAATGTAGGGTATTAGGAGTTTCTTAGGTCACGCCTGGTTCTACCGAGGTTCATAAAAGACTTCTCTAAAATTGCAAAACCTCTATGCGCTTTGTTGTAGAAGGATGCAACGCTCAACTTTAATGATGAAGAATGCAAGACAACTTTTTGACTTATTAAAGAGAAAATTAACTACAACCCCTTATAGTCGCATTTGATTGGAGTATGCCATTCGAGCTCATGTGTGATGCAAGCGACTTCGCTATTAATGCTGTTTTGAGCCAATGTCGATTCAAGGTGTTTCACGCCATATACTACGCAAGCAAAACACTTATAGAAACTCAAATGAATTACACAACCACGTAAAAGGAATTGCTTGCAAAGTGGTATATGCGCTTTGACAAATTTCGGCTTACTGATCGGGACTAAGGTGATAGTTTACACGCACTATGCAAATGATTCGATACTTGATAGTGAAAAAGGATGCTAAACCACGCCTTATCCAAAGGATTCTCCTACTTCAAGAGTTTGACTTAGAAATAAAGGATAGAAAGGGGACGGAGAACCAAGTAGCCGATCACTTGTCTAGGTTGGAAAACCAAGGAAAGCGAAAGACTACAGATGTGAGATTAATGAGTCATTCCTGCATTTGAGCAACCGTTTGGGATTTCAAAGAAAATTCCATGGTATGGGGATTATGCAAATTTCATTATGAGCAACATTCTACCACCTGACCTCACAAGACAACAGAAAAAGGAAATTCCTTCATGACGTGAAATGGTACATGTGGGATGAACCATATTTGTTCAAGCAGTGCGCCAACAAAATGATTCGACGGTGCGTTCCCTATAGTGAAGTGAAGAACATTCTACACGAGTGTCACTCATCAATATATGGCGGACATTATGGGAGTGAGAAGACATCAGCGAAGGTGTTACAAGAAAGTTTTTATTGGCCTACATTATTCAAAGATGCCCACCAGTTTGTGAAATAATGCGATAGGTGTCAAAGGGTGGGAAACATAATGAAACGGAATGTGATGCCTCTGTAAACAATTCTTGAAGTGGAAATGGAAATTTTTGACGTATGGGGTATTGATTTCATGGGGCCATTCCCCTCATCTTTGAACAATCAATACATTCTACTCGCAGTGGACTACGTGTCAAAGTGGGTTGAAGCTGCAACATTACCATCAAACGATGCCAAGGTGGTCCTCAAGTTCCTACAAAAGTACATCTTCACGAGATTTGGCACACTAAGAGCAATAATCAGTGACGAAGGTAGTCACTTTTGCAATAAGTCCTTTTCTGCTCTTTTATCCAAATATGGGGTCAATCACAAGGTAGCTACAACATATCACCCTCAAACCAGTGGACCGGCTGAGGTTTCTAATAGAGAAGTTAAGAAGATACTAGAGAAAGTGGTGAATCCCAGCAGGAAAGATTGGTCGCTTAGATTGGACAATGCATTATGGGCCTACCGGACTGCAAACAAGACGCCAATCAGGATGTCACCATACCACCATCGATGCGGAAGGCATGTCATTTACCTACGAGCTACAACATAAGGCATATTGGGCTGTGCAAAAACTCAATTTTGATCAAACAGCTGTAGGTGAGAAGAGACTACTTCAATTGAATGAACTCGACGAATTTCGCCTTCAAGCCTATGAGAATGCCAAATTATACAAAGAAAAGGTCAAAATATGGCACGACCAAAAAATTATGAATCGAACATTCGAGCCAAAGCCAATCAAGATTTTGTTCAACTCACTACCGCGATTGTTCCCTGAAAAGCTTAAGTTGAGATGGTCGGGACCATTCACGGTCAAGAGGGTATTCTCTCATGGTTTAGTCGAAATCTACAGTCGCAATCCACTCGAAACATTCAAAGTCAACGGACACTGTTTAAAGCATTATTGGGGTGGAGAAGCTAACACCGACGTGATTGCCATCACATTGACTGACACAACATAAGCAGGAAGTAGTCAGGCTGAACGACTTAAAATCAAGCGCTAATTGGGAGGCAACCCAATTTTTAATTCTTTATCATATTTTTTGTATTCATAATTGCTTAATCATAGTTTTCATTTCATTATTAGGTAGACGAATAAAAGAAATATCTTGTTAATCTCTCCACCATACATCATGCTATAAACAACTCACTAATCTTCTTGCCTTATGTCATGTAGGATTGAAAATGGAGCATTAAGTGAGCAAAACTGAAGCACAAATGAACTACAGTGAAGCAAAAGATAGAGCCTGACAATCATCATGACAAGAAATGGGCCATTTTTATATATTATAACCCCACGGCAAGGGGGGGTCATCAAACATGTTAGACAGAAAACACATGTCATTCAAATGGATGGGCCATTTTAACACTACAACCTCCGCCGGAAGGGGTCCCTCGAATCCAGATATGAAATTGATGCCGTAAACCGGCGGGCCTTCTTAGTAAATACCCCACGGGTGGGGTCTTGAATTCAATGTACTTTGGGCGCTTATAGACTTCTTCACTTCCCAATAACTTACCACTTTCCCACTTCCCCACTACTTCATAACTTCATAACCACCACCCACTACCATTACTTCTACCCCACTATTCCCAATACTCCATTACTCCTCTCCACCTCTTCAATCCACCAAAGGTAGCCATCCTTCTCCCTCTATAAATATCACCACATCTCATACAAACTCTCTCACCATACTTGATATAAAGCAAACATATAGAATACTTGAGAGTTAGAGAGGGGCAAATTGAAAAGTTTGGGGGAAAGTTAAAGCAAGTCATGCACTAGAGCGAGATCATGGCTTCACCATCATCTTCTAAATGACAAAGGGGAGAAAGCTCACGGTCATCTAAACCAACACGTACCTTCGATCGCCGGAAATTTGCAAGTGCCGCCGCTGCTGACCGGTATGACTACATGCTCACCAAAGCCCTTACACCGGAGAGGGGGTTGGCACCGGATCCTAATGATGGGGAGCTTATACCGCAAATTTACCAAAAGGGATGGACCAAATTCATGGAGGAGCCGAAACCAGCTGTTGTTAACATTGTCAAAGAATTTTACGCAAATGTTGAGGACAAAGAACTATTCCACGCATTTGTGCGAGGACGGTTGGTTCCATTCAGTGCTGATGCCATTAACACCTACTACCAACTGAGGGTGCCTTGCCATTGCCAGTATGCTCATCTCCATAATTCTAACCCGAATTTTGATGCTATAATCATTGAGATGATAAAGCCGGGAACATCTTGGATCAAGGGTCAAACGGGAGGCACCGTGTTTCATAGCAAAGACCTTAGCCAGTATGGAAAAATTTGGTACGCCTTCCTATGTGCGAAATTGCTTCCGTCCCAACATACCTCGGACGTCACCAAAGAGAAGGCGTTACTTTTGTACGCCATTGTGCAAGATTTTATAATTGACGTCGGGGCCATAATTTGTTCATCAATCCGCCGGTATTTACGTTAGAATTTTTCTGGAGGCTTGCCACACCCATCTCTCATTTGTGGGTTGTGTCGAAACGCAGGAGTTAGATGGTCCGATGACGAGCCCACACAATTGCCTCTTACATTGCTTGATTCTCGAATGATAGCGCGGTATTTCGTATGGGCAGGGGGCGAGTCACATCCGCGTGGTCTGGGTTTTATTTTTCGCTTGATTCGATGACGACGTGGATGCTATGGAGACATCGGGGGAGGATTATGAACCAATGGGTGATCAAGGGACTGAGCAGGTACCGCAGGCCGAGGCCATATCCAGTTCTCAATTCCTTATTTTTCAAAATTAATTTAATGCACACAACAACACAACACGTCGGGAAATGAGGCGATTGGCGATGAAGCAAGATCATATATTTGATGCTATGAACGTATCTTTCGCCTCACTCAACACCACTCTGCAAAGCTTCAACCCGGCAGCCCAATTCCCATATCAACAACCCATGCCAATTTCAAGGTTTCCACCAAGCGATTCGGACGAAGAATAACAACAACCACCTCCTCAGACTTAAGCGATAACAGGGAAGTCCTCACGTACTTATTTTGACTAATCATCCAATGAGACATTGTATTACTTAAGTTTGGGGGATTTAAATACATGTTTGCATGCATTTAGCATTTAGGTTGCATTATGAATTGTTGTCAGTTAAATTTCTGTATTGTATTCTAATTTTAGTATTGCATGATAGTTTAGGTGCATCCATAGTAGCTTAGGTTAATGTTTGTCATTGCATAGTAGGTAATCTTGTAATGCATTTTGTTATCCTTATATATAAAAAACATATTTAGTTAGTAAATTTTGTGTTGCGTAAGTCCATCAATGTTATGTTTCATATTGTTTGTGGGCTAATTATGTGATTAACGATAAGTAACAATACAGTATTGAGTATTAGAACTATGATATAATTTCTGCTATGAATCGAATCTTGAGCTTGTTTGAAGATGGTATAAAAGGATAACATGTTTAACAAACATTTGTGTTGATTGTTCAATTTCAAATTGATACCTAAATGGTCTCTAAAGGATAATGCTAGAGTAAATGTCAAAATGACAAGGATAGATAGTAAAGGCTAAAGTTAGGCAAGAACTTAAGTTTGGGGGATGATATGTGGGGTATATAAGCTTTATCTATATCTAATATATATATATATATATATATATATATGAATAAACACCGTGGTGTGATTGTCTAGTTTTGTGGCCCTTGTTACTTGAGTAAGTAAGCCCGAGGGGATTGTCTTTACACCTAGCGCCCTAAGGTCTTAATGGTCTGGGAGTCGTTGGTCGAAAGCTCATTAAGGTAGCATTGAAAAGCCTAAGGGAATAAGACATTGCATAGCTATGGGTAAAAGAAAAAAAAACAAAAGAAAAAATGGGAAATAAGAGCAATAAGCCCCCGTATATATAAAAAAATAAAAAATTGTATGAATAAAGTATAAGTACCCTGCTTGAACCCTTGAGATTAGTGATTGCTTAATTTTAGTTGGAACTATCTATTTTTGATATTTTAAGTTTACGCTGTGTGATTCCTTCTAAGAGATTCGTTATGTATTGAAATTTGAGTTAGTATCGGTTATCATGGATGTTGCACACACACACACACACACTATACCAGTGATGATGGCTTGAGATTTGAGGATTAAAACGGAATTATAGATTGGTTTTTGATGGTTGATATTGTATAGTTGCTTATTTTCGCTGAGGCCGTTAAGATAATTGTTATTCTGCGATATTATGGGATTTGAAAGCATATAAGTTAGGTAGTGTTCATCTCATTGCATTGCATTGCATGTAGTTGTTTTGTGCTCGAGGACTAACACGGATTAAGTTTGGGGGATTTTGATAAGTGGATTTTATATATGCGATTCAATATCCATTTCATGCTTATTTGTTGCTAAATTCTTGTGGTCATGTTCATTTTTACTTGTTTTATGTTATTTCATGTGTAGAATGGTGGTTGTAGCATTCAACGTACATTTGGATCTATTTGGTGTGATTTGAAGTCATTTGGAGCAAAAATTGGAAGACTTGTGAAATTTTTCATGTCAGGTAGCAGAAGACAAGCTCACGCTGTATGGGCAATTTATATACACCTTCAATTCAGTGGTGGGGTCTTCATAATCGCCTGATGAGTGGGTTGTCCAATGGCGGGCATCATCTGCCTTTACACCCCAAGGGCTGGGGGTCTTCATTCGAGCTAGACAGAAGGGAGCCACCAGTATGGCCTAATTAGTGCATGAACCCTCATGCCAAAGGTGGGGTGGAAAATCAAGCTATGTCCTATTTTGATTAAACTTCTTATTAGTTATGGTTTCTAGCAACTTGCATGACAATGGAACTCTAATTGAAGAAAATTGCGGCTAGAGCTTGTATGCAAGATATCTATTACTCTATCAACAATAACTTGAACATAACAAGAGGAGATATTACGAAGATCTAATCTGAGTTTTTGAGAGCAAGCGTGGAGGAGTACTTCGGGAGATTTTCAAGACGATTGCGATTCTAGTCTACGTAAAGGGTGTTTTTCAATATTCTTCGTGTTAGATTATTATTTGTAATTGAGAGAATGATTTCTATGATTTATTCACTGTTCTTTTTAGGCTTATGATGGATCTTTGAGTTAATCAGTGATTTTGTAGACTTTAATTTCCAATTTAGTAATCTATTTCCAATTTATCTATATTGATTTGAGCTTCAATCTATGAATTGCCTGATCAACAATTCTTTGTGGAATTGGATGGAATCGAGAGAGGATATTCAATTCTAGAACTAATTAATATAGCATGTGTTCATGATTTTGTGAATAGCTTAATCTTGATGAATGTTAAGGTAGAGATATGCTTGACATCGCATGTAATCGGATAGAGAACTTATTCTTAAACTTTCTTCAATTGTAATTCACATAGAGATATAGTGGGTTAGTTGATTAAGGTGTTTAACACATTTCTATCTTAATTGTGGATTGACGTTAATACGGTATTAGTGCATCAAGAGGTGGTTAATACTACTTTCGTGTTCTTGATTAATAAACTGGGATAGTGCATTGAATTGGAATAAAGGTGTTAAAATCAGAGTGAAGCTTGGGGTAAAATCATAAGTCTAATTCTCCATTAATTATTTGAAATTCCATATTTTGATAATTGTGATTGTTGTGGTAGTTTAATTATTATTTAATTTAGAATCATTAATTATAATTATTTGAGTTGATTTGTTTAATAAAATTAGGATTAATAGGAAATTGGTAATTGTAAGTTAAGGTTATTGCTAGTTAGTCTCTGTGGGAACGATACTCCACTTATCACTTTTTTACTTGTTGACCACGTATACTTGCGTGTTGTGCATATTTAGATTCTACCCAACACAGCCAGTGAGTCACCAGTGTCTAACTCCCCGGTCTAGCACTGTGGCGCCACATTCCAAAGTATGGCTGGCGCTGCGGCGCCAAGCCCTAAATTTTTCTATGTCTTTTACATACTCGAGACACTTAGCTCATAATTTCATAACTTATACGTTATAACTCGGAATGAGGTCATTCAAAAGCCATTCTCTTCCTTATCTTATGTACTGCAATTCCCCTCAGATAAAACTTTGTTCTTAATCCGTTAACATGCCATTCAATTAGCTTAATCTTCATCATTTTTTCTTTTTACGTTATTAACGTTCTTCGTTCGTTCGTCCGTAATTCGGTCATCCGAACTCAGAACTCATTCATTCTTGAGTCCAAGACTCAGGTTTTCTATGTTCACTTATGATCTTATGAAACCCTACACCTTCGGGTTCATTTACATACTTTCTACTTCTCGTTCGTCTTTTACAAAATTTTTGCCATAACTTTGTTATAGCTACATTTAATCTGTTCTTCATGAGTGTTTCTACCATTCCTAACCAAGCAATAAGCATCTAACTTATACCCAATGGTTTTAAACTTTTCCATCAACAACAATTATACTATGATGGTTTCAAATTTGTCCATCAACAACGTTCTTCGTGTTCTTCGCGTGTTCTTCGTTCGTTCTTCATTTTTAATCGATACATTGATTATAATTTCACTTTTTCTTGGAATTCGATGTTATAAAACATCATTCCTTACTAGTTTCACCGAATCATTCATATGATTCATTCGAATTGTTCAAATTCATTACGAAACTTATACTTCCTTAAGAAATTTATAAACTAAATTTCCAATTGTTATTTCTTCAGTTTCTCATGATTTCAACCATATGAAAATCATTATTAACATTCTTTACTTCTATTCTCATTAAGCTATGTTTTGAACATATAAAACTTAAAGAAAATTTATTCAGAAGTTAGGTTTGCGATACCTTTCTTCTTTAATCTCCTTCCGTCGGACAAAGTTTGCTCATGAGCCAACTTTTCCTCCTCCTTTTCCTCTTCTTCCTCATCCGAACTCTCTCTCGCTCTCTCAATTGTTGGTGAATTTCAAAAATCACCAACAAATAAAATTTAGCTCTCCTTTTATAGTTTTTCCAAGCTAGGGCAAAATAGTCATTTCACCCCTAAATTACTATTCACACCTCCTTACTATTCACAATGTTTCCCTTGGAAGCTTCGTGCTTTCGTCTTGTGGAAATCGTCCGATAGTTCGAAAACTGCGATTCTTGGAATTCAAATATTTTTATATATTTTCAAAAACTGAAAAACACTTTTTGGTGACAAGCGTTTTCCTTCACGTTTTACCCTAACATAGTTAAACGAATGAAAAGTACATAACAGTACTTTTCATCGTTTTTATTTCGTCTGATTTCTGCACGTTTTTTAAAAAAAACTTTTATTGGCATACTTAACTTTTCACGATATATTATTGTCAAATCTTTCGACGGAATGTCATTTCAACATACCGAACTCTCAAAAAGGCTTAGTTTATTCAAACTCTAACCCTTAAGGTTTCATCGAGTGAATAGTGCCTATTTCGTCTTTTTCCCCAGAAATATTTTTGTTCCCGGAAAATTTTTATTTTCGTCTTGAAAATTCTTACTCGATCAGTCTAGCTCGTAGCTAGAATCCTCCCAATTTATAATCATCATAGGTTCTAGAACAATTAATAAACGCATGGCACATAATATTATTAATAAAAATTCATTTTATTAATAACTAATTCTTTAAATCTTAAATTCTGGACAATCCGATTTTCTGGGTTGTCACAAATGGTGCCTCAAATACCACGTGTATATCATGCGGCTCCTCCTCTAATACTCGGCTAGGTCCTCCCATGCCAGTCATCCTACAATCACTAACATAAGACAAACAAACAACAACTCCATCAGAATGTTAATAAACATAAGTTCATTGTATATAATGAAGTTATATTCCATAACACACTAAGTCTTTCTCTAAGAAAACTCTACATGAGTAGTCATCCCTCTCTATCTTCTAAATTATCCTAAGTTATAATCTAAGGACTCTTGTTCCTAAGGTTTATAACTACAGCTCTTATACCAACCTATGATGCCCCCAAATTCAAACCACACTTGTCTCAAATTTGGTTGTCACGTACAAACTCTAATAATAAATCAACATCTCACACAGTGGAATAATAGAAAAAATAACATTGTTATAACATAATTATTCTTGTCCCAAGGGTTCATAACTTAAACATCTCTTACATGTCTTAATCATAATTAAACACCATTTGGTCATAACTAATACATAATATAATACAACTTAAATTAAACATAGCTTAATATAATAAGTTCTTCTATAACCAAATAATAGTACATTCCTAGTATTATAGAAATAACTACTCCAAAGCCTTCTCTTAACCCTTGTCCTTGCCAGAGGGTTCACCACGTTCTGCCTTAAATGAAAGTTTTAAGGAAAGCAAGGATGAGCACTAATTTTGCCCAGAAAGTAATATAGCAGAAGAGAATTCAATGTAGTTTTAGATTTCTCAAGGGTATATCAATAATGATAGTTCAAGACAACGAGAAGTATCGATGATTATCAACAATAGTCGCTATGGACAGAAAATATCAATAATATTCAATGATTAATCAATTCCAGATTTTAAAGTAATGAATTCTGAGCAGTCACTAAGGACTATGAACTTCACCTAGAATTAACAATAATAAACTGATAACTCTACAAAAATGAGTACAACAGGTGATCAGCCTAAAGTACCCTATGTCATGCATAACATTTAGTCTTTCTCATGTGCGCACGTCAGTTCCCCGATAATATATAATTTCCCTACCAAGAGGGTTGTTCTTCCTAGTTATAAGAGTCTGCACCAAGTTAATTTGGTTTGGATAGCTTTCAATCAAATATCAATAGTCTAGCTGAATAAATGGCTTAGACAGTTTCTGTCACAATATATATATGAACAATTATCATTCGAATCAAAGTTTGAAATTTCATTACGAAGTATTATTCCTTCAAATTTCTACTTGTACGTCAATAATAGCACAAGTTCAAGTAATTTTTAATAAAGAGTAAGGTTCGAGTACTTGCATTCAATATACGAATCAAATGAAATTCTAGAACTTGCACAAAAACCAAAGTTGTGTAAGTTAGGAAACTTGCTCAATATAAAAGAGAGTCCGAATACTTTCCTCAAGCGTAGTTTACCAAATATAGCTTATCAACACTCTTTCGAATCCTAACATAATACAGTTACGTGTATAGGATATCCATTAGTTACATAAGCTCACATATATAAGTTCAAATGTACACATAAACATCTAACTTATTTGTATAATCTATACATACTACATCAAATATCCTACATCCTAATAGCACAAAATCAGTTTGTAAGACGCCACTAGGTTAGAAAACTTGGTTTCAAATCATTGCTTTATGGTTTGCAAATATTTTCTTGAACTTCACATTTGAAAGTTATAATCACTCGTTAAATATTCAACCTTATTATCTAGCATGTTTCTTAACACATTGGATAGCACACTGGTCATATAATATAAGTTAAAGTAACCATATAAGCATGCCTTGAACATCAGATTATAAACAGAATCCAAAACCAACTGTAGGATGGCGCAGCTGCGCCCTGGATAAGCTTAGGGATGACACAGCTGTGCTGTCCTCTATCCTGGCCAGAGTTGAACTTCTGCTCTCCTGGTTTTAGTCCAACTCAAACATACCTATACACTTACACTTAACATGCATACATACTAGAGGTTCTCATATAAGCATATGACCGTTCTTGAGTTCACTTTTACAAGTTTTAGTTTAATACACATGCTCATAGTGTTCATATCATTAATTCATAATTAGCATCGTTTAACACTTTAACACTTTGAAACATGCTTCAAACTTATGTTTGATTGAGTTATCATTATGTCCAACACATACAAATCATGTTTAGAGACATAATAAACATAAACATGACATATTAAACCTTTAGAATCTAAATACTCATATTTAATGCAACTTATTTTGAAAACATATTCCAGTTTGCCTTTGAAATCATTTTAAATTCAAAAGATGCAATTCAACACATACAAGACTACTTTAAAGCTCTTATCATGTGTAGTCAAGTCATGTTAACATCCTTACAAGGTCAGAACCTACATCATGTAGTTTTCATGCATATTTGCTTTGATATAATCAAGCTTTGCCTTGAAAAATTTCTCTAACACAATGTCTAACAAGTTTTGTCATGAACAAAGGAACTATAAATACTATATCATGCTCATTTATGTTTGAAATCAGTCATGTGTATAAACTACTATGTTCAGAACTTGTAGAACATGTATTCCACCAAAGTTTGTTTTTAAAACATTAAATTTTGATTAAAATCTCCTACTAAAATCATGTTGGACACTTCATAACTCTTAAAGAAGCTTTGTACCACTTGTTATACTTATGTTCATGCATGTTTAAGTCATATTAGTAGATTAGATTTTACCAGATTAAAAAACGGAATAAATTACATATTATATTATGGCAATTGCTAAGACCCTAAGATAAACCCAAGCAGTTGCGCCTACCTAGAAACAATAAGCAGAACTTTCTTTTTAGAACATCATCCAACAATGATTCTAATTAGTTAAACCATGTTTAATTCCATCATTAAAGGTTTCATATATGTACACATACTTCCTAAACACATTATAGTATGCTAATTCACATTGATTAATAGATAATTTCAATTAATTCTAAGAATTTGGCAACACCCAACTAAGTCTCAAAGTTAAGATTTTTATACCTCTTGAAGCTTAGTATACTTAGTTTCTTCATTCTGAGATTACTAGCCTGTTCTTTGAATAACAAACACTCAATCTCAAATTATCAGAGTTTCAACAGACAAACAAAAGCAACGTAAACACTAAGAATGGAACTTCTATTTATAGAGGAAATTTGGATTGGCTAATTAGTTTATACTGAGGTTGTAATCCATGGTGTAGAAGGTAAACACATTGGTTAACTAAGAGTTGTTTAACTACCTACCATCAACCATCCTTCTAGCCAATGATCACAGCTTGGAAGTTACGTAAGTAGGCTATTGGTTATTGTTCATGTATTGTTGGAGCAACTGATGAGCTTAATTCTCAGCAACGTGATTAATTTTTTCCTTTTACTTACTTTATTCCCAAAAATGTAATTTTAATGTACAAAGTTACAATATTAGGTAAATTAGGGATTATTTATGTACTCACATCATATAATCCATATACATTAGGTACACATAATAAAATAACGCAGTTAGGTATTATTTTTCTGGTATCTCCCATAATTATTTTTACTACTCACCTAACCACATTATAACATTATTCCATATTAACTGTTCATTTTAATATGTAACTCCTTTCCCAATTCTGGATACACAGATATTTAATTACTTCTGTATTAAAGGTTACATATGATTTCATTGTACTACTTGGTACCTTATATCAGTATAATGTATTCTTATCATATGATTTTATTCATGTCACACATTACAATAATGTTCCATTTCATTTCTACAGTAAAAACCAACTTATCCCAGACTGGCCACTGACATAGCTATTTTGTATTGCTGGGAAGGCGCGGCTGCGCCGGTCCCTGGCAGTGCCAAAATGGTTTAGCTCTAAGCCAGTTCCAACTTCTATCATCATACTTGTTTTACATGACATGAATTAACTCCCATATTGGTAATGTTACTAGTTAAAAGCCTATTCATTCCATAGATGGAATCACGTAATTAATCTTCCTCATAATAACTATTACTCTTTTAATTCACTTAGTGAATTTCCTCATTCCTCATTATGCTATACAAGGCATTTCACAATTCTCATCGTCAATTCCACACTTCTCAATTCTCATAAATTCAATTTAAATTAATTGAATCACACATCTCACAACACATCAATATTTATATTCAAATAAATATTTATTTTCTTATTATATTAAAATAATTATTTAATCATGAAATTCTCGGTTCTTACAATATATATATAAAAAGGTATATAATAATAATAATAATAATAATAATAATAATAATAATAATAATAATAATAATAATAATAATAAAGCAGTAAAAGGCTATTGGTTAACAATCCAAACACTATTAGTTAGTATAATTCGAGTTCGAATCAACAGGAGGTGTGTGTGTGTGTGTATATATATATATATATATATATATATATATATATATATATATATATACACACACACATATTAATGCAAGAGAAAGCATTAAATCTAAAAAATACTTACAATGAGCTGGAACGAAGGCTTCATACTTCTTTTGGAGCTTGAAATCCCAGTTTCCATCGGTTAAAATTTGATATAATGTAGTATATATGTGTACAAGTGTTTACAATGAAGAATATTGAAGTTTGGAACACTATAGGAGTGGTTAAGAGCATAAATGGATGGAATTCCCTCTATTTTCTTCTTATTCTTCTTTTTTGCTGATTGGGGGGGTTCTATTTATAGACCAAAGTAGTCGCGGGACAACCTGCGGCTGCCCGGGTGGGTCTGGGCCCCGTGCGACCTGATATCTCAAAGTACGTGCACTCAAATCAATGCGAAGTCCGCTTGAACCTTCATAACTTTCAATCCGGGAATCCAATGGAGGCGTGATATACCTATCTGGAAAGCTCTTGACAAGAGCTACACAATGACATATGATTTGACATTTTCCGAATCTGGGAAGATGGGCCCATGACCAAATCTTCAAGTCTTCGCAGTCCATCCATTGAGCTGTGTTGTGCTGTTTTCACTTGGGATTGATGTTATGGTTTTGTATGACTACTTTTATAGTGATTTGGACTGAATTGTTATTGAGTTAGAAAAATTACTATTTTCCCCTCCCGAGGTGGTTCCGGGCTTAATGTGGTTGTAGTTGTCTTTTCTAAGCGTTTTCTCTAAGATTGGATTGTCGTTGACTTTTAACTGTCCTTAAGGTTGTCTTTGAGGTTAGTTTGATGTTTCCTGGGGTTGTCTCTGGGGTTTTGACATGATCTCTTGGGGTTGTCGCAGGGGCTAGATTTAATCTCCAAGGTTGTCTTCGGTGTTGGATTTGATCTCTCGGGGTTTTTTGGGGGGTTTGATTTGATTTTTCGTTGTTGTGTCAGGGGTTTAACTTTAATGATTTTTACTTCCATGGTTATCTCTTGAAGAAGAAAGATGATTCTGCCCCTCCTATAAGGTTAGTAATAGGAACACAAACTTTTGAGTGTCTACAATACTACAATAATATTTAACAAAGTGGGATATTCCCAAATTTCATGCTGTGTGATCACAAATGGATTAGGAACTACTAGAGAAATCATTAGTTATTAAAACTAAATTACCTCAAGAATATAAGTTAGTTATAAAAACTTTATAACTAAATTATACTCTTCTGCGAGTACATGGAGTGGTCAGCTCCATTGTACCCTATATTATGCATTATACTCAAAAATAGCGCAAGGGGTCGGATGTCTAACAACAAAGTTCATCTCATTCTTACATCATGAGTCTGTACCACAACAATATGGTTTGGATTACTTTTAAAGAAATTCTATGATTTCAATTTATAATATCAATATTGATCTAGCCGAAATCAATGGCATAGATCTTCCAATAATAAATCAGTTCATAATAAATAGAACGTTTCATGTTTTAACAAATATTATTCTCGCCAAAACAAATAGCTGAGACATGGCTCGTAAATAGTTCAAATAATAGAACATGAATCAATTTCACTATGTGCGAATAACAATAATCATTATGGATATGGAATAATCAACAATAATTATCAACTAACATGGTTAAAAAAAATAACTCAAGTTTGAGTTAAAGAACTTGCCTGATCTGTTAACTATTGCTACGCAATTTAATTTAACTTATTTCGTAAAAACTATCATTAATAAGATTGATCTCTCAATTAGAATTAGATATCTTATAATATTATTCCATAATAATTTAGCTAACATGTAATCACATAATCAAAAATTTGATATTACCATAAATCGTTAGTAATATTATCATCCTTTGATAATATTTCAATCATTGTATCATATACATTATGATTTAACACTTTATGTTTCATTTTATAAGTTCTTCTTTATAGTCCAATAAGCTGAATACTAATACGGCAAACCGAATACTAATGTAGCAAACTAAATTGCTTAATTCAGCAACCCGAATGCGAATGCAATTCAACAACCCGAATGCAATTCAGCAAACTGGAATGCTTAATTCAGCAAACTGAATGCTTATTTAGCAAACCTAAAAGCCAATCCAGCAAACTGGATTCCAATCCAGCAACTCGGATTCCCCTTTCCAACATACTATATACATAATATAGTCCATTGAATGTCCAATTCAACAAACTACATTTAAAATAACTTAACTTTTATTTATTATTTATTTTAAACTCTCATTTAATATTATTAATTATTTAATAATATTTTATTCATTCACAAGTATTAGTAATCATTTAATAATACCTTACTCACCTCATAATATTATTAATCATTTAATAATATCTTACTCATCTCATAATATTATTAACCATTTAATAATATTTTAATCCTTAACTAATATTATTTTAATCATTTAATAATATTTTAATCACTTAAATAATATTATTAATCATGTAATAATATTTTAATTTATCTTTAATCTAACTATTAATAATTATTTAATAATATCTTAATCTAATATTATTAATCTTTTAATAATATTTTAATTATTTATTTCAATTATTTAATCTTTACTAATTCTTTTATTTAATAATCATACAAGGCCATAAACATAATATCTCATCAACAATGACGAAAACACCCCTAAAAAATTTTCATATATCTTGTATAGGGTGTTCAAGTCATAAAATCCTATTTTCAAAATTTTCAACATCGCATAATTAATTTAATCCACTTATCCATTGTGACAACCCGAGAAATTAGATAATTTATTAAAAATCTTAAATGATGGATTTAAGGTAAAATAAAAGATCTAGACAAAAAATAAGTGTATGCGTTTGATATTTTTGAGAAGAAATTTTGAGAATTTCAAAATTCTGTGAAGAATTTAGGTGAATTATTCAGGATTAAGTGTATATGTGTATATGTTCTGTGTATATGATTGTATATGTGTTCAGTATGTGGTTAAGGGTCAATGTTTGACCAGATAAATTTTATCAGTGTTAAACCCTAAGTATATGTTAAGAACGATAGCGTTCAGTTAGAAAACCCCAACGATTGATAAGAAACCCTAGAAACCGGTTCTAAAACCCTAATTTCGGTTTCGGGAATTCGAAACTCTAATTCGGATATTGAAAACCCAAGTTTGGGAATTTAAATGCTAAGTATAAGGTTTAAACGTCATTAATTATAATTTATTAGGAAAAACCCTAATTGATTATTAGAAAACCATAATACCAGATCTGAAAACTCTAATTTAAGATTTCAGAAATTTGAAACCCTAATCTGGGAATTTAAAGTATAGTTATAATGCTCAAGTGCTATTAATTATAATATTATTTAGGGTAAAGCTTAATTAATTAGCAAACCCTAATTTCAAAATTTTAAACCCTAATTATTCCTTCAGACACCCTAATGTACAATTGTGGATTTAATTGCTAAATTAGCAATTTTAATTAGGAAATAGTAATCCTAATTAGCAAACTTGAAATATGATTAAGAAATCTTATTATAATTAGAGAATCTTAATTATAATTTAGATATGTTAATTTTCTATTTTGAAAACTGAAATTTGGACTTAGAAATTAAAATTCAAAAATCTAAGGGTTAATCCCTAAACCCTAAGGGTTAGGGCAAATGACAAGTTAGCCATTAAAATTGTATGCAAAATGACCCATTTACCCTTATTGCATTATTTAGTAGATTGCTTGTAGATCTTGCCAAATATGGAGTTGGTAAACAACTAGATATCAGCCATGTGACTTAAATTAAACTGATCAGCCATCTAGATTGCTATATACATTGTATCATATAATTTATATTGATTAAAGAGAGAGAAAAGGGCCACTTTATTCTCATTTTCTCCCAAAACTTTCTCTCTCCAAATTTTTCGAAATGTAGAGTGAGAGTGAGTGATTAGATAAGCCATGATTAGGTGTTAGCATTACAAGATCAGATCATCAAGATCAAAATCAAAAATGGAGCATCAAAGTGGTATAAACCCTAATCTTAGAAATTTTATGATTTGATGTTAAATGTTGTTAATGATTGGTTAGATGTGTGTTATAGGGTGTCTTTTAGTGATTTGGGTTGTTAGATCCCAGATCCATAACATAAAAGTGCTCGAATTTAAAGATTTATAAAATCTGGAAAAGTTGGAAAAAGTCGTCTGACATCCATATGCCATACCTCATAGATCTGTGTGTGTTTGATGTTTGGTGTATTTTATGTTATAGATATGTTCTTTTTTGTTAGGGCTTTGATTTAAGATTTGAATCAAGCTTAGATCATGTGTATATTGCAAGATATGATAGGTCAAAGAGCGTTGACCGAGCACGAATTCTGGAAATCTGGGCAAAGCCAGAAACCTAGAATTTTTGACAACGATTTGTAGACCTTAGATCTTGTAGTGTTTTATGTTTTTGGTCATGTTGTTAGTTGAAGGTTGTAGACTGGTATATTAACTTGAAATACATGTCATTAGATCTCCCAGATCCTTAACAAAATCCTAGATAATCCTGGTCAAAGTAGGCTTGACCGACTGGCTCATGAATGTTTTTTGGAAAACCGAGATTTTCATTAGCCAAAATTTCTGACAAGGTTTGACTGCCTTGGATCTTATGATTTGGATGTTGTTATGTTGATCTGATGTTCTAGAATCATACACTGACATATCCTGTAACGCCGCCATATCTATGCTCCCACGGTATCTGATATGGTGTTTACAGAAAATCAACATAATGCTTTTAAATCTATACACTCATGGTATCTGATTATAAGATTACATTAAATAGAGGGACTAGCAGATATAATTCTCATAGATCCAAAATTCACAGTATCCCATAACAGATGTCAATTCTCAAGAGAACTTTTTCTGTGTTTGGATACCCTCACTTGGATAAATAAATCAGATTCCGTGACTAGAGTCTATCTATCCTCAGAAATTGAGTATTAGCAATAACATGAGCAATCCATATTACTAATACCTCACCCGGATGTATAGTCTAAGCCAAACGAATTTATACTATCAGATCGATAAGTAACTATCTATCCGAAATCCAGAGTATCAATAACAACATGAATAGGTCCATGCTATTAATACCCTTACTCAGATAAATAGTTCCCAAGGATCTCAACTAGATTTGAAGAAGTCTAATTTTACATCTATGTATGTAAGAAAACTCGGTTGCGAAAATAAAGATGTTATATATATATATATATATATATTATAATATTAAGATTCGATTACATGATTCTCATAACGAGTTCTTATTACAAGGTATTCAATCAAATAAGAATATAATCTAATCTATGTAGGGACTCTTCCCTTTATCTACTCCAGAAGTTTCAAGATTACCATCTAAAACTGCAAAGGGAATAATTTGCAAGGGTGAGCTATGACATGCTCAGCAAGTTTTGTATTTATAACAATATAGGATTTGAAGAAATATAATGATTCAAATTTTGACCGATAGTTGTACCATTTCTCGGATTTCGAATTTCAACCATTCTCGAATTTTCTTTATTTCATCACATCACATGAGACTTAGAAATTTTGTTCAGATATGAGATATGAGATCAGCCTAGTCAACATCTTAGGAGTATGCATATCATCCTACAGTGCTCAAAATACACTAGAATTACTGTCAATATATGAATTGACCAAATTTCAATCCCTTACGGGATACCCAACTTCAGTATAAGATGTCTTACCAAAATAATTTGGTTTGACTCAATAGTTTATGCTCAATAAACATTATCATATGAATAAACAATTCATTTCTTAGTTATGCTGAAGCTATAACAATAACTTTACAATAAGAAGGTAATTTAATTGTAGGTGTAGAGTATTATATCAACATCTTATCAAGATAAAAATCTTGATCAATAAATAGGTTTAAGAAATTTGCTTTATAAGAGATTTAAGGGTAGAGAACTTGCCTGAGCGTAGATCAGTTAAGTTATGTTATTCAAACGTTAATAAGTACCTACGATGTTCATATATATAATCTAACATGTTAGTATTGATAACAATACTCAATTATAACACTTATATAATATCGGTTAGATTTAATAGGGTTTGGTGTTTAATACCTTTGACAAATAGACTAAATTTTATTTATAAACTTTAATTATCCTTTATAATACTTTTTTTTAGAAATTTTAAAGTATTTAAAACATTTATTTATCTTTATAAATGATTTTTAAATAATTTATTTCTATTTATAAGTAATTAATATTTACTTAAAATTTTACAAAAACATTGATTATTATTATTAAATAATTTATATTCATTTATTATAATTTTTATATCATTAATAATATTTTTCTATAATTATTTAGCATTTAAAAATAATTATTCTAATTTCTTTATTGATAAGTTAATCATTAAAAATTATCAAAATAATATAAAATAATTATTAAATTTATGTACAAATATCGAATTTATTTATAATATTTTAATATCATATTTAAAATGGTTTTTATATTAATTTATTAATTATTTCTAATTTTTAAATTTATGTTTAGAAAATAATTTACATCATCCCTAAAGCCCTTTAATGACGTAAAAGTGTCGTTATAGGTGTTCTTTGAGTTTCAAGCGCAGCTTGGTCATGGCCGAAAGGTAATCGGTTTAACCATTAATTATAAGGCTACTGTTAATGAGTTTTGGTTTGTTTAAGAGTTGATGTTTGTAGTACCCACACAGTAGTATAATATGAAACAAATTTTAGACTTTAACCAACATATAACAAGAAGTTATAGAGGCTCAAAGTAACTGTCAGAGCTGTTCTAGAGTTTCTAGGCAACCCAGAACAGAAGTCATGGTCGGTCAACGGTTTTGTGGCTTATATATCTTCGATTCGGTGTATTTGATGTGTGTAATGTTTGTTGTAACATGTAGTATATATGCCAGGGTACATATATATAACATTAATATGAACCAAGCCTAACTCTAAGGTCTCTAATTTTGTTAGTCAAAGTACAGCCAGACTCTATTCTTCATGTTCTTCAGTTTTCTGGAAAACCCAGAAAACTTGGTTATGCTCAGTCAATGGATTTTGACCATTGATTCCAGTAAACCTATACGTTGTTTATTCCATTAAAGATCATTGATATATAGTACATATAACAGAGTACTGATCTATAACAAAAACTTACAAAAATAATAATCAGAAGACGATTAAACAGATTGGTCAAAGTAGCCGGTTCAACTATTCTTAAGCTTTCTGTGTAACCCAGAAAACTGTAATCCATGAACGGTCAACCCACTTTGACTGCTTATAACTTGAAAATCTATGGTTCAAATGAACTGATTTCTTTTCCGACTAAAGACCTACTAACAAAGCTACAAATACCAAACAATTACCAGACCAAAACATAAACACATATGAATCTATAGGCTCTGACATTCGACTGTCAGACTTAGTTTTCAAAATTTCTAGATATCTTAAAACACTTAATTAAGGCATCTAGATGTTATGAAAACGTGTTTTACCAATCTAACATACTTTCTAACATACTAATACATAATTCTAAACATCTAAACAACAAATTTAACATAGGATCAAAGAGCTAATTATCAACTAGGGTTTGTACCTTTTCTTGAGCAATTTTTAATTCTAGCTTCTGATGTTGTTGCTGCTATAACCCAGGCTTGATTTAGTAGGTTTATAAGTGTATCTAGGCTTAGGAATTTCGTGAGTTTGCTTAGCCCTAAGCTTCCTATTTGTAGAATTCTTCAACTTGGATTTTTGGTCATTTTTGAGCAACTTGCCTCTACAAAGATCTGATCTGATGACTATGGTGATGCTTGGGAGTTACAAGCATGTCATGTGCTACCTTGGAACTTGCAATGGTGACTCCTATCCTACTTGTGAGCTAGTTAGGTTTGTTTAGTAGCTTAATTAGGCTTTAGTCTTCACTAATCTTGATTAGGGTTTTGTGTCTAATGATTAGGAATGTTAATTAATGTTAATTAGTACCTAATTGAAGTTTATTAACCATGATTAGGTGTTAATATAATCTAATTAGGGTTTAATTAGCTAATTAGGGTTTAATTTACAAATTAGGGTTAAGGTTTTGCTAATTAGGGTTAGGGTTTGTTAATCTAGGGCTGTTAACATAAATTCTCACTAACCCTAACAAGCACGAGAAAGCGTTTTGTCAGTGTAAGCACGACAAAGCAACTTGTCGAAATAATTTTACCAAAAAGTCCGAATATGGAAAAAAAGTTAAGCACGAGGTGTCAAGCACGACGTTTTTCGGACAAAAATTTATTTAGTCAAATTTGTAAAACCAAGTATATATTAACACAACACATTCAGAACGGAGAAATTTTATTTATATAATGAGATTTTACACTTACGAGTCTTATTAGGGTTTTTGGTTTTTTACATTCACCCCCACTAATAAGAATTTCGTCCTCGAAATTATAGTACAAGTTAAGTAAATAATTGAGGATAATTCTCGAGCATTTTGTCTTCAAGCTCCCATGTAGCTTCTTCAACGTTCTGATTTCTCCAGATTACTTTGACCGATGCTATCACTTTATTTCTCAGGACTTGCTCTTTACGGTCGATGATCTGCACAGGTTCTTCTACATAAGAAAGATCTTCCTCTATTTGAATTGGCTCATATTGTATAACGTGTTTATAATCATGTTTATATGGTCATAATACGGACACATGAAACACATTATGAATATGATTTAACTCAGGAGGTAGTGCTATTTCATAAGCAACTTCACCAACCTTTCTCAAAATTTCAAAAGGTCCAATAAATCTCGGACTTAATTTTCCTTTCTTGCCAAAACGTATCTTGCCTTTCCAAGGAGATACTTTCAAGAATACGTGACTTCCTACGTTAAAGTTTTGTTGTTGACGATGTGGATCTACCGTATTTTTCCTTTATTTTCGATCTTGAGATGCTTGTAATCGTTGACGAATAATTCTGATAGTTTCAGTTGTATGTTGAATTATCTCAGGTCCTAACATTTGTCTTTCCCCGACTTCATCCCAACATAAAGGTGTTCTACATTTACGCCCATATAAAGCTTCATAGGATGGCATACCTATGCTAGCTAGATAACTATTGTCATAAGCAAATTCAACTAAGGGTAACTGATATTCCCAACTTCCTTTGAAGTCTATATTACAAGTTCTCAGCATATCTTCTAATGTTTGTATGGTTCTCTCACTCTGACCATCAGTTTGAGGATGATAAGCTGTACTTAATCTTAGTTGTGTTCCTAAGTGTTTCTGAAGGTTTTTTCCAAAAATTAGAAGTAAATCTTTGATCTCGATCTGATACTATGGACACAGGTATTCCATGCCTAGAGATAATTTCATTGATATAAAGTTTGGCAAGGTGATCTAGGTTATGACTAATCTTAATAGGTAAAAAGTGAGCTGATTTTGTTAAACGGTCAACTATTACCCAAATGGCATTATGGCCCTTTTGTGTAGCTAGAAGAACAACAACAAAATCCATAGTTATATGTTCCCACTTCCACTCGAGAATTGGTAAGGGTTGAAGTAAACCACTCGACTTTTGATGCTCAGCCTTAACCCTTTGACACATGAGAAATTTACTTACCCATTCAACTATTTCTCTTTTTATGTTTGACCACCAAAAGTTTCGACTTAAATCCTTATACATTTTTGTACTACCAGGATGTATGGAAAATTTAGAGTTATGAGCTTCATTTAAAATTTCATCTTTTAAATCTTGGTCTAACGGAACCCAAATTCTATTTTCATATCTTATTATTCCATCCGTATCTATTCTAAATTTATTATACTTATCATGTGTTGAATTAGATTTGATCTTCTGACATTCTTCATTCTTCTCCTGTATCTCTTTAACTTTATTAAGCAGAGATGAAACTCCTTCTAAAATATACAACTTTTGGGTAGAGGTAATTGGACATTCCACCTCAATTTCTAAAATTTCAAAGTCTTTTATTAACCTATCATTGGTGGTTAATACATTCAATTTTTCCTGATTCTTCCTACTTAACGCATCAGCTACAATATTGGCTTTCTTAGGAAGATATAAGATTTCACAAATATAATCTTTTATCGGTTCTAACCATCGCTCTGTCTTAAATTTAATTCCTTTTGCGTAAAAATATATTTCAGACTTTTATGATCTGTATATATCTCGCACTTCTCCCCGAACAAGTAATGTCTCCAAATTTTTAGAGCAAAAACTACCGTGGCTAACTCTAGGTCATGAGTAGCATACCTCTTCTCATAATCTTTGAGTTGTCGTGATGCATAAGCTATCACTTTCCCATGTTGCATCAACACACACCCTAAACCTCTATGTGATGAGTCACTATATACTACAAGGCCTCTTGTATCATCTGGTAAGGATAACACTGGAGCCATGCTCAGTCGCTTCTTCAACTCTTGGAAGCTTTCCTCACATTTATCCATCGCACGGGCGTTCACCGCCTTTCGAGTTAAATTGGTTAATGGGATTGCTATTTTGAAAAATCTTTTATAAACCGGCTCGATAATAACCCACTAAACCGAGAAAACTTCGTACTTCTGTTGGAGTTGTTGGTTGTTCCCAATTCACAACCGTTTCGATCTTAGCTGGATCTACAGATATTCCATTTTTATCAATTACGTGAATTTGCACTTGGAAAACTTTGCATAAAGTTGTTCATTTCGTAATATTTCCAATACGACTCTCAAGTGTTAAGTATGCTCTTCCCGTGTTTTCGAGTATACCAGAATATCGTTGATAAACACTACAACAAATTTGTCCAAACATTGTTTAAACACTCGATTCATTAAATACATAAATGCTGCCGGTGCATTTGTTAATCCAAAAGACATTACAAGAAACTCATAATGTCCATAGCGTGTCCTAAACGCTATTTTCTAAGCACATCCTCCTTTCTTACCTTTAATTGATGATAACTTTTGTTCTAAGGTCAATTTTTGAAAATGTTCTACCCCTTTAATTGGTCAAACAAATCATCAATCCTTGGTAAAGGATATTTATTTTTAATAGTTAACTTATTTAGCTCCCTATAGTCTATACATAATCTCATAGGTCCATCCTTCTTCTTTACAAACAGAACTGGTGCTCCCCAGGGTGAAACACTAGGTTGTATGTACTTTTTATCTAAGAATTCATGTAATTGTATAAGTAACTCTTTCAGTTCTATAGGTGCCATTATGTACGGTGCCTTAGAAACTGGTGTCATTCCTGGTGCAAGATCAATGACACCTGGTAAGTCATTCGGAAATACATCAGGAAATTCCTTAACTATAGGTATTTGATCTAATTTTACTCCTTCCTGTCGAGTATCAACTATATAGGCCAAATATCCTAAACAACCATTTCTAAGTAATCTTTCTGCCTGAACTATAGTCAAACATCGAGATTGCTTAGGTGAACAACTACCGTTAAACACTACCTTTGACTTCGAAGCAGTCAAATAATTTATACGTTTTTGATAACAATCAATCATCGCGTTATGATTAACTAACCAATCCATTCCTAAAATTACATTAAATTCTCCCAGCTAAATTGGTATCAAATCTACCTTAAAATTATGTCCTTTTATTATCACACTACAGTTTCTGTATATGGTCTTAACCGGAATTCTTTCATTATTAGCAATTTCCACGCAGAATGGTTTGTCTAAATTTTTGCAAGATGTATTCAAGTTTATAGAGAAATTACTAGACACAAAAGAACATGTAGCACCAGAATCGAATAACACATATGCATTTAAAAGTGTTGATAGGGATGATACCTGTCACCACGTCCTGTGAAGCAACAACATCCCTCACTGACATATTAAATGTTCTCGCGGTAGGTCGATTCTGAACTCCAACTGCAGCTACTGTTGATTGATTATTCTCTGGTATTCTAACCCCTTTTACTCCTTAATTCCTAGGTTTAGGACAGTTCCCTGAAAAATGGTCTAAGGAACCACAATTAAAACATTTATTTTTCCTTGGAAGAGGACACTGTGGAAAATAATGTCTCAACTGTCCACAATTAAAACATTTGTTATGAAGGTATTCTCCTCTATGTTTTTTACCGCAATTAGGACAAGGTTTAATATTATTATTACTAAAGTTATTATTAGTATTTCCTATCCTTTTCCCCGGGTTGTTAGAAAAAGAATTATCCCACTTACGTTTGTTATTAAACCCACCTGAACTGGGTTCTGTTCTAATTTTTCCTTTTTCATTCTGACTTCTCTTGTCCTGATGAAATTTAGCAAGACTTTCATTCTCACTTTCGGCTATAATGGCCTTCTCCAAGATTTCGAGAGAAAGTTTTATTTGAAGTCTTGACAAATCTACTCAGAATCGAGGTTTTAAACCCTCCACGAAACCTACGAGTCTTTCTAAGTTCAGTGGTTACTTGATGTGGAGCATACCTGGATAGTTCATTAAACTTAGTTGTATACTGGGTTACAGTAAGATCTCCTCGTTTTAAGTCCAGAAATTTTATTTCCATTAGGTCTTTCAGGGATTGGGAAAAATAGTTTTCAAAGAACAACTCTTTGAATCTATCACAAGGAATAATTTCAGTTTCTACCTGACCTTTGGTTGATTCCCACCAATAATTAACCTCACCTTTTAAGAAAAAGGTTGCAAAAGTTGTCTTTTGGTTATTATTAACATTGGTTACTAGGAATAATTTCTCTATTTCAGAAATCCAAATTTGTCCATCTACAGGTTCTGGTGTACCCTTAAACTTAGGTGGTCCAACTAATTTAAAGTCTTTAAAAGTTGTGTTCTGGTTCATAGGTCTATTTATAACTCCTAGCATAAGGTCTACTAACTGCTGGGTAGAATTATCACCATTCATTTCTCTTTGGGTTCTTCTGGTTGGTGGCATGATTCTATATAAATCAATAAAAATTCACATAAGAATTTGAGTAACACAACATATTGTTTATTTCATATATCACAATAGTATTACACAATAACTTTATAATTAAACATAAAGTACTGATTACAAACTTTGAATGCTTCTTTATTGTACTAATATAAAGCATTCAACCACCTATGCTACTCTCTAGAATTCATTGATATCATCAAAGGAATCCTGGATCATGTGACAAACCACAGATCGATCGATGAGATAAGCCGTCTTCTTCTCCTCTACCAGATATCAAACTACACTATTTGTAAATCATTAAAAGTATCTCGAACACCCGAGAGATGTTTTAAGAAGCCTTGATCGAATTTCCTTTACGCCCCTCATGCATGGTGCGGTTGTACTTTTAGTCGCTGACTATGTCCCTCTCATGTTGTAGCATTCCCTCATTTATATCATTTCAAATCTCATTTTATTACCCCCATGTTCAGTTGTTTTCAACAGTGATGCCATTGCCTCATCATGCTCATCAATTCTCATTAATTGTCCTGCCACTGGATCCTCTTCTTCCTCAGCATCTAACAGTTGTTGATCATGAAGTAATTCTTCATCTTCTGCATCACTGGCTATGTATGACTCTATTTGTGGTGGATTATTGGCTAATATCATTTCCTCAGCATTGGAGTTGGCCATTTATTAAAGAAAACTCCTTAAATACCGTATAGAAATTACACAACATAATAATTTTAATGTTATATTTTATGTGTACTTTTAAAATTTTTACGGACTCGAAGACTATATACTAAGATTTCTCTTCCTTATATCTATAGCCTTAACAGCTTTGATACCAAAATTTGTAACGCCCCCATATCTATACTTCCACGGTATCTGATATGGTGTTTATAGAAAATCAACATAATGCTTTAAAATCTATACACCCATGGTATCTGATTATAAGATTACATTAAATAGAGGGACTAGCAGATATAATTCCCATAGATCCAAAATTCACAGTATCCCATAACAGATGTCAATTCTTAAGAGAATTTTTTCTGTGTTTGGATACCCTCACTTGGATATATGAACTGTATCTGTGACTAGAGTCTATCTATCCGAAATTCAGAGTATCAGCAATAACATGAACAGTCCATATTACTTATACCCTCACCCAGATGTATAGTCTAAGCCAAACGAATTTATATTATCGTATCGATAGTAACTATCTATCCGAAATCCAGAGTATCAATAACAACATGAACAGTCCATGCTATTAATACCCTCACTCAGATAAATAGTTCCCAAGGATCTCAACTAGATTTAAAGAAGTCTAATTTTACATCTATGTATGTAAGAAAACTCGGTTGCGGAAATAAAGATGTTATATATATATATATATCATAATATTAAGATTCGATTACATGATTCTCATAACGAGTTCTTATTACAAGGTATTCAATCAAACAAGAATATAATCTAATCTATGTAGGGCCGCTTCCCTTTATCTACTCCAGAAGTTCCAAGATTACCATCTAAAACTTCAAAGGGAATAATTTGCAAGGGTAAGCTATGACATGCTCAGCAAGTTTTGTATTTATAACAATATAGGATTTGAAGAAATATAATTCCAAATTTTGGTGATAGTTGTACTATTTACGGATTTCTAATTTCAACCATTTCGGAATTTTCTTTATTTATGTCAATCACACGGACTTAGAAATTTTGTTCGAGATATGAGATAGGGGTTCAAATTTTATTCAACATCTTAGAGTATGCATATCATCCTCTAAAGGCTTTCAAAATACACTAAAATTCTCACAATATATGAATTGACCAAATTTCAATCCCTTACGGGATACCCAACTTCAGTATAAGATGTCTTACCAAAACAATTTGGTTTGACACAACAGTTTATGCTCAATAAACATTATCATATGAATAAACAATTCATTTCTTAGTTATGTTGAAGCTATAGCAATAACTTTACAATAAGAAGGTAATTTAATTGTAGGTGTAGTGTATTATATCAACAGCTTATCAAGATAAAAATCTTGATCAATAAACAGGTTTAAGAAATTTGCTTTATAAGAGATTTAAGGGTAGAGAACTTGCCTGAGCGTAGATCAGTCAAGTTATGATATTCAAACGTCAATAAGTACCTATGATGTTCATATATATAATCTAACACGTTAGTATTCATAACAATACTCAATTATAACACTTATATAATATCAGTTAGATTTAATAGGGTTTGGTGTTTAATACCTTTGTCAAATAGACTAAATTTTATTTATAAATTTTAATTATCCTTTATAATACTTTCTTTAGAAATTTTAAAGTATTTAAAACATTTATTTATCTTTATAAATGATTTTTAAATTATTTATTTCTATTTATAAGTAATTAATATTTACTTAAAATTTTACAAAAACATTGATTATTATTATTAAATAATTTATATTCATTTATTATAATTTTATATCATTAATAATATTTTTCTATAATTATTTAGCATTTAAAATAATTATTCTAATTTCTTTATTGATAAGTTAATCATTAAAAATTATCAAAATAATATAAAATAATTATTAAATTTATGTACAAATATCAGAATTTATTTATAATATTTTAATATCATATTTAAAATGGTTTTTATATTAATTTATTAATTATTTCTAATTTTTTAAATTTATGTTTAGAAAAATAATTTCTGTCTGTCCCTAAAGCCCTTTAATGACAGAAAGTGTCGTTATAGGTGTTCTTGAGTTTCTGGGCAGCAGTTTGGTCATGGCTGAGTGACTGGTTTAACCATTAATTATAAGGCTACTGTTAATGAGTTTTGGTTTGTTTAAGAGTTGATGTTTGTAGTACCCACACAGTAGTATAATATGAAACAAATTTTAGACTTTAACCGACATATAACAAGAAGTTATAGAGGCTCAAAGTAACTGTCAGAGCTGTTCTAGAGTTTCTAGGCAACCCAGAACAGAAGTCATGGTCGGTCAACGGTTTTGTGGCTTATATATCTTCGATTCGGTGTATTTGATGTGTGTAATGTTTGTTGTAACATGTAGTATATATGCCAGGGTACATATATATAACATTAATATGAACCAAGCCTAACTCTAAGGTCTCTAATTTTGTTAGTCAAAGTACAGCCAGACTCTATTCTTCATGTTCTTGATTTTACGGAAAACCCGAAAAACTTGGTTATCTTTCGATCAATGGATTTTGACCATTGATTCCAGTAAACCTATACGTTGTTTATTCCATTAAAGATCATTGATATATAGTACATATAACAGAGTACTGATCTATAACAAAAACTTACAAAAATAATAATCAGAAGACGATTAAACAGATTGGTCAAAGTAGCCGGTTCAACTATTCTTAAGCTTTCTGTGTAACCCAGAAAACTGTAATCCATGAACGGTCAACCCACTTTGACTGCTTATAACTTGAAATCTATGGTTCAAATGAACCTGATTTCTTTTCCAGACTAAAGACCTACTAACAGGCTACAAATACCAAACAATTACCAGACCAAAACATAAACACATATGAATCTATAGGCTCTGACATTCGACTGTCAGAGTTAGTTTTCAAAATTTCTAGATATCTTAAAACACTTAATTAAGGCATCTAGATGTTATGAAAACGTGTTTTACCAATCTAACATACTTTCTAACATACTAATACATAATTCTAAACATCTAAACAACAAATTTAACATAGGATCAAAGAGCTAATTATCAACTAGGGTTTGTACCTTTTCTTGAGCAATTTTTAATTCTAGCTTCTGATGTTGTTGCTGCTATAACCCAGGCTTGATTTAGTAGGTTTATAAGTGTATCTAGGCTTAGGAATTTCGTGAGTTTGCTTAGCCCTAAGCTTCCTATTTGTAGAATTCTTCAACTTGGATTTTTGGTCATTTTTGAGCAACTTGCCTCTACAAAGATCTGATCTGATGACTATGGTGATGCTTGGGAGTTACAAGCATGTCATGTGCTACCTTGGAACTTGCAATGGTGACTCCTATCCTACTTGTGAGCTAGTTAGGTTTGTTTAGTAGCTTAATTAGGCTTTAGTCTTCACTAATCTTGATTAGGGTTTTGTGTCTAATGATTAGGAATGTTAAGTAATGTTAATTAGTACCTAATTGAAGTTTATTAATCATGATTAGGTGTTAATATAATCTAATTAGGGTTTAATTAGCTAATTAGGGTTTAATTTACAAATTAGGGTTAGGGTTTTGCTAATTAGGGTTAGGGTTTGTTAATCTAGGGTTGTTAACATAAATTCTCAGTAACCCTTACAAGCACGAGAAAGCGTTTTGTCAGTGTAAGCACGACAAAGCAACTTGTCGAAATAACTTTACCAAAAAGTCCGAATATAGAAAAAAATTTAAGCACGAGGTGTCAAGCACGACGTTTTTCGGACAAAAATTTATTTAGTCAATTTTGTAAAAACAAGTATATATTAACACATAACACATTTTGAACGGAGAAATTTTATTTATATAATGAGATTTTACACTTACGAGTCTTATTAGGGTTTTGGGTTTTTACATATCCACTACATATTTGAACCTTTATCACACATTAAGTAAGCTTGTACAACAAGAATTCAAGGGCTCAAAAGTAGCACCTTGACTGTTCTTCAATTTCTGAAAAACCCAGAAATTGAAGAACAGTGCCTAACAAGATTTGTGAGGCCTATATCTTTCTGTTATGATGTAGGATTGCCATGAAACTTGGTTGGGATTGTAGTTTTACATTAGTACTATAATTCTAACACTTAAGGAAGTCCAGAAACAGAATGACTATGATTCTATCAATGGTCAAACATGCCCACTTAGTGACTGACAAAGTTTCTGGGTTTGAGCTCAAGAACACCAAGAACACAATCAGCGACGGATTCGTCGCCTAAAGTCCTTATAGCGACAGTTTATTTAGGAAATTAATTTTTTTATTAAATAAATAGAGAAAATGATTTTTAATTATTAAAAATACAAAATAAATTCCTAAAAATTATTTTAAAGCCTAAAAATGGGTTTTAAAAATTTTGAATATATTTTATAGATATTTAATATTTTGGAATATAAATGGTATTTAATTTATTTAATTATAATATTAAATAAATTATTTTAAAATGGTTTTAATTCATGAAAAATCATGACAAATTATATTATGATATTAGAAAATATTTTTGGTGACTTTTAATATTTTGTGATGAATTTCATTAATAATTTATTATTAATGGTAATTAATTTATTTAATAAATATATTAAATAAATTACGGAAAAATATAATTAATGTTTTAAAAATCATATAAAAATGATTTAAGGGTTAGAAAAATATTTTAAGTTATAAAATATAATTTTTGATATTTTGTTATGAAAATATTAATATTTTAATATTAAAAGCAATTATCGGATAATGAATTTAAGTGTTTAAAATCATATAAATATGATTTTAAGGTATTAAATATACTTTGATATATTATAATTATATTATAATATTATGCTATGATTTTCATTAATATTTAATATTAAATAAATATTAATAATAAAAGAATAATGTGGTATTTATATTATATAAATACGATATAAGTGATTCAAAAATCATGATAAATGCTAATAATTATCTGAAAATTATTACAAGCCTATGAAAATTATTTTGACTAATAATAAAATTATCTAAGATAATGGTTAAGTGTTCAGGCAGAGTTTAATTGAATTTAAACTAGATATTTATCTGATTAGACACTTGGGATGTTAGAATTGTACCGAACTCAACTCGAACTGCAGTAGTTTGACTTGATACCGAGTCTTAGTAGTTTGTTGGACTAATAGGGTTATGTGTTATGTGTTTAGGTTGTTCTATGATTATATATAATAGTATTATACTGTGATAATATTATTCTAATATTGGAGATCTATATTACTAATATTAGGTCTTCGGATAAAGCGTTATAAATTGCGTAACAGTAATCAACCGAACTGCCAAGTTTTTCTGGACTCTACTAAGAGTTATTTCATTCAGATATGCTTATGGTTAATCATTGTTGATTGCCATAGTAGAATTGTACTATGTACATATTGCATGTATAAGTCAGGTATGAAAGGCTGATCACCTTCATTACCGTTTGGTTCAGATATATTTGTTCATATTTAATACTTGTTCAGTTAAAAGTTTTTTCGTGCTAGTTCTCAACTATATTGAAGAATTATAGCCAGCTTATTATTCAGACTCTTTCAATCATGATATATCCTTAAATAAATTTAAACTTGTTGGGCAACTTTCATGCTCACCCTTGCTATATCATGATAAAACATTGCAGATTAAGGCGAATGCGTCAGATACAAAGAAAGGTTAAAGATAGTTCCAGCTTAATGTGCGCGATTAGATTTGTAATAGTGTTGTATGATAATAATGTTATGTGTTAGATAAGTTATGAATTGTGTATAAGTTAAGGTTACTCGACCTTAGGGAATAGTGTGTAAAGTTTATGGTATAAACAATTTATGTTTATATCTTCCACAATAGTTGTAAAATGATTGTACCAGATCCGTGGTGATTTGGGACCCGGATTTGGGGCTTTCACAGTTGGTATCAAAGTTGTTGGTTATGAACCTTAGGTAGGAATACATGAGACCAATAACCGCAGTTATTAGGATAAGATCTAACTCACATAGAGTTAGTTGGTCGGTAAGATACAGAGTTCCCTAACTCTGATAATAAAGTTGAACAGTAGTGGTGAATAGATAGAGTCTAAAAGACTAAAAGTGCAGGGATAGTAGATCGTAAAATAAAATGATCAAGACATAGAAATAAATCGTAATATATACGATGAGATCACCCCGTGATCTGATAAGGTGATAGCAGGGAGAAGAATCAATCTAATAATTGAAAAGTTACAACAAAGATTGTTGTGTGTCAGTTGTACTACGAACTGGTACAGATTCAGGAAAGGATTATGAATACGAGTTGAATGAAATTCTTATTGAGAAGGGAGTTAAGATTAGGTGGGGATTTCAATTTAGGACTCATGTCAGCAGCTGAGTTGTGTGATTCTTTGTATGGGCGGGGAATTGTACTTGGTGTAAAAACCACTTAGTTTCTGACACTGATAATCATTGAAATGTTTGGGTCGCGCTATTTGCTATATGCATGTTAAGAGGATGATTCCTTTCTCATGTGTATAACAGATAGATAGGTTATAAGTAGAGAATATAAGGTTAAGTACGAGTTCTTAAAACTCATACTTATATGAAATTCTTGACTCATAGTTATATGAAATGTTTATGAACCCCTCAGCGAATGGACGCCAAAGGTCTAACTAGGGTAAGTTCTTAAACACATATGATTGTGACAAGTTTATGAACTCATAAGTGTGATTTGATGAACTAGGTATAGTTATGTGTGAATGGAGTATTAAGGATAATAAAAATAGATAGACTATTTAAGCAAATGATTATTAGTGAAGGCATAAGTTTTCCAAAATGCCTAGCTATGCTAGACTTCAAAATTTTTACATCAAGCTAAATACGCACTATGTGCTTTTGGAAAAAAATGTGGACTCGTAATAATTTTTGGAACAGTTTAAAGTATAGTCTATGCTACTTTTTTCAGCTAGAGGAAGATGATTTGAAATATAAATATTTATTTTATTTATCACTTATGTACCATGTAACCTGGTAATGAGATGATAAAAAGATGATAGAGTTATAAATACAGAATACTTAGTGTGAATTCGATCTAAAAATCATTGTTCCACAATTGTATGATGTTTTATGACAAAGTCATATAATGACAGCATCCTCAAACGGACTGTTAATACAGTACGACATCATGACGTCATTCTCAAAAGTATTTTTCAAAATTTTAATTTGCCAACGGGGTTTGGCTACACCTAAATAATTCGATTGAATTGAATTATTGATATGAGTCTATGTTATTCGATTCAGCTAGACTAATGTTTATGAAAACTCTAAGTGTTCATTGAAAGAAATTTTCCGAACCAAATTATTTTGAGTGCGGAATCCAAGAAGATCGAGGTAAAGTTTTGTGCCTACTATAAGCGATGGCGAAAGCAGATAAAATGAGTACTTGGCGGTCTGAGGTATATCGGACTAATCACCATTTTTATATCGTAAAATAATAAATATTCTGCGGATGAATTTCCATAAAACCTTTGCGAAAATGATAGACAAATAGTCTATACGACTCCTCAGCATAAGTTGAAAATTTTTACTCTTGTGAGTGGTATATTGGGTAACATGTGATGATGTGTATGGTGCATGGTATAAGGAGTAAGGTAAATTTCGGGGAAAATTATTTTAGAAGAAGGGGTGAATGTGACAACCCGAGAAATTAGACAATTTATTAAAAATCTTAAATGATGGATTTAAGGTCAAATAATAGACCTAGACAGAAAATAAGTGTATGCATTTGATATTTTTGAGAAGGAATTTTGAGGATTTTAAAATTCTGTGAAGGATTTAGGTGAATTAATCAGGATTAAGTGTATATGTGTATACGTTATGTGTATATCGTTGTATATGTGTTCAGTATGTGGTTAAGGGTCAAGGTTTGTCCAGATAAATTTTATCAGTGTTAAACCCTAAGTATATGTTAAGAACGATAGCGTTCAGTTAGAAACTCCTAACGATTGATAAAAAAACCCTAGAAACCGGTTCTGAAACCCTAATTTTGGTTTTGGGAATTCGAAACCCTAATTCGGATATTGAAAACCCTAGTTTGGGAAGTTAAATGCTATGTATAAGGTTTAAACGTCATTAATTATAATTTATTAGGTAAAACCCTAATGAATTACTTGAAACCCTAATTAATTATTAGAAAACCCTAATACCAGATCTAAAAACTCTAATTTTAGATTTTGAGAATTTGAAACCCTAATCTGGGAATTTAAAGGATAATTATCATGCTCAAGTGCTATTAATTATAATATTATTTAGGGTAAAGCTTAATTAATTAGCAAATCCTAATTTCAAAATTTTAAACCCTAATTATTCTGTCAGAAACCCTAATGTACAATTGTGGATTTAATTGCTGAATTAGCAATTTTAATTAGGAAATATTAATCATAATTAGCAAACTTGAATTATGATTAAGAAATCTTAATATAATTAGAGAATTTTAATTATAATTTAGAAATGTTAATTTTCTATTTTGAAAACCGAAATTTGGAAATCTTAGAAATTAAAATTCAAAAATCTAAGGGTTAAACCCTAAACCTTGAGGGGTAAACCCTAAACCCTAAGGGTTAGGGCAAATGAAAAGTTAGCCGTTAAAATTGTATGCAAAATGACCCATTTACCCTTATTGCATTATTTAGTAGATTGCTTGTAGATCTTGCCAAATATGGAGTTGGTAAACAACTAGATATCAGCCATGTGATTTAAATTAAACTGATCAGCCATCTAGATTGCTATATACATTGTATCATATAATTTATATTGATTAAAGAGATCGAAAAGGGCCACTTTACTCTCATTTTATCCCAAAAATTTCTCTCTCCAAAATTTTTGAAATGTAGAGTGAGAGTGAGTGATTAGATAAGCCATGATCAGGTGTTAGCATTACAAGATCAGATCATCAAGATCAGAATCAAAAATGGAGCATCAAAGTTGTATAAACCCTAATCTTAGAAATTTTATGATTTGATGTTAAATGTTGTTAATGATTGGTTAGATGTGTGTTATAGGGTGTCTTTTAGTAAACTGGGTTGTTAGATCCCAGATCCATAACATAAAAGTGCTTGAATTTAAAGATTTATCAAATCTAGAAAAGTTGGAAAAAGTCATTTGACATCTATATGTCAGACCTCATAGATCTGTGTGTGTTTGATGTTTGGTGTATTTTATGTTATCAATTTTTTCTTTGTTGTTAGGGCTTTAATCTAAGACTTGAATCAAGATTAGATCATGTGTATATTGCAAGATATGATCGGTCAAAGAGCGTTGAATGAAACACGGATTCTGAAATCAAACCGTAAACCCGAAATTTCCGGCAACGATTTTTGTAACCTTAGATCTTGCAGTGTTTTATGTTTTTCGTCATGTTGTTGGTTGAAGGTTGTAGACTGGTATATTAACTGAAAATGCATGTCCTTAGATCTCCCAGATCCTTAATAGAATCCTAGATAATCTTGGTCAAAGTAGGCTTGACCGACTGGAAAACCCAGATGTTCATCAGCCGAAATTTTTGACAAGGTTTGGCTGCCTTGGATCTTATGATTTGGATGTTGTTATGTTGATCAGATGTTCTAGAATCACACACCGACGTATCCACTACATATTTGAACCTTTATAACACATTAAGTTAGCATGTACAACAAGAATTCAAGGGCTTAAAAGTAGCACCTCGACTGTTCTTCAATTTCTGGAAACCAAGAAATTGAAGAAAAGTGTCTAACAAGATTTGTGATGCCTATATCTTTCTGTTATGATGTAGGATTGCCATGAAACTTGGTTGGGATTGTAGTATTACATTAGTACTACAATTCTAACACTTAAGGAAGTCCATAAACAGAATGACCAATGATCTATCAATGGTCAAACATGCTCACTTAGTGATTGACAAAGTTTTTGGGTTTGAGCTCAAGAAGACCAAGAACACAATCAGCGACGGATTCGTCGCCTAAAGTCCCTAAAGAGACAGTTTATTTAGGAAATTAATTTTTTTATTAAATAAATAGAGAAAAATGATTTTTAATTATTAAAAATACAAAATAAATTCCTAAAAATTATTTTAAAGCCAAAAAATGGGTTTTTAATAATTTTGAATATATTTCATAAATATTTAATATTTTTGGAATATAAATGGTATTTAATTTATTTAATTATAATATTAAATAAATTATTTAAAAATGGTTTTTATTCATGAAAAATCATGAAAAATTATATTATGATATTAGAAAATATTTGAAGTTATTTTTGATGACTTTTAATATTTTGTGATGTATTTCATTAATAATCTATTATTAATGGTAATTAATTTATTTAATAAATATATTAAATAAATTATGGAAAAATATAATTAATGTTTTAAAATCATATAAAAATGATTTAAGGGTTAGAAAAATATTTTAAGTTATAAGATATAACTTTTGATTTTTTTGCCATGAAAATATTAATATTATAATATTAAAAGTAATTATCGAATAATGGATTTAAGTGTTTAAAATCATATAAATATGATTTTAAGGTATTAAAATACTTTGATATATTATAATTATATTATAATATTATGTTATGATTTTTCATTAATATTTAATATTAAATAAATATTAATGATAAAAGAATAATGTGGTATTTATATTATATAAATACGATATAAGTGATTAAAAAATGATGATAAATGGTAATAATTATCTGAAAATTATTACAAGCCTATGAAAATTATTTTGACTGATAATAAAATTATTTAAGATAATGGTTAAGTGTTCAAGCAGAGTTTAATTGAACTTAAACTCGATATTTATCTGATTAGACAATCGGGATGTTAGAATTGTACCGAATTCAACTCGGACTGCAGTAGTTTGACTTGATACTGAGTCTTAGTAGTTTGTTGGACTGATAGGGTTATGTGTTATGTGTTTAGGTTGTTATTTGATTATATATAATAGTATTATATTGTGATGATATTGTTCTAATATTGGAGATCTATATTACTAATATTAGGTCTTCAGATAAAGCGTTATAAATTGCGTAGCAGTAATCAACCGAACTCTACTAAGAGTTGTTTCATTCAGATATGCTTATTGTTAATCATTGTTGATTACCATGGTAGAATTATACTCTGTACATATTGCATGTATAAGTCAGGTATGAAAGGCTGATCACCTTCATTATCGTTCGGTTCAGATATATTTGTTCATGTTTAATACTTTTTCAGTCAAAAGTTTTTTCGTGCTAGTTCTCAATTATATTAAAGAATTATAGCCAGCTTATTATTCAGTCTCTTTCAATCATGATATATCGGTAAATAAATTTAAACTTTTGCTGGGAAACCTTCTTGCTCACCCTTGCTATATCATGATAAAACATTGCAGATTAAGGCGAATGCGTCGGATAAAAAGAAATGTTAAAGACAGCTCCATCTTAAAGTTAATGTGCGCGATTAGATTTGTAATAGTGTTGTATGATAATAATTTTATGTGTTAGATAAGTTATGAATTTTGTATAAGTTAAGGTTACTCGACCTTGGGGAATAGTGTGTAAAGTTTATTGTATAAATAATTTATGTTTATATCTTCCGCAATAGTTATAGAATGATTGTACTAGATCCGTGGTGATTTGGGACCCGGATTTGGGGCTTTCTTTACATTTAGTCCCATCTGGAGTTTACTTCATGGCGATTGATTGTCTTTACTACTTTCTATACATTTAGTCCCGCCTGGAGTTTACTTCGTGGCGGTTGATCGTCTTTTACAGCTTTATTGACTTTTCTGATCCCCCATGGAGGTGCTTTGTGGTGGTTGATCATGTCCATATATATATGTCCATATATATATATATATATTTATCGCTTTTATATATTTATATTTCCGATCCCCCATGGAGGTGCTTCGTGGTGGTTGATCGTATTTGTATATATATATTTACATCTTTTATATATATAACTGCTTATTGCTTTTCATATAAACTACGGCATCATGTGAGCCTAGGAATCATGTGATCACAGATTCAGTCTACTATATCTAGATTCGATTCCCTTGATGGACATTTTTGGCTGTAAGCAGCTTGTACATTCTTTACGGTGTTTGAATTTCCTTAGATGGCTATCATGCCTATGAGAAGTTCGGCACTGCTGTATATTATTTTCTCGAAGATGCCTCGCATCTCAAAAATAAAAGCAAACAAGCCGAACATTTAATAATAAAATGGAAGTATGAATAGGTCTTAATTACTATTGAGCACATGGTTTGAAAACCTCTTTTGCAAAACTTCATTGCTATATCCTGTTTAAAACTAAATTTTTCTACAAATTCAAACCCTTTGTATATAGGTGTGAACGAGGCCTCACACTACTTCCAAATAAATTGCACATTGATCCACACACACACACACACACATTTATATAACAGTTTTTAAAAAAGTAGACGTCACCGTGGTAACACGGATGTCGAGGGGTGCTTAACACCTTCCCTACGTATAATCAAGCCCCTAAACCCAAATGAATCTCGGTTTCACAGACCCGTTTAGCAGTGTTACATCATTGGGTCAATGTGCAAACCTTTTCTCGGTTGCATTGGTGCAACCAGTTAAAAACACCAACTGGCGACTCTTACAGTCAAATCGTCAACATTACATATGCCAGACCTTTTTCACTTGTTTTTTCAAACAAATCTCACATAACATGAGAACACCAAAGAACAAGTAATGAAAAGGGACAAATAAAAACCCCGACGTCGACACCTTGTATTGAAAAACTAAATATTTGCAATGACATTACATATTTTTCTTAAGACTCAAGTCTTCAAAGTCTTTGAACAATAATCCTTTCATCAATTTCTTGAAATTTTATAATAAACAAATTAGTCCATATTATCAAGTTATCATTATAACACAAAGGTTAGAATATTAATAAGTTAACACGACACAATCATTGGTGGACCCCACAACGTAATTACTGTCAGATATAGAAAACGACAAAAATAACATTTTTATAAAAATAACGGCAAAACTTTTACCGTTAGCTGTTGAAATACTCGGTGATAAAAGTATAATAATATGTGTGGCTGCACAGTAACACATGGTATTGTACAGTATCTTTGATTATTGATGCTTACGTGAGAAGTCACTCAGTTTTATTCAATTATTGCAACAGTAGTTGATGCATAATATCTCATATTAATGATTCAATTATTGTCACAGTATCGTCTGCATAATATTTTATATTATTAAATCAATAATTAAGATGACATAGTTATTCATATTATTATTTGCATTATTGACAATGTTTAGAAAGTTCTGTCGAGTAAAGGGGTTTGGTCATCCAATTACGCGCCAATAAGGAGAAATCCTTATTGAAAAACCCCCTATTTCCAGGGAATTATCTGGTTGTTAATATTGTAAGTTATAATATTAATGATGAATAATTAAAATGTGTTTATTGAAGACAAGTAATTTATGATAAATAGAGGGGGTTTTTTATAAAATATTTGTTGTAAGTTTGGCTTATTACACAAACCCCCACTTAGTTTTCAAAATCGTCGGTAGAAAGTTATCTCAGTTTTGTTTTATTACTTGTATATATAAGTCTTATATATATATATATATATATATATATATATATATATGCTAACAGTATATATACATTTTGGAGTCGATGAATAGTAGGCCAAGTTCAACTAACTTTGTGAGCATTCCTAACTCGTATTTAGCTTTATAAACCATTAAACAAAGTTTTAGAGTGGATTAGGTACCCTTTGCCCAACAAGGATGATCTCCTTGGTAGGTTAAAGCGTCTCCACAATCTTTAGTAAATTAGACCTCAAGTCGATTCGATTACGTTGCCATTCACCCGGATGATAGGTACAAAATCATTTACCACTCCATTCGGACACTACTGAATGGAATGTTCAATCATTTGGACTTAAGAATGCACCCAAAGTGAATTTCGTAATATTCTTAATAACATTTTGAATCCTTCATCATTTTATCATTGTTTACATCGATGACATCCTTGTATTCTCCAAGACTATTGAAGAACATATTAAACATTTGAATTCATTCTTCAAAACAGTTAAAACCAATGGTCTTGTCCTTTCTCCTTCCAAGTGTAGTCTGTTTTTGACTAAAGTCAGATTTCTCTTTGAATAGCATGAATTATGGATATTCTAATGTCTTACGTGAGATGTTTTCCCACTAAGACCTAAGAATGCCAAAGAATCCACTAGCTAATAATTCAACAATGTCCGGTTGAGACAAAGTGTTGAATTTAGTGATGTAATCATTAGCTACCATAGACATATGATTTAGTTTATTAAGAATTTCTTGTTCACTAAATCCATCTATATTCCATTCATAAATTTTATTAGAGGATACCAAAAGCGCTTATCTAGATTTCTTTCTTGAATTGTAAATCCGAGGAGGAGTTGGTCTAGAATACCAATTTCTCGGTGATACTTGTGTTATTAATAGCTTAATTTATTTAATTGGTCATTAAGGTTTGAAATAGAAGAGTGGTCAAGAACTTTCATTATTATCATCAGACTCTACCTGATCAATAACAGCAATAGTTCCGCTTGGACCGGGTTCTGTTTTGAGTTTTTTAAATAATTTTTCAATGGATTGGACCAATTCGTCATCTTTATTAGGTAAACTTAAATTATATCTGTTTTCTGGTAAATTTAGTAAAGGTTGTTCTATCATTGAATCGGGTTTTTTGATAATACCTTCTTCAAATTTTTCTTCAATTCTATCTAGTCATGTTTTCCTACTGCCGCTGCTAGATATTGATTGCTAAAGTTTAATTGTTCAATTATTTTTTGTCGTTATTAGTTCCGTCAGTATTTTTTGAAGGACCGGCAATATGAAGTGTTTTAATCGGAATTAGAATCTGCTTCTAATGGGGATGACCGGTGATACTTTGGATCTGTCTTCTTTAATCCATTGAGTTTTACTAATAACATTGCATTTACCTTGATATCGTATATACCAAATATAAAAGTGATGTTAATTTCTTAATTTTTGATAAATCTTTTCCATCTATTAACTATCCTCCTCCTGGATGTATATTCATACTTACGTAGTCCAAAGAAGTTAAAAATATGTTATGGTTTTGCCTCGCCTTGGCATCTCTAATGATTCAAAGATTCAAAATAATTGAAACCGACGCCTCGACATTGGATTCGAGGCATACTCAAATGTAAATTGACTCCCTATTTCGATGAACAAATTGTTCGTTTCCATTCTCCAGCATGGAATTCTACACAATTAAAATACAATTACTATTAAAAAGGAAATTTTATCTCTAGTTTTATGTATTAAAAAATTCGGAGAGATTTATTAAATCGAAAATTCTTAGTTAGAATAGATTGTAAGTCAAAGAAAATTTATTCTTGAAAAAGACGTTGAAAACGTCAGCCTCTAGCATTCATTCGCTAGATGGCAAGAAATTTTAAGTATTTTGATTTTGATATTGAATATATTAAAGGTGAATAACTCAATCCTGCATTTTCTCACTCGTGAATTTATTAACACAATACAATCACAAAAAAAATGAGTGTTCGAGGAGGTTCATCTTCTCGTAGTCATGGCCGCTCTCTTTGGTCCAAATTAATCAACCAGATTAATCAACCAAAGGGAACTGTTGTTCCTCACCCGATCACCTGATTACATAATAAATTCCGTGTGCTTGAATATGCGGTCCCCAAGCCCTACTCCTCGCCTTCTAGTCAACCAAAGCCATTTGATATTTTTGCTAGTCAAGCTCCAAAGAACTTCATCAAAAACCTAGTCATCCAAAGTTATGCGATTATCTTCAGGTTTATGATCATCACTTATTTCATGTTGAGTTAAATATGAAACCTAAAAATGACCCTATTCAGTTAGCAGCCCAGTATTTTCCTTCGGGATGGCATTTTACTCCTTCAGCTCCATATAAGTCACTTGTTTTTATAGAGATATCCTTATTGAAACAGAGTCAGTCAGCTTTCATAAAACCAATCTATGCCAATGATGATAAATCAAAACTCCTTTATCATTCATTGTATATTAAACAAGTCCTTAATTCATCAGATTGGAGTAGTCATCCATCAGATCTCAGATCTCTTTCTAATCAATCTAGTTTAGTTTTCTTTATTATGATTATATCAAGCTTCGGCATAAAATCATGCTTCATCAAAATGATGATCATAGTCACCGTGGTTCTTTCAGGGCGACCACAAATTTAAAAGTCAATTCCCCAAATGGTTCATTCTTTGGTGGACAAGGTGCAGTTTGAGTCATGACATTTTTCCTAAACCTCTCCTTGCCCAATTAGAGCATTTTGTCATCACAAGAAACTATCATTCCAAATATGAGGAAATTCCAGTCTTCCTTATATTTTGTAGTAAATATAAAATCCTTTGATTTTGAAATGGCAATATATAGTTCTGACCCACTCAAGAAGTCATTGTTTTTGATCTCCGTCGTCCATAGGAATCGGGACGACTGCATTTTTCTTTCTCCTATTTCTCGTGTCTCTCGCTTTTTCAATTAAATGGTGGGATAAATTTGGAGTTAATGAATAGTAGGCCAAGTTCAAAAAGAATTCCCGCCTTTCTCCTCTCATTACCTCCTCCGCTAACGCTAATATAGCGATTACTACGGAGATCTGCCAATTGCATCCTCCAAGAATTAAAACAATCAAATTAGCAAAATCGCCACATCACCCGCTTGATCCACACATGATATTTCTGATTATTCTAATTCCGAGTTAAGGCGTCTTGCTGATGCTATTCATTTAAGACAAAACTGAGATGTACAGAGCCAAGTTGTTTGTTATTGGTAACTGTTTAGCCAGATCTCTTTAATCAAACTTCTCTTTACTATTTCAGAATTATCTTCTTCATCAAAGTTCTGAAGTCACCTTACTTACCTGTAGTCCACCTAGTTCGCGTCTAACCTTTGTAAGTCTCCAGGGTGTGAGCAGTGTCGGGTTATAGAACATAGGTATGAGTCTGCTTTGGGTAAACGGGGTATGCATGAATGAGCTTTGAGTAAGATTTTATTTTTGAAACAGTCAAGATGAGTAGGTTATTCAGATCTAGCTCCTCAGTTAGTAACAGTCGACTTTTGCCTCTGCTCCGAGATATAGTGAACCAAGAAGAACATAATTATGAAAACATTAATCAAGTTTTAAACAACTGGAATATACCTAAGGTATCTCCCAAAGAAATTTATCAACCAACATTTTCATAAATTTAAAAGCGATTATAATGTCAAAAGCTGTTGAGAGAGTTTATGCAATTAACAAAGAATACGAAAATTGTAGTCTTTTATCACCGTAAGTTATTAAAAACATAGAAAAAAGGGTTATAATTTTATACATATAGGTCTTGTTCAAGTTGCGATTAAACCTCTTAATAGAAAAAGGAATTAATTCATCAATCTACCTCTTGCTTTAGAGATGCTAGATTTTTAAATTACTATCCAAGCATTATTGGTGCAATGGAAGCAAGTTTGCATAATGGACCTATCCATTTCAACCGCTTTCTGATTTCACCTTGAGTCTCAAAGATCAAAACTTATTTAAAGCCTTATCATTAAATATTAAAAGCTGATGGAGAGATTACTCAAATGATTGAAGGATCTCAACCCATTGCTTTGATTTACGTGATTTATTATAAGACGATGAAGTCAAATTTGAACGTTCATGCTCTTAATAAAAGCCCGAAAGATCAAAACAGCTTTTAATTCAAAGTTCAACTAGTGATGCTAATATCCAGATCCCAAGAACAATTCTTTGGAAGGATATTAACTTACCTAATCAATGGACTTTACCAAATGAATTACCACAGCAACCCATAGTCAACAATTTATTGAATATTGAAAATATCCAACAATTTCTTCGATGGGCTGTTAAAATTAGTTTTGAACGCATTTAGATCACCAGTTATCATTGAAGATATTTCTAGTTCTTCAAATCCCTTCAGATTATCCACACTAGAAGAGATCACCAAGTCCTAAGTAATCCTCTTGTTAAAGATATCAAACTTAAAGGTATTCTTAATGAAGGACAAGTTAGTCATCCCTCGTTATATTCGTAACGATACCGTCAAGATGAAGATTCTTCTTCCCAAGATCCTCCTCATTTTATCCCATTACGATGCGATTTTAATGCCCCTATTCATAATCAACTAAGAGTCATTAAAAAGGATTTCACGTTAAATTGGGATAACTTAGTTAAAGATTTTAATTCAAAATCTAATAAAGAAAAAAAGACATCTATTTAGATCTACCCATCCAACCGAAAAGGAAAGAGATAAGATAGTTAATAGATGGAAAAGATTTATCAAAATGAAGAAATTAACATCACTTTTTATGACCGGTAATGTACGATTATCAAGGTAAATGCAATGTTATTAGTAAAACTCAATGGATTAAAGAAAAGCAGATCCAAAGTATCACCACCATCCCCCATTAGAAATGCAGATTCTAATTCCAATTAAAAACACTTACATTATTGCGGTCCTTCAAAAATACCGACGGAACTAATAACGACAAAAAAATAATTGAACAATTAAACTTTAGCAATCAATATCTAGCAAACTAGAGGAAAACAGCTAGATAGAATTGAAGAAAAATTTGAAGAAGGTATTATCAAAAAACCCGATTCAATGATAGAACAACCTTTACTAAATTTACCAGAAAACAGATATAATTTAAGTTTACCTAATAAAGATGACGAATTGGTCCAATCCATTGAAAAATTATTTAAAAACTCAAAATAGAACCCGGTCCAAGCGGAACTATTGCTGTTATTGATCAGGTAGAGTCTGATGATAATAATGAAAGTTCTTCTGACCACTCTTCTATTTCAAACCTTAATGACCAATTAAATAAATTAACTGTTAATAACACAAGTATCACCAGAAATTGGTATTCTAGACCAACTCCTCCGGATTTACAATTCGAAGAAAGAAATCTAGATAAATGATTTTTTATCCTCTAATAAAATTTATGAATGGAATATAGATGGATTTAGTGAACAAGAAATTCTTAATAAACTAAATCATATGTCTATGGTAGCTAACAGTTACATCACTAAATTCAACACTTTGTCTCAACCAGACATTGTTGAATTATTAGCTAGTGGATTCACTGGCATTCTTAGGTCTTGGTGGGAAAAACATCTCACAGAAGACATTAGAATATCCATAATTCATGCTATTCAAAGAGATAAAGAAGGCAATCCCATCTTTGATGAAGATGCTGGTATTGGTCTTCCTGATGGAGTTAACACTTTAATATTCACCATAATTAAACATTTTGTTGGAACCCCTAGCAATATTACAGAAAGAATTCATGATCAGTTAAGTAATCTTACTTGTCCCACTCTAAGTGATTTTAGATGGTACAAAGATGTATTTACCTCTAGAGTTATGATGAGAAATGACAGTAATAAACCATTTTGGAAAGAAAAATTCGTTAATGGTTTGCCATCTTTATTTGCTCACAAAGTTAGGGAAGAATTAAGCAAAAACCTAGGATATATTGATTATGATAATTTAACTTATGGAGATATTATTAGTCATATCCAAAAAATTGGATTAAAAATGTGCATTGATTTTAAATTAGCTAAACAAGCTAGAAAAGACAAAAATAAAGCTAAATACGAAGTTAGGAACATTTTGTGAATAGTATGGTTTATCATTTGTGGCTCCTCCGTAAGGAAGCATGACATAAAGATAAACATATTGAGTCACACAAAAATCATAAACACCGTAAGAAGAGATATACTCACATCAAAAATAAGAATAATAATCAAGATAATTATTATAATAAACCTAAGTCATCAAAGAAAAAATCTTATAAAAATCAAAAACATTTGATAAAAGTAAAATTATCTCACAATTGTGGATGAAAAGGTCATTACAAAAGTGAATGCAGAGTTAAACAAAAATTAGCTCGATTAAATATTTCAAATCAAGATACTAACAATTATTAGAATTAATGAGAATTGACAATAAGAGTAGTAGCGAATGTGAAGAAGCTTCGATGTTCCGAATCTTCTAGTAACAACTCATCCAACGTAAATTCGATAGTGAAAATGAAGTCACTATATGTACGTAAGATTGTAATAAAAATCTGTAGTAAAGAGTTAGTGTAATTACAAAAGATGAAGAAGAAAGCTCCTTATTAGTTGATCTAATCAAGAAAATTACCCGATCCTAATTAAAAACTCAATATCTAAAGCAATTAAAAGATTTATTAACTAAAGATAAAAGGTCAACGACAAGGTTCTTAGAGCTAAAGAAAACCCATATTCGGTTTAAATAAGACTCTTGAAAGATTCAAATCTCCGCTTAAAGAAATTACACTTCCTAATTAAATCAAGAGGTTAATAAACTTAAAAAGGAGATTTCTAATTTAAAGATTGAGATTTCTAGTTTAAGAAAAGAGATTGACAATAAAAATCGGATCTTCAAATTAATGATTCTTCTTCTAGTGATGAATGTCACGAGGATCCGTGAGTCATCTATCGCCAAAGATTCTCGATCTCTTTATTCAAGGTCTCTCTCTTAAAAGAATTAAAGATATTACTATTCAAAATGGTATATTTCCATTAATTTAGTCATTGATAAAACCTTTTCAAGACAACTCCTGCGCTCTAGTAGATATCAAAAGTGCGGACTTGAATTGTATTCAAGAAGGTATTATCCCACTAGATATTATAAGAAAACTAGTGAAAAATTAAATTACCAATAACGGTAGTCAAATGGAAATAAAGTACAAATTACCTAAAGTACATATCTCATGTCAGACAACACATGTTTCAAGACCTCGTTCGTCTTAGTTCGCAATCTTACTGACAAAATTATTTTAGGTTTACCATTCATATATTTGCTTTATCCATTTACCACTAGTAATAAAGGTTTAAGTTGTGAACATTTAGGAAAGAAAATTATATTTAAATTCTTAATTAAACCAAAAGAAAGAGATTTAAAATTTATTCAAGAAGAATCAATTTCTAAATCGTTAAATCTGTTAAATTGTAAAGTTACTCACCTAAATTTTCTTAAAGAAGAAATTAAGTACCAACAAGTTGATGACCAACTTAAGAGTAACAGAGTTCAAGAAAAAATAAAAGAATTAAAAGATTATTTAATAAATAACTTATGTTCTGATTCTCCCAATGCTTTTTGGCATAGGAAGAAGCACACAGTTAGGTTACCCTATGCTAAAGAATTTAAAGAGCATTTAATTCCTACTAAGGCTAGGCCTATTCAAATGAGTCATGAACAAATGGAGTTATGTAAAATTGAAATCAATGATCTCCTCAGTAAAGGGCTAATTAGACATAGTAAGTCACCATGGTCTTGTCCAGCCTTCTATGTTAATAATGAAGCTGAGAAAGAAAGAGGTGTCCCTCGCCTAGTCATTAATTATAAACCATTAAACAAAGTTTTAGAGTGGATTAGGTACCCTTTGCCCAACAAGGATGATCTCCTTGGTAGGTTAAGCGTCTCCACAATCTTTAGTAAATTCGACCTCAAGTCAGGATTCTGGCAAGTTGCCATTCACCCAGATGATAGGTACAAAACTGCATTTACCACTCCGTTCGGACACTACGAATGGAATGTTCAGTCATTTGGACTTAAGAATGCACCCAGTGAATTTCAGAATATTCTTAATAACATTTTGAATCCCTTCAGTCATTTTATCATTGTTTACATCGATGACATCCTTGTATTCTCCAAGACTATTGAAGAACATATTAAACATTTGAATTCATTCTTCAAAACAAACTAAAACCAATGGTCTTGTCCTTTCTCCTTCCAAGTGTAGTCTGTTTTTGACTAAAAGTCGATTTCTCGGTTTAATCCTCTATCATGGACTCACGCGGCCAATTGATGAGAGCTATTCAATTACGACCGGTTCCGAATAAGATTACTGACAAGAATCATTCTGAGGTTTCTTGGCTCGCATTCAATTATATTGGCGCTTTACAAGGACCTCGGGAAGATTTGTAAGCCTCTCTTTCGTAACACAAAGTAATCCTCCTCCTTGATGTACATTCATACTTCAGAGTCCAAAAGTTAAAAAATATGTTAAGGTTTTGCCACCTTGGCATCTCTAATGATTCAAAGATTCAAAATAATTGAAACCGACGCCTCGACATTGGATTAGGAGGCATACTCAAATGTAAATCGACTCTATTTCTAATGAACAAATTGTTCGCTTCCATTCGCGCATGGAATTCTACACAATTAAAATACGATTACTATTAAAAAGGAAATTTTATCTCTAGTTTTATGTATTAAAAAATTCCAGAGAGATTTATTAAATCAGAAATTCTTAGTTAGAATAGATTGTAAGTCAGCAAAATTTATTCTTGAAAAAGACGTTGAAAACGTCGCCTCTAAGCATTCATTCGCTAGATGGCAAGCAATTTTAAGTATTTTTGATTTTGATATTGAATATATTAAAGGCAGTAACAACTCAATCCCAGATTTTCTCACTCGTGAATTTATTAACACAGGTACAATCACAACAAAATGAGTGTTCGAGGAGGTTCATCTTCTCGTAGTCATGGCCGCTCTGCTGGTCCAGTTAATCAACCAGTTAATCAACCAAAGGGAACTGTTGTTCCTCACCCAGTCACCCAGACACATAATAAATTCCAGGTGCTTGGTACAGTCCCCAAGCCCTACTCCTCGCCTCTTGCTAGTCAACCAAAGCCATTTGATATTTTTTAACTAGTCAAGCTCCAAAGAACTTCGTTAAAACCTAGTCATCCAAAAACTGATTATCTTCGAGTTTATGATCATCACTTATTTCATGTTGAGTTAAATATGAAACCTAAAATGACCCTATTCGTTAGCGATTGATATTTTCCTTCTGGATGGCATTTTACTCCTTCACTCCATATAAGTCACTTGTTTTTTATAGAGATATCCTTATTGAAAGCAGTCGGTTTTCATAAAACCAATCTATGCCAATGATGATAAATCAAAACTCCTTTATCATTCATTGTATATTAAACAAGTCCTTAATTCATCGATTGAGTAGTCATCCATCGGATCTCGATCTCTTTCTAATCAATCTAGTTCGTTTTGCTATTATGATTATATTGAAGCTGGCATAAAATCATGCTTCATCAAAATGATGATCATAGTCACCGTGGTTCTTTCAGTTCGACCACAAATTTAAAAAGTCAATTCCCCAAATGGTTCATTCTTTGGTGGACAAGGTACTGTTTGAGTCATGACATTTTTCCTAAACCTCTCCTTGCCCAATTAGAGCATTTTTGTCATCACAAGAATTATCATTCCAAATATGAGGAAATTCCATTCTTCCTTATATTTTGTAGTAAATATAAAATCCCTTGGATTTTGAAATGGCAATATATAGTTACTGACCACTCAAGAAGTCAACATTTTTAGGTCTCATCGTCCATAGGAATCGGAATGACTCAGGACTTTTCTTTCTCCTATTTCTCGTGTCTCTCGCCGTTTTCAATTAAATGGTGGGATAAATTTGGAGTTAATGCGATGAATAGTAGGCCAAGTTCAAAAAGAATTCCGCCTTCTCCTCTCATACCTCCTCCGATTAACGTCTAATACGATTACTACGATTCTGTAGCCGTTGCATCCTCCATAGAATTAAAAACAATCAATTAGCAAAATCGGTTACATCACCGCTTGATCCATGATATTTCGATTATTCTAATTCGAGTTAAGGCGTCTTTTGATGCTATTCATTTAAGACAAAACCGAGATGTACAGCCAAGTTGTTTGTTATTAGTATCTGTTTAGCTTGATCTCTTTAATCAAACTTCTCTTTACTATTTCGAATTATCTTCTTCATCAAAGTTCGAAGTCACCTTACTTACCGTAGTCCACCTAGTTCGCGTCTAACCTTTGTAAGTCTCTGTGGTGTGAGCGGTGTCCGGGTTATAGAACATAGGTATGAGATCCCTTTGGGTAAGCGGGGTATGCATGAATGAGCTTTGAGTAAGATTTTATTTTGAAATTGATCGAAGATGAGTAGAGTTATTCAGATCTAGCTCCTCGCTTAGTAACAAATCAACCTTTGCCTCTCTGTTCGAGATATAGTGAACCAAGAAGAACATAATTATGAAAACATTAATCAAGTTTTAAACAATTTGGAATATACCTAAGGTATCTCCCAAAGAAATTTATCACCAACATTTTCGAGATAAATTTAAAAGCGATTATAATGTCAAAAAGCTGTTGAGAGAGTTTATGCAATTAACAAAGAATCTGAAAATTGTAGTCTTTTATCACCGTAAGTTATTAAAAACATAGAAAAAAGGGTTATAATTTTATACATATAGGTCTTGTTCAAGTTGCGCTTAAACCTCTTAATAGAAAAGGAATTAATTCATCAATCTACCTCTCCCTTAGAGATGCTAGATTTTAAATTACTATCCAAGCATTATTGGTGCAATGGAAGCAAGTTTGCATAATGGACCTATCCATTTCAACCGCTTTCTGATTTCACCTTGAGTCTCGATGATCAAAACTTATTTAAAGCCTTATCATTAAATATTAAAAGCGATGGAGAGATTACTCAAATGATTGAAGGATCTCAACCCATTGCTTTGATTTACGTGATTTATTATAAGACGATGAAGTCAAATTTGAACGTTCATGCTCAACCACCGCTCAGCAAAGATTGTCGTGACATCTTCTGCTTTTTCATCAAAGCAGCTTTCAGTCAAGCATCCGGTCCCACGACCGCATTAGTCAAAAGAAGACGTCTGCTTTTCCACCGAAAGCAGATTCTTTTTCCTTTTACTTTAGTAAAATGTTTTTACTTGTACTTTTACTTTAGTAAAATGTTTCTTACTTTTATTTTACCTCAGTTATTGTAATAGTAATCTTGTAACAGTTCGTTTCCTTGTTCTATAAAAGGAAATCGGATTCATTTGGTTTAGGCAGACTTAGAAAGACTCAGAGATCCTTCTCTGACAAATCTTTAGCCTCTACCGCTGTTTAGCCTACTTAACCCCCCTTCATCTAATGTTCTTATTTCAGTAATCTTGTAAGTCCATTTTAGTTATCTATCTTGTAAATAGTTTGTATTAATCAATAAAATTATATATATATATATATATATATATGCCGTGTGTGTGGGTGTATATATATATTATAAGTTTTTTTATTAGTATTATAATAGTAATAAAATAGAAAACTTTTTATATAAAATAGAATATATTATATTATATATAAAGTTATTTGTTTTACTTGAATATTATAATTTTATTCTAAAAAAACCAGACGCACATGAATTTGAATGAATCCGTCCGTGAAATCTCCCAACTGTTCACCCATGAAAATTCTAAATAGTATCCTGTCATTCTCCTATAAATAGGATGCTTAGTTTAGAAATAAAAATCACAACAAACTTAGAGAATTCTTATTCTATAATATTGAGCGTATTTCTTTTGGATTTAAGGAAACTTTGACTGTAGCAAATAGTGCATGTTTTCTTCAAGAATATCCCCGCTATACCATCCGTAAATACTCTCCTTTTCAGGTAAGGGATATTATTTTCATTCAATACTCGTAAGAAATAATATTTTCTTCCATAGTTGTAGTATGTAGGTAATATTATTTCGTTTCATATTCCTAATTCTAAACTTATTTTGATAAGTATTGCTACTATACTCCTTGAAATTAGTAGAATATCCTTGAAATTTGCGCTTCATCTAGTATCGTTTTACATAAATATTTTTCTAAACATTCTTGTTAAATTTTAATCTTTTCATGTTGGAGTACTATTCATGGGGTACTATTCATGAAGTACTATTCACGGGGTACTATTCATGACAAAAATTAATATTTTTTATGTCCAAATTATTTTTGATAGATGAATATTATTCTTAACTTTTACTCCACAAAGAAGTTATCATGTTGACAATTTGGACATTCTTAAAATCTCGATCAATTGAATTATAAATCTTTAAAATTTATCCTTGATCTCACTTAATTAAATTCTTATATCATTGTCATCATCCTCATGCTTATATTGTGATGAAATTCATCTTTGGCCCGTAGTGCATAGATGGACTGTTGATTGGTATGATTATGACCAGGAATTTTGTATCGGTATAATCATGACCTGTAATGTTACAAATGATGTGGTAAAAGTCCTCATTGGCCCGTACTGCATTGATAGATAGTTGATTGGCATGATCATGACCATTGGTTATACTAACGAATATCCTTGGCCCGTAGTATATGGATAAATCGTGGATGTGATACTAAACAATATTCTTGGCTTATAGTGCATGGATAATTCGGTGATGTGGATTACTTATTGAGATGTGTTATAGAGATAAAATATTTATGATGAACTTTTAAATCATATAAGATAGTAGATATCATGCTCTACTTGACTCTTCTAATGGATTGCTTGTTCCGCTGCAGTTAAACTTGTTGTCTATTGTATTCTATAAGTTTGTACATACTGTTCTAGACCAAGGAATAATTTATTCTACATTATCTTAGTCATAATATTCTTTACTGGGCTAGTTGAGCTCACCCTTTTCTTTCATTGTTCTCTTCAGGAAATGAGAATATAGGTGGGACTAGTTGGGGAATGGAGTGATGGTCCGAGATGGTGGCTATAGTAGTCCTCACTATTCTATAAAATAGTGTGATAATAATTGTAATGAGGACTCCATTTGAGTTTGGATATTGTCTATGAGACAATATTCGTGTTAAAACTCTCAGCTTATGTTTTGTCGTATTCTGCACAAAAATTAATAATTGTATAAATTACGTTTGTATTTTAATTCTATACCATATAATTAGCAACTCAGAATAGGTTGTGTATAACTATTTTGGGGGCTTCATAGTTGGTATCAAAGCTTAGGGATATGATCCCTAGCTGAGATGTGAGGCTAAAACTAAGAGGGGAGATACGGTTAAATTCTTCATTAGTATGACCTATCTAAGCTTAATTGTTATTTAATTGGTCGGTCATAATATAAGGATAATATGTGGCATGTCAATTAACCCTTGTTTTGTGACAGTGTTTGAGAATGGCATCTGAAAATTTTGAGACAAGCAATGGTGCACATGAGACCGTTGAAACACCGTAGATCGATAACTAGGATAATGTGCATCAGGAAGGTAATAATTAGCATATAAACAACATCGACCAAATGATGAACGATGGGATGTTTAGGAGCTTTATGCAATTAATGAAATACTAAACGAGAGAGATTCCTATTCAAAATGCAGGTGGAATCAATGGCAACTCATGGCTGGTCACCGCTAAGCAATTCAAGGAGCTGGGACCACCAGAGTTTTTGGGAAAGCCATAACCACTTAAGACAGAGACATGGATTAAGCAGATCACCAAGATATTTGATGTCTTGGGATGCTCCGAGGAGTAATTGGTTCCCTTTGCCACCTTCATGTTGCGAGGAGAGGCAGATTATTGGTGGGATTCTATAAAACGTACTCAACCTTCCGCACTAAAGATATCTTAGGAGAAGTTCCAAGAATTATTTAACGACAAGTACTTTCCTGAAAGTATTCCTCACATGAAGGAGGTAGAATTCATCAAGCTGGAGTAAAATAATATAACTGTATCGTAATACGAGGATAAGTTTGCCGAGTTATCCCGGTTCGCATCCCATTTGGTTGATAATGAGGAGAGAATGACGTGAATGTTTCTGCGAGGTTTGAAACCTAAAATACGTCAATATCTCATTTCTCACAAACTTTGCTTGTATTAAGATGTTGTGTATATGGCTCAGTTATTGGAGTGCGATAATGAGTCAACCTAACCAAAAGATAACAGCCAGCAAAATGATAATACCAGTGGTAGCAGTTGTTGATACTCGAAATTTTGCATTCCTATCACTAACCTTGCAGGAAGGCAAAATCATCTTCCAGAGATAACCCTGGAAGTCAAAATCAGTTCAATCCCAAAGACAACCCCAGAATCCTTAGTTTTTAATCTTGGAGACAACCTTGAGATACTCAGTTTCAATCCCGGAGACAACCCCAGGAGATTTAGTTCCAACCTCGGAGATAACCCCGAGGGATGCAGTTCTAGTTACGGAGATAACCCCAAAAAAGTTCGTTCTAACCCACAGAAAACATAGTTCTAATCTTGTAGACAGCTATGAGGCACTTAGTTCTAACCGCAGAGATACCCCTGGGAGGTCAGGCACACCTTAGAGATAATCCTGAGGACATTCAATACCCACAGTAGCCCAATATCAGAGATAACTTTGAGTAACGACAGCTATATTTGCATAAAGCCAGAGATAACCCTGGTGAGGCACAAAATCATCATTTTGCCACCTCGATAATACATTCACGCTGTCTCAACATCATTTTAACCCGCATGTTATATGAAGTGTCCAACAAGAACCATATCTCAAAATCCCGAGTGACTATTACATAAGACAGCACACCGGATAGAATTTGAAGACTTGAAGATCTGGTCATGGACCCATCTTCCCGACTTTGCACAACCTCTTATCCCGTGTTAGTGTGTAGCTCTTGACAATAGCATTTTGGAAAGCTATAACACACCTCAATCAGATGCCCGAATTAAAAGTTATAAAGGTTTGAGTAGACAGCGCGTTGTACGAGTGCACGTACTTCTAGATGGTAAGACCCACAAAGCTCGGGGCACCCCGGGAAGCCGCAGGTGGACCCACGGCTCCCCCCTCTATAAATAGAGGGTTTGGTTGGCCATTTTAAGAAGAGGAAGAACGAGGAAACTCTATCCATTTTACTATATACACCTCCCGATAGTGCTCCAAATTGACTACTTTTGTAGACACTCGAAATTTTGCATTATTGTTACTATCCTTGCAGGAGCGTAAAATCGTCTTCCAGAGATAACCTTGGAAGTCAAATCAGTTCAATCCCAGAGACAGCCCCAGAATCCTCAATTTTCAATCTTGAAGATAACCCCGAGATACTCATTTACAATCCCATACACAACCATGGGAGATTCAGTCCCAACCTCGAAGATAACCATAAGGGATGCAATTCTAACCCCAGAGAAGTCAATTTTAACCTCAGAGATAACCCCGAGGCACTTAATTCAAACCCCTGAGATAACCCCAGGAGGTCAAGCACACCTCGAAGATAACCTTGAGGATATTCAGTATTCACAGAAGCCCAATCTTAGAGATAACCTTGAGCAACGATGACTAAATCAGCCTAGAGCCAGAGATAACCCTGGTGAGGGGCAAAATCATCATTTTTCCACCTCGATGCTACATTTGCGTTGTCTCAACAAAAATTCAACCCACATTCTACTCAGACGTGTCCTTCAAGAACAATAGCTTAAAATCCCGAGTGACTACTATGCAAGACAGTACACTGGATAGAATGCTTAGATTTACTCAAATCTAATTTGTTTTCTATCTTTTTATACGGGCTAGATTTGTTCTAATCTGGCCATTTCATACTTTAACCGATTCATGGTGACAAATTGGAACCAATGAAGCTGAAATGGTTTAGATTTCTATAAATCTAGTTCTTATTCGAGCTTTTGTACATATTGATGTATCATGTGAGCCTAGGAATCATGTGATCATAGATTCAGTTCCTGAATCTAGATTCGGTTCCCATAATGGACATTTTCAGCTGCAGCCAGCTTGTAAATTATTCACGGTGTCTGAATTTCCTTAGATGGCTCTCATGCCCACAAGGAGTTTGGCGCTGCTATGTAGGTGCAAACGAGGTATAACACTATTTCTAAATAATTGCACGTAGACCTACAAACACATTCAGATAAAAATTTAAATTGAAAAGTGGTGCTAACCAAGTCACCACGAAAGTCGGGGGGTGCCTAACACCTTCGCTCCGCTTAATCAACCCCTGGACCCTAAAGAATTTTAGGTTTTGCAGACCAGTTATAAAGTGTCACATCACTAGGTCTATGTGCAAACCATTTCTCGGTTGAGTCGGTGTAACTATTAAAAAATACCAACTGGACACTCTTACAGTCAAATCGTCGACATATACATGTCGGACCAAATGAAGGAGGAGTTATGCACTAAATTCCATATCAAATATCTCAACTTTGTCAACTATCGTCCAAAGATGAATGGTGTTGTTGAAGTGGCTAATAAGAATATCAAAAAGATCATACAAAAGATGGTCTGACTTGTTGCCTCTAACTCTATTAGCCTACAGAACGTCAATGCACACTTCCACTGGGGAAACGCTCTACTCATTAACCTATGGCATGGAAGAAGTGATCCCTATAGAAGTGGAAATTAAATCCCTTAGAGTGTTGATAGACGCTCAGCTAGATGAAGACCAATGGTTACAAGATCGATACCACCAATTATCTCTAATAGATGAAAGGCGGGCCGCAACCATCTTCCATGGTCAGTTATACCAACAAAGGATTGCTATTTCCTATAATAGTAAAGTACGGCTATAACAATTCAAAGAACATGACGTGGTCTTGAAAAAGGTGCTTGACAACCAAGATCAATCCAAAAGAAAATTCTCCCCAAACTGGGAAGGCCCGTTTGTTGTCAAGGAGGTATTGACAGGAGGAGCCCTCAAATTACAAGAGATGGATGGCGATGAATTTTCATAACTCATTAATTAGGACATCTTGAAACGATACTATGTTTGCAGTTACCTGTAAACCAGCATCCTGGTTTTGGATCACTAGATCCCTAGTAAATTTAGGTTTTCAAAACCTTTCTCACTACATACAATCCCCACCACTTCAGTTTATCCCACTAGGGAAAAACATTTCACACATTCAGTTTGTCCCACTAGGGATAACCATTTCATACCTTCAGTTTGTCCCACTCGGGATAAACATTTCACACATTTAGTTTGTCCCACTCAGGATTAAACCTTTCACACCTTTAGTTTATCCCACCAGATATCAAATTTCATAACTTCAGTTTGTCACACTAAGCATAAACTTTTCCTCTGCAATCTGTCCCATCAGGGGCGAACTACGCAGACCTGATCTCCCTAATACACGAGAGTACGTAGGCATCCATTTCCATGGTCCGATCTAACTACAAAAAAAACAAAAACATCTCTACACCCTTTTTACCACTTACAACTTTGAACCTTTTTACGCTAGGTTCGAACTATGCATACCTGATCTCCCTCTTCTTAATGGGAGTACGTAGGTAGCCATTCATGGTTCGTTCTCACCCCTAACCAAAATATAAAAACTTGTCAACGGTACTGGGATCATCCTTCAAACCTTTCAAACCATACATCATTGGCTTAGACCAAAAGGAAGGAATTACATGGTCTCCCCACACAAATGGGAGAATCGGGGACCATCTAAGATGCGGTTGAATCCTCAAAGACAAATACCAATCCATAAGAGATGGAACTACCTGGGCTCCATAATACAAAGGAGTACCAGCGACCATTTATGGGGCAGTCAACCTCAGAGAGGAAAGCCATACTCCTCTCCATAACTACATAAAAAAATTAGTTCCAAGACACCAAAGGGTAGGGGAATACATAGATCAACGATCCATTCTGAAATATCCTGAGACATCTCAATGTCCATCCATCAAGGGGGAGTTTAGAATACATCAAGATCACAAGCCCTAGAGAAACATGCAAGTAACAAGGCATAACTAAAAGGGAAGTGAATCAAAATATATTTCCTTACCAAATAATATTGTTTGATATATACAATGTGTACTATATATGACAAAAATGGCTAAGCTAGTCTGTGGAGGAAAATACAAGCTAATCTACAATCCAGTGGATATGTGCGCTATTAAATCAAATATAGCATCCCTCTCTGAAGAAGGGGATAACTCTGTGAGCTCATGCCCAAGGGTATCAACGCGAGCCAAGAGATCCACAGCTATCTGCATAGTAACACTATGATCATCAATAAAAGTGCTCATCTCTACAATGAAGCAGTATGGGATCGCAATGCAGTACTATCTACAATAGCGGCATCTCAGGCAGATAGAGCACCATCCCGCTCAATAACAGCGGCATCTCTAGAAGACCTAGCCTCATCCCACTTAGCAGCGACGGTGTCTCTAAGAGCTAAAGCATCATCTCTCTCAACTAGAGCGACATTTCTACTATCAAGAGCTGTCAACATCAAGTCCCTAGCCTGATCTCTCTCAAATGTAATCAGATGCGGACTCTACTCTAAATACTCTGCAGAATGTGGGGTCATAGTAGCAGAAATACTGGGATAATCCACAAGGGTTGTTGGCAACTCATAAAATAGCTCATCCTCGTTGGGAAAATTAGTGTCCTCCATGGGCTCCTCACTGTTAGAATCAACACCCGGCTCTGTGGATACAATCTCAATCGATGTAATCTTTGCCTCCACCATACTGCATATATATATATATATATATATATATATATATATATATATATATATATATATATATATATATATTATAAGCTTTTTTTATTAGTATTATAATAGTAATAAAACATAAAACTTTTTATATAAAATAGAATATATTATATTATATATAAAGTTATTTATTTTAGTTGAATATTATAATTTTATTTTAAAAAAAATCGGACGCATGTGAATTTGAATGAATTCGTACGTGAAATCCTTCAACTGTTCACCCGTGAAAATTCTAAATAGTATCATGTCATTCTCCTATAAATAGGATGCTTATTTTAGAAATAAAAATCACACCGAAATCGGAGAATTCTTCTTCTATAATATTGAGCGTATTTCTTTTGAGTTTAAGAAAACTTTGAGTATAGCAAATAGTGCAAGTTTTCTTCAAGAATATTCCCATTATACCAGCTAGAAGTACTCTCCTTTTAAGGTAAGGGATATTATTTTCATTCAATATTTGTAAGAAATAATATTTTTTTTCCATACTATGTAGTATGTAGGTAATATTATTTTGTTTCATGTTCCTAATTCAGCACTTATTTTTATAAGTATTGCTACTATACTCCTTGAAATAATAGAATATCCTTGAAATTTTCTCTTAATCTAGTATTGTTTCACAGAAATATTTTTCTGAAAATTCATGTTAAATTTTAATCTTTTCATGTCGGGGTACTATTCATGAAGTACTATTCACAGGGTAATTAATATTCACAACAAAAATTGATTTCTTTTCTGTCCAAATTATTTTTGATACATGAATATTAATCTTGAATTTTACTCCACAAAGCAGTTATCGTGTTGACAATTTGGGCATTCTTAAACTCTCGATAAATTGAATTATAAATCTTTAAAATTTATTCTTGATCTCACTTAATTGAATTCTTATATCATTGTCATCATCCTCATGCTTATATTATGATGGAAGTCATCTTTGGCCCGTAGTGCATAGATGGGTTGTTGATTGGTATGATTATGACCAAGGATTATACATCGGTATAATCATGATATGTAATGTTACAAATGATGTGGTAAAAGTATTCATTGGCCCGTAGTGCATTGGTGGACAGTTGTCTGGCATGATCATGACCATTGGTGATACTAACGAATATCCTTGGCCCGTAGTGCATGGATAATTCGTGGATGTGATACTAACGAATATCATTGGCCTGTAGTGTATAAATAACTAGGTGATGTAGATTATTTATTGAGATGTTTTACAGATATAAAATATTTATGATGAACTATTAAATCATAGAAGATAGTAGATAGCATGCTCTACTTGACTCTTCTAATGGATTGCTTGTTTCGCTGCAGTTAAACTTATTGTCTATTGTATTCTATCAGTTTTTATACTGTTGAAGACTAAGGATAATTTATTCTACATTATCTTAGTCATAATATTATTTACTAGGCTAGTTGAGCTCACCTTTTTCTTTCATTGTTCTCTTCAGAAAATGAGAATATAGTTGGGACTAGTCGGGAAATGGAGTGATGGTCCAAGATGGTTGCTATAGTAGTCCTTGTTATTCTATAAAATAGTGTGATAATAATTATAATGCGGACTCCATTTGAGCTTGGATATTGTCTATGAGACTGTTAACGTTGGGATTTTTATTTGTCCCTTTCTGTTCTTGTCTTTTGGTGTTCTCATGTTAGGTGAGATTTGTTTGTAAAACAAGTTTGAAAAGGTCCGACATGTATATGTCTACGGTTGGACTGTAAGAGTCGCCAGTTGGTATTTTTAAATTGTTGCACCAACTCAACAGAGAAAAAGTTTATACAATGACGTAGTGATGTGCAATTATCTGGAAGTAGTGCTATGCCTCATTTGCACCTATATACAAAGGGATTGAATTTTGTACAAAAGTTCAATTTTAACGAGATATGACAGTGATGTTTTGTACAACAGGTTTTTCAAACCCTTGTGCTCAATAGTAATTGAGGTCTTTGATACTTCCAGTTTATTATGTGTTTGGCTTGTTTGTTTTTATTATTTTCAAGATGCGAAACATCATTGAGAAAATAATAACATAGTAGTGTCGAACTCCTTATGGCCATGAGAGCCATCTAAGGATATTCTGTTACCAGTAGGCACAATATAGATCTAGAAGGGGGGGTTGAATAGTTCCTTTTTCTTTTCAAATACTTTTCTCATTTATTTTATATGGCTAATGAATTAGCATATGACAAACATAAGAATCTTTTCAAGCACAGCGGAATAAGTAAAAGATCCCTTTCATTGATATATTCATAATCATACATACATTTTTCTTAGAGTTAGTTCGGTTGTAAGTAGTTAAAACATACATAGCAGTTATAGCAGTTAATGTATATAATGTAAATGACATAAAGTAAAAGACACAAGAGGTTTTAAGTGGTTCAGAGACTCAAGCTCCTAATCCACTCTTCTACTTTCAACTAGCAGGATTTCCACTAAAGAAGGGTATCCCCCTGAATCACTAAGATTCCTTCAAGGCCAGTAGCCTTAGGACTTCAGTTCACTAAGAACTCTTCAAGGCCAGCAGCCTTGGAACTTCTCTAGTACCCTAGGAACTCTTCAAGCCCAGCAGGCTTTGAACTTCGTTTAGTCCCTCTGGACAAGGACCCCTCAGGCCCTGACTTCTTGTTGTTGTAGTTGCTATTGTTGTTGGTGTTGAGTTGCTAAGATGTCATTACGCTTGAACATCTTTTGTACTTAGAAGTTTGGTGTGGTCCTCTTTGCATTCTGCTTCGAGTCTGGACCACATCTTCTCTGGTGCAGCTGATCTTTACTACTTTCTGCTCATCTTCATCTGATGTCAGCTGTGCACCATCACCATCTGGATTTGCTAAGTCTCTGAGCTTTTGGTAGACTTCGTCTGGCACTTAGCAATCCCTGGACCCTTCTTTAATATTTTGCAAACATGGTTCTGCACTTGTTCAATTTTAGCTTTAGGTTCATGGTGATTCGTAGAGTGGCTCTCTGGATCTTCTTTGTGCTCTGTCACTCTTCTGAATGCTATCTTTTTGTCCTTCTCGGCTCTCAGCTTAGCTGCTATTTTTAGTGGCATTCTCATCTTTGTTGAGTGAAGCTTTAGTCTATTTAAGTTCTTCTATAAGCTGCTTCACTTCCACCTATGTAGTCTCACTGTCACTGAGACTTGATTTGTTAATCTTTTCGTGGAACTCGTAGAGTGAACAATAACATTCTACCAACTCAATGATTCTACAACATTGCAATCATCAGCTTACTCTTGATCGTTGAAGCTCTGGCTTATTTATGCTCCTTCCCAATCTTTCCATTGAGAAGTAGTTGTTGAAATCTCTTTGAAATGCTTCGCAGATCTCGAGTTATTTGGTATAGACTGCAGATGTGACATATCAACTTTTTCAGACTTTCTAACACTGCAGTCTACTATTTCACCTACCACATCAGAGATGTTACTCTTATGTCTCGAGCAGGTGGATGACTTTATTTCCTCCTTCTGATTTCTCGATCAGAGGTTGTCCTTTTGCATCGAATACCAACGTTCAGATTGAACCGTTTCCAATGCTTCAATCTTCAGATGACCGAACTCTATGATTTTGATGCATGCATTTCTTGGACCTGATCGCAGTGTCTTGTTGACTATTTCTCATATGACACGTAGAGATAACACTACGATCTTTGAAGGGTGTTCATTAGATCTTCAGTGTAGAACACCTCTTCCTTCTATTTTGTAGTGCTTCAACACTTCTGGTTGCTTCGACTGCTTTCAGATACTGATGGTTTAACTCCTTGATCTGGTCCCTTCTGGATATCAAGACACTTCAGATTTATAGCGTGTCCAGCTCGCTTTCTCCTTGTGATCTCCCGTTACTTATCATCAATGGATTAACCCAATGCTTAATCACTTTAGCCTTGTTCTTCAGAGGCTAACCAGTATCTTTGTGTACACTCCATCAGTTCTTTCTTTGTTTGGCAAATACTACGATCCTAGCGCTTCCAAGATCGTTGTCTTCTATTTATTTGACAGCTACTACATTTACTGACTTTCCTTAGTCAGTTACTGAAGTATTCTTTAGATCAACTTGTAGAAGACTTTATCTCGAATGGCTTCACAACTCAATCTTGGATGTTGATTGAGTTGGTGCTTAGATCTACTGCTAGTTTACATGCCATTCGTTGAGTGCTCTCTGGTTTCCTTTAGGTGGGATGTATCTTTGTAGTACCAACCAGAGGCTTGGTTCCTTTGGATATTCTGGGAGTGCTCAATTATTGAGAATCGTGTTTGCTCTACGATTCTATCTTGGCTTTGTGAGCACATCTGTTGAGGTCTTAGTTCTGCACTCTATGATTCAGCTTTGGCCGTGCAGACACTATGACTCCGAGATCAGATCTTGACACTCTACGATTTTTGTCATTGTGCTTGTTATTTTCATCTGATCTTGCTTGACTACAATCTATGTATTTGATACGATCAGTAGACTCTACAGCTCTGAGTGTAGTCTACGATTCTTTACTTGGCTTTGAAATCAGTAGACTCTACGACTAAGAGTGTAGTCTATGATTCTTGACTTGGCTTCGGCAGATGCTCAATCGTATCGTAGGTAGGCTGTCTCTACGATTCTGAACATGACTTCCTCAGCAGACTACAGCTCCAAGGAAGTGTTACTCAACACACTACCTTCCTCGTCTCTCTAGGCCGTCTACGAACTCCGAGATCTACTATCTTACGGACTACGATTCTGCCTCGATAGCTCTCGAGTTATGTGACGCTATACTATTACATAAGTATGCTACGGGCTCGTCTTCGCCTTGCCTTTATCCTTGCCGGAGCCTTCGGTCCACTCAATTTTAGTTGTGTTCATATGGTTCAAGCAAGAGTGAGCATGACTAGCTCAACAAGTACTACAATTCTAATAAACAACATGCTTGAAACATAGAACTTATATATCTTCAATAACTGAACAATTGTTACGAAGTACTATCGATAATTCAAAATAACACTTCTTTTCCTTCAAAACGTTTTACACAACCATACTCAGTGGAATAACAATTATGGCTCAAGTCTATGAGCATTCATAAGTTCTTTTGAAAAGGACAACCCGACACTAAGTCCGTAAGTCCGACATAGCTTACGAGCACTTCTGAGTGATCAGCTCATAGTACTCTATGTTGATCAACACTACATTCATTAAACGTATGTACGTTTAAGTTGTGGCAACCTCACGTGCCTGTCGTTAAACGACAAAAAACATTTTAGTATACTTGGTCTTCGATTGAGAACCACACCAATATAACTCAGTAAACATTAATCATGCTTGACAGATTCATAATACAAGTCTAGCCAAAAGAATTGGCTTAAGACTTCATCGTTCAATACTTCATGTGAAAGAATACATGAATTTTAAAACTTGTCCAGACTGAACTGGAACAAGGGTTAGAATACTTGCCTTTGGCGTCTGATTACTGATTAATACCCGTACAGTACTTTAAGTCTTTATGATTCTACAATACATAATCATATAACGTACAACATTAGGTCATACATAATTAATTATGATTACTATTATATCTTACCCTTCATCTCAACGTAATTCCTAACTTAGATTCGTTATTTAGAGTTTCCGGCTTTTATTATGTCATTCACATTCCGCTAATCTTTGATTGATTATTAACTCTTAATCAACATGCATTAGTGTCTTACAAGTACCTTACAATGTCTTAACCATGTTATGATTACATCTTAATTCATTACTAACAAGTTTCCTTTCCTTCTACACTTGAAACTATTCTTCTCTAGCAACTTTCTTGGATCAGCCATGGCGGCCAAGTATATTACTCTGTGACTCGCATTTTCTGGGCCTTGAGTTAGTAGTATGTCTGGGTTTGGCCTCGTCTTTGCAGTACTTGAGCCATTTAGGCATGGAGTTCTTGTAGTAGCACGGACTCTGTGCCTCAGAAAATTTTCCAATTTTGAAATTTTTACGAACTTTTCGGACTCATAACTTCTTCATTTTAAGTCCGAATTGGTCCGTTCAAAAGCCTACGATTCACAAATTTCATAATCTACGCGTTCATCCAAGAATTTTATCTATTTGACTTGGTTGTTCAAAATTCACCTATAAGTTCATTTTTAACGAAAACGATAAACGTTCGTGAACGTTCAACGCTCGTTTCTTCGTTTCAAGTCGGAATCCGGTCATTTTCAAGTCCGCAACTCTATAATGACTAATATGACTTGTCTCCATCGAAAACCAAAATTTCCAACTTCAAACATAAAATACGACTTCCATTCCGAGAATTTCACTAATTCGACGATAATCGTCCAATCGTGTGAATTCTGGCAAATCTTTAATACTAAGCGTTCTAAATGGATTTTAACCAATCATATGATCATTACAAGTTATTTACTACACCAACTTATAATCAAAGTAGGTTTTGACTCATTTTCATAAGTCATTAACTTATTTAACTTATGAACTAGAAATCTTCATGCTCATGACTTATTAATAACTTAAGTTCTTCAATCAAAGTTCTCATGCTATATTCAACATACTAATCATCATATGACAATATATGATAAGTTCTTCATGGTTCTAGCAACTTATTAATGTTCAAGTTACTTATTCAACTTATTCGGCTTAAGTTTATTCCTTATTAACTTATTACATGCTATTATCAACCCATCCTCCTCCTCTATCAATCCTATCATAGAAGAGATATAGATAAAAGAGATGAGTCTTACCCTTGAAGACTAAGACTTCAATTCACTTTGAACACTTAACAAAGGTTGAAGTGGCTTATAAGTGCTTAAGTGGCTTATTCTCCCTAACCAATAAGTAGCTTTATATTTGAGAGGAAAGTTGGATGAGATAACAACCAACACAATGAATTGAGCTTGGTATTTATAGGCTATCAAAAGCTAGGGCTTAATAGTCATTTAGGCCCTCCACCTCCTTACTATTCATAACTTTACTACTAAGTAAACTTGCTAGCCACAACACTTGCTTATCACACCACTTGATCATCACATAAAGTACTTGGGCATCACACATAATCCTTGCCCATCAAGCTTACCCATTTCCTACTTGGTTTGACCCATGGATCATGGCTTAGTCATTTGGCTTTGATAATTAATCTAGCTTCTCTCTTAATGGGCTTGTGCTATAATAGTTTGGACTTATGATAATCAAACACTTGGGCTTGATTGACACATATATTGGACTTCTACCAATAAACTAGCAATCATTTAAGTCCATTATCTTTAATTCAATAACTTAACATTTATACCCCATGTATAATCTTAGTATGCTACCTCGTATATTAGTTCTTAATATACGTTATCTCATTCTTCATACATAATAGTACAATACGTCGTATTATACTTATATTCAATACTTTCATATAATGTATACACATTATATAATCACAACTCTCTTCCTTTAACGCTTAATAATCTAACGTTCCTAAATTAAATCCACATGCGAAATATTACATTTTCCATACTTAGGTTATTATTACATACTCGATATCACTTTGATATTATAACATTACGTATTTCTCGGAAATTCAAAAATAATTCCCGAGCGGAAATCGATGAATAGTATTTTTCAGAAAACTTTTATTTTCGTTTTAGAAATTCAAACACTTTAATTCTCCCACATAGTTAAAATACTACGACATTCTGGCGTTTCTAGGTTATAGAACAACATTCATCTTATCAACATGTAATAATAATAAATAATATTATTTTATTCATTATTAAAAGTAATTACAAAATGTTCGATTTTCCGGGGCATTACAAGTTATCCTTGACTCTCCTGGCAGATTACGATTTCTGGTGCAGTGCTCGACGATCAGACAAGCCTATCTATTACATCATAAGATCAACCTAACATGCTTGATCTTTCTATATTTATAGTCCTTGTACATTATTTCTTTTTAAGGACTTTACAAAGCTATTTTGCTTATGTAGGATCAACCTAACATATTTGATCAATTCATTCTAAGTCCTTCTACATATGTTTCTATTATCTATCAAAAGACTTTACAGCTTTTCTTAATGTAAGCATACTTGCGTATTCATTTATAAATAAATATATATATATATATATATCATAATCAAATTATATATTAATAGGAATATCATTCACATATTTATTCCTGACATATTCAAATACCGTGAATAATTTACAAGCTGGTTACAGCTAGAAATGTCCGTCACGGAAATCGAATCTAGATTCAGGAACTGAATTTGTGATCACAAGATTCTTAGGCTCACATGATAAAGTAATATGTGCAAAAGTTATAAATAGTTATATATATTTAAAAGCTATATATATATATATATATATATATATATATATATGAGTCCAGAATCTTAAGCTCACCCTTATCTAGCTCACCTTGCTCACCCCCTTGACTGACGATAGGATGACCATTGATTAAAATCGCTATATATTCTATATTCTCATCATACTATATATTGTTTGTCGCTATATGTTGTTCGTCGCTAAAAGCTAAGACAACGGTTCTATATATAGCAACAAACCGAATCGTCGCCCGGTCCATCGCTAAAGGGGGTGAGTAAGTTGAAATAGATAAGGGGTGAGCTTAAGATCTAGACCGTATATGTGAGACCCCGAATTTTATGAAATGAAAATATTCAATTTTCTTATAATTATTCTATTTAGTAAATGGTTTAATTGATAAAAGGTTAAAGTTAAGGGTGATATATGAAAATTTTTCAAAGTAAACAAGTTGTCATAAAATAATCGGTGATAAAGTATAGTAATACGCGTGGTTGCATAGTAGCACACAGTATTGATTATTGATACATACGTGAGAAGTAACTTAGTTATACTCAATTATTGTTATAGTAATTGTTGCATCATATCTCTCATATTATTGATTCAATTATTGTCACAGCATCATCTGTATAATATGATATATTATTAAATCAATAATTGAGAAGACAAAGTTATTCATATTATTATTTACAATATTGACAATGTCTAGAAGTTCTTTCAAGGAGAGGTTTGGTCACCTAATTGCGCCCCAATAAGGAGAAATCCTTATCGGAAAGCCCCCTCTTTCCTAGGAATGACCTGGTTGTTAAATATTGTGAGTTATAATATTAATGATGAATAAGTTAGTGTTGATTAAAGATGAAATTGATAGTTCCATTGTGTGGGAATTATTAGTGTTAGTGGAAATCGACATTTATTTCGATAATAATTGATATCTGGAGGTTATATTGACCAATCGGGTAATTCACTGGATAAATGAGCAATTAATTGCTATTAATTCACATGATTATAACTATGTGTTCACATGTGTATACTATTGATTCACATGATTTACTATTAGGAGAGTTGATGCAACATTGATAATACTTGCATGACTAAATTAAAAATGCAGGTATAGATGAAGGTACTATACTGTAATTATTTTTTTCACATGATTATACTATTGAGTCACATGAATGAACTATTAATTCACATGATTTACTATTAGGGGGGGTGGTGCAAGTTTGATAATACTTGTAGGACTAAATTAAAAATGAAGAAAAAGAGAAAGGTATTATACTGTAATATTTTGAGCCCCAAAACGTGCAATTATCGAAACTATATTTTCCTATAAATTGAAGCTCATTCTTCTTTCATTCTCACCAATTCACTAAGTCTCACAAGAGAAATTATTAGAGAGAAATTATAGAGAGAAAGAAGAAGAGAAGTCTACTACCTCACTATTCCAGTATCCAGTTATCTTTTAAGGTAGGGGTATTATTTCTTTCGTATTCATGAAAAGAGTTATTTTCTTTCAATACTCATAAGAGTTGTTATTCAATTCTTTATTATTCTGTTGGAATAACCTGTCTACGCGGACTACCGCATGCATGGTGAATGACCCTTCATATTCATTCCTTATTCAATTGTGGAAATGATCTGTCTACGTTGATTACTGCATGGCGGGTGAAAATCCATTTGCAGTTTCGTAATTTTTCTGACCCTCAAAAATTCTGGAAAAATTGGAAATGATAGATTGTTGAGTTTTCTAGATTGTGTCCAAAAATGGCGATTTTTGGATGTATAGATTAGGAGTTATGAATTTTATGAGAAAAGACTATTTTAAAAGTAAACCCTTACCCTTATAACTCCATGTGGTTAACTCCAAAATTGGTGAAATTTGTATTGGGAGTACATGTATATAACAGGAGTATATCCTGTAAATTTAAAAAAATTTGGACAAAAGTACAGTTTATGATAAATGTCTAAATATTAGGTAGTTTTGGCCATATGAAAAATAGTAAATGAATTTTAAAAATTTCGAGAAAAATATATGTTCAATATGAGACTATATTCTGCTAAATCCCAGAAAAGAAAACTTTTTGGGACTGATTTGTTATTTTTCATAAAAATAGGTTAGTTACGAACATATGAATTAAATATGTTATGTGAAGTTAAAAAATTGGTAAATAGGATTTTATGGCTTGGAAATCCTATATAAGGTATATGAAGATTTTTGATGAGAGATTTGATCATTGGTGATAAAATCTTATGAGTATGGCATTTTTGAATGATTAAATGCATTATTTGGTAAAGTGTAAACAATTAAAATAAATTATTTATAAGTTTAAGAAGTGATTAAAATATTGGTATAATATTAATAATATTAGATTATGAGTTTTTAATTGATTGATAACATTTGGATTAAGGTGTTATGAAATCATTGATTTAAAATATTATTTAATGGTTAATAATATTAGTAAATGAATATAATGTTATTATATAATGAATAATATTAAATGGAGTTTATAATATAATGAATAATGTTATTATCTTCGTTAACTATTCGTTGTAAAATTATTTTTTGTTCAAATCATTTTTGATACAATATTATTCTTGAATTTTACTCCACAAAGAAGTATCATGTTGACAATTTGGATATTTTTAAACTCTGGATAAATTTAAAGTCTTTAATATTTATCCTTTATTTCGTTTGATTAATGCTTATATCATTGTTATCATCCTAATGCTTATATTGTGATAAAAGTCATCTTTGGCTTACGTGCAAAGATGGACTGTTGATTATTGGTTTTATAGTTGTATATCTTTGGTTTACGTGCAAAGATGGACTGTTAATTATTGGTTTTACAGTTTTATATCTTTGGAATACGTGCAAAGTCAAACTGTTGATTGATAGCTTTGGCCGGTAGTGCAAAGATGGACAGGTGTATGACATGATCATGCCCACTGGTGATAATAACGAATATCCTTGGCCCGTAGTGCATGGATAATTCGATGAAGTGATTGGCAGGATCATGACCATTAGTTGACAGTTGAATATCCTTGGCCGTAGTGCACTGGCAGACAATTAATTGGTATGATCATGACCATTGGTTTTATAGTTGAATATCTTTGGCCCGTAGTGCAAAGATGGATAGGAGTATGACATGATCATGACCACTGGTGATAATAACGAATATCCTTGGCCCGTAGTGCATGGATAATTCGATGAAGTGATTTGTAGGATCATGACCATTAGTTAACAGTTGAATGTCTTTGGCCGTAGTGCACTGACAGACAATTGATTGGTATGATCATGAATATTGGTTTTATAGTTGAATATCTTTGGCCCGTAGTGCAAAGGTAGACAATTGATTGGTATGATCATTTTTATTACATTTGAATATCTTTAGCCTTTGGGGTAAGGATATTGGGTAAATGTTCTATTAAACCTTTGTGGCAAGGAGAAATTATTGATTTACATGATTATAAATATGAATTGTGGATTTAACTAAAATCTTTGGTGGTTCAGGTGAAGACAGGTGATGAGAGTTCTTTTTATCTTGGGTATAACAAAGAACTGTTGATGAGTATTATAGGAATGAAATATTAACGATGGACTTTTAATCTAGAGGAGATAGTAGAAATTATGTTCTACTTGACTCTTCTAATGGATTGCTTATTCCGCTGCAGTTATTGATCTAAAACTTGTTGTCTATTATATTCTATCAGTTGTTATACTGTTGAAGGCTAAGGATAATTTATTCTGCATTATCTTAGTCATAATATTTCTTACTGGGCTAGTTGAGCTCACCCCTTTCTTTCACTATTCTCTTCAAGAAATGAGAATATAGCTGGGATGAGTCGGGGAATGGAGTGATGGTCCGAGATGGTGGCTATAGTAGTCCTCACTATTTTTATAAAATAGTGTGATAATAATTGTAATGAGGACTCCATTGAGTGTGGATATTGTCTAGAAGGCAATATTCATGTTTAAACTCTCAGCTATGTTTTGTCGTATTTTGCACGACAGTTGTATAATTAAGTTTGTAGTTAAGTTCTGTACCATGTATTTGGCGACTTAAGATGGGTGATGTATACCTTTTTTGGGGGCGTCACGGTATATATATATATATATATATATATATATATATATATATATATATATATATATTGCCTCATTTTTGTTTACAAAAATGAACTCTAACTCATGCAAGTATACATGGGTCAACAAGTAGTACAGAGTAAGAAAAGTATCGATCCACGGAGAAAGGTGTTAAATCTAATTTATCATGCAACAATTTAGTCACTATTTTTATATGCTGAAAAGACAAACTCATAATAAAATTAAACTCTAAATTAATTAATGAAACAAAATTATACTTACTACAGTAATGAAATCAAATTGGAGAGAAATGAGATTCTAATATCATTTAATATTTCATCTAAAATGCAGCCCTCGTATCATGTTATATTATTTATCATGGAAAGCTAGTCACGAGCACAAAAGTGGAACATAACCATTTTTCAATGAACTATGACCAATTTACATAAAATCCACATTTGATAGAAATCATGTAAGCATCATAATTACCAAACTCACTATATTTCTATATGAATTTACAATAATAATGATTTAAAGTGCAAGCTCTCTTAATGACTACACATGGTGAACCGGTATATGCCTATCTGGGTCACAAATCACAAAACTTAATACACATAAGCTTCAAGATCATATGACATCATGATCTAATCTATACTTATATTTCATTTTCCAAATCCATAAAAGCAATTAGTGTGAATGGTGATCAAGCATTCAAGCAATTAGCATATATTAAAAACATTAATGTCATTACATCTCGAATGGATACATCCATCTATATTGCACAGGACCGCAAGTGAAGAGGCAAATGCTCCACTGAATCAAAAAACGATGGAGGGAATATCATTTCTAACTTGCACATTATTTCCATTATCTGCCTCTTCATTTTATCTATGTCTTTGAGCTAGAGCTCCGTCAAGCATAGATCTCTGAAGAAATTAGAAAGCTATGTCAGTGCTTCAACCACACATTTCGGTAACAAGTCGATAAATGCCACATGGATCAACTTCTGCATGAATACGTGATAATCATGACTTTTGAGACCCCGAAACTTCAGCTCTTCGACTTTACAACACCTTGCTATATTCAAAGAATATTCATCTGGGAGCTTCAGTCCACTGATCCAATTACATATCAATATCAATTATTCCCTGGTCAAAGTATATTCAGCTTTAGGCATTACCATCTTACTACCCTCCTGATACAGCCACAAATCTTCCCTAATGTTCATTTCTACCAAATCAAGTGTCGACTTGTTGTTGTCCTTTGTTCTACCACTGGCATCTAGGACTGTATAAATAATGTTATCAAATACGTTCTTCTCAGTATGCATCAGATCTAAACAATGACGGATGCAGAGTGTAGCCCAATAAGGCAGGTCAAAGAACATGGATCTGTGTGTCTAGTTGTGAACCTTGTCATAACCATAAGCTCGCTCTAATATATGATTCTTCCCTAGAGGTGGAAACTTTAAATGACTAATCCAACTCAACACTGCTGACCTAGAAAGATGACGAAGTACTTTAACTTTCATTGTTTTTTGATTGAATTGTCTACTCATCCGTCGATAACAATGTTCAATCGGCAAAAACTGTCTGGATGTTGCAAAGAAACTCATTTTCCCCCCGTGTTTGAGCCGCATAGCTTTAACTGACCCCATGCACATGGGACATGACAAGCCCCCGTGAGTCAACCATCCACTGATCATTCCTAATGTCGAGAAGTAATATATTGTCCAAAGTAAAGCTGCCCTCATGTCAAAGTTATGCTTAAGAGATACATCATAAGTTTGAACCCTTTTTTACCATAGCATCTTCAACTCATCAACTAATGGCCTGAGGTATACATTAATGTCTTTACTCGGACTCTTATCACCCGGAATCAGTAAAGGCATGAACATGTAGGGATCTTTCATGCGCATCTAAGGCGGGAGGTTATCGACCAAGTTGAGTAGGGCTTTGTGTAAGGCCCGTTAAACGGATTAAACCCATCCGTAGCAAGTCCAAGCCTAACATTGTGAACCTCTTTAGCAAACGAGGGGTGCTTGTTATCAAAATTTTTCCACTCAAGCCCATCTGTCTGGTGCGTCAGTTGACCTTCAACTATGTCCCGTGTAGAGTGCCACCTCATATCCTCGGCGGTATGTGTTGACATGAACAACCGCTGAAGCCTCGGGGCAATGGGAAAGTAACGTAAGATCTTTCTCGGCATGTCTTTTCCCTTTTTCTTGCGTTGTTCACAGTATCTACTTGTACCACAAATATCACATGACCTCTTATCTTTATTGACATCACCGTAATACAACATACAATCATTCTCACAAGCATCAATCTTCTCATACCCTAGATTGAGCCTTTTGACCATTTTCTTCACATTATAGTACGACTCCGGTAACTTATTGCATACAGGTAAGCACTCCTTCACAATGCTTAATAGTTCATTAAAACCTGTTTCGCTATGGTCATGCTCGTTCTTGAAGTGTAAAAACTTAGTCACGACAGATAAGATGGTGTGCTTTTCTTGCCTGTCATACAGTGGCGTCGCTGCTTCATGCAATAACTCATAGAAACCCTTAGCCCCATCATCCGGCTCTTGCTCGACGCTAATGTCATCCTTGTCTATATTCCACTGGAAGTATGAACCAGCAGCTTCAACTATCATGTTAGTACAGTCAAAGGTTTTGTCACCTCTGGATTCCAGTTCTGATTCATGTTCATTCAACCAGGTTTCCCCATGATAGATCCATGTCATATAACCCTGCTTGAACCCATACGCAAATAAGTCACACATGACATCACTCCTTTCCTTCCACACTACATTCACACACTTCTTACAAGGAAATCTGATCTCATCGCCGCTGACTTGCTCAAACGTGAAGTTGAGAAACTGTTCAACCCCACTACGATACTTAGAGCTAAGCCCACTCCTATCAGTGGCTACCCTACGTTCCATCTAACTTTGATCAACAGACATCTCGGACAACTATCTGCTATATATATGGAAAGTTAGACAAACACAATCAAGTCTCCAAGTTAATGTATATGCAAGCTTATGAGTTTCCTAACTTCATCTCCCACTCTAATTGGGTCGCTTCTATCCCATTCCCGGGATGTGTCGCCTCACTGATGCCAACAACTTGGACACATATTTAAATTTTTCAGAAATTTCGGCAGCACCTCCCCATGGTCTTCAAGTACACGAAATAGACTAACACGTCGTAGTCTAAATATGCACCCGAAGAACATCAAGAGATATATACTAACCGAAAATTCAAAAAATATAAAGACGTGCTCAAGTCGTTAACACTGACCTAAGTGAGATCAAAACATATAAGAACAATCCCAAAATGGGGACTATTTGAGATTCACTCCTACTAAGTGAATCTCAAATGGGTTTCTAAGCTTCCTAAACTATATAAAAATATGCACGTATGAAATTGAACTCTTTCCTAGAACAAAAGGAATACTATCTTGAGAATGAATTATGAACCACAATAAAAGAAATTAATTCATCGATTTCCATGAGTATACAAAATAAAAGACAACATATTAAATAATCCTCTAGTCAATAACACTTTTAAGAGAAGCTTGAATAATGAAATGGCAAAACCTATAACAAGAATGTGTGCAGGCAATTCTGGATAAAAGAGTAAATATCCATAAATAAGCAAACCTCTTTAATTCGATCTCAATAGTCAATAACACTTTAACTGAGCAAAAACTCAAGTAACATAGTAAACAAAATCTAATCTTTTAATGGTACATAAAATGATAACATTGGTAAACACTAAAAATAATCCAAAACCTTTAAAATGGATTATAGCATTCATAGGGACATCTTAACAAATAGTTGGCGCGTTATTTAGTTTCACCATTACTAACATTCATACACTTCAAAATACTCACTCAATACGCACATACATAGACTACGAGAATGAGTAAAGAGACTTACCCTCTATAGCTAAACTCTTTTGTATCTCTGCTATCGTGTTGAACTTACATATATGTTGTTTGACAAATATAGAAACAATTTAAAAGAAAATTTAAGATACCATTAAGGTTTGCTCTCTATCATAATTATTTTGAGAAGCAGTGAGGTCTAAAGGTTTTTTTTTGAATTCTAATTTCATGTGTATAACTGTTCTACTGAGTGATAAAATGGTTCTTTCAAGTTTCTATGAGATCTAAAGTTCTAAACCAATGCAATTCCAGTACTGAATTCTTCCTCGCACAATTTAATTATCGTACATACATAACATATCAGGTAAAACTAGTGCAAATCAAAACTTTGAGGAATCCAATTTTGATTTTTCTCCCAATATGATATCATAGTTGTTAAAAAAAGATCAAAGATGCCAAACATGTTAATATCTGTGTATGCCCAAGAAGCAAATATAACAAAATGTTGTAGATGAAATATCCAGTACTCAAATTATTGCACTAAGGTTTCAGACTTTGAAAATAACATTGAGATTAACTTCCCGAACTCTTCTAAATTAAAATCTTTAAAAATCTTGGAAACATTTGGTGTACCAAGTCATTCATAGAACCAAACAGTACTATATTCAAAATGTGGAAAAAACACATTGGCCTCTTGTGCTCATCCTAAATTGTTAGACATCTAGCCATCTAGGAATAAGATAATTGCTAGTTTGAAATACATCTTATATGAATAGCACATGAATATAGAAAAATTACAAACCCCCAAAAAAAAGCAGAGACCCCCAAAAATATTCAAAACATATATATAAAAAGGAGATGAACTGAAAATCTTACATGGTTATGAGAGTACCAAACTAGCCCCAATCCTTGTACAAGTGCAGGTACGACCTCTAGAGTTGGAACAACGAAATGGGCGGAGGCACGATCGGCGAAATTGCAACGGCCAAATGGAAAATGTAGGAGCTTACAGTGAGGATGAGGGAAATGGGGGAACTGGGCAAGATGAGGGAAATGGGCGAATTCAATTGACCAGATAAGAGAATCAATATTGCAAATTTGAGAATTAAGTGGGAAAATCAAATAGTAATGGGCGAATTTAAGAGGGAAAGAGAAATATGAGAGAGGGAAAAATGAGTCATTGTCATCGCGAACCAAGGTTTTAATTAAAAGAAATCATTATCGATGGCAAAGCCGTCGATAATGACCCCGTTGAGATTGAGTTATTATCGAAGGCATTGTCGTCGCCTTTGATTTATGTGTCCGTCACCAATAAGTTTTCCCTCCACCGCCAAATTTTTGCACCAAATTATCCCATGGGATATTACATTCTCGCCGGCAGACATTATCGACGGCGTCCCCGTCGGCATTAAGGTCATTAGCGACGGGACATATGCCATCGCCAATGACCCTTTTTCTTGTAGTGTCTGAAATGATTAAAGATAGAGCGATGGTTGAGATAGGATTGAAGTTAGGAAAGATTTAAGACCTAGCCACTCTGAAAGCTGTTGCTGAGCACATCCAGTCTGGAAGTTATGGAAACAACCCCCGGAGGGTCCGTTAGAAGAAATAGGAGGATGTTTCCTTGATACTATAAAGATAGAAAGTCAGTCAAAACATGCCTATCCAGAGGAGAAACTACTCCCCTTTTCAAGCACAGTCTTCAAACCCTCCATTACTAAAATGTGGAGAAGTTTGATGCACTCGAGTGTTCACACCCTTAGGGTACTCACTCGAGAATATTCTCAACCTTCTGACAACTCAGAAGAAAATTACCCATCTTCTTCCTCCAGCCAACCCGAATGGGAAGGGTTTCAATGCTAACAGGAAGTGTGTTTATCATGCTGGAGCTCCAGGACATGATACTCAGTGTGATGCCCCCAAAATAGGTATACATCACCCATCTTGAGTCGCCAATTACATGGTACAAAATTCAAATACAACTTAATAATACAACTATCGTGTAAAATACGACAAAACATAAACTGAGAGTTTTAATACGAATATTGTCTTCTAGACAGTATTCAAACTCAAAATGGAGTCCTCAATACATTTATTATCACACTATTTCATAGAATAATGAGGACTACTAATGTAAACATCTGGACCGTAACTCCGTTCCCTGACTAGTCCAGGCTACGTTCTCATTTCCTGAAGAGAAAAATGAAAGAAAAAGGGTGAGCTCAACTAGCCCAGTAAGAAATATTATGACTAAGATAATGCAGAATAATTTATCGTTAGCCTTCAACAGTGTTAAACTGATAAAATATAAAAAACATCAAGTTTAACTGCAGCGGAACAAGCAATTCATTAGAAGAGTTAAGTAGAGCATAAAATCTACTATCTTCTATGATTTAGAAGGTTTATCATCAATTTTATCGCTGAGACCCAGCTTAATAAATAATCCACATCATCGAATCACCCCTACACTACGGCCAAGGATATTCTTTAGTATCACGACCACATATTACCCATGCACTACGGGCCAAGGATATTCGTGTATTCATCAATGGTCATGATCACAAAGTCGGTTCTACTCGTATGTTTGCCATCATCACGTGGGTCCCTGGAGTCTTTAACTCTATCTCCATCCTTTGCAAGTCATACAAAATGGGCCTTTGCATTGACAATAACGCACTCGTACCTGCATATGATCTTCTACTTAATGCGTCAGCTACTACGTTCTCTTTTCCAGGATGGTATTGAATGGTATGATCATAATCTTTTAACAGTTCAAGCCAACATCATTGCCTCATGTTGAGTTCCTTTTGGGTGAAGAAATATTTTAGGCATTTATGATCTGTATAGATCTCAACTTTCTCCCCATACAAGTAATGCTTCCAAATTTTAAGTGCAAAGACAACTGCTGCCAACTCTAAATCATGAGTAGGATAATTCCTCTCATATTCTTTGAGTTGTCGAGAGGCATAAGCTATGACTTTCCCATGTTGTATGAGAACACATCCTAACCCTTTGCCTGAAGCATCACTGTAGATGACAAATCCCTCCGAGCCAGATGGTATTGTTAGAACAGGTGCTGAAATGAGTCTTTTTATGAGTTTTTGAAAACTCTTCTCACATTCCTCGCTCCAACCAAATTTTTTATCTTTGTCAAATTAGCTGAGTTAATGGAGTAGCGATTCGAGAAAACCCTTCTATGAATCTTCGATAATAACCAGCTAAGCCGAGAAAGCTATGTACTTCGATCACTGATTTAGGTTGCTCCCAGCTTTGAATAGCTTTAATCTTTGCTGGGTGAATAGATATGCCATGACTTGATATCACGTGCCCAAGAAATGAAACTTCCTCAAGCCAGAATTCGCATTTCTTTAACTTGGCATATAGCTTATTTTCACGAAGCTTTTGGAGTATCAGCCTCAAGTGTTGCTCATGGTCTTAACGGCTTTTGGAGTATATGAGAATGTCATCAATAAAGACAACCACAAAATAATCCAAATATTCCTTGAATACTCGGTTCATCATATCCATGAAGGCAGCAGGAGCATTAGTCAATCCAAAAGACATGACAAGGAATTCATAATGCCTCATTAGGAGTTACGAAGTCGTCTTTGGAATGTCATCGATTTTAATCTTCAATTGGTGATATTCGGAATGAAGATCAATCTTTGAAAAGAATTTGGTGCCTTGTAACTGGTCAAATAAGTCATCAATACGTGGCAATGGGTACCTATTTTTGATGGTGACATGATTCAACTCCAGATAATCAATAAAAAGTCGCGATACTCCCATCTTTCTTCTTCACGAATAGAGCAGAGCACACCCCAAGGAGACGTCTTACAAACGAATAAAGCCAATGTCTAACAATTCCTGCAGTTGGGTCTTTAACTCCTGAAGTTCAATAGGAGCCATTCGATATGGGGCTTTGGAAATTAGTTTTGTATCGGGTTGAAGGTCGATACAAAATTCAATTTCACGCTCTGGGGGTAGGCCAGGAAGTTCTTCAAGGAATACGTCAAGAAATTTATTAACAGTAGAAATATCATTCAAAACTGACGTATTTTTGTTTAAATCCGTGACATGAGCTAAGAAAGCTTGAAATCCATTTTTCATTAAACAAATAGCTTTATGGCTTGAGATGACAGTGATTGATTTTAATGGTTTTGTTGCTTGAATTCACATAATAGGTTGGTTAGGAATATAAAATCTAACAACCTTACAAAAATAATCAATTTTTGCATGATGAGTAGTTAACCGATCAATCCCTAGAATTACGTCAAATGCAAGTATTTTCAATGAAATAAGATCGACAAGTATTGAGAGGGTACCGATTAGAACCAAACAAGACTTATAAACAGTGGATGTAATGAAGGTTTCTCCCAACGAAGTTTCAATAGATAAGTCAAAGTCTAATAAAAGTAGGAGAAATAAAAGAATGGGTAGAACCGGTATCAAATAAGGTAAATACTTGGCTATAATTTATGATAAACTTACCCGTGATGACCTCGTTCGGGTTCCTTGCTCTCTGGGAGGTTACAACAAATGCTCTCCCTTGAACTACTTGTTTTGACTTTTCTGGAACGACCTTTGATGCCTCCATCCCAGCTGGACTTGCCTTCTCTAAATGATAAAATCAAGCTAGGTGACCTTCTCTTCCACAATTATAACACGTTTTGGACTGCTGCACACAGTTTGGACTGATATGTCCCTCCCCTCCGCATTTGAAGCATATAATAGGTGGTCGTTCACCTTCCTTAACAACGGGTGCTGATGCTGACATCTTTCCATCATTGTTGAATCTCCTCTTCTTGAAATGTCCATTCTTATTATCTTGGCCATGATTATCACCGAAGTGGTTACCATTTCTGGCATGTTGATTCCCTCCACGTTTGTTGTCATCGCTTCAATGACTGCTACCACTGGTATTATAATTTTGTCGGCTGCTCTCTCTTGGTTGGGTTAACTCATTATCATGTTCCAATAACTTAGCCCTATTCACAACATCTGAATACAAGCAAAGTTTGTGAGAGATAAGGTATTGGCGTATCTCGTGTTTCAAACCTCTTAGAAACATCTGCGTTATTCTCTCCTCATTATCAACTAAGTTGGACGCAAACCGGGATAACTCGGCAAACTTGGCTTTGTACTGCGACACGGTCATGTTGTTTTGCTCTAGTTTAATGAATTCTACCTCTTTCATGTGACGAATACTTTCAGGAAAGTACTTGTCGTTGAACAGTTCTTGGAACTTCTCCTAAGACATCTTCGATCTGGCGAGTTGAGTACGCTTCTGATTCCCACCGATGAATCCTCTTGCTGCGCATGAAGGTGGCAAAGGGAACCTTTTGCTACTCAGAGCATCCCAAGACATCAAATATCTTGTTGATCTGCTTTATCAACGTCTCCGCCTTAAGTGGTTTTGGCTCTATTAAAAATTCCGGTGTTCCCAGCTCCTTGAACTACTTCGCGGTGACCGTCCGAGAGTTGCTAGTGTTTCCACTTGCATTTTGGATAGGAGCCGCCCTGCCTGATGTTGTATGAATTGCATAAAGCCTCTGAACATCCCATCTTTCATCATTTGATCGTTGTTGTTTACCTGAGGATTATTATCTTCCTGTTGCACATTATCTTGGGTATTAATCTGCGGTGACTCAACGGTCTCCTATGCTCCATTTCTATTCTCAATATTCTTGGATGTCATTTTCAAATACTGCCACAAAACAAGGGTTAATTAATATACCACATATTATCCCTATACTCTGACCGACCAATTAAATACCAATTAAACTTAGGTAGGTCATACTAGCTAAGGAATTCCCCGTCTCTTCCCTCCTAGTTCTTGTCTCACATCTCAGCCAGGGATCATATCCCTAAGTTTTGATACCAACTATGACGCCCCCAAAATAGGTATACATCACCCATATTGAGTCGCCAAATTCATAGTACAAAATTCAAATACAACTTAATAATACAACTGTCGTGTAAAATACAACAAAACATAAATTGAGAGTTTTAATACGAATATTGTCTTCTAGACAGTATTCAAACTCAAAATGGAATCCTCAATACATTTATTATCACACTATTTCATAGAATAGTGATGACTACTAATGTAAACATCTAGACCGTCACTCCATTCCCCGACTAGTCCCGACTACATTCTCATTTCCTGAAGAGAACAATGAAAGCAAAATGGTGAGCTCAACTAGCCCAGTAAGAATTATTATGACTAAGATAATGCAGAATAATTTATCGTTAGCCTTCAACAGTGTTAAACTGATAAAATATAACAAACATCAAGTTTAACTATTACGGAACAAGCAATCCATTAGAAGAGTTAAGTAGAGCATAAAATCTACTATCTTCTATGATTTAGAAGGTTTATCATCAATTTTGTCATTTGAGACCCGACAATAAATAATCCACATCATCGAATCACCCCAAAGACTTACTGACAATGATATTCTTTTAGTATCACGACCACAAATTATCCATGCACTACGGGCCAAGGATATTCGTGTATTCATCAATGGTCATGATCATGTCAACAACTGTTTATCAATGCACTATGGGCCAATGAGGACTTTTACCACATCATTTGTAACATTACGGTCATAATTATATCGAATAGTCCCTGGTCATAATCATACAAAGTCCATCTATGCACTACAGGCGACAGATGACTTTCAACATAATATAAACATAAGGATGATGACAATGATATAAGAATTCAATAAAAACAAGTTCAAGGATAAATTTTTAAAGATTTATAATTTAATTTATCCAGAAATTAATAACATCCAAATTGTCAACATGATACTTCTTTGTGGAGTAAAATTCAAGAGTAATATTGTACCAAAAATAATTTGGACCGAAAACAAATCAATTTTTATAATGAATAGTACCCTGGGTGAATAGTACTCGAGTGAATAGTAATCTCGTGTATAGTACTTTGGGAATAGTAACCCTGTGAATAGTACTCCAGCATAAAAAAGTTAAAACTTATCAAGAATGCTCAGAATAATATTTCCATGAAAAGATACTGGATGAAGCGCAAATATCAAGGATATTCTACTAATTTCATGGAGTTTAGAAGCCAACACTTTAATGAAATGAGTATAGAATTCAAAATCTGAAATGAAATAATATTACTTACATACTACGGAGTATGGAAGAATATATTATTTCAAGCGAATATTGAACAAAAATAACATCCCTTACCTTGAAAAGAAGAGTATTCCAACTGGTATAGCGGGGATATTCTAGAAGAAAACTTTCACTATTTTCTACGCTCAAAGCTTTCTCTAAAACTCGAAAGAAATACACTCAATATTATAGAAGAATAATTCTCTGATTCTGGTGTGATTTTCAATTCTAACTAAGCATCTTATTTATAGGAGAATGGAAATGATACTATGCAATAAAATATTATAATAAAACGAAAAATTTTAAATAAAATATTATATATATAACATATGTTATACTTATTCATTCACGGGGTGCATTCCCGTGACTCTTTACTTTATATATATATATATATATATATATATATTGGATAACTTTCTACCGATTATTTTGAAAAATGGGTAAATGGGGGTCCAAATAATACGCCAATATTTACAATAAATACTTCATAAAAATCCCCTCATATTTTTAACAACATTTATCATCATTATTATAATTCGCAATATTTAACAACTAGGTCGTTCCCAGGAAAGAGAGGGCTTTCCAATAAGAATTTCTCCTTATTGGCGCGCAATTAGGTGACCAAACCTCTCCTTGACAGAACTTCTAGATATTGTCAGTTTTGCAAATAATAATATGAATAACTTTGTCGTCTCAATTATTGATTTAATAATATATAAAATATCGACAATAATTTAATCAAATAATGTGAGATACTATGTAGCAATTACTGTAGCAATAATTGAACAAAACTGAGTGACTTCTCACGTAAGCATCAATAATCAATACCGTGTGCTGCTATGCAACCACGCATATTATTGTACTTTTAACACCAGTTATTCCAACAGTTAACGGTAAAACTTCCGCCGTTATTTTCATAAAAAGATATTTCTAACGTTTTCTTATTCCGACAACAATTATGTTATGGGGTCCACCAATGATTATGTCGTCGTACGAATATTCCCTATTAAAACGAATATTCCCCGATCAATCGAATATTATATAACAACTTGCTTACTTTGTAAAATTTATAATTATTACCCACAACTTTAATATTATAACAAATCAACACAATAATTATTCAAAATGATATTTATAGAAAAATTCATCTTTATTCATAAAGGTTGGGGTCTTACACTGAGGATATCTGGGCCTTGAAACATAAGATCCAAATTTGATTAATAATGGTGAGATCGTGGAACTCGACCAACCTCATGTGCAAGACAACCCTCTTCCTCAACACAAAGAAGAGGAGATTAATATGATTAATTGGAGTAGTGGACAGATTTCCAATTACAGTGGTGAATCCTCCCAAACCGGCAAGGATGATGCTGACAGATGGAGTTATGCACAGTTTTAGTTTATGATGGAATGGAAGATGAAAGCTCAGTATGAGCAAGTCAATCAATTGGCAAAATTGGTGATCCATCAGCACCAAGTCACACGCTAATTAGTCAGCTAGGAGCATGCTAGTCTCCTTCCTCTTACTATGAATAATCCACTATTGACTCCAGAAAATGAAACGCTGGAGGATAAAATTGTAAAAAGATCAAGTGCCAAAGCCCATCGGGATTTTGCCAACAAGAGAGAATTTACCTATCTGGGCCAACCGATGGAGGAGATATTTCATATGCTGAACAATGAAGGAAGGATCACAGCTCTGCTACCTCCAATCAATCCCCATTCAAGACGGTTCAATTCTAATGGAATATGTCAGTATCACTCCCACTATCGCGGACACAACACTTAAGAATGTTGAGCACTCTGCCATCTTATTCAGAATCTAATTGATAGTGGTGTCTTACAGTTAGCAGATAATGACACTGTATTACTAGAGAGTGGGGACACATTTCCTACAAAATGGAAGGAAGTCGTAGCAGTTATATTTGCTGAGGAAGATTTGGCTGCCAGACCACTCGCAATACAAGCAATTCAACTCAAAGGTGTTGACAATCTTTTGAAAGTGGCTGCGCCAAAGCCAATTACATTGCCATATAGATCATAGTATCCTGTTGTTAGCCTACAAAAAGTTCCATGGAATTATGAATATGCTGAAGGATCCACATCCCACATAACTGCTACAGTGTTGAAGGAAAATCCACTGTATTTTCCTCAACGGGTGATGAAGCCTACCATAAAATCAAAGGGGAAAGTTCCCATTAAGAGGATTGAAGAGTTCCTCCGTACTATGGGCCATAATGAAGCCAATGTGGTTTTAAGCTTGAGAGAAGCATAACAACAAATTTCCATACTAGAGTTAGTTTTCTCTTCTGAAGATTACGGGAAGGTCTCGATAAAGGATTTGGAAGAAGCACATTTGCCAAAATCAGTGGATGTCAAAAAATTTCAGTATCCGATTGATCACATTTTTAACAACAATGTGATATCTTTCACTGATGACGACATACCTTTCAAGGGGACTGGTCATTACAAACCGTTGCACATAACGGTTTTGTCCTCTAGATATATGGTGGGAGGAGTTTTGATAGATGGAGGATCATCTTTAAATATCTTCCCTTATGCCACTTTGGAGAAGATAAATGTCAATCTCAATAGGATCAGAAGCAGCCATACGGTTATCAAAGCTTTTGATGGATCCGGACAAAATGTTGTCAGAGATATTGAACTGCCTATGGAGATTGGTCCACATACCTTATACGTATCCTTTCACATGCTCAAAATAGCTACAGGATACAACCTTCTCCTGGGGAGACCGTGGATTCATATGCCCGAAGACGTCCCTTTCACCCTTCACCAGTAACTTAAATGCATCATTAACAATAGGCTAGTCACTGTTAGTACTAAGCCGGAATGTCCTAAACAAGGTGACATACCACTCATCAGCTTCAATTCAAAAGTTGAGCCAGTCAGTTTCCGTATCCTAGAGGTGAGCAACACTCACTATCATCCTATTAGGGAGCCACCTCTAATACCCAAGATTTCTGCTGAGGTAATGTCAGTAACTCAAGAGATGATATCATTGGGTTATCAACCTAGACAAAGGTTGGGCAAAGATCATCAAGGCATTAAGTGGCCAATTTGAATTCCTAGTTAAACTGGTACAACCAGACTAGGCTATTCTGCTAGTTCTAATCACAGGAATCCTCACTAGCACAAACAAATTCCTTCAGCTTCAGCCATACGACGATTGTCTTAACTTACAGATCCTGAACCTGTACGATCTCCATTAAAGGTGCCTGCCCATGTAATGGCTATGTTGTTTCCTAAACTGATATCGGTCAAAGGAAAACAGGACCTGATTCCAGATCCTAAAGTAGAAGAAAGGGAATGAAGACGTAAACAAGACATTGCCAAGCGGTTGTCAAACATACACATCATTGTCCATACTGAGGGCATGAATAGAGACATCCCAGACGATGATTGTCCAGATATCATGGTCATCATTCGGGAGAAGGAGGACGATGACAACCCCTTCATCATTACTGTCCACTAGGACTTCACCCTTGGCAATTGTTGCAGCATTCCATGCATTTGCCAACAAGGGTAAAAAGGGCAGAAACTCCCTCTACCCTGTAGATAGAAATAACTGCTTACTTTTTTTGTACAGTGTCGACGTCGGAATTTTTGAATGTCTATTTTCGTTACTTATCTTTTGGTGTTCTCATGTTAATGTGAGATTTGTTTGAAAAAACAAGTGAAAAAGGTCCGACATGTATAAAGTCGATGATTGACTTTAAGAGTCGCCAGTTGGTGTATTTAACTGGTTGTACCAACGCAATCAAAAAGGTTTGCACATTGACCCAGTGTTTTAACACTGCTAAACGAGTCTGTGAAACCGAGATTCGTTAAGGGTTCGAGGGCTTGATTATACGGAGGGAAGGTGTTAGGCACTCCCCGACATCCGTGTTGCCACGGTGACCGCCACTCTTCAAAGAAATTGTTATATGAATGTGTGTGTGTGTGTGTGGATTAATGTGAAATTATATGAAAGTAGTGCGAGGCCTCGTTCGCACCTATATACACGGGTTTGAATTTTATTAGGAAAATCCAATTTTAACCACAAGATATAGCAATGAAGTTTTGTAAAAGAGGTTTTTCAAACCTTGTGCTCAATAGGAATTGAGACCTTTTTATACTTCCATTTTTATTATTAAATGTCCGGCTTGTTTACTTTTATTCGAGATGCGAGGCATCCTCGAGAAAATAATATACAGCAGTGTCGAACTCCTCATGGGCATGACAGCCATCCAAGGAAACTCAGACACTGTAAAATAATGTACAAGCTGCTTACAGCCAGAAAATGTCCATCATGGAAACCGAATCTAGATTTAGTAAACTGAACCTGTGATCACATGATTCCTAGGCTCACAAGATACTACAATTTATATGGAAAGCGATAGCGATTATATATATATATAAGTCAAATATATATATATGAACATTATCAACCGCCGCCAAGTAAACTCAAAAGGGATAAAATGTAAATAAAGTCATAAAAGTGTGATCGATCATCACGAAGTGAACTCCAGCGGGACGTAATGTAAATAAAAATTTGTAAAAGCCACGGAGTAAACTCCGTGCTGGCGAAATGTAAATATATATATATATATATATATATATATATATATATATATATATATATATATATATATATATATATAAGTAATACGCCTTGATGGATATGAATCTGGGCTCATCGGATATATCCAAGCTGACAATTATATATATGTATATATATAAAGCGAGTAAATGCACCGAATATAAAATCCGTGCTCATCGGATATATTCGATAACAATGCTATATATATAAGTGTATATATATATATATATATATATAAAAATCAATTAAACGCTCCTATATAAAATCCGTGCTCATCGAATGATAGTCCCACCACAATTTATATATATAAGTATATATATATATATATATATATAGCAGATAAACGCTCCAGATCGAAGTCTAGCCTCTATTGAGGCATAACTCGATAATGTTAGTCCATATATATCTAAATATATACATATATATATATATATATATATATATATTAGTATATATATACAAATGTAAATGAAAACCACTGGACGTAAGTATCGGCAAATACACTCACACGACTCTCAACGTGTACACACAAAGGTGTGATAGTAGAAGAAAGAGGTCGCCTAGAATGTAAGAAGAAGTTTACGGTGGAGGACGCCAAAAGTAGACTTCTTTGACTATAAATGGATAAAAACTCAGCTCCCACCGGATAAAAAGTAGCTATATGTGAGCTAACTAGTGTTTAAAGAAGAGGAAACACTCAAAAGATGTATATACAGAGCTAAATGGATGTGGCTTCCTCGCTTTTTCCTTCTCTCTCCTCTCAAATGGTCGACACCCCCCTCTATATTTATAGATTTGGATAGCCAGCAGATCAACTGCTGGCGGCCAGCAGCTTGAACTTTCTTGGATGGTCGTGGTGGGCCCGGGATTCGCGGGTCCCGTCGTCTCGTAGTACGTGCACTCGTGCACTGTAATGTCCAATCAAACTTGCAAAACTTCAATCCGAGCGTCCAAACGAAGCATATCTGTACTTCTTCAGATTGCTTGTGTCGAGAGTTGCATAATGACATGGATTAGAGGTTGTACGAAGTCAGGAAGTGGGGTCTATGCCCATGGTCTTCAATCTTCAAAGTCTATCCAAAGTACTGCCACACGCAATAGTCACTCGAGATTGTCAATCTTCAGCTCTTGTGGGATATTGTTGTATGTATGTATGTATGAAGCGTTGAGACGACGTGTCATTTGTCAGATGAACAAGATGATGTGTGACTCCTTGTCGGGGTTATCGCCGGGTTGAGTTGAAAGTAGACGTTGCTCAAGGTTACAGCTGAGATTGGACCACTTGTTGGTATGCTGCGATATCATCTTGTTGATGTGGTCAGATGACGTTGTGACTCCTCACCGGGGTTATCGCCGGTTTAAGTGGAAAGCAGACGTTGCTCAGGGTTACATCTGATATTGGACTGCTTGGCTGTGTGCCTCACTGTCATCTGTGTATGCTCCTGTCTGAGGTATATGTGCTTTGACAGGATGTACGTGGTTTGAAGCTGATCGCATGTGTTTGAAACAAGCATTTTCGGTGTTATCGCCGGAACTGCGATGTCATCTCTTGGGGCTATCACCAAGGATGGAGTTGCTACTCCTAGTGTTGTCTTTGGGACTGGAACTGAACATCGCGGTGTTATCGCTGAGACTGAACTATTCTCTCCGATGTTGTTTTCGGTCTTTTGATCTGCATATCTCGGGGTTATCTCCGAGATTGGAAATGACATTCTCGGTATGTGTTCTAAGTTTGGAACTGAGCTTCTGGTAGTATCCGGAATGGAGCGAATGTTCCCAGTTTGTGTTCCGGGTTTGATGCTGAACTTCCGGTAGTATCCGGATTGGTTGTGAGCTGTCTTTCAGGGTTATCTCCAAAAGACAAATCTACCCTCCTGTAATGTCAGTAATAGGAGTGCAGAAAATTTGAGTGTCTACAGATGCCCCTATTTATCATATTCATGCAACGAAAGGCATGGATAGGATAAAGAATCCTAGACACTTGAAATGCAAGTAAGATGATCATGATGCAATATGCAGCAACATGAAGCAAATGTATGTAAAATGATTGTTATGTAATCCTATTGGGATGACAATCAATGATGGCTTGGACATGCGATCCAAGTCTCCAAGGAGGTTGACGTTGGGACTACCACCAAAGTCTTGAATCCTAGACACTGGCTTATACTGAAAGTAGTATGCATACAAGCCAATCATGTTTGATGATAAAGCATATACTTTGTAACAATCTTATTCATTTATTAATAAAAAGTATTAATTTATTAAAGGCTTTTAATTATCTACATGATGCTGTTTTATAATATGTGATAAACCCATAGTTTTAAGCAATGCTTTTAGAATAATGATGATGATCATTCTAATGAGATCTAAATTCTTAGAAAGCTTAAAACTAAAATAGTTCCCAATCGTTGGGTTACTAAATTGGGGATTAGTAAATCCGGATAGATTGGTACATATGTTGTTTGCTCATTGGATGAGGATGATTGATCTCATGATCATTTGTGTGGAGACACTAAAGCAAGTATGTAGGTGCTTATTAGAGAATAAGTTCAATTGAACGTTGGCTCATTAAGGAATACCTAATGGAGTTTTACTTGTGCATCAATAGAAATTCTTGTAGTGATAGTAGTACAAGTGATCCTTGGACTTGAGATCATCATAGTATCTTGTGTATGATGAATTATACTTTGACTTATTCCTTAAGACCCTTAGGGTATATCAAAGGGTATGTTTGGGTATAATAAGTTATACATGGAGATAATGTATGATCAATAAAGAATCTACCACTTCTAGTAAAAGAAGAGAAATGTCCTATGTGATTTGATAAATGACAACCCAGTAGTCCTTGGCCAAGGCAGAATTAAATTAGAAAGGAGTTTCTAATTTGTATTATTTGGGGTTGTGCATTTAAGGATCGAAATACATATAATTAAATAAAATAAGACTTGACACTAATTCCATGTCTTATATTTAATTGGGACATTGTATGGTGGAAGGATTGAATTGTACGGTAACTATTTACTCAAAGGTTCTTTTATGATTAATGTTGAAATCTATATTATCCGGAAAGTCGTTGATCATTGGGGAGGCTTATCCCTATTGTAGAATAAATATTATTTATTTAAATAAATTACTAGTTTAATTTATTTATTTAAATAAGATTAGAATTGTTCTAATTGATTTATTCACAACCGGTTTAATATGGAGAACCTATAGGATCACACCATAAAAGGAAGAATAATTATTTAAGAAGTTAATGACATTATTTTAATAATAAGTTAAGTATATTTAATTTAATTTATGGTGATAGAATAAATTAAATAGCTTAATATTTATTATTTAATATTTTAGAAATATTAAATATAAATTAATAAGAGAAGTCTTATTATTATTATTACTATTATTATTATTTAATTTCTAAAGGAATTTGGGAATTAATTAATAAAAGTACTCTCATTTATTCCTAATAAGATTAGGAGACTAATTAATTAAAAGTTTAATTAATTATTCTAATAAGATTAGGAGCCTAATTAATTAAAGGAGTTTAATTAATTAAAATAAAGTCCAATTCCTTAATTGTTAAGGAGGGTTGCCTACATCTATAAATAAGAGGAGTCTTATTATAGGTGATGGGGTTGACACTTTCACAACACGTGAATCGTAATTTCAATAGTTGGGAGAGTACACCTTTTCTACATGAGATAGAAAAACTAGGGTTTTGCCAAATACCCATCTTCTTGAATCCTTCTTCTTCCTTGGTGGATCACCTCTAGAGGCCAAACACTTTGGTGGCTAACGTTGATCAAAGGAAAGAACCAAACCCGGTGGATTCAAGTTGAACGCGAAAAAGGATTGGAGGTGAACTTGTACCTGAGGAAGCTCGAATCTTCAAGTGTATGATTCTTGTTCTTTCTTTTTCGTTTAATTAATAATTGTGCATAAAGGGAGATCCGGGTATATGGCTTGTAAAATTTTAAAACTCTGATTTTTCCACGTTTCCGCTTATTTTTGCAATTTGATTGCGTTCATGAGTATTACAAACCTAACTGTGGTATCAGAGTCAAACCTTTATGCAAATTATTAATTATTTTAATTTGATATGTATATTGATATATGTTTAGAATAATTTAATTGGACATAATTTTGTTGTATAAAATTTATTAATAAAAAAAAAAGGTGCCGAAATATATATTTTTTTTTCCCGAAAGGCTGTTGTTGTTTGTTTTTTTTTTTTTTTGGAAAAGCCTCGTCCAAATGATTCACATCAATCATGAATCCGTACATGCTGGAAGCTGGACATCTGCTTTTGAAAAACGTGGACAAGGTGATTTTGAATCATATATGATATACATTATCATATTATCTTTTTGTTGGCCACGTTACTTGTTAAAGGAAGTTTTCTACTGCAACTCTGCAAGGCCACCAAGCACGTGAATCAGGATTCTTGCAATGTAAGGTGATTCACCTTATTTATATATATATACGGTTTACACATATATATATATATATATTCAATTATTTTATTATTAAAATAAAAGTTTATTTTAATTTTAAAATAAAAGATTTATTTTAATCTTAAAATAAAAAAGTTTATTTTAATTTTAAAATTAAATTTCATGCTAACTAATTAGAATTGGAATTGGATTCCATGATAACTAATTGGAGTTGAAATTAGATTCTATGTTTCCTTAAATAAAGGAGTTTATTTAGATATGAAATAAGATTTCATATTATTCAAAATAAAGGAGTTTATTTGTGAAAAGGAAAAAGAATCAGTCTTTCCTTAAATAAAGGAGTTTATTTAGATATGAAATAAGATTTCATATTATTCAAAATAAAGGAGTTTATTTGTGAATAGGAAAGAGAATCCGTGTTTCCTTTAATAAAGGATTTTTTTTTCCATGGAATTGGATTCCATAATTAATTAAAATAAAAGAGTTTATTTTAATTAAAGATTTTGATTAAAATAAAATAGTTTATTTTATTCAAAATTAGATAAATTAAAATAAAATAATTTTATTTTGATTTAAATTTGGATTAAAATAAAGGAGTTTATTTTAATTCAAAAATAGATTTTATACTAACTAAATTTGCCCATTAAATGATATCAATATATATATATTGAATATTTATTATTCATGAGATGAATGTTATTTATTGATGCATATGGTAATGTGTATGATAATAAATGGGATTGATTATGGACTATTGACCAATGTGATTGGATTTTATTTTAGTTGGATGCATGAATGTAAGGGTTTTTATTAAATGGGGTTCACAGACTGCCTTCTCTAATTTTTCTTAATGTAAATTCTATCTCCCTCCTATGTACTTCTCCTTGACTGCTGATCAAGGTTTCTATTTATATTAAATAGTTTTGTACTAGGAATAGTTAGAATTAATTTTGAAGAATTAGAGATCAAGGAGCAAGGAGCGCTTGAAGACCCATTTGTAATGGAGCCCGGATTTAAATGTAATAGTTATATTTAAATATTAATTCTTGCACCCCTAGGGTTTGACCTTTTGGTTCACTTGGTGGCTCTAGTGAACCAAACTAGAATAAAAGTCCATAATCAATCTAAGTAGAATATAGTATTCTATATGCGCATGCTTATATATATATATATATATATATGTGTGTGTGTGTGTGTGTGTGTGTGCATGAGCGCTAAACAAGATGAGACAAATTAATAACAAACCCCTTAAATTTTTTATATTAAGTCCTAAGCGTTCAAAGATATTTGGAATATCGAGCGTCAGCCTTAAAGATAATAAAATTAATAGAGTATTAAATATTTAATATGAGTTTGTTGTGTCACCACAAGGCAAGTATTAAGTATTTAAGATGTTAATTTATCACATTTGATGCTTATAAAGAAAATTGAACAATATTGTTTTGTTGTGTCACCACAAGGATGATATTTTTCTTTTTTGAATATATGGAGTGCTAGGTTGGACTTAACTTGGATAATTTTGATTCGGATGTGCCACCACTTGATCAAAATAATCTAAGAGGCAAAATACAAGGAGTTGCATAGTTGATGTAATTGACAAGAGGTGTCTACCTATTTATTTATATATAGTTTGTTGTGTCACCACAAGGCTATATACATTTGAAATGGGATCCTTATTCTCACTAGCAAATCTTTAATTAGATTTTGCCGAAGTATATAAGTGAGGGTAATATAGTTTGAAGAAAATAGTGGGAGATACCAATTTAAAATAAGACCTAAATTATTTTGGTAATTAATAAAAGAATGTATGTTAAAATGTTGTTAATTACAAATTCATTTACAGATTTTTATAGTGTCTAAATTACTATCACTGCGAAACATATTAGATGTTATTTAACCGGACCGTATTAAACGAATTGGTTAAGGAAATTGAGAATAGTTCTCACGGCTGAAAAGTTATCTTATGTCCTTAATATGCCTATCCCTGCAATAGTTGCAGACATTGCCTCTGAGGAAGAGATTGCTACTTTTAGAAAGTGGCAAGATGATGCATAGTTGGCTCAATGCATCATGTTCGCATCCATGAGTAACGAGCTTGAAATCGATGAAAAACTATGGATGCTCCTACTATACTCCTGCACGTCAAGTAGTTGATGGTGAAGAAAGTAGGACTGATAGATATCAGATATCTAAGGAGCTCTTCCGATCTAGAATGACTGATGACACTACAGTACAGACACATGTCCTAAACATGATCAATTTGATTGAACAAATAGGACAATGGGTTTTATCATGGATGGAGAGTTGAGCCAAGATTTGATCTTGAACTCACTCCCGGACTCCTTTCACAATTGTTGTGAATTTTTCATATGAACAAGCTAGATATCAGCCTCGCTGATTTGCTTAACATGTTGAAAAATGTTGAGAGTCACTTTCCAACCAAGAAAGACCAAGTCTTACTGGTAGGGGTCAAAGGATCTTCTGAAAAAAAGAACAATTCTAAGAAGGTAAATAGAAAAGGCAAAAACAAAGGATAATAAAAACAAAACTGATACGGATAGCAAAGGAGTTTGCTTCCACTACAATAAGTCAGGACACTGGAAAAGAAACTGCGAGAAGCATCTTGCAGAGGCTAACCAAAGAAGTTTAGTGAAGTTTTGGTTACAAATACAAATTTGTTCATGATTGAAATAAATTTTTCTTTAAGTCAATGTTCTACTTGGGTATTGGATACCGACTTTGGTTATCATAAATATAGATTTATGAAGGGACCAAACAGAAGTAGAAAGCTAAACAAATATAAGTAAACCTACGTGTGGAAAATGAAACAAAGGTTGCTGCATTAGCCATAGGAACTTATAGTTTAGCAATGCCTACGGGCAAGTCTATTAAGTCAATAAGTTGTTATTGTATTCCAGTTCTCGTTGGAAACATTATTTCCATTTTATTGTTGGACAATAAAATCTTTGGTATTATATTTAAGAACAATTGTTGTTCTATTTATAATAATAATGTTTTGTATAGAACTGAAATATTACTTAATGGATTTTGTATGCTTGATTTACGTGAAAAATATATTTTGCACATTGAACAAACTAGTATAAGAAAATGAGATGATCATTCAAAGAGTTGAATGTGTGTATTTGCTGAAATACAAGTATGAATTATTTGAAAGGTTCAAAGAATTCAGAAGTGAAATAAATTGATAAAGTATTAGAATTCTTTGATCGGATCAAGGAATAAATACTTGTGCAATAAGTTTCTAGATCATCTCAAATGGTTTTCTCATAATGGACACATCCTGATACGCAATAATTGATTGATGTATCTGAATGGAAAATTCGTACCTTGTTGGACATGGTGCGGTCCATAATGATTTGACCGACATTCCAGTATCCTTCTGGGGTAATGTCCTAGAAATGGCTGCATATCTACGAAAGGGTAACCTCAAAATCCGGCCCCAAGACTCCATAAAAGTTATGGACAGGGAGGATTCCTAATCTTAAGTATGTTAAGATAAGGGGTTGTCCAACTTATATGAAAAGGTTTCAAAGGATAAGCTTGGGACAAAATTTGACAAGTACAGATTTGTGGGACATCCTAAAGTAAGTTTAGGGTATATGTTCTATAATCCTACTTAGCAAAAGGTGTTTGTTGCAAAACACGCTGACTTCTAAGATAAATGTGTTTATCAATCAAGGGGCTAGTAGGAGGATAATAGATCTTGAAGAGTTCAACAACCACAAAACACTATAAGTCAAATAAGAGGAACCTGTAGATAGACCTATTGTACACACAAATCAATCGTAAATAAATGGAATAGTACCGAAGATACCTAGGAGGTATGGATTCATCATGGATGATGATGATGAGGTACGCATCATAGAATATGATGATCCAGAGTTACATACGATGAGGTAAGAGTTCTAGTGTGTACAAAAGGGTCAGTGGGAGCGTCGTGAAATTTCTAGTATTATATGTTGATATACTACAGATAAGGAATTACATACCAATGCTACAATCAGAAAAGATAAAGTTGTCTAAACATTCCTCCATGAATGATTTGGGAAGAGTATCGTTATTGGGGATGCAAATCTATATAGATTGATTTAAAAGGATGCTCCGCTTAACCCAAGGAACGTATATTCATTTGATGCTAAAGTCGTTTAGCATGGCAAACTCCAAGAGATGTCTCATGTTGATGAGCCATGGAGTGTATCTCTCTTAATAGTCCCCATAGATTCCAAAAAGAGAGATCGCATGAGTAACTATCATGTATGCAATGAAATGTACGAGACCTGATGTTGATCAGTCATATTCTGGAGAAGTTCACTGTGAGACAGTGAAAAACATCTTAAAGTACTTTACTGGTACTAAGGATGTGATCATATTTATGGTGGGTCTAAATTAAAACTAGAGGGCTTAACAGACTCAAGTTTTTTAGATAGACCAAGACGACAGAAAATTCACTTTAAGGTAAAGTGTTACCTTGAACGGTGGTGCAGTGAATTGGAAAGGTTCCAAACAGCAAAGAGTTGCTGATTTAGTGATAAAGACAAAGTAAATAGCTATAAATGAAGCTGCAAGTTGATTGTCTGGATAAAAGTTCATTACAGAACTAGGAATAGTTCCTAAGTCTCATCTTGGATCTAAACATGCGTTGTGGCACTTTCATTTGATTATAGGAATCATTGAAAGATGGGAAATCACTATAGAGATAGTGGACTCTCAAGAACAACATTACATATCCATTTACTGAAGCTTATCCAACAGCAGGATAATCGTCACTTAGAGAAGAAGAGTATGAGATACCATGACGATTGGCTTTAGTGCAAGTGGGAGATTGAAAGTAGTATGCATACAAGCCAATCATGTTTGATGATAAAGCATATACTTTGTAACAATCTTATTCATTTATTAATAAAAAGTATTAATTTATTAAAGGCTTTTAATTATCTACATGATGTTGTTTTATAATATGTGATAAACCCATAGTTTTAAGCAATGCTTTTAGAATAATGATGATGATCATTCTAATGAGATCTAAATTCTTAAAAAGCTTAAAACTAAAATAGTTCCCAATCGTTGGATTACTAAATTAGGGATTAGTGAATCCGGATAGATTGGCTTTTGTCGTTCTTGCTCATTGGATGAGGATGATTGATCCCATGATCATTTGTGTGGAGACACTAAAGCAAGTATGTAGGTGTTTATTAGAGAATAAGTTCACCTGAACGTTGGCTCGCTAAGGAATACATAATGGAGTTTTACTTGCTGTCGATAGGAATTCTCTGTAGTGATGGTAGTACAAGTGATCCTGGACTTGAGATCATCATAGTATCTTGTGTATGATGAGTTATACTTTGACTTATTCCTTAAGACCCTTAGGGTATATCAAAGGGTATGCTTGGGTATAATAAGTTATACATGGAGATAATGTATGATCAATAAAGAATCTACCACTTTTAGTAAAAGAAGAAAATGTCCTATGTGATTTGATAAATGACAACCCAAGAGTCCTTGGCGGCGTAATGAAATTAGAAAGGAGTTTCTAATTTGCATTATTTGGGGTTGTGCATTTAAGGATCGAAATACATATAATTAAATAAAATAAGACTTGGACGGAATTACATGTCTTATATTTAATTGGGACATTGTATGGTGGAAGGATTGAATTGTCACGGTAACTATTTACTCAAAGGTTCTTTTATGATTAATGTTGAAATCTATATTATCTCGAAAGTCATTGATCGCTAGGGAGCTTATCCGTATTGTAGAATAAATATTATTTATTTAAATAAATTACTAGTTTAATTTATTTATTTAAATAAGATTAGAATTGTTCTAATTGATTTATTCACAACCTAGCTTAATATGGAGAACCTAAGGTGGTCACACCATAAAAGGAAGAATAATTATTTAAGAAGTTAATGGCATTATTTTAATAATAAGTTAAGTATATTTAATTTAATTTATGGTGATAGAATAAATTAAATAGCTTAATATTTATTATTTAATATTTTAGAAATATTAAATATAAATTAATAAGAGGAGTCTTATTATTATTATTATTACTATTATTATTATTTAATTCCTAAAGGAGTTTGGGAATTAATTAATAAAAGTACTCTCATTTATTCCTAATAAGATTAGGAGGCTAATTAATTAAAAGTTTAATTAATTATTCCTAATAAGATTAGGAGCCTAATTAATTAAAGGAGTTTAATTAATTAAAATAAAGTCCAATTCCTTAATTGTTAAGGAGGGTTGCCTACATCTATAAATAAGAGGAGTCTTATTATAGGTGATGGGGTTGACACTTTCACAACACGTGAATACGTAATTTCAATAGTTGGGAGAGTACACCCTTTTCTATGAGAGATAGAAAAACTAGGGTTTTGCCAAATATCCATCTTCTTGAATCCTTCTTCTTCCTTGGTGGATCACCTCTAGAAGCCAAACACTTGGGTGGCTAACGTTGATCAAAAGAAAGAACCAAACCCTGTGGATTCAAGTTGAACGCAAAAAAGGATTGGAGGTGAACTTGTACCTGAGGAAGCTCGAATCTTCAAGGGTATGATTCTTGTTCTTTCTTTTTCGTTTAATTAATAATTGTGCATAAAGGGAGATCCGGGTATATGGTTTGTAAAATTTTAAAACTCTGATTTTTCCACGTTTTCGCTTATTTTTGCAATTTGATTGCGTTCATGAATATTACAAACCTAACATATACTCCATAGAGGTACATCTTGTATGGAAGAGATCTGTGGAGATAAAACTGTGCCTGTTTGAGGATGTGTATAACATGTTCCCTCATCTTGTCGAGATTCTTTATCAGCGATTGCTTGGTTGTCACGGTTGCACGATCTTTCTTGATGTGTATCAACGGATAAATCCTATTATCACGATAGTCAAGGTAAGGTCTTGACCTTCATTGATGTATGTGTCAATGATTGCATTGCATAGTGACGACCTTGCTGAGGAAGGTTGCTTCAATGGGTTTACTTGCCATTGGTTGATATAACGTCAAGGCTGCTTGACCTTCATTGATGTGTGTATCAATGGTGGCATTGCGTGGTAACCCCCGTCGGGGATACGTGGATGCTTGGAATATGTGCATTATGACCCCCGCCGGGGACACGTAGATACTTGATAACTTCGGCATTGTAACCCCCGCCGGGGAGGTTTGATATTTCATGGTTTTGCGTTGTAACCCCCAACGGGGATGTTTAGGGTTGTATTCCTGCAAATGACGGCATCGGACCTTTGTGGGGTATTGCTGAGCATAGTTTGTGAAAGCTGAGCTCATTTGTATAGTATACCCTGCATTCAGACGAATACCATTGAAGCGACGGGAGTTTAACTCTGACCGACAAGAAATCAGGATTTCAGGTTGTTCCGCTCAATCGCGTAGCGTTTTTATTCCTGATTTGGCCTTTTTAGCTTATGAGACCTCCTTTGCAACTCTAATTGGATCGAGCCGGAGGTGTGGGACCCATATAAGGGGAGTAGCGAGTGCACTGCGGTCTTGAGTAGGTTGACTGCGATCGGTAGATGTTTATGTATAGGCGGTTTGGTTGCTTTCATAAGTCATTTTCAAGTTGTTGTGAGGAAGAAATCTGAGAGCTTCTCTGCAAATCTGCTGAGTTCGGGCAACTTTCTGGATATTCTATCACCGTACAAGCGTTCTTCACTATCCTGGTAACACATGCATGTATTTTTTTCCAATTTCTGTCCGTTGGAAAATGACTTATCGCATGAAATGCATTTAGACACATAGTAGTGAATATGCATGCTGATATGATTTGATAAAAAATATTTAACATAGCAAATGTTAGTATTAAACTATGCTGAACATCATGATGTGAAAAAAAATTAACTTTTGAAGCAGTCAAATTGGCACCTTTTACTGTCATTTCTTATCCTATCTGAGGACAAATGAGTAAAAGTAGAATAGTAAATAATCCTGGTAATTAGATTACACTTACGAATTTTCACAGTGATGTGATGAATGCATACATGATGTATAAGACTGTGTATAGGTGTGCTACTGAATTGCCACCAAGTCATGCCTATGTGCATGTGGATAGTCCCATTTACAAAGGGGGCTATGGCAAAATTTTTCCAAAATGTAGGCATTGGATAATTATGCATTTTTAACTCTACAGTAGATGTATGTTAAAATAATGCATGTATGCACGTAATCATAGAATGCATTTTGAAAAAAACTCCATGTACGAAATTACCACACCCTTTTTGAGGTGATTTGGAGACTTACTGTCCAGATATTATGGATCCAGATCAGTCGAGTAGTTCCCGCAGGACCACTTCTGGTGTACGGAGGAGGGCTTTTGAAGAGCCTCAACGCCGTTCTATGAGACAGCCTCATCGTTTGGCGGAGGCGGTGGTGTGTCCTATTCGGGTTAAGGTGCCGAATGTCGAGGATGAGGAGGAGGATGTACCGTTCGAGGTTCCTACTCCTGCTGTACGTGTTCCCCATAGGGAATTGCCAGGTATTCAAGTGGCGAACCCAGATCTTCTGGGTGACTTGAGTAGGCATCCTTCAATATACCTGCACGCAAATGAAGTATAAAGTTAGATCTTTAATCTTCCTTATATCCTATTGATGAGGAGTCAAGGAGTCTGATGTTGATCTGCATTTGATGTAGGTTCCCGGCTTCACACAGCCTCGAGGGAACTGGTTTAGCATCCACTCTATGTATCAAGCATTGCATGATGACTATAGAGTAATCGTCCATGGCTGGGGATTTGAGAGATTCTTCTCCATTCTACCCCGTCGTTGTCCCTGGGGTTACCTCAGGGCACTGTCTGAGCGGTGGTTCCACCAGACTCAGTCATTTCATTTTTTGTACTGTGAGGTGATGATGACGCCGATGGATTGGCGGTTTATCACAGGTATGGAGTTTGGAGGGGAGCCGGTGCCTTGCACGGTGGATATCACCCCTACTGCTGTCAGATCCTTATTGGGAGTTCCGGCGGAGGCACTTAAGGGCAGGACTGTTAGGACAGGTCCTTTGAGTGTAGATGCTATGAGCGGGCTGTTGAGTGAGTCCATACCCAATGATGTGAGAGTCAGGGATTGCTTTCTTCGGCGATTGTTCCTGATGATCATTAGGGGCTACTTTATAGTAGATAACTCTTCTACAGTGTCTTTCGCTCTGATCAGCGCCACTCGACACGTGGACCGTATAGGAGAGTATGATTGGGGTTCCTACACCTTTGCCTACTTCCTCAGGGGAATGCATATGCAATCGCAGAGCTTGACCGAGGCATGATTAGGATTCTACCCATTTCTGCTGGTGAGTGTTTCTCTTGTCTTTTCCCATGTATAGGTTAAGAGTGTTGACTGACAGCAGATGTTTGCCTTTGTGTTGGCAGTTTTGGGCCTATGAGAGGCTCCCTTGTTTGCGTCCTGTGAGCGTGTTAGGTTTAGACACCTATCCACGAGGACGGAGATGGCATCATTCTATATTGGCGGAGGTCCCTGTTGCTGAGGGTTTCACACATTGTCACCTGCAGCTGGAGCTATTGACAGTTGATGTCATCACGTGGATTCCCTACTCTGGAGAGCATTTGGGAGTTGGCTTTGAGGATGAGTACCCGACTGGAGTAAAGTACATCATATCCACCCGTAGGATTCCTCTCTTTACGGACGGAGGATGGGAACTCTATTTGGGAGAGCATGCTATTAGGAGCACTACAGGAGAGATTCGTATGCCGATCTTGCCTCCTGCCAGGCGTTGTTGGCCTGTTTCGCAGTCACCCATCGTTGACATCCCATTGTTGGGGATTGACAGTTTTACATTGTCAGAGGGCCCCTGTTCACAGGAGATATTCCAGCATTGGTGGATCCCTAGCACGATTGGAGCTCAAACCCGCGCCACACAGTTTATGGGGGATATGATTCCAGGATCCGTGATGATGACGAATTGGTTAGCCTGTGTCAGAGATCCGACTCATGTGACACAGATTGAGAGATTGACTCGGCAGCTGGACCGGTCACATCTTTTCATTCGGCATTTGGGCAGAGATCCTTCAGAGGTAGATACTTTTGATCCTTCCAGCTCTGGAGCTGGTCCCTCGGATGACCCATTTGGTTTTGCTGGCACAGATCCTCCCTTGTATAGGCCTGACATCCCTGTAGATAGAGATCTAGTGACTCAGGAGGAGTTACATAAGGTGGATAACATCGATGATGTGGACATTGACACTATTAACTTTTTCTGATGTATTTCTCGTTATTTCTTTTGATAGGCCTCTGTTAGATGTTGGGTAGCTTCGCCCCATTCTAGCTATCTCTTTTGATAGGCCTCTGTTAGTTGTTGGGTAGCTTCGTCCCATTTCCCTGTATTTTATCTGTACAGAGATGTATTAGATGATGATATACTTAGGAATGTATGTACAGTTTTCCATTCCCTATATCATATTGCCATCTATTGTATCATGTATGTTATTGTTATGCATATGTATGTATGTCCAGAGATATTCATCATTGACCCTTGGATGGTCTTATGACACGGCCCGTACAGATGTCTTCTTCGACAGTTAGCCGTATTGATCATACCCTACCATTTGCGGTGGTAGCTGGTATGCGATCATGGCATGATAGTATATCACCATCAGACATGGTGATCGTAGATGATTTGCTGCAACATACTATGACCTTACTGATATTTCAGTTCCTCCGTGATTTATAGAGGGCATCTTTGAAACCTTTGGGTATCGAGATATCTGGTATTCCGCCGGGACTCGTGAGTTGACTCCTACTTTGGAGGAGTATGCACGATTAGACGATCTTTGCCTCTGCAACAGACCTTTTGCGTGCATATGGTGATGGGAGACATGAGTAGACAGTTCATGACTCTCACAGGATTGAGGCGCAGAATAGTGCAGGATGAGCTTACATCCGGCCATGTGATATCCCAGCATTTCCAGATTGACAGGTTTGGCTCTGAGGACAGCTATACACGGCATTACTGGGATTTGACCACACCGGGGGATCATTGGCGTTCAGCCCGAGTAGATGTACTGCTTCTATACGTATTTTCATACGTCTACATGCCGCGGTACATGGATGAGCTAGATATCGGCGTCATTATGGCAGTGAGAGCTCTTAGGGAGGGTCATACCATCATTCCGATGATTATCGTAGAGACCTTGAGGTCGGCTAAATACTGCTGCACTTATCCGGTAGGAGTATTCACAGGCAGCTTGGTCATGCTGTATGTATGGTTCATGTCACACTTGAGACCGATTGGCACCTTCAGACATCATGGATTTTGTTGTTATCAAAGATATTTTCATATGATTCATACATGTTACTCAACGATAACTGTTATACTTGATGAGCTAGTTATGCTCACCCTTGCTTGAACCATATGATTACAGCTAAAAATGAACGAATCGAAGGATCCAGTAAGGACAAAGGGAAGGCTAAGGCGAACAAGTAGTTATCCTTGTAGCCATGTCATACTCCTTTCAGCCTGCAGGGTGTACAGATGCTTCATCTTGGTTTGCTTTCTTGGCAGAGATCGGAGATCCTTTTGATATATTGCCGTGTTCAGGGCTCAGCTCACCCTACAGCTTCATTACTCATGCTCTGGGCATGGATTATCTCCCTCTGGCTGGTTTGAGGGGTATGATTACCTACCACCCACTGGCCGTGATGAGTCAGTTTGACCAGTTTCAGGATTTCCATCCGTATGAGGGGCAAGTCGGTAACCAGCGTCCACACCGTTTGTCGATGGAGGGCGATCCGGGTTGTATACTGTTGGGATCGGCGAGAGTCGGTTTGAGTTTTACTGTCATCATCCGGTCGTTCAGTAGAGTATCCCGTATGGATGGAGCAGAGATCAGCATTGGTACGTGGCGGTATCCACAGTCAGAGAGGCGATTATGACGATGAGGAGCCTATAGAGGAGGCTGTCATTCCCATCGATGACTTGACTGCTGGGCTATCAGCATTCGTGCTAGATTCTCCCACCCCGAGTGCCACTGTTACTCAGTATTCGGCACAGCATCTGGAGCAGAGCTTACATCTGATGACCTATGACAGAGATCAGGCTAGGGCCACGATGTGGACACCTCTTGATGAGAGAGATACCGCTCTGTTGGAGAGGGATGAGGCTAGATCAGCCAGGGATGCATTGATAGTGGAGCGGGATGCCGCCTTATCTGCTAAGGATGTGGCCATTACAGATAGTACTTCAGTGAGATCCCAAATGACGGTCAATCTTGCCGACATGAGTGCATACATTGATGAGCATTCAGCCACCATTCAATTAGCCTCTGATCTGCTAGCTCGTGTAGATACCCTTGGGCAGGAGCTTGCAGCATTACCTATGTCTTCAGAGAGGGATGCTATGTTAGATCTGATAGTCCGCATGTATACAGATCTGTAGATAGCTTTGTATTTTCCTGCACAGACTAGCTTAGCCATTTTTGTCATGTACAACACATATGTATATATCAAACAGTATTATGTATGGCAGGGAAATATATTTTGATTCACTTCCCTTTTAGTTGTGCCTTGATACTTGCTTGATATTTGCCTGTTTTTTCCAGGGCCTTTGATCTTGATGCATTCTGAACTTATCCTTGATAGATGGACATTGAGACGTCGCAAGGTCTCTTAGAACGGATCATTGATTTTTGAAAATCCCTACCATCTTTGGTGTCTTGGGACTGGTATTTGTATGGAAAAATGGAGAGGATGATAGTTTCTTCCTCTCTGAGATTGACCCCTCCACAGATGGTCGCCATTACTTCTATTTGTGAGAAGCCTAGTTAATTCCATCTCTTGTGGGTTGGTATTGCTCTTTGAGGCACGATCGTAGCTTAGATGGTCACCGAATCTTCTATTTGTGAGAAGAGGTTGGATAATTCCATCTCTTTGATCTGAAACTGATGAAGTGGGGCAATTTGAAGGTTGATCCCAGTACCGTGTGACAAATATGTTTGTTCTGGTAGGGGTTAGACTGCACCATGAATGGCTACCTACGTACTCCTGTTGAAGAGGAGATCAAGTCTGCGTAGTTCGGACCTAGTTTAGGAGGTTCAACGCTGAATGTGAAAGGCAGAAAGGTGTAGAAGTTTTTTGTTGTTTTTTGTTATTTTTGTGAAGAAAGGGCAGAAATGTTTTTGTTCTTTTTTTTTTCTTTATTGCGATCGGGCCATATAAAATATGGTTGCCTACATACCCCCGGGTATCAGGGAGATCAGGTCGACGTAGTTCGCCCCTCAGGATGAATCGCAGCTGAAGAGAAGCGCAAATCCATGTGTGTAGGCTATCTCATGGGGAGAAGAAAGTTTAATCCCATAATGGGGATAAACTGCAAGTGTGGAAAGAGTTTAATCCCATCTTCAGGATAAACTGCAAACGTAGAAAAGTTTAATCCCGTCTTCAGGATAAACTGTAGGTGTATGAAAAGTTTAGTCTCGTCTTCAAGAGAAACTGTAGGTGTGAAAAGTTTAGTCTCGTCTTCAGGAGAAACTGTAGGTATGAAAAGTTTAGTCTCGTCTTCAGGAGAAACTGTAGGTGTGAAAAGTTTAGTCTCGTCTTCAGGAGAAACTATAGGTGTGAAAAGTTTAGAAATGAAGTGGAACCAGACAACTGGCTTGAAGTGTATGTTTCCCTGAGGGGCAGAAAAGTGTAAAGCAAGGGTTCAAAACCGGAATGACTGGTGATTTGATGATCAAAACCATGATGTTTGTTTGATGGTAACTTCAGACATAGTACCGTTTCACAGTGTCTGAGTTAATAAGCTTTGGAAATTCATCACCATCCATTTCCTGCAATCTAAGAGCACCTCCTGTCAAGACCTCCTTGACAACAAATGGTCCTTCCCAGTTAGGAGCGAATTTTCCCTTAGATTGATCTTGGTTGTCAATGATCTTCTTCAAAACCAAGTCATGTTGTTTGAATTGTCGTAGTCGGACTTTTCTGTTGTAAGACCGTGCAATCCTTTGCTGATATAACTGACCATGGAAGATAGCTGCAGTTCGCCTTTCATCTATCAGAGACAATTGGTGATACCTTTCTTGTACCCATTGGTCTTCATCCAACTGAGCATCCATCAATACTCTGAGGGATTCCATTTCCACTTCTATGGGGAGCACTGCTTCTATCCCATAAACTAGTGAGTAGGGGGTTGCCCCAGTGGAAGCTCGCATTGAAGTTCTGTAGGCTAATAAAGTCAGGGGAAAGAGGTCAGGCCATCCTTTGTGATTGGCGGACATTTTCTTCATGATCTTCTTGATGTTTTTATTAGCATCTTCAACAGCACCATTCATCTTTGGTCGGTAGATGACAAAGTGGAGATGTTTGATGTGGAATTTTTTGCATAATTCCTCCATCATTTTGTTGTTGAGGTTCTTAGTGTTGTCTGACACAATGACCTCTGGTTGTCCATATCGACAAACAACATTATTTTTGATGAACGCAATAATGACTTCTTTAGTGACCTTGGGGAAGGAAGCTGCTTCTACCCATTTGGTGAAGTAGTCGATCATGCTGAATATAAATCAATGTCCATTATTGGCTTTCGGATCGATGGGCCCGATTACGCCCATTCCCCACATTGAAAAAGGGCATGGCAAACTCATATTGTGGAGTTCCCTTGGAGGGGCGTGAATAGCATTCCCATGGATCTGACATTGATAGCACCTCTTGACGTGATCCTCACAATCAGCTTTGAGTGTAAGCCAATAATGTCCCGTTCTGAGAATTTTCTTGACAAGTAGGGGTCCACTCATGTGGGGGGCCGCATACTCCACCATGGATCTCATCCATGAGTCGCTGAGCTTGGTCTTTGTCTAGACATCTGAGAAGACCTAATCCTACATCTCTTTTTGTAGAGTACATCTCCGCTCAGGTAGAATTTCATAGCAAGTCGATGAATCCGCCTCTTCTCAGTTAGGCTCGCCTCAGCGGGTGTAGATCCATCTCATAGATACTCCTTGATATGCTGATACCAAGGGTTGTGGATGGGAGGCAACTCATCCGATACTTCTCCAACATAATTCCCATAGACTGGGGCCTTTTGCATAGCAATTGTGATGCTTGGCATGTTTTCCTTGTCAGGCATATAAACCAAGGAGGCCAAGGTTGCTAATGCGTCTGCAAAGTCATTCCTATTACGAGGAATATGTAGAAAGGAGATTTCTTCGAACTCCAAAGCCATCTATAGAACTTGCTGATGGTAAGGCAGTAAATGCAATTCTTTGGTTTGATAGATTCCTGTGGATTGCTTGATTACCAATTCGGAATCCCCAAAGACAGATTAACACTTTGATACCCATTGAGCGGGCAAGTTTGATTCCCATAATCTGACCTTCATACTCAAATTTGTGTTGTTGGTGTTGACAAACCGTAATTTGAGCGGAGAGACGGATATCTTGCTCCCCGTGGCGGATATTAAAACTGCTCCAGCTCTGGAGCCTTCTGAATTGACAGCTCCATCAAAATACATTTTCCACAATCGGCATGTATCGTCTTGATGTGTTAGCTGAATTGTCATAACTCCTTCATCATAAAAGTATGTTTCTAAGGGTTTGTAATCCCCTGTAGGTGCGACGGCCAGTTGATCCGAAATTCCTTGACCTTTAACAAACTTTTGCGTCACGTAGATGATGTCAAATTGCTGGAGGATCAACTGCCATCTGGACAGTTGACAATTAAGTATGGGTTTGCTGAACACATACTTAAGAGGATCCACGCGGGATATAAGATGGGTTGTGTGACCATGGAGATAATGTTGTAATCTCATGGAAGTCCACGCCAACAACAAGTTTTCTCGATCAGAGTATACTTGTTCACTGGTGCTGAATCTTTTGTTGAGGTAATAGATAGCTCGTTCTTGGCCTCTATTATCTTTTTGCCCCAGCATACAGCCCATAGCATTGTCATTTATGGACAGGTACATGAATAGGGGAACATCATCCCTAGGAGGTACCAAAATAGGAGCGTTAATCAGCTGCTCTTTGATTGTGAGAAAGGCTTTCTGGCACTCATCATTCTATTTCATGGAGGAGTTCTTCCTTAACAATTTGAAGATTGGCTCACAGGTTGCTGTGAGTTGAGAAATGAATTGGCTAATGAAGTTGATCCTTCCCAAAAATCCCCGTATTTCCTTCTCTGTATGAGGAATGGGCATTTCCTTGATGGCCTGGATTTTAGCAGGATCCAGCTCAATCCCTTTGTGGCTGATTCGGAAACCTAGCAACTTGCCTGACTTGACACCAAAGGCGCACTTAGCGGGATTCAACTTCAAGTTGTACTTACGTAACCTATTGAATAGCTTTGTGAGATGGTCTAAATGGTCATCCTCCCTCCGGGATTTGACAATGATGTCATCCACATAGATCTCTATCTCCTTGTGCATTAAATCATGCAAAAGAGCCATCATAGCTCGCTGGTAGGTTGCCCCGGCATTGATGAGGCCGAATGACAACCGTCTATAGCAAAAGGTTCCCCAAGGCGTGATGAAAGCAGTTTTCTCATGATCTTCCTCAGTGACCATAATTTGATGGTACCCAGCAAAGCAATCAGCAAAGGAGTACATGCCATATTGAGCAGTATTATCAATAAGGATGTGGATAAAGGGCACGGGAAAGCTATCTTTCAGGCAAGCTTTGTTCAAATCCCGATAATCTACGCAAACTCGCACCTTTCCTCCTGGTTTAGGTACGGGAACAATGTTGGATATCCATTCTGGATATGTAGACACCATGATGATGCCAGCTTGAAACTGTTTCACAATTTCTTCTTTAACCTTTAAACTCCACTCAGGTTTCAATCGCCTGAGCTTTTGCTTAACTGGATTGAATCCTTCTTTAATGGGAAGGCGATGAAGAACAATGTCAGTGGACAAACCCACCATGTCTTCATGAGACCATGCAAACACATCCTGGAATTGGGTTAACAGTGCAACCATGTCATTCCATTAATTTATGGAAAGGTCTGAGCCAATCTGGATTAGCTTAGGGTTGTCTAAGGTTCCAAGATTGAAAGGAGTGGTTTGATCAAGATTGGGTTTGGGTTTATCGGCGACCCATTCCTTAATCTCTTGGAGGTGTCTCAATGTCCTCTTGAATGTCCATCAAGTCTAAGTCTAACTTTGCATCAAAGTTACAGCCCTTGTAGAGAGAAGGCATCTCATCAGCAAGTACAGGCACATCTAAATTCAGAGTCCTAAAACAAAATATGCTTTCACTTAATATATTCAACTGTTCGATCATACAAAAGTGTTAGCATGTACGTGATAAAATAATTGCTAGTGTTGTAAAGGAAAGCAAGCAATTAAAAGTTATCTACAGGGCAGAGGGATTTTCTGCCCATTTTACCCTCGTCGACCAATGTATGGAGTGCTGCTCCAATTGTTGAGAGCAAAGTCCTGAAGGACTGTAGTAATAGAAGGATTGTCAGTGTCCTCCTTCTCCCAAATGATGACCATGACATCTGGGCAATCATCGTTTGGGGTGTATCTATTTGTATGTTCATCATGAACAATGACGCGAATGCCTGCCATCATCAAGGCAAGGTCATGTTTGCATTTCCGCTCCTTTTCTTCCACCTCGGGATCAGGAGTCAGCACCTCTTTAGCTTTGATTGGCACTGGTTTTGGAAACAGCATAGCCACAGTCCGAGCTAGAACCTTTACTGGAGATTGTATCAACTCATGTAGTAAAGGAATAGATGATCGCCATGCAACAGAAGTCTGAGGAACCTGCTTGTGCTTATGAGGATTCCTATGCTTGGAACTAGCAGAATAGCCTAGCCCGGCTGTCCCAATTTGACTGGACATTTGGATAGGGTGCTTAATACCCTGTTGATCCTTACCAAGCCCTTGTCCAGGTTGGTAACCCAATAACATCATTTCCTGAGTGGCTGACATAACCTCATCAGAAATCTTGGGTACGGGAAGTGGCGCTCCAATAGAATGGTATTGCGTGTTACTCACTTCCAGAGTATGGAAACTGGCCGGCTCAACCTCTGAATTGAAACTGATAATTGGTAGAGTTCCTAGTCTAGGACCTTCCGGCTCAGCATTGACAGTTACTAAACTGTTGTTGATGATGTATTTGAGTTGTTGATGTAAGGTGGAGGGAACAGCTCCAGCCATGTGTATCCATGGTCTCCCCAATAGCAGGTTGTATCCTGAATCTATCTTGAGGACGTGGAAGGATACATTGAATGTATGTGGACCAATCTCAATTGGCAGCTTAATCTTTCCAACGGAATTTTGTCGAGATCCATTAAAAGCTCTGATGATAGTATGGCTACTTTGGATTCGATTGGTATTGATATTCATCTTCACCAAGGTGGCATAAGGACATATATTTAGAGATGAGCCTCCATCTATCAAAACTCCTGCTAGTATATACCCAGAAGTCAACACAGCGATGTGCAATGGCTTGCAATGACCCGTCCCTTCGGGAGGTATGTCGTCATCAGTGAAGGATATCACGTTGTTGTTGAAAATGTGATCAACCAAATGTTGAAATTTTTCCACATCCACTGGTTTTGGTAAGTAGGCTTCTTCCAAAAACTTTAGAAAGACCTTCCGATGATCTTCGAAAGAGAAAACCAAGTCCAGTATGGAAATTTGGTGTGGAGCTTCTCGCAAGCTTAGAACCACTTTGGCTTCATTGTGGCCCATAGTATGGAGGAATTGTTCAATCTTCTCCATAGACAACTTCCCCATTGCTTCGCAAGTAGGCTTGATAACCCGTCGAGGAAGATACGATGGATTCTCCTTCGACCTTTGCGGCGATGTATATGAGATGTAGATCCTTCAGCTTCTCCATAATTCCATGGCACTCTCTATAAGCTGATAACAGGATGTTGTATTCGGCAAGGCAAATGAATTGGCTCAGATGCGACCACTTTCAAAGGATTATAAGTTCCTTTGAGTTGAATTGGTTGTATAGGAAATGTTTTGACAGTCTCATCCTCCACCTCGGATATAACTGCTACTGATCCCTTCCATTGAGTAGGGTATGTGTTCCCACCCTTGAGTCGCACAGTGTAATCATCTGCTACTTGCAGGACACCGCTATCAATATGATTCTGAATGAGATGGCGGAGTGCCCAGCATTCTTCTGTGTTGTGACCGCGAGAATGTGAATGATATTGACACATTTCATCAAGATTGAACCGCCCTGAACGGGGATTGATTGGAGGGAGAAGGAATGTAATTCTTCCTTCGTTGATCAACATTTGAAGTATCTCCTCCAGAGATTGGCCCAGATAGGTGAATTCTCTCTGATTCGCAAAATCCGAACGGGCTTTAGCACTTGCTCGCTTTGCAACCTTATCCTCCATAGCTTCGCTTTCTGAAGGTGTTGAGGAAGCATTTATAACAAATGGAAGGAGGTAGGCATGCTCTTGCCTGATTAATTGGCGTGTGACTTGGTGTTGGTGTGTCACCAGTTCTGCCAATTACTCAATTTGTTTGCAAAGAGCTTTCATCTTTCATTCCATGGTGAACTGGAACTTTGCATAATCCCATTTGTCAACACCATATTTGATGGGTTGGGATGATTCACCAGTGGTATTGGAACCATATCCAGTACTCCAACTGATCATGTTGACCTCTTCCTCCTTGTGTTGAGGGAGAGGATTGTCTTGTACGTGAGGTTAATCTGGCTTGGTGACCACGATCTCACCATTGTCGATCAAATCTTGGATCTTGTGTTTCAAGGCCCAACAATCTTGAGTATCATGTCCGGGTGCCCCAGCATGATTAGCACATTTCCGATTAGCATTGAAACCCCTACCATTAGGGTTGGCTGGCGGAAGAAGATGTGTAATTTTCTTTTGAGTAGTCAGAAGAGCAAGAATGTTCTCGAGCGAATCCCCTAAGGGTGTGAACATTCGAGGTCATTTTACTTCTCCACTTTTGAGCAATGGAGGGTTTGAAGATTATGTTGGAAAAGGGGAGTAGTTTCTCCTCTGCATAGGAATGTTTGGATTGCCTTTCTGTCCTTGTAGTATCAAGGAAACATCCTCCTCTTTCTTTTTATGGACCCTCCGGGGGTTGTTTCTATAAGATCCAGACTGGATTTGCTCAGCAACAGCTTTAAGGGCGGCTAGGTCTTGAATTTTACCGGACTTCAATCCCATTTTAGCCATCTCACTGTGCTTGATCATTTCAAAAAATGGTTTTCCAATACCAGCTAGAACTCTTTCATAGAAAGGGGCTTCCTGTACATCTATGAAGGTCATGACCATCTCTGATTCTGTCATGGAAGGAATAACTTGAGCAGCAAGGCGCCTCCACCTTTGAGCGTACTCTCTGAATGACTCATTAGACTGTTTCTTGACTTTGGTAATTTGATACCTGTCAGGAGCCATCTGAGATTGAAAACTGTATTGAGTGAGGAAGGCATGAGCCAACTCTTCCCAGCTATGGATCTTAGAGTTGTCTAATCTAGTACACCATGAACGGGCTTCTCCAGTCAGACTTTTCTGAAACAGCTGCATTCTGAGCTTTTCATCCTCAGCATAAGATCCAAGTTCTCCAATGAACACCTTTAAATGTGTGTAAGGATCCCTTAATCTGTCATATTTCTCAAAATTAGGGGTCCTGAATTTCTCTGGATAATGGACACCAGGAAATATGCAAAGGTTTATATATGAAACACTACCATGTGTTCCAATCCCTTTGAGAACGCGAATGGTTTCCTCCATTTGAAGGGCCTTTTTCCTGATGTCACCGGTGTCTGGATCTCCTTTGAGATGGGTGCCTTCAGGGTCTTTGTTGGTTGTATCCAACTGATGTTTTGGAATTGTTTTTTCCAGATGTTGAACTCCCCCTTGTGTAGAGGATTCTGTATGTGTAGGTATCTTCGTACCCTGAGTAGACTGGTGTAACTCTTTCAGTAGGATAGCCAAGTCTGTGATTTGTATACTCAATCCGTCAAATTCTTCTCGGGAAACATGATTAGACTGTTCAGAGGAAGACATGATTGACTGTAGGCTTGAGGCCTTTTTGGATTTAGAGCGGGTAACTATTAGAGTTTATGCCCTAGATGCCAATTATTTGATATAATTGCTTAACGTTTTGATATTATATTTGATTGAATAAACGAATGATTTTATTATGGTTTTATTTACTGCGTTATATAATTGTTAACATAATAAAATTCCTTATAATAATGATACAAATTATATGGTTTCAAATATGTGACTTGAACATGAGATTATATAATTACAATTAGTATCATTGTTCTTAAATGTCCCTAGTCGAGTATCATTGTTGATGGGACAACAATGATGCATTGAGACTAGTATGTGGATTGACTGATGACCAAATCTCATTGGTCATAAATATATGAGATATTAAGTCAATGCATAGGTACATGTTAGAGAACGATGTAGTGGACAGACCCACCATGAGAATTCTATATGGAGCATTATGCGAAGTTTCATTAGCAATTCTCATAGTGACAATGATGTAATGGTCCTCCGACCTGAAATCACTATATTACTATACGAGAATTTATGTACTTTGATATCATCAAATGTCAGCTTTAATAAGGTGGACTATAAAGGTGATTATTGAGTACATCATGAATCGTCTGAGGAATATGAGTGATCTAGATGGAATTTAACCATCCTATATATTAGGGGTGATATCCATAGGCCTCTTGATTGAGTAGGACTATGAAATGCATGGCCATGCTCAAATAGTGATTTGTTTCATATAGTCTACTCATTGATCAAGAAAAACTCAGATTAAATTATGAAGAGTATGACACATTCCATGACTCGAGTTTAATTTAGGATATTAAGGTTAAAAGGATTAAATTACATTGAAACATTGGTCACAAAAGGTTGCATCAAATCATCGCTCTTATTATTACTTGGGTAGCAGTGATGCATTACTAGATGTCGCTCACTGTTTATAATTTTATAATATGATTTTAAAATTATTGTCAACGTGATAATAACCTATAGAGTCAGACATATAGAACGTAATTTAAAAGGGAATAAATTTAAATTTTAAGGATTTAAATATATTAATATGATTAATAGTATTTAAATCACGAATTTAAATTAAAAGGAAAATTTGTATATATGTATATTAATTAAGTAAGACTTAATTAAGTTATATATATATATATATATAAATTTGGATTTTATGAAATTAGGTTTTGATTAATTCCTTTTAACTACTATATATAGGATATATAGCGACTACTTAGGGTTAATTCATAACTTGAAAACCACAATGCTATGTAGAGAGAGACTAGAGAGAAAACATACAGTTTCATAAAGGTTCCTTTGGTGGCTAGTCTGCGCAAGTCCCTCTTATTGCGAGAATCGTTCGACGGTTCATGCGGCGTTTATTAATGGATACCATAGAGGCGTAGTTTCGTGAGGAATTGCGTTAAGGATTCGAGCGCATCAATTTGATTCTCGTTTTTCATATTCGGTATAATCTCTAAACAACTGAGTTAATTGTTTTTCGCATGGATCCTGTTTTTGGGTTTCGGAAATTGCTTTGAATTTTTATATTTCCGCTGCGTTTTATGTGTCGAAATCCCTACAGTAACTGGCCCAATTGCTTCCCTACAAAAGACTTACGTAGTTTAGTCTTAGGTTAATGTAAATGTTATCATAACATATCCGTTTTAGGAATTTGTCCTGTAAAACCGATTTAGTTAGTGGATAACATGTCATGCACAGGTATTCTTCATATTTTCCATTACATATGGTTGAACATGGAATAAAATTACAAGTAAATGCTTTTACAAGTAATTAAAAATGGAGAGTATGAAGAGACTTCCCTTCGCATTTGGTTTATCAGAGGTTGACCTATCCTAGGGTTTCTCTCGCGGCTTTTCGACAATGAAGGTTCCCAGATCATCGCAATCTACTCAACGGGAGGTTAATCCGGTCTTTCAACTGGAGCGAATCTGGGTGGTGCCTTTCCTGAGCCCTGGGGAATTATTCTTCCCACGAGTCCAGTAATCAAACACCGACAGGATAGCCTCCTAATGGAGGGACCACACAACATACATTCACATACAACGTGTCTCACTGTTTATGCAAAATGATGACATGTGCAAAGCACTAATATGTGCGAAGCACTAATATCACAGACAGATATTTAACAATGCAGTTAATAAGATGCATTCGTACACATTTATTAGAAATGTAAATGCAACAATCACACACAAGCATATAACAATTTTGAAAAGCTTGCAATAGCGGCTTAAGCCCTCTTATTGGAATCCCCAGCAGAGTCGCCACCTGTCGACGTCGGGATTTTTGAATGTCCCTTTTCGTTACTTGTCTTTTGGTGTTCTCATGTTAATGTGAGATTTGTTTGAAAAAACAAGTGAAAAAGGTCCGACATGTATAATGTCGACGATTGACTTTAAGAGTTTCCAGTTGGTGTATAATGTCGAAAAGGTTTGCACATTGACCCAGTGTTTTGACACTGCTAAACGTGTCTGTGAAACCGAGATTCGTTAAGGGTTCGGGGGCTTGATTATGCGAAGGGAAGGTGTTAGGCACCCCCCGACATCCGTGTTGCCACGGTGACCACCACTCTTCAAAGAAATTGTTATATGAATGTGTGTGTGTGTGTGTGGATCAATGTGTAATTATATAAAAGTAGTGCGAGGCCTCGTTCGCACCTATATACACGGGTTTGAATTTTATTAGGAAAATCCAATTTTAACCACAAGATATAGCAATGAAGTTTTGTAAAAGAGGTTTTTCAAACCCTGTGCTCAATAGGAATTGAGACCTTTTCATACTTCCATTTTTATTACTAAATGTCCCAAACTTTTTGCTTTTATTTTTTAGATGCGAGGCATCCTCGAGAAAATAATATCTGTGATGTCGAACTCCTCATGGGCATGACATGACCATCCAAGGAAACTTCGAACCTTTGTAAAAATAATGTACAAAGCCTTCTGACGAAAAAATGTCCATCATGGGAACCTAATCTAGATTCAGTAAACTGAACTTGTGATCACATGATTCCTAGGCTCACAAGATACTGCAATTTGTATGGAAAGCAGTAAGTAGTTATATATATATATATATAAGCTGAAAATATATATATATATATATATATGAACATTATCAACCACCACGAAGTGAACTCCAGGCAGGACGTAATGTAAATAAAGCTGTAAAAAACCACAGAGTAAACTCCAGGCCTGACAGAAATGTAATATATATATATGTACAAATATATATATATATAAGCAGTAAACGCACTGGATGTGAATCCAGGCTCATCGGATATGTTCGACAGCAATTATATATATGTATATATATAAAAGCGAGTAAATGCACCAGATATAAAATCCAGGCTCATCAGATATGTCTGACAATAGTTATATATATATATATATATATATATATATATATATATAAGCAATTAAACGCTACGGATATAAAATCCGGGCTCATCGGACATAGTCGACCACGGTTTATATATATAAGTATATATATATATAAAAGCGGAGATAAACGCTCTGGCCAAAGTTCAGGCTCAATCGAGGCATAACTTCGATAATGTTAGTCCATATATACAAAATATATATATATATATATTAGTATATATATATACAAATAATGAAAACCACTTTACGAAGTCCTAAGCAAACACACTCACACGACTCTCAACGTGTACAACAGTGTGTGATAGTAGAAGGAAGAGGTTGTCTAGAATGTAAGAAGGCTTACAGTGGACTATCAAAGTAGACTTCTTTAACTATAAAAGGATAAACACTCAGCTTCCGCCGGATAAAAAGTAGCTATATGTGAGCTAACTAGTGTTTAAAGAAGAGGAAACACTCAAAGATGTATATCTGCGAGCTAAATGGGCCAGGGCTTCTCGCTTTTTCCTTCTCTCTCCTCTCAAATGGTCACCCCCCCCTCTATATTTATAGATGGATGGCCACAGGTCAATCATGGCGGCCGCATGATTGAACCTGCAATTTGGTGTAATGGGGTAGGGCTTTGCGGGTCCCGTCGTCTCGTAGTACGTGCACTTATGCACTGTAATGTCCAATCGAACTTGCAGAACTTCAATCTGAGTGTCCAAACAAAGCATATATGTACTTCTTTGGATCGCTTGTGTCGAGAGTTGCGTAATGACATGGATTAGAGGTTGTACGAAGTCAAGAAGAGGGGTCTATACCCATGGTCTTCAAGCTTCAAAGTCTATCCAAAGTACTGCCACACGCAATAGTCACTCGGGATTATCAATCTTCAGCTCTTGTGGGACATTGTTGTATGTATGTATGTATGAAGCATTGAGACAACGTGCCATTTGTCGGATGAACAAGATGATGTGTGACTCCTTGCCGCGGTTTTCCCCGGGTTGAGTTGAAAGTAGACGTTGCTCAGGGTTACAGCTGAGATTGGATAACTTGTTGGTCTACTGCGATATCATCTTGTTGACATGGTAAGATGACGTTGTGACTCCTCACCGGGGTTATCGCCGATTTAAGCGGAAAGCAGACGTTGCTCAAGGTTACATCTGAGATTGGACTACTTATTTGTGTGCCTCGCTGTCATCTGTGTATGCTCCTGTCTGAGGTATGTGTGCTTTGACAGGATGTACGTGGTTTGAAGCTGATCGCATGTGTTTGAAACAAGCATTTCCGGAGTTATCGCCGGAACTGCGATGGCATCTCTTGGAGCTATCACCAAGGATGGAGTTGCTACTCCCAGTGTTGTCTCTGGGACTGGAACTGAACGTCGCGGTGTTATCGCCGAGACAGAACTATTCTCTCCGTTGTTGTTGCCGGTCTTTTGATCTGCATATCTCGTGGTTATCTCTGAGATTGGAAATGACATTCCCGGTGTGTGTTCCGGGTTTGGAACTGAGCTACCAGTAGTATCCGGAATGGAGCTGATGTTCCTGGTTTGTGTTCCTGGTTTGATGCTGAACTTTCGGTAGTATCCGGATTGGTTATGAGCTATCTTTCAGGGTTATCTCCAAAAGACAAATCTACCCTCCTGCAATTTCAGTAATAGGAGTGTAGAAAATTTTGAGTGTCTACATACAGAATTAGCAATTATTTTGTCATGACATGCTAACACTTTGTATAATTGAACGGTTTTATACATTAAATGAAAGCATTTTTATTTTAGGACTCTGAATTTAGATGTTCCTAAACTTACTGATGAGGTTCCTATTCTCCACAGGGACTGTAACTTTGATGTAAAGTTGGACTCAGACTTTATGGAAATACAAGAGGATTATGAGATACCTCAGGAGATCAAAGAATGGGTCGATGAAAAACCTAAGACAAATCTAGATCAAACCTCCTCTTTCCAACTCGGAACCTTAGAAAATCCCAAACTAATCTAGATTGGTATGAACCTTACTCCAAACCAAAGGAATGGCATGGTTACTTTATTAACCCAATTCCAGAATGTGTTTGCACGGTCTCATGAAGACATAGTGGATTTGTCCACTGACATTTTCATTCATCACCTTCCCATTAAAGAGGGATTCAAGCCAGTTAGGCAGAAGCTCAGGCGATTAAAACCTGAGTGGAGTTTAAAGGTTAAAGAAGAAATTGTGAAACAATTTCAAGCTGGCATCATCATGGTGTCAACATACCCTGAATGGCTATCCACCATAGTCCTCATGCCTAAACTGGGAGGAAATGTGGGAGTTTGCGTGGATTACAAGGATCTGAATAAAGTTTGCCTTATAGCTTTTCCGTTCGATTTATCCACATTCTAATTGACAATACTGCTCAATACGACATGTAATCCTTTGCTAATTATTTTGCGAGGTACCATCAAATTATGGTTGCTGAAGAGGACCCTGAGAAAACTGCATTCATCATGCCTTGGGGAACCTTTTGCTACTGACGGTTGTCATTCGGCCTCATCAATACCGAAGCTACCTATCAACGGGCCATGATGGATCTTTTTCATGACTTAATGCACAAAGAGATAGAGATCTATGTGAATGACATCATTGTCAAGTCCCGAAGGGAAGAAGAGCACCTAGACCATCTCAGAAAGCTCTTCAATAGGTTGTGTAAGTACAACTTGAAGTTGAATCCAGCCAAGTGCGCCTTTGGCGTTAAATCAGGCAAGTTACTAGGGTTCCTAGTCCGCCACAAAGGGATTGAGATGGATCCCACAAAAATATAAGCCATCACTAAAATGCCCATTCCTCAGATAGAGAAGGAAATACGGGGATTTTTTGGGAAGGATCAACTTTATCAGCCGATTCATCTCCTAACTCACAACAACCTGTGAGCCTATCTTAAAGTTGTGAAGGAAGAACTCCTCCATGAAATGTAATGATGAGTGTCAAAAAGCCTTCCTTTATAATCAAATAGCAGCTAGTCAAAGCTCCTATTTTGTTACCTCCTAGGGATGGTGTTCCCCTGTTCATGAACCTATCCATTAATGATAATGCCATGGGCGACATGCTGGGACAAAAAGATGATAGAAGCCAAGAGCAAGCTATCTACTACCTCAGCAAAAGATTCAGCAGCACTGAACACAAGTACACTTTGATTGAGAAGACTTGTTGTGCTTTAGCACAGGCTTCCACGAGGTTACAACATTACCTTCAAGGCCACATAACCCATCTCATATCCTGCGTGGATCCTCTCAAGTACGTGTTTAGTAAACCCATGTTAAATTTTTGGTTGTCCAGATGGAAGTTGATCCTACAACAATTTGAGATCGTCTACATGACGTAGAAGTCTATCAAAGGTCAAGGAATTGCGGATCAACAGGCTGACGCACCTTTAGGGGATTTCAAACCCTTAGAAACATACTTCCCTGATGAAGGGGTAATGGCAATTCAGCAACACCATCAGTACGATACACACCAATCATAGAAAATGTATTTTGATGGAGCTGTAAATATGGAAGGTTCGGGGGCTTAAGCGGTTCTAGTAGCCATTACGGGGGAGCAGTATCTCGTCGCCGTCAAATTGCAATTTATCAACACCAATAACATAGCTGAGTATGAACGCTGTATCATGGGGCAAAAACTTGCTCAATCAATGAGCATCAGGCGGTTAACTATCTTGGGAAATTCCAAATTGGTAATCAGACAAACCACCGGAATATATCATACCAAAGAGCTACATTTGTTGCCTTACCATCGGCAAGTTATCCAGATGGCTTCGGTGTTTGAAGAAATAACCTTCCTCCACATTCCTCAGAATAGGAATGACTTTGCGAATGTGCTAGCAACTTTGGCCTCCTTGATCAACATACTTGATAAGGAAAACATACCAAGCATCATTTTCCCTGCGAAAGGCTCTAGCCTATGAGAACTACATTGGAGAAGTATCGGATGAGCTACCTCCCATCCAACACCTTTGGTATCAGCACATCAGGTAGTATCTACGAGATGGATCTACACCCGCTAAAGCGAGTTCTGGTGAGAAAAAGTGGATCCATCGCATGGCTACAGAATTCTACTTGAGCAGAGATGCACTCTATAAATGAGATGCAGGACTAGGTCTCCTTAGATGTCTGGACAAAGACAAAGCTCAGAGGCTTATGGATGAAATCCATGGTGGAGTATGTGGCCCATGCATGAGTGGCCCTCTACTTGTTATAAAGATCCTCAGAACATGGCATTACTGGCTATCTCTCAAGGCTGACTGTGATGATCACATCAAGAGATGTTATCAATGCCAAATTCATGGGAATGCTATCCACGCCCCTCCAAGGGAACTCCATAATATGAGTTCACCCTGGCCCTTCTCAATGTGGGGAATGGACGTGATCGAGCCCATTGAGCCCAAAGCCAGTATTGGGCATTAGTTTATCTTCACCATGATTTACTACTTCACCAAGTGGGTAGAAGCAGCCTCCTTCCCCAAGGTTACTAAAGAAGTCATCATTGGTTTTATCAGAAATAATGTCATTTATCGATATGGACAACCAGAGGTAATTGTGTCAGACAATGCTAAGAACCTCAACAACAAAATGATGGAGGAGTTATGTAGTAAATTCCACATCAAACAGCTTAACTCCGTCATCTACCGTCCAAAGATGAATGGTAATGTTGAAGCGGCTACTAAGAACATCAAGAAGATCATGCAAAAGGTGTCTGCCAATCACAAAGGATGGCCTAAACTCTTGCCTCTGACTCTTTTATCCTACAAAACCTCAATGTGCACTTCCATTGGGCAATCCCCTACTCATTAACCTATGGAATGGAAGAAATGCTCCCCATAGAGGTGGAAATGGAATCCCTCAGAGTGATAATAGAAGCTCAGCTGGATAAAAACCAATGGTTATAAGATAGGTATCATCACCAATTGTCTCTAATAGACGAAAGGCGAACCGCTGCTATCTTCCATGGTCAATTATACCAACAAAGGATCGCCAGATCCTACAACAGGAAAGTCCGGCAACGGCAGTTTAAACAACATGACATGGTTCTGAAGAAGGTCATTGACAACCAAGATCAGAAGATCAATCAAGCAATGCTACACGAAGACTTGCTCAATTAATTAAAATAAGGTTTAAAAACGTTCCTGAGTGAAGATCAATCAAGCAATGCTACACGATTCATTAATAAACACCTAAGATGTTCATTCATATAAATCTAACACATTAGTTTTGATAACAATACTCAAATACATAAACTATTTATGTTCGGGTTAAGTTTGATATGGTTTTGATGTCCGAAGACTTTACTGGGTAATTAATAAGTTAATAACTTGGTTAAACTTTATTTATAAGCTTTATTATATTTTTAGATAATCTATATATTTTTAGATAATCTATATATCTATATATCCTTAAATGATTTTTAAATCATTTATTTCTATTCTAAATAATTAATATTTACTTAGAATATTATAAAAACTTTGTTTTCTATTTTTAAATAATTTATAATCATTTATTATGATTTTTAAATCATTAATATTATTTTAAAATAATTATTTTTATTTATAAATAATTATTCTAATTACTTTATTATTAACTTAATTATTAATAATATCCAAATTAATAAATAATTTATTAAATTTATGTAAAAATATTAAAAGTTAATTATTATAACTTTAAATAATTTTTAAAACTATTTTCATAATTATTTATATTTATTTATTAATTATTTTTAATTTTTATTAATTTATTTATTAAAAAAACATTTTCTGTGTGTCGCTAATGCCCTATAGTGAGAGAAAGTGTTGCTAAAAGTGTTCTTGAGTTTCTGGGAATCAGTTGGTCATAGCCTAGAGACCACTTTGACCTCAATCTAATTCTTTATTGTTGATGATTCTGGGTTTGGAAGTGTATGGGTGTTATAGTACTCATGTAGTAGTACAACAACATACCAATTTCATGCTTTAAACTACATATAACAAGAAGTTATAGAGGCTCAAAGTCACTGTCAGAGCTGTTCTTGAGTTTCTGGATAACCCAGAACAGTGGTCATGGTTGATCAATGGTTTTGTAGTTTCTAGATCTTGAAACGGAAAGTCAATATGACGTACGGATCTCTCAAAAGAACCTAGGGTCAAAACCTAACTCGTATCGTTCCTTACGTGAATAGCGTTTTTACACAAACTTTCTCGGAAAATTTTTATTTTTGTCTTTAAAATTCTTAATTATTTAATCTTGGACGCAACAAATATACTACAATATTATCACCATCCTAGGTCATAAAACGACATTTAAACACACAATTCAAATAATATTCAAAACTTAAATTTTAAATTAAGTGAAATTTCTTGGTCGTTACTCAAAGATTCTAAGGTTGGAAAGTAACCCTTCAAACTGTTCATCATTTCTGGAAAAACCCAAAAATTGAATAAAAGTGTTTGACAAGTTTTCTAAGGCTTAGATCTCTCTTATATGTTGTTGTTTGGCCATGAACGAAGTTGGTGTATGTAGTATTACATAAATACTATAATCTTGACACCATTACAAGCCCAGAAAATCAACTGGAACATAGATCTAGTCTTGGTCAAACCTAGGACCCTGGAAACTGTGTTTGAAGGTTCTGACATGCTCAAAAACAATCAAGAACACCTATAGCAATAGTTTTGTCACTATAAGCCCCTTTAGTGACACTTTCTATATAAAAATTAATTATTTTATTAAATAAATAGAGAAAAATAGTTTTTAATTATTAAAAAAATTCATAAAAATTATTTTAAAGCCTAAAAATAGGTTTTTAATAATTTGGAATATATTTCATTAATATTTTAATATTTTAAATATTAATGATATTGAATTTATTTAATTATAATATTAAATAAATTACTTTAAAATAATTTTAATACTTGAAATATCATTTAAAATTATAATAAAGTGTTAGAAAATATTTTAAGTTGTTTTTAATGACTTTTAATATTTTGTGATGAATTTCATTAATAATTTATTATTAATGGTAATTAATTTATTTAATAAATATATTAAATAAACTGTGGAAAAATAGAATTAATGATTTAAAAATCATATAAAAATAATTTAAAGGTTATAAAAATATTTGAAGTTATAAAATATAACTTTTGATATTTTGTCATGAAAATACATTTGTATTTAATATTAACTAAAATAAATAATAATTATTTTAATTATTTTAAAATCATTTAAAAACAATAATAATGTATTAAAAATACTTTAAGATATTATAAATACTTTAAAATATTATGACGGGATTTTCATTAATATTTGATATTGAATAAATATTAATGATAATGGAATATTGTGGTATTTAAATTATATAAATATGATATTAATGATTGAAAAATCATGATAAATGATAATAATTATTTAAAAATTAATATAAGACTTTGAAAAATATTTTGACTAAGTAACAAATTATCTAAGATAATTGTTAAGCGTTTAGGCAGAGTCTCAAGGAAATTAGGCTCGAGAATTATCCGACTAGGCTGTCCGGATGTCGGAATTGTGTCGGATTCAACTCAGACTGAAATAGTTTGAATTGATACCCAGTCTTAGGTAGTTTGTGGATTGATAGGGATATATGCTTATGTATTTAAGTTATTTTATAACTATATTTAGCAATAGATATTGTGATGATATTATTCTAATGTGCAGATTAATATTATTAATATTAGTTCTTCGGATAAAGTGATATAGACTGCGTAGAAGTAGTTGGTGAAACAGGCAAGTTTTCTCTAACTCGACCTTGAGTTGTACTTTCAATTATGCTTGTGGTTAATCATTGCTTATTATTACGTCTATGATTTATTGAATTGCACTATGTACATATTGCATGTGTTCATCAGGTATGAAAGGCTGATCACCTTCATTACCATCTAGTTCAGTTGTGGTTTTCATGTTCATTATTGATATTCATTCTTATTGTCCTGATTGTTCGGTTATGAAACTTGATTCCTGTTAGTTCTCAATTATTATATTGTTGAACGTAGACAACTTTTTGTTCAATTCTTTCAATCATGATATATCCTCAATTAAACTTATACTTACTCGGCAAACTTGTTGCTCACCAATGTTATATCATTATAAACATTGCAGATTAGGACGAATACGTCAGATTCAGGAAAAGACAAAGACAAGTCCAGCTTTGGATTATATGTGCAGCTAAATTTGTAACAGTAATATATGACAATGACATTGTATGTAAAATAGGATATTGATTCAAGTAGTAAGTGAAGGTTCTCGACCTTGGGAATAGTGTGCAAAGTTTAATGTATAAACAATTTATGTTTATATCTTCCACAATAGTTATAGAATTAATATACCCTATTTGTGGTGTTTGATACCGAATATGGGGATATTACAGTTGGTATCAAAGCCAAAAAATTTGAACTATTACACTTGGTATCAGAGCTGTAGGTTGTGTAACACCCCGAAATCCGGTTTATCTTCATACCCGGATTTCGTATGTCATTGTCCCACTTCTTTCCAAACATACATCATTATATAGTGAAATATAACAACATACATTTTCAATTCCCATGTTCTAATACCTTATAACCTCGTTCATTACAAATAATGATAATTACATTAATCTTTATATCTTATACGAGTGACTTTCATCCGCCACCAAGGATAAATAACAGTTCATTAAACTAGTCTCTAGTTTAATTAAACTATTTTACGTTACAAGTCTTCGTTTGATCTTCACGCTCATTCATATACTAAATGACACTTCTTCTTGATACCGATACGGGATCCTTAAGTTCTTCTACTCACACACAGAAAATGTTTTTCATTTAAAGCAAGTGTGAGCATTCAATTGCTCAGCAAGTCATAGCAGTTTTACAAACAACTTTAAGAATTCAAACATTCTTTTAGAACTTCAATAACCGAACAAAGGTTATGAAGCAGCTTAAATAATATGAATAATCTCGATTCCTATCATTTTAAATCATTAGTCACATTCACTTTGAAATACTTTTATTCGTCTACCTTTTTCCATACACATCTTGTCTGGCTAGAATCATTAGCACATACTTCACAATAATGGTTCATGTATAAATAGAATATTTTTATATTGAACAGTTCAATCATAGAACATCTAATGCGGAGTATGAACACCCTAATTTGGGATCTCAAAGGCTTAAGTGTTTATTATTATAAACTTAATTGGGGGAAAACTAACAAATTAGTTAGAAAACCCTAGTTTTTAAATTAGAAACCCTAATATTCAATTAGGAAAAACCTAATTATTGACTTAACAATTTTAATATTAATTATGAAACATTAATCCTAATTAGCAAGCTTAATTGTGATTATGAAATCCTAATATAATTAGGAAATACTAATTTCTAAATTAAAAAGCTTAATATCCAGTTTAAAACCCTAATTTAGAAAGCCTAGAATTTAAATTTGTAAAACCTTAGAGTTAAACCCTAAGGGTTGGTCAAGTTACTAAAAATCCATTAAAATTATAAGGAAAAGACCAAAAATGCCCTTTTTCACATTCTTTATTAGTTAACTTGTAGATCTTGCAAAAATAAGAGTTGTTCACCAACTACAAATCTCCCATGTGCTTTATATCAAATATATCAGCCATTCATTCCATCCAAATTCATTGCATTATAATATATATAGATCAAAGAAAGAGAAAAGTCAAAAGAAAGGTCTCAATTGTTCATAAACACCCAACCAAGCCTCTCTATCTCTAGACCCAAAAAATTCTTAAGTGATTCAGTCCTTAGTATGATCATAACAAGTCAAGATCAGATCATGATGATTAGATTCAAGATCAAAGCTAAAAGAGATATAAACCCTAAATTTATAAAATCCTTAAAGATTTATGTTAATGTTATTATTTATTGGTTAGATATGTGCTAGAGAATGTTATTGAGTGATCTGGGTTGTTATATCTTCGATCCATAACATCTAGATGCACAAATTTGAGTTTTTAGAAACTGATAACGAACCCTAAAAAGTTGTCTGACAAGCAAATGTCAAGGCTCGTAGATCCTTGTGTTAATGATTTTTTGTGTTTTAAGTTATAGATTTGTAGTATGCCATGTGGATTGTAATCTAGAAGTGGAATCATGGTCATACCATGTCTAGATTACAAGTTATTGATGGTCAATGTCAGTTGACTGACCATGGATAATAAATTTCTAGGAAACCTAGATTTTTCAGAAATGGTCTGACAACGTTTTGTAGGCCTTTGATCTAGCAAATGTTATGTGATTAGGCCATGTTGTTATTTTGATGTTGTATACTGACATGTAGGCTACATAATCATGCCTCTAGAACCCCCATATCATACATTGAATCAAAGTTATGAAGGGTAAAAGTAAGGTTGACCGACTGCTTATGAAGATTTCTGGAAAACCCAGAAACCTTCATGAGCTGTTTTTCTGACAAGTTTTGACTGGCTTGAATCTTGTGAGTTTGTTGTTGTGAGACTGGTCTAATGATATAGAATTGTTCCATAACATGTATGCTAAAAATACTTTAAGATATTATAAATACTTTATAATATGATATCATGATTTTCATTAATATTTGATATTAAATAAATATTAATGATAATGGAATATTGTGGTATTTAAATTATATAAATATGATATTAATTATTGTAAAATCATGATAAATGATAATAATTATTTGAAAATTAATATAAGTCTTTGAAAAATATTTTGACTAAGTAACAAATTATCTAAGATAATTGTTAAGCGTTTAGGCAGAGTCTTAAGGAAATTAGGCTCGAGAATTATCCGACTAGGCTATCGGCATGTCTGAATCGTGCCAGATTCAACTCAGACTGAAATAGTTTGAATTGATACCGAGTCTTAGGTAGTTTATGGATTGATAAGGATATATGCTTATATGTTTAAGTTATCTTGTAACTATATTTAGCAATAGATATTGTGATGATATTATTCTAATGTGGAGATCAATATTATTAATAGTAGTTCTTCGGATAAAGCGATATAGGCTGCGTAACAGTAGTTGGTGAAATAAGAAAGTTTTCTCTAACTCGACCTCGAGTTGTACTTTCAATTGTTGTTTTTGGTTAATTAATGTTGATTATCACGTCTATGATTTATTAAATCACACTCTGTGCATATTTCATATGTTCATCAGATATGAAAGGTTGATCACCTTCATTACCATCTGGTTCAGTTGTTGTGTTCATGTTCATTATTGATATTCATTCTTATTGTCCTGATCGTTCAGTTATGAAACTTGATTCCTGCTAGTTCTCTATTATTATATTATTAAACGTAGCCAGCTTTTTGCTCTATTCTTTCAATCATGATATATCCTAAATTAAACTTATACTTGCTCGGTAAACTTGTTGCTCACCCTTGCTATATCATGATAAACATTGCAGATTATGACGAATACGTCGGATTCAGGAAAAGACAAAGACAAGTCCAACTTTAGATTATGTGTGCAGCTAAATTTGTAAAAGTAATGTATGATAATGACATTGTATGTCAAATAGGATATTGATTCAGGTAATTAAGTGAAGGTTCTCGACCTTGGGAATAGTGTGTAAAGTTTAATGTATAAACAATTTATGTTTATATCTTCCACATTAGTTATAGAATTAATATAACAGATTTGGGGTGTTTGATACCGGATATGGGGATATTACATTTGGTATCAAAGCCAAAAAATTTGGACTATTACACTTGGTATCAGAGCTATAGGTTATGTGTAACGCCCCGAAATTCAGTTTATCTTCATACCCGGATTCCGTACGTCACGGTCCCACTTCTTTCCAAACATACATCATTATATAGTGAAATATAACAACATACATTCTGAATTCCCAGGTTCTAATACCTTATAACCTTGTTCATTACAAATAATGATAATTACATTATTTTTTACATCTTATATAAGTGACTTTCATCTGCCACCAAGGATACATAACAGTTTATTAAACTAGTCCCTAGTTTAATTAAACTATTCTACGTTACAAGTCTTCACTTGATCTTCACGCTCATTCATATACTGAATGACACTTCTTCTTGATATCGATCAGGTTGATCTTTACAGGATCCTTAAGTTCTTCTTCTTGTACGCTGAAAATGTTTTCATTTAAAGCAAGTGTGAGCATTCAATTTCTCAGCAAGTCATAGCAGTTGAACAAACAACTTCAAGAATTCAAACATTCTTTTAGAACTTCAATAACCGAACAAAGGTTATGAAGCAGCTTGAATAATAGGAATAATCTTGATTTCTATTATTTTAAATCATTAGTCACATTCACTTTGAAATACTTTCATTCGTCTACCTTTTTCTATACACATCCTGTCTGGCTAGAATCATTAGCACAGACTTAACAATAACGATTCATGTATAAACAGAACATTTTCATATTGAACAGTTCAATCATAGAACATCTCATCACATAGAAACACCGAAGTGTTCAAATCGTGGCACAAGGCCTCATACGTTCTACCACTTTGTACAATTATCGCACATTCATATATAGATTAAACTTCTCAACTTCAACATCTGAGAAGTTTTAGAAAATAGCATTCATTTAGAATATGAATGAAGTTAGGAAATTTGCCTTATGCACGGCTACAGCTTAGAGTTTCCACTGAACAGCTCATTCTAATTCCTATATAACACATAAGGAAATAACACATACACCAATTAGTCATATACTTGACTTATCCATTGGTTTAAGCTTAACTTTACTTCTTAGGGTTCGCGTTCTTGCAACCTAAGTTTACGCGATAACTTCCTTTACCGGTTTATGGCTTCATGACATACGGAGATATCTTACTCATACATTCATCATCATTGATGATTTGCATTCTTATCTTCTTCTTATACTCTTCTAGGACTCAGCACACATTGTGTCTCTGCTAGTAGTCCATATGGTACTCTGAGTGGTTTCCCACAAACAACCAAGAAACAAGTTCCCGTCTCATCTACACTGTCATCACAGTGAGTTAGATCGGTTGCCAGTTTCGTATATACCTCCACTCTTTGAAGGAATTGTTTAGCCCAGCTCCCATATGTCAACCATCAAAGGTTACGATTGTACTACAACCTAAACTCATATTAACTTATCCGAATCATTAAACTATAATGTTCGTTAAACCAATTTCATATTCCTTCTGGTATTCTGACAACTAAGTGTCATACCTCAGGATTCATTCTTTATCGTCTAAGTCATACAGTCTTCTATATACTCAGAACGATCATTCAATATTAATTCTATGCATTCATAGAAATAAGTATTTTACGTTGCCTTATTCATATCTTACAACGTCCGGTTCATTCGACTCACATTCGGCTTTCATTAATCTTGATACCGTTCATTCACTACTACAAAATAGAAAATAGATAACGCGTAAAAAACGTTGTAGAAGGTCTTACAGAAACATCGTGGTTAAGGGTGTCATCTATTTGACACTTTTATACAACGTTTTTAAAAACGTTGTAGTTTGACACATTACACAACGTTCTTTTTCTTAAAAAACGTTGTATATTTGTTTTCCATAAATTCTTGGATGCTTGAAAACGTTGTAGATGATATGATTCCACAACGTATTTTAGCTTAAAATGTTATGGTTTGGTACATCAGACAACATTTAGACTTATTTATACAACATTTATAAAGTGTCATCTATTTATACTACTTTATACAATGTTTTTAATTGATGGTTGAAACACCATAATATCATTCACACTGGCTCTCTTATGAAATCAAACTAACTTTTGAATGTCTCGACATTACAGAAATTGTAAAATTGTCTAAAGATAAATATATATTAAACTTTAGCTGAGTCACCAAAATAGTACAAATTACCATATATACAATGGGCTCATTAGTTCAAAACTTGTTTGATAATAGATAAATCCAACAGAACTGAAAGAACAATGCAGAAAGAGAATGCATGTAAAGTTTATCGCTTCTTGGAGACACCAATAGTCTTTCCCCTACAGCCAGTAGTCTTGGTATGTTGTCCACGCACTCGAAGACCCCAGTAGTGGCAGAGACCACGGTGATTCCTGTTAAAATTTAAATGACAAAACATGAAAAAAAAAAAAACTCCAACTAGGCAGCCAATTCTCTGTACATTTATAGGAACAAAATTCATAACTCCAAAAAGAAGAATGATTGGCCTAATCTTCTTCAAGCGTTCAAGATCATCTCTCAGTTTCATGTCCAGTGCATTTGATGTCACTTGAGAGAATTTCCCGTCTTTGTAATCCTTCTTCCTGTTCAAGAACCAGTCTGGTATTTTGAACTGATGTGGGTTTGCAACAATAACCATCAGGCTATCAATTTCAGTAGCTGAAAGTTCACTAGCCCTACAAGTGATCAAAGTTCACTAGCCCTACAAGTGAACAATAACCATCAGGCTATCAATAACAGTATATATAGTCTCTTATTACCAGCCTTATTTATATACGTTTACATAATCAATAACAAAGGCTACACCAATCACTCTTCATTCTTTAGTTATTATACTTTGGAACTTAAACTGCATCAGGAAATCTAAAAGAAGACATTTAAATGGGACAACAATAATCGACGATTCTGGCCTTGGTTCATTCCACATTGCATAATACCGGCTCAAATAATGAGCTGCCCCTTGAGTATCCTGGATGTTCGTCTTATGTATTCATTGAACAACATAAGCATTGGCAGAAGACAGATAAGTGATCGTATAACAAGTAATTTGAAAAGAAAAAGAAAATAAGCAATTGACAACAGTGTCTGCAAACTATAAGTTGCAGCCAAAAAGTAGAATCAGCTGCAAGAGGAAAAGTAAGTTGAAAATAAAAGGCAGTGATGGCAATCAAGAGATATATTCGTGAAGTTGTAGGATAGAAAAGTCAAAACCTGAATTCCAAAAATTATGTTCAGTGAGAAGGGCTGGGAGAGACTTTTGAACAAAGTCCAAATCGCCAATTCTAATAAATATATCTACAATCATTGCACTCAGGAGTGGAGGTTGGCTGCAGAAGAGTCCCACCAAAGTATAACTTTCTTTTAGCAGATATAAATAAATGGAAGATAAAGAAGCAGGTTGCAATTGTTGTTTGCAATTTTTTAATTACTGAGAATTTTAAACTAGTTAATATTAATCCATCATTTGTAAGTTAAGTGAAAGTGAATGCAATAAACCTTATGCATTGGAGGTTAAGCGTACCCAGGAGTTTTAATCTGTTCCCAGAAGTCTAATGTTTTATATGTATATAACTGCTTTTTGCCTGTAAGAGGTGACATGATATCTTGATCTAATCTCACAAAATCCATAGGAAGGTTCCTGTAAATGAACTTGTATCAGGGCAGGAAGTTGAAAGAAATTTTCTTAATCGAATTAGAAGCTGTAGTATAAATCCACATGCATGTGTTCTAGAGAGTGTTAGATATGGAGTTGTTACCAGAAGGGAAACATTAGTTTCCAAATACTAGAGATCAGGCCCCAAGTCCAACTGACTCTCGATACTGAAGGTATGCGTTTAATAAAGGTCCATTGCAATTATTAAAGGTCAGGGATTACAACTCACGCATTTGAGCATAGTATGCAAGTTTCAGTACGAGTACAACCACTTTATGTGAAATAGAAAAGGTTAGGTTTGAATCCTATCCTTCGAATATATCATCTTGATGGGGAAAACACACTCTCTACTGCAATTGGGTTCACAAGCATTATCATCATCATCATCATCATCACCACCTGCCATAAATTCAACAAAACTTTTAAGCATTGAAACAAAAAGGAAAGACTACTTGGTGAGAGATATGAGTGCACCTGTTTGTTAGTCATTCGCAAGCAATCTTGGTGTCGAAGCTGCCAAGACAGATGGAAAATGCTAAATCAAGTTAAATATATATAAACAAACACACACACAAATTAAGGCAGACGATACTTTAACCAGAAAATTTACCACCTAAATAATTTGGTGGTAGAAGACAAAAGGAGATCAAGTATCTAATTCAATGTATACCTTCACAAATCATGTTAAAAGGAAGAACGTTATTAATAGAAATTCACTGAAAATAGCACATTTCAAGTTCCAAAGCTTTTGAAATAAATGTTAAATGTGTTGAGTTGAAATATGCACTAAAGAAATGTTTAGGTTATGATTGTAACATTTAATCAATTGAGTCTCAGATGATTGACCTTTGTCCTTTCTCTGCGAAGAAACACCTTGAATGGCAGTAAATATATCTGGTGTAAATACACAAACACAACAATTTATTCGATCACTCACCTGCAATTCATTGAATATTTGACTTAAGTAGACACAAGAGTAAAGAAACGTGATTGCAACACATCATTAAGCAATACCAAATGCTAAAAAAATGTTGAATCTCTGGTCTTGTACGTACAAAAGTTTCAGGCTTCTCTTTATAGTGCAACAATTCATTGATGGTAGGATCAGCCACCAGTTCCCCAAACTAATTGGCTGACTCAGGGGAAACCTACACAAAGAAAGTATAATGGAAATCTAAGTACTGGAAAAACAACTATATCTAGAAGGCAAAAATGACTCGACCAGAAAATTTCCTAAACGGACAGCCTCCACAAAATATTACTGACCTTGATTACTAGGATTGTTCCAATACCACCATATTTTCTATGAGCATCTGCAAAAAAGTAAAAGTTAACCAGACATGATATCATATACAAACCTTCTTATGATCAAGCACAAGTTTCCATGGGGTAAATTACTTCTCAGAAATAGAGATTCACACTATCTGAAATTATCACAATCAAAAAGAAGAAAAACAAACAAAAACAAACAAACAAACAATAGTTAATACTAAGCCTAAAACACAGATCAAAGAAACGAAAAATCCATCTTCAAAAAATTATCAAATAGCATGATCTACAAATATAAATTTAGATCAAATTTAGATCAGATAGAAAATCCCATCATTTATCACCGGAGCAAATAAAAAAAATGTTACCCATTTTCACAATCAAAAAACACAAAATATACAACAATTGAATACAAAAGAGCTGACTATACCCATAGTCGCGATCTTTCGATGGAAACATTCGAGAACAGGAGTCGCAGTAGCCCTAACACTGACCGGAGATCGCTAGCTAACATCATAAAGCCCTAGATTTATCCAAGAAAAAAGCATCATTAGCAGCAGTTTGAGATCCAACAGAGACGCTCATAAAAGCCCTAGGTTTATCCAAATTTCTCAAACCAAAACCTCGAATTCCATGCTTGAAACCCGTGTAACAAACCAAATTAAAGATCCTCAATGATTTTGAAGCTGTAAAAATGGCGATATTTTGAGGAGAAATGGAAGGGAAAAGGAGAGAGGAACTCATCTGCATCAGCCCTATCTGTGTCGCCGATGAGGCGTTCGTTCGCACAGAACTGTGTAATAGCTACAGCCTTTCTCTCCAAGGGTCACCAGAATAGAGAGAGAAAGTATAGAGATAGGAGAGAGAAGAAAGTATTTAATTTTAAATTCACTTTCGCATTTTTTGCTCCATGTTTTTTACAAAGATAACATTTTTTTTTAAAACGTTATCTATTTAAAATCAAAAATTACCTTTATAAATACATAACATTTTTTCATATGTATCTACAATATTTTATTAAAAAACTTTGTAAAAAAATACCACATTTTTTTATAAAAATGACATCTTTTATGTGTTGTCTTTTTATAGTTTTGTACTAGTGATTACGACTTCCTTGATAATTCATATCTTACTTACTTCTTTCGTTATCTATTACATGAATCCCATGTTCATTACTCTTTCTTAATGTCAAAGCCATATGATTCGTTGTAGGCTAGGATGGATCGCTCATCGCAACTGCGTTGCGTTTACGTTCTTTGTGTTTTAATCTCATTTAATATTTCCGTTTAATCTTTATTAAAGGTTTAAATCACTTGTTTAAGTGTTACATGCGATGAACTAAATGTTCTTTACCTTTCCTTTTACTTTCCCCCAGAGTTAAGCAATAAAAAACTCTTCTCCTGGCTTGATCTCGCACCGCCGTGGCTACCGTTCCTTCTTCTTCTCTCTCTCTACGCAAAGACCACTCTGCAGTGTCTTTCTTCCCGAGCTGGCGCTACGGTGCCACCCTCCATTGCTATTGCTCGCTCTACGGCGCGAATCTCCAATGTCTAACTCCCCGGTCTGGTGCTGCGGTGCCACCTTCCAAAGCATGGCTGGCACTGCGGCGCCAAACCCTAAATCTTGAAAATATTTCTAAGTCTTTTACATACTCGAGATGCTTACTTCATAATTTCATAAATTATTCGTTATAACTCGGAACGAGGTCATTCCAAAGCCATTCTCTTCCTTATCTTACGTACTTCAATTCCCCTTAGACAAAAATTTATTCTGAATCCATTAACATACCATTTGATTGGCATAATCTTCATCCATCATTCGTTTGACCTTTTTAACGCTCTTCATTAGTTCATCCGTAATTCGGTTATTCGAACTCGGATCTCGTTCGTTCTTGAGTCCACGACTCACGTTTTCTACATTCTCTTACTTCCTTATGAAACCCTACACCTTTGGGTTCATTTACACACTTTCAAATTCTCGTTCGTCTTTTACAAAATTTTGGCCATAACTTCGTTGTAGCTAAGTTTAATCCGTTCTTCATGAACGTTTCTACCGTTCCTAACCAAGCAATAAACATCTAACTTATACACGATAGGTTTAAACTTGTCTATCAACAACAATTATACTACGATAATTTTAAATTTGTCTATCAACAACGTTCTTCGCGTTCTTCATTTGTTCTTCATTTTTCATCGATATTTTGATTGCGATTTCACTTTTTCTTTGAATTCAGTGTTATGAAACACCATTCCTTACTTATTTCACCAAATCATTCATATGATTCATTCGGATCATTCAAATTCATTACAAAACTTATACTTCCTTATGAAATTTATAAACTAAACATCTAATTTCTTATTTCTTCTTTTCTCATGATTTCAACCATATGAAAATCATTCTTAACATCTATTACTTCTATTCTCATTAAGTTATGTTTTTAACATATAAAACTTAAGGAAAATTATATAGAAGTTAGGTTTTAGATTATCTTTCTCGTTTAATTTCTTTTCGTCGGACAAAGTTTTATCACGAGCCAACGTTTCCTTCTCTCTCTCTCCCAAGTGTTGGTGATTTTCAAAAATCACCAACAAATGAAATTTAGGTTCTCTTTTATATATTTTCAAAACTAGGGGCAAAATAGTCATTTCTATCATAGAGTTACTACTCCCACCTCCTTACTAACCTCCTTACTATTTATGAAGCATCCCTTGGAAGTTTCATGGTTTCGTCTTTCGGGATTCATCTGATAGTTTTTAAAACTACGATTCTCAGAATCAAAATATTTTTGGATATTTCGTCTTTCCTTTACCGATTAACTTTTACACATTCTTCGGATCTCCAAAAAACTGAAAAACACTTTTTAATGCTAAGCGTTTTCTTTCACGTTTTCCCCTAACGTAGTTAAACGAATGAAAAGTACATAACAATACTTTTCGTTATTTTTATTTCATCCAATTTATGCACGTTTTTTGAGAAAATTTTTATTAGCTTACTTAACTTTTCACGATATATTATCGTCAAATCTTTCAACGAAATGTCATTTTGATATACTGAACTCTCAGAAAGGCTTTGGTTATTCAAACCCTAACCCTTAGGATTTCGTCGGGTGAATAGTGCCTATTTCTTATTTTTCCCCAGAAATATTTTTATTCCCAAAATTTTTTTATTTTCTTCTTGAAAATTCTTACTCATTCAGTCTAGCTCGTAGCCAGAATTTTAGGGGGTTACCTTAGTCTAATAACCGCAGTGATTATGATAAGGATTAACTCAAATAGAGTTAGTGAGTCAGAAAGATTCAAAGACGGATCTTGGCGAGTTATAAAGGTACGAAGTTCCCTAACTCTGATAATAAAGGTGAACAGTAGTGGTGAATAGATAGAGTTTAAAACACTAAAAATACAGGGATATGAGATCGTAAAAACAAAACGATCATAATATAGAAATGAATCGTAATATATACGATGAGATCACCCTGTGATCTAATAAGGTTATAGTAGGGATGAGAATCAATCAAATGATTGAAAATTGTATGGCAAAATTGTTGTGTGTTAGGTGTACTATGAATTGGTTTTATGCCAACTCAAAAAAGGGTTGGGGGTAATGCAATACAGATTGAATCAAATTTGTATGGAGTAAGTATGGAGTTAAGATTAGGAATTTTAATTGAGGACTCATGTCAGCAGCTTAGTTGTATAATTCTTTGTATGGGTGAGGAATTTGTACATTGTTTTAGAACTGCTTAGCTTCCTATATTGATTAGTGGCCGAGTTTGGTTTGACAACCACTTAGTTTCTGGTACTGATAATCATTGAAATGTCCGTGTTGCGCAATTTGCTATATACATGTTGAGAAGGTGATTCTTTTTTCATGTGTGTGACAAATAGGTAGAGTATAGGTGGAGAATATAAGATTAGGCGCGAGTTCTTAAAACTTATACTTATGATAATTCTGTGACTCATAATTATATGGTATATTTTTAAATCCCTCGGTGAATGGACGTTAATGGTCTGACTAGGATAAGTTCTTAAACTCTTATGATTGTGAAAAGTTCCTGAACTCATAAGTGTGGTAAGTTTGACGAATTGGGAATAGTGTGTAAAGTTTAATGTATAAACAATTTATATTTATATCTTCCGCAATAATTATAGAATTAATATAATAGATTTGTGGTGTTTGATACCGGATATGGGGATATTACAGTTGGTATCAAAGCCGAAAAATTTGGACTATTACATCCAACCAATCTCAGAGATAACCTCGAGGTAAATCAGAGTCAACAACAACTCAATCTCAGAGATAACCCTGAGAAACAACTGCTACAACTGCGCCAAAGCTGGAGATAACCCCGTGAGGGGAAAAATTATCATTCTGCCACCTCAACATCATATCCACGTCGTCTAACCATAGTTCAACTCAAACTGCGTATAAGGATGTCCCACAAGAACCATATCTCAAATCCCGAGTGACAACTGCACAAGAAAGCACAATAGATAGATAACAATGACTTGGAGATCTGGTCATGGACCCATCTCTCGGCTTTGGACAATCTCTAATCCTATGTCATTGTGTAGCTCATAACACTGACTTTTCAAAAAGGTATAACACTCCTTCATCGGATGCCCAGATTGAAAGTTATGAAGGTTCGAGTGGACAACGCGTAGCCCGAGTGTATGTACTTTGAGACAACAGGACCCGCAAACCTCGGGGTCACCCGGAAAATCGCAGGTAGACCCGTGGCCATCTGGTCTTTAAATATGAGCCACTAGCATATCATTTGAAAAAAAAAGAAAAAAGAAAATACTATGTCCATTTTAGCCTGTAACCCCTGCTAGAGTGCTCCAAACTAAGTGATTCTTCTTTCTAAACACTTGTAAGCTTATATTCTGTAACATATTGAAGTTTAACTAGTGAAAACCGGCTTGTCTTGGCGTAGAGGATAACTCGGTGTGAGAATGAAAGTCTGATAGTTACAAGGTTTAACAATGGAGGATAAGTATTTAGTGCTTAAAATAGGTATTACCTCATAATGATAACCTAGGCCTCATATTTATAGTACTCACCACCTTAGAATCCTTCTCCCGGTCGGGATTAGGACTCTAGTGTATGGTAGTTACCATAACTTGGGTCCAACACAATCTCCTTAAAAGGTGCAGTAGAGTCCAATCTCATTACCACCTTTGGAGTTGCCTTATATCATCTGAATAGGTGCGGGACTCTGCTGCTTGCAGGAGAGCCTTGTCTGAGAGCCCAAATGGTCCTATAATCTAATCTGGGCTTGACCCCGAAAGAACTCAAAGACCCGACCGAACATCACGGGCCCAGGTTCGGCTATGGTCCGGAGAAGCTCGAATCTTAGGCAGAACACCTCCAACACTTTCATGGGCTTGGCCCATCGGTCTCTCGACCCTTACGGTGTTGAATCTTGACCCAAAGGAGGGTCGATAAAAGCAGCTCCGAACATTGCCCCCAGTCTCTAATCATAACATATTTATGATTGGAGACTTGAAAAATCGAGACTTGAGCAGTCGTGGCGACTAATGATGAAGCTATCTGTGGGCCGTCTGATCCTTACTTGGTATTTGAAGCGTTGCCGCCTTTTCACGCTGGGCCCACCTCCGGTATTTAATAGCCGCCTTGGGGTTCGTCTGTTACTCCTTATAAAACTCCCTTCCCCCCTCATTATCACTTTTCTTGACTCTTTGCTTTCAAATTCTCCGTGAAAGCGATTTAAATGAACTTATCTCTTACCAATCTGCACCATTTTCCTCCCTGTCTTTGTCACTTGAGTGCTATTTTTGTAAACTCCTTCCATAACTTCTTATTTGCATCACATTCTTTCTAAATGGCCAAATCGATTCTATTAGGCCCTTGAGCCTATCACCACTACCTCACGTAGTCACCACCGGCGACCTTACAGAGTCGTCTTTGCGGGATGCCCTATGGCGACACTCCTTCGATCTGCCTAGTCCGGTGAGCCAGCAGAGGCTAGGATTGAAATCATCTTGTTTCCTCGGAGGTTTTCTCACCTTCATACTCCTTCCACCATCACCCCCTCACAAATTTACGACATCAGGACCCTTTTTAAGATCCACGAAGAATACCAACTTGGTGCCTATGCTAGATGAGAAGATGTTTTGGCGTCCGAGGCGAGTGGGTGGCCGTCCCCTGTGCGTTCTAAAATGCGGGTTTGGTTCCCCACTCACGATTTCATTTCCTCTTTCTTGAGCTTTGTGGGAGTCGGGTTAAGCGGCTCGTGCGTCTTGCAACGTACATCCTTAATCTCTTTCATGGCCGTCTGCCGGGAGGTGGGCCTCGATCCGGGCTCGATCTATTCTTTGCCACATCACCGTTAGTGGTTGAAAGAGCCGGTCTTGACAACTCAACAAACGCCCCAACCTTGCCGTCCGATCAAGACCCTTGAAGCAACAAGGGTGGCATGAGCGATGGTTTTTTGCGAGGGGCCAGACCTCCAACTCCTTCCCCCAGGGCCCATCCGGTAGATCGGTGACTAAGATTCGAAGTTCCCGAAAAGCCGTGATGCCTTCAAAAGCGTTCTACAAGCAATGGCAAAGGACCCGATGGAATCTGGGGCTTCGATGAAGCGAAGCTTTGGTTGTACAAACATGGTTGTGAGTATCTTTTACATTTTCATTATTTTTCCTCCTATTTTACGAAGCTTTCCATGCCTTAACCCATTTGTCCTGTCATGCGGTGACTATTTTCAAGCAGAGGCGTTATCGGCATATATATCCACCTTGCCGTCACCCCGGGTTCATCAGACCCCGGTGGCCAAGCGATGTTCTGAGGAGGATCTGGTCCCGTCAATGACTGTCGTTGGGGTCCACCGGGCTGAGAGCCCCAACCACACAAAGAAGGCGAAAGATGGCCCAGCGTGCGGAGAAAGCGGCTTTACTAAAAAAGTCAAAAGCCCTCAATGAGCCATTAAAGCGCTACCAAAAGTCGCTCGCCTTTCTTTTGCCGAAGCCGAACTCTTCCGCCCCCCTCCCGTCAATAAAGGCGATCGAGGACTCGGAAGACACAAGAAGAGGTCTTCTGAACCTCGATCAAAGAGACCTCGGTTGTCGGAAGGTTCGTCGGTAAGCGGCGGTGAGATGGTGGTCCCGATGCAGGCCAGTTCATGCCCTCCTTCTTAGGTCCAGCTCTTCTCGGGGATCACCGAGCCACTGTTGGCCCAAGAGCCGTCGGAGGTCTTCCCTTTCCTCTTGATCACTTCAAACTACACAGGTGCGATGGCCGGTTTAAAGGGTACTCTCCCGACCGATTCTTGGTGGCCTATGTTGAGCTCGAGACCAGTAATTCCCTTTGTCAATCGATTGCTTCTCTTAACTTTGACCTTTCGTTCTTGTCTTGATGTGTGTGTTCTGCTGAATGATAGCGCTATACTTGCAGAACCATCCCTCCCTACTTAGATCCACAAAAAAAAAGTCGACTTGGGGCCGGAGGTGGAGTTCTTTGGAGGTTTTGAAATCTGAGTCTGCTGATCGGACTGAAGAAGGAGCAGGATTCTCATCTTTGAGACCCGGCCTTGGTGGCCGGCGAAGCGGCGAGGCGGGTCAAGAGGGGGCATGGCGAGTGCTCTTCAGCGAGAGAGGATCGTCTGCTCCAAGATGTCAGGATCGGGAGAATCGCTATTGTGATATTACACTCAAGTTCTCAAGAGATGCATGACAAGATGATGTTTTGATCGGGGAGAACAACAACTTGGCTACTCTCTTGTCGATGCCTTTCAGAAAGGTAATCGAAGCGGTCAATGACAAGCCATCGCAGAGTATGAGAATCGGAAGCCTTGAGCGATAAGGTCATAGCCCGGTTTGGTGAAGGGTATGAGGCAGCGTCGGGGAAAAGGCTAAAAGCGAAAGTTGATGGGCTGCTTTGGGCTCGATGTCTCCATCCTTGACTCTTGGATGGCGAGTCGATCTTTGAAGATGACCCTCTGCTTAGAGTAGATATGTAGGATTTTGTAATAAAGAAAATTTTCTTTCTTCTTTTTTTTTTTTGTACTTAGCTTAGAATCGTGGCGGCCAGGGTTTGTAAAGTAGAAATTTTCTAAGTATAAATAAGATATACTCTTTGCCCATGAATGTTTATTATCGGTTTCACTTATGGTGATCTCGATCGATTATGTCCACCGAACCTTACGGTCGGATCGTCTTTAGGGTTTATCGATTGTAGAGGTCAGCGATTATTGAGAGACTTATCTCGATCGATGGTGTGCTGCTTTAACCTCTTGATCGGATGGTGCTCGAGATCATACTTTAAGCATTTATTAAACTCTTGATCGATTATGCTCGGGACTTATCTCGATCATGGAGTTTTTAAAGCTCTCTTGATCGGATAGTGCGAAGCATGTCTGTTCAAGTAATGTGAAATATATGAATATAGATGAAGTTAAACATTGGCGAGGAATAGGAACTTTCATTTATATCATTTGAATTGAAAGCGATTACATGGATAAAAATAAAACGACATAACTATTCTTGGTAAAATTTTCTAAGTCTTCCGGCGTACCATGTATTCTTTACCTCCGAGCGAATCCATTGCTCGGCCGGTGGGTTAGGGCTTGACACTCCTACCACCTCATAAGGCCCCTCTCCAGTTTAGGCATTAACTTGCTTGGGTGTTTTGGGGGTTGATGCCTCGAGACTCCGGAGGACGGATCTCCTACTGCAAACCTCCTTGTCTCACCTTACGATTATAGTGTCGGTAGTTCGTTTTCTTTGATAGATCGTTGACCTCATCATGGCGGAATCCGAACTTCATCTAACAAATCTAAATTTGCTCTCGAACCCTCGTCATTATATAGCTCTTTGTATTGGTGACTCGAAGAGTTGGAGATCCGATCTCAGCGAGAATGAGTGCATCGGTCCGTATACCCGACTTTGAATGGGAGTCTCGGTTGTAGTCCTTGGGGTAGTTCGTCGCCCACAAAGCAGATAGCGATTCTTGAACCCGCAAACCCTTTTAATGCATCTAATCTGCGTTTAATCCCATTGAGTAGGGTTCGATTGGTCACTTCCACTTGGCCGTTTGAGGAGGATGGGCAACGAAGTCTTGCGATCTTTGGATCCCCAATTCTTTCAAAAAGCCTTCAAACTTAGATCCCTGGCTATGCGCCGTTGTCAAGAGACCACTTTGCCATCGGGATCTGAACGGTGACTACCCTTCTTTAAAAAACTTCAAACACTCTGTTCGGTGATCTTTTGCGATGGTTTGGCCTCGACCCACTTAAATCGTGTAATCAATAGCCACGATCACAAAGCTAACTTGTCCCTTAGCCTTTGGCGAGAGGCCCCGAATGTCGATTCCCCACACGTGAAAGGGATTGGGGACAAGGCGGAATATAGTTCCTCGGGGGTTGGTGCGGGATATTCTTTGTTCGGTGGCACTTGGGACACCTCTAGCGAATTCCTTTGCTTGATGTAGATAGTTGGCGATAATACCCCCCTCAAAATCTTATCGCGATGACTTTGCTCCCATGTGATCTCCACGGATGCCTCATGCATCTCCCGGCGTGTAATCGCGCCTCTGAAGAAGGAGTCAAGCATTTGAAGCGATGGAGAGCTAAAGGCCCTTGGTATAGATCTCCATCTATGAGGGTGAAGTTAGAACTTGATGTTTGACTTGCACAGCTAGGATTGATCAGAAGGAGGGTCCCATCGGCCAAGTAGGAGATATAAGGTGTGAGCCGACAATTGAGTCGGTCCAAAGCCAAGATTTCTTTTTGGGACACTCGGTTTTTCAAAACTTCTAGGTACAACGATCCATTGAAAGAGCTTGCTTGATTGTTGCCGGCCTTGCCAGGCATCTGCTATCGTATTCTCGGCCGGTCCACCCCGACAATGATGTGAAGTAAAAGTACATAAGCTTATCCTTTAGCTCGACCAAATATCTGGTCATCCTTGCCCCGGGCTTCGTATTCATGATAATTTGCTTGACCACCGGTTGTGAATCACTTTGTAGATGATCAACCATTTTGGACCTCTGGGCTTCGGCGATCGTATCCTGCTTAAGATGGCCTCGTACTACTACTTCCGTTGTTTGTGGCCTTGAACCCAAACCGGATAGCTTCTTTGCCCTTGAACCCTTGGGACTTGTTAGGATGACCCTGCTCCTTGACATCCATGATTCTTGATCCGTCCGCGTATAGAGTCCACAGAGGTGCGGATTGGTTGTGTTTGGCTACTACTATATTAGCCTCGGGTTGGGTGAAAGAACACTCGACCACGAAATCGACCCGATATACGCCCTTTGATTGCCGTTAAGGGCGATATTCTATAACAAATTGTGTCGATTCCATTGCCCAATGGCTGGTGACACGATACTTGAGGCTTGTGCAAAATCTTCTTCAAAGGTTGGTGGTGTGTAGACCACTATCAGCAAACCACGGAAATAGTGCTGAGTTTCTGCTTGCAATTATGAGGCGTAAGCGAATTTTTCGAGTTTGGGTATCTCGTTTACTGCGTCTCGGAGAACATGGGTGACATAGTACAAGGGAATTGCTTATCTCCCTCATCCCTTACTAGTGCGCCCCCTCTTGCCATTGGGCTCATGACCAAGTATAAGTATAAAGGTTACGTGGGGATCGGTTTCATTAATAATGGTGCTTAGAACCCAAATATCTTTTGATCTCTGGGCAGCGTCTTCACATTACGAAGTCCTTTGGAAACTCTTGTCGTTTTTAGGCCTTTGAGGGTGTCGAAAAAGGGTAGACATCTCTCGGTGACCTTGACATGAATCTCAGAAGAAGCGACAATTGACCCGTCATCCGTTGGACATCTTTATATGTCTTTGGAGATTTCATGTCTAAGATCGTAGAGATTTTTTACGGATTGGCCTCGATTCCCGTTCTTGACCCGGATATCCTAGGAATTTTCTGAACCCAATCCGAAGGTGCATTTGGTTGGGTTTAGCCTCGATTTATCTTTGCCTCACCGTTTTGAAGCGGTCTTCAAGTCCTCGAGATGATCCGGTGACATCTCTTGTGATCATATAGTCCACATACTGTTCCATACTTACGCCCCAATTTGCTTTGAACCACGAAGTTCATCATTCGTTGGTAGGTTGCTCCTGCGTTTAGTAGTCAGAAGGTCATCTTAGATATGCATATATAGCAGATGAGTGATGAAGCTAGTCTTGAGGTATCCTCCTTGTGCATCGAGATTTGGTGATATCACGAGAAAGCGTCCATGAAACTTCGACATTAGTACCCGAAGTGGCATCGATTAGGTGATCTATGTTGGGTAAGGGTAGAAGTCTTTTAGGCGAGGCCTTGTTTAGATGCATGTAGTCGTCACACATCCTCCACTTCCCATTTTGTACGTACCAATACCACGTTCGCTTGACCATTCGGGATAGTCAATTTCAAAGATGAACCCACTTTCTAACAATTTGGTAACCTCTTAAATCTATGATCTTACATCTTTTTAGGGCAAAGATCCTTCTTTTACGTATCATCTTTGGCTTCCTTTTGAATTGGTTATGAAGTTTGTGTAATCGATTGATTCACTTACAGGGCATGTCACTAGGTTCCCGGCGAAGATGTCGGCATACACGGAGTAATTCCACGGACAGATTCGCGGTGTTTCGGATAATCCATTCCGATCTTGACCAATTTATGCGGATTGCACGGTACCAACTCAACATCCTCTGTTTCTTCTGTTTGGTAGAGCCATGGGGTTCGATCTTGCCTTAGTGAGCGGCTCGATCTCGATGGTCATCGTGCATTTTACCTTTGCTAACCCCAGAAACTGAGGAAATCAAGGTATTAGATAACATCTTGAGCGATGTCGAGATCTCCGTTTACTTCCCTATCCCGTTCGATTAACGAAAACTTGATTTTGAAGTGGGGTATAGATGTTCTGCTTGCGGTCTCTTGATAAGGTGGGCCTTCCCAAGATGGCGTTATGGCCAATCCACTTGTCTGACGAAAAATTTTACCATGATTTACATGCTGCTTTGTGTGGTAAAATCTTAGAACTTATTTGATAGCGTGATTGTGCCGTCACATGAGCAAGGGTTAATGCCTTTGAAGCCGTATAACGACCCTCTCCTCTAATTCTATCTTCTTTCCTCCCAGATTCATCCGTTGGTATGCATGTGTGTAGAGTATATCAATAGAAGACCCGTTGTCGATCATCATCCTCTTCATGTCCTTTGGCGGGCACGAGCCGTTATTACCAATGCCCGTCATGCGGTTCGATCGATACAGTAGGGTGAGTGGTAAATGCGAGAAGGAGATGGTGGTGCTGAGTATGCTTTGCCTTTTACGGGCGAGGACACGACCAATGATATACGCGGCTTGAGATGTCCATTCCTTTTCTGCCGGGATCCACCGCCCTACGAGACCCTTTGATATCACATCAATAACTCCTCGAGCTTGTGGGTTCGGTTGCGGTACATGTTTGTCGGGTGGGCTCGGTGTTGTCCTCCCACAGGGCTTAGAGCCCTTCTCGACCAACTACGTCTTGTACCAACTTCCGTTACGGACATTCTTTTCTATTAAGTCTTTCAAGTTGGTGCAATCTTACGTCGTGTGACCCAGAAACTACGGTGATGCGCCTGATACTTGTTGCGACCCTCTTCCACAACCGGGATCGTTTGACATGGTTCGAAAAAGGGCTTGCTTCGCATCTCTTCGATATCTTGGCCCGATCTGTATTGAGTCGGTGTACACCTTGTTGACCCATTTATTTGGGAAGGTGGCCTTCCACGCCCCCCCGTTGTAGTTTTCTTGTAACTATCAGGCCTCCCACGATTGTCGGATTTACGATAGCTCTGTTTGTCCGATCTCGATACTTCTCGTGGGATTGAGGTTTGAAATTCCCCATCGCTTCCTCGATTGCTATGTGATCTTGACCTATGGAAGGCCTCTGTCGGTCGGTAGGGATTGATCACCGAGTCCTTCATCGACTTCTTTGATTTTCGATGTCGAGCCGTTGTGAAGAATCCCGAGCTTGTGGGGAATTGACTCCACCACCGATCCTGACCTCCAAAAATCTCTTAACATCTTGCCCAGGGCTCTCATCGATCTCTGCACGACTGCATGAGGGATCTTGTGATCTTTCCCGTCTCTTATTACTCCCAAGCCGTGCATGAAATTTTTCCGAAGGTCTTTCCATGAATTTATCGATCCGTCGCCAGGTTTCCCATCCATTCCGGGCACTTTTCTTGAGGTAGTAGCAAACATGTGGCACTTGGCGCATCGAGTGGCCATAATCGTCATCAACTGTCATACCCATCGAATGGTCGTAAGGGTCCCCGACCCGTCATAAGTCTCCATCGGGGCATCTTCTTTTTGGGGTCCGCTATCTCTGATTAATATTCGGAGAGAAGGTGACCTATATAGATCGATAAGCGCTCCGTCGGGCCCCCCGACCAACAATAGCTTCTCCAATTCAATGACTCTTGACGAGGGGTGGGATTCTCGCCGTGAGGGGCCGAATAAGTCTGTCCTTCTCACGTTAGGAATCTCGTCTTTCCTCCTGCTGCGAGCCAACCCGGTGCGGTGCGGGGCGTCGTCCTGTGGCCAAAACTTCTTCTCGGCTCTCGTGAATCCCTCGAGCGACTTGATACCTTCTCTCCCTTTTCGGCCCCTTCCCTTGGGGTGGCCAAGAGATCCGGTATATAAGCGCGGCGGCGCCTTTTAGAGGATGCTCTTCTTCACCAAAGCCGCGTTGGCCATCTGCGATTCGAGCTCTTCCTGCTGCGAGCGTAAAGGTCATTATGGCATCTTTGTTTCTTTGCATCTTTTTACTGCGGGATGAATTCTCTCTGATCTCGACTAGCTTTGCTCGACTCTTTTCAGCGCCTCCAGTAGCTTTCATGAATTAACCCGTCCACCGGCGGCACAGTTGCGAGTATCTTTGGCTCTCGTGGAAGAGTCTGCGTCGAGAGAGCAATAGGCTCCATCGATAAATCTGGGTTACGGAGCCCGATCATCTTTCAAAAACCTCTCACACAGGTGATGCGGTGTGTTTAACCTTTTCACGGTCGGAGCGCATACTCCACACTCGCCATAGTTTCTTCCACGAAAAGTGTTCGATTGTGATTGTTATTTAAGCGACCCTCTTACTGCGCGCCAATGTTAGCGCCAAGTTTTAGTGGCGTAGCGTCCAATCCACGAAATCCGCAGCGCTAGAACACCTTGCGATGTGGATCACGCGAAGCTTGACGGCTTGTCTTGCCCAGGGGGATAACTCGGTGTGAGAATGAAATCTGAAAGCCGTTACAAGGTTTAACAATGGAGGATAAGTATTTAGTGCTTAAAATAGGTATTACCTCATAATGATAACCTAGGCCTCATATTTATAGTACTCACCACCTTAGAATCCTTCTCCCGGTCGGATTAGGACTCTGGTGTATGGTAGTTACCATAACTTGGGTCCAACAAATCTCATAAAAGGTGCTTAGTAGAGTCCAATCTCATTACCACCTTTGGAGTTGCCTTATATGCATCTGAATAGGTGCGGACTACTGCATCTGCTTGAGGAGAGCCTTGTCAACTTTTTCTCGAGCCCAAAAGCGGTCCTATAATGACATGTTTTACTGGAACAAATTTCTTAAGTAAAAATACTGCAATATCTTTCTTATGTATAAATCCGTTTATATGCTTACGATTTAAGCTTTTGGTGTTCAACTTATTGGTTTCTTCTTTCTGATAAACGTTAAAATTTCCTAATGCCATTTATTTTTGGTAGGGGATTGAGCTCTCAAATCCAAAGGCATTACTTTTCAGAGCACCTATTTTTCAGAAACTGGAACATTTGTGCGCGTGTAGTATTTTTGGATGGCTGGATTATCTCTTGCTCATGTTGTTACTGCTGTTGGGATCATCTGATTCAATTTTTGTTGTCCTAGTTACACTATGTACATAATTACTTTTGGTATTGTATTGTGGGCATGCCAGTTGAGCGGCTCCATTACTCTTGGGTGTATGTTTGGGTTCTTTTATTTTATAGGCACTATCTTTGCACTTGTGGATGGATTTTATTTTAGTTAGGATAAAGGAACCGAACTTTATGTTAAAGAAGTAATAGCTATCGAGACTGATGAAGTTTCTTTCACCACTTTATGATAAACAATTTTTGTTTCATGTATTACTCATATTGAATTCAAAATCAATTTTTGCTTGTGGTAGTTATTCTCGCATCCATTTTTAAATTATTTCTTACTTTCTTCCTTTTTGTGCTTTTATATGGTGTATATTAATGTTTCTAAGTGGTCTATAATTACTCTTTCAGACTTTCATGCTTCTTATCTCCCCAACCTCTACCTGTGGACACTTATTTACCTTCTTTCCTCTCTTTCTAGTTCTAGTATGTATTTCTTCCACATTATTTCCATGTTTCTTATGTGTCAACTTCTTTTGTGCTGCCAATACTGCTTAGGAGACTAACATGTCAAAAGCAGTATTGCTTATGAGTGAATTTTAAAATTACAATTTTGTGCCTTAATTGATACAATCAGCTTGAAAGGAGACCAATCTTTATTGTTTATTGAGGACACACATAAGGTAAAAAATGAATGGTAAGAGCTCTGCTTGCTTTGGAATTTGGCAAGGAATTGATGTTAATGTTAATATCACCACTTCTAACAACACAAATACAAAACAATCCTTACAGATTCTAGAAGTTAACCCAAATTACAATATTTACTCCGTCTTGGATAAGGTTACAACAAATTATACTAGAAGTTTAATCAACCCAAATGAAAATAATTACTTCATCTACAATAACATGATTAAAATCAATAACCAAGAACAATCAAGTGCAGTAATAAATTTTATTCTTCGCATCTTCTCTATTGCACGCATTTTCTCCATCTCTTGCTCCATTCTGTTAATTTTTCGAAGTAATCGGAGGTTTATTTGTCTTTATCTGTCACACATTGGAAGATCATAACAAGAAAAAAATTGACAAGCATTCCTCTATAAACAAAGAAGATTTCAATTTTATGTGCAAGTAAATAGAATGGAACAAATATATAAAAAAAATTAAAACCCTAACACACTTACATTTCCATAATTCGGACATAATAAAAACCTTATTCTTGGGTTTGAATCTGTCCATGCCATTTTAAGTTGAGGTCGCCTCTCAAAATGATAATGTGCGTTCATAGTTGCTCAAATAAAACGTATTAAAACACGAATAGAGTGTGAAAGTCTTTCTCAAACACGAATAAAGTGTAAATCTTGATAAAGCAATACATATGCCCAATACATGTGAAAATATCAGTTTCTAATTAAAAAAGTAAATTAGGGAGGAACACAACATCAATCGGAGGGGAAAAACCACAACACTTGGAAGGGAAGAACACAACTATGATTGTTGTCAATCAAAATTATAGAGGACCAAGATGCTTCTTAAAGGAAGTCTCATAATAACCCCAATTCCGCATATTCAACCCGTCGTCAATTAAAATTATAGAGGACGACAATTAACGACATAAAAATTATATATTTATCATGTTCCTAGATTGTCCAACAATAATTTCATTTTCTCCCTAATTAGAAACAAAGAAAGCCATTTAAACTTGCCTCCTGCCTAAAGATATCAGCCTTGGAAGCACTTCTAGCCAAAATAAGCAATCCCGAGACTCAGCTTTCGAGTTAATGAACAGCTGATACGACAGTGTCAAGGATAAACAACAAATATAAAATTGCAAAATTTAACAAGAGTGTAGAAGAGATTGACACACACAGAGACACAGGTTAAAGAGGGGGTTAAAAGGAATACCATAACTGAATCATAAAATATCAATGAAATTATATTTATTAGTTTTGTTGGGTCACCCAAAAAAATGGAGACGAAATAAAGGTGCTAAGTCATACTCTGCTTGAAGAATGCCAATGATTGTGCTCTTATTGTATTGACCACAAGGATGCACCTAGAAAACATCAGAACACAACTAAGCGAATTGCATATGACACTAACAATTTCATTTTACTCCGACAGACTTCACTATTAAACCACACAAAACAAACATGCCTAAAAAGAAAAGGGGGAATAATCCTTGAAAGCCAAGTAAAAAAAGAGTCCCAATTTACTAAAAAACGAAAGTTGTTTCATCCAATAATCAAAATGTTTAAAATTAAATCAAATGTCATCACTTTAGCATTACATCCATCTCGAGAAAAAGTTAAAATTTTTAGAGTTTCCACTACAGATCTCATACAAAGGATAAGTAAATATCAGATACTGATAAAATGAACAATCAGATGCATTTATATAGAATTTTTTTTATTAATAATGTAATCAAAATGCAGACAATCGACCAGAGCTTACCAGAGGAAATAAAGTAAAGCTTATATAGGGTTGCTTGAACTGATTCGGGTCAGTGGCAAGGGAAGAAATCGACTAAGGCTTCGTTCCTTTAGAGCGAATCGGATGAGGGAAAGGGATTTGCTTTGTCTGAAAATGAGAGAGAAATAAGAGGGATTTGCTTTATTTCTCTGATTCCTTCGCTACTTTTCACCTAGATTTGTGGCTTGCACCAAATCGGGTCAGGGGAGAGAAGAAATCGACTAAGGCTATGAGCTGACCGATTCTCCATCATTACTTTCGACCTAGATAAGCATCTCTTATTTTATCGAATGAGGGAAAGGGGTCGAATTTTGCTGAAAATGAGAGAGGAATAATATTCGCGGTCTGTGTTATGTGAAAGTGTGGAGAGAGAAACTAATAAGAAGGGGTTTTATAGGTGAGCTAAGTATGCACGATCAGGAGTAAACCTTTGATCCGAATTATATATATATATATATATATATATATATATATATATATATATATATATATATATATATATATATATATTTATGTCGAGACTTGAAGTTTACTTACGTGGCCATTTACTGTACATGAGAGGTACATGACAGGTATATATTTCTATCAACCACAGGTCTCTCGTACATGAGAGGTACATCCTCAATGGGAAGTCTGTACCAAGGATGAAGGACTTTGGTGATAACCCCAACATCAACATCCTGAAAGTTCCTAAGAGCTCTGGAGAACAGAACCAGACAGTTCATTAGAGACATCAGTGATAACTCCAGTCCTCATAAGAAGTCATGGCAGCAAACAATCATATCATTCCGTTGGAGAACAGTCCAACAAACCGCATACATTATACATATATATCATGCTGCAGTACATTATATCATGATTATCTTATCACATTTCAAGTGTCTAATATTCTTTATCCTATCCATGCCATTACATTGCATGAATGTGATAAAGAAGGGCATCTTTAGACACTCGAAATTTTGCACTCCTGTTACGAACATTACAGGAGGACAAAATCGTCTTTTAGAGATAACCCTGGAGGACAAAGCAACTCCAATTCCAGAGACAACCCTGGAATTATAAGTCTTAACATCTCGGAGATAACCCCGAGATACCCAGTTTTAGTCCTGGAGATAACCTTGAGATTTTTAATTTCAACCTCGGAGATAACCCCGAGGAGTGCATTTCCAGTTCCAGAGATAACCCCAGAATCATCAGTTTTCTATCTCAGGGACAACCCCGAGATACTCAGTCCCGGAGACAACCCCGGGAGTTCCAGTTCCAACCTCAGAAACAACACCAAGAAGTGCGATTGCGATTCCGAGATAACCCCTGTAATGCTCATTTCAACCTCAGCGATCGCCTTTAACCTCGGAGATAACCCCGAGGCACTCAGTTCCAACCCCGAAGACAACCCCAGGAGGACAGACACACCTCAGAGACTACCCTAAGGACCTTCAGTACTCATAGAAGCCCAATCTTAGAGATAACCCTGAACAACGACTACTATATCAGCCCAAATCGGAGATAACACCAGTGAGGGGTAAAATCATCATTTTGCCACCTCGATCCCACATTGCGCCATCTCAAAAACATTTCAACATACATTCTACATGGCAATGTCCTACAAGAACCAATGCTCCAATCCCGAGTGACTATTGCACAAGACAGCACACTAGATAGAATTTGAAGCCTAAAGACCTGGGCATGGCCCCACCTTCCTTACTTCGTACAACCTCTAATCCTATGTCATTGTGTAACTCTCGACAACAACATTCTGAAAAAGGTCTTATACACCTCAATCGAATGCCTAGATTGATGTTCTGAAAGTTTGAGCGGACATCGCGTTGCATGCGTGTACGTACTTTGAGATGGCGTGACCAATGGAGTTCGGGTACCCTGTGCAAATGGCAGTAGTGCATCTCTACAATGCGCAGTACACTGCTGGCTCCCCTCTATAAAAAGAGGGCTTGGGGTGACCATTTATAAGAGAGAAAAAGGCGAGGAAGCCCTATCCAATTTGCTCTATACATACTATAAACTGAGTGCTTTCTCATTTCAAACACTTGTGAGCTCATATTTCGCTATATTTTACCGGTGGGAACTGAGTGTTCATCCATTTAAAGCTATTGAAGTCTTCTTTGGCAGTCCATTGTAAGCCTTCTTACACTTCTTAAAGCTTTTCTCCATATTCTACACACACAGTTATTCACGTTTAGAGTCGTGTTATGTGCGTATGCCTGGACTTTGGTCAGTGGCTTTTTATTTCTTTTATATATATATATATATATATATATATATATATACTTATATATAAACTGTTGTCAAAGTTTGTTCGATGAGCCTTGATTTATATCTGGTGCATTTACTTCTTTTATATATATATATATATATACTTATATATATTATTATTATCATCAAACTCTATTTGATTGAGCCTGGATATAATATCCGGTTCGTTTACCGCTTATATATATATATATCACCGAACTAACAAACCAAGCTTGGATCGATATATATCCAGTGCGTTTACAGCTTATATATATATATACACATTTTTGTCAGGCCTGGAGTTTATTTCGTGGCCATTTACCACTTTATTTACATTTCTGTTAGGCCTAGAGTTTACTTCGTTGCCATTTACTGCTTTCTTTAGATTTCATCCCGCCTAGAGTTTACTTCGTGGTAGTTGATTGTTTATATATATATATATATATTTACAGTTTTTATATATTTACATTTCAAATCCCCTATGGAGTTGCTTCGTTGTGGTTGATCATTTGTATATATATTTACAACTTTTATATATATAACTGCTTACAACCTTCGTATAAACTACAACGTCATGTGAGCCTATGAATCATGTGATCAAATATTCATCTCTCTGAATCTAGATTCTGATTCAAGATGGACATTTTTGGTCAGAATCACTTGTACATTATTTATAGTGTTTGAATTTCCTTAGACGACTCTCATGCCCACAAGGAGTTTGGCACTACTATGTATATTATTTTCTCGAAGATGACTCGCATCTCAAAAATAAAAGCAATTAAGCCGAACATTATAATAAAATGGAAGTATCAAAGACCTCAATTACTATTGAGAATAAGGGATTGAAAAACCATTTTTATAAAACATCATTGCTATATCTTGCTAAAACTGAACTTTTATACAAAATTCAAACTCTTTGTATATAGGTGCAAACGAGGCATAACACTACTTCCAGATAATTTTACATTGACCCCCCCACACACAAACATATATTCAAATAATAGTTTAATTGAAATAATAATATCAGTTTCCAATTAAAAAAGTAAATTAGGGAGGAACACCATCAATCGGAGGGGGAAAACCACAACAATTGGAAGGGAAGAACACAACTATGATTGTTGTCAATCAAAATTATAGAGGACCAAGTTGCTTCTTAAAGGAAGGCTCATAATAACCCCAATTCTGCATATTCAACCTGTCGTCATTTAAAACTATAGAGGACGACAATTAACGACATAAAAATTATATATTTATCATGTTCCTAGATTGTCCAACAATAATTTCATTTTCTCCCTAATTAGAAACAAAGAAAGCCATTTAAACTTGCCTCCCCGCCTAAAGATATCTCATTGGAAGCACTTCTAGCCAAAATAAGCAATCCCGAGACTCAATTTTCGAGTTAATGAACAAATTGATCGACAAAGTGTCGAGATAAACAACAAATATAAAATTGCAAAATTTAACAAGAGTGTAGAAGAGATTGACACACACAGTGTTGGGTCATGATATTTCCCCTCTTTGGGCCAATTAGATTGGGCCTACTTATTTGATTTGTTCATTGGGTCCTCCTTATTGAGTCTTGAAAGTTATTGGGCCTAGTCATTATATTATTCCTGTTGGATCCTTTTAAGATCGGGTTGGATCAGTGGATCGACCCATTAGACATTTTAATATCTCTATCTTTGACTTGTAATGATGAAAAAGGATGACGGTTGACTAGAGCACCTGCCATGCATTAATGTGGATGGGATCATAGCCGGCCGGCGGTAGAAAACAGTGGCCAAAAGTAGTAGATAGATCACATGCAGTCAGCAGAACCCATCAGATCAGGGGGCCGTGTCAGATAGTAGTGGGTGGCACGGTAATCCGGGCAAAGAGAGTATAACTTAGCAAGGAGGTCTACACAAACAGGTACGTTAACATTCACATCAATAACAACATACACACGACTAAGAATTATGATCTCTCTCAATACACTAAGCATTTCATCCTCCATTGTTAACCTTGTGAACACGATCTTCGACTCTCACGCTTTGAGCTATCCCCGATGGAGCAGTAGTCAAGCTTGTGGTGTTTATCGTGTTTACTGTGCAGGATCAGGGCGTCTTACGTGATTGGGACGTGGCAGAAGATCTTGGCGTTAACAGTAGCGCTAGAAGGAGGGGTTTTTAGTTCTAGTGTCATTAAAATTTTCAATCACAATTGTTTAACCTACTTCGGAAGATGATGAGAAGTAGGGATGGTACGCCAGAAGGGCAGGAGATGGCTGTTAGCTCGTCACTGCCTCGTGTTTCGATAAAGGATCGTCTGGGTCCTTCTAAAAGTGCTCACGAGAGCACAGCCTCTAAGCATAATTCAGGAGATCTCCGTCCGAAGATCCATGTTGGGGCCAGACGAAAGTTGGTTTTCAATGCCGATAAGGAGCATGATCGTGGTCGGGGGTGAGCAGAGGGCTCACCAACTAAGACTCATCGTCGAAGTGATCAGGAGGACAGAGCTGCCAAGTTGGCGAAGATGGCAGATGAGGCAGATAAAGCCTTGGAGGTTCTATTGAAACGGAGAGAAGATATAGCCGAACAGATGCTTAGGGTGGCGGAATTAAGGGACGAAACAACTAGCCATGATCAGTCTGAAAGGTGGAGTAGGCATAAGGAGATGTCACGACGAGAGGGCAAGGAGCTGAAGCATCCTGCACATGTGTCTAGGGATCGTTCTCACAGTAGGAGGAGGTCGAGGAGCAGAACTCCCGTGGCCCTGAAGAAGGCACTGATGGTCGTTGGTTCTCATCATCGAGACGACGACAGATGAAGGAGCAGGTCTAGGGAGATCGTGCCAGAAACCAGAACAAGGGAGTATTAGCGTGACCATTCTCATCATGAGGACAGAAGTGCACGTCGTAGTAGATCAAGAAGCCCCACGAGGGCGGTGGGATCGGCAGGAGGAGATCGATCCAATCAGAAGCAGAATGTCGTTCACGAGAAAGAGGCTTCCTCACAGCCTGAAGGTGTTGATTTTCTGGTAAAGGAGTTGAAAGAACTCCGAAAGCAGCTGGCTGAGGTCCAACAGGTGAAGGACACTCCGGAAAGAAGGCGTCCCCTTTTTCCTCAGATATTCTCAAGGAGAAGGCAGATATTACCAAAAATTTGCCTCGTATGGAGAGTTATGATGGGTCCGGGGATCCTTATGACCATAGTCAGGCGTTCGACTGGCTGATGGACTATTATGACTTCACTGATGCTGCCAAGTGCCACACTTTTGTCACGACGCTGAGAAAAGATGTGAGACAGTGGATGGGGACTTTACCATCAGATTCGATATCCTCTTGGACCGAGCTTTGTGATAAGTTCCATGCACGTTTTGGGAGCAACCGAAGAAGGGGAAAGCCTACGGGTTCTCCATGCACATTTTGGGAGCAACCGAAGAGGTTCAGAGAAGCAGTCGGTCAGGTGTCCGACCTCAATGACCTCCAGGCTGTAGGTTTGTTCCAGAACGGGCTAGATCTGGTGAAATCCGAGAAATTGGTGAAGAAGTTGATGTTCCACCATTCGAAGAGCCTGGCAGAAGCCTTTGACAAGGCAGAAGGTTATATTGTTGTAGAAGAGGCTATGAACAGCCTGAAGCATCCTTCTTCGGACCAGTTAAAGGAGATAGAAGTTCCCAAGGCCGAAGTTGATCAGAGAAGAGCCGGGGGTATAGTGATCGGCTAGAGGGCAGTTCGAAGAAGTACAATAACTCATGGCGGCAAAGAAGTAGTCATCCACCTGTTCCCGCCCCGAAGGTGAATAAGGTCTACACCAAACTGAACACAGATAGGTCGGTGATTTTGGATCAGATCAGAAACCAGCCTTTTTTCGAGCCACCTCGTGATAATTATAGGACAGGACAAGGCAACTCTCGTAAATATTGTGGTTATCATCAAGCCGCAGGCCATGACACTAATGAGTGTTGCAATTTAAAGGATTTCGTGGAGAAGAAGATTCAAGGCGGCTTGCTGGTTCAGTATGTGGCCGAGAAAGACCAACGTGATCAGCAGAATATCAACCGTACTGTTCAGACGGTTCAAATGGCTCCATCTATCCAAAATGCTTCAGTACCACCACCAAGGCACGTCATCGATGTAATAACCGGTGGAGTGCAGAGGAAGTTGGCAGGGAAGAAGAGAAGGGCCTACCTAGATTTGGTCATGTCTGTGGCAGATGCTCCTATGAAGATCGACAGACCATTCCCAGGGACTGTCATATCATTTACGGACGCAGATTATCCTTCGGAGCCCATCGAGCCACATGAAGGGGCATTGGTGATCACAGCACAAGTGGGCTCGGTGGATATGAAATGCATGATGATAGACAACGGGTCTTCAGTGGATATTCTGTATGCCCATGCCTATCAGAGGATGCATCTTGATGGGCAAAAGATGGAGGTCGGGCAGGAGGAGGCTCCTTTATACGGCTTCAGCAACGATCCAGTCAAAGTTGCAGGCACTATTGAACTCCCAGTTATCTTCGGCATAGCACCTCGGCAGGTAGAAATAACGTGTAAATTCTATGTTGTGCATGTAGATTCGGCTTATAACGCCATACTGGGAAGGCCTACACTGACGGCTCTCCAAGCTGTGACCTCCATACCTCATTTCAAAATCAAGTTCCCCACAGCGCATGGAGTAGGAGAGGTGGCTGGGGATTTGGATCTGGCCGAAGATGTTATTGGAATGCTGTTATTTCGTCCGGAGTGGGTGTTAGTAAACAGAAATAGACAATGGAAATTGAGATCGAACCCTTCACCGAGAGCAGCTCAGAACCGTTGGTAATCCCTGCAGGTGGGATAGAGGAGATCGAATTGATCATCGAAAAATCGGACAAAACAGTGAAGATCGGTTTGGGCCTACCAGAGCCTCTTCGGACAAACCTTATGGAGCTCTTACGCTGCTATGCGGATATCTTTGCATGGGAACCATAGGACATGCCTGGAGTTAGCCGGAAGATAGCTGAGCACATTCTGGATGTAGATCCCTCGAAGAAGCCAGTTCGGCAGAAAAAGCGGATCTTTGTGCCCGAGCGACAGAAGATCATTGATGAGGAAATTGCAAAGCTGTTAGCTGCCGACTTCATCTATGAAATTGATTATCCCGAGTGGGTGGCGAATGTGGTGTTGGTGCAGAAGAAAAATGGAAAATGGCGGGTTTGCATCGACTACACCGATCTCAATAAAGCTTGTCCGAAGGACTTTTATCCTTTGCCCCATATCGATCAGCTCATCGATGCCACTTGAATATCGTTACTAAGCTTTATGGATGCTTTTTAGGTTATCATCAAATATCCATGCGTGGGGAGGACATTCCCAAGATAACGTTCATTACACACACCGTTCGGTGTATGCCTACAAGAAGATGACTTTTGGCCTTATAAACGCGGGAGCCACCTACCAGAGAATGATGAACTTCATCTTCGACAGGCAGCTAGGGAGGAACATGGAGGTATATGTAGACGATATGATCGTGAAGAGCATGCAGGTTCAGAAGCATTTGGACGATCTGGAGGAATGCTTTCAGACTGTCCGACACCGTCAACTGAGACTCAATCCGGCCAAATGTACTTTTGGCCCCGGTGCAGGAAAGTTTTTGGGATATCTGGTCAGTCAGAGGGGCATCGAGGCCAATCCGGAGAAGATCCAGGCCATTCTTGATATGAAGACTCCTCAGTCGTTCAAAGACGTCCAACGTCTGACTGGTAGGATTGCAGCTTTAAGGAGGTTCGTCGCCAAATCTGCGGAGAGATGCCTTCCTTTCTTTGACACCTTGAAGGGCCCGAAGAAAGCGAAGACATTCCAATGGACTTTGGAGTGTGAAGATGCCTTCCAAGGCATAAAAACCTATTTGTCTTCTGCTCCTTTACTGGTGAAGCCCGCCCCAGCAGAGACCTTATATTTATACCTTGCAGCAAGTTCGTTGGCGATTGGAGCGATCTTTGGTTCGGGGAGGTCGATTAGGAAGCATCATCCGGTCTATTATGTCAGCCACGTTCTACGAGATGCTGAAACCAGGTACCCAAATATTGAGAAATTTGCCTTTGCTTTAATAATTGCTAGTAGAAAGCTTCGGCAATATTTTCAAGGTCGGCTCCTAGTCGTCTACACGGATCAGCCATTGAAGAAGGTGATGGGCAAGCCAGAGGTATTAGGGAGACTAGCAGCATGGACTATGGAGTTGTCCCAATTCTTCATTGAATACCATCCCCGAACGGCTATCAAGGGTCAAGCCTTGGCCGATTTTATGGTGGAATGTTCGTTTACCGAAGCAGATGCTTGAGTTGTTGCGAGGTGAGATGTCCGTCGGCGATTAAGTTCTTGGCCGAGATTAGAATGCTTGGACGTTATATGCAGATGGATCCTCTACAGTGACTGTTAGTGGGGCAGGAATTATCTTGACAAGTCCGGAGGGATTCAAAGTTCAGCAGGCCATCAGATTCGGGTTTAAAGCGACGAACAACGAAACCGAGTATGAAGCAGTGCTAGCAGGTGTTCGACTGGCGAAGAGTCTAGAAGTCCAGAAGCTGATCATTTACAGTGACTCTCAGTTGGTCGTCAAACAGCTGTCGGGAGATTATGAAGCTCGTGGGACCCGGATGATCAAGTACCTGGCGGAATTAAAAGACCGACTTCGGTATTTCACTTCGTATGAGTTTTAGGGCATAGAGAGTAACGATAATTGCATTGTCGATGCACTGTCGAAGTTGGCCACTGCGGATACAGATGTTTTCAACGAATCAGTTTATTTGGAAGTTTTACGAATGTAGAGTGTTCAAAGACGCGAAGCGGTGATGTGTATCAAGCGATCTAACTGCTGGATGACTCCCTACATTGAGTATTTGGCAGATGGCATCCTTCCTTCGGATCAGATGTTGGCAAAGAAGATCAAGTACAAGAGTGCCAATTTCGTTCTGATTGACGGGGATCTTTATTGATTGGTATTTTCCTCACCATTGCTGAAGTGTCTGGTTCCATCCGAAGTAGAGAGTATGCTCTTCGGGAGGTTCACGAGGGTATTTGCGGTGATCATATGGATGCCAAGTCCTTGGCTTATAAAGTATTTCGACAGGGATACTATTGGCCTACAATTTTCAAGGAAGCTACAGAGTATGTCAAGAGATGTGAAAAATGCCAGCTTAACAGTCCGATCCCACATCAGCCACCAGAAGAGCTATATTCGATTTTATCTCCTATACCCTTCGCTGTCTGGGGGGTAGATATATTGGGTCCGTTGCCTAAAGCTAAAGGTCAGGTCAGCTTCGTCATAGTTGCTATTGATTACATGACCAAATGGGTGGAGGCGAAGCCACTTCGATTAATAACGGAACAAGAGTGTTTGAAATTCATAAAAGAGTCCGTAGTGTTTCGCTTCGGGATTCCTAGAGTGTTGATATCAGACAACGGGCGCCAGTTCGTGGGATCCAAATTTGAAGGATTTTTAAAGGAGCTGGGGATTCAGCATAAGAAGACTTCGGTGGCTCACCCACAGTCAAATGGACAAGTTGAGGTGACCAACGGAATGACTGCTTGAATCAGGATCAAGCCTTGATGGATGAAGCTAAAGGAAGATGGCGGAAGAAAGCTGCTTACGTCTTTGTGGGCTTCTTGGACTACAAGGGACCACCACGGGGATTCACCTTTTCGATGGCCTATGTAAATCTGCGATGCCTTAGTCTCGATTGAAATGGATCTCAAGTCTTGGTCGATCGATTCAAAGAGATCTACAATGGTGAAGGACTGAAGGCAAATTTGGATCTGCTAGAAGAAGTCAGAAAGGTAGCTTTACTCAAATTAGCTGCTTATCAACGAAGAGTAGCTAAGCATTACAACAAAGGAGTCAAACTTCGCAGATTCGAAGTGGGGGACTTCGTCCTCAGAGAAGCCGAAGCCTCTACGCCTCAAAATACGAGAAAGTTAATGCCAAACTGGGAATGGCTGTATGAGGTGATCGAAGTATCAAAGCCAGGCACTTACCGGTTAAAGGCATTAGATGGTTCCGAGATCAAGAACACTTGGCATGCTGGCAGGCTTCGGAAATATTTTCAATAGAGATCAAGTCAATTTACCGGAAGTCTGTACATGATTGTCCATTATCAATAAAAAGTCACTTTTTCACAATTGGTCCTGGTCCTATTTGTCCTAAGGTCACAATGGTGTAAGGAGGTATGGTAGGACTCGCTGGCCATTCGATGGCAACCCACTTATTTGTTACCCCGTGTGGTAGACAAATCCTATGATCCTATATTGATTTCACCAAGGGTGGTAAGTCAATGGTCACTATTGGTCCTGGTCCTATTTGTCCTAAGGTCACAATGGTGTAAGGAGGTATGGTAGGACTCGCTGGCCATTCGATGGTAGTCCACTTATTTGTTACCCCATGTGGTAGACAAATCCTATGATCCTATATTGATTTTACCAAGGGTGGTAAGTCAATGGTCACTATTGATCCTGGTCCTACTTGTCCTAAATTCACAATGATCCTTATATACTTGTTCTACCCCGAGCGGTAAGCAAGATCTTATTGTTGCAAAGAGGGTCAGCCGAATTCACCTCACACATGACCGATCTCACACTTCGGTACCGATAAGTATATATTACTTTATTTTATTTAAGTGTTGAGTTCAGTTCATTCAATTCAGTTTCGATTAATTCTATCCATAAAATTCAATTCACTTCATTTCATAAATTAACTGTTATATGCCTTAGATGATTCACTATTTGAGTTCAGTTCATTGATACTGAATTATTGACAAGAAACTAATCAAAATTGAAGTCATAATCAAGAAAGTTGAAGATTCATCAATAAAATAAAACATTCATTCATTCATTCATTCATCCATAACATTAACTAATTATACGAACATAGAAGTACTGTCCAAATCCATATAAAAAAGTCTCAAAACAATCCCAAAGACATAAACTGTTAATTTTTACATAGTCAGAATAAAAGCAGGGAGGACATTCAGGCACCACCTTCGTCCTCGGAGTTAAGAAGAGCCGGATCCAGCTGAGCAGCAGATAGCTTTTCTTTACCTCGTTCTCGGCAGTCTTCATACCCCTCTGAATAGACCTTCATGATGTCGGCATTAAGCTCATCTGAATCCCTGTATTCCGTTTGAATCTGCTTTCGCAGCTCTTCGGTCAGAAGAGGGCCCCGTCCCTCAAGCTCTCTTATTTTGTGACGAAGTTTGTGGCGCTTGGCCTTATGTCTTCGCTCCTCGTCCTGGGCCTTCGCCTGAGCCTCGCCAAGTTGAATCGCCAAGCTTCGGTTGGCTGAAGAAAACTCATCATTTTTTGCCTTCAGGAGTATGTTTTCTTGACCGGTAGGCGTTCATACCGTTAAAACTTGTTGGCGGCTTGACGCAACCGACCCATCCATCCTCGTGGCCCCTTAGCTCGTCTTCAGACGTCTTCAAGTCCATCTTAGCTCGATCTAAGTCTCTTTGAAGGCCTTCGATGGTATGAAGAGCATCTTCGCGATCGGCCCTTTCTCGAGCCAGGGTCGATCTCAGCATGTTGATCTCTTGTCTCATAAAATCTTCTTCGGCCTCCCCATTTATGTGCCTCGGGCCATTAAGCGTCCAAGAAGACAACATTAGCTTTGCACATGTTCAACGATGTTCAAATCGGTGTTCGAGATATCTAAACAAACGAGAGAAATAGAAAATAAAAAATCTGTATTTACCTTGGCGGATAAGCTCATCCCTCGTCAAGCGATTTCCATCGTATAATCATTTGACAGTTGGTCATCGGCATTCGGACAAAGCTCGAAAAGATCGAATGGGAAATTTGCATTGAATCTAGGCCCGCAGTCGGGATCCCATAGCCTCGGCATGATAACCGACACGAAGGGCCGGGTCGTTTAGGGAAGGTCTCGATCTTCGGAGAGAAATTTGTTTGCTTTCGGGAGGGTAAGGTCGCATATCTGATTTTTGGAGAGAGGCGATTTATTTAGAATGGGTTCTCGGGGAGATCGGCGAGCGAGAACTTGGATGGTCTGTCGGTGTCGGACGCTTCCTCTTCTGGGACATCGTTGGAACAATTTAAATCCTGCTCACCTTCTTCTGACAATTTGTATTTCTCTGGTGACGCGAAGGGGGGGATGAGGAGGCGAGGCACCCACGAGTTCTTGGCGGTCGGGGTTATCTTGGTTTTAGTTTTTTGGTCCGGAGGATACTTCTTGATCGGGGACGATCAAGCAAGCCTCCTCGTCGAGGATTGATGTGGTGGTTGGCTCGGTTTACGGGATGGCTTGGAAGGGTTGGGTAGAGGTGTTGATCTGGGTTTTCTAGTGGCCTCCCTCTTACGAGAGACGAAGGGTCTCTTCCGATACATGAACCTCATCGACTTCGGCTCTTACATTGAAATTCATCATTATGTGTATTTGGGGGTTGGCTCGGCTTCGGGGGTAGCCTCTGTTGGTAGACTCTCAACAACTTCCGAAGACTTCCCCGACAAAAAATCTTCAAACTCCTTTATTTCTAAGAAGCTCGGTTTGATCAAAGATACTGCATGAAACAAACAGTCCTATGTTAGAATCCCCCTCATAAAAACATTTTCAAGAAATTTATATTTAAAATAGACCGATACTTACATTTATGGTTATATAACCATGCCTGCTTCGAGAGGAGTCCGTACTTCCACTCCTCTTTGGGAAAGATTATCAAAAATATCTCATCTCAACTTCCGTTCTTGAGAGATCTTCTCGTGAGAGATCTTCAAATCGGTGGCCCAATTCGGTAACGAAGAGATTTCAGGACCTTTGACGAAGAACCACTTCTCGTGCCATCCCTTATTGCTCGAAGGAGTGTTCACCAACGAACGTCTCTCGAACTTTTCTCCCGACTTCGGAGAGTGTTTGCTGAGGGCTTTGAACCCTTTCTCTCTGGATTGGACGATCTTGTACATGGTGAAGAAGAAGTCGAGAGAAGGCTCAACGCCCAACTCATGGCAGAAAGCAACAAAGGCCAGGATGTGAATATAAGAATTTGGTACCAATTGGGCGAATCCCACGCCCAGGAACCCCAATATAGTCACTATGAAGACATGTAGAGGGAAACGGACCCCCTTCTCAAGCAAGGTCACGGGGATTTACATCGAACCCTCTGGCCGTTGGTACATTTTCTCACCGGACCTGGGAGCCCTAGCCGCGTGAGTATCCGGAATGTGGTACCGAGATCGAATCCTCTTTAACTCAGCTTCAGTGACAATAGAGGGAGTGTTAGCATGCGAGAAACGATCCGTATCCTTGTAGTATTCAGAGGGAGTTTTGGGGGTTTTTGTAGGAGGATTCTTATCGGTTTTCTTTCCTTTGGGGTTCGAGGTTGAGGTTCCTTCGCGGGTGTTAGGGTTTGGTGAAACAACGTTGATCGGTGTTACTAAAAGGTGTGAACTTTGTTCAGAGTCTTGGGAAGCCATTTTTGACAGTTCGCAGAGGAGGACAGATAGTTCAGAGAAGAAGAAAAACTCAAAAGGCGCTCAAATTTCAAATGGGCAGGTAAAACTGTCAAATTTGGTGAAGTTATCTTTTATCTTGTGATTTACCACGGTATACTGGTATTTACATTAAATGTTAGTAATGATTTAGAATTTGAATGGGAAGCGTCCGGTTCCGGGTCCAGATATTTATTAAGCAGAGCCTTTCTGATTTGGGCCTCCGTTCTCCTCTCATTTCATCTCATGAACGATGCAAGGGTACATTTCGATTATTTCTCACTATGGACTTTTAGTAAAATATCACGGACCATTTATAGTTTTCTATTAAACATTCCGTTCAACAAAAAAATAGGGGGCAATGTTGGGTCATGATATTTCCCCTCTTTGGGCCAATTAGATTGGGCCTACTTATTTGATTTGTTCATTGGGTCCTCCTTATTGAGTCTTGAAAGTTATTGGGCTAGTCATTATATTATTCCTGTTGGATCCTTTTAAGATCGGGTTGGATCAGTGGATCGACTCATTAGACATTTTAATATCTCTATCTTTGACTTGTAATGATGAAAAAGGATGACGGTTGACTAGAGCACCTGCCATGCATTAATGTGGATGGGATCATATCCGTACGTGATGAAAAAATAGATGTTAAAAAGTAGTAGATAGATCACATGCGGTCGGTGAGAACCCATCGGATCGGTAGTGTCGTCGATAGTAGTGGGTGGCACGTGTCCGAGGCAAAGAGAGTATAACTTAGCAAGGAGGTCTACACAAACAGGTACGTTAACATTCACATCAATAACAACATACACACGACTAAGAATTATGATCTCTCTCAATACACTAGGCATTTCATCCTCCATTGTTAACCTTATGAACACGTATACTGACTCTCACGCCTGAGCTATCCCCGGACGGAACAGTCGTCAAGCTTGTGGTGTTTATCGTGTTTACTGTGCAGGATCAGGGCGTCTTACGGGATTGGGACGTGGCAGAAGATCTTGGCGTTAGCACACAGAGACACAGGTTAAAGAGGGTGTTAAAAGGAATACCATAACTGAATCATAAAATATTAATGAAATTATATTTATTAGTTTTGTTGGGTCACCCAAAAAAATTGATACGAAATAAAAGTGCTAAGTCATACTCTGCTTGAAGAATGCCCAATGATTGTGCTCTTATGGTATTGACCACAAGGATGCACCTAGAAAACATCAGAACACAACTAAGCGAGTTGCATATGACACTAACAATTTCATTTTACTCCTACAGACTTCACTATTAAACCACACAAAACAAACATGCCTATAAAGAAAAGGGGGAATAATCCTTGAAAGCCAAGTAAAAAAAGAGTCCCAATTTACTAAAACACGAAAGTTGTTTCATCCAATAATAAAAATGTTTAAAATTAAATCAAATGTCATCACTTTAGCATTACATCCATCTCGAGAAAAAGTTAAAAATTTTTAGAGTTTCCACTACAGATCTCATACAAAGGATAAGTAAATATCAGATACTGATAAAATGAACAATCAGATGCATTTATATAGAAAACTGTTTCTTAATATTGTAATCAAAATGCAAACAATCGAATAGAGCTTACCAGAGGAAATAAAGTAAAGCTTATGTAGGGTTGCTTGAACTGATTCGGGTCAGTGGCAAGGGAAGAAATTGACCAAGGCTTCGTTCCTTTAGACCGAATTGGATGAGGGAAAGGAGTTTGCTTTGTCTAAAAATGAGAGAGAAATAAGAGGGATTTGCTTTATTTCTTTGATTCCTTCGCTACTTTTCACCTAGATTTGTGGCTTGCACCAAATCCAAGTCGTGAAAGAGAAGAAATCGACTAAGGCTATGAAATGTGTCAATCGATTCTTCATCGTTACTTTTGACCTAGATAAGCATCTCTTATTTTATCGAATGAGGGAAAGGGGTCGAATTTTGCTGAAAATGAGAGAGGAATAATGTTCGCGGTCTGTGTGAAAGTGTGGAGAGAGAAACTAATAAAAGGGGGTTTTTAGGTGAGCTAAGTATGCACGATCAGGAGTAAACCTCTGATCCGAATTATATATATATATATATATATATATATATCTCTGTCAGACCTAGAGTTTACTTCGTGGCCATTTACCGTACATGAGAGGTACATGACAGGTATATATTTCTATTAACCACAGGTCTCTCGTACGGATTAAGGACTTTGGTGATAACCCCAACATCAACATCCTGAGAGTTCCTAAGAGCTCTGGAGTACAGAACCAGACTGTTCATTAGAGATATCACTGATAACTCCAGTCCTTATAAGAAGTCATGGGAGCAAACAATCATATCATTCCGTTGGAGAACAGTCCAACAAACCACATACATTATGCATATACATCATGCTGCAGTACATTCTATCATGATTATCTTATCACATTTCAAGTGTCTAGTATTCTTTATCCTATCCATGCCATTACATTGCATGAATGTGATAAAGAGGGCCATCTTTAGACACTCGAAATTTTGCACTCCTGTTACGAACATTATAGGAGGACAAAATCGTCTTTCAGAGATAACCCTAGAGAACAAAGCAACTCCAATTCCAGAGACAACCCTGGAATTATCAGTCTTAACATCTTAGAGATAACCCCGAGATACCCAGTTTTAGTCCTGGAGACAACCCTGGGATTTTTAGTTTCAACCTCGGAGACAACCCCGAGGAGTGCATTTCCAATTCCAGAGATAACCCCAGAATCATCAGTTTTCCATCTCAGGGACAACCCCGAGATACTCAGTCCCGGAGACAACCCCGGGAGTTCCAGTTCCAACCTCAGAAACAACACCAAGAAATGTAGTTGCAGTTCTGGAGATAACCCCAGAAATGCTCATTTCAACCCTTGCAGTCAGCTTTAACCTCAGAGATAACCCCGAGGCACTCAGTTCCATCCCCAAAGACAACCCCGGGAGGTTAGGCACACCTCAGAGACTACCCTAAGAACCTTCAGTACTCACAACAGCCCAATCTTAGAGATAACCCTGAGCAACGACTACTATATCAGCCCAAACCGGAGATAACACCAGTGAGGGGTAAAATCATCATTTTGACACCTCGATCCCACATTGCGCCGTCTCAAAAGCATTTCAACATACATTCTACATGGGAATGTCCTACAAGAACCAATGCTCCAATCCTGAGTGACTATTGCACAAGACAGCGCACTAGATAAAATTTGAAGCCTAAAGACCCGGGCATGGCCCCACCTTCCTTACTTCGTACAACCTCTAATACTATGTCATTGTGTAACTCTCGACAACAACATTATGAAAAAGGTCTTATACACCTCAATTGAATGCCCAGATTGATGTTCTGAAATTTTGAGCAGACATCGCGTTGCATGCATGTACGTACTTTGAGATGGCGTGACCAATGAGCCCTGGGTACCCTGTGCAACAAGTAGTGCATCTACTGCTGTCAGTAGGACACCTACTCCCCCTCCATAAAAAGAGGGCTTGGGGGTGGCCATTTATAAGATTGAAAAAGGCGAGGAAGCCCTGTCCAATTTGCTCTGTACACACTATAAACTAAGTGCTTTCTCATTTCAAACACTTGTGAGCTCATATTTTGCTATATTTTACCGGTGGGAACTAAGTGTTCAACCATTTAAAGCTATTGAAGTCTTTTTTGGCAGTCCACTGTAAGCCTTCTTACACTTCTTAAAGCTTTCTCCACATTCTACACACACAGTTATTCACGTTTAGAGTCGTGTTATGTGCGTATGCCTGGACTTTGGTCAGTGGCTTTTTATTTCTTTTGTATATATATTTATATATATATATATATATATATATATATATACTTATATATAAACTGTTGTCGAAGTTTGTTCGATGAGCCTCGATTTATATCCGGTGCATTTACTTCTTTTATATATATATATATATATAAATATAAATACTTATATATATTATTATTATCAACAAACTCTATTTGATTGAGCCTGGATATAATATCCGATTCGTTTATCATTATATATATATATATATATATATATATATATATATATATATATATATCAATCCGAATCGACAAACCGAGCTTGATCGATATATATCCAAAGTCGTTTATGTACTTATATATATATACACACACATTTTTGTCAGTTCACGGAGTTTACTTCGTGGCCATTTACCGCTTTATTTACATTTCTGTCAGGCCTAGAGTTTACTTCGTTGCCATTTGCTGCTTTCTTTATATTTCGTCCCGCCTAGAGTTTACTTCGTGGTGGTTGATTGTTTCTATATATATATATATATATATATATATATATTTACAGCTTTTATATATTTACATTTCCAATCCCCCATGGAGTTGCTTCGTGGTGGTTGATCGTTTGTATATATATTTACAGCTTTTATATATATAACTGCTTACAACCTTCGTATAAACTACAACGTCATGTGAGCCTAGGAATCATGTGATCAAATATTCAGTCTACTGAATCTAGATTCGGTTCCCGTGATGGACATTTTCGGTTGTAATCAGCTTGTACATGATTTATAGTGTTTGAATTTCCTTAGACGACTCTCTTGCCTACAAGGAGTTCGGCACTGCTATGTATATTATTTTCTCGAAGATGACTCGCATCTCGAAAATAAAAGCAATTAAGCTGAACATTATAATAAAATGGAAGTATCAAAGGCCTCAATTACTATTGAGAATAAGGGATTGAAAAACCTCTTTTACAAAACATCATTGCTATATCTTGCTAAAATTGAACTTTTATACAAAATTCAAACCCTTTGTATATAGGTGCAAACGAGGCATAACACTACTTCCAGATAATTTTACATTGACCCCCACACACACACATACGTATATTCAAATAATAGTTTAATTTAAAAGTGGCGGTCACCGTGATAACACGGATGTTAGGGGGTGCGTAACACCTTCCCTTCGCATAATCAAGCTCCCAGACCCTAACGAATCTCGGTTTCACAGACCTGTTAGATAGTGTCACATCATTAGGTTCCCGTGATGGACCTTTTCTCGGTTGAGTTAGTGCAACCATTTAAAAATTCCAATTGGCGACTCTTACGGTCCCATCGTTGACATATACATGTCGGACCATTTCACAACTTGTTTTTTCAAACAAATCTCACATAACATGAGAACACCAAAAGACAAGAACAGAAAAGGGACAATAAAAATCCCGACGTCGACACTATTGACTAGCTTTCTATGTTAAATAATTAGGAAAAACAGAAGGCATGCATTTAGGATGAAGCATTAGATGATATTAGAATCCCATATTTCTCCAATTTGATTAAATCCTTTTAGTAATTATTATTTTTGTGTTGATAATTAATTTAGATATCAATTTATTATTTGATTGATCGTTTGAGCATATATAAATAGTCATTAGGTTGTTGCATGATAGATTAGATTTATTCACTTTTCTCCATGGGATCGACACTTTCTTACTCTGTACTTCTTGTTGACCCGTGTATACTTGCATGAGTTAGAGTCCATTTTGTTAAGCCAAAAAGGAGGCAACAAGTTTTTGGCATTGTTGCTGGGGAAAGGTGTTTATTTTTAATATTTTCGTCATCAACTAAAGCTAGATTTGTGTGAATTAGAAAATTTTATTCTTATCATATTTCTATTTTGTTTTTGTTTTTGTTTGTATTTCAGGTAATTGTGTACATTTTATACACACGCGATTGTCATATTTTGGATATCAATTTTATGGACTGAAATTCTGTTAGAGCTGGAACAATGTGAGACTAGTTTTCATCATAGCTTAGTTGCATAGTAATGTAGTTGCATTTTCATTGTTTATATAATATGCATTGCTTGAGGGCAAGCAATAGTTCAAGTTTGGGGGTATTTGATAAGTGGGTTTTATACCTACTTATTGGATATCAATTCACGCGAACTATGCCCATCTTAAGTACATTTTAGTGTGTTTTAGTTGCATTTCATGTCATTTTGCATTGCATATTCTGAGAACTCTTTTGGTGGAACAATTGCAGGATATGGCATAATTTGGTGGTGTTAGATGGCATAAGGCTAATGGATGCATGGCGTGAGGATCTAGTGGAGCAAGGAAACCAAGCAGGAAAGGAATGAGTAGTAGAACAAATCATTAGCAACAACAACACTACAGAACTAGAATCAGAAGCAAATCCGCAATCAGATCGCAGGTCAGTCATGGCCGCATGCTTATAAAGGCTAACACACACACGCCTCCACATGACCACACAAGGGTCGACCGAACTTGCACACGCTACCAAGACGAGAAATACATAGGAGGAGCACACGCTACCGCGCAATAATGAAGTCATTGAAATTTTATTTTAATTTTTAATTTTAAGAGATGTAATTATTTAAAACAATTCTGACTGGTGTCAGACGTATCGTTTAGTAGTTTTTACGTGTTTTCGATATTGGAACTAGGGTTTTACACTTGGGGTAGATTTCCAACATAGAACGAAACCCAAACTTCTTCTTTTCTATTTCTTCGTTGGATTTTCAATCATTGTGGAAATCTACTGTTTCTTTGCTAGATTTTAATGAGGAATTAAACGTTACTATTGGTTTATAATCAGCAATTGGGTTTGATCGATTCTATCTCTCTTTCAATTGTTTGTTTATTAGCAATGTTTTGCTTTAATCCCATAATGACTTTTGGTTCAGTCATGAACTAAACTCCATTATGGGATTCTAACAGATTTTAATATGTAGTTTAGTTGCATGCTTGACTGCTGAACTGTTTTACATATCATAAGAATTTCTATCATGGTTGTTTTTCATGCAAGAATGCTTGATCACCATTCGTTTTCAGTACTTGTATGGAATTGAAAAATAACATGTGAGTATGGATTATAATCATGATAGTATGTGTATATGGGGCTGTCTTGCGTAGCTTTGTATTTTGTGAACCAGATAGACATATACTATTTCACCGTATGAGTTAAAATAAGGGCTTGTGCTTAAATTCAATATGGTTGCAATTTCACATAGACATATAGTGATTTTAGTTATATTGATGATTACATGGTGTCTATCACTTGTGGATACTGTGTAAGTAGGTCATAGTACATTGAAAAATGGCTATGTCTATATTAGTGCTCTTGGCTACTTTTCTGTGATATGTAAACAATCTTGCATGACGGTGGTAATTAGATGAAGTATTGAATGAAGTTAGGATCCCATTATTTCCAGATTTGATTCATTACCTTATTATTCTCGTTTTAGTCGTTATTTGTAATTAGAGTAATTCACAATTATAATCATTAGTTTAAGCATATAAATATAGTGAATTAATTGATGCATAGTGGTTTAAATTATACAACTTTCTCTGTGGGGTCGATACTCTACATACTCTGTATTACTTGTTGACACATGTATGCTTGTATGAGTTAGAGCTCTTTTGTTAGAACTAAAAAAGAGGCAACAACTTTTTGGCGCCATTGCCGGGGAAAGGCGTTTAAATTTAAATAATCATCATCAGTTTTAAGCTATATTGTATGACTTTGACAAATTTAATCTTATTTCATTTCTATTTTTGTTTTTGTTGTTGGTTTCAGGTACTTGTAGATTTTTATGTACACGTGATCATCCAACTTAGAATTGACACCAGCACAGGGTAACATTAATGGAAGAGGTTGGAAAGCATGTGTGCGTAGAAATTTGCAAGCTCAGTTAGAGAGTACTACATCTAGTATGGCAGAAGAACAGAATCGAGCAAAGAGAAGAGCATCTGCCTCTAAGAGACTACTCCATGCCGAATATTAATGGACTTCACCTAGCATAGTCGTAATTCCGTAATAGCAAAGAAATACTTTCGAGATTAAACCGCACTATTCAAATGGTACGTAATCTTACAGCTTTGGGGTGTCACACTGATGATCCAAATGAACACCTGTTGAGTTTCATTGAGATTTGTGATACATTCAGATACAACGGGGTGACGGAGGATGCTATTAGACCGAGGTTGTTTCCATTCTCTTTGAGGGATAAAGCAAGGAGTTAGCTGCATTCTTTGCCTGCTGGATCAATTACTACATGGGAGGACTTAGCACAAAAGTTCTTAGCTAAATTTTTCCCAATGGCTAAGACGGCGAAGATGAGGACAACTATCTCTCAGTTTGAACAACAACAGGGTGAATCCTTATACAAGGCCTGGAATAGATACAAAGAGATGCTACGGAAGTGTCCGCACCATGGTATGCCAGATTGGATGGTGATCAACACGTCTTACAATGGATTGGGATGGCAGTCGAGGCCTATTATAGACGCAGCTGCAGGAGGGGCATTATGGGCAAAGAGCTATGACGAGGCCTATACCCTTATCGAAATAATGGCTGCAAACGATTTTCAGAATCCTACATCTCGGATGCCACAACCCAAGGGTGCAGGTTTGTTGGAGGTGGATGCTATTACTCAATTGTCGGCACAGATGGCAGCTATGGAAAAGAAAATAGATACATTGGCAGAGAGCAAAGCAAAAATAGTTGCCTTCATATATGATATTTGTGCGGGGTCGCCCTCCACGGATCAATGTGCTATTAGCTTGGAGTTGGTACAGTATGTGAGCAATTATAGGAAAGACCAAGGACCGTTTCAGAACATATACTATCGCAATCATCCAAACTTCAGTTGGTCAAATAACCAAGGAATCAAATAGAATCGCCACATCCGAATCAATAGTTTCAAATGACAAAACATCTCAAATTACAAGCTTTACACCAAAACCACCGTTTCCACCAGGATTTTCTCAACAACAACATCACACTCCATCTGCACCTCCGCAAGAAAAGAAATCAGAAATGGAGGAGATGATGTTGAAGTACATGGCAAACACTGAGGTTATGATCAAAAGCCAAGCAGTGGCTATTAAAAATTTGGAGACTCAAATGGGGCAGATGGCGAGCATGCTTAACAACAGGCCCCGGGGTTCATTGCCGAGTAATATAGAGACAAATCCATGAAGAGACGAAAAGGAACAGTGTCAATCGATCACCTTGAGGTCTGGGAAAAATATTATAGACACTGAAAGTTGCACTCCCGCGCCTGATTTACAAGGGGATGCCATGCGGTCGCGCGAGGCAGAGCAGTTGACTGATGAGAAAGAAAATCTGGAAAATTCTAAGGTTCAGCATGTAGAGAAAGATAAAGCAAAGTTAGTTGAGAAGCCTATGATTTCAGCACCACCAATTCACCCTCAGGTACCGTATCCGCAGAGATTGAATAAGCAGAGGGAAGATAAACAATTCAGCAAGTTCTTGAAAGTATTTAAAAAGCTACATATCAACATACCGTTCGCCGATGCATTGGAATAAATGCCAAGTTATGCAAAGTTCATGAAGGGTATATTGTCAAGGAAGATGAGATTAGATGAGTTTGAGATGAGCCTCGACAGAGGAGTGCAAGATGTTGATTATTAATGAGGTTACCTTCGTTTGAAGGATCCGGGCAGTTTCACAATTCCATGCACGATTGGAAAGGTGAACTTTGATAAATGTTTGTGTGATCTTGGGGCAAGTATCAATCTGATGCCCTTGTCATTATTCAATCGGTTGGGATTATCGGCCCCAAGGCCGACAACAATTTTGTTGTAGTTAGCTGACAGATCCATCACATATCCACAGGGAATTATTGAAGACGTATTAATGAAAGTAGACAAATTCATCTTTCAGGCTGACTTCATCATTTTGGATTATGAGGAGGATAAAAATATACCAATCATACTGGGGAGACCATTCTTAGCCACAGGAAAGACTTTGATAGATGTGCAGAAGGGGGAACTCACTATGCGTGTTCATGATCAAGAGGTCACCTTTAATGTCTTCAAAGCCATGAAGTTTCCAGCAGATGAAGAAGAATGTTTCTGAATTGATTTGGTGGATCGGGTCTTAAATGATAAAGTAGAGAGTCTGGTGGAGTATGAACCTTTGAGAAGTGTAATTGCTAAAAATTCAGAGTTGGAAGAATTTAGATTATAGGCGTATGAGAATTCGAAGCTGTACAAAGAGAAGGTACAACAATGGCATGACCAAAAGATCTTCGATAGGACATTTGAACTAGGACAAAGGGTTTTACTTTATAACTCCAAATTTAAATTTTTTCCTGGGAAACTGAAATCAAGATGGTCTGGACCATTTACAGTGAAGACTGTCTTTCCGCATGGTGCAATTGAAGTATTTGATATGTTTCTGGACAAGCCTTTCAAGGTGAATGGACAGTGATTGAAGCATTACTGGGGTAGTGAGGTGGACAGACAGAAAGTCACCTCAATTCTGTCTTCAACATGAGATTCCGAGACAGTCAAGCTAATTGACTATAACTTAGCGCTTGATGGGAGGCAACCCATTATTTCTATCTCTATTTTTTTTCTTTATTTATTAAGTTCAAGTTATTTTGTTAGCTCATTTTCATCCTTATTTAGGATCATGTGATTATCTCTGCATAATTAGCATAGTAGCTGAAATTGAATAGGAGCATGTTTGTGCATTGCATTGAAATGAGGGTGATACAATAGACACTCATGTTTATCTAGTAAATCATACTTTGATAGTGTCTATTGGTGTATGCAGGTGAATAAACAAAATGCAATACTGCTTTACAAAGATGATCGTCAGCAAGGAATTTCAATCCCGCGTACCAGCATGATGAATATACTATATATACTCGCGCTCCAAATTTCGTATAAAACAAGTTCCTCGCTACCGCAACGCACGCAACCCATTGAACACCCACAAGGCTTGCGCGCCATCGATCGACCGAAAATTTTTTAAGTTTAAAAACGTGTTGGAGATCATTTGGGCTCTCATTTGAAAACATAACAGAAGCGCAATCACCGTGCTCTCTCCAAAACGCACGTCTCTTCCTCTCTATCAGTTACACAATTGAAGCCATCAATCTCTCCACCACGTAATCATCCACGATTTCTTCCACGTTCCACATCTACTCAACCTCTACACTGTAGTATAAATCTAGGGTTTCTGAGTGGGTTGTGCAGAAACGAGTTTGGGGCTATTCTCTTCATCGATTTTTATTCATTACCAAGCAAATCATCTTCATTATCTCTATCAATTGCAAATGGGTCCAAAGATGGCACGATCTTCCTCTTCCTCATCATCATCTTCCTCTGGCAGTCAAGGGGAGGATATTGTTGATCACACCAAGTTTCTGGATTTGGAAGCCCAGCAGGAGTATTACCGAATTGTGACCAAAACCTTTGTAAAAGAAAGAGGGTTCAAGCCTGAGCAACAAGATGGAAAATTATGTGCTATGATTCGCGAACGCGGATGGCTTGGATTTACTGCCACTCCTACACCTATTCCGATGAGTATAGTCTGCGAGTTCTATGCCAATTCTAAAGCCACCATGAGCGGTCTATCTATGGTTCGTGGTTTCGAAATAGACTATAGACCTCCAGCCATTAGAGTAGTGTTTAGGATTACTGACACACCACCGACTGCGTCTGCTAATTGGGTCACAGGTACATTTGGAGACGGACTTGGAATTGGTTATTGCTGAATCTGTTCATATGTGCCAAACTAGTGCCTTCGTCACATCAACATGAGATCACAGCGGAAAGGGCGATCATTTTATGGGGCATAATCACCGAAAAATATATTGATGTGGGCCATCTTATCCATTAAAACATATTGCGGTATCTGTGGGGAAGCACTACAGGTAGCATTCCACATGTGTCAGTGATAGCTATGCTGTGTGCTCATCAGGGTTGCCATTGGGACAATGAACAGATGCAGAACCCAAGTCAGGACATCACACATGCCACCATTGCAAAATTCGAGGATTGGGCAGGTGGTGAACCACACCCGCGCGGTCGATGATTTATTCTCCGACCCATATTTCCAAAGCCACCACCGCAGCCCTCTCAGACAGATGAAGCAGGCCCGTCAACCCATTCTACCACTATTCCTGGTGATCGACAGCTCCGGAGGTTGGAGCATAAAGTCGACGCCATGTATGATAATTTTTCGGCATTTGCAATGGGTTTGATGAGATCCTTGGCAGAGGCGTTCGCACAACAGGGGACAATGCTCGAGTGGCCTCAATTCGGGACGATAGTGCCATATCCACCCCCGGATTCACCACCCGAGGAGGGTGGTGCGGCTGATCATTAGGGGAGTTCTCGTTAACCCTTTTACCTTCATTCATTGGGACAATGAATATTATAGGTTTGGGGGTATTGGGGTAGTAGTGTAGTTACATATAGTTTAGGTGCATTTAGTATTTGCATGTCTAGTTTGAATTTTATATGTTTATGTGTTAGTTAAAATTTGCAGAAAATTTTTTATATCTGGTTTTAGTCAGTATCACTTGTGTTAATATATGTTTAGTTGCATTTTATGTGTAGTGCATGTCTCACAAAGTCTAGCTTTATGGAAATTTTGTCTAGCTGATGATGATAGTGAATTTTAAAGGATTTTTGAGTATTTTGGATAACATGAGCTGAGATATAATGTTTTACACAATGCAATTCATAATGCTGTTTAAATGCTTTCGGTTTGCACGACCGTGTTCATAATCACTTGTAGGTATAAGAATTATGTGTTGCATTGCTCGATAGAAAATGTAGTTTTAAAAAGAGAAATATGTGGACAGTGAACTTAGAATGTATAAAACAATGATATTCAAACTTTGGGAAAACATGGGTATGCTATGTATAAAAAAAATAGCAATAACGTGGCTAGTCTTATTTCGGGGCCCTGGCTACTTGAGTAAGTACGCTCGAGGGGATTGTCTCTACACCTAGCGACCTAAGGTCTTTCATGGTCTGGGAGTCATTAGTTGAAAGCTCGTTAAGGGGTAGCATTGTTGCCTAAGGGAATGAGGCATTGCACAGCCATGTGAAGAAAATAAAATAAAATAATAATATAGCAATAAACACCGCGGGAAAGAGCAAAAATCGCCCTCGTGAGTAGCAATAAAGCAGTTAAGCCCATTGTTGAACCTTAATTTGTTTTGATATGTTGGAACAGTCTTTGTTGCATAAGTATACATGAGTCTTGATTTAGACTATAATTTCCTATTTTGAGCAGTTTAGCATGTGTATTCTTTGCTTAAATAAAGTTTTGGTGAACACAACACACACACAACATCTATATAGCATTTATGAATTATTTGTGTGTATGACATTATGCCTATAGTTTGGTTTGAATTTGTATCCTTGAATCTGGATAATTCGCTGAAGCATTTTGGACTAAAATTCTGTTAGAGCTGGAACAATGTGAGACTAGTTTTAATCATAGCTTAGTTGTATAGTAATGTAGTTGCATTTTCATTGTTTATATAACATGCATTGCTTAAGGGCAAACAATAGTTCAAGTTTGGGGGTATTTGATAAGTGGGTTTTATACCTACTTATTGGATATCAATTCACGCGAACTATGCCCATCTTAAGTAAATTTTAGTGTGTTTTAGTTGCATTTCATGTCATTTTGCATTGCATATTATGAGAACTCTTTTGGTGGAACAATTGCAGGATATGACATAATTTGGTGGTGTTAGATGGCATAAGGCTAATGGATGCATGGCCTGAGGATCTAGTGGAGCACGGAAACTAGACATGAAAGGAATGAGCAGCAGAACAAATCAAGAAGGCAAGCAGAACACCGAGAACCGTAATCAAGAAAAACGTAATGCAGATCGCAGGTTGCCATACCGACTATATAAAGCAACACACGGCACCGCGCCACCACACTACCGACTGAACTTGACACGCGCGCCCGCGCGAGAAATAAACAGGAGGAGCACGCTACCATGAAAGTGATGATCAAGTCAGCCGAAATTTATTTATTTTAATTTTTAATTTTAAGAGATGTAATTAATTAAAAATAATTCTTACTGGTGTCAGACGTATCATTTAGTAGTTTTTACGTGTTTTCGATATTGGAACTAGGGTTTTACACTTGGGGGAGATTTCCAACGTAGAACAAAACCCAAACTTCATCTTTTCTATTTCTTCGTTGGATTTTCAATCATTGTGGAAAAATACTGTTTCTTTGCTGGATTTTAATGAGGAATTAAACGTTACTATTGGTTTATAATCAGCAATTGGGTTTGATCGATTCTATCTCTCTCTTTCAATTGTTTGTTTATTAGCCATGTTTTGCTTTGATCCCATAATGGCTCTTGGTTCAATCATGAACTAAACTCCATTATGGGATTCTAACGAATTTTAATATGTAGTTTAGTTGCATGCTTAACTGCTGGACTGTTTTACATATCATAAGAATTTCTATCATGGTTGTTTTGCATGCATGAATTCTTGATCACCATTCATTTTCAGTACTTGTATGGAATTGAAAAATAACATGTGAGTATGGATTGTAATCATGATAGCATGCATATATGGCGCTGTCTTGCATAGCTTTGTATTTCATGAACCAGATAGACATATACTGTTTCACCGTATGAATTAAAATAAGGGCTTGTGCTTAAATTCAATATGGTTGCAATTTCACATAGACATATAGTGATTTTGGTTATATTGATGATTACATGGTGTCTATCGTTGTGGATATCTGTAAAAGTAGGTCATAGTACATTGAAAAATGGCTATGTCTATATTAGTGCTCTTGGCTACTTTTCTGTGATATGTAAACAATCTTGCATGACGGTGGTAATTAGATGAAGTGTTGAATGAAGTTAGGATCCCATTATTTCTAGATTTGATTCATTACCCTATTATTCTCGTTTTAGTCGTTATTTATAATTAGAGTAATTCACAATTATAATCATTAGTTTAAGCATATAAATATAGTGAATTAATTGATGCATAGTGGTTTAAATTAGACAACTTTCTCTGTGGGATCGATACTTTACTTACTCTGTTTACGTGTTGACACATGTATGCTTGCATGAGTTAGAGCTCTTTTGTTAGAACTACAAAAGAGGCAATAGTTGATACCTGCACAAGATAATATCAACAATAGGGCTTGGAAAGTGAGTGCAATACAAAGTACAAAGGTAGATTTCGAGACTTCATCATCCAGCATGGGAGCAGAAGAGCAAAGAGAAGAGCATCAGGCCTTAAAGGATTATTCAATGCCAAAGATTAATGAGTTACAGTCGATCATCGTAAGGCCAACTATAGCAGCCAATACCTTTGATATAAAACTAGGCACTATACAAATGGTGCAGAATTAAGTCCAGTTTGGGGGTGATGCTATAGATGATCCGAACGAACACTTATTGAGCTTCATAGAGATTTGTGACACCTTCAAGTACAATGGGGTGTCAGAAGATGCAATCAGGTTAGAATGTTCCCATTTTCTTTAAGGCACAAAGCTAGAAGTTGGCTCTACTCTTTGCCATCGGGGTCTATTACTACATGGGAGGACTTAGCGTAGAAGTTCTTAGCCAAAATTTTCCCAATGGCTAAGACTGCTAAAGCGAGGACATCGATTTCCTAGTTTGAACAACAATAGGGTGAAACATTGTATGAATCTTGGGAACGCTACAAATAGATGCTAAGGAAATGTCCCCATCATGAAATGTCGGATTGGATGGTAATAAAGACTTTTTATAATGGATTGGGATGGCAGTCAAGGCCGATAGTATATGTTGCAGCTGGAGGAGCTTTATGGGCTAAGAGTTATGAAAGGCTTATGATCTCATTGAGACAATGGCAGCAAATGATTTCCAGAATCCTACGGCCAGGATGCCACAACCTAAAGTTGTGGGGATGTTAGAGGTAGATGTTATTGCATAGTTGTCAACTAAGATGGCATCTATGGCGAAGAATATTGATTCTTTGGCAGAAAATAAAGTGAAGTCAATTGCTTATATATGCGAGATATGTGCGGAGTCACATCAAACTGACCATTGTTCTATCAGTTCTGAATCCGTGCAATATGTGAGTAACTACCAGAAGAATCAGAATCAATTTCAGAATGCTTATAAGCATCCCAATTTTAGTTGGACAAACAATCAAAATCAACAGTTTTAACCTCAACATCAGTATTAGTCACAACGATCTCACCAATAATATGCACCCAAACCACCCTACCCTTCTGGATTCCAACAACAACAACAACATAATCCACCACCTGCACCTCAGCCAGAGAAAAAGTTAGAAATGTAAGAGATGATGCTCAAGTACATGGGGAATACAGAGGTTATAATTAAGAGCCAAGTAGTGGCTATAAAAAATTTGGAGACTCAGATGGGCCAAATGGCCAATATGCTAAACAATAGACCACAAGGGACATTGCCAAGAACAATGAAAGAAAATCCAAAAAGAGAGGGAAAGGAGCAGTGTCAGGCAATTACACTTAGATCAGGGAAACATACTACAGGTTTACAGAACAGCGCGCCCGCGCCACTATTACAAAGGGAAACCACGATGTGAAGAGAAATGTTTTGATGATGGTTTGATCAAAGAAGGTTCTGACAGAGGGAAATGGAGAAAAATAGTGAAGAGTTACTTAAGAAACAAGTGACTAGACCACCACCCATACACCCCCTCCCCCCGTTCTATATCCACAAAGACTGCAAAAACAAAGGGAAGATAAACAGTTTAACAAGTTTTTGGAGGTATTCAAGAAGCTATAAATCAATATACCCTTCACCAAGGCATTGGAACAGATGCCAAGTTATCCAAAGTTTATAAAGGGAATCTTGTCAAGGAAGAAAAGATTAGAGGACTTCGAAATAGTAGCCTTAACTGAAGAATGTAGTGCATTATTACAGCTCAAGTTACCTCCGAAGCTAAAGGACCCGGGCAACTTCATAATACCTTGTTAAATCGAAAAGATGTATTTTAACAAATGCTTGTTTGATTTAGGGGCAAGCATCAACTTGATGCCTCTGCCAATTTTTAATCAATTGGGATTGACGGCTCCAAGGCCAACAAATATAACTCTACAGGTTGCTGATAGGTCCATTACTTATCCACGGGGAATTATAGAAGATGTGTTGGTTAAAGTGGATAAATTCATTTTTCTTGCTGACTTCATCATCTTGGATTATGAAGAAGACAGAAGTATACCTATCATCCTTGGGAGACCGTTCGAAGCCATAAGATGAACTTTGATAGATGTTCTGAAAGGTGAATTAATCATGAAGGTTGATGATCAAGAAGTCACCTTCAATGTGTTCAAGGCTATGAAGTTTCCTACCGATGAAGAAGAATGTTTTAGGATTAATATAGTGGACAAGATGTTGAATGATGAAGTTGGGAATTTGGTGGAAAATGAGTCTTTCAAGAGTGCTATTTTGGGGAATTTAGAGATGGAAGATGATGAGATTGCTAAATTTGTTCAAATACTTGACACAGCACCATAGTTCAGAAGATTCAAGACTCCGATCGAGCCACTAAAGCTTTCTAGGGAAACATTAGTGAAACTCAAAGCCATCTCTTGAGATGCCTCTAGACCTTGAACTGAAACCTCTTCCTGACCATTTAAGGTATGCATTTTTAAATGAGGGTTCAAAGTTACCTATTATTATTTCTTCTGCATTAACATCTTGCCAAGAAGAAAAGCTGCTAAGAGTTCTAGGAGAGTTCAAATCAGCCATAGGATGGACCATAGCAGACATCAAAGGGATCAACCCATCATTCTGTATGAACAAGATCCTACTAGAAGATGATAGTAAACTTTCAATGGAGCAACAACAGAGATTAAATCCGATTATGAAGGAAGTGGTAAAGAAGGAAGTTTTGAAGTGGCTAGACGCAAGAATAATATATCCGATCTCAGACAGCTCTTAGGTGAGCCCGGTACAGTGTGTGCCAAAGAAAGGGGGAATGACTGTAGTCTCCAACGAGAACAACGAACTGATACCAACTAGGATAGTGACGGGGTGGAGAGTCTGCATGGAATATCGTAGACTTAATAAATCTACAAGGAAAGACCACTTTCCACTTTCGTTTATTGATCAGATGTTAGACAGGCTAGCAGGTCACGAGTATTATTGCCTTCTAAATGGGTATTTAGGGTATAATCAGATTGTGATAGCTCTAGAAGACCAGGAAAAGACAACTTTCACATGTCCATATGAAACATTAGCATTTAGAAGGATGTCATTTGGGTTGTGAAATGCCCCGACTACATTTCAGAGGTGTATGATGGCAATTTTTTTGGATATGGTGGAGCATAATGTGGAAGTCTTCATGGATGACTTCTCAGTTTTTAGAGATTTGTTTGATTTTTATTTAAGGAGATGTGTTGAAACAAATTTGGTTCTAAATTGGGAAAAGTACCATTTTATGTTACAAGAAGGGATAATCTTGGGACACAAGGTTTCAAAGAAAGGATTAGAGGTGGACAGAGCTAAGCTACAGACCATTGAGAATTTACCTCCACCTACTTATGTTAAAGGTGTTTGCAGTTTTTTAGGGCATGCAGACTTCTATCGTAGGTTTATTAAAGACTTCTCCAAGATCACGAAGCCACTCTGCAATTTATTGGAGAAGGATGCACAATTTAAATTTAATGAAGAATGCATGCATTTGAGCATTTGAAGAAAATGTTAACTACAGCACCAGTGATCACATCACCAGTTTGGGACCTTCCATTTGAATTGATGTGTGACGCAAGTGACTTTTCTGTGGGGGATATTTTGGGCCAGCGAAGGGAAAAGATCTTCCATGTGATTTACTATGCAAGAAAGACCCTCACTGATGCTCAGTTAAACTACACCACCACAGAGGAAGAACTTTTAGCAGTTATGTATGTTTTCGATAAGTTTCATGCGTATTTGATTGGGACTAGGGTGATAGTATACACAGACCATGCAACAATTAGGGAATTGGTGGCAAAGAAAGATGCCAAACCTCGTCTAATCAGGTGGATACTTCTTTTGCAAAAATTTGATTTGGAAATCAAGGACAAAAAGGGACTGAGAATAAAGTGGCGGACCACTTATCTAGATTGGAAAATCCGGGAAGGGATGTAAATGATAAGGTTATGATTAATAAGTCCTTCTAATATGAGCAGTTATTTGTGGTGAAAGGTGAAGTGCCATGGTTCGCAGACTATGTTAACTATTTAGTGTGCAAGATAATCCCTTCTGACTTGACTGGGCATCATATGAAGAAATTTCTACATGATGTGAAATGGTTTATGTGGGATGAGCCATACTTGTTCAAGCAATGTGCCGATCAAATGATAAGGAGATGTATCCAATATAGAGAGAGACAGAGGGAATTTTACAGGATTGCCATGCATAATTATATGGAGGTCACTACGGTGGTGAAAGAACAATGGCTAGAGTTTTGCAAGCAGGATTTTACTGGCTGACAATTTTTAAAGATGCTTACAGTTTTGTGCAGAAATGTGACAAATGTCAGAGAGTCGGGAACATATCCAAGAGAAATGAAGTGCCCTTGAATACAATCCTTGAGGTAGAGATTGTTGATGTTTGGGGGATAGACTTCATGGGGCCCTTCATTTCATCATGTGGGAACCTGTATATTTTATTGGCAGTCGACTACGTTTCTAAGTGGGTGGAAGTGGCAGCTCTTCCAACAAATGATGCTAAGGTGGTCCTAAGATTTTTCTAAAGGAGTATTTTCATAAGATTTGGGACTCCGAGGGCCATTATTAGTGATGAGGGTAGCCCTTTTTGTAATCCTCAGTTCACAGCTCTGTTGGCTAAGTACGGGGTGAGTAATCGTATTACTATAACTTACCACCTCTAGACTAATGGTTAGGCAGAGGTGTCGAATCGAGAAGTGAAGAGAATTCTAGAAAAAGATTATGAATCCCACAAGGAAGTAATAGTCCTTGAAGCTAGACGATGCAGTATGGGCTTACAGGACTTTTATAAGACACCATTGGGAATGTCACCATTTCAGCTTGTATATGGAAAGGCTTGTCACCTTCCCATGGAGCTCGAACACAAGGCATATTAAGCAATAAGAAAGTTGAATTTTGACTTGAAGGCTACGGGAGAAAAACATCTACTCCAACTCAATGAGTTGGACAAATTCAGATTGCAGGCCTACGAGAACTCCAAACTGTATAAGGAAAAGGTGAAGAGATGGCATAACCGTAAGATTATGGACCATGTGTTTAAACCTGGGCATAGAGTGTTATTGTTTAATTCCAGACTTAAACTCTTCTCAGGGAAGCTCAAGTCAAGGAGGTCAGGGCTATTTACTGTGAAGCAGGTATATCCACATGGTGCGATTGAGATATTTGATAAGTTCCCAGATAAGCCTTTCAAGGTCAATGGACAATGGCTGAAGCACTATTATGGTGGTGAGGTTGATAGGCAGAAGGTCACCTGAATTGTTTCTACTATATAATTGGAACAGAGATAGTCAAGCTAACTGATTATAAATTAGCGCTCAATGGGAGGCACCCCATTATTTCCCTTCTATCCTTTTGTTTAATTCTAAGTGAATCATGTTTATTTCCATCTTCATGTTTAATTCGTGATAGCATAAAATTTTTGACATAAGTTTTGTTAGAGTTGAATGCCCATATCATTTCGGTTATGAATATCATTTAGAGTATTTTTGAATATATATTCATTCATTCATGTTACTTGGTACATATTTTGATTTGGGAATTGGTATATCCTATAATTGTAAATTCTTTCTTTGCAGGTTAAGTGTAGAGTGTAATTAGCTACTGATTTTTACTTCAAGTGCAGCTCAGTTCTTTTCAAGGTACAGGGAAGCACGGCCGCACGACTTGATAGCTCAAATATAGCGTGCTTAGGCCAAGCTTTTTTGCAGTTTGGTCCATAACAGCACCAAGACACTTGCCATGCTTAAGCATCAACACATTGCAGGTAAGTAGTACCACACGCCACTAATAGACTTAAACACAACGTCGCCACGCCCAAGTACAGTTGTAGAAATTTATACGTTCTAAAAATGTGTCCCACTCCACTTCTTTTATCAGTTGGAACTCTTTTTGAACGTGCGCCTCTCCATCTCTCTATCACAAACCGACGCCTCTATCTCTTTTCATCTTCCAAATTGTTTCTTTTTAAATTATTAACTCTTCGCCCCACCAATTTATACGCCTTCAGTTTCTTTCCCAAATTCAACCTCTCATATATATCCTCGTTCTTCTAATTAGGGTTTCTTCAGAGTGTGGAAAATAACAAGTTTCGGGGTATCCTTTGTTCTTCAGAGAGAAATTATTTCAACAATAAAGTTCTTTTTCTGAACTCATTAAAGTTTTCTTCATCAATTGCTATGGGGCCAAAAAGTTCACGTTCTAGCACTCCATAATCCTCATCTTCAAGCAGTTAGAGTGAGGACATAGTCGACTTCACCAAGTTCGTCAGCCTTGAAGCTCAGATTGAGTATTACAAGATAGTTGAAAAAACATTTGTGAAGGAGCGTGGATTTAAACCTGGCAAACAAGACGAATAACTATGTGACATAATACAGGAAAGATCCTGGGTTGGAGTTTTAATGACCCCCATGTCTGTGCCCATGGGAGTTGTTTGCGAGTTTTATTCCAATGCATAGGAGACCATGAGTGGGATGTCTTTTGTTAGAGGTTTTCAAGTCGATTATCGCCCACAAGCGATTAGAGGAGTGTTCAATTTGCCTGACCCACCTACTGGACGTGCTAATTAGGTAGAGGCTGCATGGTTCGAGACCAATCTAGACAGGGTTATCACTGACTTGTGTATACCATGTACACAATGGAACTACAAGCCTGGCACAAATCAGCCTACAAGTTTTTTGGCCTCAACCCTTAACCGTTACGCCAAGGCCTAGAATTTATTTATCTGTGCAAAGCTTATGCCATCATCACATCAACATGATATCACAATTGAGCGGGCAATAATTTTATGGTGAATAGTTACAGGAAAATATATAGATGTGGCCCATCTCCTACACCAAAATATGTTACGCTATATGAGGGGGAACACCACAGGAAGTATCCCACATGCATCAGTTGTCGCTCACTTATGTGTACGAGTAGAGGTCATTTGGGCTGATGAACAAATGCAGTATCCTAGCCAAGATATCACTCATGCTACTATTGCCAAATTTGAGGATTGGGCTGGAGGTACACCGCACCCGAGGGGAAATGGCTTTATTTTCCAGCCACATCATCGGTTCCATCTCCCACACCCCACGCATCCAACTGAAGCAGAAACTTTAGCCCATGCCACTATTGAACATGATGATCAATGTCTTTGAAGGTTGGAGAGAAAAGTAGATGCAATGTACGACAACTTATCGGCGTTTGCCAATGGATTATCGAGGTCCTTAGCCAAAGGTTTTGTGCAGCAAGGAATAATGCTAGAATGGTCTCAGTTCAGGACAGCCGTGCCTTTTCCACCGCCAGACTCACTACCCGAGGAGGGTGGACATGCTAAAAATTAGGGGAGTTCCTTTAACCCTTTACCTTCATTCATTGGGGATAATGAATATTATAAGTTTTTGGGTATTGGGTGTTTAGTATTGTACAACATGTAGTTAATTGCATGTAGTTATGTTGCATCATTTTTGAATGTTTAGTATAATATTTGCGTGTTTAGTTTAATTATGCAGGAACTTTTTGCATTTTAGTGATTTTTTATCTGTTTTAGTTAACTGTTTAGTTGCATATCCTAAATATATAGTTAGTGGAATTTTAGTTAGCCAATGATGAATTAGAAATTTGATGGATTCTTGAATTTGGTTGATAGTTGAGCTTAGCTATAATGTTATACATGATTTGATTCATACTTGTTGTTTAGATGCTATCGGTTAGCACATAAGTGTTCAAGTCTGCTTGTTGGTAAAAGAATAACTTGTTTGCTTGTTGAGTACAAAATTGTGTTTTTAAAGATAGAATTGTGTATAAAGTTGACATAGACTATGAAAACACTGATACTCAAACTTTGGAAACACATCGGTATGCTTGCTATATATAAAAAAAAAGAGAAAAAATATTAAAAAAAATAGTATCATGGCTAGTCTTGTTTCGGGGCCTTTGTTAGTTGAGCAAGTACGCCCGAGGGGATTGTCCTTACACTTAGCGCCCTAAGGTCTTTTATGGTCTGGGAGTCATTGGTTGAAAGCTCGCTAAGGGGTAGCACTGTTAGCCTAATGGAATGAGGCGTTGCACAATAATGGGAAAAAGAAAAATAAATCAATAAACATCGCGAGAAAGTGCGAAAATCGCCCTCGTGAGTAAAAATTAAGCAAAATAAACCCATTGTTGAACCTTAATTTGTATTGATGTGTTAGAATAGTTGTTGTTTCATGAGTATGCATAATTCTTGATTTAGACTTCAGTTTTCTTTCTTAAGTAGTATAACATGTGTACTCTTTGCCTTGGTCAAGCTTAGTTATGAACACATCACACACCCACATCATCTTTATAGCGAGTTTGGATTATTTGATTATATGATGTTATGTCTGTAGCTTGGTTTGACAATTTAAGCTTGAATCTGGATAATTCTCTAAGGCATACTTGATTGGAATTCTAGTTTGGCTGGAAATCTTGGGACTCACTTGCATCATAGTGTAGTTTGCATAGCATGTAGTTGCAATGGTTATTTTATTTTTGTCTGCATTACTTGAGGGCAAGAAATAATTCAAGTTTGGGGGTATTTGATAAGTAGATTTTATACCTACTTATTGGTTACCAACTCACTAGAATTTTGCTCAAGTTAAGTAGTTTTATTTTTTTTATTTGCTTTTTATGTTTATTTTTCAGTGTGCATAGTTGGAACTTCGAAAGCATGGTCAAGCATGGAAATGGAAAAGGTAAAACAAGGCATGGTGGATGTGGGCTAGAAGGAAGATGGCAACAAATATCAAGTAGATGAGGAGGACACTAAAAGGATCAATGAAGTGGTGAAGTGAAGAAGAAAAGAAATAAAGAGTAAGCAAGTAAGAAAGTAGCAAAAAGTAGTAGCAAACAGAGTAGGTAAGAAGCAGCAGCAGCACGGCCGCGGTGCCATATAGCTTATTAATGGCGCACCCGCGCCAGAGGAAATACAGGGGCAGAAACACTTACCATGCGACCACGCCTCATCAACAAAGGAACATGGTGCACCGCCATACCTTGCAACGGATGAATAAGTCTCATTAATGCAGTATATGCCCGAATCATAGTTGTAATATCATGCATATGTCAATAATTTGGCCATGATTATTTTAAAATGCTGACTTTTTGTAATTTGAAATGAAAGCGTGTTTGTTATCTGAGGCGATATCTTTGGTTACCAGGAACGTATTATGCAGTAGTCTTTCTATTACTATTATTAGGTTTTATCTTCTCTAGAGATAGTTGGAGCATTTTCCTTAATATTTTGAGCTTCTCTCTTTAGTCTATTACTTAATAATTATTAGTTTTCATTTTGGAGATTTTGGTTGATTTGAACAAGCCTGGAAAAAGACTTTGCAGCAGAGATTAACAGATTTGATCTCTTATTTCTGTCATATCTCTTGTTTGTAATTCTTATTTCCATGTTTTGCTTCAATCCCATAATGGTTGTTGGTTCAGAAATGAACTAATTTCCATGGGAGTCTAATGGATTTTAATGCATAGTCTAAACATGAATGCCTGATTGTAATGTTGTATATTTAATAGTGGATTATGCTAAATGATTGAATGCTTGATCACCATTCACACTAATTGCTTATATGGAATTGGAAAATGAAATATAAGTATAGATTAGGCCGTGTTGGCATATGTTCATGAGGCTTATTTGTAATAGGTTTTGTGATTCATGACCCAGATAGGCATATACCGGTTCACCATGTGTAGTCATTAAGAGAGCTTGTGTCTAAAATCATAATTGCTGTAAATTCACATAGACATATAGTGAGTTTAGTAATTGTGATGCCTAATTGTGGATTGTGTGTAAATTGGACATAGTTCATTAAATGATGGTTATGTTCCACTTTTGTGCTATTGACTAGCTTTCCATGTTAAATAATTAGGAAAAACAGAAGGCATGCATTTAGGATGAAGCATTAGATGATATTAGAATCCCATATTTCTCCAATTTGATTACCTCCTTTTAGTAATTATTATTTTTGTGTTGATAATTAATTCAGATTTCAATTTATTATTTAATTGATCGTTTGAGCATATAGAAACACTGATTAGGTTATTAGATGATAGATTAGATTTATTCACTTTTCTTCGTGGGATCGACACTTTCTTACTTTGTACTACTTGTTGACCCGTGTATACTTGCATGAGTTCGAGTCCATTTTGTTAAACCAAAAAGGAGGCAACACTAGGCAATAATGCTACACATGTCTATGCGAATTAACCATAACAAGGATTTAAAGCTTAAGTTCTCAATGAGGTCATACATGGTGCACAAATATATATCTATTCTATACATAAATTAGGCAGTCGAATCAAGTGGATAACACATAATCACATGCCAATATATTAAGGTGTAAATCTAAAATCCATCTTTCAAAATCATATAGATTACCAAAATCATCACTAATTTCTTAGCAAGAATCATTAAGCATGAATATATTGAACCAAACCATAAGGTGCCAACCAAAGAGAAAAGATATTCAATTCAAAATAACAAAGGGTTCCATTATAACCTTAGAGACAATAATTAGTTCATAACTCTTAAACAACATATAAGTAGTAATAAAAACAACATTTATGGATTACATAATCAAAGGAAAAAAAAGGATAAGAATAAACTCTGTCAAAGCTCTTCAGTCTCCAAGAATTCTAATCCATTCAAGCTTTCCAATCCATGTTGCTTGTGATGCCCCAAAATCCCGGTACTTTCAACCCACAGATATGGTGTTACACGGTACTTATAACTATACATTCATTCCATTGCAACAACATCAAAATGATTGTATCTAGTACATTCTTATTACAATTATAATAATAAATCCTTTCCCAGGTTCTGTAACCGATGCATTCTTTGTTTATCATAATATGATTCTTACAAACATACTAATCTATTACAGGATAATCTATTTATCCATCTTAGCTTTGCCTTTATCCTTATAGGGATCCTCAATTCTTTCGGCCTTAAGCTACAATCATATAGTTCAAACAAGAAGTGAGCATAACTAACTCAGCAAGTCTAGCAAAAGGTAATACAAATACCACGTCGAGAATTATATGGTTATCTTCAATAACTGAACAAGTAGCTATGAAGTACTATGAAACATTAGATAACACTTTTCATTTCATAACCCAATTCTAGAGTACATGTAATAACTTAGGAATTATGAGCTGGTCAATAGACCATGAACATTCTCTTTTGGTTTTCATTCATGAAAAAGGACAACCCCGCACTAAGTCTGTAAGTACAATATATCTTACGAGCACTTCTAGGTGATCAACTTATAGTACTCTATGTTGATCAACACTAATTCGTTAAGCGTATTTACGTTTAAGTTTTGGCAACCTCGCATGCCCATCGAATAATCGATGTAAAATACATTTGTTTGTTTATACACAAGCTTACCTTGAATCCATACCAAATACTTGGCATATGATAGCATTAACAGTTCTATATCAAAAGACTTGTAAACAAATTAATCTAACTCTTAAGAATAGTCTAGCCGAGTTAAAACTGGCATCAACTCTTTCATAAAACAATTCATGCAAGTTATAACATGAATCACAAAAAACTTAGCTAACACGAAGGTTAGACAAACATTAAGAAAACTTACCTTCAAGCGTCTTCAAATAATTATTCAACATTTCTTCGTCTTTACAGTCTCTACATGATATATTCACAAAGCACACTGTAATTAGCTACCAAATAATCTAATCACATTGTTTTTACCAACTTCTTTCTCTTCTATATCTTAATTGAATTTATTTCAATAATAAAAGTCATTATGACTTACTATTATTTCTTATGGCTTGTTAACATTTTCATGATCCTCAATAAATATTCAAGGATCCTTGGTTAAACACGATAGAAATTGAATACGATTAACTTACTCACACTTTGCGTTCTTCGTTTAATTTTTATTAAACCATATTCAAATTCCTAAAGTCATCACTATATAAGTGATTTAAGATTGGTCTTACCATGTATACTAAGTATATACATGTCCCATAATGGTTTTGTAACAATTTGGGATTAAAAAATAACTTGGTCAACAAATCTTCCCTATCAAGGCGTGAAGCTGAGCTAGCCTTTAGTATACCAATAGCAATCATGGCGCCAATTAACAAGATGTGCTCCCTGGCCTCGGCTGTCATGAGATGAGACTTACTATAGACAAGTGGCGTTGCAGTTCCAATATCCAATAGCCAATGCCTCTCACTCGATGCTGCGACGCGAGGTTTAGAGCTTGAAATTTTATGGCTTACTCACTTCGCTTCTCGAAAGCGCTTTGAATTTTTAAAATTTCCAACTTGATTCTTTCCGGACTCATAACTTAGTCGTTTTAAGCTGGAATTGGCTCGTTCAAAAGCCATTTTCTTACACATTCCATGTACTTCGATTTCATCTGGATAAAAGTAGTTTTTAAATCCGTTAACAATGAATCCACTATTAGCATTCTAATAAGCATTCGTTAAACGCTCGTGAGTGTATATAGCTCGCATTTCTTCGTTCTAAGTCAGAATTCGACCATTCTTGAGTCCACGACTCTTGAATACATTATTCTACACTACACCATTAAAAACTAGGGTTTCTAAATTAAACAGCTAGTTTTGACTACTAATCCGGAATTCTACGATTTAAACGTTTAACGCCTAATTTCGTAAATTTTGCCATAACTTTGTTACTCGTGTTTTATACGTCAAATCAAATGGAACCAATCCATTGATTCATTGTATATATCCTAACCAAGCAAGAAGTACACAACCTATATATAATGGTTTTCAATTTGTCCATCAATAACCAATCAACGTTTAAATGGTTTATCCATGATTAACTTACTTAAACGCTTATGATTTCTACTTATACATGGCTTATCAATGTTTAATTCACTAATAGAAATCCTTATTACTCCAGAAGAGACATTCTACACCAATGCATGATTATCTACGAAGAATAAAAATAAAAGGATCGAAAACTAAGATTTTACGAATTATTACCTTAACGTTCTTCGCGTTCTTACTTAAAACTTGGATGTTTTTCTTCAAGCTCACTTGATTACTTTTTCTCTCTCTCAATATATGTTGGTTAAAGTTTGTAAAACAATAAAATGACCAACTAAGCTTTCTTAACCACCAACTAAAGGTACTTTACTTGGTCACCAAGTGGCTTCCCCACATGGCCATATTGGGTCCCACATGGGTTATCCCCACGGGTTTAACCCATGTGGTGATCCATCGGGTCGATCCGAAGTTTGGTTTCTTAGATCGAGCTTGATTTAACCTAACATTGGGCTTTAACACTACTAAAACTTGGGCTTCATTTACTAAACTTTGGGCTTAACATAAACCAAGTCCAATTGGATTTGACAAAGTCTAATTACTAAGAGTCTAATAAGAACTAATCGTATTCTACTCATATAACTCTCGTATTCTCTTCGTATAGTATTCGTACGATATTCATATTATACGTTGTAATAATTTTCATACCATACTCGTATACTAACTAGTATTATACTCGTATTTCACACATATAATAACCCTAATCATTATACGCATTCATTTCCTTCTCGAAACTCACTTTCCCTGACCCTTAGATTTTAAGTCGGCAAACGAAGACTTTGTTTTCCGTAACTGAAATATTATTGGATATTCTTTCTTGTCTTAGAATTCTATCATTACGCATTTCTTAGAATTTCAAACTTAATTTCAGAGCAGAAACGAATGAATAGTGTTTTTACAAAAATTTCTCAGAAAACTTTTACTTTCGTCTTAGAAATTTAAAATAATTAATCCTAGCACATAGCCAAAATCCTAACCACATCCGCACATTCTAGGTCATAGAGCGACCTTCAAACAACTTACTCACATAAATAATCAATTAAATTTATTTAATTTAAATAATCAAATAAAAATTTAATTCATATAAAAATCTAATTTTTTCGGGCGTTACATTCTCCCTCCCTTATGAGGATTCTGTCCCCAGAATCTCGCTACAATTATATAAACAAATGAAGAAAATTTTCCTTCATTTTACTTTTGAGTTCCCATGTTGCTTCTTCGGCATTGTGGTTCCACCAAATCACCTTCACCGAATGTATTAGCTTATTTCTCAAAACTTGTTCCTTCCTATCAATAATCTAAACTGGAAGTTCTACATACGTTAAATCTTTTTCTATCTGAATAGATTCATACTCTATTACATGTTTGTAGACCGATTTATAAGGACGCAACACCGACACGTGAAACACATTGTGTATACGTTCCATCTCTAGAGGTAAAGCTACTTCATAAGCTACCTCTCCTACCCTTCTTAAAATTTCAAAAGGTCCTCTAAACCTTGGACTTAACTTCCCTTTCTTTCCAAAACGTATCTTCCCTTTCCAAGGCGATACCCTCATAAAGACATACGAACCTACTTCGAACTCCCTCTTCTCACGGTGAGGATTTGCATACTTCTTTTGTCTATCTTGAGCTACTAACAATCGAGTACGTATTAACTTTACCATGTCTATCCTCTGTTGTACCATCTACGGTCCCAACATCCGGCGTTGCCCTACTTCATCCCAGCACAGTAGAGTTCTGCACTTCCTCCCATATAATGCTTCATAAGGCGGCATTGCTATACTAGCGTGAAAACTATTGTTATACGCGAATTCCACTAAAGGCAGATGTTCGTCCAAACTCCCCTTAAAATCCATAACTTAAGATCTTAACATATCTTCTAGCATTTGAATTATCCGTTCACTTTATCCATCCATCTGAGGATGATACACTTTACTCAGCTTCAACTGCGTTCCCATTTTCTCTTGTAAACTCCTCCAAAAATTCGATGTGAATCGTTGATCACGATCTGACACAATCAAAACAGGTACTCCATGTCTTTAAATAATTACCTTGACATAAAGTTTAGCCAATTGTTTAAGGTTATACCTAACTCCTATTGGTAAGGAGTGAGCCGATTTCGTCAATCGATCCACTATTACCCAAATAGCGTTGTATCCCTTCATTGTCATTGGAAGTCCCACCAAAAAATCCATTGTGATATGCTCCCATTTCCACTCTGAAGTCTTTATTGATTGCAATAATCCACTCGGTCGTTAGTGTTCAGCCTTAACTTTCTGACAAGTTAAACACTTACTAACATATTCTGCTATCTCTCTCTTCATATTTGGCCACCAAAAGTTCTGTCGAAGGTCTTGATACATCTTAGTACTACTTGGATGTATTGAGTACCTCGAACTATGGGCCTCACTCAATATCTCTTCTTTAAACTCAGAGTTATTCGGAACCACAATTTTTCCTTCAAAGTGAAGTAATCCTTCTTTATCAAGGTTATACTTAGTCTTCTCTTCATCTTCCATCCTCTTCTTCACTCATTCGCATTCCTCGTTACCTAATTGTACTTCTTTAACCAGTTCCACTATGGTTGGTTTGGTCTCTATTGTGTATAACATCTGTAGACACTCAAAATTTTCTGCACACCTGTTAATAACATTGCAGAAGGGCATATTCGTCTTTCGGAGATAACCTTGGAAGACAACTCACATACATTCTGGATACTACCGGAAGTTCAGTCTCAACCCCAGAAAACACACCGGGAGTATCAATTCAAACCTCAGAGATAACCTAGAGTTTCATCCTTGGAGATAACCCCAAGGAATGATGTTACAGTTCTGGCGATAACTCCGAAAATGCTTATTTCAAATGCATGCAATCAGCTTCAATCTCAGACCTCCTGCCGAGGCACTCATTCCAAAGACCTAGAGCTAACATCGGGAAGACAAGCACACTTACAGATGACCTTACGGAATTTAAACACATGAAGCAGTCCAATCACAGATGTAACCCTGAGCAACGTCTGCTATCAGCCCAAACCAGTGAAAACCCCGGTGAGGAATCAAATCGTCATCTTGCCAGCTCAACCCCTATGTGCAATCTCGACATTTCATACATACATTTCTACACAACAATGTCCCACAAGAGCCAAGGAGTTCCAATCCTGAGTGACTATAATGCGTGGCAGCACACCGGATATAATTTAAAGCTTGAAGACCATGGGCATGGTCCCCCTCTTCCTGACTTCGTACAATTCTAATCCCATGTCATTGCATAACTCTTGATAAAAGCAGTCCGAAGACGGTCTTGTACACCTCGTTCGGATGCTTAGATTGAATTTCTGCAAGTTTAAGCGGACATCACAATGCACGAGTACACGTACTTCGAGACGACAGGACCCGTGGAGCCCGAGGCACCTCGGGTAGGCGCAGGTGCATCTGCGGCTGCCACAAGTACACCTGCGGCTCCCAGCTCTATAAATATAGAGCTTGGGGTGGCCATTTGTAAGAAAAAAGGAGGCGAGGAAGCCCTGTCCAATTTGCTCTGTACACACCCCATATTAAGTGCTTTATCATTTTAAACACTTGTAAGCTCACATATAGCTATATTTTACCGGTGGGAGCTGAGTGTTTATCCATCTAGAGTCATAGAAGCCTACCTTAGTAGCCCACTGTAAGCCTTCTCACACTCTATAAAGCCTTTTTTTTCATCTTTGCACACACTATTCTTCACATTGAGAGTCGTGTTATGTGTGTATGCCCGAACTTTGGTCCATGGTTTTCATTTCTGTCTGTATATATATATATATTTATATATGTATATATTTATATATGGACTAACTTTATCGAATTATGTCTCGATTGAGCCTAGGCTTATGTCTGGAGCGTTTACTTGCATATATATATATATATATATATATATATATAAACAGTTGTCAGACTCTGTCTGATGAGCCTGGATTTTACATTCGGAGCGTTTACTTGCTTATATATATATATATATATATATACTTATATATATGAACTGTTGTCGAACTTTGTTCGATGAGCCTGGGTTTTATATCTGGTGCGTTTACCAATATATATACATATACATTTCAGTCAGGCCTGGAGTTTACTTTGTGGCGGTTGATCGTCTTTTACAGCTTTATTTACTTTTCTGATCCTCCATTGGGGTGCTTCGTGGTGGTTGATCATGGCTTTATATATATATATATATATATTTACCGCTTTTATATATTTACATTTTCGATCCCCCATGGAGGTGCTTTGTGGTGGTTGATCATATGCAGATATATATATATTTACGACTTTTATATATATAATCGCTACTACGTTTCATATAAATTGCGGCATCATGTGAGCCTAGGAATCATGTGATCACAGATTCATCTCATCAATCTAGATTCGGTTCCCATGATGGACATTTTCAAATTAGTGTACTGTGTACATTATTTACTTGTGCCAATTTCCTTAGATGGGTCATCATGCCCATGAGGAGTTCGACATCATCAGATATTATTTTTTGAAGATGCTTCGCATCTCAAAAATAAAAGCAAACAAGCTGAACATTTAATAATAAAATGGATGTATGAAAAGGTCTCAATTACTATTGAGCACAAGGTTTGAAAAACCTCTTTTTACAAAACTTCACTGCTATATCATATTTAAAACTGAATTTTCATACAAATTAAAACCCTTTGCATATAGGTGTGAACGAGGCCTCACACTACTTCCAAATAAATTGCACATTGATCCACACACACAAACACACACATTCATATAACAATTTCTTGAAAAGTGGCGGTCACCGTGGCAACACGGATGTCGGGGGATGCCTAACACCTTCCATACGCAAAATAAAACCCCCGAACCTAAATGAATCTTGATTTCACAGACCCGTTTAGCAGTGTCACATCACTGGGTCAATGTGCAAACCTTTTTCTCGGTTGCGTTAGTGCAATCAGTTAAAAACACCAACTGGCGACTCTTACAGTCAAATCATCGACATTACACATGTTGGACCTTTTTCACTTATATTTTCAAACAAATCTCACATAACATGAGAACACCAAAGAACAAGAAACAAAAAGGGACAAATAAAAATCCCGACGTCGACAGGTGGTGACTCTGCTGGGGATACCAGTAAGAGGGTTTAAGCCGCTACTACAAGATTTTCAAAACTGTTATATGCTTGTGTGTGAATGTTTCATTTACATTTATAATGAATGTGTACGAATGCATTTTACTTACTGCATTGGAATATATCTATCTGTGATATTAGTGATTTGCACATTTCACCATTTTCATAAATAGTGAGACACGTTGTATGTGAATGTATGTTGTGCGGTTCCTCCACCAGGAGGCTATCCTGTCGGTGTTTGATTACTGGACTCGTAAGGAGACTATTTCCAAGGAGGCTCAGGAAAGGCACCACCCAGATTCGCTCCAGTTGAAAGACCGGATTAACTTCCCATCAAGTAGATTGCGATGATCTGGGGACCTTCATGCCAAAAAGTTGCGAGACTAAACCTAAGATAGGTCAGCCTCTGATAAACCAAACACGGAGGAAAGTATCTTCGTGCTTTCCATTTTCAATTACTTGTAAAAGCATTTACTTGTAATTTTATTCCATGTTCAATTTTATGTAATGGAAAATATGAAAAATATTTGTGCATACAAGACATGCTATCAAATAATGCCCATTTTTGCAGGATGATATTCCTAAAATGGACACATTATGATAGCATTTACATTATCCCTAAGACTAAAATACATAAGTCTTTTGTAGGGAAATAATTGGGCTTGTTTCCCGCTCAAAATCAAAAAAGGCCACGAGCCTACAGCCAATCATGTCCTCTTTTTGACAAGTCTAATGCCGTTTCTCAAGAAGAATTTGACGGATTAAGTAAACAAATTACAGATTTTGATGTTCTCACTTTGAAAGAATTGCATCGACTACTCAGGTACAAAGATGCCTACACATATAGAATCCTCTACACAGGAGGGACACAAGGTTTGATAAAACAAATCCGTAACCTCGCTTGGATATGACCAACAAAGACCCTGAAAACACCCATCTCAAAGGAGATCCAGACACTGGTGATATTAGGAAGAAGGTCCTTCAAATGGAAGAAACTATCCGTGCTCTCAAAGGGATTGGAACACATATAAGTGTTTCATATGTTGACCTTTGCATATTCCCTGGTGTTCATTATCCAGAGAAAATCAAAACCCCTGACTTTGAAAAGTATGACGGATTAGGGGATCCTTACACACATTTAAAGGTGTTCATTGGTGAACTTGGATCTTATGCGGAAAACGAGAAGCTCAGTTCATGGTATACCAGATTAGACAACTCAAAGATCCATAGCTGGAAAGATATAGCTCACGCCTTCCTCACTAAATGCAGTTTTTAATCTCAGATGGCTCCTGACCGGTTCTGGATTACCAAGTTCAAGAAACAGTCTAATGAGTCTTTCATAGAGTACGCTCAAAAGTGGAGGCGCCTTGCTGCTCAAGTTATTCTTTTAATGACAGAGTCCGAAATGGTCATGACCTTTATAGACATACAAGAAGCTCCTTTCTATGAGAGAGTCTTAGCTGGTATTGGAAAACCATTTTCTAAAATGATCAAACACAGAAAGATGGTTGAGATGTGATTGAAGTTAGGAAAGATTCAAGACCTAGCCGCTCTTCAAGCAGTTACTGAGCAGATCCAATCTAGATCTTATAGAAACAACCCCTGAAGGGTCCATAAAAAGAAAGAGGAGGATGTTTCCTTGATACTACAAGGTCAGAAAGGCAGTCAGAGCATGCCTATACAGAGGAGAAACTACTCCCCTTTTCAAGCATAGTCTTCAAACCCTCCATTGCCTAAAGGTAGAGATGCAAAGCACCCTCGAACGTTTACACCCTTTGGGGACACGCTCTAGAATATTCTTGCTCTTCTGACTACTCAGAAGAAAATCACACATCTTCTTCCACCAGCCAACCCTAATGGGAGGGGTTTCAATGCTACTCGAAAGTGTGCTTGTCATGTCGGAGCACCTGGACATGATACTCAAGATTGTTGGGCCTTGAAACACAAGATCCAAGATTTAATAGACAACGGTGAGATCGTGGTTACCAAACCAGATCGTGTTGTGTGTGTATGCCTGGACTTCGGTCCGTGATTTTCATTTTTGTATATATATATATATATATATATATATATATATATGGTCTAACATTATCGAATTATGTATCGATTGAGCCTAGACTTATGTCTGGAGCGTTTACTTGCTTATATATATATATATATATATATAAACTGTTGTCAGACTCTGTTTGATGAGCCTGGATTTTACATCTGGAGCGTTTATTGCTTATATATATATATATATACTTATATATATGAACTGTTGTCGAACTTTGTTCGATGAGCCTGTGTTTTATATCTGGAGCGTTTATCGCATTTATATATATATATATATATATATATAAATTTCTGTCAGGCCTGGAGTTTACTTCAAAGATTTTTACTGCTTTTTTTACATTTAGTCCCACCTAGAGTTTACTTCGTGGCGGTTGATCGCCTTTACTGCTTTATTTACATTTAGTCCTGCCTGGAGTTTACTTCGTGGCGGTTGATCGTCTTTTACACCTTTATTAACTTTTCTGATCTCCTATGGAGGTGCTTCGTGGTGGTTGATCATGTCTTTATATATATATATATATATATATATATATATTTACCGCTTTTATATATTTACATTTTCGATCCCCCATGGAGGTACTTCGATGTGGTTGATCATGTCTCAGATATATATATTTACTGGCTTTTATATATATAACTACTTCTTGCTTTTCATATAAATCATGACATCATGTGAGCCTAGGAATCATGTGATCACAGATTCAGTCTACTAAATCTAGATTCGGTTCCCGTGATGGACATTTTCAGCTGTAGGCAGCTTGTACATTATTTACGGTGTCGGAATTTCCTTAGATGGCTGTCATGCCCATGAGGAGTTCTGCATCGCTGTATATTATTTTCTCGAAGATGCTTTACATCTCGAAAATAAAAACAAACAAGCCGAACATTTAATAATAAAATGGAAGTATGAAAAGGTCTCAATTACTATTGAGCACAGGGTTTGAAAAACCTCTTTTTACAAAACTTCACTGCTATATCATGTTTACAACTGAATTTTTATACAAATTCAAACCCTTTGTATATAGGTGCGAACGAGGCCTCGCACTACTTCCAAATAAATTGCACATTGATCGACACACACAAACACACACATTCATATAACAATTTTTTAAAAAGTGTCAGTCACCGAGGCAACACGGATGTCGGGGGGTGCCTAACACCTTCCCTCCTCATAATCAAACCCCCAAACCTAAATGAATCTCGGTTTCCCAGACCCGTTTAGCAGTGTCACATCACTGGGTCAATGTGAAAACATTTTTCTCGGTTGCATTGGTGCAACCAGTTACAAACACCAACTAGCGATTCTTACAGTCAAATCGTCGACATTACACATGTCAGACCTTTTTTTACTTGTTTTTTCAAACAAATCTCACATAACATAAGAACACCAAAGAACAAGAAACGAAAAAGGGACAAATAAAAATCCCGACGTCAACAGGTGGTGACTCTGTTGGGGATACCAGTAAGAGGGTTTAAGCCGCTACTACAAGCTTTTTATAACTATTATATGCTTGTGTGTGAATGTTGCATTTACATTTATAATGAATGTGTACGAATACATTTTACTTATTTCACTGCAATATATCTATCTGTGATATTAGTGCTTCGCACATGTCATCATTTTCATAAACGGTGAGACACGTTGTATATGAATGTATGTTATGCGGTTCCTCCACAAGGAGGCTATTCGGTGTTTGATTACTGGACTCATAGGGAGACTAATTCCGAGGAGGCTCAGGAAAGGCACCACCCAGATTCGCTCCAGTTGAAATTCCGGATTAACTTTCTGTCAAGTAGATTGTGATGATCTGGGGACCTTCATACCAAAAAGTTGCGAGAGTAAACCTAAGATAGGTCAGCCTCTGATAAACCAAACGCAGAGGAAAGTCTCTTCATGCTTTCCATTTTTAATTACTTGTGAAAGCATTTACTTGTAATTTTATTCCATGTTCATTTTTATGTAATGGAAAATATGAAAAATATTTGTGCATACATGATATGCTATCAAATAACGCCCGTTTTTGTAGGGTGATATTCCTAAATTGGACACATTATGATAGCATTTACATTATCCCTAAGACTAAACTAGATAAGTCTTTTGTAGGGAAACAATTGGGCTTGTTACCCGCTCAAAATCAAAAAAGGCCACGAGTCTACATCCAATCATGTCTTCTTCTGACCAGTCTAATGCCGTTTCTCGAGAAGAATTTGACGAATTAAGTAAACAAATTACAGATTTTGTTGTTCTGCTTATAGAATTGCATCAGTCTACTAAGGGTACAAAGATGCCTACACATATAGAATCCTCTACACAAGGAGGGACACAAGGTTTGGATAAAATAAATCCAGAACCTCAGTTGGATACGACCAACAAAGACCCTGAAAACACCCATCTCAAAGGAGATCCAGACACTGGTGATATTAGGAAGAAGGTCCTTCAAATGGAAGAAACTATCCGTGCTCTCAAAGGGATTGGAACACATGGAAGTGTTTCATATGCTGACCTTTGCATATTTCCTGGTGTTCATTATCCAGAGAAAATCAAAACCCCTGACTTTGAAAAGTATGACAGATTAGGGGATCCTTACACACATTTAAAGGTGTTCATTGGAGAACTTGGATCTTATGTGGAAAATGAGAAGCTTAGAATGTAGCTGTTCCAGAAGAGTCTGACTCGAGAAGCCCGTTCATGGTATACCAGATTAGACAACTCAAAGATCCATAGCTGGGAAGAGCTAGCTCACGCCTTCCTCACTAAATACAGTTTTTAATCTCAGATGGCTCCTGATCGGTTCCGGATTACCAAGGTCAAGAAACAGTCTAATAAGTCTTTCATAGAGTACGCTCAAAAGTAGAGGCGCCTTGCTGCTCAAGTTATTCCTTCTATGACAGAGTCAGAAATGGTCATGACCTTCATAGACATACAAGAAGCTCCTTTCTATGAGAGAATCTTAGCTGGTATTGGCTAACTATTTTCTAAAATGATCAAACACGGAAAGATAGCTGAGATGGGATTGAAGTCAGGAAATATTCAAGACCTAGCCGCTCTTAAAGTAGTTGTTAAGCACATCCAATTCGGATCTTATAGAAACAACCCCCGGAGGGTCCATAAAAAGAAAGAGGAGGATGTTTCCTTGATACTACAAGGTCAGAAAGGCAGTTAGAGCATGCCTATATAGAGGAGAAACTACTCCCCTTTTCAAGCATAGTCTTCAAACCGTCCATTGCCTAAAGGTGGACATGCAAAGCGCCCTCGAGCGTTCACAACCTTAGGGGACTTGCTCGAGAATATTCTTGCTCTTCTTACTACTCAGAAGAAAATAACACATCTTCTTCCACCAGCCAACCCTAATGGGAGGGGTTTCAATGCTACTCAGAAGTGTGCTTATCATGGCGAAGCACCTGGACATGATACTCAAGATTGTTGGGCCTTGTAACACAAGATCCAAGATTTAATAGACAACGGTGAGATCGTGGTTACCAAACCAGATCAACCTCATGTGCAAGACAACCCTCTTCCTCAACACAAAGAAGAAGAGGTCAACATGATTAGTTAGAGCGCTGGGCAGAGTTCGAATTTTAATGGTGAATCATCCCAGACCATCAAAGATGGTGTTGACAGATGGGATTATATAAAGTTCCATTTTGCTATGGAACAAAAGATGAAAGCTCTTTGTAATTAAATTGAACAATTAATTGGCAGAACTGGTGACTCATCAGCATCAAGTCAAACACCAATTAGTCAGCCAGGAGCATGCCTATCTCCTTCCTTTTGTTATATATACTCCACCATCACCTTCAGAAAGCGAAGCTATGGAGGATAAGGTTGCAAAAAGAGCAACTGCTAAAGCCCGTCGAGATTTTGCAATTCAAAAGGAATTTACATACCTAGGCCAACCTATGGAGGAGATATTTTAGATGCTAATCAACGAAGGAAGAATTACATCCCTTCTACCACTAATTAATCCCCGTTAAAGGCGGTTCAACTCTGATAGAGTTTGTCAATATCATTCACATTCCCGCGGTCACAGCACAGAAGAATGCTGGGCACTCCACCATCTTATTTAGAATCTAATTGATAGCGGTGTCCTACAACTGGCAGACGATATGTAGCAGTTATATCCGCTGAGGCTGATGAGACTGTTAAACCATTTCCCATACAAACAATTCAACTCAAAGGAGCTGACCATCCTTTAAAAGTGGCTGCACCAGAGCCAATTTCTTTACCATTCAGACCACAATATCTTGTTATTAGCTTACACAAAGTCCCATGGAATTATGGAGAAGATGAAGGATCCACATCTCATACTGCTGCTACAGTGTCGAAGGAAAATCCACTGTATCTTCCTCAAAGGGTGATGGAGCCCGCCATAAAAGTAAAGGGGAAGATTCCCATGGAGAAAATTGAAAAATTCCTCCGCACTATGGGCCATAATGAAGCCAAGATGGTTCTAAGCTTAAGAGAAGCTCTACATCAGATCTCAATACTGGACTTGGTTTTCTCTTTCGAGGATCACAGGAAGATCTTATTAAAGGGTTTAGAAGAAGCCTACTTACCAAAATCAGTGGATGCGGAAAAATTTCAACATCTGGTTGATCACATACCGCCCGAAGGGACCGGTCATTGCAAGCCATTACACATCGCAGTTTTGTCCTCCGGGTATATGTTAGCTGGAGTTTTGATAGAAGAAGGTTCGTCTTTGAACATCTGTCCTTATGACACCTTGAAAAAGATGAACATCAATCTCAAACGGATCCGAAGTAGCCATACAGTTATCAAAGCTTTCGATGGATCCCGACGAAATTCTATCGGACAAATTGAGCTACCAACTGAGATTGGTCGAAATACCTTCAATGTATCCTTCCACGTCCTCAAGATAGATTTAAGGATACAACCTGATATTGGGGAGACCATGGATCCACATGGCTGGAGTCATTCCTTCTACACTACATTAACAACTAAAATACATTGTCAGCAATAGTCTAGTCACTATCAACGCTGAGCCAGAATGTCCTGAACAAAGGAATCTACCAATCATCAGCTTCAATTTAGAAGTTGAGCCGACCAGTTTTCATACTTTGGAATTGAGTAACACGCAATACCATCCTCTTGGAGCACCACTTCCCGTACCCAAGATTTCTGCCGAGGTTATGTCGGCCACTCAAGAAATGATGTCATTGGGTCATCAGCCTGGACAAGGGCTTGGTAAAGATCATCAGGGTATTAAGCACCTAATTCAAGTGTCCAATCAAATTGGGACAGCTGGACTAGGTTATTCTTCCAGTTCTAGTCAAAGGAATCCTTATAAGCACAAGAAGATTCCTTAAGCTTCCGCCATACGGCGATTTTCTCCATCTGTACCTCATGAGTTGATACAGTCTACAGTAAAGGTGTCAGCCCATGTTATGGCTATGTTGTTTCCCAAACCAGTACCATTCAAAGTAAAAGAGGTCCTGATTCCGGATCCTGAAGTGGAAGAAAGGGAATAGAATCGTAAACATGACATCGCCTTGATGATGTCAGGCATATGCATCATTGTCTATGATAAAGATACAAACAGATATACCCCAGACGATGATTGCCCAGATGTTATGGTAATCATTCGGGAAAAGGAGGATGATGACAGCCCCTTCATCACTGCAGTCCATCAGGACTTTACCCTCGATAATTGGAGCAGCACTCCATGCATTGGTCGACGAGGGTAAAACGGCCAGAAATCCCTCTGCCCTGTAGATAACTTTAATTGCTTACTTTTCTTTACAGTATTAGCAGTTATTTTATCAGCACATGCTAACAATTTTGTATGATTAAACAGTTTCATATATTAAGTGAAAGAATATTTTGTTTCAGGACTCTAAATTTAGATGTGTCTGTACTTGCTGATGAGGTGCCTTTTCTCCATAAGGATTGTAACTTTGATGAAAAGTTGGACTTAGACTTGATGGAAATCCAAGAGGACGTTGAGACACCTCAGGAGATTAAGGAATGGGTCATAGACAAACCTTAACCCCACCTTGATCAAACCACTTCTTTCAATCTTGGAACATTAGAAAGCCCTAAGCTAATTCAGATTGGTTCAGACCTAACCCCAAACCAACGGAATGCCATGGTTGCTCTATTAACCAAATTCCATGATGTGTTTCACAAAGACATAGTGTTCTTGTCAACTGACATTGTCCTTCATCGCCTTCCCATTAAGGAGGGATTTAAGCCAGCCAGGTAGAAGCTTAGGCGATTGAAACCTGAGTGGAGTTTAAAGGTGAAAGAAGAAATTATGAAATAATTTGAAGCTGGAATTATCATGGTGTCCACATATCCAAAATGGATATCCAACATTGTTCCCGTGCCTAAACCATGAGGAAAGGTGCGATTTTGCGTGGATTACCGTGATCTGAACAAAGCTTGTGTGACACACCCAAATTCGGTACTTCTATTTCCACGGGATTTGGTGTTCACTTTACAAACATCATCTATCTATCTACCCATAAATAAAATCAAACCATACAATAGATAGAAATAAATAATAAATCTCCCCTTATGGGGTTACATCAACTGCATAATAAATAAATCCCACGTTACTCTAACCTTAAATCATATGTGCGGAAACATAAACAAATAAGTCTTAAATAACATCAATTCTAATTATCATTACATAACCACATAAATAATCAATCTTCATTACTTGCTAAGCTTGCCCTTGCCTTTACTAATGGAAGGTTCATCTACTCTTTCGTTCTTAACTGCAATGTTATTATTACGCAAGAGTGATCACGATTGCCCACAAGTATAACAATATAACAATGAATAATAACACGCAAAAGAAATAATAACTTCAGATATAAAAGCTCAACTTTTGAATCAAGAATAAATAACAAGAATCAAAAGAATTTCTGAGGGTCATAAGACCTTGAACTATGTCCTAGGTTGCCAAGTGTTTTTACTTGAAACCTTTAACAGTCATAAGTCTATGGACTCTTCTTCTCGAACTTAGGGGGATCAGCCCTTAGTACCATACTGTGCATAATATCTTAACGCTAAAGCGTAAATAATCCCATATATGGGGTTGTTCATCTCAGTTTGACATTCGAGTTCGCACCAAAGGAAGTTTGGTTTGGATAATTCATCAAGAGTTCTGAAATTTAGAACGCTCATCAACTTTGGACTAGTCGAATCATTAAGGGTCGCTAGTCTAACAAGGTTTAGCAATAATTGATAACTTAACTTGAATAAAATCTCAAAGGTATACAATAGAATAATTATTGTATAACTGCATCATGCTTGAAAGATTAATAGGCTTTAATATAACAAGACAGGCTTGATCAATAATAATGAGAACTTGCTCAACATAGAAAGGTGAATTCATCAACTTATATAATGATACCAAGTAGGGTTAGGAAACTTGCCTCGTACGTGGATTACACTTAAATAAACTCGTTCTTTGAATTAAATCCTACACATAAATTACGTTCACAATACCAGTTAATAATAACGTACTAAACATTATAAGTTTACTCTTTGTCTAACTCGAATTTATGACTATACTTAGTCAATTACTACACTTAGTGTAAAATTAAGACTTCACGAACGATAAGATAACTATGCATTCGATCATTCAATTCACACGTAATTGTGTTATGGATATGTTAAGAATTTATTTTGACACCTCATTATATGTCTAACAAGTTTTTATGCTCATTAGATTAAGTTAATAACACATTACTACACTTAAACATTTTTAAAAACTCATTTCTGGCCATTCTGCTAAGTGGCGCTGCGGTGCCACTGTGAGAGCCCCGAATCCGGGCCCCAAATCACCGCGGATCCGGTTCACTCATTCTACTACTATTGCAGAAGATATAAACATGAATTGTTTATACATTAATCATTATACACTATCCCCAAGGTCGAGTAACCATAACATATACACAATTCATAACTTATCTAACACATGACCTCATTATCATACAAGACTATTGCAAATCTAATCGCGCACATTAACTTTAAGCTGGAACTGTCTTTAACTTCCCTTGTATCCGACACATTCACCATAATCTGCAATGTTTTATCATGATATAGCAAGGGTGAGCATGAAAGTTGCCCAGCAAGTTTAAATACAATTTAAGGATATATCATGATTGAAAGAGTATGTATAATAAACTGGCTATAATTGACAATGTAGTTATGAATTAGCATGAACAAATTTTGACTGAACAAGTATTACATATGAACAATATATATCTGGACCAACTGGTAATGAAGGTGATCAGCCTTTCATACCTGACTTATACATGCAATATATATACAGGGTACAATTCAACATGGCCATCAGCAATGATTAACCATATGCATATCTTAATAAAACACTCTTAGTAGAGTTAAGTAGAACTTGCCTGAACCGTTGATTACCGATACGAAATATAACTTAGCTTTATCCGAAGACCTATTACAGATAATACCGATCTCCAAATATTAGAATAATATCATCACAGTATAATTCTATCAGTCTATACAACACATATGACTTAGCATCAAGTCAGACTATTTCAGTCCGAGTTGGAACTGACACAATTCTATCATTAGGCGATCTAATCCGGACAATATTGAGTTTAAGTTTAATTAAACTCGCTTAACACGAACAATTATCACGAGATAATTTTCTAATCGATAAAAATAATTTTCCATAGGCTCATAATAATTTCCAAGTAATTCTTACCATTATCATGATTTTCTAATCATTAATATCGTATTTAAATGAGTTAAATACCACAATATTCTAATATCATTAATATTTATTTATTGCTAAACATTAATGAATTACTTGTTATAATATTATATCATATTTACAATATCTCAAAGTATTTTCAATACTTTATTACTTCTTTTAAATGTTTTTAAAGTAATTAAAAACATTAATCAATAAATCGATATTAATGTAAATACCACATTATTAGTGATCATTAATATGTATTTAATATAAAATATTAATGAAAATCATAACATAATCATTTTATATGATTTTAAAAGCATTAAATCTATTTTTTCCACAATTTATTTAATATATTCATTAAATAAACTAATTATCATTAATAATAAATATTAATGAAATTCATCACAAAATATCAAAAGTTATCAAAAATAACTTAAAATATTTTCAAACACCATAATATAATTTTTCATGATTTTTCATGAAATAAAACCATTTTTAAATAATTTATCTAATATCATAATTAAATAAATAAATACCATTTATATTCCAAAAATATTAAATATTTTTGAAATATACTCAAAATAATTAAAAACTATTTTTCAAGCTTTAAAATAATTTTTCAGAATTTAATATGTATTTTTAATAATTAAAATCTAATTTTTTTCTATTTTTAATCATTTTCAGAAATTACAGAAAATAAAAATAATGAAAACCCGTCGCTAAAGGCTTTAGCGACGCTTATCTGTCGCCTTAGGTGTTCTTGAGCCTTAAGAACACTGACAAGGTTAGTGTTCATGGTGTCATGTTTGACCGGCCTTAATTCTCTGCTCAAATCGTTTCTGGACTTGTTTGAAGTGTGATTATGTAGTCAAAATGTAATACTACAAACCACAATCATCATCGTGATCAAATAATAACAACCTTGCAAGATCTAAAGCTTCTAAGAAGCTGTCAGACCCACCTGGGTTTCTTCAGAAACCCAGAACACCGAGCAGCCATTTTCAAGCCAAAATTAATACAGGTTCTAGTCGTTGTTTTGGTGGTTTTATGGTTCAAATGTGTAGTCACTATGTCAAGGAACAACAACATAACAAGATCTAGGTCTAACAACATAAAAATCACAACTTATCAAACGGTCAAAGCTGTCAGAAATTTCGTTGCCCAGATATCTGGGTTTTTTCCCAGATTTTAAAAATCAGATCGTGAGGCCTACTTTGACCACACTTTACTATCAATACGAAGCAGTTATAAGAGTTCTATTGACCCAAATCTGTAGTCCATCCTACAAGCTACAACATTTACCAATTAACAACATCAAAATCTAAACATACTGACAGATCCGGACCCAACAAAACTTGTCAGACGCTACATTCAATTTCTGGGCTTGCCCAGATTTGACACGGTCATGGCCGGTCAACGGTCTTTGACCGTTAATAACATGAAATCTAGATATTGAAACACTGTAAATCCACTTCCAGATCCAAGACTACATGTCAAACTACCGATCAAACAATAAAACATTACGTGACTAATTACACAGAGCAAGATCCGAGCTACCGACATAAGTCCAGCCGAGCCACAAATCTGCTCAAGAACAATTTTTGAAAAAATTTATTTTAAGGCACTTTGATGCTATGGATTCATGATAGATCATCATAGATCTTCATATAACATCCAATAGAAATTTTCTAAACACATAAACACAAAATTTCTCAAGCATCAAAGATCAAAATAAAAATTTTGGTTATACCTTCAAGCTTTGATTTTTGATCTTAGCTCTCCAAGTTGTTTGTGATTGATCTAGAAATTTGGTATTAGGAATTTGAAATACTTGCAATTTTTCTTGGAGGTTTAGTGAGAGAGGGAGTTGGTGAGAGCAAGTTGCAAAAATAAGCAAAATCATGAACTTTCTCTCTCCCGATCTCTTATATAACCACCTAGATTCATGCACTAGCTTGTTGTCTTTGTCAAATGTAAATGGGGCTGATTTGAGGAGATTTTGATGCCACAAAGTCCAAATGGTTAGTAACCTACTAAAGTTATGGCCATTCTTACAAGTTAACTTACTAATTTACAAAAGGGCACTTTTGTCATTTCCTTACCATTTTAAATTCTAGATTAGTCATTTGTGAGATATAGGCACATGGCTAGCTAGGGTTAGTCACCAACCATTTACTAGGGCTAGATCTACACTCCATCCCATTAAAATATTCAAGGAGGGTACTTTGGTCATTTGACTTGTAAAGTGAATGGTAACTTGGTAATTGGTCACAACCCTTAGGTTTTAAAATAGAAAATTATAATTAGTGTTCCCTAATTACAATAATGTTTACTAATCTCGTTCAAGCTTGCTAATTAGGGTTAAAGCTTCCTAATTAACATTACACTCTATAAGCTAATAATTTGGTTTTCTGTAATTGCATGTTAGGATTTCTTACATTAGAAATTAGGGCTTTCTAATTGATCAGTTAGGGTTATACCTAATTATACATACAATTAATAACATAGAAACTCTATACTTAACTTTAAGCTTCCCATTTAGGGTTTTAATATCCCGATTAGGGTTTCAGACAGAATAATTAGGGTTCAAATTTTAGAAATTAGGGTTTGCTAAATAATTAAGCTTTACCCTATTAAGCTTATAATATAAATCACTTTGAGCATTATAATTCTCCGTTATATTCTCAGATTAGGGTTTCAAATATTGGAAATCTTAAATTAGGATTTTTAGATATGGTATTAGGGTTTTCTAATACTCAAATAGGGTTTCCAGTAATTCATTAGGGTTTCCCTAATTAGTTTATAATTAATAACGTTAAACCTTATATATAGCATTGCATTCCCAATCTAGGGTTTTTAATATCCGAATTAAGGTTTTGGATTCCCGGATTCCCGGAACTGAAACTAGGGTTTCCAGAATCGATTTCTAGGTTTTTCTTATTAGACGTTAGGGTTTTCTAACTGAACGTTGATGTTCTTAATATATACTTAGGGTTTGACACAGATATAATTTTATCTGATCAACCCTTGACTCTTAACCACATTTTGTACACATACATAACAAATTTCACAGAACTTAAATCACATAAATCCTTAATCCTGAATAATTCACCTAAATCCTTCACAGAATTTTGAAATCCTCAAAATTCAATCCTAATAACATCAAACGCATACACTTATTTTCTGTCTAGGTCTAATATTTGACCTTAAATCCTTCATTTAAGATTTTGTAAAATTGTCTAAATTCTTGGGTTGTCACATTCACCCCTCCTTATAAGAATTTCGTCCCCGAAATTCACCTTACACCTTACACCAAACAGCTTACACCATTTACACATATCACATGCTACCCAATATACCACTCACAAGAGCAAAAGTTTCATTACACCGTTCACACATCATCACATGCTACCCAATACACCACTCACAAAAGCAAAAGTTTTCAATTTGTACTGAGGGGTCATATAGACCATGAACTACTGAGGTTTATAGGTATTACTACCTTCTACCTATTTCCATTAAGAAAAAGGTAATCTACCCCTTATAAAGGTTAACAGTAGGTTTACAATCACGAAGAAGGTAAACTACCGTTGCTAGTACTTTAGGTGATTAGCCTATCGTACTCTTACGTCATGCATAACGTATTAATCATGTCTAGCGAATATTTACGCTACTAGATTGGATTATTCATCCAAACAACATAGTTCACCTCAGTCTTATCATAGGACTTCGCACCAAATAATTTGGTTCGGGAAATTTCTTTCAAAGAACACTTAAAAATTTTTGAAAACATTTTTAGAATGAGCGTCATGATGCCGTCTTTGTATTAACGGTCGTTTTGAGGATTCCGTCATTTGGTGATTTTATCATACTACATCATACCATAGTGGGATGACGATCCTTAGATCACATCCAACACTAAGTAATAATCGTATTGATGACTCCATCGTTTTTATCATCTCCTTTTTTGAAAGTTACATGGTACATGAGTGATAATTTAAAAACAAATTTTGATATTTCAAATCGTTTTTTTTTTTAAAAAAAAAGGCACATAGTGCGTATTTAGCTTGATGTCAAAATTTGAAGTTTAGCATAGCTAGGGGTTTAGGAAAACCTAATGCCTCCACTAACAATCATTTGCTTAAACATTCTATCTATTCCTATAATCCTTAATACTCCATTCACACAAAACTATACCCAGTTCATAAAACCAAACTTATGAGTTCATTAATTGCCACAATCATATGAGTTTAAGAACTTACCCTAGTCAGACCTTTGGCGTCCATTCGCTGAGGGGTTCATAAACATTTCATATAACTATAAGTCAAGAATGTCACATAAGTATGAGTTTTAAAACTAAATACTTAATCCTATATTCTCTACTTTATGACTTATCTATCTGTTATATACATGAGAAAGGAATCACCCTCTTAACCTGCATTTAACAAATAGCGCGATACAAACATTTCAATGATTAACAGTGCCAGAAACTAAGTGGTTGTCAAACCAAACTCGGCCACTAATCAATATAGAAGCTAAGCGGCCCAATTCATACCCATACAAAGAATTGGTCAACCTAACCACTACATCGACCAGGAAGCTAAGTGATTCTAAAACCAAGTACAAATTCCCCGCCCATACAAGGAATCATACAACTCAGCTGTCAACATGAGTCCTCAATTGAATCCCCACCTAATCTTAACCCCCTTTTTCATACGAATTTTTATTCAACTTGTATCCATATTCCTTTCTTGAATATGTACCAATTCGTATTACAATATACACACGACATTCTTGTCGTAAGCTTTCCAATCATCAGATTGATTATTCTCCATACTATAACCTTATCAGATCACAGGGTGATCTCATCGTATATATTACGATTTAATTCTATATCTTGACCGTTTTGTTTTACGATCTCCTATCCCTGTACTTTCAGTCTTTTAGACTCTATCTATCCACTTTCTATACTTGGTACACATCGAGTCTCTAACAGTTTTCAATATAGTACGCTGAGTGGTTTCCCACAAACAACCAACAAACTAGGTTTCGAGTTGCTAGTTCGTATATACCTCCGTTCTATGAAGGAATCGTTTAGCCCAGATACCATACATCAACTATTAAAGAGTACAATTGTACCATACATAAATATAACCTTTTGGTTCTTAACTTCTTTATCAGAGTTAGGGAACTCCGTATCTTTATAACTCTTCGAGATTCGTCTTTGAATCTTACCGACACACTAACTTTATGTGAGTTAGATCTTATCCTAATCACTGCGGTTATGAGTCTAAGGTAACTCTACCCTAGGTTTATAACCAATGACTTTGATACCAAATGTGAGAGCCGAATCCAGGGCCCCAAATCACCATGGATCCGGTTCACTCATTCTACTACTATTAATGCGGAAGATATAAACATGAATTGTTTATACATTAATCATTATACACTATCCCCCAAGGTCGAGTAACCATAACATATACACAATTCATAACTTATCTAACATATGACCTCATTATCATACAAGACTATTACAAATCTAATCGGCACATTATTAACTTTAAAATTTGGGCCATCTTTAACTTCCCTTGTGTCAAACATTCACCATAATCTGCAATGTTTTATCATGATATAGCAAGGGTGAGCATGAAAGTTGCCCAGCAAGTTTAAATACAATTTAAGGATATATCATGATTGAAAGAGTATGTATAATAAGCTGGCTATAATTGACAATGTAGTTGTGAATTAGCATGAACAAATTTTGACTGAACAAGTATTACATATGAACAATATATATCTGGACCAACTGGTAATGAAGGTGATCGACCTTTCATACGACTTATACATCTGATATATATCTGAGGTACAATTCAACATGGCCATCGATGATTAACCATATGCATATCTGAATAAAACACTCTTAGTAGAGTTAAGTAGAACTTGCACAGAGCAGTTTGATTCTGATCTGAAATATAACTTAGCTTTATCAGAAGACCTATTACGGATAATCTGGATCTCCAAATATTAGAATAATATCATCACAAAATAATTCTATCGATTTATCTGACACATAAGACTTAGCATCAAGTCGGACTATTTCGGTCAGAGTTGGGCCGACACAATTCTATCATTCAAAGCGATCTAATAGGACAATATTGAGTTTAAGTTTAATTAAACTTTTGCTTAACAACGAACAATTATCACGAGATAATTTTCTAATCGATCGAAAATAATTTTCCATAGGCTCATAATAATTTCCAAGTAATTCTTACCATTATCATGATTTTCTAATCATTAATATAAATATTTAAATGAGTTAAATACCACAATATTCTAATATCATTAATATTTATTTATTGCTAAACATTAATGAATTACTTGTCATAATATTATATCATATTTACAATATCTCAAAGTATTTTCAATACTTTATTACTTCTTTAAATGTTTTTAAAGTAATTAAAAACATTAATCAATAAGCGATATTAATGTAAATACCACATTATTAAAGTGATCATTAATATGTATTTAATATAAAATATTAATGAAAATCATAACATAATATTATAATATAATTATAATATATCAAAGTATTTTAATACCTTAAAATCATATTTCTATGATTTTAAACAATCAAATCCATTATCCGATAATTGATAAAAATATTAAAATATTAATATTTTCATGCCAAAATATCAAAAGTTATATTTTATAACTTAAAATATTTTATAACACTTAAATCATTTTATATGATTTTTAAAGCATTAAATCTATTTTTCCACAATTTATTTAATATATTCATTAAATAAACTAATTATCATTAATAATAAATATTAATGAAATTCATCACAAAATATCAAAAGTTATCAAAAATAACTTAAAATATTTTCAAACACCATAATATAATTTTTCATGATTTTTCATGAAATAAAACCATTTTAAATAATTTATCTAATATCATAATTAAATAAATAAATACCATTTATATTCCAAAAATATTAAATATTTTTGAAATATACTCAAAATAATTAAAACTATTTTTCAAGCTTTAAAATAATTTTTAGAATTTAATATGTATTTTTTAATAATTAAAATCTAATTTTTTCTATTTTTAATCATTTTGAAATTACGAGAAAATAAAAATAATGAAAACCCGTCATTAAAGGCTTTAGCGGCGCTTATCTATCGCCTTAGGTGTTCTTGAGCCTCGAGAACAACGTGAAGGTTCGATGTTAAATGGTGTCGTGTTTAGGGCCTTAATTCTCTGCTTTCGAATCGTTTACGGACTTGTTTGAAGTGTGATTATGTAGTCAAAATGTAATACTACAACCCACAATCATCATCGTGATCAAATAATAACAACCTTGCAAAGATCTAAAGCTTCTAAGAAGGCATCGAGACCCACACAGGTTTCTTGAAACCCGAACACTTAAAGCGACCATTTTCAAGCCAAAATTAATCTGAGGTTCTAGTCGTTGTTTTGGTGGTTTTATGGTTCAAATGTGTAGTCACTATGTCAAGGAACAACAACATAACAAGATCTAGGTCTAACAACATCAAAATCACAACTTATCAAGCGGTCAAAGTTGTTGAAATTTACGTTGCCCGATATACGGGTTTTTCCCATTTTAAAAATTAGATCGTGAGGCCTACTTTGACCACACTTTACTATCAATCTGAAGCGATTATAAGAGTTCTATTGACCCAAATCATAGTCCATCCTACAAGCTACAACATTTACCAATTAACAACATCAAAATCTAAACATCTTGTGAGTCCGGACCCAACAAAACTTGTCGACGCTACATTCGATTTACGGGCTTGCCCGATTTGACCGATCATGGCAGGTCAGCGGTCTTTTGATGAATTAATAACATGAAATCTAGATATTGAAACACTGTAAATCCACTTCCAGATCCAAGACTACATGTCAGGCTACCGATCCAAACAATAAAACATTACGTACTAATTACGAGCAAAGATCGGCGGCTGACATAAAGGTTGTCGAGCCTGAATCTGCTTTCGAAGAACAATTTTGAAAAAAATTATTTTAAGGCACTTTGATGCTATGGATTCATGATAGATCATCATAGATCTTCATATAACATCCAATAGAAATTTTCTAAACACATAAACACAAAAATTTCTCAAGCATCAAAGATCAAAATAAAAAATTTCGGTTATACCTTCAAGCTTTGATTTTTGATCTTAGCTCTCCAAGTTGTTTGTGATTGATCTAGAAATTTGGTATTAGGGAATTTGAAATACTTGCAATTTTTCGGAGGTTTAGTGAGAGAGGGAGTTGGTGAGAGCAAGTTGCAAAAATAAGCAAAATCATGAACTTTCTCTCTCCCAATCTCTTATATAACCACCTAGATTCATGCACTAGCTTGTTGTGCTGTCAAATGGGGCTGATTTGAGGAGATTTTGATGTCACAAAGTCCAAATGGTTAGTAACCTACTAAAGTTATGGCCATTCTTACAAGTTAACTTACTAATTTACACAAAAGGGCACTTTTGTCATTTCCTTACCATTTTAAATTATAGATTAGTCATTTGTGAGATATAGGCACATGGCTAGCTAGGGTTGGTCACCAACCACATACTAGGGCTAGATCTACACTCCATCCCATTAAAATATTCAAGGAGGGTACTTTGGTCATTTGACTTGTAAAGTGAATGGTAACTTGGTAATTGGTCACAACCCTTAGGTTTTAAAATAGAAAATTATAATTAGTGTTCCCTAATTACAATAATGTTTACTAATCTCGTTCAAGCTTGCTAATTAGGGTTAAAGCTTCCTAATTAACATTACACTCTATAAGCTAATAATTTGGTTTTCTCTAATTGCGTGTTAGGATTTCTTACATTACAAATTAGGGCTTTCCAATTGATCAGTTAGGGTTATACCTAATTATATATACAATTAATAACATAGAAACTCTATACTTAACTTTAAGCTTCCCATTTAGGGTTTTAATATCCCGATTAGGGTTTCAGACAGAATAATTAAGGTTCAAATTTTAGAAATTAGGGTTTGCTAAATAATTAAGCTTTACCCTATTAAGCTTATAATCTAAATCACTTTGAGCATTATAATTCTCGTTATATTCTCGATTAGGGTTTCAAATATTGAAATCAAAATTAGGATTTTCGAGATATGGTATTAGGGTTTTCTAATACTCGAAATAGGGTTCGATAATTCATTAGGGTTTCCCTAATTAGTTTATAATTAATAACGTTAAACCTTATATATAGCATTGCATTCCCAATCTAGGGTTTTTAATATCCGAATTAAGGTTTTGGATTCCTAGAACTGAAACTAGGGTTTCCAGAATCGATTTCTAGGTTTTTCTTATTAGACGTTAGGGTTTTCTAACTGAACGTTGATGTTCTTAATATATACTTAGGGTTTGACACAGATATAATTTTATCTGATCAACCCTTGACTCTTAACCACATTTTGTACACATACATAACAAATTTCACAGAACTTAAATCACATAAATCCTTAATCCTGAATAATTCACCTAAATCCTTCACGAATTTTGAAATCCTCAAAATTCAATCCTAATAACATCAAATGCATCACTTATTTTTTCTGCTGAAGCAATATTTGACCTTACAATCATTTATTTTTTTTTCTAAATTCTTGGGTTGTCACAGGTCCCCAATATTTGACCTTAAATCAATCATTTATAGATTTTTACACCGTAAAATTGTCTAATACACCACTTTTTCTTTGGAGGGGTTATAGACCATGAACTCTCCAAATAATTTGGTTCGGAAATTTCTTTCAAAGAACACTTAAAAATTTTTGAAAACATTTTCGAGAATGACGTCATGATGCCGTACTGTATTAACAGTCCGTTTGAGGATTCCGTCATTTGGTGATTTTATCATACTACATCATACCATAGTGGGATGACGATCCTTAGATCACATCCAACACTAAGTAATACTGTATTGATGACTCCATCGTTTTTATCATCTCTGCACCAGGTTACATGGTACATGAGTGATAATTTAAAAACAAATTTTGATATTTCAAATCGTTTTTTTAAAAAAAAAAAGGCACATAGTGCGTATTTAGCTTGATGTCAAAATTTGAAGTTTAGCATAGCTAGGGGTTTAGGAAAACCTAATGCCTCCACTAACAATCATTTGCTTAAACATTCTATCTGTTCCTATAATCCTTAATACTCCATTCACACAAAACTATACCCAGTTCATAAAACCACACTTATGAGTTCATTAATTGCCACAATCATATGAGTTTAAGAACTTACCCTAGTCAGACCTTTGGCGTCCATTCATTTGAGGGTTCATAAACATTTCATATAACTATAAGTCAAGAATGTCACATAAGTATGAGTTTTAAAACTAAATACTTAATCTATATTCTCTACATATGACCTATCTATCTCGTTATATACATGAGAAAGAATCACCCTCTTAACTTGCATTTAACAAATAGCGATACAAACATTTCAATGATTATCGATTGCGAAAACTAAGTGGTTGTCAAACAAACTTCGACCCACTAATCAATATAGGAAGCTAAGCGGCCAATTCCCCGCCCATACAAAGAATTGGTCAACCTAACCACTACATCGACCAGGAAGCTAAGTGATTCTAAAACCAAGTACAAATTCCTCGCCCATACAAGGAATCATACAACTCAGCTGTCGACATGAGTCCTCAATTGAATCCCCACCTAATCTTAACCCCCTTTTTCATACAATTTTTATTCAACTTGTATCCATATTCCTTTCTTGAATATGTACCAATTCATAAATACAACATACACACGACATTCTTGTGTAAAGCTTTCCAATCATCAGTTGATTATTCTCCATACTATAACCTTATCAGATCACAGGGTGATCTCATCGTATATATTATGATTCAATTCTATATCTTGACCGTTTTGTTTTACGATCTCCTATCCCTGTACTTTCAGTCTTTTAGACTCTATCTATCCACTTTCTATACTTGGTACACATCGAGTCTCTAACAGTTTTCAATATAGTACGCTGAGTGGTTTCCCACAAACAACCAACAAACTAGGTTTCGAGTTGCTAGTTCGTATATACCTCCGTTCTATGAAGGAATCGTTTAGCCCAGATACCATACATCAACTATTAAAGAGTACAATTGTACCATACTTAAATATAACCTTTTGGTTCTTAACTTCTTTATCAGAGTTAGGGAACTTCGTATCTTTATAACTCTCCGAGATTCGTCTTTGAATCTTACCGACGCACTAACTCTATGTGAGTTAAATCTTATCCTAATCACTGCGGTTATTAGTCTAAGGTAACTCTACCCTAGGTTTATAACCAACAGCTTTGATACCAACTGTGAGAGCCCCGAATCCGGGCCCCAAATCACCGCGGATCCGGTTCACTCATTCTACTACTATTGCGGAAGATATAAACATGAATTGTTTATACATTAATCATTATACACTATCCCCAAGGTCGAGTAACCATAACATATACACAATTCATAACTTATCTAACACATGACCTCATTATCATACAAGACTATTACAAATCTAATCGCGCACATTAACTTTAAGCTGGAACTGTCTTTAACTTCCCTTGTATCCGACACATTCACCTTAATCTGCAATGTTTTATCATGATATAGCAAGGGTGAGCATGAAAGTTGCCCAGCAAGTTTAAATACAATTTAAGGATATATCATGATTGAAAGAGTATGTATAATAAGCTGGCTATAATTGACAATGTAGTTGTGAATTAGCATGAACAAACTTTTGGCTGAACAAGTATTACATATGAACAATATATATCTGGACCAATTGGTAATGAAGGTGATCAACCTTTCATACCGGCTTATACATGTAATATATAATGAGGTACAATTCAAACATGGCCATCGAAGAATGATTAACCATATGCATATCTGAATAAAACACTCTTAGTAGAGTTAAGTAGAACTTGCACGAACTGTTGATTCTGATACTGAAATATAACTTAGCTTTATCCGAAGACCTAATACAGATAATACCGATCTCCAAATATTAGAATAATATCATCATAATATAATTCTAGCAGTCTATACAACAAATAAGACTTAGCATCAAGTCAGACTATTTCAGTCCGAGTTGGAACTGACACAATTCTATCATTCCGACGATCTAATCGGACAATATTGAGTTTAAGTTTAATTAAACTCTGCTTAACACTGAACAATTATCACAGATAATTTTCTAATCAGTAAAAATAATTTTCCATAGGCTCATAATAATTTCCAAGTAATTCTTACCATTATCATGATTTTCTAATCATTAATATCGTATTTAAATGAGTTAAATACCACAATATTCTAATATCATTAATATTTATTTATTGCTAAACATTAATGAATTACTTGTCATAATATTATATCATATTTACAATATCTCAAAGTATTTTCAATACTTTATTACTTCTTTTAAATGTTTTTAAAGTAATTAAAAACATTAATCAATAACTGATATTAATGTAAATACCACATTATTCCGTGATCATTAATATGTATTTAATATAAAATATTAATGAAAATCATAACATAATATTATAATATAATTATAATATATCAAAGTATTTTTAATTCCTTAAAATCATATTTCTATGATTTTTAAACAATCAAATCCATTATCCGATAATTGCTAAAAATATTAAAATATTAATATTTTCATGCCAAAATATCAAAAGTTATATTTTATAACTTAAAATATTTTTATAACACTTAAATCATTTTTATATGATTTTTAAAGCATTAAATCTATTTTGTGACGCCCCCAAAATAGGTATACAACACCCATTCTGAGTTGGCAAAATACATGGTATAGAAAGCAAACTACAACTTTGATAATCTGAGATGTAGTGTGTAGAATACTTACAATACAACCTGTGAGTTTGAATACAAATATTGTCTTCTAGACAATATACACACCCAAATAAGTCCTCATTAATTATTCATACACTATTTTACGTAAATAGTGAGGACAAATAAAACATCTTCCTAGAACCATCACTCCATACCCCAGACTTGATCCTGCTATGTTCTCACCTCCACGAGAAGAAAAATGGAACAAAAAGGAAAAGGTGAGCTCAACTAGCCCAATAAAGAATATTATGACTAAGATAATATACAACAAATTATCGTTAGTCTTCAACGAGGAAAATCTAATAGAATACAATAGACAACAAGTTTTAGATCAACAAATGCAAATAGAAACAAGAATCCATTAGAAGAGTCACGTAGAAAGAATTCTACATCTTCTAAGGTTTAAAAGTCCATCATCAATAGTTTATCCTGTAATAACAATCAATATATATCTTTAATCATCTTTTGCTTCTGGCCAAAGATATTCATTTTATATCACCAAGTTGGTCATGTTTCATCTCAACACTGCTTCATCTTTTACTAAGAGCCAAAGATATTCATCGATTAATCGTTCATCTTTTGCACTACTGTGCCAAAGATATTCATTTGTATCACCAGTTAGACCGAGGATGATGAAAACATTTTAAAGAAACGAATCCAAAGGAAACAAAATGACAAGGATTAAGGATTCAGTACTTTGTTTTACCCATGTCCAAAAATACTTGAAAATAATCATATTGGTGTAAAATTCAAGAATGATCAAAACATGGATACAATCAAAGCTAGTATCCGAATAGATATTTTGGACAAAAAAAGAAATTTTTTATTTTTCTATTGAATAGTGCCGTATTATTCGTGAATAAGTGTCGTGTACGTGAATAGTAGCCCCAGACACAACAAGTTCCAAATTTGATAAAAAAGTTCACCAATACTTGGCATAATGATATTGAAGAAAAATATCATTTAAGAAGAAAATAATACCCACTTACCTAAAAATAACCGTATTTACGATTTGAATTTCGGTATATATAGTCTTGTAAACCCGCACCAGATAACAACACTCAAAGTATACTCACAAGAATAAACTCGATAATTTAGAGAGAGAAAGAGAAAACTTTGTTTTTACGGTGTGATTTTCAATTCTAACTTAGCCCTCTATTTATAGGAAAATGTTAGAGCATGAAAGGAGACTAAATTAATAAATTATTATTATTTAAAATTACATTTCTCGCATGCCATTTGAACACTTCACCACCGGTAACCTTGACCCAATTTCCAAAGAGACCCACATGTTCAAACAAGAGTGGGTCCCACCCATTATTTAATAAAATTATTTTATCTTCCAAACTTCAATAATTAAGTAGAAAATAGCTCGTTTATCGAGAAAAATTCAAAACTCGCGACTTTCCATGGGAAATTCCATTCTCTACAACTTTGCGTAAGAAATTTTTCCAAATTCCAAATGTAAATTGACCAAAATCCACAAGCGGGTGATTTTACGATTACATAATCAATTTTCGGTCGAGAATTGTGTCCAACAAACACAAAAATATATGTTAAACATTTAATGCCACAAAATACTCTACCTCCTCATATACTCATATATCCCACATTCATTATAAAAATATCACCGTTAATATATTATTAAAATAATATATTTAAATGAATTATTTTATCAGAAAAAGATAAAATATTAATTTTCAACAATTGTCACATTAAAAATTTTCTCCATCTATATCCACATAAAATAAATATTTTCTTTATCATAATAATCAATAATTACTTATTTAAAAATAATATTACAGAATCACAGTACTGACAACCAGGCCGTTCCCAGGAAAGAGGGGGCTTTCCAATAAGGATTTCTCCTTACTGGCGCGCAATTAGGTGACCAAACCTCTCCTTAGACAGAACTTTCTAGACATTGCCAATAATGTTATTTGATAATATTATTCAAATAATATGAATTATTGATTTGATAATGGAAAATACTGTGTAATGACAATTATTGAAACAATGAAGCAATACAAAATATTAACGCAACGCAATTATTGAATCAATAAAATATAATATTGAGCAATAACTCTTCATAACAATTATTGAGTAAAGGCCTTCTTACGTAAGAATCAATAATTCAATATAATATCGCGTAATACCTTGTCTTCTTTTGTGCGACCACGCCAGATTCTCGTATTTTAACCACCGTAACCCAACGATAATTAACGGTAACAATTTACGTCGTTATTTATAAAACTCAATCTTTGTCGTTTTCCTTCATCCAACCGTTTTTCCGTTATGGGGCCCACTAATGATCGCTACTGGCCATTGCATTTTAGATTCCCGAAAAAAAAGCATATTCCACGACCAAACGAAAATTCCCCGACAATAATGAATATTTTATAATCACTTGCTTATTTTGTAAACTTTGCACATTTCACCAAAGAATTATATCAAATCAACCCTTATTAATTTAGAATAATGAATAAAGGAAAATTCAATTTTATTTATAATAAGTTGGGGTCTTACATATTTTTTCCACAATTTATTTAATATATTCATTAAATAAACTAATTATCATTAATAATAAATATTAATGAAATTCATCACAAAATATCAAAAGTTATCAAAATAACTTAAAATATTTTCAAACACCATAATATAGTTTTTCATGATTTTCATGAAATAAAACCATTTTTAAATAATTTATCTAATATCATAATTAAATAAATAAATACCATTTATATTCCAAAATATTAAATATTTTTGAAATATACTCAAAATAATTAAAAACTAATTTTCAAGCTTTAAAATAATTTTTCAAATTTAATATGTATTTTAATAATTAAAATCTAATTTTTTTCTATTTTAATCATTTTCGTAAATTACGTAAAATAAAAATAATGAAAACCCGTCGCTAAAGGCTTTAGCGACGCTTATCTGTCATATTTAGGTGTTCTTGAGCCTCAAGAACAATCGACAATCGATGTTCATGGTATCGTGTTTTATTGGCCTTAATTCTCTGCTTTCAAATCGTTTCGGACTTGTTTGAAGTGTGATTATGTAGTCAAAATGTAATACTACAAACCACAATCATCATCATTGATCAAATAATAACAACCTTGCAAGATCTAAAGCTTCTAAGAAGTCATCAGGACCCACAGGTTTCTTGAAACCCGAACAACGAAAGCGACCATTTTCAAGCCAAAATTAATACAGGTTCTAGTCATTGTTTTGGTGGTTTTATGGTTCAAATGTGTAGTCACTATGTCAAGGAACAACAACATAACAAGATCTAGGTCTAACAACATCAATATCACAACTTATCAAACGGTCAAAGCTGTCAGAAATTTCATTGCCCATATTTCTGGGTTTTTTCCCAGATTTTAAAAATCAGATCGTGAGGCCTACTTTGACCACACTTTACTATCAATACGAAGCAGTTATAAGAGTTCTATTGACCCAAATCTGTAGTCCATTCTACAAGCTACAACATTTACCAATTAACAACATCAAAATCTAAACATCTTGATGGTCCGGACCCAACAAAACTTGTCGACGCTACATTCAATTTACGGGCTTGCCCGATTTGACACTATTAATGTGGCCATTCAACGGTCTTTGATGCTAATAACATGAAATCTAGATATTGAAACAACAGAAATCCACTTCCGGATCCAAGACTACATGTCAGACTCACCGATCCAAACAATAAAACATTACGTCTTAATTACGAGCAAGATCCGGCTACCGACATAAGAAATTTGTCGAACCACAAATCGCTTTCAAGAACAATTTTGAAAAAATTTATTTTAAGGCACTTTGATGCTATGGATTCATGATAGATCATCATAGATCTTCATATAACATCCAATAGAAATTTTCTAAACACATAAACACAAAAATTTCTCAAGCATCAAAGATCAAAATAAAAATTTTTGGTTATACCTTCAAGCTTTGATTTTGATCTTAGCTCTCCAAGTTGTTTGTGATTGATCTAGAAATGTGGTATTAGGGACCCAAATACTTGCAATTTTCTCGGAGGTTTACCGAGAGAGGGAGTTGGTGAGAGCAAGTTGCAAAATAAGCAAAATCATGAACTTTCTCTCTCCCAATCTCTTATATAACCACCTAGATTCATGCACTAGCTTGTCAGTCTTTGTCAAATGGGGCTGATTTGAGTAGATTTTGATGCCACAAAGTCCAAATGGTTAGTAACCTACTAAAGTTATGGCCATTCTTACAAGTTAACTTACTAATTTACACAAAAGGGCACTTTTGTCATTTCCTTACCATTTTAAATTCTAGATTAGTCATTTGTGAGATATAGGCACATGGCTAGCTAGGGTTGGTCACCAACCATTTACTAGGGCTAGATCTACACTCCATCCCATTAAAATATTCAAGGAGGGTACTTTGGTCATTTGACTTGTAAAGTGAATGGTAACTTGGTAATTGGTCACAACCCTTAGGTTTTAAAATAGAAAATTATAATTAGTGTTCCCTAATTACAATAATGTTTACTAATCTCGTTCAAGCTTGCTAATTAGGGTTAAAGCTTCCTAATTAACATTACACTCTATAAGCTAATAATTTGGTTTTCTGTAATTGCATGTTAGGATTTCTTACATTAGAAATTAGGGCTTTCTAATTGATCAGTTAGGGTTATACCTAATTATACATACAATTAATAACATAGAAACTCTATACTTAACTTTAAGCTTCCCATTTAGGTTTTAATATCCCGATTAGGGTTTCGAATGAATAATTAGGGTTCAAATTTTAGAAATTAGGGTTTGCTAAATAATTAAGCTTTACCCTATTAAGCTTATAATATAAATCACTTTGAGCATTATAATTCTCCTCGTTATATTCTCGATTAGGGTTTCAAATATTGGAAATCAAAATTAGGATTTTCGAGATATGGTATTAGGGTTTTCTAATACTCAAATAGGGTTTCCAGTAATTCATTAGGGTTTCCCTAATTAGTTTATAATTAATAACGTTAAACCTTATATATAGCATTGCATTCCCAATCTAGGGTTTTTAATATCCGAATTAAGGTTTTGGATTCCCGGAACTGAAACTAGGGTTTCCAGAATCGATTTCTAGGTTTTTCTTATCAGACGTTAGGGTTTTCTAACTGAACGTTGATGTTCTTAATATATACTTAGGGTTTGACACAGATATAATTTTATCTGATCAACCCTTGACTCTTAACCACATTCTGTACACATACATAACAAATTTCAAAGAACTTAAATCACATAAATCCTTAATCCTGAATAATTCACCTAAATCCTTCACAGAATTTTGAAATCCTCAAAATTCAATCCTAATAACATCAAACGCATACACTTATTTTCTGTCTAGGTCTAATATTTGACCTTAAATCAATCATTTAAGATTTTGTAAAATTGTCTAAATTCTTGGGTTGTCACATTCACCCCTCCTTATAAGAATTTCGTCCCCAAAATTCACCTTACACCTTACACCAAACAGCTTACACCATTCACACATATCACATGCTACCCAATATACCACTCACAAGAGCAAAAGTTTCATTACACCGTTCACACATCATCACATGCTACCCAATACACCACTCACAAAAGCAAAAGTTTTCAATTTGTACTGAGGGGTCATATAGACCATGAACTACTGAGGTTTATAGGTCTACCTGCTACCTATTTCCATTAAGAAAAAGGTAATCTACCCCTTATAAAGGTTAACAGTAGGTTTACAATCACGAAGAAGGTAAACTACCGTTGCTAGTACTTTAGGTGATTAGCCTATCGTACTCTTACGTCATGCATAACGTATTAATCATGTCTAGCGAATATTTACACTACTAGATTGGATTATTCATCCAAACAACATAGTTCACCTCAGTCTTATCATAGGATTTCGCACCAAATAATTTGGTTCGGGAAATTTCTTTCAAAGAACACTTAAAAATTTTTGAAAACATTTTCGAGAATGACGTCATGATGCCGTACTGTATTAACAGTCCGTTTGAGGATTCCGTCATTTGGTGATTTTATCATACTACATCATACCATAGTGGGATGACGATCCTTAGATCACATCCAACACTAAGTAATATTGTATTGATGACTCCATCGTTTTTATCATCTCTGCACCAGGTTACATGGTACATGAGTGATAATTTAAAAACAAATTTTGATATTTCAAATCGTTTTTTTTAAAAAAAAAAGGCACGTAGTGCGATGTTTGCTTGATGTCAAAATTTGAAGTTTAGCATAGCTAGGGGTTTAGGAAAACCTAATGCCTCCACTAACAATCATTTGCTTAAACATTCTATCTATTCCTATAATCCTTAATACTCCATTCACACAAAACTATACCCAGTTCATAAAACCAAACTTATGAGTTCATTAATTGCCACAATCATATGAGTTTAAGAACTTACCCTAGTCAGACCTTTGGCGTCCATTCGCTGAGGGGTTCATAAACATTTCATATAACTATAAGTCAAGAATGTCACATAAGTATGAGTTTTAAAAACTCGTACTTAATCCTATATTCTCTACTTATGACCTATCTATCTGTTATATACATGAGAAAGGAATCACCCTCTTAACCTGCATTTAACAAATAGCGCGATACAAACATTTCAATGATTATCAGTGCCAGAAACTAAGTGGTTATCAAACCAAACTCGGCCACTAATCAATATAGGAAGCTAAGCGGCCAATTCCCCGCCCATACAAAGAATTGGTCAACCTAACCACTACATCGACCAGGAAGCTAAGTGATTCTAAAACCAAGTACAAATTCCTCGCCCATACAAGGAATCATACAACTCAGCTGTTGACATGAGTCCTCAATTGAATCCCCACCTAATCTTAACCCCCTTTTTCATACAAATTTTTATTCAACTTGTATCCATAATCCTTTCTTGAATATGTACCAATTCATAGTACAACATACACACGACATTCTTGTCGTAAGCTTTCCAATCATCAGATTGATTATTCTCCATACTATAACCTTATCAGATCACAGGGTGATCTCATCGTATATATTACGATTCAATTCTATATCTTGATCGTTTTGTTTTACGATCTCCTATCCCTGTACTTTCAGTCTTTTAGACTCTATCTATCCACTTTCTATACTTGGTACACATCGAGTCTCTAACAGTTTTCAATATAGTACGCTGAGTGGTTTCCCACAAACAACCAACAAACTAGGTTTCGAGTTGCTAGTTCGTATATACCTCCGCTCTATGAAGGAATCGTTTAGCCCAGATACCATACATCAACTATTAAAGAGTACAATTGTACCATACTTAAATATAACCTTTTGGTTCTTAACTTCTTTATCAGAGTTAGGGAACTCCGTATCTTTATAACTCTCCGAGATTCATCTTTGAATCTTACCAACACACTAACTCTATGTGAGTTAGGTCTTATCCTAATCACTGCGGTTATTAGTCTAAGGTAACTCTACCCTAGGTTTATAACCAACAGCTTTGATACCAACTGTGAGAGCCCCGAATCCAGGCCCCAAATCACCACGGATCCGGTTCACTCATTCTACTACTATTGCGGAAGATATAAACATGAATTGTTTATACATTAATCATTATACACTATCCCCAAGGTCGAGTAACCATATCATATACACAATTCATAACTTATCTAACACATGACCTCATTATCATACAAGACTATTACAAATCTAATCACAAGACATTAACTTTAAGCTAGAACTGTCTTTAACTTCCCTTGTATCCGACACATTCACCTTAATCTGCAATGTTTTATCATGATATAGCAAGGGTGAGCATGAAAGTTGCCCAGCAAGTTTAAATACAATTTAAGGATATATCATGATTGAAAGAGTATGTATAATAAGCTGGCTATAATTGACAATGTAGTTGTGAATTAGCATGAACAAACTTTTGACTGAACAAGTATTACATATGAACAATATATATCTGGACCAACTGGTAATGAAGGTGATCAGCCTTTCATACCTGAATTATACATGCAATATATATAGGGTACAATTCAACATGGCCATCAGCAATGATTAACCATATGCATATCTGAATAAAACACTCTTAGTAGAGTTAAGTAGAACTTGCCTGAACCGTTGATTACCGATACGGAATATAACTTAGCTTTATCTGAAGACCTAATACAGATAATACCGATCTCCAAATATTAGAATAATATCATCATAATATAATTCTAGCAGTCTATACAACACATAAGACTTAGCATCAAGTCAGACTATTTCAGTCCGAGTTGGAACTGACACTATTCTATCATTCCGACGATCTAATCGGACAATATTGAGTTTAAGTTTAATTAAACTCTGCTTAACACTGAACAATTATCACAGATAGTTTTCTAATCAGTCAAAATAATTTTCCATAGGCTCATAATAATTTCCAAGTAATTATTACCATTATCATGATTTTCTAATCATTAATATCGTATTTAAATGAGTTAAATACCACAATATTTTAATATCATTAATATTTATTTATTGCTAAACATTAATGAATTACTTGTCATAATATTATATCATATTTACAATATCTCAAAGTATTTTCAATACTTTATTACTTCTTTTAAATGTTTTTAAAGTAATTAAAAATATTAATCAATAACTCGATATTAATGTAAATACCACATTATTCTGCAGATCATTAATATGTATTTAATATAAAATATTAATGAAAATCATAACATAATATTATAATATAATTATAATATATCAAAGTATTTTAATACCTTAAAATCATATTTCTATGATTTTTAAACAATCAAATCCATTATCCGATAATTGCTAAAAATATTAAAATATTAATATTTTCATGCCAAAATATCAAAAGTTATATTTTATAACTTAAAATATTTTTATAACACTTAAATCATTTTTATATGATTTTTAAAGCATTAAATCTATTTTTTCCACAATTTATTTAATATATTCATTAAATAAACTAATTATCATTAATAATAAATATTAATGAAATTCATCACAAAATATCAAAAGTTATCAAAAATAACTTAAAATATTTTCAAACACCATAATATAATTTTTCATGAAATAAAACCATTTTAAATAATTTATCTAATATCATAATTAAATAAATAAATACCATTTATATTCCAAAAATATTAAATATTTTTGAAATATACTCAAAATAATTAAAAACTATTTTTCAAGCTTTAAAATAATTTTTCTAATTTAATATGTATTTTAATAATTAAAATCTAATTTTTTTCTATTTTTAATCATTTTCGAAAATTACAGAAAATAAAAATAATGAAAACTCGTCGCTAAAGGCTTTAGCGACGCTTATCTGTCGCCTTAGGTGTTCTTGAGCCTCAAGAACACCGGCAAAGGTCGATGTTCATGGTGTCATGTTTTACCTACCTTAATTCTCTCTTCAAATCGTTTCTGGACTTGTTTGAAGTGTGATTATGTAGTCAAAATGTAATACTACAACCCACAATCATCATCGTGATCAAATAATAACAACCTTGCAAGATCTAAAGCTTCTAAGAAGTCATCGGACCCACTGGTTTCTTCGAAACCCCGAAACAACGAGCGACCATTTTCAAGCCAAAATTAATACAGGTTCTAGTCGTTGTTTTGGTGGTTTTATGGTTCAAATGTGTAGTCACTATGTCAAGGAACAACAACATAACAAGATCTAGGTCTAACAACATCAAAATCACAACTTATCAAACTACAAAGTCAGCCGAAATTTCGCTGCCTGCATTTACGGGTTTTTTCCTAGATTTTAAAAATCAGATCGTGAGGCCTACTTTGACCACACTTACTATCAATACGAAGCAGTTATAAGAGTTCTATTGACCCAAATCTGTAGTCCATCCTACAAGCTACAACATTTACCAATTAACAACATCAAAATCTAAACATACTGACAGATCCGGACCCAACAAAACTTGTCAGACGCTACATTCAATTTCTGGGCTTGCCCATATTTGACACTCATGGTACGGTAAATTAATAACTCTTTCAATCGTTAATAACATGAAATCTAGATATTGAAACACCAGAAATCCACTTCCGGATCTAAGACTACATGTCGCCACTGATCCAAACAATAAAACATTACGTCTTAATTACGAGCAAGATCTGGAGGCTGACATAAGTCCAGCCGAGCACAAATCGCTTCAAGAACAATTTTGAAAAAATTTATTTTAAGGCACTTTGATGCTTATGGATTCATGATAGATCATCATAGATCTTCATATAACATCCAATAGAAATTTTCTAAACACATAAACACAAAAATTTCTCAAGCATCAAAGATCAAAATAAAAATTTCGGTTATACCTTCAAGCTTTGATTTTTGATCTTAGCTCTCCAAGTTGTTTGTGATTGATCTAGGTAATGGTATTAGGGACCAAATACTTGAAATTTTTTGGAGGTTTAGTGAGAGAGGAGTTGGTGAGAGCAAGTTGCAAAAATAAGCAAAATCATGAACTTTCTCTCTCCCAATCTCTTATATAACCACCTAGATTCATGCACTAGCTTGTTGTCTTTGTCAAATGGGGTTTGATTTGAGGAGATTTTGATGTCACAAAGTCCAAATGGTTAGTAACCTACTAAAGTTATGGCCATTCTTACAAGTTAACTTACTAATTTACACAAAAGGGCACTTTTGTCATTTCCTTACCATTTTAAATTCTAGATTAGTCATTTGTGAGATATAGGCACATGGCTAGCTAGGGTTGGTCACCAACCACATACTAGGGCTAGATCTACACTCCATCCCAGTAAAATATTCAAGGAGGGTACTTTGGTCATTTGACTTGTAAAGTGAATGGTAACTTGGTAATTGGTCACAACCATTAGGTTTTAAAATAGAAAATTATAATTAGTGTTCCCTAATTACAATAATGTTTACTAATCTCGTTCAAGCTTGCTAATTATGGTTAAAGCTTCCTAATTAACATTACACTCTATAAGCTAATAATTTGGTTTTCTCTAATTGCATGTTAGGATTTCTTACATTAGAAATTAGGGCTTTCCAATTGATCAGTTAGGGTTATTGTGACAACCCGAGAATTTGGACAATTTAGTAAAATCTTAAATGATTGATTTAAGGTCAAATATTAGACCTAGACAGAAAATAAGTGTATGCGTTTGATGTTATTAGGATGGAATTTTGAGGATTTCAAAATTCTGTGAAGGATTTAGGTGACCCCTTGTTTGACCGGCCATAATCTCTTTGATTCGGTGTTTATATGATGTTCTGATTTTATGTTGTTGTACCCTGCCATGTGGTTTCCAAGATAGAACCTTTAGATCACACAAACAATATATACACTGCAAGTTACAAGGATTGAAAAGTAGACACTTGGACTGTTCTTCATTTCTGGAAAACCCGTAAATGAAGAAATGATGTCTTCATATGATTTTTAAGGGTCTGAATCTCACAGATATATTGTTGTTTGGTCCTGAAATTAGTCATTAAATGTAGTATTACACTTATACTACATAACTATCAAAGATTAGCAGCACTGAAATCAAGTATAGCATGGATTAAATGTCGGTCAAAGTAAAGAACCTCAAGTCTCGATAATGCATTTACGGCAAATCACCAAGAACACCAAGAACACCTATATAATGCGGTTACGCCTCACGCTATAGGCCTCTTTAGCTTACAGCTTTATTAATATTATTTCCAAAAATTAATTATAATTAGAAAAAATGGTTTTTAATTATTAAAAATATATTAAATTATGAAAAATTATTTTAAAGTCCTAAAAATAGTTTTTAACTATTTTGAGTATATTTTGAAAATATTTAATATTTTTGGAATATAAATGGTATTTATTTATTTAATTATAATATTAAATAAATTATGAAAATAGTTTTTAATTCATGAAAATCATGAAAAATAATATTATGGTAAAAGAAAATATTTTAAGTTATTTTTGATGACTTTTAATATTTTGTGATAAATTTCATTAATAATTTATTATTAATGGTAATTAGTTTATTTAATAATTATATTAAATTAATAAAGAAAAAAATAGAATTAATGTTTTTTTAAATCATATAAAAATGATTTTAAGTATTAGAAAATTATTTTAAGTTATAAAATATAAATTTTGATATTTTGGCATGAAAATATTAATATTTTAATATTAATATTAATTATCTGATAATGGATTTAAATGTTTAAAAATCATGTAATTATGATTTTAAGATATTGAGAATATCCGTGATATTATAATTATATTATAATATTATGTTATGATTTTTATTAATATTTTATATTAAATGAATAATAATGATTAAGGAATTATGTGGTATTTAATTCATATAAATACGATATTAATGATTGGAAAATCATGATAAATGGTAATAATTATTCAAAATTATTACGAGCTAGGAAAAATGTTTTGACTGATAGGAAAATAATCTGTGATAATTGTTAAGTGTTAAGGCAGAGTTTAATTGAACTTAAACTCGATATTCGTCCGACTAGACCGTCGGGATGATAGAATTGTGTCTCAGATTAACTCGAGATCAAAATAGTTTGACCTGATGCTAAGTCTTATGTGTTGTATAGACTGATAGGCTTATGTGTTATGTGTTTAGGTTATTCTGTGTATATAAATATAACAATATTATACTGTGATGATATTATTCTAATATCGGAGATCTATATTATTAATATTAGGTCTTCGGATAAAGCGTTATAAATTGCGTTGCGGTAATCAACGGTTCAGGCAAGTTTGTTCTTACTTAACTCTAATAAGAGTGTTTTATTCAAGCTTATGGTTAAATCATTGTTTGATTGCCATGAAAATTGTACTCTGACATCTTGCATGTATAAGTCCTAGATGAAAGGGTCGATCACCTTCATTACCAGTTGGTTCGTAAATGTTTGTTCATGTTTAAAACTTGTTCAAAAAAATTTGTTCGTCTTAGTTCTCAATTATATTGATGAATTATAGCAAGCCCATTATTCATACTCTTCAATCATGATATATCCTTATATTGTTGTATTTAACTTGCTGGGCAACTTTCATGCTCACCCTTGCTATATCATGATAAAACATTGCAGATAAGACGAAAGCGTTCGGATACAGGAAACGATTAAAGCCAGGTTCAGTTTGGGTTATAAAGTGCAGCTAGTTTGTAATAGCGTATTGTGATAAATATTGTTATGTAATAAATAGTTTATGAAATGTGTATAAGTTAAGGTTACTCGACCTTGGGGAATAGTGTGTAATGTAATGTATAAACAATTTATGTTTATATCTTCCGCAAAAAGTTATAGAAAGATTAGCAAACCGAATCCGCGGCGATTTGGGGCCCGAGATTTGGGGACGCTACAGTTGGTATCAAAGCTGTTGGTTATGAAGCTTAGGTAGGAATACCTGAGACCAATAACCGCAGTGATTAGGATAAGATCTAACTCACATAGAGTTAGTTGGTCTATAAGATTCAAAGATGAATCTCGGTAAGTTGTTAAGACACAGAGTTCCCTAACTCTGGTAATAAGGTTGAACAGAAGTGGTGAATAGATAAAGTCTAAAAGACTAAAAGCTCAGTGATAGGAGATCGTAAAACAAAACGATCATAGTCATAGAATTGAATCGTAATATATACGATGAGATCACCCCGTGATCTGTTAAGGTTATGACAGCCAGAAAGAATCAATCTGATGATTGAAAAGTTTAAAGCATGATTGCTGTGTGAATGAATGGTACAGATTGTAAAGGATTATGAATACGAATTAAATGAAATTAAGTATTAAGAAGGGGTTAAGTATTAGGTGGGGATTTCAATGAGGACTCGTGTTGTGGTCGAGTTGTATGATTTCTTGTATGGGCGGGGAATCGTGATTTGGTGTAAAAAACTACTTAGTTGGTGGCATTGGTAATAATTGAAATGTTGTGTCACGCTAGTTGTTATATACAGATAAATAGGTCATAGGTAGAGAATATAGGATTAAGTACGAGTTCTTAGAACTCATACTTATGTGACATTCTTGACTCATAGTTATATGAAATGTTTATGAGCCCCTCAAATGACAGACGCGCCAAAGGTCAGACTAGGGTAAGTTCGTAAACTCATATAATTGTGACCAGGTTATGAACTCATAAGTGTGGTTTTATGAACTGGGTATAGTGGTGTGTGAATGGAGTGTTAAGGATTATAGGAACAGATAGATTGTTAAGCATATGATCATTAGTGGAGATTTAGGTTTTCCTAAACCCCTAGCTTTGTTAAACTTCAATTTTTGACATCAAGCTAAATACGCATTATGTGCCTTTTAAAAAATAAAAATAAAAAATTCTTGTTTTTATTTATCACTTATGTACCATGTGACCTGGTGCAGAGATGATAAAAAAAAATGATGGAGTTATCAATGCAGAATTACTTGGTGTTGGATGTGATCTAAGGATCGTCAACCCACTACAGTATGATGTAGTATAACAAAGTCACAAAATGACGAAATCCTCAACGGACTGTTAAATACAGTGCGGCATCATGACGTCATTCTCAAAAATGTTTTTATTGAAAGAAATTTCCCAAACCAAATTGTTTTGTTGTGGAATCAAATAAGACTGAGGTAATATTTTGTGCGCTTAAAAGTGATAAGAGAACAAAATTGTTCCGACCCCGGAAGATTGCCAAGACAGGCATATCGGGCTAATCACCCTTTGTGTCCGTAAGTAATGACGGTTTGTGGATGAATTTTCATAAAACCTTTGCGAAAATGAAAAAAAAAAAAAACTAACAGTCTATACGATTCCTCAGCACAGTTTTAAAATTTTCACCTTTGTGAGTGGTGTATTGGGTAGCATGTGTAATATGTGTGAATGGTGTAAGCTATTTGGTATACGATGTAAGGTGTAAGGTGAATTTCGGGGACGAAATTCTTAGAAGGAGGGGTGAATGTGACAACTTAGAGAATTTGGACAATTTAGTAAAATCTTAAATGATTGATTTAAGGTCAAATATTAGACCTAGACGGAAAAAAAAGTGTATGCGTTTGATGTTATTAGGATGGAATTTTGAGGATTTCAAAATTTACGTGAAGGATTTAGGTGAATTATTAGGGATTAAGTGTTTATGTGATTAAGTTCTGTGTATATGGTTAATGATGTGTTCAGAATGTGGTTAAGGGTCAAGGGTTGACCAGATAAATTATATCTGTAACAAACCCTAAGAATATATTAAGAACGACAATGTTCGATTAGAAAACCTAGCGTTTAACGAAGAATCCTAGAAATGGGTTACTAAAACCCTAGTTTCGATTAAGAATACGAAATCCTAATTGGGTGCATGAAACCTAAATCGGGAACTTAATGGCATAAGTGCAAATACTTATAAGATTAATTAGGTTAATCTTAACTAATTGATTACAAAACCCTAATTCCAAATCAAAACCCTAATACTTGATCTCGAAAACCTAGTTTGATTACGATAAATTGAAGCCCTAATCAGGGAAATTAATGGAGAATTATAATGCTCTCTTTATATTATTATAATATTAATTAGGGTAACGCTTAATTAATTAGCAAACCCTAATTTCAAATTATCGAACTTAAACTTTTAAAATCGAGAAACCCTAATGATGGATTTGAAACCTAATTTATAATCGGAAAAATGAAAGTGTTAATTTAATACTTTTAATGTTAATTAGGAATATAATCCTAATTGTCAAGTTATTAGAAACCCTAATCTAATTGGGAAATCTAATTTCTAAAAATTTAAATATTATTTTTATATTTAAAACCCTAATTTTTGGGTTATAAATTATAATGTACAAATTTGACCCTAAGTGCTTAATTAGCAATTTTAATTAGGATAAATTAGTCCTAATTAGCAAAGGTTGATTTATGATTAGAAATTATGATATAATTAGGAAGCCCTAATTATAATTAGAAATCAAAATTTTCTATTTTAAAATTTAATTAGAAAATTTTTGAAATCCAAGTTGCTAAATTTTTAAGGGTTAAAACCTACACCCTAAATTTGTCCAAACCTAAACCCTAGATTTCTCAAACCCTAAACCCTAAGGGTTTTATCATTTAGCAAATTCTAGAATTAATGGAAATGACCTTTATGCCCTTTTTGCATTCTTTAAATGGTAACTTGTAATAATTCACTAACACCTTTATTTGGTGACCTAATATTGACTTTGTATGGCCTATATATCCAATGAATCATTTCACATTACTATGCAAATCAATAAGATGCATTGAATTTTATCTAATATATAAATTAAAGAGAGAGAGAAAAGTTCATTCATTATTTTTATTTTGTCCAAGCCACTTCTCTCTTTAGAAATTCGGGATTTAGTAAGATAAAGAGTGATGAGATGAAGCATGATCAGTTCATAGAAAACCAAGAACAGAATCAGAAGTCAGAAAATCGAAATCAATGCATAAAAGGTAAAGAACCCTAAATTTTTGAAATCTATGATTCTGATGTTAAATGTTATAATTGATTGTTCAAAGTTGTGTAATAGGGTGTCAATTGATGTTCTGGGTTGATAAATAATGAACCCATAACATCAAAGTGCACGATTTTAAATTTTTAGCAAATCTGGAAAATGAGAAAATTTGTGTATACAGCGACCCGTATGTCGGGGCTCTAAATCCGTGTGTATTATGTGTTTTTAATGTTTAAAGCTTGTAACATGTAGTTTGTTATGTGGTCTTTAAGATGCAAAAAGAATCAAGGCCAGATCGTACGTAAGTTAAGAGATATTGGCAGTCAAACGATGTTGACCGATCATTTAAATCGGTTTACAGGCAACCCGAAAACCCGATCTCGCTTCTGACAATATTTTTTCGTGCCTTAGATCTTTCCGCATGCTAGTGTTTAGGCTATGTTGTTGATTGAAGATTATAGAAGGGTATGTGAACTACAAAGTAATGCTATTAGATCACCCAGATATGTACCAGGATCGTAGAAATGCATGGTCAAACGACCGTTGACCGTATGACCTGATGAAGATTCTGGGAAAACCCAGATCTTCAAGACCCGTTCTTTCGACCCCTTGTTTGGACCAAATCATAATCTTTTGATTCGGTGTTTATATGATGTTACGATTTTATGTTGTTGTACCTGCCATGTGGTTTCAAGATAGAACCTTTAGATCACACAAACAATATATACATTGCAAGTTATTCTGAGGATTGAAAAGTAGACACTTGATCGTTTCTTCATTTCTGAAAACCCGAAATGAAGAACGATCATTCTTATATGATTTTTAAGCTTCCTAATCTCACGATATATTGTTGTTTGGTCACGAAATTAGTCATTAAATGTAGTATTACACTTATACTACATAACTATCAAAATATTAGCGAGCCCGAAAATCAAGTATAGCATGGATTAAATGTCGTCAAAGTAATGCTTGACCTCGAAGTCCGACAATGATTTCGGCAATCACCAAGAACACCAAGAACACCTATAGCGGACAGTTACATGCATTATAGGGCCTCTTTAGCTGACAGATTTATTAATATTATTTCGAAAATTAATTATAATTAGAAAAAATGGTTTTTAATTATTAAAAATACATATTAAATTATGAAAAATTATTTTAAAGTCCGAAAAATAGTTTTTAACTATTTTGAGTATATTTTGAAAATATTTAATATTTTTGGAATATAAATGGTATTTATTTATTTAATTATAATATTAAATAAATTATGAAAAATAGTTTTTAATTCATGAAAAATCATGAAAAATAATATTATGGTAAAAGAAAATATTTTAAGTTATTTTGATGACTTTTAATATTTTGTGATAAATTTCATTAATAATTTATTATTAATGGTAATTAGTTTATTTAATAATTATATTAAATTAATAAAGAAAAAAAATAAATTAATGTTTTTTTAAATCATATAAAAATGATTTTAAGTATTAGAAAATTATTTTAAGTTATAAAATATAAATTTTGATATTTTGGCATGAAAATATTAATATTTTAATATTAATATTAATTATCGGATAATGGATTTAAATGTTTAAAAATCATGTAATTATGATTTTAAGATATTGAAATATCTTTGATATTATAATTATATTATAATATTATGTTATGATTTTTATTAATATTTTATATTAAATGAATAATAATGATTAAGGAATTATGTGGTATTTAATTCATATAAATACGATATTAATGATTGGAAAATCATGATAAATGGTAATAATTATTCAAAATTATTACGAGCCTAGGAAAAATGTTTTGGTGATAAGAAAATTATCTGTGATAATTGTTAAGTGTTTAAGCGAGTTTAATTGAACTTAAACTCGATATTAAATCCATTAGACCGTCGGGATGATAGAATTAATATCAGATTTTAACTTTCGAATTTGAAATAGTTTGACACGATGCTAAGTCTTATGTCTTTGTATATGGTGATAGGCTTATGTGTTATGTGTTTAGGTTATTACGTGTATATAAATATAACAATATTATCTTGTGATGATATTATTCTAATATTGGAGATCTATATTATTAATATTAGGTCTTGGATAAAAGCGTTATAAATTGCGTTACGCAGTGTCAACGGTTCAGGCAAGTTTGTTCTTACTTAACTCTAATAAGAGTGTTTTATTCAAGCTTATGGTTAAATCATTGCTGATTGCCATGAAAATTGTACTCTGTACATCTTGCATGTATAAGTCCGGTATGAAAGGCTGATCACCTTCATTACCAGTTGGTTCAGAAATGTTTGTTCATGTTTAAAACTTGTTTCGATCAAAAATTTGTTCGTCTTAGTTCTCAATTATATTGATGAATTATAGCAAGAAGCCCATTATTCATACTCTTCAATCATGATATATCCTTATATTGTTGTATTTAACTTCTTTGGGCAACTTTCATGCTCACCCTTGCTATATCATGATAAAACATTGCGAGATAAAACGCGAAGCGTTAGGATCTGAGAAAAGATTAAAGCCGAGTTGACTTGGGTTATAAAGTGCGACTAGTTTGTAATAGCGTATTGTGATAAATATTGTTATGTAATAAATAGTTTATGAAATGTGTATAAGTTAAGGTTACTCGACCTTGGGGAATAGTGTGTAATGTAATGTATAAACAATTTATGTTTATATCTTCCATAAAAAGTTATAGAAAGATTAGCAAACCGAATCATGGCGATTTGGGGCCCTTGATTTGGGGGCGCTTCTGAGTTAGTATCAAAGTTTGTTGGTTATGAAGCTTAGGTAGGAATACACGAGACCAATAACCGATGATTAGGATAAGATCTAACTCACATAGAGTTAGTTGGTCTATAAGATTCAAAGATGAATCTCGGTAAGTTGTTAAGACACGAGTTCCACTAACTCGGTAATAAGGTTGAATGGTAGTGGTGAATAGATAAAGTCTAAAAAAGACTAAAAGCTCGGTGATAGGAGATCGTAAAACAAAAGCGATCATAGTCATAGAATTGAATCGTAATATATACGATGAGATCACCCCGTGATCTGTTAAGGTTATAATGACCCGAAAGAATCAATCGATGATTGAAAAGTTTAAAGCATGATTGATTGTGTAGATAGTACTGATTGAGAAAAGGATTATGAATCTGAATTAAATGAAATTACATATTAAGAAGGGGTTAAATATTAGGTGGGGATTTCAATGAGGACTCGTGTTGTGGCAATGAGGTTGTATGATTTCTTGTATGGGCGGGGAATCGTACTTGGTGTAAAAACTACTTAGTTGGTGGCATTGGTAATAATTGAAATGTTGTGTCACGCTAGTTGTTATATCTGAGATAAATAGGTCATAGGTAGAGAATATAGGATTAAATGCGAGTTCTTAGAACTCATACTTATGTGACATTCTTGACTCATAGTTATATGAAATGTTTATGAGCCCTCGTGACGGACGCCAAAGGTCGGGACTAGGGTAAGTTAAATGGCTCTCATATAATTGTGACGGAGTTATGAACTCATAAGTGTGGTTTTATGAACTGGGTATAGTGGTGTGTGAATGGAGTGTTAAGGATTATAGGAGCAGATAGATTGTTAAGCATATGATCATTAGTGGAGATTTAGGTTTTCCTAAACCCCTAGCTTTGTTAAACTTCAATTTTGACATCAAGCTAAATCGCATTATGTGCCTTTTAAAAATAAAAAAAAAATTCTTGTTTTATTTATCACTTATGTACCATGTGACTGATGCGAGATGATAAAAAAAAAATGATGGAGTTATCAATGCGAAATTACTTGGTGTTGGATGTGATCTAAGGATGCGTCAACCCACTACTGATATGATGTAGTATAACAAAGTCACAAAATGATGAAATCCTCAATTTGAATTTTAAATACGAGCTGCGGCATCATAACGTCATTCTCAAAAATGTTTTTATTGAAAGAAATTTCCCAAACCAAATTGTTTTGTTGTGGAATCAAATAAGGCCGAGGTAATATTTTGTGCGCTTTAAAAGGCGATAAGAGGAACAAAATTGTTCCGACCCAAGTGATACTTGCCGATCTGAGGGCATATCGGGCTAATCACCTTTTGTGTCCGTAAGTAATGACGGTTTGTGGATGAATTTTCATAAAACCTTTGCGAAAATGAAAAAAAAAACTATCTATCTGATTCCTCGTACGAGTTTAAAATTTTCACCTTTGTGAGTGGTGTATTGGGTAGCATGTGTAATATGTGTGAATGGTGTAAGCTATTTGGTATCACGATGTAAGGTGTAAGGTGAATTTGGGGGGGCGAAATTCTTAGAAGGAGGGGTGAATGTGACAACTTGAGAATTTGGACAATTTAGTAAAATCTTAAATGATTGATTTAAGGTCAAATATTGACCTGAGCGAGAAAATAAGTGTATCGTTTGATGTTATTAGGATGGAATTTTGAGGATTTCAAAATTTAAGTGAAGGATTATAGGTGAATTATTCGAGGATTAAGTGTTTATGTGATTAAGTTACGTGTATATGGTTAATGATGTGTTCGAATGTGGTTAAGGGTCGAGGTTGACGGATAAATTATATACGTGTCAAACCCTAAGAATATATTAAGAACGACAATGTTCGATTAGAAAACCTAGCGTTTAACGAAGAATCCTAGAAATGGGTTCTAGAAACCCTAGTTTTCGATTAAAGAATCTGAAACCTAATTGATTGCATGAAACCTAAATCGGGAACTTAATGGCATAAGTGTAAATACTTATAAGATTAATTAGGGTTAATCTTAACTAATTGATTACAAAACCTAATTCCAAATCTGAAACCCTAATACTTGATCTCAAAACCTAGTTTGATTACGATAAATTGAAGCCCTAATGGGGAAATTAATGGAGAATTATAATGCTCTCTACTTTATTATTATATATATTAATTAGGAGTAGCAGCAATTAATTAGCAAACCCTAATTTCAAATTATCGAACTTAAACTTTTAAAATCGAAACCCTAATGATGGATTTGAAACCCTAATTTATAATCGGGAAAAATGAAAGTGTTAATTTAATACTTTTAATGTTAATTAGGAATATAATCCTAATTGTCAAGTTATTAGAAACCCTAATCTAATTGGGAAATCTAATTTCTAAAAATTTAAATATTATTTTTATATTTAAAACCCTAATTTTTGGGTTATAAATTATAATGTACAAATTTGACCCTAAGTGTTAATTAGCAATTTTAATTAGGATAAATTAGTCCTAATTAGCAAATAATGATTTATGATTAGAAAATTATGATATAATTAGGAAGCCCTAATTATAATTAGAAATCAAAATTTTCTATTTTAAAATTTAATTAAAAATTTTTTGAAATCCAAGTTGCTAAATTTTTAAGGGTTAAAACCTAAACCTAAAATTTGTCCAAACCTAAACCCAAAAACCTAGATTTCTCAAACCCTAAACCCTAAGGGTTTTATCATTTAGCAAATTCTAGAATTAATGGAAATGACCTTTATGCCCTTTTGCATTCTTTAAATGGTAACTTGTAATAATTCACTAACACCTTTATTTGGTGACCTAATATTGACTTTGTATGGCCTATATATCCGAAAGAATCGAAGCTACATTACTATTAAATCAATGACGTTCATTGAATTTTATCTAATATATAAATTAAAGAGAGAGAAAAAGTTCATTCATTATTTTATTTTGTCCAAGCCACTTCTCTCTCTAGAAATTGGGGATTAGTAAGATAAAGAGTGATGAGATGAAGCATGATCAGGTTCATAGAAAACCAAGAACGAGAATCGAAGTCGAAAAATCGAAATCAATGCATAAAGGTAAAGAACCCTAAATTTTTGAAATCTATGATTACGATGTTAAATGTTATAATTGATTGTTCAAAGTTGTGTAATAGGGTGTCAATTGATGTTACAGGTTGATAAATAATGAACCCATAACATCAAAGTGCACGATTTTAAATTTTAGTAAATCTGGAAAATGAGAAAATTTGTATCATGACCGTATGTCGGAGCTCTAGATCCGTTATGTGTTTATGTGTTTTTTAATGTTTAAAGCTTGTAACATGTAGTTTGTTATGTGGTCTTTAAGATGCAAAAAGAATCAAGGCCGGATCGATCGTAAGTTAAGAGATATTGGCGAACAAACGATGTTGACCCGATCACGAAATCTGGTTTAAGGCAACCCGAAACCCGGATCTCGCTGACAATATTTTACGTGCCTTAGATCTTTCCGCATGCTTTAAGTGTTTAGGCTATGTTGTTGATTGAAGATTATAGAAGGGTATGTGAACTACAAAGTAATGCTATTAGATCACCCGGATATGTACCGGGATCGTAGAAATGCATGGTCAAACGACGGGCATTGATCAGTATGACTGATGAAGATTTAGGAAAACCGGATCTTCAAGACCCTTTCTTGACCCCTTGTTTGACCAAGCCATAATCTCTTTGATTATTGTTGTTTATATGATGTTACGATTTTATGTTGTTGTACCTGCCATGTGGTTTCCAAGATGAGAACCTTTAGATCACACAAACAATATACCAATGAACTGCCGCAAGATATAAGGATTGAAAAGTAGACACTTGATCGTTTTCTTCATTTTTAAAACCGAAATGAAGAGCGATGTCTTATCATTTTAAAGTGCTAGATCTCACGGATATATTGTTGTTTGGTCATGAATTAGTCATTAAATGTAGTATTACATTATACTACAACATCTATCGACGATTAGCGGACCCGAAATCAAGTATAGCATGGATTAAATCTTGGTCAAACTAGCGACCTCGAAGTCGACAATGCATTTACGGCGGTCACCAAGAACACCAAGAACACACATATGGCGACGGTTACGTAAGCTATAGAAGACCTCTACTTGACGATTTATTAATATTATTTAGAAAATTAATTAAAATTAGAAAAAAATGGTTTTAATTATTAAAAATACATATTAAATTATGAAAAATTATTTTAAAGTCTGAAAAATAGTTTTAACTATTTTGAGTATATTTTGAAAATATTTAATATTTTTGGAATATAAATGGTATTTATTTATTTAATTATAATATTAAATAAATTATGAAAAATAGTTTTAATTCATGAAAATCATGAAAAATAATATTATGGTAAAAGAAAATATTTTAAGTTATTTTTGATGACTTTTAATATTTTGTGATAAATTTCATTAATAATTTATTATTAATGGTAATTAGTTTATTTAATAATTATATTAAATAAATTAAAGAAAAAAATAAATTAATGTTTTTTAAATCATATAAAAATGATTTTAAGTATTATAAAATTATTTTAAGTTATAAAATATAAATTTTGATATTTTGGCATGAAAATATTAATATTTTAATATTAATATTAATTATCGGATAATGGATTTAAATGTTTAAAAATCATGTAATTATGATTTTAAGATATTAAAATATCTTTGTGATATTATAATTATATTATAATATTATGTTATGATTTTTATTAATATTTTATATTAAATGAATAATAATGATTAAGGAATTATGTGGTATTTAATTCATATAAATCGATATTAATGATTGGAAAATCATGATAAATGGTAATAATTATTAGAAAATTATTACGAGCCTAGGAAAATGTTTTGGTGATAAGAAAATTATCTGTGATAATTGTTAAGTGTTTAAGCGAGTTTAATTGAACTTAAACTCGATATTAAATCCGACTAGAATATCGGGATGATAGAATTATGTCGAGTTTTAACTCGATTTGAAATAGTTTGACTTTGATGCTAAGTCTTATGTGTTGTATGGTGATAGGCTTATGTGTTATGTGTTTAGGTTATTACGTGTATATAAATATAACAATATTATCTTGTGATGATATTATTCTAATATTGGAGATCTATATTATTAATATTAGGTCTTGGATAAAGCGTTATAAATTGCGTTGCGGTAATCAGCAGTTCGAGCAAGTTTGTTCTTACTTAACTCTAATAAGAGTGTTTTATTCAAGCTTATGGTTAAATCATTCTTTGATTGCCATGAAAATTGTACTCTGTACATCTTGCATGTATAAGTCGGTATGAAAAGTGATCACCTTCATTACCGGTTGGTTCGAAATGTTTGTTCATGTTTAAAACTTGTTCGATCAAAAATTTGTTCGTGCTTTAGTTCTCAATTATATTGATGAATTATAGCAAGCCCATTATTCATACTCTTCAATCATGATATATCCTTATATTGTTGTATTTAAACTTCTTTGGGCAACTTTCATACTCACCCTTGCTATATCATGATAAAACATTGAGATAAGGCGAATGCGTTAGGATCTGAAACGATTAAAGCGAATTCGACTTGGGTTATAAAAGTGCGACTAGTTTGTAATAGCGTATTGTGATAAATATTGTTATGTAATAAATAGTTTATGAAATGTGTATAAGTTAAGGTTACTCGACCTTGGGGAATAGTGTGTAATGTAATGTATAAACAATTTATGTTTATATCTTAGCAAAAAGTTATAGAAAGATTAGCAAACCGAATCCGCATGGCGATTTGGGGCCGGATTTGGGGGGCCTTCTGATTAGTATCAAAGTTTGTTGGTTATGAAGCTTAGGTAGGAACACGAGACCAATAACCGCGATGATTAGGATAAGATCTAACTCACATAGAGTTAGTTGGTCTATAAGATTCAAAGATGAATCTCGGTAAGTTGTTAAGATCACGAGTTCCCTAACTCTCGGTAATAATAAGGAAATAGCAGTGGTGAATAGATAAAGTCTAAAAAGACTAAAAAGCTCGATGATAGGAGATCGTAAAACAAAACGATCATAGTCATAGAATTGAATCGTAATATATACGATGAGATCACCCGTGATCTGTTAAAGGTTATAATGACGGAAAGAATCAATCTGATGATTGAAAAGTTTAAAAGCATGATTCTTTGTGTAGAATGATACAGATTCGAGGAAAAGGATTATGAATACTGAATTAAATGAAATTAATTATTAAGAAGGGGTTAAGTATTAGGTGGGGATTTCAATGAGGACTCGTGTTGGCAACCTGAGTTGTATGATTTCTTGTATGGGCGAGGGAATGCGTACTTGGTGTAAAAACTACTTAGTTGGTGGCATTGGTAATAATTGAAATGTTGTGTCACGCTAGTTGTTATATCTGAGATAAATAGGTCATAGGTAGAGAATATAGGATTAAGTGCGAGTTCTTAGAACTCATACTTATGTGACATTCTTGACTCATAGTTATATGAAATGTTTATGAGCCCTCGGTGACGGACGCCAAAAGGTCGGACTAGGGTAAGTTAAATAAACTCATATAATTGTGACGGTTATGAACTCATAAGTGTGGTTTTATGAATTGGGTATAGTGGTGTGTGAATGGAGTGTTAAGGATTATAGGAATAGATAGATTGTTAAGCATATGATCATTAGTGGAGATTTAGGTTTTCCTAAACCCCAGCTTTGCTAAACTTCAATTTTGACATCAAGCTAAATCGCATTATGTGCCTTTTAAAAAAAAAAATAAAAATTCTTGTTTTTATTTATCACTTATGTACCATGTGACACAGTGCGAGATGATAAAAAAAAATGATGGAGTTATCAATGCTGAAATTACTTGGTGTTGGATGTGATCTAAGGATCGTCAACCCACTGATATGATGTAGTATAACAAAGTCACAAAATGATGAAATCCTCAACGAATTTGTTAAATACGATGCGGCATCATGACGTCATTCTCAAAATGTTTTTATTGAAAGAAATTTCCCAAACCAAATTGTTTTGTTGTGGAATCAAATAAGGCCGAGGTAATATTTTGTGCGCTTAAAATGAGATAAGAGGAACAAAATTATTCCGACCAATGATTGCCAGCGATCTGGGGCATATCGGGCTAATCACCCTTTTGTGTAAAGTAAGTAATGACGGTTTGTGGATGAATTTTCATAAAACCTTTGCGAAAATGAAAAAAAAAACTAACGATCTATCGATTCCTCGTACAGATTTTAAAATTTTTCACCTTTGTGAGTGGTGTATTGGGTAGCATGTGTAATATGTGTGAATGGTGTAAGCTATTTGGTATCTGATGTAAGGTGTAAAGGTGAATTTAGGGGACGAAATTCTTAGAAGGAGGGTGAATGTGACAACCCGAGAATTTGGACAATTTATTAAAATCTTAAATGATTGATTTAAGGTCAAATATTAGACCTGAGCAGAAAATAAGTGTATGCGTTTGATGTTATTAGGATGGAATTTTGAGGATTTCAAAATTTACATGAAGGATATAGGTGAATTATTCAGATTAAGTGTTTATGTGATTAAGTTCTGTGTATATGGTTAATGATGTGTTCGTAATGTGGTTAATGGTCGAGGTTGACCGGATAAATTATATCCATGTCAAACCCTAAGAATATATTAAGAACGCCAATGTTCGATTAGAAAACCCTAATGTTTAATAAGAAACCCTAGAAATCGGTTCTGAAACCCTAGTTTCGGGCCCGAAGAATCAAAACCCTAATTCGGTGCATGAAACCCTAAATCGGAACTTAATGGCATAAGTGTAAATAACTATAAGATTAATTAGGGTTAATCTTAACAAATTGATTACAAAACCCTAATTCCAAATCAAACCCTAATACTTGATCTCGAAACCCTAGTTTGATTCGATAAATTGAAGCCCTAATTTGGGAATTAATGGAGAATTATAATGCTCTATCGCTATTATTATAATATTAATTAGGGTAACGCTTAATTAATTAGCAAACCCTAATTTCAAATTATCGAACTTAAACTTTTCCGCGTCAGAACCCTAATGATGGATTTGAAACCCTAATTTATAATTAGGAAAAATGAAAGTGTTAATTGAATATTTTAATGTTAATTAGAAATATAAATCCTAATTGTCAAGTTATTAGAAACCCTAATCTAATTGGAAATCTAATTTCTAAAATTTAAATATTATTTTTATATTTAAAACCCTAATTTTTGGGTTATAAATTATAATGTACAAATTTGACCCTAAGTTGCTTAATTAGCAATTTTAATTAGGATAAAATTAGTCCTAATTAGCAAATAATGATTTATGATTAGAAATTATGATATAATTAGGAAGCCCTAATTATAATTAGAAATCAAAATTTTCTATTTTTAAAATTTAATTAGAAAATTTTTGAAATCCAAGTTGCTAAATTTTAAGGGTTAAAACCTAAACCCTAAATTTGTCCAAACCCTAAACCCTAGATTTCTCAAACCCTAAACCCTAAGGGTTTTATCATTTAAGCAAAATTCTAGAAAATTAATGGAAATGACCAAATGCCCTTTTTACATTTTTTAAATGGTAACTTGTAAATCTTGTCAAGGTCACCTTTATTTGGTGACCTAATAAACCCAATATAGCCTATATATATTATGACTTATTCATCAACATTACTAGCAAATCGATATAGATTACATTGAATTTATCTATCTATATATATAAATTAAAGAGAGAGAAAAGTGCATACATTATTTTTATTTTGTCCAAGACACTTTCTCTCTCTAAAATTCAAATTTAGGGAGTAAAGAGGGATGAGATAATAAGCATGATCATCATTCATAGAAAACCAAGAACGCTAAATCGAGGATCGAGATTCAAGAAAATCAAAAGCATAAAATGGTAAAGAACCCTAAATTTTTGAAATCTATGATTTTATGTTAAATGTTATAATTGATTGTTCAAAGTTGTGTAATAGGGTGTCAATTGATGTTCAGGTTGATAAATAATGAACCCATAACATCAAAGTGCTCAATTTTAAATTTTTAGCAAATCTGAAAAATGAGAAAATTTGTATCCCATGACCCATATGTCGTGGCCTCTAAATCTGTGTATTATAATGTGTTATGTGTTTTAATGTTTAAAAGCTTGTAACATGTAGTTTGTTATGTGGTCTTTAAGATGCAAAAAGAATCAAGGCCGGATCAATTGTAGATTAAAAGATATAAGCGGTCAAACATGTTGACCAAATCCACGAAAATGGGTTCTCGGGCAACCCGAAACCCGCATCTCGCTGCGACAATATTTTCTTCAGGTCTTTAGATCTTGCTTCTTGCTAGTGTTTAGGCTATGTTGTTGATTGAAGGTTGTAGTAGGGTATGAAACTACAAAGTAATGCTATTAGATCACCCAGATATGTACCAGATCGTAGAAATGCATGGTCAAACGATCATTTGATCAGATGACTGATGAAGATTCTGGGAAAACCCAGATCTTCAAGAAGCGTTCTTTCCACCCTTTGTTTGACCTAATCTTAATCTTATTGTTGTTGTTATATGATGTTATGATTATATGTTGTTGTACCGCAATGGTCTACAAGATAGAACCTTTAGATCACACAAACAACCCGCCACAAATTAAAGTTACAAGGATCGAAAGTAGAGTTGATTGATTTGTTCTTCATTTCTGGAAAACCCGTAAATGAAGAACAGGTCTTCTATCATTTTTGGAAGCTTAGATCTCTCGTATATTGTTGTTGTTTGGTCATGAAATTTGGTCATAATTGTAGTATTACATAAGTACTACATAACATCAAAACATTAAGCGAGACCGTAAATCGTATTATAGCATGGATTAAATCTAGGTCAAACTATGACCTCGAATGTCTGACAATGCATTTCCGAAATCGTGAAGAACACCAAGAACACCTATAGCGACAGGTTTTTTGTCGCTATAGGACCCTTTAGCTGACAGGCTTTATTAATATTTTCCGTAAAATTAATTAAAATTAGAAAAAATGGTTTTAATTATTAAAATACATATTAAATTATGAAAAATTATTTTAAAGTCCTAAAAATAGTTTTTAACTATTTTGAGTATATTTTGAAAATATTTAATATTTTTGGAATATAAATGGTATTTATTTATTTAATTATAATATTAAATAAATTATGAAAAATAGTTTTAATTCATGAAAAATCATGAAAAATAATATTATGGTAAAAGAAAATATTTTAAGTTATTTTTGATGACTTTTAATATTTTGTGATAAATTTCATTAATAATTTATTATTAATGGTAATTAGTTTATTTAATAAATATATTAAATAAATTAAGAAAAAATAAATTAATGTTTTAAAATCATATAAAAATGATTTTAAGTATTATAAAATATTTTAAGTTATAAAATATAACTTTTGATATTTTGGCATGAAAATATTAATATTTTAATATTAATATTAATTATCTGATAATGGATTTAAGTGTTTAAAATCATATAATTATGATTTTAAGATATTAAAAATATTTTGTGATATTATAATTATATTATAATATTATGTTATGATTTTTATTAATATTTTATATTAAATGAATAATAATGATTAAGGAATTATGTGGTATTTAATTCATATAAATACGATATTAATGATTGGAAAATCATGATAAATGGTAATAATTATTCGAAAATTATTACGAGCCTAGGAAAAATGTTTTGACTGATAAGAAAATTATCTCGTGATAATTGTTAAGTGTTTAAGAAGAGTTTAATTGAACTTAAACTCGATATATCATCCACTTAGATCGCCTGGATGATAGAATTGTGTCGGCTTTTAAGTCGATTTGAAATAGTTTGACCTCGATGCTAAGTCTTATGTGTTGTATGGTCGATAGGCTTATGTGTTATGTGTTTAGGTTATTCGTGTATATAAATATAACAATATTATACTTGTGATGATATTATTCTAATATCTGAGATCTATATTATTAATATTAGGTCTTCTGCAAAGCGTTATAAATTGCGTTACAGAATCAACTGCTCGTGCAAGTTTGTTCTTACTTAACTCTAATAAGAGTGTTTTATTCAAGCTTATGGTTAAATCATTGTTTGATTGCCATGAAAATTGTACTGTGACATCTTGCATGTATAAGTCGTGTATGAAAGGTCGATCACCTTCATTACCAGTTGGTTCGTAAATGTTTGTTCATGTTTAAAACTTGTTCACCAAAAATTTGTTCGTATTAGTTCTCAATTATATTGATGAATTATAGCAAGCCCATTATTCATACTCTTCAATCATGATATATCCTTATATTGTTGTATTTAAACTTGTCAAGCAACTTTCATGCTCACCACTTGCTATATCATGATAAAACATTGCGATAAGACGAAAGCGTTTGGATACAGAAAACGATTAAAGCCAAGTTCAAATTTGGGTTATAAAGTGTGGCTAGTTTGTAATAGCGATTGTGATAAATATTGTTATGTAATAAATAGTTTATGAAATGTGTATAAGTTAAGGTTACTTTCAACCTTGGGAATAGTGTGTAATGTAATGTATAAACAATTTATGTTTATATCTTCCGCAAAAAGTTATAGAAAGATTAGCAAACCGAATCCGCGGCGATTTGGGGCCCGAGATTTGGGGACGCTACAGTTGGTATCAAAGCTGTTGGTTATGAAGCTTAGGTAGGAATACCTGAGACCAATAACCGCAGTGATTAGGATAAGATCTAACTCACATAGAGTTAGTTGGTCTATAAGATTCAAAGATGAATCTCGGTAAGTTGTTAAGATACGTAGTTCCCTAACTCGTAATAAGGTTGAGCAGTGGTGAATAGATAAAGTCTAAAAGACTAAAAGCTCGAGGATAGGAGATCGTAAAACAAAACGATCATAGTCATAGAATTGAATCGTAATATATACGATGAGATCACCCCTGATCTGCTAAAATTATGACAACCGTAAAGAATCAATCTAATGATTGAAAAGTTTAAAGCATGATTGTCGTGTGAATGGTACAGATTCGTAAAAGGATTATGAATACTGATTAAATGAAATTCAGATTGAGAAGGGGTTAAGTATTAGGTGGGGATTTCAATGAGGACTCGTGTCAACAACCGAAGTTGTATGATTTCTTGTATGGGCGGGGAATCGTACTTGGTGTAAAAACTACTTAGTTGGTGGCATTGGTAATAATTGAAATGTTGTGTCACGCTAGTTGTTATATACGTATAAATAGGTCATAGGTAGAGAATATAGATTAAGTACGAGTTCTTAGAACTCATACTTATGTGACATTCTTGACTCATAGTTATATGAAATGTTTATGAGCCCTCTCAATGAATCTGACGCCAAAGGTCGACTAGGGTAAGTTCAAACTCATATAATTGTGACCAAAGTTATGAACTCATAAGTGTGGTTTTATGAACTGGGTATAGTTGTGTGAATGGAGTGTTAAGGATTATAGGAATAGATAGATTGTTAAGCATATGATCATTAGTGGAGATTTAGGTTTTCCTAAACCCCTAGCTTTGCTAAACTTCAATTTTTGACATCAAGCTAAATACGCACTATGTGCCTTTTAAAAAAAAAATAAAAAATTCTTTTTTTATTTATCACTTATGTACCATGTGACCCAGTGCGTAGATGATAAAAAAATGATGGAGTTATCAATGCGTAATTACTTGGTGTTGGATGTGATCTAAGGATCGTCACCCCACTACAATGTATGATGTAGTATAACAAAGTCACAAAATGATTTAAATCCTCAACTGATCGTTAAATACAAAGATGCATCATGACGCCATTCTCAAAAATGTTTTTATTGAAAGAAATTTCCCAAACCAAATTGTTTTGTTGTGGAATCAAATAAGACCGAGGTAATATTTTGTCAACCTTTAGGCATGATAAGAGGAACAAAATTGTTCACCAAAGAAGATTTGGCCAAGACAGGCATATCGGCTAATCACCCTTTGTGTCCGTAAGTAATGACGGTTTGCCATGATGAATTTTCATAAAACCTTTGTGAAAATGAAAAAAAATAACCTATACGATTCCTCAAAGACATTTTTAAAATTTTCACCTTTGTGAGTGGTGTATTGGGTAGCATGTGAATATGTGTGAATGGTGTAAGCTATTTGGTATACGATGTAAGGTGTAAGGTGAATTTCTGGGACTAAATTCTTAGAAGGAGGGTGAATGTGACAACCCGAGAATTTGGACAATTTAGTAAAATCTTAAATGATTGATTTAAGGTCAAATATTAGACCTAGATGTAAAATAAGTGTATGCGTTTGATGTTATTAGGATGGAATTTTGAGGATTTCAAAATTTCGTGAAGGATTATAGGTGAATTATTCAGATTAAGTGTTTATGTGATTAAGTTCGTGTATATGGTTAATGATGTGTTCGTAATGTGGTTAATGGTCAAGGGTCGACCAGATAAATTATATCCGTAATCAAACCCTAAGAATATATTAAGAACGACAATGTTCAGCTAGAAACCCTAACGTTTAATAAGAAACCCTAGAAATCGGTTCTAGAAACCCTAGTTTCAGCCCCGAATCCAAACCCTAATTCTAAGGCATGAAACCCTAAATCGGGAACTTAATGGCATAAGTGTAAATAATTATAAGATTAATTAGGTTAATCTTAACAAATTGATTACAAAACCCTAATTCCAAATCAAAAACCCTAATACTTGATCCGAAAACCCTAGTTTTGATTCTCGATAAATCAAGCCCTAATCAAAATTAATGGAGAATTATAATGCTTTCATCGCTATTATTATAATATTAATTAGGTAACGCTTAATTAATTAGCAAACCCCTAATTTCAAATTATCGAACTTAAACTTTTCCGTCAAAAAACCCTAATGATGGATTTGAAACCCTAATTTATAATTAGGAAAAATGAAAGTGTTAATTTAATATTTTAATGTTAATTAGAATATATTAATCCTAATTGTAAAGTTATTAGAAACCCTAATCTAATTGGGAAATCTAATTTCTAAAATTTAAATATTATTTTTATATTTAAAACCCTAATTTTTGGGTTATAAATTATAATGTACAAATTTGACCCTAAGTGCTTAATTAGCAATTTTAATTAGGATAAATTAGTCCTAATTAGCAAATAATGATTCATGATTAGAAATTATGATATAATTAGAAGCCCTAATTATAATTAGAAATCAAAATTTTCTATTTTAAAATTTAATTAGAAATTTTTGAAATCCAAGTTGCTAAATATTTAAGGGTTAAAACCTAAACCCCTAAATTTGTCCAAACCCTAAACCCTAGATTTCTCAAACCCTAAACCCTAAGGGTTTTATCATTTGGCAAATTCTAGAATTAATGGAAATGACCTTTATGCCCTTTTTAGCATTTTTTAAATGGTAACTTGTAATAATTCACTAACACCTTTATTTGGTGACCAAATATTGACTTTGTATAGCCTATATATCCATTATAATCACCTTTCACAACTAGATAAAAATCATCTCGATCATGCATTGTATTTTATATATATATATAAATTAAAGAGAGAGAAAAGTGCTACATTATTTTCTATTTTGTCCAAGACCATTCTCTCTCTAGAAATTCGGGATTTAGTAAGATAAAAGAGGGATGAGATGAAGCATGATCATCCACAATAGAAAACCAAGAATGTAATCGAAGTCGATTGTAATCAAATCAAAGCATAAAAGGTAAAGAACCCTAAATTTTTGAAATCTATGATTTTATGTTAAATGTTATAATTGATTGTTCAAAGTTGTGTAATAGGGTGTCAATTGATGTTCGGGTTGATAAATCATGAACCCATAACATCAAAGTGCACGATTTTAAATTTTTAGCAACTGAAAATGAGAAAAATGTGTCCCCATGTACCATATGTCGTAGCCTCTAAACTGTGTGTCTCGTATGTGTTTTTAATGTTTAAAGCTTGTAACATGTAGTTTGTTATGTGGTCTTTAAGATGCAAAAGAATCAAGGCCGGATCAAGTGTAGATTAAAGATATAAGCTAACAAACATGTTCGACTGATCATTATTTTCTCTGTTTCGGGCAAACCTGAAACCCGATCTCGCCGACAATATTTTCTCTCGTGCCTTAGATCTTTCGCATTTTAAGTGTTTAGGCTATGTTGTTGATTGAAGGTTGTAGAAGGGTATGTGAACTACAAATAATGCTATTAGATCACCCGATCATGTACCAGATCGTAGAAATGCATGGTCAAACGACCGCCGATCAGATGACTCGATGAAGATTCTCGGGAAAACCTGTATCTTCAAGAACCGCTTCCCGACCCCTTTGTTTGATCAAATCTTAATCTCTTTGATTATTTGTTTATATATGATATTCGATTTTATGTTGTTGTACCTCGCCATGTGGTCTACAAGATAGAACCTTTAGATCACACAAACAAAACCTATAATCGCAGATATAAGGATTGAAAAGTAGAGATTGATCGTTTCTTCATTTCGAAACCCGTAAAATGAAGAACAATGTCTTACATCATTTTTAAGTGCTTAGATCTCACGTTATATTGTTGTTTGGTCATGAAATTAGTCATTAAATGTAGTATTACATTATACTACAAACTATCAAAGATTAGCAGGACCCGTAAATCATTAATAAAGCATGGATTAAATGTCAGTCAAAAACCATGTCCCTCAAGTCCGATAATGCATTTCTCGAAATCACCAAGAACACCAAGAACACCTATAGCGATGATTTTGTCGCTTATAGGGCCTTTTAGCTGACGCTTTATTAATATTATTTCCTAAAATTAATTATAATTAGAAAAAATGGTTTTAATTATTAAAATACATATTAAATTATGAAAAATTATTTTAAAGTCTTGAAAATAGTTTTTAACTATTTTGAGTATATTTTGAAAATATTTAATATTTTTGGAATATAAAGGTATTTATTTATTTAATTATAATATTAAATAAATTATGAAAAATAGTTTTTAATTCATGAAAAATCATGAAAAATAATATTATGGTAAAAGAAAATATTTTAAGTTATTTTTGATGACTTTTAATATTTTGTGATAAATTTCATTAATAATTTATTATTAATGGTAATTAGTTTATTTAATAAATATATTAAATAAATTAAGAAAAAATAGAATTAATGTTTTAAAAATCATATAAAAATGATTTTAAGTATTATAAAATATTTTAAGTTATAAAATATAACTTTTGATATTTTGGCATGAAAATATTAATATTTTAATATTAATATTAATTATCTGGATAATGGATTTAAATGTTTAAAAATCATATAATTATGATTTTAAGATATTAAAATATCTTTGAATATTATAATTATATTATAATATTATGTTATGATTTTTATTAATATTTTATATTAAATGAATAATAATGATTAAGGAATTATGTGGTATTTAATTCATATAAATACGATATTAATGATTGGAAAATCATGATAAATGGTAATAATTATTCAAAATTATTACGAGCCTAGGAAAAATGTTTTGATCGATAAGAAAATTATCTCGATAATTGTTAAGTGTTTAGAAGAGTTTAATTGAACTTAAACTCGATATTCGTCCGACTGTAATCGTCTTCTGGATGATAGAATTGTGTCATTTTTAAGTCGACCGAAATAGTTTGACCTCGATGCTAAGTCTTATGTGTGTCAGATGTACCGATAGGCTTATGTGTTATGTGTTTAGGTTATTCTGTATATAAATATAACAATATTATACTGTGATGATATTATTCTAATATCGAGATCTATATTATTAATATTAGGTCTTCTGGATAAAGCGTTATAAATTGCGCTATGCAGAATCAACTGCTCGTGCAAGTTTGTTCTTACTTAACTCTAATAAGAGTGTTTTATTCAAGCTTATGGTTAAATCATTGTCGATTGCCATGAAAATTGTACTCAGACATCTTCAGCATGTATAAGTCGTGTATGAAAGGTCGATCACCTTCATTACCAAATTGTTCGTAAATGTTTGTTCATGTTTAAAACTTGTTCACCAAAAAATTTGTTCGTGTTAGTTCTCAATTATATTGATGAATTATAAAGCAAGCCCATTATTCATACTCTTCAATCATGATATATCCTTATATTGTTGTATTTAAACTTGTCAAGCAACTTTCATGCTCACCCTTGCTATATCATGATAAAACATTGCGTATAAGACGAAAGCGCCTTTGACACGGAAAACGATTAAAGCCAAGTTCAAATTGGGTTATAAAGTGCAAATTAGTTTGTAATAGCGTATTGTGATAAATATTGTTATGTAATAAATAGTTTATGAAATGTGTATAAGTTAAGGTTACTCGACCTTGGGGAATAGTGTGTAATGTAATGTATAAACAATTTATGTTTATATCTTCCGCAAAAAGTTATAGAAAGATTAGCAAACCGAATCCGCGGCGATTTGGGGCCCGAGATTTGGGGACGCTACAGTTGGTATCAAAGCTGTTGGTTATGAAGCTTAGGTAGGAATACCCGAGACCAATAACCGCAGTTGATTAGATAAGATCTAACTCACATAGAGTTAGTTGGTCTATAAGATTCAAAGATGAATCTCGTAAGTTGTTAAGATACGTAGTTCCCTAACTCGTAATAAGGTCAAATGTATGGTGAATAGATAAAGTCTAAAAGACTAAAAGTTCAAGATGATAGGAGATCGTAAAACAAAACGATCATAGTCATAGAATTGAATCGTATTATATAATGATGAGATCACCCCGTGATCTCGTTAAGGTTATGACAACTGTAAAGAATCAATCGATGATTGAAAAGTTTAAAGCATGATTGTCAGGTGAATGGTACAGATTCGTAAAAGGATTATGAATACTGATTTAAATGAAATTCAGATTAAGAAGGGGTTAAGTATTAGGTGGGGATTTCAATGAGGACTCGTGGTCAACAACCGAAGTTGTATGATTTCTTGTATGGGCGGGGAATCGTACTTGGTGTAAAAACTACTTAGTTGGTGGCATTGGTAATAATTGAAATGTTGTGTCACGCTAGTTGTTATATACGTATAAATAGGTCATAGGTAGAGAATATAGGATTAAGTACGAAGTTCTTAGAACTCATACTTATGTGACATTCTCGACTCATAGTTATATGAAATGTTTATGAGCCCCTCAAATGAATCTGGACGCCAAAGGTCGACTAGGTAAGTTCAGAACTCATATAATTGTGACCAAAGTTATGAACTCATAAGTGTGGTTTTATGAACTGGGTATAGTTGTGTGAATGGAGTGTTAAGGATTATAGAATAGATAGATTGTTAAGCATATGATCATTAGTGGAGATTTAGGTTTTCCTAAACCCCAGCTTTGCTAAACTTCAATTTTTGACATCAAGCTAAATACGCACTATGTGCCTTTTAAAAAAAAAAAAAAAATTTGTTTTTATTTATCACTTATGTACCATGTGACCAAAAGTAGAGATGATAAAAAAAATGATGGAGTTATCAATGCGTAATTACTTGGTGTTGATGTGATCTAAGGATCGCAACCCACTACAAGATGATGTAGTATAACAAAGTCACAAAATGATTTAAATCCTCAACTGATCGTTAAATACAAAAGTCATGCATCATGACGCTATTCTCAAAAATGTTTTTATTGAAAGAAATTTCCCAAACCAAATTGTTTTGTTGTGGAATCAAATAAGACCGAGGTAATATTTTGTGCGCCTTAATGATAAGAGGAACAAAATTGTTCACCAAAGAAGATTGGCCAAGATAGGCATATCGGGCTAATCACCCTTTGTGTCCGTAAGTAATGACGGTTTGTGGATGAATTTTCATAAAACCTTTGCGAAAATGAAAAAAAAAAAAACTAACAATACCTATACGATTCCTCAAAGACAAATTTTTAAAATTTTCACCCTCAGGAGTGGTGTATCGGGTAGATGTGTAATATGTGTGAATGGTGTAAGCTATTTGGTATACGATGTAGGTAGGTAAGGTGAATTTCTGGGACTAAATTTTAGAAGGAGGGGTGAATGTGACAACCCGAGAATTTGGACAATTTATTAAAATCTTAAATGATTGATTTAAGGTCAAATATTAGACCTGAAGATAGAAAATAAGTGTATGCTTTTGATGTTATTAGGATGGAATTTTGAGGATTTCAAAATTTCGTGAAGGCTTATAGGTGAATTATTCAGATTAAGTGTTTATGTGATTAAGTTCGTGTATATGGTTAATGATGTGTTCGTAATGTGGTTATGGGTCAAGGGTCGACCAGATAAATTATATCCGTAATAAACCCTAAGAATATATTAAGAACGCCAACGTTCGATTAGAAAACCCTAACGTCTAATAAGAAACCTAGAAATCGGCTCGAAACCCTAGTTTCAGCCCGAAATCCAAACCCTAATTCTAAGGCATGAAACCCTAAATCGGAACTTAATGGCATAAGTGTAAATAATTATAAGATTAATTAGGTTAATCTTAACAAATTGATTACAAAACCCTAATTCCAAATCAAACCCTAATACTTGATCTCAAAACCCTAGTTTCGCATTCTCGATAAATCAAGCCCTAATCTGGGAAATTAATGGAGAATTATAATGCTTCATCGCTATTATTATAATATTAATTAGGTAACGCTTAATTAATTAGCAAAACCCTAATTTCAAATTATCGAACTTAAACTTTTCCGTCGTAAAACCCTAATGATGGATTTGAAACCCTAATTTATAATTAGGAAAAAATGAAAGTGTTAATTTAATATTTTAATGTTAATTAGAATATTAATCCTAATTTAATGTTAAGTTATTAGAAACCCTAATCTAATTGGGAAATCTAATTTCTAAAATTTAAATATTATTTTTATATTTAAAACCCTAATTTTTGGGTTATAAATTATAATGTACAAATTTGAATTCTAAGTGCTTAATTAGCAATTTTAATTAGGATAAATTAGTCCTAATTAGCAAATAATGATTCATGATTAGAAATTATGATATAATTAGAAAGCCCTAATTATAATTAGAAATCAAAATTTTCTATTTTTAAAATTTAATTAGAAAATTTTTGAAATCCAAGTTGCTAAATATTTAAGGGTTAAAACCTAAACCCTAAATTTGTCCAAACCCTAAACCCTAAATTTCTCCCTAAACCCTAAACCCTAAGGGTTTTATCATTTTCAAATTCTAGAATTAATGGAAATGACCAAATGCCCTTTTTTGCATTTTTTTTAATGGTAACTTGTAATCTTGTTCACTAACACCTTTATTCAACCAACCCTAACCCTAACTTTAGTATGGCCTATATATCCAATTAATCACCAAATTTCACATTACTAGATCAATCACCATATCTCATGCATCAATTTTTTCTAATATATAAATTAATTAGAGAGAGAAAAATGCTACATTATTTTCATTTTTGTCCAAGCCATTCTCTCTCTAAAATTCGGATTTAGGGAGATAAAGAGTGATGAGAATAAGCTTAGATCACCATAGAAAACCAAGAACATGAATCAAAATCGATCGAATCAAAATCAAAAGCATAAAAGGTAAAGAACCCTAAATTTTGAAATCTATGATTCTTATGTTAAATGTTAAAATTGATTGTTCAAAGTTGTGTAATAGGGTGTCAATTGATGTTCGGGTTGATAAATCATGAACCCATAACATCAAAGTGCACGATTTTAAATTTTAGCAACCGAAAATGAGAAAATTGTGGTCCGATGTACCAATGTCGTGGCCTCTAATCTGCGTGTGTTAATGTGTTTTTAATGTTTAAAGTTTGTAACATGTAGTTTGTTATGTGGTCTTTAAGATGCAAAAAAGAATCAAGGCCGATCAAGTGTAGATTAAAGATATAAGCTGGTCAAACGATGTTGACTCCAATATTTAAATCTCGGTTTCAAGGCAACCTGTAAACCCGCATCTCGCCTCGACAATATTTTCTCGTGCTTCTAGATCTTGCAGCATGCTAGTGTTTTTTAGCTATGTTGTTGATTGAAGGTTGTAGAAGGGTATGTGAACTACAAATCCAATGCTATTAGATCACCCAGATATGTACCAGATCGTAGAAATGCATGGTCAAACCACCGCCGATCAGATGACTGATGAAGATTCTCGGAAAACCCAGATCTTCAAGAACCGCCTTCGACCCCTTGTTCGACCGACCATAATCTCTTTGATTATTGATGTTTATATTGATGTTCGATTATATTATTATTGTTGTACCGCCATGTGGTTTCTACAAGATGAAACCTTTAGATCACACAAACAATAAATACAATGCAAGATATAAGGATTTAAAAAGTTAACTTTGATCGTTTCTTCAAATTCGAAAACCCGTAAATGAAGAACATGTCCTATATATTTTTTTAAGGGCTCTCGAATCTCTGTGATATATTGTTGTTTGGTCATGAAATTAGTCATTAAATGTAGTATTACACTACATACTACATAACATAAACATTAGTAGCTGTAAATCAAGTAAACATATGGATTAAATGTAGGTCAAACCAACAAACCCTCAAATCCTACAATGCATTTCTCTCAAATACCAAGAACACCAAGAACACCTATATGATGACTTTTGTCACCTATAGGCCCTTTTAGCGACAGCTTTATTAATATTATTTCCTAAAATTAATTAAAATTAGAAAAAAATGGTTTTTAATTATTAAAATACATATTAAATTATGAAAATTATTTTAAAGTCCTAAAAATAGTTTTAACTATTTTGAGTATATTTTGAAAATATTTAATATTTTTGGAATATAAAGGTATTTATTTATTTAATTATAATATTAAATAAATTATGAAAAATAGTTTTTAATTCATGAAAAATCATGAAAAATAATATTATGGTAAAAGAAAATATTTTAAGTTATTTTTGATGACTTTTAATATTTTAGATAAATTTCATTAATAATTTATTATTAATGGTAATTAGTTTATTTAATAAATATATTAAATAAATTAAGAAAAAAATAGAATTAATGTTTTAAAAATCATATAAAAATGATTTAAGTATTATAAAATTATTTTAAGTTATAAAATATAACTTTGATATTTTGGCATGAAAATATTAATATTTTAATATTAATATTAATTATCTGATAATGGATTTAAGTGTTTAAAATCATATAATTATGATTTTAAGATATTAAAATATTTTGTGATATTATAATTATATTATAATATTATGTTATGATTTTCATTAATATTTTATATTAAATGAATATTAATGATTAAGGAATTATGTGGTATTTAATTCATATAAATACGATATTAATGATTGGAAAATCATGATAAATGGTAATAATTATTCAAAAATTATTACGAGCCTAGGAAAAATGTTTTGATCGATAAGAAAATTATCTCGTGATAATTGTTAAGTGTTTAGGCGAGTTTAATTGAACTTAAACTCGATATTCGTCCGACTTAGATCGCTGGATGATAGAATCAGGCCCGCTTTTAAGTCGAATCAAATAGTTTGACCGATATTAAGTCTTATGTGTCAGATAGACCGATAGGCTTATGTGTTATGTGTTTAGGTTATTCGTGTATATAAATATAACAATATTATAATGTGATGATATTATTCTAATATCGAGATCTATATTATTAATATTAGGTCTTCTGATAAAGCGATATAAATCATGCTATTACAGAATCAATCAACGTCGCTCGTGCAAGTTTGTTCTTACTTAACTCTAATAAGAGTGTTTTATTCAAGCTTATGGTTAAATCATTGTCGATTGCCATGAAAATTGTACTGCAGACATCTTCATGTATGTCGTCGTGTATGAAAGGTCGATCACCTTCATTACCAAATGGTTCGTAAATGTTTGTTCATGTTTAAAACTTGTTCACCAAAAATTTGTTCGTGCTAGTTCTCAATTATATTGATGAATTATAGCAAGCCCATTATTCATACTCTTCAATCATGATATATCCTTATATTGTTGTATTTAAACTTGTCAAGCAACTTTCATGCTCACCCTTGCTATATCATGATAAAACATTGCAGATAAGACGAAAGCGCCTTTGACATGTGAAACGATTAAAGCCAAGTTCAAATTTGGGTTATAAAGTGCAAATGAGTTTGTAATAGCGTATTGTGATAAATATTGTTATGTAATAAATAGTTTATGAAATGTGTATAAGTTAAGGTTACTCGACCTTGGGGAATAGTGTAATGTAATGTATAAACAATTTATGTTTATATCTTCCGCAAAAAAAGTTATAGAAAGATTAGCAAACCGAATCCGCATGATTTGGGGTCCTAGATTCGGGGACGCCACAAATGGTATCAAAGTCGCTGTTATGAAGCTTAGTAGAATACCGAGAGACCAATAACCGCAGTGATTTAGATAAGATCTAACTCACATAGAGTTAGTTGGTCTGCAAGATTCAAAGATGAATCTCTAGAAGTTGTTAAGATACGTAGTTCCCTAACTCTCGCAATAAGGTGAATGTAAGTGGTGAATAGATAAAGTCTAAAAAGACTAAAAGTTCGTTGATAGAGATCGTAAAACAAAACGATCATAGTCATAGAATTGAATCGTAATATATACGGCGAGATCACCCCGTGATCTCGTTAAGGTTATGACAACTGTAAAGAATCAATCTGATGATTGAAAAGTTTAAAGCATGATTGTGTGTGAATGGTACAGATTCGTAAAAGGATTATGAATACGAATTAAATGAAATTCAGATATGAAGGGGTTAAGTATTAGGTGGGGATTTCAATGAGGACTCGTGGTCAACAACCGAGTTGTATGATTTCTTGTATGGGCGGGAATCGTACTTGGTGTAAAAAACTACTTAGTTGGTGGCATTGGTAATAATTGAAATGTCAGGTCACGCTAGTTGTTATATACGTATAAATAGGTCATAGTAGAGAATATAGATTAAGTACGAGTTCTTAGAACTCATACTTATGTGACATTCTTGACTCATAGTTATATGAAATGTTTATGAGCCCTCAAATGAATCTGGCGCCAAAGGTCGACTAGGTAAGTTCAGTAAACTCATATAATTGTGACCAAAGTTATGAACTCATAAGTGTGGTTTTATGAACTGGGTATAGTTGTGTGAATGGAGTGTTAAGGATTATAGAATGTATAGATTGTTAAGCATATGATCATTAGTGGAGATTTAGGTTTTCCTAAACCCCTAGCTTTGCTAAACTTCAATTTTTGACATCAAGCTAAATACGCACTATGTGCCTTTTTTAAAAAAATTTTTGTTTTTATTTATCACTTATGTACCATGTGACCAAAAGCGAGATGATAAAAAAATGATGGAGTTATCAATGCGTAATTACTTGGTGTTGATGTGATCTAAGGATCGCCAACCCACTACACAAGATGATGTAGTATAACAAAGTCACAAAATGACGAAATCCTCAACCTGACCGTTAAATACAAATGCATCATCATGACGCCATTCTCAAAAATGTTTTTATTGAAAGAAATTTCCCAAACCAAATTGTTTTGTTGTGGAATCAAATAAGACCGAGGTAATATTTTGTGCGCTTAAATGATAAGAGGAACAAAATTGTTCCACCAAGAAGATTGCCAAGATAGGCATATCGGGCTAATCACCCTTTGTGTCCGTAAGTAATGACTACCAGGATGAATTTCCATAAAACCTTTGCGAAAATGAAAAAAAAAAACTAATACCATACGATTCCTCAAAGACAGCTTTTAAAATTTTCACCTTTGTGAGTGGTGTATCAAAAAAGTGTAATATGTGTGAATGGTGTAAGCTATTTGGTATACGATGTAGGTGTAAGGTGAATTTCTGGGGACTAAATTTTAGAAGGAGGGGTGAATGTGACAACCCGAGAATTTGGACAATTTATTAAAATCTTAAATGATTGATTTAAGGTCAAATATTGAACCTGATGTAAAATAAGTGTACGCGTTGATGTTATTAGGATGGAATTTTGAGGATTTCAAAATTTCGTGAAGGATTATAGGTGAATTATTCAGATTAAGTGTTTATGTGATTAAGTTCTGTATATATGGTTAATGATGTGTTCGTAATGTGGTTATGGTCAAGGGTCACCGGATAAATTATATCCGTGAATAAACCCTAAGAATATATTAAGAACGCCAAATGTTCGATTAGAAAACCCTAACGTTTAACGAAGAAACCCTAGAAATCGGTTCTAGAAACCCTAGTTTCAGCCCGAAATCAAACCCTAATTCGGTAATGAAACCCTAAATCGGGAACTTAATGGCATAAGTGTAAATAATTATAAGATTAATTAGGTTAATCTTAACAAATTGATTACAAAACCCTAATTCCAAATCAAACCCTAATACTTGATCCGAAACCCTAGTTTCGCATTCTCGATAAATTGAAGCCCTAATCTGGGAAATTAATGGAGAATTATAATGCTCTCATCGCTATTATTATAATATTAATTAGGGTAACGCTTAATTAATTAGCAAAAAACCCTAATTTCAAATTATCGAACTTAAACTTTTCCGTCGTAACCCTAATGATGGATTTGAAACCCTAATTTATAATTAGAAAAATGAAAGTGTTAATTTAATATTTTAATGTTAATTAGGAATATAATCCTAATTTAATGTTAAGTTATTAGAAAACCTAATCTAATTGGGAAATCTAATTTCTAAAATTTAAATATTATTTTTATATTTAAAACCCTAATTTTTGGGTTATAAATTATAATGTACAAATTTGACCCTAAGTGCTTAATTAGCAATTTTAATTAGGATAAATTAGTCCTAATTAGCAAAGGTTGATTCATGATTAGAAATTATGATATAATTAGAAGCCCTAATTATAATTAGAAATCAAAATTTTCTATTTTTAAAATTTAATTAGAAAATTTTTGAAATCCAAGTTGCTTAATATTTAAGGGTTAAAACCCTAAACCCTAAATTTGTCCAAACCCTAAACCCTAGATTTCTCAAACCCTAAACCCTAAGGGTTTTATCATTTTCAAAATTCTAGAATTAATGGAAATGACCTTTATGCCCTTTTTGCATTTTTTTATGGTAACTTGTAATCTTTCACTAACACCTTTATTGTTGACCAACCCTTGACCCTAATATAGCCTATATATCCATTATATCATTTACATTACTATCAAAGAAATCAATCTCGATGCATCAATTTTCTATCTAATATATAAATTAAAGAGAGAGAGAGAAAATGCTACATTATTTTCTAAACAACCAAGACCATTCTCTCTCTTAAATTTCGGGATTTAGTAAGATAAAGAGTGATGAGATGAAGCATAGATCACCACAATCACAAAAATCCAAGAACGTAATCGTAAGTCGATTGTAATCAAAATCAATGCATAAAAGGTAAAGAACCCTAAATTTTTGAAATCTATGATTCTGATGTTAAATGTTATAATTGATTGTTCAAAGTTGTGTAATAGGGTGTCAATTGATGTTCTGGGTTGATAAATAATGAACCCATAACATCAAAGTGCACGATTTTAAATTTTAGCAACCGAAAATGAGAAAAAAGTGTCTCCGATACCAATGTCGTGGCTCTAAATCTGTGTGTATTATGTGTTTTTTAATGTTTAAAGTTTGTAACATGTAGTTTGTTATGTGGTCTTTAAGATGCAAAAAGAATCAAGGCCGGATCATGTGTAGATCGAAGATATTGGCGGTCAAACGATGTTGACCAAATCACATTTTCTCGGTTTCGGCAACCTGTAAACCCGTGATCTCGGCTGACAATATTTTCTCGTCCTTAGATCTTTCTTTTGCTAGTGTTTTGGCTATGTTGTTGATTGAAGGTTGTAGAAGGGTATGTGAACTACAAAGTAATGCTATTAGATCACCCAGATATGTACCAGATCGAGAAAATGCATGGTCAAACGACAGCTGATCAGATGACCGATGAAGAACGATTCCGGAAAACCTGCATCTTCAAGAACCGCTCTTCAATTTCCACTTGACCGACTCCAAATCTTAACTTATTGTTGTTGTTATGATGATATGATTTTATGTATTTGTACCGCCATGTGGTTTCCAAGATAGAACCTTTAGATCACACAAACAATATATACCCGTAACCAAGATATAAGGATTTAAAAGTAGTAGACATTGTTCGTTTCTTCATTTCGAAAACCCGAAAATGAAGAACATGTCTTCATGATTTTTAAAGGCTTAGATCTCTCACGTTATATTGTTGTTTGGTCATGAAATTAGTTATTAAATGTAGTATTACACTTATACTACATAATCAATCAACATTATTTAGCCCTGTAAATCAAGTATAGCGTAATTAAATGTTATGTCAAACCATGCAACCTCAAATCTCGACAATGCATTTCTCGAAATCGTCCAAGAACACCAAGAACACCTATAATGATTTTACTTTTGCCGCTATAGGCCCTTTTAGCTTACGCTTTATTAATATTATTTCCTAAAATTAATTATAATTAGAAAAAAATGGTTTTTAATTATTAAAATACATATTAAATTATGAAAAATTATTTTAAAGTCCTAAAAATAGTTTTTAACTATTTTGAGTATATTTTGAAAATATTTAATATTTTTGGAATATAAATGGTATTTATTTATTTAATTATAATATTAAATAAATTATGAAAAATAGTTTTAATTCATGAAAAATCATGAAAAATAATATTATGGTAAAAGAAAATATTTTAAGTTATTTTTGATGACTTTTAATATTTTAGATAAATTTCATTAATAATTTATTATTAATGGTAATTAGTTTATTTAATAAATATATTAAATAAAATTAAGAAAAAAATAGAATTAATGTTTTTTAAATCATATAAAAATGATTTTAAGTATTAGAAAATTATTTTAAGTTATAAAATATAACTTTTGATATTTTGGCATGAAAATATTAATATTTTAATATTAATATTAATTATCGGATAATGGATTTAAATGTTTAAAAATCATGTAATTATGATTTTAAGATATTAAGAATATCTGGTGATATTATAATTATATTATAATATTATGTTATGATTTTTATTAATATTTTATATTAAATGAATATTAATGATTAAGGAATTATGTGGTATTTAATTCATATAAATACGATATTAATGATTGGAAAATCATGATAAATGGTAATAATTATTCGAAAATTATTACGAGCCTAGGAAAAATGTTTTGACTGATAAGAAAATTATCTGTGATAATTGTTAAGTGTTTAGGCAGAGTTTAATTGAACTTAAACTCGATATTCGTCCACTAGACCGTCGGGATGATAGAATCATGTCGTGCTTTTAAGTCGATCAAATAGTTTGACCCGATGCTAAGTCTTATGTGTCAGATACTAATGATAGGCTTATGTGTTATGTGTTTTAGGTTATTCTGTATATAAATATAACAATATTATACTTGTGATGATATTATTCTAATATCGAGATCTATATTATTAATATTAGGTCTTCTGCAAAGCGATATAAATTGCGTTGTGTAATCAAATTCGCTCTGTGCAAGTTTGTTCTTACTTAACTCTAATAAGAGTGTTTTATTCAAGCTTATGGTTAAATCATTGCCGATTGCCATGAAAATTGTACTCATTACATCTTGCATGTATAAGTCCAGTATGAAAGGTCGATCACCTTCATTACCAGTTGGTTCGTAAATGTTTGTTCATGTTTAAAACTTGTTCACCAAAAATTTGTTCGTGCTTAGTTCTCAATTATATTGATGAATTATAGCAAGCCCATTATTCATACTCTTCAATCATGATATATCCTTATATTGTTGTATTTAAACTTGTCAAGGGCAACTTTCATGCTCACCCTTGCTATATCATGATAAAACATTGCGTATATAAGACGAAAAGCGTTTTGACATGTGAAATGATTAAAGCCAAGTTCATTTGGGTTATAAAGTGCGCAATAGTTTGTAATAGCGTATTGTGATAAATATTGTTATGTAATAAATAGTTTATGAAATGTGTATAAGTTAAGGTTACTCGACCTTGGGGAATAGTGTGTAATGTAATGTATAAACAATTTATGTTTATATCTTCCGCAAAAGTTATAGAAAGATTAGCAAACCGAATCATGGCGATTTGGGGCTTAGAGATTTGGGGAGCGCTACAAATTGGTATCAAAAGCATTGGTTATGAAGCTTAGGTAGGAATACACGAGACCAATAACCGCAGATTAGGATAAGATCTAACTCACATAGAGTTAGTTAGTCTATAAGATTCAAAGATGAATCTCTTTTAAGTTGTTAAGATACGAGTTCCCTAACTTTCGTAATAAGGTTGAAATGTAAGTGGTGAATAGATAAAGTCTAAAAGACTAAAAGCTCGATGATAGGAGATCGTAAAACAAAACGATCATAGTCATAGAATTGAATCGTAATATATACGATGAGATCACCCGTGATCTGTTAAGGTTATGATGACCGTAAAGAATCAATCGATGATTGAAAAGTTTAAAGCATGATTCTTTGTGTGAATGGTGCAGATTCGTAAAAGGATTATGAATCTGAATTAAATGAAATTCGTATTAAGAAGGGGTTAAGTATTAGGTGGGGATTTCAATGAGGACTCGTGTTGTGTCGAGTTGTATGATTTCTTGTATGGGCGGGAATCGTACTTGGTGTAAAAACTACTTAGTTGGTGGCATTGGTAATAATTGAAATGTTGTGTCACGCTTAGTTGTTATATACGAGATAAATAGGTCATAGGTAGAGAATATAGGATTAAGTAACGAGTTCTTAGAACTCATACTTATGTGACATTCTTGACTCATAGTTATATGAAATGTTTATGAGCCCCTCAAATGACGGATGCCAAAGGTCAGACTAGGGTAAGTTCGTAAACTCATATAATTGTGACCAGGTTATGAACTCATAAGTGTGGTTTTATGAACTGGGTATAGTGGTGTGTGAATGGAGTGTTAAGGATTATAGGAACAGATAGATTGTTAAGCATATGATCATTAGTGGAGATTTAGGTTTTCCTAAACCCCTAGCTTTGTTAAACTTCAATTTTTGACATCAAGCTAAATACGCACTATGTGCCTTTTAAAAAATAAAAATAAAAAATTCTTGTTTTTATTTATCACTTATGTACCATGTGACCTGGTGCAGAGATGATAAAAAAAATGATGGAGTTATCAATGCAGAATTACTTGGTGTTGGATGTGATCTAAGGATCGTCAACCCACTACTGATGATGATGTAGTATAACAAAGTCACAAAATAAAAATGATTTAAATCCTCAACGAATTTGTTAAATACAGTGCGGCATCATGACGTCATTCTCAAAAATGTTTTTATTGAAAGAAATTTCCCAAACCAAATTGTTTTGTTGTGGAATCAAATAAGACTGAGGTAATATTTTGTGCGCTTAAAAGTGATAAGAGGAACAAAATTGTTCCACCAAAGAAGATTGCCAAGATAGGCATATCGGGTTAATCACCCTTTGTGTCCGTAAGTAATGACGGTTTGTGGATGAATTTTCATAAAACCTTTGCGAAAATGAAAAAAAAAAAAACTAACAGTCTATATGATTCCTCAGCACAGTTTTAAAATTTTCACCTTTGTGAGTGGTGTATTGGGTAGCATGTGTAATATGTGTGAATGGTGTAAGCTATTTGGTATACGATGTAAGGTGTAAGGTGAATTTCGGGGACGAAATTCTTAGAAGGAGGGGTGAATGTGACAACCCGAGAATTTGGACAATTTAGTAAAATCTTAAATGATTGATTTAAGGTCAAATATTGAACCTGAGCATGAAAATAAGTGTATGCGTTTGATGTTATTAGGATGGAATTTTGAGGATTTCAAAATTGCGTGAAGGATTTAGGTGAATTATTCAGATTAAGTGTTTATGTGATTAAGTTACGTGTATATGGTTAATGATGTGTTGAATGTGGTTATGGTCAAGGTTGACCGGATAAATTATATCTGTGTCAAACCCTAAGAATATATTAAGAACGACAATGTTCGATTAGAAAACCCTAGCGTTTAACGAAGAATCCTAGAAATCGGTTCTAGAAACCCTAGTTTCAGTTCCGGGAATACGAAATCCTAATTCGGTGCATGAAACCCTAAATCGGGAACTTAATGGCATAAGTGTAAATACTTATAAGATTAATTAGGGTTAATCTTAACTAATTGATTACAAAACCCTAATTCCAAATCTGAAACCCTAATACTTGATCTGAAAACCCTAGTTTCAGATTCTGATAAATTGAAGCCCTAATCTGGGAAATTAATGGAGAATTATAATGCTCTACTGCTATTATTATAATATTAATTAGGGTAACGCTTAATTAATTAGCAAACCCTAATTTCAAATTATCGAACTTAAACTTTTCCGTCAGAAACCCTAATGATGGATTTGAAACCCTAATTTATAATCAGGAAAAATGAAAGTGTTAATTTAATACTTTTAATGTTAATTAGGAATATAATCCTAATTGTCAAGTTATTAGAAACCCTAATCTAATTGGGAAATCTAATTTCTAAAAATTTAAATATTATTTTTATATTTAAAACCCTAATTTTTGGGTTATAAATTATAATGTACAAATTTGACCCTAAGTGCTTAATTAGCAATTTTAATTAGGATAAATTAGTCCTAATTAGCAAAGGTTGATTTATGATTAGAAATTATGATATAATTAGGAAGCCCTAATTATAATTAGAAATCAAAATTTTCTATTTTAAAATTTAATTAGAAAATTTTTGAAATCCAAGTTGCTAAATTTTTAAGGGTTAAAACCTACACCCTAAATTTGTCCAAACCTCAAACCCTAGATTTCTCAAACCCTAAACCCTAAGGGTTTTATCATTTGGCAAATTCTAGAATTAATGGAAATGACCTTTATGCCCTTTTTGCATTCTTTAAATGGTAACTTGTAATAATTCACTAACACCTTTATTTGGTGACCTAATATTGACTTTGTATGGCCTATATATCCAATGAAATCACCCTTCACACTGACTAGCAAATCAATGAAAGATGCATTGAATTTTATCTAATATATAAATTAAAGAGAGAAAAAGTTCATTCATTATTTTTATTTTGTCCAAGCCACTTCTCTCTCTAGAAATTGGGATTTAGTAAGATAAAGAGTGATGAGATGAAGCATGATCGGTTCATAGAAAACCAAGAATGAGAATCGGAAGTCGAAAAAATCAAAATCAATGCATAAAAGGTAAAGAACCCTAAATTTTTGAAATCTATGATTACGATGTTAAATGTTATAATTGATTGTTCAAAGTTGTGTAATAGGGTGTCAATTGATGTTACGGGTTGATAAATAATGAACCCATAACATCAAAGTGCACGATTTTAAATTTTAGCAAATCCGGAAAATGAGAAAATTTGTGTCCATGGCCCATATGTCGAGGCTCTAAATCTGTTGTGTATTATGTGTTTTAATGTTTAAAGCTTGTAACATGTAGTTTGTTATGTGGTCTTTAAGATGCAAAAGAATCAAGGCCGGATCGTGCGTAAGTTAAGAGATATTGGCGATCAAAGCGATGTTGACCAACATTTAATCGCTTTTACGGGCAACCCGAAAACCCAGATCTCGCCTGACAATATTTTCTGTGCCTTAGATCTTTCCGCATGCTAGTGTTTAGGCTATGTTGTTGATTGAAGATTATAGAAGGGTATGTGAACTACAAAGTAATGCTATTAGATCACCCAGATATGTACCAGGATCGTAGAAATGCATGGTCAAACCATCGCCGATCAGATGACTTCGATGAAGATTCTGGGAAACCCGTATCTTCAAGACCCGTTCTTGACCCCTTGTTTGACCGTACCATAATCTCTTTGATTCTTGGTGTTTATATGATGTTACGATTTTATGTTGTTGTACCTGCGCATGTGGTTTCCAAGATAGAACCTTTAGATCACACAAACAATATATACAATCGCAAGTTATGAGGATTGAAAAGTAGACACTTGATCGTTCTTCATTTCGGAAAACCCGAAATGAAGAAACGATGTCTCTATGATTTTAAAGGGTCCAATCTCACGGATATATTGTTGTTTGGTCACGAAATTAGTCATTAAATGTAGTATTACACTTATACTACATAACTATCGACGATTAGCAGCACCGTAAATCAAGTATAGCATGGATTAAATGTTGGTCAAAGTAAAGAACCTCGAAGTCCGACAATGCATTTACATGGGTCACCAAGAACACCAAGAACACCTATAGCGACGGTTTACGTAATTATAGAGACCCTTTTAGCGACAGCTTTATTAATATTATTTCCGAAATTAATTATAATTAGAAAAAATGGTTTTAATTATTAAAAATACATATTAAATTATGAAAAATTATTTTAAAAGTCCGAAAAATAGTTTTTAACTATTTTGAGTATATTTTGAAAATATTTAATATTTTTGGAATATAAATGGTATTTATTTATTTAATTATAATATTAAATAAATTATGAAAATAGTTTTAATTCATGAAAAATCATGAAAAAATAATATTATGGTAAAAGAAAATATTTTAAGTTATTTTTGATGACTTTTAATATTTTGTGATAAATTTCATTAATAATTTATTATTAATGGTAATTAGTTTATTTAATAATTATATTAAATTAATAAAGAAAAAAATAGAATTAATGTTTTTTAAATCATATAAAAATGATTTTAAGTATTAGAAAATTATTTTAAGTTATAAAATATAAATTTTGATATTTTGGCATGAAAATATTAATATTTTAATATTAATATTAATTATCGGATAATGGATTTAAATGTTTAAAAATCATGTAATTATGATTTTAAGATATTGAGAATATCTGGTGATATTATAATTATATTATAATATTATGTTATGATTTTTATTAATATTTTATATTAAATGAATAATAATGATTAAGGAATTATGTGGTATTTAATTCATATAAATACGATATTAATGATTGGAAAATCATGATAAATGGTAATAATTATTCAAAATTATTACGAGCTTTAGGAAAATGTTTTTGGTGATAAGAAAATTATCTCGTGATAATTGTTAAGTGTTTAAGCGAGTTTAATTGAACTTAAACTCGATATTCGTCCGTGGGCCGCTCGGGATGATAGAATTGTGTCGGTATTAACTCGGTCAAATAGTTTGACTCGATGCTTTAAGTCTTATGTGTTGTATATGACCGATAAAACTTATGTGTTATGTGTTTAGGTTATTACGTGTATATAAATATAACAATATTATACGTGATGATATTATTCTAATATCGGAGATCTATATTATTAATATTAGGTCTTGGATAAAGCGTTATAAATTGCGTTACGGTAATCAAATTCGGTTCGAGCAAGTTTGTTCTTACTTAACTCTAATAAGAGTGTTTTATTCAAGCTTATGGTTAAATCATTCTTTGATTGCCATGAAAATTGTACTGTACATCTTGCATGTATAAGTCCCAGATGAAAAGGTCGATCACCTTCATTACCAGGTTGGTTCGTAAATGTTTGTTCATGTTTAAAACTTGTTCACCAAAAATTTGTTCGTCTTAGTTCTCAATTATATTGATGAATTATAGCAAGCCCATTATTCATACTCTTCAATCATGATATATCCTTATATTGTTGTATTTAAACTTCTTTGGGCAACTTTCATGCTCACCCTTGCTATATCATGATAAAACATTGCAGATAAGACGAAAGCGTTAGGATCTGAGAAACGATTAAAGCCAAGTTCGGTTTGGGTTATAAAGTGCTGACTAGTTTGTAATAAATATTGTGATAAATATTGTTATGTAATAAATAGTTTATGAAATGTGTATAAGTTAAGGTTACTCGACCTTGGGGAATAGTGTGTAATGTAATGTATAAACAATTTATGTTTATATCTTGACAAAAAAGTTATAGAAAGATTAACAAGCCGAATCATGGCGATTTGGGGCAAGGATTTGGGGACGCTTCTGATTATACCTAATTATACATACAATTAATAACATAGAAACTCTATACTTAACTTCAAGCTTCCCACTTTAGGGTTTTAATATCCCGATTAGGGTTTCAGACAGAATAATTAGGGTTCAAATTTTAGAAATTAGGGTTTGCTAAATAATTAAGCTTTACCCTATTAAGCTTATAATCTAAATCACTTTGAGCATTATAATTCTCCGTTATATTCTCAGATTAGGGTTTCAAATATTCAAATCAAATTAGGATTTTCGAGATATGGTATTAGGTTTTCTAATACTCAAATAGGGTTTCCAGTAATTCATTAGGGTTTCCCTAATTAGTTTATAATTAATAACGTTAAACCTTATATATAGCATTGCATTCCCAATCTAGGGTTTTTAATATCCGAATTAAGGTTTTGGATTCCCGGAACTGAAACTAGGGTTTCCAGAATCGATTTCTAGGTTTTTCTTATCAGACGTTAGGGTTTTCTAACTAAACGTTGATGTTCTTAATATATACTTAGGGTTTGACATAGATATAATTTTATCTGATCAACCCTTGACTCTTAACCACATTCTGTACACATACATAACAAATTTCAAAGAACTTAAATCACATAAATCCTTAATCTGAATAATTCACCTAAATCCTTCATGTAATTTTGAAATCCTCAAAATTCAATCTTAATCTTTATCAAACGCATACACCTATTTTCTGTCTAGGTCTAATATTTGACCTTAAATTAATCATTTAAGATTTTGTAAAATTGTCTAAATTCTCAGGTTGTCACAGCCACTGCTAGGCTTATTCTTGGCTGACATGGCCCAGGTAGTGGCTGTGAGTGATGAATCGGGAGTTGGCGCCTCGGTTAAGCCCAGACTCAATTTCAGCTTCATGAAGAACACAGAATTCAACGAAATAAACACTTCTTAAACACTAATTTCACCAAATTACACATACCCACATGTTATAATTCATACATAATCATTACCCAACACTTATAAAGTGATTTTTACCCATAAAAACATATAATTACAGAATTCAACACGCAAATTATACTGTTCTTGATGTTTTTGAAGTTCTTAAACAAAAATATGGAATTTAATACTACAGACTCGTTATAAGGCCAAATCCAACCATTCAAGTTTCGTTTTGTTCATCTTATCATGCATAATCACATACAAGTGGAAAATTTTAGGGATAATATATGATTGACGTATTAATATCACGTATAAGGCCATATGGCCATATAACATACTCTGTAATCGTATACTGTAAAATTTCATGAAACTGATGATATGGAAATATGCAATATATATATATATATATAAAACATGCAACTACTCAAAACAACTTTTTAATTTACAGAGATTCACAGAAGACTTTAAGCCATATTCATGAAACTTAAAAGACGTAAAATATATGAATTGGGTTGAAGAGATTACCCAAGTGTAGATGAACAAGGATGACAATTCTCTCTACTACAATCACAATACTCACAATCTCTCTCAAATTTCTAAAACTCTCACTGTATCTCTCTCTCTCTGCTATGGCAGACTTAGCAAAAAAAATGAAAAGGAAGAAAAGAGAATATGTCTATATAATAAAAAATTAAACTGACGCGATGATGGTTAGTTACCCAGTCATGGGTAACTTCCCTCAACCCCCAATAAGGCCACGTTTGACTAGCATACTAGGTTTCAAAACCCTTTATTTTAATAAAACCTTTTATCATATAGTTTAAATCATGCCACACTCCTTTATAAAATAAGTTAAATATCTAATTTAATTTATTTTAAATAAAATATAGTAAATTCTCATTAATTCACATAGTCACATAATTAAATTTCTCATTTAATAATGATGTCAAATTATTAAATCTCTAATTAATAATTAAATTAATTAAAGTAACAAAGGCTTATTAAATATTTCTTTTAATTCAATAAGCTCATATAAATACATACATCGAATAATAAAATTCTCCACATCAATTTAATAAATATAACACATATAATTAAATTAATCTATCACAACTTCATTAATTAATTAATTAATCTAATAATTAATTCATCGAAAAATATTTATTCAATCCAATAAATATTTAAAATTAATTACAAAATCTCAGTTGTCACATCTTTTTCCTCTTAAAAGGATTTTGTCCTTAGAATCACAACTCAAACAATTCGTCCCGTTACATTCTCCCCCTTTACAAAGATTCTGTCTCTAGAATCGCTTATAACAATCTAAGTAAACAAATGAGGATAATTTTTCATCATATTCTCTTCGAGTTCCCACGTAGCTTCTTCAGCGTTGTGGTTCCTCCAAATTACCTTAACAGAAGGTATTACTTTATTTCTCAGAACTTGTTCTTTTCGGTCGACAATTTGAACTGGAATTTCTTCGTAAGATAAGTCTTTGTCGAAATGTAGGGGTTCATATTCAATCATATGCTTGTAATCAGGTTTGTAGGGTCGTAGGACTGAGACATAGAAAATGTTGTGGACATTCTCTCAGAATTTGGAGGTAAGGCTACCTCATAAGCAACTTCTCCGACCCTTCTCGAAACTTCAAAGGGTCCATGAATCTTGGGCTTAATTTTCCTTTCTTCCTAACTGATCTTTCCCTTCCAAGGAGAGACCTTTAAAACACATAACTACTCGGCTCGAACTCAACATTTTTACTTGTGTGGATCGGATATTTCTTACATCTATCTTGAGCTACTGTCAATCTTATTCGGATCACTTTGACTATTTCTACTGTTTGTTGTACCAATTCCGGGCCTAGTAATTGTCTTTCGCCAACTTCATCCCAGTATAGGTTCTACACTTTCTGCCGTATAATGCTTCATAAGGTGGCATGCTAATACTAGCGTGGTAACTGTTGTTGTAACCGAACTCTACGAGCGGTAGATGATCATCCCAATTTCCTTTAAAGTCCATTATACAAGCTCTTAACATATCTTTCAATGTCTGAATTGTTCTTTCACTCTGTCCATCTGTCTGAGGGTGATATGCCGTACTCATTCGTAACCGTGTACCTAGGCATTCCTGTAGACGTTTCCAGAAGTTTGACGTAAAACGCTGATCTCTATCATAAATAATTGACACCGGAACTCCATACCTTGAAACAATCTCTTTCACATATAACCTTGCCAACTGATCTAAGTTGAATCTGATTTTGATCTGAAGGAAGTGTTCAAATTTCGTTAATTGGTCAACAATAACCCATACTACGTCGTAGCCTTTCTGAGTTGTCGGTAGGCCAACCACGAAATCCATCGTAATATGTTCCCATTTCCATTCTGGAATCTCTAAAGGTTGTAGCAACCCATTCGGTCTCTGATGTTCCTTTCACTTTCTGACATGTCAGGCATTTGGCAACACATTCTGCAACCTCTCGTTTTAAATTTGGCCACCAAAAATGTTTTCGAAGATCTTGGTACATCTTGGTGTTACCCGGGTGAATCGAATATCTTGAGCTGTGAACCTCGCTCAAAATTTCTTCCTTAATCTCTGTTACTGGCGGTACCCAAATTCTGCTATCAAATCTTAGTAGTCCCTCACCGTCTATTTTGAAACTCAGGTCAGTTCCATCAGATATCTTCTTCTTCAATTTCTCACATTCTTCGTCCTGAAGTTGAGCCTCCTTAACTTTATCCAGTAAAGTTGTACCAGCTTGCATCTGGAATAGTTTCTCGTCAATCTCCATAGGATACTTCACTTTCAATTCCAGCTTTTCCATTGCTACAATTAGCTCCTCCTGAGCGATCAACATCATCAATTTCCCCCGACCTTTTTAACTTAGAGCGTCGGCCACCACATTTGCCTTACCCGGATGGTATAGAATCTCACAATCGTAGTCCTTAATTAATTCCAACCACCATCTTTGGCGCATATTTAAGTCTTTCTGTGTAAAAATATATTTCAGACTCTTGTGATCTGTATATATTTTACACTTCTCCCTGTAGAGATAGTGCCTCCATATTTTCAAAGCAAAAATCACTGCAGCTAACTCCAAGTCATGGGTCGGATACCCCTTCTCATAATCCTTTAGTTGTCGTGACGCATACGCAATGACTCTACCGTTCTGCATAAGCACACATCCAAGCCCTTTATGCGATGCATCACTATATACCACAAAATTTCCTGTATCATCCGGAAGAGATAACACAGGTGTTGAACTTAACCTCTTCTTTAATTCTTGAAAGCTTTCCTCACAGTTCTACGTCCAAATGAATTTCACCGATTTCCTAATCAAATTCATCAGCGGAGTTGCGATCTTGGAAAAATCTTGAATGAATCTTCTATAATAACCTGCCAATCCAAGAAAACTTCTTACTTCCGACGGCGTCATCGGCTGGTCCCAATTAATCACATCTTCGACTTTGGAGGGATCCATCGAAATTCCGTTTCTATCAATCATATGTCCAAGAAATTGTACTCTTTCAATCCAAAATTCATATTTCAAAAACTTAGCATACAACTTCTCTCTTCTCAATGTCTCTAGTGTCACCCTCAAATGCTCTTCGTATTCTTCCTTGGTTTTCGAATATACCAAAATGTCATCTATAAATACCACTACGAATTTATCCAAAAATGGCTTGAACACTTCATTCATTAAGCCCATAAATGCTGCAGGAGCATTCGTTAGACCAAATGACATTACCAAAAATTCGTAGTGACCATATCGTGTTCTAAATGCTGTCTTCGGTACATCCTCTGGTCTCACCTTCAGTTGATGATAACCACTCCTCAAATCTATCTTTGAAAAATATCTTGCTCCCTTTAACTGATCGAACAAGTCGTCGATTCGCGGTAATGGATATCTATTCTTGATCGTGACCTTATTCAGTTCTCTATAGTCTATGCAGAGTCGCATTGTCCCATCCTTCTTCTTCACTAATAAAACCGGCGCTCCCCACGGTGATACGCTTGGTTGTATATACTTTTTGTCCAGTAGTTCTTGTAATTGGACCATCAGTTCTTTCATCTCTACCGATGCCATTCGGTATGGTGCCTTCGATATTGGAGTCGTTCCTGGAGCCAAATCGATCACAAATTCAATTGCTCTATCTGGAGGAAGTCCCGGAAAATCGTCCGAAAATACGTCTGCGAAATCTCTCACTACCGGAATCTCATCTATTTTTGGATTCTCTTTACGACTATCGACTATGTAAGCTAGATATCCTACACAGCCTTGCCTTATAAACTTCCTGGCCTGCATCATAGTCAGATAACTCGCTTGTCTAGGTGACTTGCTACCATAAAACACAACATTTGATGGAGTCATAAGGTTAATACGCTTCTTTTGGCAGTCAATCATCGCCCCATAATTGGATAACCAGTCCATACCCAAAATAACATCAAATTCTCCAAGTCGAATAGGGATAAGATCTACGTTCATGATATTACCCTTAATATCCACTCTACAGTTCTTGTGCACGTACTTAACAGAGATAATTTCTCTATTTGCAATTTCTATGTTCATGGGTATTCTAACTCGTCCTTAAGCAATTCTAAGTTCTTAGCAAAGTTATCAGATATAAATGAACAAGTAGCACCCGAATCAAATAACACATAAGCATTAACTTTATTGATCGGAATGATACCTGACACCACATCGCGAGACTGCACTGTGTCCTGCACTGTCATGTTGAATATTCTGGCAGTCGGTCGGTTAGTTGCGGTTGGTGCTGCGATAGTCAGAGTGCTTCCGCCGGTATTTCCACTATTTCCTCCTGAACTCGTTCCCCCAGATCCCTTCTTAGGACAATCCCTGACAAGATGATCCTTTGAACCACAAGTGAAACATGCACCCTTTTTTGGGTTAGGACAGTTAGGTGCTATGTGGCCTTCCTGACCACAATTGTAGCACACTCGTTTCCCTTTTAAGCAAACTCCCAAATGAGTTTTTCCGCAGGTTGGGCACGCTTCGATCTTCTTCTTCTTCTTCCCTCCTTATTAACTTCTGGCTGATGAGTTATTCATCCACTTCCTCTTCTGATTATGGCTACCCCCAGTGCTACTCCCACCAGTCTTGTTATTACCTTCCTTCTCACTCTTTTTCTTCTTCTGCTCTTGATTATACTTTGTTACTGCATCGCTTCCACCCTCAGCGAGTATGGCCTTCTCTAACACTCTAGAAAAAGTGTTCAATTGGAACATTGACACCTTGCTATACAGCCAGGGCTTCAGTCCCTGCTTGAATCGCCTCGCCTTCCTCTCATCGGTATGTACTTGGTATGTGGCGAACCTAGCCAACTCGTTGAACCTTACCGCATAATCAGCTACTGACATATTTCCCTATTTCAACTCTAAAAACTTAACTTCCATCTGATTTTGTGAACTTTTCAAAAAATACATCTCGAAGAACATCTCTTTGAATCTTTCCCAGGATACTATACCTTCACCTCCTCTCACTTTGTTTGCCTGCCACCAATAAATGGCTTCGGACTTTAGCATGAATGTTGCATACGCGGTTTTCTGATCTTCCCTTACTCGAGCGACGTCAAACACCTTCTCCATCTCCATCACCCAAGTCTGAGCTTCAATTGGATTTATGGAACCCTTAAACTCTGGTGGTCCCACCGCCTTGAAGTCCTTAAACGAAGTATTTGGTGGAGCTTGTGGTAGATTGTTAATCGCTCCAGCTAAAAGGTTCACCAACTGCTGAACAGGGTTAGCGTTGGCGTCATTGTTGTTCATCGGTTCCTCTTGTGCTTGCTGATGGTTTTGTCTTCTTCTAGGCGGCATATTTCTGTTAAGAATATACGCTTATTAGGTCTTTACTCAATCTCTAAAACATTTAAGACTTAACTAAACATTTAATCATAACTTACTTAACACATCTATTCAAATAAACTCTGACATTTTCATTAAATTCAAAAGTTTTACATAAAAAGATAGCATCATTGCTATTTACATCCACTATCCCGAGATAAAGAATCTACAGGATTTAAAACATCTAAATATTCCTTTGTTTATAATCACATCAGAATTTACATCACTAACTATCAAATAGTTTTCACATAATTAAACTAATACTATCACTGTCTGTTAAGGCACTGGATAGCCTTGCTACGTTCCTCCTCCATGATGCGAGACATCGTTCTGCGATCTAGCATATATGATGGTAGATCCTCAAACTGGAATGGATACTTCCTAACTCGACCTTGGACTGTATCCATTGCATTTTGTAGTGTAGAGTATGTCTCCTCAAGTTTAGCCTTCTTCGCACGACGATCATCTGCTGCAAGATCTGCACGGCGTGACTCTCGTACCCAGCCCTCCTCTGCTATGGCAAGCCTCTCTGAGCTCTCTTCCAAATCCTTCTTCAATTTTTCTATTTCTGCGGACTTATCCTCAGTTTGACCCTTCTCGTGAACCAGATTCCACTCCACGTTTCCTAAACGTGTGTGAAGAGTCACAATCTCCCTATCCTTCTGCTTAATAGTAATTTGCTGACTAACCGCCTGCTCAGTTAGATCCCGAACAGTATCCTGCAACTCTATGTTACAATCATAAAGTGCATCATACATCTCAACATCAATGGAGTTCGATGGGAAATCCTCTTCTTCCTCTTCTTCCACAGGATCCTCATCTGGATCAGTCTCAGGCTCATGCTCCTGACCAACAACAGTGATCAATGGAGATGGCTCTCTCTGTACCAGTTGTTCCCTGATGACATGAATGTCTCGGGGCTCCTCCTCTATAGGTACTCGGGGTTCCTCCTCCCCAGCTCGACTAGCTCCTCCAACATCCGACATCCTGACAACAAAATTTTAAGTTTTAGTTACTAATCTGTGCTAGCGAACACATAGATTAACACATAAGCACATAAAGTCTTTTATTATCTTCAATGAATTTAGAAATCCATTTCTTATAACTCGATAAGAGTTTACCACTACTATGTTCTCAATCTCCTACAAGGCTACTACCTAAGGTTGTTTCCCCACCTAAGGTTCATAACCTACAACTTTAATACCAACCTGTGACACCCCCAAATCCGGTACTTCCATTTCCACGGGATTTGGTGTTCACTGTACAAATATCATCCATCTATCTACCCATAAATAAAAGCAAACCATATAATAGATAGAAATAAATAATAAATCTCCCCTTATGGGGTTACATCAACTGCATAATAAATAAATCCCAGGTTACTCTAACCTTAAATCATCTGTACGGAAACATAAACAAATAAGTCTTAAGTAACATCAATTCTAATTATCATTACATAACCACATAAATAATCAATCTTCATTACTTGCTAAGCTTGCCCTTGCCTTTACTAGTGGAAGATTCGTCTGTCCTTTCGTTCTTAATTGCAATGTTATTATTATGCAAGAGTGAGCACGATTGCCCACAAGTATTACAATATAACAATGAATAATAACATGCGAGAGAAATAATAACTTCGGATATAAAAGCTTAACTTTTGAATCAAGAATAAATAACAAGAATCAAAAGAATTTTTGAGGGTCATAAGACCTTGAACTATGTCCTAGGTTGCCAAGTGTTTTTACTTGAAACCTTTAACAGTTCATAAGACTATGGACTCTTCTTCTCGTCTTAGGGGATCAAATTTTAGTACCATCATGCATGCACAATATCTTAACGCTAAAGCGTAAATAATCCCATATATAGGGTTATTCATCTCAGTTTGACATTCGAGTCCGCACCAAAGGAAGTTTGGTTTGGATAATTCATTAAGAGTTCTGAAATTTAGAACACTCATCAACTATGGATTAGTCGAATCATTAAGGGTTGCTAGTCTAACAAGGTTTAGCAATAATTGATAACTTAACTTGAATAAAATCTCAAAGGTATACAATAGAATAATTATTGTATAACTGCATCATGCTTGAAAGATTAATAGGCTTTAATATAACAAGACAGGCTTGATCAATAATAATGAGAATTGCTCAACATAGAAAGGTGAATTCATCAACTTATATAATGATAACAAGTAGGGTTAGGAAACTTGCCTCGTGCGTAGATTACACTTAAATAAACTCGTTCTTTGAATTAAATCCTACATATCAATTACGTTCATAATACCAGTCAATAATAACGTACTAAACATCATATTTTTACTCTTTGTCTAACTCGAATTTATGACTATACTTAGTCAATTACTACACTTAGTGTAAAATTAAGACTTCACGAACGATAAACTAACTATGCATTCGATCATTCAATTCACACGTAATTGTGTTATGGATATGTTAAGAATTTATTTTAACACCTCATTATTTGTCTAACAAGTTTTTATGCTCATTAGATTAAGTTAATAACACATTACTACACTTAAACATTTTTAAAAACTCATTTCATCCATTACGCTAAGTGGTATTGTATGCTCATTTTAGGCTTATTTCTTAAGCTGCTACTTAGCCAGCCACAAGCCATATTATGACTAAGGTTCTTAATGAAATGGCTAAAAATGAACTGGGAGTTGGGGCCGCAGTGCGAAACCCAAGACTCTGAGCTTCCAGTTTGCGAAGAACACAGAATTCTGCGAAATAAACACTTCTTAAACACAAATTTCACCAAATTACACATACCCACATGTTATAATTCATACATAATCATTACCCAACACTTATAGAGTGATTTTAACCCATAAAAATATATAATTATAGAATTCAACATGCAAATTATACTGTTTTTGATGTTCTTGAAGTTCTTGAACAAAAACATGGAATTTAATACTACGAACTCGTTATAAGGCCAAATCCAACCATTTAAGTTTCGTTTTGTTCATCTTATCATGCATAATCACATATAAGTGGAAAAGTTTAGGGATAATATATGATTGACGTATTAATATCACGTATAAGGCCATATGGCCATATAACATACTCTATAATCGTATACTGTAAAATTTCATGAAACTGATGATATGGAAATATGCAATATATATATAAAACATGCCACTACTCGAATTATTACATATATTCTTATAACAACTTTCTAATTTACAGAGATTCACAGAAGACTATAAGCCATATTCATAAAACTTAAAAGACGTAAAATATATGAATTGGGTTGAAGAGATTACCCAAGCGTAGATGAACAAGGATGACAATTCTCTTTACTACAATCACAATACTCACAATCTCTCTCAAATTTCTCAAACTCTCACTGTATCTCTCTCTCTGCTATGCCAGACTTAGCAAAAAAAATGAAAAGGAAGAAAAGAGAATACGTCTAATATAATAGAAAATTAAACTAACGCGATGATGGTCAGTTACCCAGTCATGGGTAACTTCCCTCAACCCCCAATAAGGCCACGTTTGGCTAGCATACTAGGTTTCAAAACCCTTTATTTTAATAAAACCTTTTATCATATAGTTTAAATCAAGTCACACTCCTTTATAAAATAAGTTAAATATCTAATTTAATTTAATTTAATTTAAATATAGTAAATTCTCATTAATTCACATAGTCACATAATTAAATTTCTCATTTAATAATGATGTCAAATTATTAAATCTCTAATTAATAATTAAATTAATTAAAGTAACAAAGGCTTATTAAATATTTCTTTTAATTCAATAAGCTCCCATAAATACATACATCGAATAATAAAATTCACCACATCAATTTAATAAATATAACACATATAATTAAATTAATATATCACAACTTCATTAATTAATTAATTAATCTAATAATTCATTCATCAAAAAATATTTATCCAATCCAATAAATATTTAAAATTAATTACAAAATCTCGGTTGTCACAGCTTGCCTTAAAGATAGCTTTCCCGTGCCCTTTATCCACATTCCTATTGACAATACTGCTCAAAACGACATGTACTCCTTTGATGATTGCTTCACGGGGTACCATCAAATTATGGTCGCTGAGGAAGATCGTGAGAAAACTGTTTTCATCACGCCTTGGGGAACATTCTGCTATAAATAATTGTCATTTGGCTTCATCAATGCCGGGGAAACCTACCAGCGAGCCATAATGGCTCTTTTCCATGATTTAATGCATAAAGAGATAGAGATCTACGTGGATGACATCATTGTCAGGCCCCGAAGGGAAGAAGACCATTTGGACCATCTCAAAAAGCTCTTCAACAGGTTGCGTAAGTACAACTTGAAGTTGAATCTAGCCAAGTGCACCTTTGGCGTTAAATCAGGCAAGTTGCTAGGTTTCCTAGTCAGCCACAAAGGGATTGAGCTAGATCCCACCAAAATCCAGGCCATCAATGAAATGACCATTCCTCAAACAGAGAAGGAAATATGGGGATTTTTGGGAAGAATCAACTTCATTAGCAGATTTATCTCTCAACTCACAGCAACTTGTGAGCCCATCTTCAAATTGTTAAGGAAGAACTCCTCCATAAAATGGAACGATGAGTATCAGAAAGCCTTCCTTACAATCAAAGAGTAATATTAACGCTCTGCTTTTGGTACCTCTCGTGGATGATGTTCCCTGCTCATGTACATGTCCATTAATGACAATGCTATGGGTCAGATCTTTGGAACAAAAAGACGATAGTGGCCAAGAACGAGCTATCTATTATCTCAGCAAAAGATTCAGCAGCAGTGAACACAAGTACACTTTGATTGAGAAGACTTATTATGCTTTAGTATGGGTTACCATGAGGTTACAACATTACCTCCATGGCCACACAACCCATCTCATATCCCGCATGGATCCTCTCAAGTACGTGTTCAGTAAGCCCATAGTGAATTGTCGGTTGTCCAGATGGCAGTTGATCCTATAGCAATTTTACATCGTCTACGTGACATAAAAGACTGTCAAAAGTCAAGGAATTACAGATCAACTGGCCGCCGCACCTGCAGGGGATTACAAACCCTTGCAAACATATTTCCCCGATGAAGGGGTAATGGCAGTTCAGCAACACCATTAGTACGATGCATGCCACACATAGAAAATGTATTTTGATGGAGCTGTTAACACAGAAGGTTCTGGAGCTGGAGCTGTTCTAGTATCCGATGCGGGAGGCGATATCCGTCACCAGTCAAATTACAGTTTGTCAGCACCAATAACACAGCTGAGTATGAAGGCTGTATCATGGGGCTAAAATTTGCCCGTTCAATGGGCATCAGACAGTTAACTATCTTTGGGGATTCTGAATTTGTAATCAAACAATCCATAGGAATCTATTAAGCCAAAGAACTACATTTGATGCCTTACCATTGGTATGTTTTACAGATGGCTTTGGAGTTTGATGAAATCTCCTTTTCATATATTCCTCGTAATAGGAATGATTTTGCAGATGCACTAGCAACGCTGGCCTCCTTGATTCACATACCTGACAAGGAAAACATGCCAAGCATCATATTTGCCCCTGCAAAAGGTCACAGCCTATGGGAACTATGTTGGAGAAGTATCGGATGAGTTACATCCCATCCACAACCCTTGGTATCAGCATATTAAGGAGTATTTGTGAGATGGATCTATACCCTCTAAGGCAAGCCTGACTGAAAAGAGGTGGATCCATTGACTTGCTATGAAATTCTATCGGAGTGGAGATGCACTCTACAAAAGAGATGTAGGATTAGGTCTCCTCAGATGTCTGGACAAAGACCAAGATCAGAGGCTCATGGATGAGGTCCATGCTGGAGTACGTGGCCCACACATGAGCGGATCCTTACTTATTAAGAATATCCTCAGAACATGGCATTATTGGTTTACGCTCAAAGCTGACTGTGATGATCACGTCAAGAGGTGCTATCAATGCCAAATTCATGGGAATGCTATCCACACCCCTCCAAGGGAAATCCACAATATGAGTTCTCCATGGCCCTTCTCGATGTAGGGAATGGACGTGATCGAGCCCATCGAGCCCAAAGCTAGTAATGGACATCAATTCATATTCACCATGATCGACTATTTCACCAAATGGGTAGAAGCAGCCTCTTTCCCCAGGGTTACCAAAGAAGTCATTATTTCTTTCATAAAAAATAATATTGTCTGTCGATAGGGACAACAAGAGGTCATTGTGTCAGACAATGCTAAAAACCTCAACAACAAAATGATGGAGGAGTTATGCAGTAAATTCCACATCAAACACCTTAACTCCATCATCTACCATCCAAAGATAAATGGTGCTATTGAAGCGGCTAATAAAAACATCAAGAAGATCATGCAAAAAATGTCCGCCAATCACAAAGGATGGCCTGACCTCTTGCCTCTGACTTTATTAGCCTACAGAACTTCAATGCGTACTTCCACTGGGGCAACCCCCTACTCATTAGCCTATGGGATGGAAACAGTGCTCCCCATAGAGGTAGAAATGGAATCCCTCAGAGTGTTGATGGACGCTCAGCTGGATGAAGACCAATGGGTACAAGACATGTATCACCAATTGTCTCTAATATATGAAAGGAGAACTGCGACTATCTTCTATGGTCAGTTATATCAGCAAAGGATCGCCAGATCCTACAATAGGAAAGTCTGGCTACGACAGTTTAAACAACACGACTTGGTTTTGAAGAAGATCATTGACAACCAAGATCAATCCAAGGGAAAATTCGCTCCTAACTGGGAAGGCCCGTTTGTTGTCAAGGAAGTATTGACAAGAGGCGCTCTCAGACTACATAAAATGGACGACGATGAATTTCCATAGCTTATCAACTCGGACACCGTGAAATGGTACTATGTCTGAGGTTATCATCAAGCAAACATTCTGGCTTTAGATCATTAGATCACCAGTCATTCCGATTTTCTAACCCTTTTTACGTACTCTTCTGCCCTTCAGGGAAACATACACTTCAAACCAGCAACCTGGTTTCACCTCATTTCAAACCTTTCACACAATTTCGGTTATCCCCCCAGGGATTAAACCTTTCACACCTGCAGTTTATCCTAAAGACGGGATTTAACTTTTCTACGCTTGCAGTTTGTCCTGAAGACGGGATCAAACTTTTTCCACACCTGCAGTTTATCCCAATCATGGGATGAAACTTTCTTCTCCCCATAGTATAGCCTGCACATGGGATTCATACTTCTCTTTGGCTGTAATTCGTCATGAGGGGCGAACTACGTCGACCTGATCTCCCTCATACCCGGGAGTACGTAGGCAACCATATTCTATATGGTCTGGTCGCAATAAAAAAAACAACAAAAACATTTATGCCCTTTCTCTAAAAAAACAAAAATAAAAAAAACACTTTTACACCCTTCTTCATCAATAAAACTTATACACCCATTTACCCATTTCACATCCAGCGTTGAACCTTTTACACCAGGTTCGAACTACGCAGACCTGATCTCCTCTTCAATAGGAGTACAAAAATACTTGTCATACGGTACTGGGATCAAACTTCAATCCACCGCATTTCATCGGCTTCAGACACAAGGGATGGAACTACCTAACCTCTCCTCATAAATAGGAGATTCGGCGACCATCTAAGCTGCGGTTGTGCCTTAAAGAGGAACACCAATCTATAAGAGATAGAATTAACTAGGGTTCTCACAAATAGAAGTATTGGCGACCATCTGTGGTGCGGTCAATCTTAGAGAGGAAAAGCCACACTCCTCTCCACATTTCCATACAGAAACCAGTCTTAAGATACCAAATATGGTAGGGATACACACAGATCAATGATCCGTTATGAAAGATCCTGTGACGACTCAATGTCCACACATCAAGGATGAGTTCAGAATGCATCAAGATCACAAGCCTTGAAGAAACAGGAAAATATCAAGAAAGTATCAAGGCACAACTAAAAGGGAGGTAAATAAAAATATATTTCTCTGCCATATATATACTATTTGATATATACATATTTGTTGTACAGGACAAAATGGCTAAGCTAGTGTGTGCAGGAAAATACAAAGCTATCTACAGATCTGTATGTATACGGACTATCAGATCTAACATAGCATCCCTATCCGAAGAAGGAGGTAATGCTGCAAGTTCCTGCCGAATAGTATCTACATGAGCTAGCAGATCCGAGGCTAACTACATGGTGACATGATGCTCATTAATATATGCACTCATATCGGCAAGGATGCCAGTCGTGAGGGATCTCACTGAAGTACTGTCTATGACGACCACATCCCAGGAAAATAGGGCAGCATCCCGCTCTACAATCAATGCATCTCTGGCTGATCTAGCCTCGTCTCTCTCTAAAAGAGCTGTGTCTCTCCCATCAAGAGCAGTCAACATCAAGGCCCTAGCCTGATCTCTCTCAAAGGTAATCAGATGTAGACTCTGCTCCAAATACTGTGTTGAATGCTGAATGACAGTAGCACTCATAGTGGGAGAATCCATCATAAATGCTTGCAACCCAGCAGTCAAATCCTCCTCGATGGGAATATCAGTCTCCTCCATAGGCTCCTCATCGTCGAAATCAATCCCATGCACTGTGGATACTACCACAGTCGATGCAGTCTCTATCTCCATCCATGCGGAATACTCTACAGAACAACCCGGATGAATGACATAAAACTCAGCTAGCTCTCGCCGATCCCAACAGGCATACAACCTGGATTTATCCTCTGCTGATAAGTTTTGAGAAGCAAAGCGTTGACTCGATGCCCCCCTTAAAAGGATAGAAATCCTAAAACTGGTCAAACTAACACATCACAACTAGTGGGTGGTAAGTAATCATGCCTCTCAAACCAGCCTGAGGAAGATAATCCATGCCCGGAGCATGAGTAATGAAGCTATAGGGTGAGCTAAGCCCTATACATGGCAATATAGCGAACGGATCTCCAATCCCTGCTAGGAAAGCTGATCAAGATGCAACTTCTGTACACTCCACAGGCTGAAAGGAGTATGACATAGCTATATCATGGGTGAAATAGTACCCATGCCGTCTGAAAGTGCCAATCAGTCTCAAGTGTGACATAAACCACACGTACAATATGACCGAGCTGCCTGTAAACACTCCTGCCGGATAAGTACAGCAGTATGTGGCTGACCTCAGAGTCTCTGCTATAATCATCAGTAAGATAGTGTGACCCTCCGTGAGAGCTCTCATTGCCATATTGACTCCTATGTCTAACTCATCCATGTACCGTAGCATGTAGACATACGACAGGATCCACAATAACAATACATCTACTCTGGCCAAACACCAATGATCCTCCGGTGTGGTAAAATCCTCGGAATGCCGTGCATAACTATCCTTTGAGCCAGATCTGTCAAACAGAAAATGCTGGGATATAACATGGCTAGATGTGATCTCATCATGCACCATTCTATGCCTCAATCCAGTGAGGGTCATGAACTGCCTAATCATGTCTCTAATCACCATATGTACACAAAGTATGTCCAGTGGCAGTATCATCAAACGTGCATACTCCTCTAGAGTAGGAGTCAACTCCTGGGTCCCAAATCTGAAAACCTACTTATCCGATACCTAGTGCTCCAGCATGCCCTCCACGAGTCCTGTGGGAACCTGAAACATCAACAAGGTCATAGTATGCTGCAAAAGATGATCTACAGTCACCCTATTTGATGGTGACATGCTATCATACCACGATCGCATACCAGATGCCACAAAAAATGTTGGGGTGTGATCAATACGGCTAACTGTCGAAGAAGACATCTGTACGGGCCGTGTCATAAGACCATCCAGGGATCAATGCTGAATATCTCTGGACATACATACATATGCATAACATAATATCATGCATGATACAATAGATGGCAATATGATATATGGGATGAAAAACTATACATACATTCCTAAGTATATCATCATCTAATACATCTCTATACAGCTAAAATACAGGGAAATATGGCAAAACTACCCTACATCTAATAGAGGCCTATCAAAAGATATAGCGAGAATGGGGCGAAGCTACCCAATGTCTAACAGAGGCCTATTAAAAGAGATAACGAGAATATACATCAAAAGAAGTCAATGTTGTCAATGTCGACATCATCAATCCTGTCCACCTGATGTAACTCCTCCTATGTCACTGGATCTCTATCGACAGGGATGTCAGGCCTATACTAGGGAGGATCTGCACCGGCAAAACCATATGGGTCACCCGAGGGGCCAGCGCCAGAGCTGGAAGGATCAAAAGTATCTGCCTCTGAAGGATATCTACGCAAGTGCCGGATAAAGAAATATGCTCGGTCCAACTGCCGGGTCAAACTTTCAATTTGTGTCACATGAGTCCGATCTCTGACACAGGCTAACCAATCCATCATCATCACAGATCCTAGAACCATATCCCCCATGAACTGAGTGGCATGGGTTTAGGCTCTAATGGTACGAGAAATCCACCAATGATGGAATATCTCCTGAGTGCAGGGACCCTCTAATAAAGTGAAACCGTCAACACCCAACAATGGGATATCAATGACGGGTGACTGCGAAACTGGCCAATAATGCCTGGCAGGAGGCAAGATCGGCATAAGAATCTGTGACGCCCCCAAATTCGGGTATCTTGTAACCCGATAGATGGTGTTACACGGTACTACCATTCATACATACATTCAATTGAAAACCTAAACAAAATGAATATGTCTTCTATATATTAAACATAATATTAACATTCCCCCCGGTTCTTTATAACCATTACATTTGTTCTTGTCATAATATCAAATATATTACAATCATTTACCCTATACTATTACATAAGTATTCTACGGGTTCGTCTTCGCCTTGCCCTTATCCTTGCCAGAGCCTTCGGTCCGTTCGATCTTAGCTGTGTTCATATGGTTCAAGCAAGAGTGAGCATGACTAGCTCAGCAAGTACAACAATTCTAATAAACAGTATGCTTGAAACATAGGATTCGTATATCTTTAATAAGTGAACAATAGTTATGAAGTACTATATATAAATCAAAATAGCACCTCTTTTCTTTTAAAACATTTTACAATAATAATATTTAGTAAAACATCAATTCTGATCCAAGACCTTGAGCATTTCATAAGTTCTTACGAGCACTTCTGGGTGATCAGCCCATAGTACTCTATGTTGATCAAAACTACATTTAATAAACGTATGTACATTTAAGTTGTGGTAACCTCACATGCTTGTCGTTTGACGATAATATTTTTTTAGCATACTCAGTCTTCGTTTGAAAACCACACCAATATAACTTGGTAAACATTGACCATACTTGATAGAAACATAATATAAGTCTAGCCGAAAGAGTTGGCTTTGACTTCATCATACAATATTTCATGTGTAAGAATACATGAAGTACAAAGCTTGTCCAGATTGAACTGGAACAAGGGTTAAAATAGTTTCCTTTAGCGTCTGCTACTGTTTATAACTCGTACACTTTAAGTCTCTAAGTCTCTACAATACATGATCACATAACGTACCACATTAGGTCATATATAATCACGTATGTATACTACTATATTTTACCCTTCTTCTCAATCTAATTATTGTTCAGATTTGTTATTACTGATTCCGGCTTTCTGATATAGTTTACATTGTCATTACATTTATGTTTGATTGATTATCCTTATCCATTAGGCAACATTATTAAGGTTTAACAATACCTTACAATGCTTCATGAAGTTCTTTAGTTCAATACCACTGAGTTACCATTCATTTCATACTTGTAAACTTTCTTCAATGTCCAAACCCTAGGGTTGGCCATGCTACCACCCTTCCTTCTCTATCTCATATGTATGCATACTTCAATTCTGATGGCTAAAGACCGGACTTAAGGCCAAGCATGTAGTGAGTCTATGTGCTACATGTCGTCGTCATTGCGCCAAAACTTCATAGAAGTTGAGAATTATATCGGTATTGCAGCCATCATTTATTTGGGTTGGCGTAGCCACGCCAACTCTATGACTCAGATAACTTTGACAGATTTTCAACTTTACGAATTTCCCGAACTCGTAACTTCTTCGTTATAAGTCCGAGTTGGCTCGTTCAAAAGCCTACGGTTCACAAATTACATACTCTACACGCTCATGCAAGAATTTTATCTATTTGACTTCGTTTTCTAAAATTTCACCTATTAGTTCATTTTTAACGAAAATGATAAACGTTCGTGAACGTCAATGCTCGTTTCTTCGTTCTAAGTCGGAATCCAGTCATTTTCGAGTCTGCGACTCTATAATTCCAAATATGACTTGTCTCCATTGAAAACCAACGTTTTCGAGTTCAAACACAAAATTCGACTTCCATTCCGATAATTTCACGAATTCGACGATTATCATCCAACCATGTGAATTTCAGCAACACTTTATTACTTAGGATTTGCTCATAATTCTAAATGAATTCTAAACATCAAATAAACATTTCAAACTACTTATTTCATCAACTTATTTTCAAATTAGGTTTTGACTTATTCTTCATAAGTTCATGACTTAATACTTATAAACTACAAATTTCCATTCCTTTTGACTTATTATAAATTTAAGTCTTTTAATCAACCTTCTCACATCTTATCAACATACCAACTTTATATGACAAATAAATGACAAGTTCATCATAAGTTTAAAACTTATTTTAGGTTCAAGTTACTTATTCATGACTTATTCGGCTTAAGTCCATTGCTTATTCAATTCTTACATGTTCTTAGCATACATGTTCATTTCATTACACTTCTCTTATCATCCTACTATGGTAGAGATGGAAGAATATAGGATCATAAAATCATTTACCTTTGATGACTAACTTCTTCTTCTTGGAAATCTAGCAAAGGAAGTTTTTGCTTATAAGTGCTTATTATCTTTAACACTTAAGTTGTTTAATAAGAGAAGTTGTTGGTTTAAAATAACAAGCCATAAATGAAAATCCTAGCATTCTATTTATAGGAAAGCCAAAGTGAGGGCACTATGGTCATTAAGACATCCCACCTCCTTACTATTCCATTCTTAACAACCAAGTCAACTTGCTAGCCACACATTTTACTTGGCCACCACATTAACAACTTGGTCATTACATAAAGTTCTTGCCCACCAAGATAACCCATATCATCATTGGTTGCTCCATGTATCATGTCTAACTCATTGGATCATTACATTGGGCTTAAGTTTAATTAAATTAACTTAACTTTGGGCTTGTATTAATAATCACTTGGGTTTGCACCTTAATTCTCATTGGACTCTACTAATTTGTTAAAAGTCCTACAAGTCCCACTTAATTGGCTAAAAGCCTTATTACAAATACTATATGTATTATTATCGTATTCTTATTCGTATATTAATTCACAATATATGATATCTCATTATTCATACATATTCGTACAATACTTTGTATTCAATACCTTGTACAATTGATGAGTGAGTTTTATACCCATGAATTGGATACATTCGGGCTTAATTTATTGTTGTTCTTAAGTCTTTTAGGATGTTTTTATGTGTTTGTGTCTATTCAAGCATGTTTTATATTGTTTTGTAGGATTTGGGACAAAAGTTACATGGATCGATGTTTGGGGTGGCTAGATTCGCGTTTTCGGCTTGCTATTTACACAACAGTCACTTCAGAGCCAGTTTGACTATAGCTCCTGACATTAATTCGAAAACCTCAAAGAATGAAAGTTGTATATCTACTTCTCATCTTTCCGGAACATCTTGAATCATCGAAATCGGAGTTCGGACGAAGAAGTTATGGCCATTTTCCCAAAGGACGTCTTGAGCGTAAAATGTCGGATTTTGGGCGGCATGGGCGCCCATTTTAAACCTATGCCCCATAGGCAAGGGGCAAGCCTGGGAGCGAGTTTGAGACTGTGATGCCCATTTGACCGGGCTGCCAAAAGGATTGGTGATGGCACGGACGTGTTTTGGGCGAATTTTGACACCTTTTGACTCCAAATAGGATTGGGTTTGTTCTAAGCTAAAATTGGACTTGTAACCTATAAATACATGATGTAAGGCATAAAATAAAGGGAGATTACATAGCTTAGCCTAGATTAAACACTCCTTTAGATTAGAAAATAACCCTAGTTCTTATTAGTTTTGGAGATTGAAGCAACTTGGAGACCATTGAAGATCAAGAGCAAGAAGCAAGAGGGGAGCATCGATTTACGACAATGATGATTCTATTCTCTTCTCTCATCTTACTTTTATCTTTTGATGTCTATTCAACAGTGGATTCTTGGTTTTAATTCATTAATTATGAACTAACTATTTTTGAGATTTCAATTGAACTTTTTATGGCTATGAATTAGTTATTCATTATATTCCAATTATTTGTGTCAAAGTGAGTTGTTTATCTTGTCTTATGCTTATTGATTAATTATCTGATCAGTAATTACTTTGTTACTCTAGAAGGAATTGGAAGAGGAATTCTAGGGTTAGAACTGGGCATGATATCATGTGACTTAGTTATTTGCACAGTGAATAATTAGGTTTGTGAATTGAATGGAAATATCTTTTCATTGCATGTAACACGTAAGGAATTGGGATTGGAAGAGTTTAATTCAATTGTTTTGCATAGGAATATAGCAAGATTAATCTGGATTAAATAGAAGGCAATTGATCACTTGGAAAAGGACTTTTGGCATTTGAGAATTCACATTAACAATTCAAAGAGGCATAATAATTGGGATAATTGGATAATTGATTTATAATTCATAATTGGGGATATTGAAGTCTTAATCTTTATTTATTTGAATTCATTCGTTAAAATCTTAGTTTTAATTAGTTAATTTAGTTTTCTTAATTAGAAAAAACACGATTTGAGATTGTTTAAATAAAATTAGTTTGGTTAAGAATTAGTACTTGGGGATTTTATTAAATAATTCCTCGTGGGAACGATACTCTACTTTCACTTTATTACTTGTTGACCGTGTATACTTGCACGTATTCATTGATTCTTGAAATCGATCAACAAGTTTTTAAGCGCTGCTGAATTCTTGGGGACTTAATTTAATAATTATTTACCAATATTAATTTCAATCAAATTAGTCTTAATTTAAATATTTTTATTTTTATTTTTAATTCTCTTTCTATATTTCTCTCTTTTCAGGTACCATGGATGACTTTGTGTATCAATGGCCATACACGAACATGACTCAACCAAGGGGAGTGGAGATTGAAAGACTCGAGAAACTTTTCGCATTGTCGGACAGATTGAGACACTTTCGAGGATGTTTGAAGCTTTTTGAAGCTCAAATAAGTCGTCAAAGTATGGTGGTTACTTGTGATTATTGTCTTTGGAAATCATATGAGTCATCAATGCACCATCGGGCTTTGAGAGTGCAGAAGATAGTGGTGATTACCCCAATAAATATGTTTATCCCAACAACTATCATCGTGGATTGGGGTATCACCCGGATTTTTCATGGAGTAACAATCAAGATCAATTTTATGCTCCAAGTCCAACATACCCACAGGATTTCTTGTGTCCACCTCCACTACAACAGAAGAACATTCAAATTGGGAGGAAGCCTTGGAAAAATTTATTAAAGCTTACAAAAAAGGAATGAGGAACAAGACAAGAAAATGAATCAAGTAGAGATTTGAATTTGCAAAGCCAAGGGCGTTGATCAAGAATTTGGAAAATCAAGTGGAACAGAGATAGACATGCATTGAACAACCGTCCTCAATACACACTGCCCCTATGACATGGATTCCGAGCCCTGGTGAGCCCGAGCCAAATCTACAACCGGATGAGCCACGAGATGAAAAAGAGGAGACAAGTGGGGATAATGACAACAAGGTTTGGTGAAGAACTAATTGTGAGACCCAATGATGATGAGCCAATGTTATTTATGCCTCAAGTGCCTTCTCCTCCACAGCTTCAAGAGTCCCATTAGATTTGCAAAACCTTGTCCGATTGGTAGTCATGTCGTCGGCAATACTCTCGCGTGATGTAAAAGCAAGTCCACCTTCGAAACCATGGTGCGATGAGCTCGAGAAGATAGAAGAAGAAATTGTTGTGTCTGACAAGCCTCTATGCCAGAATATATTCGCAGACACAATGGAGAAACCACCTAGATGCTGGACATTCTTGAATGTGATCTTATCTCAAGAAAGCATTCTAGGTGACTTTAATACAATGGCTATTATAAATGGGAACCTACCAAAAGCTATATTATTTCCGATGGATGGAGGGTTCCTCAACTTTAGTAGGGAATTGGATAGAGAATTGAAGAAGTCAGGCTGAGACTATAAAACAAGCGCTTATTGGGAGGCAACCTAAGTTTAATTTTTATTTTTAGTTTTTATTAAGTTTTATATTAGTACTTTTGAATTTGCATTTATTTAGGATTTAATAAAATTGCTTCTATCATGGTTTCTGAGTTATTCAAGTCAAATTCAAGTGTGGTGCCCAATTTGTTCCATGTGCTTGCTTTATTCTCCAAACTTAGCGGGCAAGGAGAAGATTGCTATATTTTCGTGAAGTCCTCTCCGCTTTAATTTTTTCTATTTCACTATTGAGGACAATGTCTAGTTTAAGTTTGGGGGGCATTTTAGTGTCGTATTGCATATAGTTAGTTATTTACATTGTAGTTCGTTATGTTTTCGGGTTATTTACATTTAGTTGTTGCATTCGTTTTTTTTTTTTTAAAAAAAAAAATTTAAAAATCGCAAAAAATAGTAGTTAGTTTACTATGTTTGTTGCAGCTTAGTTTATATTTGCATGATTCCAACTGTTAGATAGTAAAAGTCTATTTTGGCCAATGATGAGACCGGATAAGTAGATAAGTATAGTATTGAATATTCAAAGGCTTTGATGTGATTTCTTGTTATGAATTGAATCTTTTCCTGTTTTGAAATCGGTATAATCAAGGTTAACACGTTAATAATAAATGACTATGTTAATCGATTAAGTTTAAATTGATACATAATGGATTTCTTAAGTATAATACTAGTGTGAAGGAATGAAAGACATGAATAGGCGGAGATGGCTAAATTTTGATAAAACTTAAGTTTGGGGGAATTTTGGGGTATATAAGCTTAACAAAAAAAAAAAAAAAATGTTGAGTCTTGTGGTGGGTTGAGGAGAAACACTCCCCATAAACACAAGCGTGAGATGGAGCGAAACGACTCACCAACCATCTATAAAAAAAAAGAAAAAAAAATAAAAAATTTCTGGTAGCTAGTTTTGTTTGGGGCCTTTGTTACTTGAGTAAAATACGCTCAAGGGGTATCTTAAAACCTAGCGCCCTAAGGTCTTATATGGTCCGGGAGTCGTTGGTCGAAAGCTCGCTAAGGGGTGACATCATAGCCTAATGGAATGAGACATTGCACGCTTATGGTTCAAAAAAAAAACAATAAAACGGGAAAAAAGCAAAAAGCCCCCGTAATGAAAAGTAAAGCATAAGTATCCCAGATTGGACTCTTGAACTTGGTGGATGTTTGACTTTAGTTGGATATAGCTTGTTCGTGAATTTTGTGAATTTGCAATCGTATGATGCCTTCAAAGATATCTATTATGTCTTAAATTTGATTTTATATCAGTTAACATTGTTGTGGAGCACACACGCACTATATCAGTGATAATAGTCTAAGATTTGATGATTGATTGAGAAATTACTGATTTGTTTTAATATGATGTATTATCATGTTTACTTGATTTCTCTAAGTAGGTTGAATAGACTTGTTTCGCTCATTCTTGTTTGATTCAGTAGGCATATAGATTAGTTTCATTACATTGCATTGCATAACATTTTTGTGTTTTTGCTTGAGGACAAGCAACGATTTAAGTTTGGGGGTATTTGATGAGTGAGTTTTATACCCATGAATTGGATACATTCGGGCTTAATTTATTGTTGTTCTTAAGTCTTTTAGGATGTTTTTATGTGTTTGTGTCTATTCAAGCATGTTTTATATTGTTTTGTAGGATTTGGGACAAAAGTTACATGGATCGATGTTTGGGGTGGCTAGATTCGCGTTTTCGGCTTGCTATTTACACAGCAGTCACTTCAGAGCCAATTTGACTATCGCTCCTGACATTATTTCGAAAACCGCAAAGAATGAAAGTTGTAGATCTACTTCTCCTCTTTCCGGAACATCTTGAATCATCGAAATCGGAGTTCGGACGAAGAAGTTATGCCCATTTTCCAAAAGGACGTCGGAGCAGAAAATGTCGGATTTTGGGCCAAGGTGCAAGCGCCCATGTTGAAGCCTATGCTTGACAACAAGCGCCGGGGAGCGAAGTTTGAGCATTTGCCCGGCCTTGAAGCGGCTGGGAAGGGATTGGTGATGGCTTCGGGCACGCGTTTTGGGCTAATTTTGACACCTTTTGACTCCAAATAGGATTGGGTTTGTTCCTAAGCTAAAAATTGGACTTGTAACCTATAAATACATGATGTAAGGCATAAAATAAAGGAGAGATTACATAGCTTAGCCTAGATTAAACACTCCTTTAGATTAGAAAATAACCCTAGTTCTTATTAGTTTTGGAGATTGAAGCAACTTGGAGACCATTGAAGATCAAGAGCAAGAGCAAGAGGGGAGCATCGATTTGGTTGACAACAGATTCTATTCTCTTCTCTCATCTTACTTTTATCTTTTGATGTCTATTCAGTTGTGGATTCTTGGTTTTAATTCATTAATTATGAACTAACTATTTTTGAGATTTCAATTGAACTTTTTATGGCTATGAATTAGTTATTCATTATATTCCAATTATTTGTGTCAAAGTGAGTTGTTTATCTTGTCTTATGCTTATTGATTAATTATCTGATCAGTAATTACTTTGTTACTCTAGAAGGAATTGGAAGAGGAATTCTAGGGTTAGAATTGGGCATGATATCATGTGACTTAGTTATTTGCATGAAGTTGAATAATTAGGTTTGTGAATTGAATGGAAATATCTTTTCATGCATGTAACACGTAAGGAATTGGGATTGGAAAGAGTTTAATTCAATTGTTTTGCATAGAATATAGCAAGATTAATCTGGATTAAATAGAAGGCAATTGATCACTTGGAAAAGGGCTTTTGGCATTTGAGAATTTACATTAACAATTCAAGAGGGCATAATAATTGGGATAATTGGATAATTGATTTATAATTCATAATTGGGGATATTGAAGTCTTAATCTTTATTTATTTGAATTCATTCGTTAAAATCTTAGTTTTAATTAGTTAATTTAGTTTTCTTAATTAGAAAAAACACGATTTGAGATTGTTTAAATAAAATTAGTTTGGTTAAGAATTAGTACTTGGGGATTTTTATTAAATAATTCCTCGTGGGAACGATACTCTACTTTCACTTTATTACTTGTTGACCGTGTATACTTGCACGTATTCATTGATTGCGAAATCGATCAACAACAATACATACGCATCATACAATCATTACTCTTTCTTCTTAACGCTTAATATTCCTAACGTTCTCAAATTAAGTCTGCATACGAGATATTACGTTTTCCATATGTAGATTATTATTACTTAATCTATCTCACATTGATATTATAACGTTACATATTTCTCGGAAGTTCAAAAATAATTCCCGAGCAGAAATCGATGAATAGTGTTTTTTTCAGAAAATTTCTCAAAAAACTTTTATTTTCATTTTAGAAATTTAAACACTTTAATTCTCCCATGTAGTTAAAATACTATGACTTTCCGATGTCTCTAGGTTATAGAACGACATTCATCTAACTAACACACAATAATAATAAATAATATTATTTTATACATTATTAAAAGTATTTACAAAAGGTTCGATTTTCTGGGGTGTTACACTCTCTCCCCCTTATAAGGATTATGTCCCCAGAATCTCGCTATATATAAAAAAAAATTACACAAACAAATGAGGGTAATTCTTTTTTATCTTTTCTTCAAGTTCCCACGTTGCTTCTTCTGCATCGTGGTTCTTCCATAACACCTTCACCGAAGGTATAACTTTTTTCTGCAGAACTTGTTCTTTTCTATAGATGATTTGAATCAACATCTCTTCATACGTTAAGTCCTTCTTGATATGAATAGGCTCAAACTCTATTAAGTGCTTATAATCTGGCTTATAAGGACGCAATACTGATACATGAAACACGTTATGAATTTGTTCTAGGTCTGGAGGTAACGCTACCATAGAAACAACCTCACCTACCCGTTTTAATACTTCGAAAGGTACTATAAACCTCGGACTTAACTTTCCCTTCTTTCCAAAGTGTATCTTTCATTTCTAGGGAGATACCTTCAGAAAGACGTAAGAGCCTACTTCAAATTCTCTATTTTCTCGATGCGAATCAGTAAATTTCTTCTTCACTGCCTTGAGTCGCTACTAGACGATCTCAGATCCGCTTTAACAATGTCCATTTGCTTGTCGCACCAATTCAGGTCCTAGCATTCGACGTTCTCCCACTTCATCCCAATACAATGGTGTTCTACACTTTCTTCCATACAAAGTTTCGTAGGGCGGCATACCTATGCTTGCATGATAATTATTGTTATACGCAAACTCTACTAATGGTAGATGATCATCCCAACTACCCTTAAAATCCATGACGCAAGATCTCAACATATCTTCTAACGTCTGAATTATACTTTCACTCTGTCCATCGATTTATGGATGATATGTCATACTCAGCTTCAACTGCGTTCCCAACTGCTCTTGTATACTCCTCCAAAAGTTCGATGTGAATTATGGATCACGATCTGACACAATCGATACTGGTACTCCATGTCTAGAAATTATTTCCTTAATATAAAGTCTAGCTAACTGGTCTAAGTTGTACTTGACCCTAATTGGCAATAATTGAGCCAACTTCGTCAACTAGTCCACTATTACCCAAATCACATCGTACCCCTTCTGAGTAGTTGGAAGTTCTACCACAAAATCCATCGTGATATTGTCCCACTTCCACTCCAGAATTTCCAATGACTGTAGCAAGCCACTTGGTCGTTGATGTTCGACCTTAACTTTCTGACAAGTCAAGCACCTACTCACATACTCAGCTATTTCTCTCTTCATATTTGGCCACCAAAAACTCTGTTGAAGATCCTGATACATCTTTGTACTACCAGGATGAATCAAAAACCTCGAACTATGAGCCTCTTTTAGAACCTGCTACTTTAATTCTGTCTCATTCGGAACCCAAATTCTTCCTTCAAATCTCAATAACCCCTCGTTATTAAGACTATACTTAGTCTTTTTTTCATTGGTTAACCGCTCCTTTACTCGGTCACACTTATCAGTTTTGATTTGTACCTCCTTAACTCTCTACGATGGTAGATTGCATCTCCGTCGCAAAAAGTATCTTCCCCGATTCACTTGGCAACTTCACTTCTATCTCCATTCTAGCCATCTCTGTTATTAACTCATTCTTTGCCGTTAACATAGAAACCTTTTCCCAACCCTTCCTACTTAAGGCGTCGGTAACTACATTGGCTTTTTTCCAGGGTGATACAGGATTTCACAGTCGTAATCCTTTATCAACTCCAGCCATCTCCGCTACCTCATATTCAACTCCTTCTGTGTGAAGATATATTTTAGACTCTTATGGTCCATGTATAACTCACATTTTTTCCCATAAAGATAATGTCGCCATATCTTTAATGCAAAAACTACTGCGGCCAGTTCCAGATCATGAGTAGGGTAAACTTTCTCATAATCCTTCAACTGCCTTGATGCATACGCAATGACCTTGCCATGCTGCATGAGCACACAACCAAGTCCTTTATGCGAAGCATCGCTATAAACTACAAAATTTCCTGTATAATCGGGTAATGATAAATCAGGCGATTCACTCAATCTCTTCTTCAGTTCTTGAAAACTGTACTTGCATTTATCATTCCACACGTACTTCACCGTCTTCCTTGTCAAGTTAGTCAATGGAGTAGCTATCTTTGAAAAATCCTGCATGAATCTCCGATAGTAACCCGCTAACCCTAGGAAACTTCGCACCTCAGTCATCGTTTTCAGTTGCTCCCAATTCATCACTGCTTCCACCTTCGGTGAATCTACTGAAATTCCTTCTTTATCAATGACATGACCTAAAAATTATACCTTCTCGAACCAAAATTCACACTTAGTGAACTTTGCATACAACTTCTCCTTCCTTAGTGTCTCCAACACAAATCTTAGTTGTTCAACATGATCTTCTGGCGTCTTAGAATAGACTAGAATATCATCAATAAACACCATGATGAACTTGTCCAAATATTGCTTGAACACTCTATTCATCATATCCATAAATGCAGCTGGTGCATTAGTCAACCCAAATGACAGCACCAAAAACTCGTAATGACCATAACGAGTCCTGAATGTTGTCTTTGGTACATCCTCCTTCCTAACCTTCAAATGATGATACCCCGTTCTTAAATCTATTTTAGAAAAATATTTAGCCCCTTTCAACTGATCAAAGAGATCATCGATCCTGGGTAATGGGTATTTATTCTTTATCATTAACTTGTTCAACTCTCGATAGTCGATACAAAGTCTTAACGATCCGTCCTTCTTCTTGACAAACAATACCGGTGCTCCCCACGGTGAAACACTTGGTTGAATATATTTCCTGTCCAATAGTTCTTGTAACTGCACCATCAACTCCTTCATCTCCACTGACGCCATACGATACGGTGCCCTGGAAACTGGTGCCGCTCCTGTCACGATTTCTATTACAAACTCTGTCTCCCTATCCGACGGAACACCCGATAATTCACTCATAAATACATCGGCAAATTCTCTAACTATAGGTATTTGTTCCATGGTTGCTACCACTCTCTAGGTATAAACAACATGACACAGATAACCTACACACCCCTTCCTCAATAATTTCCTTGTTTGTGTCATGGTTAGACAACACGAACGTCCCTGCGATCTATTCCCGTAAAATACTAGCTGAGGTTATCTTAATGTTCTAATACTCACACATTTCTTATGACAATCTATAATTGCCCCATGGTTTACCAACCAATCCATTCCCAGAATTACGTCGAATTCTCCTAACTTTATTGGTATTAAATCTATCGATAATTTACAACCCCGTATGTCTACACAACAACTCCTATGATCATCTTCCACAGGAATTATTTCTTCGTTTGTTACGTTAATATTTAAAGGTATAGGCAACTTTGTGGGAAGTAATCCTAATCGTCTAGAAAAATCACATGCTATAAACGAACAAGTAGCACCCGAGTTAAACAGCATGTAAGCATTTATGTTGTTGATCGAAATAATACCTGCGACATCGTCCCCTGATGCAACTGCATCTTGGACTGTCATATTAAAGGTAAGACCCATCGGCCTACCCTATTGCGCTAGACCCCCAATAGCTAATTTCCCGTTATTAGTGCCCCAGTTCCCGTCCGTCCCCTTCTTTGGGCAATTCTTTGCCATGTGGTCAGTTGACCCACACACAAAGCATCCATGATTCTTCTTCGAACTTGGACAATTAGGCGAGATATTCCCTTCCTGTCCACAATTGTAGCATACGGCCTTCCCCTTGAGACAGACTCCTAAGTGAGTCTTCCCACAGGTCTTGCAGGCCTCCATCCTCCTCTTCGAGTATCCTTGTCCCACAGGTCTTCCTAGAGTTGAATGCCTTCCTCTTCTGTCCCTCGCCACTACTACTGGTTCCTTCGACTTTCACTACCCCATCTACTTTCCCCTTATTTTTCTTATCCTTATGGTATTGGCTCAACGCCTCACTACCACCTTCAGCGATTATCACCTTCTCTAAAATGGTTCCAAATGAAGTACTCTGGAAAACAGAAATATGGTTATAGAGCCAGGGTTTCAAGCCATGCTCGAACCATTGCGCTTTCCTAACTTTGGTGTCCACTTGGTGTGGAGCAAACCTCGTCAGTTCATTAAACTTGGCGGCGTATTGGGGAACCGTCATGTCCCCTTGTCTCAACATGAGAAACCGCATCTCCATCCTTCCCTGCATGCTCATGGAAAAGTAGTTCTCGAAGAATATCTCCTTGAACCTCTCTCATGTTACGTTCTCTATATCTGCTCTGGCCTGATTGGCCTCCCACCAAAAGTTGGCCTCTCCCTTCATCATGTAGGTTGCAAAAGCAACCTTCTGGGCCTCGCGACATTTGCTATCACAAATGCCTTCTCGATTTCTTTTACCCACGTTTGGGCTTCGATAGGGTCCATAGTTCCTTTGAACTCCGGTGGACCAACACTCTTAAAATCCTTAAAGGTAGTAGCTCGTGCCACTCTCGAATTTATGGGGATATTAGCCCCAGTTCTATTAAATGCGGCTATTATTAAATTAACAAACTCCTGCATTGGGTTAACCAGACCTCCCTCCGGTTGATTTACATTAGCTCCTTGGTTACGTTGTGCTCTTCTCGGTGGCATTTTGTTGATACAACAAATAACACATCGTGTTATTATTTCCTTCTTATTAGTTAGTTATTATTCAAGATTAAACAATAACTTAAACATCCATTGCTCAGTTGTTCTGTAAAAAGGCTTATACTCATTCATTGTAGTATAATACTACATCGTTCCCTTACACAGCCTAAGTTGATTACAATAATATCCCGTTATTGCTTTCCAAAAAATTGGGATTTACAAAAGACTACCCTTTGTTATACAAAAGAGGGTTTTACGTCACTACTAGATACAAATATTTACATATCTAAACTACTATATCCAATAATAGATGACATCTGCCTTAAGGCATTATCAAAATCTGCCTTGGCAAGACTGGCAATAATATCATGACTGATAGTATGCCGCGTCTGCTCCGCCTCTACAGGATAACCAGCTACCTGCTACTGGAAATCTGTATAAGAACTCCTATGAATATAGGACATTCTCCCTATCTTCTACTGTTTGGTCTTTAGCTCCTCCTTGAGCTCAAAAACCTCATGTTTCAACTCGTGGACTTTGTCCTTAGTCAAAATCCTGTCATCGTGTTCCTGTTCCCACACAGACTCCACGTCCATCTTGTCCTCTATGACAGCTTGGAGCTTTGCCTTCAGCTCCTTAACCTCCTGACAGTAATGGATATTTCTATCCAACACTGACATGAATAATGACATCATTGACTCCCCATGCGCCATCTCCGCTGCTATAGCTACCAAGTTGAAGGACACTACCTCCACTTCCTCTTCTATCATACTATAGAATACTGACATGAGATCAGGATCCTCTGAGTCTCCAGACTCAATGACAACTATCTCTGGTTCTTTCGCTATGGGGTTCGATATAACCTCTATTTGGTTCACCGATTCTTCACTAACAGCTTGCACATCTAACTGCATTCCATTTACTCATGACATCTACCCAAAACAATTAAGTTGATTAGTACACGTCAGTAGAATAATAAAAACACATAACATAATCATAATGCATTTTTATAAGGTTATTTTATTCTTTTACTTCTTTGACTTCTCTTAAGGTTATGACTTAAGGTTCTTAATCCCCCCTTAAGTTTTATAACCTAATGCTTTGATACCAACCTATGACGCCCCCAAATCCGAGTATCTTCCAACCTGACAGATGGTGCTACACGGTACTACTATTCACACATACATTCAATTGAAAACCTCAACAGAACGAATATGTCTTCTATATATTCAAAATAATATTAACATTCCCCCAGGTTCTTTATAACCATTACATTTGTTCTTGTCATAATATCAAATATATTACAATTATTCACCCTATACTATTACATAAATATTCTACGGGTTCGTCTTCGCCTTGCCCTTATCCTTGCCGGAGCCTTCGGTCCGTTTGATCTTAGCTGTGTTCATATGGTTCAAGTAAGAGTGAGCATGACTAGCTCAGCAAGTACAAAAATTCTAATAAATAGCATGCTTGAAACATAGGAATCATATATCTTTAATAACTGAACAATAGTTATGAAGTACTATCGATAAATGAAAATAGCACCTCTTTTCTTTTAAAACGTTTTACAACAATAATATTCAGTAAAACATCAATTTCGGTCCAAGACCTTGAGCATTTCACAAGTTCTTTGAAAAGGACATCCCGGCACTAAGTCTTTAAGTCCGACATTTCTTACGAGCACTTGTGGGTGATCAGCCCATAGTACTCTATGTTGATTAACACTACATTCATTAAACGTATGTACGTTTAAGTTTTGGCAACCTCACGTGCCTGTCGTTTGACGACAAAATATTTTTAGCATACTCAGTCTTCGTTTGAAAACCACACCAATATAACTTGGTATACATTGACCATGCTTGATAGAAACATAATAAAAGTCTAGCCGAAAGAGTTGGCTTTAACTTCATCATACAATACTTCATGTGGAAGAATACATGAATTATAAAGCTTGTCTCGATTGAACTAGAACAAGGGTTAGAATACTTACCTATAGCGTCTGCTACTGTTTATAACCCGTACACTGTAAGTCTCTAAGTCTCTACAATACATGATCATATAACGTACCACATTAGGTCATAAATAATCAAGTATGTATACTACTATATCTTACCCTTCTTCTCAATCTAATTATGGTTCAGATTTGTTATTACTGATTCCAACTTTCTGATATACTTTACGTTGTCATTACATTTATGTTTGATTGATTATCCTTATCCATTAGGCAACATTATTAAGGTTTAACAATACATTACAATGCTTCATTAAGTTCTTTAGTTCAATACCAATGAGTTACCATTCATTTCATATTTGTAAACTTTCTTCACTATCCAAACCATAGGGTTGGCTATTGCCACCCTTCCTTCTATCTGCCATGAGCATGTGCCACTCTGCAGATGGTTAAAGATCGAACTTCATTGACTGCCAAGGCGTGTCTATGTGCTACATGACGCGCTGCGGTGCGAAACTCTAATAAGTTGAGACACTGTGCCGACACTGCAGCTATGACGCCCCCAAATCCGGGTCTCTTCCAACCCGATAGATGATGCGACACGGTACTACAATTCATACATACATTCAATTGAAATGCCTCAAAAAAATGAATATGTCTTCTATATATTAAAATAATATTTACATTTCCTAGGTTCTTTATAACCCTTAACTTGTTCTTGTCATAATATCAAATATATTACAATCGTTCATTCTATACTATTACAAAAGTATTCTACGGGTTCGTCTTTGCTTTGCCCTTATCCTTGCTGGAGCCTTCGGTCCGTTCAATCTTAGATGTGTTCATATGGTTCAAGAAAGAGTGATCATGACTAGTTGAGCAAGTACAACATTTATAATAAACAACATGCTTGAAACATAGGATAAGTATATCTTCAATAACTGAACAATAGTTACGAAGTACTATTGATAATTCAAAATAGCACTTCATTTCATTCAAAACATTTTACAACAACACTATTCAGTAAAACATCAATTACAGTCCAAGACCTTGAGCATATCATAGGTTCTTTGAAAAGGACATCCCGACACTAAGTCCGTAATTCCGACATTTCTTACAAGCATGCCTAGGTGATCAGCCTATAGTACTCTATGTTGATCAACACTACATTCATTAAACGTTTGTACATTTAAGTTGTGGCAACCTCACGTGCCTGTCGTATGACGAGAAAACATTTTAGCATACTCAGTCTTCGATTGAAAACCATACCAATATAACTTGGTAAACATTGTACATGGTTTGATAGAAATATAATATAAGTCTAGCCGAAAGAATTGGCGTTGACTTCATCATACATCAATTCATGCGTAAGAATACACGAATCACAAAGCTTGTTCAGATTGAACTAGAACAAGGGTTAGAGTACTTGCCTTTAGCGTCTGCTACAGTTAATAACACGTTCTTTGGTCTAAGTCTTTGATTCTCTACAGTAATGATAATATCACATAACACATTAGGTCATGAATGAGCATACACAATCCCTAATGTATCTTAACCTTCTTCTCAATCTAATTATAACTTAGATTTGTTCTTATTGGTTCTGGTTTTCATTACGTTGTTCTTACATTCATGTTCAATTGACCTTCATTTACCTTAATTGATAATACTTAAGGTTTAAACATGTCTTAACAATATTACAATCAAGCCTTAGTTTATTACCAATGAATTACGATTCATTCTATACTTGTAAACCTTCTTGTCTGTCGGAACCCTAGGGATGGCGCTGCGACGCCATCCTTTCTTCTCTGTGTCACGCTGCGGCACGAGTTAACAGTGGGTACAAACCGGACTCGGCATTGCGGCGTGAGTCCTTCCTCTTCATGTTCTATTGCTGCAAGTAAAAGTTCGATGAGGTTCGACATCGCTCATTCCACCAACAATCTTTGGCCTTGGGTTAGCGCCACGCAGTGCCTCTCATGCCTTAGAAAATTTTATAAATTTTGAAATTTTATTAATCTTCCGGACGCATAACTTCTTCGTTATAAGTTCGAATTGGCTCATTCAAGAGCCTACGATTCACAAATTACATACTCTATGTGTTCATGCAAGAATTTTATCTATTTGACTTCGTTTTCTAAAAAATCACCTATTAGTTCATTTTTAACGAAAATGATAAACATTCTTGAACGTTCAACGCTCGTTTCTTCGTTCTAAGTTGGAATCTGGTCATTTTAGAGTCCGCAACTCTATAATGCCATATATGACTTGTCTCCATCGAAAACCAACGTTTCCGAGTTCAAACACAAAATACGACTTCCATTCCGAGAATTTCACGAATTCGACGCTTAACGTTTAATCGTGTGAATTCCGACATAACTTCGTTACTAATGATTTGATTATTGTTCTAAATGGATTCTAACCATAATATAAACATTTCAAACTACTTATTACATTAACTTATTTTCTAATTAGGTTTTGACTTATTCCTCATAAGTTCATGGCTTATCAACTTATAAGTTTCATAATTTCATTTACTTATGACTTATTATTGATTTAAGTCCCTTACTCAATGTTCTCATATCATATCCAACATACTAACTTCATATGACAAATATATTACAAGTTCATCATAAGTTCATAACTTATTTAGGTTCAATTTACTTATTCATAACTTATTCGGCTTAAGTTCATTCATTAATCACTTCTTATATGTTCTTAGCATACATGCTTATTTCATTACGCTTCTCTTATCATCCTACAATGATAGAGATGGAAGAATATTGGACTAGAGTCTTACCCTTTAAGAACTTGTACTTCTCTTCCTTGAAGATTTATCAAAGGTTGATTGACTTATTCTTGTCTTACGTGAGCTTATTCTCTCTAACACTTAAGCACTTATCTTGATAGAAGTTGGATGAAATTTAATCAAGCAACAATTGATTTGTGGAGCTCTGTATTTATAGGCTTGGCAAAGTTAGGGTAGAATGGTCATTAACACATTCCACCTCTTTAAACTAACCTCCTTACTATTCATCTACTTAACCACTAAGTAAACTTGCTAGCCACTCCTTTTTCTTGCTCACCACAACACTTGATCATCACATAAAGTTCTTGCCCATCAAGTCTAACCCATATTCATCTTGGTTTGCTCCATGGATCATGGCTAATCCCTTGGATCATTACATTGAACTTGCTCAATTAATCTAGCTCTTTCCTTTTTGGGCTTGCATTACAATAGTTTGGGCTTGCATCTAAAATCTCATTGGACACTACCAATTTAACAATAATCCTACAAGTCCAATCCATTTAATTAAAAGCCTTATCATTATACCATACGTATAATTCTCGTATTCTAGTTCGTATATTAATTCGTAACATACGTTATTCCATTCTTCATACATAATAGTACAACACTTCGTATCATACAATCATTACACTTTCTTCTTAACGTTTAATATTTCTAACGTTCTCAAAATAAGTCCGCATGCGAAATATTACCTTTTCCATACTTCGATTATTATTACAAAATCCATCTCACCTTGATATTGTAACGTTACGTATTTCTCGGAAGTTCAAAAACAACTTCCGAGCGTAAATCGATGAATAGTGTTTTTCAGAAAATTTCTCGGAAAACTTTTATTTTCGTTTTAAAAATTCAAACACTTTAATTCTCGCACATAGTTAAAATACTACAACGTTTTGATGTTTCTAGGTTATAGAACGACATACATCTTACTAACACATATTAATAATAAATAATATTATTTTATTCATTATTAAAATTAATTACAAAATGTTCGATTTTCTGGGGCGTTACACTCTCTCCCCCTTATAAGGATTTTATCCCCAGAATCTCGCAATATAAAAAATTACACAAATAATTGAGGGTAATTCTTTTTCATCTTTTCTTCAATTTCCCACGTTGCTTCTTCTGCATCGTGGTTCTTCCATAACACCTTTACCGAAGGTATAACTTTGTTCCGCAGAACTTGTTATTTTCTATCGATGATTTGAATCGGCAAATGTTCGTACGTTAAGTCCTTCTCGATATGAATAGGCTCATATTCTATTACGTGCTTATAATCTGGCTTATAAGGACGCAATATCGACACGTGAAACACATTATGTATTTGCTCTAGGTCTGGAGGTAATGCTACCATGTAAGCTACCTCACCTACCCGTTTTAACACTTCGAAAGGTCCTATAAACCTCAGACTTAACTTTCCCTTCTTTCCAAAGTGTATCTTTCCTTTCCAGGGAGATACCTTCAGAAAGATGTAAGAGCCAACTTCGAATTCTCTATTTTCTCGTTGCGAATCAGTAAACTTCTTTTGCCTGTCTTGAGCTATTACCAAATGCATCTGTATCAGTTTAACAATGTCCGCTGTTTGCTGCACCAATTCAGGTCCTAGCATTCGGCGTTCTCCCACTTCATCCCAATATAATGGTGTTCTGCACTTTCTTCCATACAAAGCTTCGTAAGGCGGCATACTTATGCTTGCATGATAACTATTGTTATACGCAAACTCTACTAATGGTAGATGATCATCCCAACTACCCTTAAAATCCATGACGCAAGATCTTAACATATCTTCTAACTTTTGAATTGTTCTCTCGCTCTGTCCATCGGTTTGTGGATGATATGCTGTACTCAGCTTCAATTGCATTCCCAACTGCTCTTGTAGACTCCTCCAAAAGTTCGATGTGAATCGTGGGTCACGATCTGACACAATCGATACTGGTGCTCCATGTCTAGAAATTATTTCCTTAATATAAAGTCTAGATAATTGGTCTAAGTTATACTTGACCCTTATTGGAAAAAAGTGAGCCGACTTCATCAACCGGTCCACTATTACCCAAATTGCATCATACCCTTTCTGAGTAGTCGGAAGTCCTACCACAAAATCCATCGTGATATTCTCCCACTTCAACTACGGAATTTCCAATGACTGTAGCAAGCCACTTGGTCATTGATTTTCGACCTTAACTCTCTGACAAGTCAAGCACCTACTGACACACTCGGCTATCTCTCTCTTCATATTCGGCCACCAGAAACTCTGTCGAAGATCTTGATACATCTTAGTGCTACCAGGATGAATCGAAAACCTTGAACTATGAGCCTCTTGTAGAACCTGCTCCTTTAATTCCATCTCATTTGGAACCCAAATTCTTCCTTCAAATCTTAATAACCCCTCGTTATCAAGACTGTACTTAGTCTCTTTTTCATTGGTTAACCGCTCCTTTAATCGGTCACACTCATCAATTTTGAGTTGCACCTCCTCGACTCTCTCTACGATAGTAGATTGCATCTCTGTCATAAAAAGTATCTGTCCCGATTCACTTGGCAACTTTACTTCTATCTCTATCCTAGCCATCTCTGTTATTAACTCGGTTTGAGCCGTTAACATAGACATCTTTTCCCGACCCTTTCTACTTAAGGCGACGACAACTACATTGGCTTTTCTAGGGTGATACAGGATTTCCCAGTCGTAATCCTTTATCACCTCCAGCCATCTCCCCTATCTCATATTCAATTATTTCTGAGTGAAGATATATTTCAGACTCTTATGGTCCGTGTATATGTCACATTTTTCCCCATAAAGATAATGTCTCCATATCTTTAGAGCAAAAACTACTGCGCTAGTTCCAGATCATGAGTAGGGTAAACTTTCTCATAATCCTTCAACTACCTTGATGCATATGCAATGACCTTGCCATGCTGCATGAGCACGCATCCAAGTCCTTTATGCGAAACATCACTATAAACTATGAAATTTCCTATGTCATCGGGTAATGACAAAACAGGCGCTTCACTCAACCTCCTCTTCAATTCTTGAAAGTTGTCTTCGTATTTATCCGTCCACGCATATTTCACTGTCTTTATTATCAAGTTAGTCAACGGAGTAGCTATCTTCGAAAAATCCTGGATGAATCTCCGATAGCAACCCGCTAACCCTAGGAAACTCCGTACCTCATTCGGCGATTTTGGCTGTTCCCAATTCATCACAGCTTCCACCTTCGTTGGATCTACTGAAATCCCTTCTTGATCAATGACATGTCCTAAAAATTGTACCTTCTCTAACCAAAATTCACACTTCGTAAATTTCGCATATAACTTCTCCTTCCTTAGTGTCTCCAACACTAATCTTAGGTTTTCAGCATGATCTTCTGGCGTCTTAGAGTAGACTAGAATATCATCAATAAACACCACGACGAACTTGTCCAAATATTGCTTGAACACTCTGTTCATCATATCCATAAATGCAGCTGGTGCATTAGTTAACCCAAATGACATCACAAGAAACTCGTAATGACCATAACGAGTTCTAAATGCTGTCTTTGGTACATCCTCCTTCCTAACCTTCAACTGATGATACCCCATTCTTAAATCTATTTTAGAAAAATACTTAGCCCCTTTTAACTGATCAAAAAGATCATCGATCCTGGGCAATGGGTATTTATTCTTTATCATTAACTTGTTCAACTCTCTTTAGTCGATGCAAAGTCTTAACGAGCCATCCTTCTTCTTGACAAACAGTACCGATGCTCCCCACGGCGAAATACTCGGTTGTATGTACTTTCTGTCCAACAGTTCTTGTAACTGCACCATCAACTCCTTCATCTCTACTGGCGCCATACGATACGGTGCCCTGGAAACTAGTGCCGCTCCTGGCACAATGTCTATTACGAACTTGGTCTCCCTATCCGGTGGAATACCCAACAATTCACTCGGAAATACATCCGTGAATTCACTCACTATAGGTATTTGTTTCATGGTTGCTACCACTCTCTGGGTATCAACAACATGACACAAATAACCTACACACCCCTTCCTTAATAATTTCCTCGTTTGTGTCATCGTTAGACAACATGAACGTCCCGGTGACCTATTCCCATAGAATTCTACCTGAGGTTGTCTTAACGTTCTAATATTCACACATTTCTTTTGACAATCTATAATTGCCCCATGGTTTACTAACCAATCCATCCCAAGAATTACGTCGAATTCACCTAACTTTATCGGTATTAAATCTACCGACAATTTACAGCCTCGTATGTCTACGCAACAACTCCTATGAATATCTTCAACAAGAATTATCTGTTCGTTTGCTACCTTAATGTTTAAAGTTATAGGCAATTTTTCAGGAAGTAATTCTAATCGTTTAGCAAAATCACAAGCTATGAACGAACAAGTAGCACCCGAATCAAATAGCACGTAAGCATTGATGTCATTGATCGAAATAATACATGCGACGACGTCCCCCGATGCAACTGCATCTTGGACTGTCATATTAAAGGTACAGCCCATCGGCCTACCCGGCTGAGCTGGACTCCCAATAGCTAACTTCCCGCTATTGGTGCCCCGGTTCCCATCCATTCCCTTCTTTGGACAGCTCGTTGCCATGTGGACAGTTGACCCACACACAAAGTACCCATGATTCTTCTTCGGACTGGGACAGTAGGCGTAATGTGCCCCTCCTATCCGCAATTATAACACACGGCCTTCCCCTTGAGACAAACTACTATATGAGTCTTCCCGCAGGTCTTGCAGGCCTCCATCCTTTTCTTCGGGTCTCCTTACTTCACTCCGGTATTCTAAGAGATAAATACCTTCCTCTTCTCACCACTGCCACTAGCTCCTTCTATTTTGACCCCCCCGTCAATCTTCCCCTTATTCTTCTTTTCTTTGTGGTACTGGCTCAACGCCTCGCTAGCACCCTCGGTGATTATCGCCTTCTCTAAAAGGGTCCCAAAAGTAGTGCTCTGGAACACAGACACACAGTTATAGAGCCAGGGTTTCAAGCTCTGCTTGAACCGTCACGCCTTCCTTACCTCGGTATCCACTTGGTGTGGAGTGAATCTTGCCAGTTCATTAAACTTGGCAGCGTATTGGGGAACTGTCATGTCCCCTTCCTTTAAATCTAAAAACCTCATCTCCATTCTCCCCTGCATGCTTGTGGGAAAGTAGTTCTTGAAGAATATCTCCTTGAACCTCACCCACGTTACGTTCCTTATATCCGCTCTGGCCTGATTGGCCTCCCACCAAAAGTTGGCCTATCCCTTCATCATATAGGTTGTAAAGGCAACCTTCTGGGCCTCATCGACATTTGCTATCACAAATTCCTTTTCGATTTCCTGTACCCACGTTTGGGACTCAATAAGGTCTGTAGTTCCTTTGAACTTGGGCGGACCCACGCTTTTAAATTCCGTAAAGGTCGTACCTCGTGCTACTCCCGGATTTACGGGGATATTAGCCCCAGTTCTATTTAAATGCAGCTATTATTAAGTTAACAAATTTCTACATTGGATTAACCGGACCTCCCTTCGGTTGGTTTTCATTAGCGCCTTGGTTTCGTTGCACTCTTCTTGGCGGCATTTTGTTGATACAATAAACAACACATCGCGTTATTATCTCCTCTTTATTAGTTAGTTATTATTCAAGATTAAACAATAACTTTAATATCCATTGCTCAGTTGTTCGTAAAAAGGCTTATATTCATTCATTTATTGTAGTATAATACTACATCGGTTACATTACACAGCCTAAGCAGATTACATTACTTTCCCGCTATTGCTTTCCAAAAATTGGGATTTACAAAAGACTACCCTTTTCTATACAAAAGAGGGTTTTACGTAACTACTAGATACAAAATATTTACTTATTTAAACTACTCTAGCTACTACTAGATTACATCTGCCTTAAGGCATTATCAAAATCTGCCTTTGCAAGATCGGCAATAATATCACGGCTGATAGTATGTCGCGTCTACCCTGCCTCTATCGGATAACCAGCTACTTGCTGCTGGAAATCTATGTGAGAACTCCTATAGATATAGGACATTCTCCCTATCTTCTAACGTTTGGTTTTTAGCTCATCCTTGAGCTCAAAAATCTCATGCTTTAACTCGTGGACTTTGTCCTTGGCCAAAATCCTCTCGTCATGTTCCTGCTCCCACATGGACTCCACGTCCGTCTTATCCTCTATAACCATCCGAGCTCTCGCTTTCCGGCTCCTTAACCTCCCGGACGGTGTGGATATTTCTATCCAACACTGACATGAATAATGACATCATCGACTCCCAGGAGCCATCTCTGCTGCTATAGCTACCGGGTTGAAGGACACTACTTACACTTCTTCTTCTATCATACCATCGAATACTGACATGAGGTGAGGATCCTCTGAGTCTCCAGACTCAATAACTACAACTTCGGGCTCTGCCGCTATGGGGTTCGGTATAACCTCTACTTGGTTAACCGACTCTTCACTAACTGTCTGGACATCTAACTGCATTCCATTTACTCTTGACATCTACACAAAACAACTAAGTTGATTAGTACACGTCAGTAAAATAATAAAAACACATAACATAATCATAATACAATTTTATAAGGTTATTTTCTTTTTTTAATTCTTTGACTTCTCTTAAGGTTATGACTTAAGGTTTTTATTTCCCCCCTTAAGTTTAATAACCTATTTCTTTGATACCAACCTGTGACGCCCCCAAATCCGAGTCTCTTCCAACCCGATAGATGGTGCTACACGGTACTACCATTCATACATATATTCAATTGAAATGCCTCAACAGGACGAATATGTCTTCTATATATTAAAATAATATTTATATTTCCCAGGTTCTTTATAACCCTTCACTTGTTCTTGTCATAATATCAAATATATTACAATCGTTCATTCTATACTATTACAAAAGTATTCTACGGATTCGTCTTCGCTTTGCCCTTATCCTTGCTGGAGCCTTTGGTCCGTTCAATCTTTGCTGTGTTCATATGGTTCAAACAAGAGTGAGCAAGACTAGCTCAGCAAGTACAACATTTCTAATAAACAACATGCTTGAAACAGAGGATAAGTATATCTTCAATAACTGAACAATAGTTACGAAGTACTATTGATAATTCAAAATAGCACTTCTTTTCATTCAAAATGTTTTACAACAACACTATTCAGTAAAACATCAATTATGGTCCAAGACCTTGAGCATATAAGAGGTTCTTTGAAAAGGACATCCCGGCACTAAGTCCATAAGTCTGACATTTCTTACGAGCACGTCTAGGTGATCAGCCTATAGTACTCTATGTTGATCAACACTACATTCATTTAACGTTTGTACGTTTAAGTTGTGGCAATCTCACGTGCTTGTCGTATGACGACAAAACATTTTAGCTTACTTAGTCTTCGATTGAAAATCATACCAATATAACTTGGTAAACATTGTACATGCTTTGATAGAAATATAATATAAGTCTAGCCGAAAGAATTGGCTTTGACTTCATCATACATCAATTCATGCGTAAGAATACATGAATCACAAAGCATGTTCAGATTGAACTGGAACAAGGGTTAGAGTACTTGCCTTTAGCGTCTGCTACAATTAATAACACGTTATTTGGTCTAAGTCTTTGAGTCTCTACAGTAATGATAATATCACATAACACATTAGGTCATGAATGAACATACACAGTCCCTAATGTATCTTACCCTTCTTCTCAATCTAATTATAACTTAGATTTGTTCTTATTGGTTTCGACTTTTCATTATGTTGTTCTTACATTCATGTTCGATTGACCTTCATTTACCTTAATTGATAATACTTAAGGTTTAAACATGTCTAAAAATATTACAATCAAGCCTTAGTTTATTACCAATGAATTACTATTCATTCTATACTTGTAAACCTTCTTGTCTGTTGGAACCCTATGGATGGCGCTGCGGCGCCATCCTTTCTTCTTTGTGGCGCGCTACGATGCGAGTTAACAGTGGGTATAGACCGTACTCGGCGCTACGACGCGAGTCCTTGCTCTTCATGTCACGTTGCGGCGTGAAAGTTCAGTAGGTTCAGACACTGTTCCGGCGCTGCGGCGCCAACTCTGTGCCTTAGAAAATTTTATAGATTTTGTAATTTTACGAAAATCCCGGACGCATAACTTCTTCGTTATAAGTTCGAATTGGCTCATTCAAGAGCCTACGGTTCACAAATTACATACTCTATGTGTTCATGCAAGAATTTTATCTATTTGACTTCGTTTTCTAAAAAATCACCTATTAGTTCATTTTTAACGAAAATGATAAACATTCTTGAACGTTCAACGCTCGTTTCTTCGTTCTAAGTCGGAATCTGGTCATTTTAGAGTCCGCAACTCTATAATGCCATATATGACTTGTCTCCATCGAAAACCAACGTTTCCGAGTTCAAACACAAAATACGACTTCCATTCCGAGAATTTCACGAATTCGACGCTTAACGTTTAATCGTGTGAATTCTACATAACTTCGTTACTAATGATTTGATTATTGTTCTAAATGGATTCTAACCATAATATAAACATTTCAAACTACTTATTACATTAACTTATTTTCTAATTAGGTTTTGACTTATTCCTCATAAGTTCATGGCTTATCAACTTATAAGTTTCATAATTTCATTTACTTATGACTTATTATTGATTTAAGTCCCTTACTCAATGTTCTCATATCATATCCAACATACTAACTTCATATGACAAATATATTACAAGTTCATCATAAGTTCATAACTTATTTAGGTTCAATTTACTTATTCATAACTTATTCGGCTTAAGTTCATTCATTAATCACTTCTTATATGTTCTTAGCATACATGCTTATTTCATTACGCTTCTCTTATCATCCTACAATGATAGAGATGGAAGAATATTGGACTAGAGTCTTACCCTTTAAGAACTTGTACTTCTCTTCCTTGAAGATTTATCAAAGGTTGATTGACTTATTCTTGTCTTACGTGAGCTTATTCTCTCTAACACTTAAGCACTTATCTTGATAGAAGTTGGATAAAATTTAATCAAGCAACAATTGATTTGTGGAGCTCTGTATTTATAGGCTTGGTAAAGTTAGGGTAGAATGGTCATTAACACATTCCACCTCTTTAAACTAACCTCCTTACTATTCATCTACTTAACCACTAAGTAAACTTGCTAGCCACTCCTTTTTCTTGCTCACCACAACACTTGATCATCACATAAAGTTCTTGCCCATCAAGTCTAACCCATATTCATCTTGGTTTGCTCCATGGATCATGGCTAATCCCTTGGATCATTACATTGAACTTGCTCAATTAATCTAGCTCTTTCCTTTTTGGGCTTGCATTACAATAGTTTGGGCTTGCATCTAAAATCTCATTGGACACTACCAATTTAACAATAATCCTACAAGTCCAATCCATTTAATTAAAAGCCTTATCATTATACCATACGTATAATTCTCGTATTCTAGTTCGTATACTAATTCGTAACATACGTTATTCCATTCTTCATACATAATAGTACAACACTTCGTATCATACAATCATTACACTTTCTTCTTAACGTTTAATATTTCTAACGTTTTCAAAATAAGTCCGCATGCGAAATATTACCTTTTCCATACTTCGATTATTATTACAAAATCCATCTCACCTTGATATTGTAACGTTACGTATTTCTCGGAAGTTCAAAAACAACTTCCGAGCGTAAATCGATGAATAGTGTTTTTCAGAAAATTTCTCGGAAAACTTTTATTTTCGTTTTAAAAATTCAAACACTTTAATTCTCCCACATAGTTAAAATACTACGACGTTTTGATATTTCTAGGTTATAGAACGACATGCATCTTACTAACATATATTAATAATAAATAATATTATTTTATTCATTATTAAAATTAATTACACAATGTTCGATTTTCTGGGGCGTTACAGCAGCGCCATCATTTGGCATTGGGTTGGCGTCGCGGCGCCAACTCTGTGCCTAAGATAACTTTGACAGATTTTCAACTCTGCGAATTTCCCGAACTCATAACTTCTTCGTTATAAGTCTAAATTGGATCGTTCAAAAGCCTACGATTCACAAATTACATACTCTACATGCCCATGTAAGAAATTTATCTATTTGACTTCGTTTGCTAAGATTTCACCTATTAGTTCATTTTTAACAAAAACGATAAACGTTCGTGAACGTTCAACGCTCGTTTCTTCGTTCTAAGCCGGAATCCGATCATTTTTGAGTCCGCAACTCTATAATGCCAAATATGACTTGTCTCCATTGAAAACCAACGTTTCTGAGTTCAAACATAAAATTTGACTTCCATTACGAATTCGACGATTATCGTCCAACCGTGTGAATTCCGGCAACACTTCATTACTTAGGATTTTCTCATCATTCTTAATGAATTCTAATCAACAAATAAACATTTCAAACTACTTATTTCATCAACTTATTTTCAAATTAGGTTTTGACTTATTCTTCATAAGTTCATGACTTAATACTTATAAACTACAAATTTCCATTACTTATGACTTATTATAAATTTAAGTCCTTTAATCAACCTTCTCACATCTTATCAACATACCAACTTCATATGACAAACAAATGACAAGTTCATCATAAGTTCTTCATAAGTTTATAACTTATTTTAGGTTCAAGTTACTTATTCATGACTTATTCGGCTTAAGTCCATTGCTTATTCAATTCTTACATGTTCATTTCATTACACTTCTCTTATCATCCTGGGTCACATCACTAGGTCAATGTGGAAACCTTTTTTTCGGTTGCGTTGGTGCAACTAGTTAAAAACACCAACTGGCGACTCTTATAGTCAAATCGTCGACGTTACACATGTCGGACCTTTTTCACTTATTTTTTCAAACAAATCTCACATAACATGAGAGCACCAAAGAATAAGAAACAATAAGGGACAAATAAAAATCCCGACATCGACAACATCTTTACCGCTTCATTCGGTAATTTAACTTCTAGCTCCATTCTTGTCATCTCTGTTATTAACTCATTCTGAGTCGTTAACATTGATAACTTTTCTCTACCCTTCCTACTTAGCGCATCGGCTACTACATTTTCCTTTTCCTGGATGATATAAGATATCATAGTCGTAATCTCTTATCAACTCTAGCCACCTTCTCCGCCTCATATTCAACTCCTTTTGTGTGAAGATATATTTAAGATTTTTATGGTCTGTGTATATCTCACACTTCTCCCCGTAAAAATAATGTCTCCATATTTTAAATGCAAAAACTACCGCTGCCAATTCTAGGTCATGAGTAGGATAGACCTTCTCACAATCCTTCAACTGGCGTGATGCATACGCAATGACCTTGCCATGCTGCATGAGCATGCAGCCCAATCCTCTATGCGAAGCATCTCTATAAACTACAAAATTCCCCGTATCATCTGGTAAGGATAAAATAGGTGCCTCACTTAACCTCCTTTTTAGTTCCTGAAAAAAATTTTCACACTTCTCAGTCCACACGTACTTCACTGACTTCCTTGTCAAATTCGTCAACAGAGTAGCAATTTTAGAAAAGTCCTGGATGAACCTTCTATAGTATCTCGCGAACTCTAGAAAACTCTGAACCTTAGTTGGCGTATTAACTGCTTCCACCTTCGCTGGATCTATAAAAATTCCATCTTTATTAATAACATGTTCTAAAAACTGCACTCTTTCAAGCCAAAATTCATACTTCGTGAAATTTCGCATACAAATTCTCTCTCCGTAGTGTTTCCAACACTATCCTTAAATGTTCAGCATGATCTTCTGGCATCTTAGAATAGACTAGAATATAATCAATGAATACTACGACAAAGTTGTCCAAATACTGTTTGAACACTCTGTTCATCATATCCATGAATGCGGCTGGCGCATTAGTCAACCTAAACAACATAACAAAAAATTCGTAATGACCATAACGAGTTCGGAACACCGTCTTAGGTACATCCTCCTACCTTACTTTCAACTGATGGCACCCCATACACAAATCTATCTTAGAAAAATACTTTCCCCCTTTCAACTGATCGAATAGATCATTGATCTTGGGCAATGGGTATTTATTCGTAATCGTTAACTTGCTCAACTCTCGATAGTCGATACAAAGTCTTAACGACCCATCCTTCTTCTGTACAAACAATACCGGTGCTCCCCATGGAGACGAACTCGGTTGAATGTACTTCCTATCTAACAGTTATTCTAGTGAACCATTAACTCTTTCATCTCCATCGGCGCCATCCTATACGGTGCCATAGAAATTGGTGCCATTCCTGACAACAAATCAATTACAAACTCGACCTCCCTATCCGGCGAAAGACTTGGTAACTCATCTGGAAATACATCTGCGAACTCTTGTACTATAGGTATCTTTTCCAATGATACTTCCACTCTTTGAGTATCCAAAATGTGGCACCGGTACCCTATACACCCCTTCCTCAACATCTTCCTAGCTTGTGTTATGGTTAGACAACACGAGCGTCTCAGTGATTTACTACCCTAGAACACTATCTTGGTTTTCTTAGAAAGCTGAAGGTTCACACTTTTCCTATGACAATCTATTATAGCTTTATGGTTAATCAACCAATCCATACCAAAAATTACATCGAATTCTCTCAACCTTATTGGTACTAAATCCACCAATAATTTGTTACCTCTAATATCTATGCAGCAATTCCTATGAATGTATTGAATGTGAATTATCTCTTCATTTTCTACCTTAACGTCTAAAGGTATCTCTAATCTTTCCGAGAGTAAACTTAATCGCTTAGCAAATCCACATGTTATAAAAGAACAAGTAGCACCGAAGTCAAATAACACAGAAGCATTTATTTCATTGACTGGAATGATACCTGCTACTACATCCGCTGATGCAACTGCATCTTGGACGGTCATATTAAAAGTACGGGCCGTTGGTCTACCCGACGATGGTGTTGGCCTAATAATGGCTAACTTACCACTACTAGTGCCCTTGTTACCTTCTGACCCCTTTTTTTGGGGAATTTTTTGCCATGTGGTCCATCGACCCATAAACAAAACAACCCTGGTTCTTCTTGGGATTAGGACAGTTGAGTGATATATGACTCCCCTGCCCACAGTTATAACAAACTGACTTCCCTTTCAAAGAGACTCCTGGATGAGTCTTCTCGCATGTCTTGCATGCTTCGATCCTACGCTTAGAATCCCTTTACGCTACCCCAATATTCCCAGAGTTAAAACTCTTTCTCTTGGGGAAACTTCGATTGCCACTAGCTCCCTCCACCTTGGGTCCTCCTTCTCCTTTATCCTTATTCTTCCTCTCCTTGTGATATTGGCTCAAAGCCTCACTACCACCCTCTACGATGATTGCTTTCTCCAGAATGGTCCCATATGAAGCGCTCTGGAAAATAGAAATCCAACTATAGAGCCAGGGTTTCAATCTCTGCTCAAACTTATGAGCCTTCCTCTCCTCAGTGTCCACTTGGTGTGGAGCTAACCTTGCCAATTCATTGAATTTGGCCGCATATTAGGGAACCGTCATGTCCCTTTGTTTAATTTCTAGGAACTTAATCTCCATCCTCCCCTGCATGCTGGTAGGAAAATAGTTCTCGAAGAAAACCTTCTTAAACTGTTCCCACATAGCAGGATCAGTTCTAGCCCCACCCTGGTGAGCCTCCCACCAGAAGTTGGCTTCTCCTTTCATCATATAGGTTGCAAAAGAGGTCTTTTGCGCCTCTACTATGTTTGTAATAAAAAATGCCTTCTCTATTTTCTTCAGCCTTGTCTGGGCCTCTAATGGGTCTGTTGTTCCTTTGAACTCCGATGGACCTATGCTTTTAAATTCTTTAAAGGTAGTCGTTCTGACTACCCTAGGTACTGCGGGTGTTCTCCCCCAGTTTGGTTAAATGCAGTCGTTAATAAATTAATGAACTCTTGCATAGGGTTATTCTGACCCCTTGGATATCGTTATGTGATTCAGCTTCCTGATTATGTTGTCTTCTTCTTGGCGGCATTATTCTGGTTAAATAAATAAAGTTTCATTATTATCTATTCACTTACTTAGTTATCATTCAACAATAAAAACTCATACCACATTAAAGTACATTTAATAAAAACTTCATTATATTAATATGCTTCTTCATAGTTTAAAACTATTTACAAATTGATTCTATAGCCAAAAGCTATTACATTCTATCTCGCGATTAACTTCTACAAGAATTGGGATTTACAAAAGACTACCCTTTAATTATACAAAAGAGGGTTTTATGTCGCTATACATATACAAAAAAAATCTACCAATCTATACCTCCTCCATCTACTACTTATAATGTATCACAACATTCTCATGCTTCTGATTCGCAAGAATCGATACAATATCCCGACTAATAGTATGTCGAGTCTGTCCCAACTCAATGGAATAACAAGCAATTTTCAGCTTGAAATCCTCATGAGCACTCTTATGGATGTCAGACATCCATGTATCTTCTTGTTCTTCTCAACCAGTTCCTTACGAAGCTCTACGGCCTCATTCTTATAATCCCTCACCATAAACGTTATGAGCACCTTCTCGTCGTGTTGTAATTCAAAATCTACTTCTGCAGACTCCTTCGCAACATAGAGATCACTAATCTTCTTATTCTAGTTCTGCACAACAGTGCGCAGTTGCACATTCCAGTCAAGCACCGCTAGATACAATGCCATCATTGCATATGGAGGTGTTGGCTCTAGTGCAGGTACCACCGTATTAAATGGTGCTACCTCGATCTCCTCATCCACATTGACCATCATATCAAGATATGACACTGATCCCAAATTTTCCATGTCCCCCTCAAAATAATCCTCCTCCAAATAGTCCTCCTCTGGCTCGGACTCTTCTAGGATCACTACTGGTACTCCCGCCATGAGCATAGATACAGGCTCTACCCGGTTAACGGACTCTTCACTCACCACGTTTATATCCCTATACATGGAGTTATCGATGGACATCTACAATAACACATAACATGTTGATTAGTACATAATAAACAATAATATAAGCACAAATCACATTTAATTTATTTAGGGTTAATTTCCATCTTTTAAATCTTTCAGTACTGAGTTTCCTCAATACTTAATTAACTCATTCTACTCGAGTTCAATTTCTTCTAACTTCTCCTTTTCTAACGAGGTTATTAGCCTAAGTTTCTTCCCCCCTTAAGTTTTATAACCTAATGCCCTGATACCAACCTGTGATGCCCCCAAATCCGGGTACTTTCAACCCACAGATATGATGCTACACAGTACTTAAACTATACATTCATTCCATTACAACAACATCAAAATGATTATATCTACTACATTTTTATTACAATTATAATAATAAATCCTTTCCCAGGTTCTATAACTGATACATTCTTCGTTTATTATAATATGATTCTTACAAACATACTAATCTATTATAGCATAATCTATTTCTCCATCTTAGCTTTTCCTTTATCCCTATGGGGATCTTCAGTTCTTTCGGACTTAGATGCAATCATATAATTCAAGCAAGAAGTGAGCATAACTAGCTCAGCAAGTCTAGCAAAAGGTAATACAAATACTACGTCGAGAATTATATAAATATCTTCAATAATTGAACAAGTAGCTATGAAGTACTATGAAACATTAGATAGCACTTTTCATTTAATAAGAAAATTCTAGAGTACATGTAATAACTTAGGAATTATGAGCTGGTCAATAGGCCATGAACATTCTCTTTTGGTTTTCATTCATGAAAAAGGACAACTCGACACTAAGTCCATAAGTCTGATATATCTTATGAGCACTAATAGGTGATCAACCTATAGTACTCTATGTAGATCAACACTCATTTGTTAAACGTATTTAGGTTTAAGTATTGGCAACCTTACGTGCCCATTGAATAATCGATGTAAAATACATTTGTTTGTTTATACACAAGCTTACCTTGAATCCGTAGCAAATAATTGGCATAAGATAGGGTTAATAGTTCTATATCTAAGACTTGTAAACAAATCAATCTAACTCTTAAGAATAGTCTAGCCGAGTTAAAACTGACATCGACCCTTTCATAAAATAATTCATGCATCTCATAACATGAATCACAGAAAACTTGGCTAACACGAAGGTTAGACAAGCGTTAAGAAAACTTGCCTTCAAGCGTCTTCAAATAATTATTCAATAATTCTTGGTCTTTACAGTCTCTACATGATATATTCACATAGCACATTATAATTAGCTACCAAACAATCTAATCACGTTGGTTTTACCAACTTCTTTCTCTTCTATATCTTAATTGAATTTATTTCAATAATAAAAGTCATTCTAACTTATTATTCTTTATTACAGCTTGTTAATGTTTTCATGATCCTAAATCCATATTCAAGGATCCTTGGTTAAACACGATAGAAATCGAGTATGATTCACTTACTCACACTTTGCGTTCTTCGTTTAATTTATATTAAACCATATTTAAATTCCTAAAGTCATCACTATATAAGTGATTTAAGATTGGTCTTACCATGTATACTAAGTATATATATGTCCCATAATGGTTTTGTAACAATTTGGGATTAGAAAACAACTTGGTTAACAAATCTTCCCTACTGGCGTTGCGACGCCAGCCTTTAGTATACCATTGGTGTTGTGGAGACAATTAACAGTATGCTAGTCTCGGTCTTGGCGCTGCGGTGCGAGACTTAATATAGACAAGTGGCTTTACGGCGCCAATCTCCAGTAGTCAATGCCTATCACTTGGCGCTGCAGTGAGAGGTTCAGAGCTTGAGGCAGTGCTACGGCGCCCGCCATGAGCCTTTGAATTTTTTTTATAATTTCCAACTCGATTCTTCCCGGACTCATAACTTAGTCGTTTTAAATCGGAATTGGCTCGTTCAAAAGCCATTTTCTTACACAATCCATTTACTTCAATTTCATTTGGATAAAAGTAGTTTTTAAATTCGTTAATGATGACTTCACTATTAACATTCTAATAAGCGTTCATTAAACGCTCATGAGTGTTCATAGCTCATTTTTCTTCCTTCTAAGTCAGAGTTCGACCATTATTGAGTCCACGACTCTTGAATACGTTATTCTACACTATGCCATCGTAAACTAGGTTTTTTGAATTAAACAGCAAGTTTTGACTACTAATCCGGAATTATACGATTTTAACGTTTAACGCCTAATTTCGTACATTTCGCCATAACTTCGGTACTTGTGTTTTATACGCAAATCAAATGGAACCAATCCATTGATTCATTGTCTATATCCTAACCAAACAATAAGTATACAACCTATATATGATAGTTTTCAATTTTTTCATCAATAACCAATCAACGTTCAAATGGTTTATTTGTGATTAACTTACTTAAACCCTTATGATTTCTACTTATACATGGCTTATCAATGTTTAATTTTGTTGCCTCCTTTTTAGTCTTAACAAAAGGACTCTAACTCATGCAAGCATACATGGGTCAACAAGTAGTGCAGTGTAAGAAAAGTATCGATCCACGGAGAAAGGTTTTAATTCTAAATTATCATACATCAATCATATTACTATTTTCATATGCTTTAACGAATACTGTTGGTCGATTTAGCTATTGCTAAATCGCGCGCAAGCATACGAGGTCCACAAATAATATATGAAAGTAGAGTGTTGAACCCACGAGGACAAAGTCTTAAGAGAAAACAATTACTAAGTTAAAGTCGTTACTTATCTTATCTAAACAAGTAAAATAAGATTGTTGGTTAAGCTATGTGTTTAAAAATATAAGAATAAGAGAAGTAGTTGTGCTAAGAGGTCAAGATAGGATTACAACTCCCCTAATGCGTCACCTAATCTCCTAACTCTCCAAATTATAAACAAATCAAGGAATGGTCAACTGAGAACTGTAAATATGCATAAGCTTCTGTCGAAGGTCAAATGCACATCCCTAGCCAGATAAATCACAATATGTCTATTGGTGAAAATAGCTAGGCTAAGGTCATTAAGCTAAGTCTCAAGGCCATACAAGGCAAATAGAGATATGTCTATCCTATTAGCAGTTTATGCACACATTCCATTGGCATGGTCATAACATGTGTTGTTGTATTTAAAGATAGATAATAACATCCATTTGTCAATTTCCATTATTATCATACCAATCTCTCTATCAAGCAATTAGTCCTTAAGTAAGAAATACAACAACCCATTCTAAAATGATTCATTATATAAAATAGGAGAGAAAGTTAATTACGCTAAACAAAAGGTTACATTGCAATCCTAAAAATGGAGTTAGTTCATATCTATGGTGCTAACACACATTTTTAATACATTCCACATTATCAAAAATACATAAATAAATAGGAGATTTGGAATAAGAAAACCCCTATTTTAAAGTGTTCTTCCTCCAAATCTTCTCTTCAATGTGTAGCTCATAAGCTCTATCGGATGCAATAACTTCCTTTCCCTTGAAGCACAGCTTCTTTTTCTTCTAGAAAATTAATACTGTAAAAATAACTATCTCTATGCTATATGTAATAAATTTCTATCACAGACGGCTGCTGAGAAGTAAGTCTCTTTAAAAGTCTCTCTCCTTAGGTCATTTAAAGCCTCTTTACTGATCGACATCGGAGCTTTCATGTTGTGCATGATCATTAGAATAGCAAGTGGTATGCTGCTTCCACATAGGAATAAAAGAGATGGAGGTCACGCTGTGGCGCGACTCCATAAGCAAGGTTCGGCGCTGCAGCGCGAGGAACAGTGGCTCTGGGGCACTGGATATGGCGCTGGGGCGCCAATGATGGTGTTGGGGCATGGACTCCTGGCACCGTGGCACCACTTTCTAGTAGGTTCGAACAATAACCAGCACTGCGGCGTGGAGTATGGTGCGAGGCGTCACTTTCCAGTAGCTACCAAAGTGGTACGACGCTGCGGTATGGGCTCCAGGTATAACACTGGCGCTGTGACGCTAGTACAACAAAAATGCCCATGAAAGCTAGAAACGATCTGCAAAGCCCTGCATGATAAAACTTAAATGTAATAACAACAAAATATAATTAAAAGCTAACTAAATAACAGAAAACAGGCAACAACTTAAGCCACAAAGGATCTGATTCGCAGGTATAAATCCCACTCATCAAATACCCCCAAACTTGAGCTTTTGCTTGTCCTCAAGCAAACTAACAGACATCCATACCCAATATTGCCTATAGAGTCAAACCATGGCCTCTGAGCACAATCATAAACATCTTAAGAGAATAGGACAAACATGCATACGAACGAGGGCTTAATGTCTATTAACCAACATGAGACTGTAATTGATCTATTCTGTGTGTGTGTGCAGACCAAACATCTAAACTAGTTATAACCCAAATTAAGATCACACAATCGACTGTGATAACCAATAAGCTTACTATGCAACTCACATAATTAACAAGCATTAAGACAAGACGCAAAAACACGAAAGCATCAAAAGTTCTAGTATAATGAAGTAAATTCTGACTCAGACAGTACTTGATTACTTATAGACTAAATAGAGCACCCATTAGCAAGCTTTCGATCAATGACTCCCAAGCCAAATGACTTTAGGGCACTAGGTGTAGAACACCCCTAAGAATCTAATAACTCAAGAACAAAGGCCACGTAAACAACATAAGTCCAAAATAGATTTTACCATCCTGCATTTATGGGCGAGTGTGTTTCCACGCTCCATCTCAACCCACCGTAGGACTGTTATTATAATAGGTTTTTTTTACATAGAACTAAAGAGACGAAAGTGTAAAAGCTTCTAATTCTTTTATTCTTGAAATCAACAGAGTATTAACAGCGTACAATATTTTCAACATAGTAGACAGACAACCTAAATCTGGACACATAACTAGTAAAGATAATTGGTCAGTGCTTGCTAAAATGATGGATCCAAAACACTCTCGACTTATATAATTAACACGCCCCTAGTTCACATAAATTTGACACTACTCTAAGAAAATGATATAATTACAAGGCACTTGTCATAAGCCATAGTCAACAACATAAGCGCTAAACTACCCTAACCCAGCATATAGACAGTTATTGACTGGGGGCTAGAGTTAATCAAAATGTAATAGGCAAAAATACTACTCTCTCCGTCCCATAGTTATAGGCTGATTTTTCATTTTGAGATGTCCCAATATATAGGCTACTTACTATTTATAAAATTTAGTTGGTTCATTATTTTACTTTTATGCCCTTATAATAAATATTCAACCATTACTCTTTTTTTGAACAAACAACCTTCAATGTCATTATTTTTATCACCACATATTTTGTGTATAAAAGGCTTTACTAGTTTAACATATTTTATGTATAAAAGGCAATTGTACCAGCAATCAATGAAGTTAAGAGTTTCAATGTGATAAGTAAGGAGTAATTAATTTATTCATTAATTCTATATTAAGGGGTATATGTGGAAAATTTCTGTTAAAAATTAACTTAAACTGATTTTCTTAAACTATGTGCCAAAAGAAATCAACCTATAACTATGGGACGGAGGGAGTATAAAATATAAAGTAACCCTATCAAAATAGGGTAAAGCCATAACACATGGCATTCAGTATACCAAAAATCAATGTAAAACCCAAAAATTATGGCTATCCACAAAATAATATCTGACTTAGTCAAGATATTCCCGAATATCATAGGGCAACTACACAAACCCAAAAGACAACCGAAACATGCATACGTATATAGAATAAAAATACTACTATGCAAAACATGCATCCAAAAATACCATTCACCATAAGCAAAAACTTAACCACGATAATAATAATCACATAATTAAAACATAGTTTGGGGTCATCTCGCCCAAATGATCCACTCAAACCCTCACAAATAAACATAAATAAACATAAGCAACATAGAGGTTCAGATAATATAAGACTAACACAATTCATATTATATAAATAAAAGGAAGTCTCCCCCCCTAAACTTGCAATCTGGCCACTGTCCTCAACGGCCTTTCCATTTCATCATCAAACATCAGTAGCATCATCGCCTTCATCACCATCAAGATTAAGATCATCATCATCGCTGACCACCTCAAGATCTTCATCATCACCATCATCCTCCAAGTTCACTGGCTCATCTGCGCAGGCTCCCTCAGTAGGCAAAAATTGTGGCGGATAAGGAGCATACATTGGAGGAGCGGGAAATGGGAAAGGCATGAAATCAGCTTCCTTGCCCCCCTGAGCAGCATGAATATTGGCGAGTGTGTTTGTGAACTCTGCATGGTAATGGTGGAATTGGCTCTGCCACTGGGCGATAGTGTTTACCTTACATTGTAAAAAATTCAGGCTGTTCAGGATTTTTGTGAGGGTCCCAAGAGGAACCGTCTTAGACGACGGAGGCTCAGGCACTTGCGTGGAGGTCCCCACTTCATTGGATGGCGTGGGATCACTGGATGGCAGCGGTGGAGGTGCTGGAAAATAGCCCTCTCCTCGAGGATGCGGTGGCATGCCTTCCCAGACTACATAGCAGCTTATGAGATGATAATCAATGACGGACATCGGCGGCAGGGTGACATCTTCCATCTCCCACTGAACACCCGCCCTTTTGCATAGACGGGAAATAAGAGATGGGTGTGGGAGGCCAGACATAACATTGCTTTTAATAGCCTTCTTGATGGACTCGTTGATCAATACCCCTACATCGACCTTTAAGCCCGTAACTATGGCATAGAGCAGAATTTCCCTTTCCCGAGTTACATCACTTAAATGATGTGTAGGCATGATATTTGAACATATTAATGAATACCAAGCCTTACCATACCTGCTTAATGTTTGCTGCAGGAATATGTCCTTTCCCCATAATATTCATTAGTTTTCCAAGCAGTCCAGGGCTTACAGAGTTTGCTAATATTTTCATCAGTGTTGAAACGCCAAATTCCCACTTCCCGATAACCGTGACCGTTATAATTGGGAGTCCCATAGACTGCATAGCCCAAATATTGGGTCCCACATGGGTTGCCCCCATGGGTTTTACCCATGTGCTGATCCATCGGGTCGATCCGCGGTTCGGTTTCTTGGATCGGGCTTGATTTAATCTAACATTGGGCTTTAACACTACTAAAACTTGGGCTTCATTTACTAAACTTTGGGCTTAACATAAACCAAGTCCAATTTGATTTGACAAAGTCCAATTACTAAGAGTCTAATAGAAACTAATCGTATTCTACTCGTATAACACTCGTATTCTCTTCGTATAGTATTCGTACGATATTCGTATTATACGTCGTCATAATCTTCATACCATACTCGTATACTAACTAGTATTATACTCGTATTTCACACGTATAATAACCATTATCATTATACGCATTCATTTGCTTCTCGAAACTTACTTTCCCTAACCCTTAGGTTTTAAGTTCGCAAGCAAAAACTTCATTTGCCATAACTAAAATATTATTGGATATTCCATCTCATCTTAGAATTCTATTATTACGTGTTTCTCCGAATTTTAAACTTAATTCCTGAACAGAAACGAATGAATAATGTTTTTACAAAAATTTCTCGAAAAACTTTTATTTTTGTCTTGGAAATTCAAAACAATTAATCCTAGCACATAGCCAGAATCCTAACCACATCCACACATTCTAGGTCATAGAACGACCTTCAAAAAGCTTACTCACATAAATAATCAATTAAATTCATTTAATTCAAATAATCAAATAAAAATTTAATTCACATAAAAATCCGATTTTCTCGGTCGTTACAGCTAATTGCTCTTGAGCTTCAATAAATACCAAGCATCTCCTTGATCAAGCTAACCTATGTTTACAAACATTACCTAAGAGAAAATGGGAGAAAGACTACAATAGAGAGAGAGAAAGCTCAATCCCAGAGTGGGATAAGATATTCTTAAGGAGGCTAATCCCCCTTTTATATCTCAGTGTTTTTCCTTAAGGCTAGGTCAAATCCACTCTGCTTCTTGCCTAGGCACTTGAGGGCCCGTATTTGCCGATTACAAGTTTAAACCTTAGAACGGTCTTTGCGGTATTTGAGTCGACACAAAAGAGGCCAGGAGGTGGCGCTGCAACGCCAGTGTATAGAAGAACTGAGAAGTGCCATGCATTTTTATTTAATGTCATCTGCAGAGGCCGGTGGGGCGGCTGCACTGTATGAAGTTTATGCTGGCATAGGCTGCTGCAAATTGGTGCGAAAAAATTAATAGTTTTGCCCCTACAAGCTGGAAAAGACCTAATAAGCCATTCAACACATAGGTTAAGTAAAATAATATAAAAGCTATATATAATCTACGAAGATTAAGAAACTTCTTAAGTAGTAAAGGATCTGATTCGTTGGTATAAATCTCACTCATCAATAACTCCCAAGCAGTACAAGTAACAACTATCAGATCTGTGTGGAGGCAAGAAGGTGAAATAATAGCCAAAAACCCTAGCTTATCAATTCTATAAATAGCAACCTTAGATCAGTTCAAACCCACAAAATTTCAAAGCTTAAACACTCATATATCATACCTAAAATAGCCTTTGTGATAGCAAGAATAGAAACATAAATCAAAAATCAAAATTAAGCATGAAAAGGTGCAAACCCTAATTTTAACCTAGATCTTTGATGCTATGTTTAAATTATAGTTTAGATGTTAAGATATGTGTAATAACATCTTAGCATGTATGCTAAGTTGATAGAACATGTTTTCATAACATCTAGATGCATCAAAATGAAGTTTTAAGCAAACTGAGAATTCTGGAAAAACAGATCTGACAGTAGAATGTCAGAGCTTGTAGATCCATATATGTTAATAGTTAGGTTTGTTAATTGTATACTAGTTGTAGTATTACATGAGGTCATTAATCTGGAAAAGAAAACAGATCTATTAGAATCATATATTGCAAGATATAAGTGGTCAAAAGTGGTTGACCGATGACGAAGTTATGATTTCTGGGTTACCCAGAAGTCTCAAGAATAGGTTGAGTCGGTTACTTTGATCAATCATTTAATTGCTTTCTGTTTGTTGTTAGGATGTCTAAGTGTTATGAAATAATACCCTGATAAACATACTATATATCTATGACACTCAAATGCTTAATCAATTCATAAGATTACTAGAATTAATGGTCAAAAGTCGTTGACCGAGCATGACTGTGTTTTCTAGGTTACCCAAAAAACTGAAGGACACTAATAACACCCTTTGGGTACACTTTGACCAACATAAATCTAGACCTTAGGGACTTACTCTCGTCCTAACTAGTGTAATATTTATGTAGCTTAGTATGTAGAATACATATTACAATAATCCAAATACAAATCTATCACACAGATTGAAAGTTATTAGGACCACAAATTCGTTGACCGACCATGACCATTGTTCTGGGTTACCTAGAAACCCAAGAACAGCTCTGAAAATGACTTTGGGTCGTTATAACTTCTTGTTATATGTAGGTTAAAGCCTGAAATTGCTATGTTGTTGTACTACTACATGAGTACAATAACACCTATACACTTACAAACCCAGAATCATTAACAGTAAACAAATAGGTTAAGGTCAAAGTGACCTCTAAGCCATGACTAAACCATTTTCCAAAAATGAAGAACACCTATAGCAACACTTTCTGTCGCTATAGGGCTTTAGCGATATACAGTAAATAATTATTTAATAAATAAATTAATTAAATTAGAATAATTAATAAATAAATATAAATAGTTATATAAATAGTTTTAAAAATTATTTTAAGTTATAATAATTAACTTTTAATATTTTTAAATAAATTCAATAAATATTTTATTTATTTAGATATTATTAATAATTAAGTTATTACTAATTTAATTAGAATAAACATTTATAAATATTAGTAATTATTTTAAAATGATATTAATGGTTTAAATATAATATTAAATGGTTACAAATTATTTAAAAATAATAAACAAGATTTTTATAATATTCAAAGTAAATATTAATTATTTAAAAATAGAAATAGATGATATAAAACTCATTTAATGGATAAATAAATATCTATAAATTTATATAAGCTTCCATAAATTATTATAAAAGGTATACAAAGTATATAAAAATATAATAAAGCTTATAAAATAAGTTTAACCGTGATATTAGTTTATCAATTATCCGGTAAAGTTTAAGGGCACCGAAATCGTGTCAAACTTAAACTAAACATGAATAGTTTACGTTTTTGAGTATTGTTATCAATATTAATGTGTTAGACTTATATGAATGAACATCTTAGGTGTTGATAGACGAATTTATTACATATGCAAATTTACTAAACCCTAATTTATTACATACGCAAGTTCTCCAACCTTAATTATATACGCAAGTTCTTGAACCCTGCTTATTCATTGAACAAGATTCCTATCTTGATTTGCTTTTAATATATTATACCAAACCTAAACTTGATTACCAATTTTTGCAAAGTTATCGCTATAGAATCAGCATAACTAAGAAATGAAATGTTTATTCATATGATATTGTTTATTGAGCATAAACTGTTGTGTTAAACCAAATTGTTTTGGTAAGACGTCCTATACTGAGTTATATATCCCAGAAAGGATTAATGTGTGTCAATAAAATTTGACACTTAGTGCATGTTGGGCACGATTAGGATGAGATGCATACTCCTAGGATGTTGAATAGGTTAGTCCCGTGTCGCACAACTGAACAAGATTTCTAAGTCTTTGTGACTGACATAAATAATAAAAAGTCCAAAAATGGTTGAAATATAAAAATTCTAGACATGGTAAACAACCCTCATTTGAGTCGCGCGGCCGCGTGAGTTTGATATAGGGATGCCACGGCAGGGGTGATAGGCTATGGCATACGCCTAAGAAACGTCATGGCGCTTTTCGACTTACGAACTCAGGTTTTACAAAATAGAGCTTCAGCACTTTTCTTAAGCCAACTAACACGAATTTCATCCATCAAACAATGATATTAACACGTAAATTAAATATACAACTATCATAGACATGATTTCTAACCTATTCAACCACTTAGCACAATTTAACAGTAAATAAAACTATTTTAATTTCTCAATTTTAATGTTTTTCATATAAAACTCTAATTTTTGATATTCATCCCAAAAATCATCACTGTAAATTCATTACATGATCAAATCATCTCGTTCAAATTACATTATGTTCGTATCTTAATGAACTAACATCTACAAGCTTTAATTTATACTTTCACATACAAATTGGCCATTAAAATTGACACTTACTCAGACTATATGAAGAACATAAACACTGACATCATTTTCTTTTACTGTTATCCGAATTTAGCATGAATTCCTCGTTTAAAACATAATCTCCAGTTATCATATACTCATATAATCACAAGTAATCCCATAATATAACAAGAATTCAACAATTGCTTATAACAGAACATGAGAAAATTCTTGTCGTGAAATACATATACACGTATATACACACATATATAACTCTAAGATTGTGAACATACCTTTAATTAGCGTGTAATTTTTTCTACGATCACTGGAATTGTTGTGAAGATTCACAAGTTTCCTCTCAATTCTCTCAAGCTCTCTATTACTCTCTCTGAAGTTTCCTCTCAATTTTCTCAAGCTCTCTATTACTCTCTTTGAACTCTCTCAAAACCCAGCAATTAGTATGCGTATAGTGAACAAAACTAAGCCAAAACTGATAGCCAGCGTAGGAAATAAACTAATAGTCTTAATACGCCAACTTAATTATAATGGCAGTTACAACATAAACGTATATAATATAAATATATTTAATTTATTATTTTATATATATCATTAAAATTAAATTTCAAAAATTAGAAATATCAAAAGCCATAAGGCTTGTTTGGCAAACCATTTAAATTTTAAAGAATTAAAATACTTAAGCCTTGTTTGGCAAAAACTAATTTAAATCATTTTTAATTTATTTTAATAAACACTTTAGTTTATATACTATAATCACATATTGTTTTCATATCCAATATTAACCCATTAAATTAATCATATACTATATTTTAATTAAATATAGCCTTTTAGCAATTATCATCAAATTATAATTTTCATTATAGCTTTATTTAATAATTTAACATACCTTCTAAATTATTAAATCAACGCAACAACATACCACCTCATGTTATAATACAAACCTCTAAATTATAAATTAATTTAATTTAGAAAAATTCTCTAATACATTTAGATTCATCAACCATCACATCAAAAAATATTTATTTAACAATAAACATCTCAAATAATATTTATATAACTCAATAAATATTTAAATTACAATTTAAAATTTTGGATCGTTACATCCTTCCCTCCTTACAAGGATTCTGTTCTCAGAATCACAATTCAAACAATCAAATCGTCACATTCTCTTCTACTTACAAAGATTTTGTCCCCAGAATCGAAGACATAGATTAAACAAATAACTTAGGGTAATTTTTCATCATATCAGCTTCGAGTTCCCACGTAGCCTCTTTGACATTATGGTTTCTCCATATCACCTTCACAGAAGGTATCACTTTATTCCTAAGCACTTGTTCTTTCCTGTCGACTATTAGGAATCTCTTCGTAAGACAAATCTTTACTGAACTGCATTGGTTCATATTCGATCACATGCTTGTAATCGGGTTTATAAGGTCGTAACACCGACACATGAAAAACATTGTGCCCATGCTCTAATTCTGGAGGTAAAGCTACTTCATAAGCTACCTCCCCCACTTTTTGCAAAATTTTGAAAGGTCCAATAAACCTTGGGCTGAGCTTGCCTTTCTTTCCGAAACGAATCTTCCCCTTCCAAGGAGAAACTTTAGGAATACAAAATCTCTTGCTTCAAACTCACGACTCTGCCTGTGTTGATCAACATACTTTTTTGCCGATCTTGAGCAGCTACCAGTCTTGCTCTGATGAGTTTGACAACTTCAGCAGTCTGCTGAACCAGTTCTAGGCCTAACAGTTGTCGTTCCCCAACTTCATCCCAGCATAGTGGAGTTTTGCACTTCCTGCCATATAACGCCTCGTATGGCAGCATACCAATGCTTGCGTAGTAACTGTTGTTGTATGCAAATTCCACCAACGGTAGATGATCATCCCAGTTTCCTTTGAAATCCATGATGCACACTTTGAGCATATCTTCAAGCGTCTGGATCGATCTTTCTTTTTGCCCATCGGTTTGCGGATGATACGTTGTGCTCATCTTCAATTGCGTTCCCATGCATTCTTGTAGTCTCTTCCAAAAATTTGATGTGAACCTCGGATCTCTGTCTGATACAATTGATACTGGAACTCCATGTCTTGAGACGATATCTTTAAAGCATAGTTTCGCCAGCTGATCAAGATTAAATCTAATCTTTATTTTCAAAAAGTATGCAGGTTTTGTCAATATGTCCACTATCACCCATATCGTGTCGTATCCTTTCTGAGTCGTTGGAAGACCTACCACAAAATCCATTATGATATGCTCCCATTTCCATCACGGTATCTCCAACGGTTGAAGTAATTCGCTTGGTTGTTGATGCTCGACCTTCACTTTCTAATATGTCAAACATTTTGTAACGCATTCTGCAACATCTCTTTTCATGTTCGGCCACCAGAAATGACGTCGCAAATCTTGATATATTTTCGTACTTCCTGGATGAATTGAATATCTTGAGCTATGTGCTTCCGTCAAAATTTCTTCTTTAATATCCTAAATTGCTGGAACCCAAATTCGTCCCTCGAATCTTAGTATTCCTACAGTATCGACCTGGTATTTCTCTTCTTTACCCTAGACTATACTTTGCTTTATTTTCTTGCATTCTGCATCCTGTAGTTGAGCGTTTTTCACTTTGTCCACCAAATTTGGACTAGCTTCCATCTGGAACAATTTTTCTTCGGATTCTTCTGAAAATTTGATTTCCAGCTCTAGTTTTGCCATTGCTAAAATGAACTCCTCCTTATCAGTTAACATCATCAACATTTCTCTGCCCTTCCTACTCATTGTATCTGCAACCACATTAGCTTTACCCGGATGATAAAAGATCTCGCAATCATAATCTTTTATCAGTTTCATCCATCTTCTTTGATGAATGTTCAGGTCCTTTTGTGTGAAAATATACTTTAGACTTTTATGGTCTGTGTAAATCTAACATTTCTCTCTGTAGAGATAGTGTCTCCATATCTTCAATGCAAACACAACCACCACCAACTCTAAATCATGAGTCGGATACCCTTTCTCATAGTCTTTCAGTTGCCTTGATGCATACACAATAACCTTGTTGTTCTGTATAAGGACACAACCCAATCCTTTGTGTGAAGCATCACTATACACCATAAAGTTTCCTGTATTATCTGGTAACGACAACACAGGTGCCACACTTAACTTCTTCTTCAGTTCCTGAAAACTTTCCTCATATGGAGTAGTAATCTTGGAAAAATACTGAATAAATCGTCTGTAATATCCTGCCAACCCCAAGAAACTTCTTACTTCTGATGGAGTTCTTGGTTGTTCCCAATTTATCACAGCTTTAACTTTTGATGGATCCACCGAAATCCCATCCTTATTAATTACATGCCCAATAAATTGTACACGTTCTAGCTAAAATTCACATTTAGAGAATTTCGCGTACAACTTTTCCTTTCTTAACGTCTCCAACGTCAGACGTAAGTGTTCCACGTGTTCCTCTTGAGTTTTAGAGTACAACAAAATATCATCAATAAACACCACCACAAATTTGTCCAAAAATGGTTTAAACAGGGATTCATCAAATCCATGAACGTTGCAGGGGCGTTTGTCAAACCAAAAGACATTACTAAAAATTTGTAATGTCCATACCTAGTTCAAAATGTCGTCTACGATACATCCTCCTTCCTTACCTTCAATTGGTGATATCCACTTCTCAAATCTATTTTCGAGAAATATCTAGCACCCTTCAATTGATGGCAACGAATATTTATTCTTAATAGTGACCTTGTTCAATGCCCTATAATCAATGCAAAGACGCATTGACCCATCCTTCTTCTTTACGAATAACACTGGTGCTCCCCACGGTGACACACTCGGCTGAATATACTTTTTGTCTAACCGTTCTTGTAGTTATACCATTAGTTCCTTCATTTCCATCAGAGCCATTCTGTACGGGGCCTTCGATATCGAAGCGGTTCCTGGCGCTAAGTCGATCACGAACTTGATTTCTCTGTCAGGCGAAAGTCCTGGCAAATCATTCAGAAACACGTCCACGAACTCCCTAACTACTGGTATTTCCTCTAATTTTACACCCTTCTCCTTTTGAGTATCGACTATGTAAGCTAAATACACTACATAGCCCTGACTCAATAACTTTTCAGCCTTCATCATCGTCAGACATTTCATTTGTCTAGGCGATTTGCTACCAGGAAAAACTATCTTTGACGGAGTCATAAGGTTTACAAACTTCTTTTGGCAATCAAGTATCGTTCCGTAATTGAACAACCAATCCATTCCCAAAATAACATCGAACTCTATGAGTTTTATCGGGACTAAATCTACTTTCATAACATTCCCCTTAATGTTCACCCTACAGTTCTTGTACACGAACCTAACAAGAATCACTTCCCTATTCGCAATTTCTACGTTTAAAGGGAATTTCAACTCTTCACAAGGTATTTTTAACCTCTTAGCAAATACATCAGATATAAACGAGCAAGTAGCACCCGTATCAAATAATACATATGCATCTATATCATTAATTGGGATAATACCTGACATGACATCTTTTGATTACACCGCGTCCTGGACCGTCATGTTGAACGTTCTGGCTGTGGGCTTATTTGTTGATGTTGGTCCAGCAATAGCCAGCGCACCTCCATTAGCATTTCCCTTACTCCCATTAGCCTCACCATATCTCTTTTTAGGGCATTCACGAGCAAAGTGATCCTTAGATCCGCACATGAAGCACACATTCTTCTTAGCCTGAGTGCAATTTGGGGCGATGTGACCCTCCTGGCCACAATTGAAGCATACTCGCTTCCCCATCAAGAACACACCCTTGTGAAACTTTCCACACGTAACACATGCTTCAAACTTCTTATTTTACTGGTTTCTTTGCTGATTTCCAGCTCTCTCATTCGCATTCCACTTCCTCTTAAGGTTGTTGTTACCATTTCCATCGTTACCTCCACCACCATTCTTAACTTCACCTTCACTCTTCTTCTTCCTCTGCTCTTAATTGTGTTTTGTTACTGCCTCGCCTCCACTTTCAGTGAGAATTGCTTTCTCCATCACTGTTGCAAACGTCCTCAATTGGAACAGGGAAACCCTACTTGTCTAACGTTCATTATGTATACCAAATTATCACATAACGTATTCTCGATTTACTAATCACTTTTAAAATTTTGAATTCATAATCCACATAACATGACTCTATTTAACCTTCTTGTTACATGATTCTCACATTCCATAACCTTTTGCTAAGCTACAAAGAACAACCAAAGTCTATAGAATAAGAAAACTTGATTAATGCGAAAATGGGCACTTTCATGTGCGTCACATGAAGTTTTATTTAGGGATGTCGCGAGCCTACCACGACATTTAACGGCGCCATGTATGCGACTTTTGCAGTAACTAAGTTTTGCATAACAGAGCTTTGGCACTTTTCTTAAGACAACTAACACGAATTTCACCCATCAAACAGTGATATTAACACGTAAAATAAATATACAACTATCATAGACATGATTGCTAACCTATTCAACCACTTAGCACAATTTAACAATAACTAAAACTATTTTAATTTCTCAATTTTCATGTTTTTCATATAAAACTCCAATTTTTGATATTCATCCCAAAAATCATCACTGTAAATTCATTACATGATCAAATCATCTCGTTCAAATTACATTATGTTCGTATCTCAATGAACTAACATCTACAAGATTCAATTTATACTTTCACATACAAATTGGCCATTAAAATTGACAGTTACTCAGACTATATAAAGAACATAAACACTGACATCATTTTCTTTTACTGTTATCCGAATTTAGCATGTATTCCTCGTTTAAAACACAATCCCCAGTTATCATATACTCATATAATCACAAGTAATCCTATAATATAACAACAATTCAACAATTGCTTATAACAGAATATGAGAAAACCCTTGCCGTGAAATACATATACACGTATATACATACATATATATAACTCTAAGATTGTGAATATACCTTCAATTAGCGTGTAAGTCTTGCTACGATCACTGGAATTGTTGTGAAGATTCGCAAGTTTCCTCTCAATTCTCTCAAGCTCTCTATTACTCTCTCAAAACCCAGGAACTAGTATGCGTATAGTGAACAAAACTATGCCAAAACTGATAGCCAGCGTAGGAAATAAACTGATAATCTTAATACGCCAACTTAATTATAATGGCAGTTACAACATAAAAGTATATAATATAAATATATTATATTTATTATTTTATTTATTTTATTTATATTATTAAATTTAAATTTCAAAAATTAGAAATATCAAAAGCCATAAGGCTTGTTTGGCAAACCATTTAAATTTTAAAAATTAAAATACTTAAGCCTTGTTTGGCAAAAAAAATAATTTAAATCATTTTTAATTTATTTAATAAACACCGTAGTTTATAAACTATAATCACATATTATTTTTATATCTAACATTGACCCATTAAATTAATCACATACTATATTTTAATTAAATATCCTTTTAGCAATTATCATCAAATTATAATTTTCATTATAGCTTTATTTAATAATTTAACATACCTTCTAAATTATTAAATCAACGCAACAACATACCACCTCATGTTATAATACAAACCTCTAAAATATAAATTAATTTAATTTAGAAAAATTCTCTAACACTTTTAGATTCAATAACCATCACATCAATAAAATATTTATTTAACAATAAACACCTCAAATAATATTTATTTAACTCAATAAATATTTAAATTATAATTTAAAATTTCAGATCGTTACAGTAATTCACATGATATAGACTATATATCTGAGTGAGGGTATTGGTAATATGGATTGTTCATGTTATTACTAGTACTCTTGATTTTGGATAGATAGATACTATTCGTAGATACAATTTATACATCCAAGTGAGGGTATCCAAACACAACAATAGTTCTTCAGGGAATTGTTATATGTGTATGGGATACTTTGAACCTTAGATCTATGAGAATTATATCTTGTAATATTTGTATAGTAGTTCGATTAGATATAAGCATCAAATCGGTTACCGTGGGTGTATAGATTTTGATGTATTAATTGATTAGTTGTGAACACCAGATCAGATACCGTGGGAGTATAGATCTGGGGGCATCACAATTAAAGCCCCGAACCCTACGGATCTCAGTTTTCAAGGCCAGTTAAAGAGTGTCCAACCATTAGGTTTTTGTGCAAACCTTTTCAAAATCGGTTCAGTTGGTACAACCACTTCAAATCTACCAACTGGTGACTCTAAAAGTCAAATCGTCGACATTCACATGTCGGACCTATTCAAACTTGTTTTTTCAGACAAAACTCACCCAAAATGAGAACACAAAAAGATAAGCACAGAAAAGGACACAAATCATCCCGACGTTGAAAAGAATGTTATGGTTATGTTTTATACATGTCAGGGTGTAATCTATAACACTTAGCTAGCCTAACAACAACCCAGTTCGAAGATCTGAGCCGGTTAAACGACTGTCAAACACTTCCTAGAATTTTTCTGAAATTTCTAGAAAATAAATTTTCGTGGTCGGTCAATGACCTTTGACCATACATATCTTTTTGTATATTAATCCAATTAACATGATTTCAATTCTAGGTAGTTAAGCTCATGACATACTACAACTATGATATATCTAACAGACCAAAATAATAACAGTTTAAGATCTATAGGCTTTGATATTAGGCTGTCAGGCCTATTTTTCCAAAATTTCCAAAATGCTTAAAACCTTATTTTAATGCATTTAGATGTTATAAAAACATGTTCTATCAACCCAAACACTAAATAACATGTTATTACATATTAATAATCAACAAAACAACAAATCTAACAAAGCATTAAAGATTTAGGGTAAAATTAGGGTTTTTACCTTTCTTAAGCAAAACTTTCTTTCTACTCTTTGATTTTGATCTTGCTACTGCTAAGGCTTATTATGGATTGTAGAAATTCATTGGTTTTGTCAAATACGGGTCTGCTATTTATAGAATTAAGCAAACTAGGGTTTTTTTTGTCATTTTTCCATTCTTGCCTCCACAAATATCTTTGATAAGGGACTCGTTCTGCTATGACTAGATGTTTAGTGCCCAGAAGAGTTTGGGATGAGCTTGGTGGTGGTGGCACAAGCTTGTGCTACTTCACTTAATTAGTAAGCTTAATATTTCCCTAATTCACACTAATTGAGATTACAATTTTGGTTTTTATGGCTAGGATAATAATGAAGTTATTAATACCAAAATTAAGTTAAGTAATCATGATTAGGGTTTCAATCTCCTAATTAGGGTTAGGATTGCTAAATTAGGGTTATGGTTTTCAAATTAATTATTAGGGTTTCTTAATTTAGGTTTTAAACATATCTAAACAAGCACGACAAAGCGTTTTGTCAGTGTAAGCATAATAAAGCAGCTTGTCAACACAAATATACCGAAAAGTCCAAATACGAAAGAAATTTTTTAAGCATGACGTCTCAAGCATTACATTTTTTGGAAAAAATTTTATTTGGCCTAATTCTTTAATATAGTATATAATAACACAATACGCATTCAGAACAAAGAGATTTTATTGATAAGCACATAATTTACATAACCATGTCGTATTATGGTTTTGAAATATTATACAAATGCTCCTTGACATGCCACTGAGGAATGTTGGGCCTTACGTCATCTAATTTAGAATTTGATTAAATCAGGAGAGTTAGAATTGATAAGGGAGGCTGAGATTTTCCCTAATGAAGAGATAGTGTACCCTTAGAAAGTGAAAGATTCAGAAGAAATGGTGGCCGTTATCACTTGCGTGGAAGGCACTTCCACCATGCCTATAGCAATCCGAGGATTATCCAATATGGGAGATAAGACTCCATTAGAACTAGCTAGACCAATGCAAGTGATGTTGACTCCTTGGCCGAAGATCTCTGTTTTTAGTCTGAAAAAGGTTCCTTGGAATTACGGAGAAGATAAATGGTCTGATACCAATTGTATTGTGATCCTGCCAAAGGAGAACCCATTGTGACTCCCGGGGCAGATAATGGAGCCAATAGCTTAAACCATGGGAAAAGTGTCGCTAGGGAAGATTGTGGATTTCCTTAAGAAGGTGGGACATAACGAAGTGATAGCAGTGAAGCAAATGAAAGAGGCACCACCCAAATCTCTATCCTAGACCTTGTGCTAGCTTCGGAAGATCAACACCAGATTCTGATCCAAGTGTTGGAGAAGCCTACTTGCCCAAAACCATTGATACTGAGAAGTTCTAGCATCTGATTAGCCAAGTACTGGAGAGTAACGTGATATCTTTTACCGACAATGATATATCAGCTGAAGGAACTCGACATCATAGGCCACTGCATATCGTACATATATTATCTGGATATGTAATAGGAGCCATACTTATTAATGGTGGTTCATCCCTAAATATCTGCCCTCAAGATACTCTAGAGAGGATAAATATCAATCCAAATCAAATTTGAAATAGCCATGTGGTGATTCAAGCTTTTAATGGATCACTAAGGGATACAGTGGGAGAAATTGAACAACCCATAGAGATATGTCTATTCACTTTCAACATATCCTTCCAAGTATTGAATATCACTACTATATCTAACTTGTTGCTAGGGTAACCATGGATTCATATGGATAGAGTCGTTCCGTCCATTCTTCACCAGCAATTAAAGTATATTATCAACGATAACTTGGTGACTGTTAGTGCCGAACCCGAATATCTGATCCATACTCTGAAAGATATGCCCAGGATCAGTGTGAATGAGGGTATTGAACCCGCCAGTTTCTAAGCTTTTGAAGTAAGCTCTCCTCAATACAAATCTATGAGTTCAGCAGAATTGAAACCCAAAATATGCCACGAAGTGATGGCAGTTAGTCAATAGATGGTTTCTCAAGGACATCGACTAGGTCAAGGGCTAGGCCAAAGGGGCCAAGGGATCAGGAATTCAATCCATATACCAACTGAGTTAAGCAGGGCTGGACTGGGCTACATCCGTAGTTCTAAACACCGTAATCCCCATAAGCACATGCCTATCCACCTGATGGTTCCCCTCAGGCTGAGCCTCAATGAAGCAGGATTCAAGGAACCTTTGAAGAAGATCTCTGCCTATATCTCAAACCTCTTGATACCCCAGGTCAATCAGAGTGTGCATAAGGAAGCCCATGAGGGAGAACCTAATAAAGATGAGGCTGGGAAAGCCAAAAACTAGAAGTTTCTAGAAGAGATTCAGTTCCAATTTATGAACAGTTTTTCCCTCGCCAAGGATGTCACTTGTTGGTCGATCTAACGATCAAATAAAACACGCTCAAACATACACAGTCAAACAAGTAATATATGGTAAGTTGAGTGTCGAACCCACGAGGAAATAGTATCTAATATGTTCAAGTATTAAAATTATAATAATGCAATCTAATCTAAACAATTGGTAAAAAGATGTTTGTCTAAATAAATTTAATTAAAATAGTAAATGGTGAGCAAAGCTTTATATCAGTAAGACAAAATAAGATTACAACTCCCCTAATACTTCGTTTAATCTCATACTCTCCCAATTATTAGAAGACCACAAAAATAGCCAACTAATAATTCTGAATACTCATTAGCCTCTTCCGATGGTCAAATGAGCATCTCCTAACTAAATAAATCACGATATTCCTATGGTGATATAAATTAGGTCAGGAGTCATTAAGTCTAGATTCTCAAAATGGTTACACATGACAAATTGATATATTCTTATTCTATTATGCAAGATACACTCTCAATCCCTTAGGAATGGTCATAACATGTCTTATAATATTTAAGGTTAAGAATTAAAGTCCATTTTCCAATATCAAATTAATACTCATATGAATTACTTGGCTAAGCAATCAATAAATAAAGCATGAAATACAACAACCCATTCACAAATGATTCATTATAATAAACTGGAGAGAAAGTCAATTAAACTAATCATTAGGTTACATTGTAACCTTAGAAATGAAGTTAGTTCATAACTATAGGACTAAAAAACATTAATAAAGTATTCAACATTTTCAGATTACACAAATAAATGAAAGATTTAGGGAAAGAAAACCACTTTGTAGAAGTATTCAAACTCTAATTCTTCTCTTCACGATGTAGAATCCAAGCAATGTTGAAGGCAATCTTTTCCTTTTTCATATTGAAGCTCCTTGCTCTCTAAAAGCATAGATAAACTAAACTTGAATATACGCTAAAACATGATTAAATAATTAATAAAGTAGGCTGCTGAATGAATATATAACTTGGGTCACTTAAACTCTTTTCTCTACCTAGGAACCGGAGGCGACGCTAAAGTGCTAAGCTTTGGCCTTGTTCAGGCACTGTTGTAGCGTCCCGAAATCCAGGTACTAATTACCACGAACCTGGTACATCATTTCTATAACTATTGCGGAAGATATAAACTTAAATTGTTTATACATTAAACATTTGCACATAACTCCCGAGTTCGGTAACCTTAACTTAATACACACATTCATATCCTACATGACTTATAATGTAATTTGCATTCAAAACTATTACAATTTTAACCTGCAACATATCCCAATTCTGGAATTTGTCTTTGTCTTTGCTTGTATCTGAAGTATTCGTCTTAATCTGAAATGTTTATCGTGATATAGCAAGGGTGAACAACAAGTTTTCCCAGCAAGTTTAAGTTCAAAGAAAGATATATCATGATTGAAAAGAATAAAAGCTGATATACTTTCAACAATATAACAATTGTGAAAGAACATGAATCAATTTCTATAACCGAATGACCGAGACAATAATGATGAATGGCCAAAAATAAACATGAACAAATTTAACTGAACCAAATGGTAATGAAGGTGATCAGCCTTTCATACCTGATGAACATATGCAACATGCAAAACGTGCGAACCAATAAATCATAGATGTGATATAATCAACAATGATTAATCACGAACATGCCTTGAAAAACAATAACTCGAGTTTGAATTAGAGAACTTGCTTAATTAAAAGTATAGTCTGAGAACTTGCACAATAAAAGTATAGGAACTTGCCTGAACCGTAGATTACTGCTATGCAAAGCTAATTTAGCTTCATTTGAAAGACCTATTATTGATAATATCGATCTCTCAATTAGAATAATAACATCATATACACTACTATTAATTAAAGTCATTATACAACTTAAACACTTATCACATAACAAAATATTAGAATACTCCTTAAAACATCATTATTATTATCATCCTTTGCTAATTTTTTAATCACTGTATCATATAAATTATGATTTAAAACTTTAATCTTATATATTATAAATTCCTCTTTAAAATTTAATAAGTCAAATATTAATCCATCAACCAGGATTTTCCACACATAGCAATCCAGCAACCCAGATTAAAATCCAGCAAACCAGATTGCATTCCAGTAAAATGGATTCCAAATCCAACAAACAGATGGTCAATCCAGAAAACTAAATTGCAATCCAGCAAACTGGATTCCAATTCCATCAACCAGATTGCAATCCAACATACTGGATTCAACATGTTTTCAATTTAGTAAACTGCTTTCCAATCCAGCAAACTGGATTCAACAGATTTTCAATCCAGCAAGCTGGATTCATTAATTCTTTTCACAAAAATACCAAATCAACTTATTATTTTTTTTATCCTTTGTCCAATCATATATACATATATTTCATATACAAAAAAAAATTCCTGTAATTTGCGCAAGCATATCCTATACGTCTTTTCGCAAATTTAGATGAAAGAAGTGTTAAAGTACTACTACTAGTAGTATAGTGGAGTAGTAGTTTGGAATATTAGGTTGAACATTACGCACTTGAATAATTGCACACGTAAAATGTTGGAATTATTAAGTTCCTTCAATTCTTAGCCAGCCAAATCACTGAATTATTGGACTCAAATTAATGAAACTAGCTAGATATATACTACTATATCTATAGTGCAATAAATGAAACTAGCATTCAATTTATTTCTAAGCATGTCATGTTAAAGTTTGTTGATACATACACAATTTTTTAATTAAGATTTTAGGATTTGCATTTCTCAGTGATATATAGAGTATTCAACCGTACGTAAAATTTTAATACTAAAAATCACCATCATTATAACAATCATGTCAAAACGTTAACGTCCTTAACATACATACATACATACATACATATATATATATATATATATATATATATATATAAAAGAGTAAAATCAAATGAAAATTTTATTTTCAGACGAAGCGAATAAAGCTAACTTATGTAGTGATCAAATATTACATTGCCTTGTTAATTTAGACATGCATGCATATATGATTATTAGTGTTATATATATATATATATATATATATATATATATATATGAAAATGATCAAGTAAGGGATCTCTTACTTTCTTAAAATGAGAACTTTTTTTTTTTTTTTTTTTTTAAAACAACTAAAAAAAAAGTTTAATATTATGGAATCGAAATTTTTTCATAATACAATGTTTTGGGCGTGTTTTGAATACCTATACCAAAAAGTGGTGATGCAGTCTGCATCGTATATACACATGTTTTGTTATACGTCACTCCAAATCACACCCAAAACAACGTATTATGAAAAATTTCGATTCCATAAATATTAAACTTTTTTTTTTAGTTTTAAAAAAAAAGCAAAAAAAAAAAAGTCTCTCATTTTAAGAAAAAGATCCCTTTACTGATCTCGACACTATATATATATATATATATATATATATAGTAGCTAGGTGATTTGCGACATGAACAAGCATTACATAATTTCGTGTTCTTTCCGGAAAGAGCTAGGAAAGGAGTGTAGGTACGTTGTTCTGGATTACACAGTTAAATTAAGTGCTCATATTTGGGTTCCACCTTAATTAGGTACGTAGTAATATTCTTAACCAGTCAAAGTGGTGAATGATTCAACTTTATTAGCAAAAGATCTATATATATATACTACTACTATATATAGAGCAGATCGAGATAGTGCAAGAAATGATAAAGTGGATGGATGGAACCCTTTAGTCAATAACTAACTAACTCTCTTTTAAATTAACTTTTGTTGTGTCATGACTCCCATCCGTCTTTCAATTAATAATTAAACTTAGTTACGTTCTCCATGAGCGACCTAGCGCAAGCCCGTTATGTCCTGTACTGATCAGGTACTACATGCTAGAATAATATTTGCACTCATTATATCTGCCTTGGGCGCACAAAAGTTTTCCAATTTTATTTTGGGATATTCACCTCTGTCTTTATCATAGGATTCCGGATCAAAATAATTTGATTCGGAAAAATTTTAAAAAAATACTTGGAATTTTCATAAGTGTTGGCCTAGCTGAATCAAATAGCTTAGACTTATACCTATAATTCAAATTTTCTCGATTTTTTTTTAATTATGGTGTGGATTTGAGATAATGTTATAGTTGTGGGTAATATTTATAGATTTTGAAAAGTATGCAAGTTGTTGTATAATATTCGATTGGTCGGGGAATATTCTTTTTGTTGGGGAATATACGTACGATGGTACAATCATTAGTGGACCCCACAACGGAATTATTGTCGGATTGAGAAAATGACAAAAATATTTTTATGAAAATAACGGCAGAAGTTTTACCGTTAAAACCGTTGAACTACTCGATAGTAAAAATACGATGTCTGGCGTGATTGCATAGTAGCACACGGTATTGATTATTGATGCTTACGTGAGAAGTCACTCAGTTTTGTTCAATTATTGTTGCAGTAATTGTTGCATAGTATCTCACGTTATTTGATTCAATTATTGTCGATATTTTATATATTATTAAATCAATAATTGAGATGACGAAGTTATTAATATTATTATTTGCAATATTAACGATGTCCAGAAGTTCTGCCAAGGAGAATGAGATGTTTGGTCACCTAATTGCGTGCCAATAAGGAGAAATTCTTATTGGAAAGCCCCCTCTTTCCTGGGAATGACCTGGTCGATTAATATTGTGAATTATAATAATGATGATAAATATTGTGAAATATATTGAGGTTTCTTTTTATGAAGTCACGGAAGTTTATATATATATATATTATATAAATTTTGTTTTATTAGTATTATTAATGTAATAAAACAGAAAAGCTTTTTATATAAAATAAAATACTTTTATAAAGTTATTTGTTTTATTAGACTATAAATAGAATATATTATATTCTATTATGCATAGTATTTTGCATAGTAAAATCTTTTTATATAAAACAGAATACTTTTATAGAGGTATTTGTTTTATTAGATAATAATTAGAATATATTATATTTTATTATGCATAGTGTTGCATAGTGCCTGCATAGTGTACTGTATAGTAAATCAATATGGAACGTCCGTTTAAAAGTAAATCAATCTGGACCGTTTATGAATTAGTTATAATTCAGTTCATTCTCCTATAAATAGAAGCTCATTCTTTCATTATTTCTTACGAATTCACTGAAACTCTAGAGAGAGAAACTATAGAGAGAAAGAATAAAAGTATTCTGCTACTTCACTACTCCTATATCTAGTTTCTTCTAAGGTAAGGGATATTATTTGTTATACTCGTAAGGGGTATTATTTCTTTTGTATTCACGAAGAGAACTATTTTCTTTCAATACTCGTAAGGGGTATTATTTCTTTCGTATTCATGAAGAAAACTTCTGTTATTCCATTATTTATTATTATGTTGGAATAACCTGTATACGCGGGCTACCCTATACTTGGTGAAATTCTTCTATTATTCAATTCCTTATATTATTATGTTGGAATAACCTGTCTATGCTAAGTACCGCATACATGGTGAAATTCTTCTGTTATTCCATTCCTTATTATTATGTTGGAATAACCTATCTATGCGAAGTACTGCATACATGGTGAAATTCTTCTATTATTCCATTCTTTACTATTCTCGTCGGAATATCACATGCATGCGTTTCATGACACAATTCCATTATTTATTATTACATTGGAATATCATATGCAAATGCGTTTATGCATGACTGGTTCCATTATTTATTATTACATTGGAATATCCTGTTTGTCGCTTTTACGGCGTTTACATGGTTTCGTTATTTATTATTACATTGGAATAACATGTCTGTGCGATCTATCGCATGCACAGTGATTTTTTTTTGTATTCCATTCTTTTATTATACTCGGTTGGTTAAAGTTTTGACTTCTATACTCCATGAAATTAGTGGAATATCCTTGATATTTGCGCTTCATCCAATATCTTTTCATGGAAATATTCTTCCGAGCATTCTTGAATTTTACTCTACAAAGAAGTATCATGTTGACAATTTGGATGTTATTAGTTCCTGGATAAATTAATTCTTGAACTTGTTTTATTGAATTATTATGTCATTGTCATCATCCTCATGTTTATATTATGTTGTAAGTCATCTGTGGCCTGTAGTGCATAGATGGACTTGGTATGATTATGACCAGGGATTATTCGGTATAATCATGACCGTAATGTTACAAATGATGTGGAAAAAGTCCTCATTGGCCCGTAGTGCATTGATGGACAGTTTTTGGTATGATTATGGCTATGGATTCTATTTGGCCAAGGGTGCAAAGATGAATTGTTTTATGGCATGATCAGGACCGTTGATGAAAACATGATCATCTTTAGCCCGTAGTGCATGGATAATTCGTGGTTGTGATACTAAAGAATATCCTTGGCCTGTAGTATAGGGATGATTTGATGATGTGGATTATTTATTAAGTTGAGTTTCAGCGATAAAAATTGATGAAAACTTTTAAATCATAGAAGATAGTAGATTTTATTCTCTACTTGAATCTTCTAATGGATTACTTGTTTCGCTGCAGTTAAACTTGATGTCTATTGCATTTTATCAGTTTAACATTGTTGAAGACTAATGATAATTTATTCTGCATTATCTTAGTCATAATATTTCTTATTGGGCTAGTTGAGCTCACCCTTTCTTTCATTGTTCTCTTCAGGAAATGAGAACGTATGTGGGACTAGTCGGGGAATAGAGTGATGGTCCTAGATGGTGCATTAGTAGACCTCACTATTCTGTGAAATAGTGTAATAATAAATGTAATGAGGACTCCATTGAGTGTGGATATTGTCTAGATGACAATATTTGTATTAAAATTCACATCATATGTTTTGTCGTATTTTACACGACTGTTGTATAATTAGTTTGTATTTATATTCAGTACCATGTATTTGGTGACTCAAGATGGGTGATGTATACATATTTTGGGGGCGTCACAGTTGGTATCAAAGCTTAGGGATATGATCCCTGGCTGAGATGTGAGATAAGAACTAGGAGGGAAGAGACGGGGAATTCCTTTGCTAGTATGACCTACCTAAGTTTATTTGGTATTTAATTGGTCGGGGAATATTCTTTTTGTCGGGGAATATTCGTACGACGACACAATCATTGGTGGACCCTACAACGGAAGCACCGTCGTAGTTAGAAAACGACAAAAATATTTTATAAAAATAACGGCGGAGGTTTTCACAGATTAATCTTGTTGAACTACCAAGTAGTAAAAATACGATAATACTGCGTGGTTGCATAGTAGCACCGGTATTGATTATTGATGCTTAAGTGATAAATCACTTTCGGTTATCTGCATTATTGCTACAATAATTGCTGCATCATATCTCTCATATTATTGATTCGATTATTGTCACAGTATTATCTTCATTATTTGTTATATTATTAAATCAATAATTGAGACGACAAAGTTATTCATATTATTAAATTGAAATATTTACAATGTCTAGAAGTTACATCGAGGAGAGGTTTGGTCACCTAATTGCGCCATGATAGGAGAAATCCTTATCGAAAAGCCCCCTCTTTCCTGGGAACAACCTGGTTGTTAAATATTGTGAGTTATGATATTAATGATGGATAAGTTTGTGTTGATTAAAGATGAATTCGAAAGTTTCATTGTGTTGAAATTATTTGTGTTAGTAGAAATCGACATTTATTTTAAAAATAATTGATGTCTGGAGGTTATATTGTTCAATCGGGTATTCGGGGCACTTTTCGTGTCAGAGTACTATTCATGAGTTACTATTCACGAGTTACTATTCATGAGTTACTATTCACGAGTTACTATTCATAGCTTACTATTCACGAGTTACTATTCACTCAATTACTATTCACTCTAGTATTGTTCACTCGGGTATTTGGATACAATATTATTCCATGAGGAGATGTGCTAATTTTCTGACCGTTGGTTGAAATTATAATAGTAAATCAATATGGATCGTTGATTTAAAGTCTCAATAGTAACTTGTCCCTTCAATATTACCAAGAGTTAATTGCCCCTTCGTAAATAGTAACTTGTCCCTTCAATATTACCAAGAGTTAATTGCCCCTTCGTAAATAGTAGTTGTCCCTTCAATATTACCAAGAGTTATTTGCCTCTTCGGTGTTCCAAGAGTTAATTACCCCTTCGCAAATAGTAGTTGGCTCTTCAATATTACCAAAAGTAATTTTGACCCTTCGTTAAGACTAAGAGCCACTCTCAGTTTTTCTATAAATAGAAGCTCATTCCTTCATTATTTCTTACGAATTCACTGAAACTCTAGAGAGAGAAATTATAGAGAGAAAGAAGAAGAGTATTCTGCCAATTCACTACTTCGATATCGAGTGTCTTTTACGGTAAGGAATATTATTTGTTGTACCCGTAAGGGGTGTTATTCTTTCTTATTCATGAAGAGACCTTCTGTTATTTCATTCTTTAGTATTCTGTTGGAATAACCTGTATACGCGGCATACCCTATACATAACATGTATATGCGGTATACCCTATACTTGGTGAAATCCTTATGTTATTCCATTCTTTATTTATTCTGTTGGAATAACCTGTATACGCGGCATACCCTATACTTGGTGAAATCCTTATGTTATTCCATTCTGTATTATTCTGTTGGAATAACTCAGATATCTGTGACATACCCTATACATAACTCTTTGTATCACGCAGACATACCCTATACTTGGTGAAATCCTTATGTTATTCCATTCTTTATTATTACATTGGAATATCCTATATCATGCGTTTCGCCGCTTTTGGTTCCGTCTTTATTATTCTGTTGGAATAACCTGTCTATGCGAAGTACCGCATGCATGGTGAAATCCTTATGTTATTCCATTTGTTGTTATTCGGTTGGAATATCCTGTCTGTGCGTTTTACGTCGGACCTGGTTCCGTATTTATTATTTTATTGGAATAACCTGCCTGTGCTATCTATCACATGCCTGATGATTTCTTTTGTTATATTCTTTATTATACGCAGTTGGTTAAAGTTTTGACTTTTATACTCCATGAAATTAGTGGAATATCCTTGATATTTGCGCTTCATCTAGTATCTTTTCATGGAAATATTTTTCTGAGCATTCTTGAATTTTACTCTACACAGAAGTATCATGTTGACAATTTGGACGTTATTAGTTCTTGGATTAATTAATTCGTGAACTTTTTTTTATTGAATTCTTATATCATTGTCATCATCCTCATGTTTATATTTTTGAAAGTCATCTGTGGCCTGTAGTGCATAGATGGACTTGGTATGATTATGACCAGGGATTATTCGGTATAATCATGGCCGTAATGTTACAAATGATGTGGTAAAAGTCCGCATTGGTCAGTAGTGCATTGATGGATGATTGTTGGCATGATCATAACCATTGATGAATACACAAATATTCACGGCCGTAGTGCATGGATAATTGTGGTCGTGATACAAAAGAATATCCTTGAGTCGTGAGTGCGGGGTGATTCGATGATGTGGATTATTTATTAAGTTTGAGTCCCAAATGATAAAAGTAATGAAAACCTTTTAAATCATAAAAGATAGTAGATTTTATTCTCTACTTGACTCTTTTAATGGATTGCTTATTCCGCTGCAGTTAAACTTGATGTCTATTGTATTTTATCAGTTTAACATTGTTGAGGACTAATGATAATTTATTCTGCATTATCTTAGTCATAATATTTCTTACTGGGCTAGTTAAGCTCACCATTTCTTCACTGTTCTCTTCAGGAAATGAGAACGTAGTAGGGACTAGTCGGGGGACGGAGTGATGGTCCAGATGATAGTATTAGTAGTCCTCACTATTCTGTTAAATAGTGTGACAATAAATGTAATGAGAACTAAATTTAATTTTGTATACTGTCTATGAGGACTCCATTGAGAATGGATATTGTCTAGAAGGCAATATTCTTGTTTAAACTCTCATTATTATGTTTTGTCGTATTTTACACGACAGTTGTATAATTATGTTGTATTTGGTTTATGTACCATGTATTTGGCGACTCAAGATGGGTGATGTATACCTATTTTGGGGGCGTCACATTATTTGTTTTATTAGACAATAATTAGAATATATTATATTTTATTATGCATAGTATTGCATAGTGCCTGCATAGTGTTTTGCATAGTAAAATCTTTTTATATAAAACAAAATACTTTTATAAAGTTATTTGTTTTATTAGATTTTAAATAATATATATATATATATATATATTTAGAATATATTATATTTTATTGCATAGTGCAGCATAGTATCATTTCTATTATCCTATGAATAGGATGCTTAGTTAGAATTGAAAACCACACCAGAAGTTCAGAGAATTCTTCTATAATCTTGAGCGTATTTCTTTAGAGTTTTAAGAAGCTTTGAGCGTAGTGCAAGTTTTCTTCAAGAATATCCTCGCCCTATCAGTCGGAATACTCTTTTTTACAGTAAGGGATATTATTTGTTGTACTTGTAAGGTGTATTATTTCTTTATTATTCATGAAGAGAACTTCTATTATTCCATTCTTTATTATTCTGTTGGAATAACCTGTATACGCGAGCTACCCTATACTTGGTGAAATTATTCTGTTATTCCATTCTTTATCATTATGTTGGAATAACTTTGTCTGTCTGATAATACCGCATACATGGTGAAATTCTTCTCATTATTCCATTTTTATTATTCATTGGAACATCCTGCATTTGTGTTATTACGCATGACCCAGTTCTCATTATTTATTATTTTGTTGGAACATCACATGCATGCGTTTATGCGTGACCTAGTTCCGTTGTTTATTATTCTGTTGGAATATCATGTCTGTGCATTTACGCATGACCTGGTTCCATTATTTATTATTCTGTTGGAATATCATGTCTGTGCGTTTACGCATGACCTGGTTCCGTTATTTATTATTCGCTGAATAACCTATCAGTGCGGTCTATCGCATGCCTGGTGATTTCTTTTGTTATTCCATTCTTTATTATACTCAGTTGGTTAAAGTTTTAACTTCTATACTCCATGAAATTAGTGGAATATCCTTGATATTTTCGCTTCATCTAGTATCTTTTCATGGAAATATTCTTTTGAGCATTCTTGAGTTTTACTCTACACAGAAGTATCATGTTGACAATTTGGACGTTATTAGTTCTTGGATAAATTAATTCTTGAACTTGTTTTTATTGAATTCTTATATCATTGTCATCATCCTCATGTTTATATTATGTTGAAAGTCATCTGTGGCCTGTAGTGCATAGATGGACTTGGTATGATTATTATGACCGAGGATTATTCGATTGTAATCATGGTAGTAATGTTACAAATGATGTGGAAAAAGTCCTCACTGGTCCGTAGTGCATTGATGGATAGTTGTTGGCATGATCATGACCATTGATGAATACACGAATATCCTTGGCCAGTAGTGCATGGATAATTTGTGGTTGTGATATTAATCAATATCCTTGGCCGTAGTGCAGGGAAGATGTGGATTATTTATTAAACTGAGTCTCAGCGATAAAAGTGATGAAAAACCTTTTAAATCTTAAAAGATAGTAGATTTTATTTTCTACTTGACTCTTTTAATGAATTGCTTGTTCCACTGCAGTTAAACTTGATGTTTGTTATATTTTATCAGTTTAACACTGTTGAAGGCTAACGATAATTTATTCTGCATTATTTTAGTCATAATATTTCTTCTTGGGCTAGTTGTGCTCACCCTTTCTTTCATTGTTCTCTTGAAAATGAGAACGTGGCCAAGGACTAGTCGGGGAACGGAGTGACGGTTCAGATGATAGTATTAGTAGTCCTCACTATTCTGTTAAATAGTGTGAAAATAAATGTAATGAGAACTCTTTTGAGTGTGGATATTGTCTAGATGACAATATTCTTATTAAAACTTTCAGTTTACGTTTTGTCGTATTTTACACGACAGCTGTATTATTAAGTTGTATTTGAATTTTGTACCATGTATTTGGCGACTCAAGATGGGTGATGTATACCTATTTTGGGGGCGTCACAGTTTTAGTATTTAACTTACATATCTAGCACCTCTCTTTGACAGATCCCATAAAGGAGATGTAGATAAAAAACGGTGGAAATCCCAAGTACATAAAAATTATGATTTATAAACTAGAAAAATTAGTTTTCTCTCCTTTTGACTTCCAAACAAACCAAAACCCAATATGGGTATATCTAAACATAAAACACTCATCAACAAGTATATACACGGTTTTTGAGTTTAGAAACATAGATTCAAGTTTTGAGTTAGAATTATCAAAATAGAATTACATAATCTAGTTAGAGTTTATACATTTGCTTGTGAGCTTTCTTCTTCTTCTTCCTAATGATTATGGAGCTTTGATGACTTACCAAAAACTCGCATTTCTCTCCCCCATGTAGCTGTCGTTCCTCCCCTCTCTCACTCTCTCTCTCTTTAGTTCTTGTTAGAAGAAAATGAAGCAATAAATGAAAAAGAGTATAGTTTAGATATAAGGTATATAGCCAAACACATCACCCCTTTTTTTTCTTTATCCTCCACTAACCGGTCATATGGCCATTAATTCACCACATTCTCTCTTTCTCCTTAATAATCATTACATTAGTATGTGGGAGATTAGAATGTAAGGTGGCTCCTTAAATCATTTGACACCAAGCTATTTGATGAAATATCTTATACAAGCGTGGAGCTTATAATTGATGACATGCACTCCCTTCTCCTCTCCACAATAACCGGCCAAGTGGCCTTAATATCCACCAAATTTTATTTTGATTTTATTTCTTATTTAGTATGTCAAATGTCTAAAACACCCCCTCTTCAATTGGGCTAAGAGATTCAGTTTTAATTAAATTCTTTTGGGCTTCCTAAATAATTCTTTGGGCCATGTAAATTAACATAGTCCAACACTTTTTATTATTATCTTTCCTTAATTATTTAATTAGGGTTTTCATTCAGTTTAATTAAAATTTAAATCCTTATTCATGCACATTTCATTTTTTAACCCAATTAGACTTGCTATAATTACGTTATAAAATTAATTAACTGAGATATATAAAATAAATCTCTTAAAATTAGTATATATTTTAAATACCATTATTCTCTCATACTATAACCCTTAAGTTATTAAATTTTTTATTCATAATATATAATTTGGTTACCTTAGTTTCTTTTTTTTGTTTATATAAATAAACAAATATAAACTATCACATAATATTCATATTCATTTACTAACATAACTTTTAACCCTTAGGGTTTTATACTTAGCATTAGGGTTCCCAACTTAGGGTTTTAAAATTCTCGGTTAGGGTTTAGGATTCCCGAAAATGAAATTAGGGTTTCTAACCAATTGTTAGGGTTTCTTAACTAAACATTGATGTTCTTATCATAACATTAGGGTTTGCCCATGTTACACTTTTCTGATTTATACTTGATGTAATAACCCAATATTTTCGATATAATTAAATAAGAAATTTTGCGTATAATTTTTTTTGTATTATTTATTAAAATAAATATGGGGGAATAAATGCTAGGTAAAGGGTATGTATTTATGTGATAAATAAAAATTTATTTATTACATGAATAATTACATATAATTTTTTGTTAAAGAATTATTTATCATTATAAATTATATTCTTTTTATAAATTAATTTTATAGTAAAAATATTTTATTTTCCATGAAAATATGATTATGGTATTATTCAAATAATATATGAAATGATTATTAGAATTATTATTTTAATTATTTTATTATATAAATTTTAGTTCAGATTATTTAAGTTAATTATTTTAACTTAATGAATAATGGTATATATGAAAGTTAAGTCGGATATGTATTCAAAACCCTAATTACGGATTTTGAATAAGGCATGAGAATTATAATATAATATTAATTATATTTCATTGCTATAAATATATACTATATGTGTGTATTGATAATGATTGGTCAATTATGGTGTATAATGTTAAAACCCTAGCATTCAAGTGATAAACCATATTTTGAAACTCAAATAGGAGTTCAAGACTGTTATGTAATCGCGTTAATGTGTCTAATGACGGGTAATATAGAATATAACCCTAATTTGGGAAAACCCTAATAATTTGAAGTCCTACTTTCTAAATTAAGAACCCTAAATGCTAAAGTAGAAACCCTAATCTTTAAATTGAAAAGCTAATTGCTAATTAGTAAGACATAAATCTAATTTTCATGTGCTATGTAATTAGGAAATTAAACACAATTAGGAAACCCTAATTTTTGAAATTAGAAAGTTAATTTTTTTTATTTTAAAACCTAAATTGAAATCCTAGAAACTAATTTTTTAACCTTAGGGTTAAACCCAAAGGATCAAACCCTAACGCTCTATTTCTGAGTTTTAAAATGGACAGAAAAGAAAAGAAATGGACAGAAAAGTTAAGTTTTCTTTCTAATTCTTATGTTTCTGAGTTTTTTAATAAATGAAAACAAAAAGAAATGGATAGAAAACTTGGCCACTTTTCCTGTCAAAGTTTTCCGTCCAAAATTGGCCTGATTTGGACGGAAAACAAATTGGAATAATTAATATTTTTATAATTCCCATATTATCCCTAATTTTTAATATAATAAATTTTAAATTACAACTCATGTCCTCAATTTTAAATTTACTATTCTTTTCCACTAAAAACTCAGAAACAACACAAAGGAAAACTTTAAGTTTTCTATTCTTTTCTTTTCTGTTCTAATTTAAGTTTTATATTCTTTTCTTTTCTGTTCTAAACTCAGAAACAGAGTGTATGGGTTAGCCAATTGACTAAAGTGCTATTAAAATTGGGATCTAATTGTCCAAAATACCTTTTTGTGCATTATTGAAGCTAACTTGTGGATTTTGCCAAGTGTGGGAGTTGGTGACCAACCTTAGACTTTCCAATTGACCAAATTGTCAGCACATTAGATATATATCATTAACCTTATTCATTACAACATTATATATATAGATTATGAGAGAGAAAATATCATATTCAAGCCTCATTTAATCACCAACACTCAACCTAGACCTTCTCTTTCTAAAACCCACGAAATATTTTGATAGATCAGTCCCAAATCCAGTTCCAAGTTCACCCATAACAGATCAAGGATCCTAGATCAAGAAATTGTACAAAAGAGGTATAACCCTAAATAAGAAATCTGATCTTTGAGCATATATTAGATGTTAGATTTTTATGTTTAAATATGTAGTATGTAGTGTATATATTTGATCTGGTTTGGTATTTTCTAGATCCATAACATCTAGAAGCATAAATTAGAAGTTTTTCAAAATCTAGAAATCTGGAAAAATGTTGTCTGACAATGAATGTCAGACCTCATATATCCATATCTATTTGTATTTTTGGTTGTTTAAATGTTTAAAGTTGTAGTTTGTCATGTGTACTTTGATCTGGAACTTGAATCAAGCCCAGATCATGTCCAGATTGAAAGTTATAGGTGGTCAAACATTATTGACCGACCATGACTGGACAAAATCTGTGTAACCCAGATCTTTCCCAGAACTGTCTAACATTAAGTTTATGGCCTTTGATCTTACAGGTTGTTGTTTTTTTTGTTGCATCTAAGTTGTAGTGGGTTATATGATCTACAACATCATGCCTTTAGAACACCTAAAAATAAAATAGGTTGATCATAGTGGCTGGTCAAAGTAGGTAGGACAAACATGATTTCCGTTTTCTGGGTAATCCAGAAAACGTATGAATGTGATCTCTGACATGGTTTGACTGGACCATATCTGCTTGATGTGTTGTTGTTATATGTATTTTATGTAATAAATTTGTACCCTAACATGTTGGCTACACATTGCAACTCTTATATCACAAAATCATCACATGGACAACAAGTTGTGGAAACCCAAATATGGCTACTCGAATTATTCTTCATTTTTGGGTAACCCAAAAAATGAAGAATAGCTCTAACAGCTTGTTGTAAGGCTTAGATGTTGCCGCTTGATGATTTGTAAACCTTCTAAGTGCTTTAAACATGTACCTTGTTAGTTAGTCTATAAAGCTCGACGTCTAGAACACCTATAACATGAACATATTCAAAGATTGAAGGCCATCAATAGTGTTGACCGGCCATGACTTCATGTTTCTGGGCAGCCCAGAACATAAAGAAAACGTCTGACAGCTAGTTCAAGGCTTTATAACTTGCATTTGTGATATTGTATGACCCTGTTTATTGTTGATTCTTGTAGTTCTACATCAGTACTACAAGATCAAAGCTTTATCTTGCCTAGAAAAACATATATTAAACAAGAAATTATTGTTGGTCAAACTAGGTCACTCGAAACTGGCGCATGAATTTTCTTGGTGCTCAAGAACACCTAAGGCTACACTTTCTGTCGCTAAAGACTTTAGCGACAGAATTTTTAATTTTATTTATATTAATTTATAAAAATATTTTAAAAATAGAAATTAATTTCTAAAAATTACAAATATATTTTTAAAATTATTTTAAGTTATAAAAATTTACTTTTAATAAGTTGGCATATTTTCCATAAATATTAGTATTTATTTGAATATTATTGGTATTTAGTTTATTTAATAAATGTATTAAATAAATTAATTAAAATTGATTTTATTATATTAAAAATTATTTTAAATGATAATAAGGTATTTAAAAATATTTTAAGTTATAAAATATAACTTTTAATAGTTTAAGATAAATTTCATTAATTATTTAATATTAATAATATTTAGATTTATTTAATAATTATATGAAATAAATTAATTAAAAATAATTTTAATATTATAAAAATCATTTTAAATGAAAATAAGGATTTTAAAAATATTTTAAGATATAAAATATAACTTTTAATATTTTTAAGATAATTTCATTAATAATTTAATATTAAAGATATTAGATTTATTTAATAATTATATTAAATAAATAGTTTAAAAATAGTTTTATTAATTTAAAAATCATTTAAAATTGATATAAATAAATTAAAATATTTTTAAGTAATAATAAATGACTTTTAATATTTGGGTAAATAATACATTAATATTTAAATATTAATTTTAATTATTTAAAAATGATTTTAAATATCTTAAAAATCATTTAAGGGTAATTTTAATAATTTAAAAGTATTTCTAATTATTATAAGTAACTTTAATATTTTGGCAATGGTTTCATTAATATTTTAATATTGTTTAAATATTAATGATAATAGAATTATTTAATATTTAAATTATTTAATAATGATTCCGGTGTTTGAAAAATCATGATAAATTATAATAATTGTTTAAAAATTATTATAAGTCATTTAAAAATAATATGACTTATACTTAAATTATCTAAACGAATAATGAACTACAAAATAAAGTTTTAGACTCGATAATTACCCGATAAAGCCTTTGGTACACCGAAATATTTTAGAAATTGATCTGGACTTAGATAGTTTGACTAGATACGTGTCTGTTTGTGATCCAATAGACTGCTAAACTTATGTGAAAATGTGATTAGGTTATGTGCTGACTGCAAATAATAGTACTATGTGTTATAGTATGTTAATCTAATCAAACGAATGATCTTATTAATGATAGGTCTTGATATAAAAGATAAAACTAAGTTGTGTAAGCAGCAGACTAGGCAAGTATCCTACCTTTGCATTTACTTTATGCAATGGACATGAGAAAGAAAGTTTTAGAATTATATTATCGTTGTGCCAGATTATTAACTCCTTTGTTATTGATTATGTATCCAATCCTTTGTATTTATACAAGTTCTTAAATTATCCGATCATTGTTTATCAATACAGTATTATTGTACAATCTAGATATTTATTCTGTTCCTTAATTTCTAAGCATGGTTATACAAAGTGACCTCTTTTGGATTATTATTGTATTTAATCATATGTTGATACATACTTATTGGTTTCCAGTATGTATACATTGATTAAAAAGCTGTCTAAGCTATTTGATTCGGCTAGACACAAATTTAGAAATATTATTGAATATGATAGAACTCTATTGTAATCTAATCAAATTGTTTTGGTTCGGATTCCAGACTAAGTATTGACATCCCAAATATGAGAAACTTTTGTGCGCCTAAGGCTTATATGTTAGACAAAAATATCGTTTGAACATGTAGTATTGATCAATAAAGGGCATATAGGGCTGATCACCCTCGTGCCTGTAAGTTATGACGGTTTAAAGATGAAATTTTGTTTAACCTTTTCGAAAATTAAAAACAATGTTCATAGTTTGTCGACTGATCTCCATTTATAGTCAGTACGTAGTTTTAAAAATTTGAACTAGAATTGATATGTTGTTTATTATTGCTTCAGCTTACTTCACAACCGTTGATTCGTTATAGAAGTATCATTCACAGAAAACATTTACTTCCTTTAGCTAACTTTTATTGCTTGCTATTACTTGTTGGGCACTCAAATGCTCATCCTTGCTTAATTTTAATGTTTTCAGTTAAATGTGATCAACTTGAAGGCTCTGCCAAGAACAAAGGAAAAAGGAAGGTACATAATAAGTTTTATGCTATCCTATGTAATCTTTAGACTTTATTAAGATAGTGATTATTTATTATTATCATAATATGTAATGTATTAAAGGTTGAAAACCCGGGGGATTAGAAAACTCTGATGTATGTACATTAAGTTTAATGTTTATATTATTATTATTATTATTCTACTCATAGAAATGATATCGTGAAGGACCGAGTTTGGGTTTTAAGTACCTGGATTAGGGGGTGTCAAACTTGACCCTTAACCACATACTGAACACAGATATACTCATAATACACAATACCACACAAGTCCTTCACAATAATTTTAAATCCATATCTATTTCCAGCCTAAGTCTTATTATTCAACCTTTATTCAATCATTGAAGATTTAATAAATCCTATAAATTCTTGGGTTATCACAACTGCAACGCGGATATAAAAGGCAGGACATTAATGAGGTGCTGCACCACCAGTTTACTAAAGAGATGGAGTGTTACATCACTGGAATTGGCTGAGCTGGCATCAAGCTGGCACTGCAGCGCCAAGAAATTGCTAAGTACCGGTGTTGTGGTACCAGGAGTGAAAAATTGATAATTAAGCCCCTAAAAGTTGGAAATGACCTAATAAACCTCCTGCAAAATACTTTAGTGAAAAATAACAAGAACATACTATAAAAGAAATATAAAATAAGACGAGCATGCAACTTTTTAAGTATTAACGTGTTTGATTCATGGGTATAAATCTCACTCATCAAATACCCACAAACTTGAGCCTTTGTTTGTCCCTAAGTAAAAATATTTTAATAAGAGCATCAAAATTTTATTTACAACTTAAGATTCACACAATGAATCGATATTTACCCGCATTATAGTCTCTAAGCTCAAAACAACTACTCGCAGAGAATAAGAAAAACATAGTTATGATTAAGTCTTCAATCTAATCTCTAGATTAGGACTGCGTCTGATCCACCCCGTGTGTGTGTGTGAATACCAACTACCCTAACTAGCCATAGCCCATATAAATTCACATAATTGGTCGCATAATGAAAATGCTAACTCTTTAAACTAAAAATACACCTTGCTTTAAGAACAACACAACATATGCAAGAAAGGATCAGAAGGGCATTAGCATGAGAATATCAAAATTTAACTTGTGCAACATTTAGCTACATTAGGCTATGCAGAGCATGTATCAAGATTTTGATCAATAACTCCCAAGTCAGATGGCTTTAGGGCATTGGGTGAAGAACACCCCTAAGGATTTAATAGCTCGAGTAATAAAGGCCACATAATCAAACTTAAGCTAAATTAGACTTTTATTCTTTATATCTTAACAATCACAACCTTTATCATGATCGTGCGATACCTAATTACATTAGGCTATTCACAGTTACCCATATAACGAGTGTTTGATCAATAACTCACAAGCCAAAAAACTTTAGGGCACTAGGTGTAGAACACTCCTAAGGATCTATTAACTCGAGCAACAAAGGCCATATAATTAGGCTTAGCCAACTAAGGCTATTATTATTATTATTATTATTATTATTATTATTATTATTATTATTATTATTATTATTATTATTATTATTATTATTATTATTATTATTATTATTATTATTATTATTATTATTATTACTATTATTTTTATTATTATTATTATTATTATTATTATACTAACAACATGCCAATAAACTAAGACCCGAACTTGCATAAGTGTCTAAGTCTTTTATTTATTTACATAAAAAAGATGGAGTTAACGCATTTCCAGAATAATAACCATGCAAACTATATCTAAAGTATAAATAGCTACAATAGTTGGAAATTGCTCACTAAAAAATGGATCAATAATAGTCTCAAACTATCAATTAAACTAAACCCTCTTCCACAAATGCTTGACACATAACTCTTTGAAATAGCCATAAACCAACATGCTTATCATTAGCCACAATAAAAAATATATAGTCTATATCATCCATAACATTGTACTAAAGATAAAACTCAAATATAAACTCTTGCAATAATAATAGCTCAAAATATGGTTTAGTAAAGCTATAGAATGGCACAAAAGATAGAAGCCATATCATGGCATAATAAGATAGATAATCATCCATTCATAACAAAAAGATAGATAATTACCCATACACGATGATCTACTAATCCATGCATCTAAAAAATAATAATATCCATGTATCCAAAACATAAAAATATCCAAGGCTGCAATTAATAATAGTTCATATTGCAGCCTATAATACTACTAAAGCTAAAAGGTTCTAAAAGATAGCATAAAAATAGTTAATATGACAACATATAGATAAATATATACTATAAAGACTGATAACTCCCCCAATACAGAATCTAAAAATGTCCTTATTGGCTAGGTATGCAGAAATCAAAATCAGTCTGTGTTGTCGCCGTCGTCATCCTTGATAGGAGACAGTGGTTTATATAGTGTGAAGAAAGGAGGCGCAGGGAACTAGAATGACATAGAATTAGCATCCTCGCCACCATATGATAAGTAGATATTCTGCACAGTGTTCGCGAACTCAGCCTGATACTGCATCATGATATCCTGCCACTGAGCAATGACGTCCATCTGTCTCGTCTACCTATCAGATCATTTTGAAGCGTCATCTTCCTTCGGATGCAAGAGGCTTAGGGAAGCTATAATTTCAGCCAATGCCCCCCCTAGTAAGAAGATCTGTAATACCCATGAATTTTGAAATAATATTAATATTAAGAATAATAAATGTTTGAATATTTATTTGAATATAAATATAAATTGTTGTGGCATGGAATGTGATAATTCCATTAAATTGAATTAAGTATATGGTAAGTGAAGAATATGGTGGAAATGTTGAAAAGCTTAGTTTAAGCTTATGTGATATGTCTAATGTGGCATAATGGAAGCTAAGTAATTGTTTAATTAAATTAATGAAGGAATAATTTAATAATGGGATAGATTAATTAGTATTATTTTATTTAATTAATTTTTATGAGCAATTATATGTGTTATGTAAGCATATAAATAATTAATATAATAAAGTTGCTTCATGCAAACAATATAACATGGGATGTTAAGAATAATATTATAATATAGGTATAATTGTTATATGAGACTATATGGTAAAATAAGCTTAACTTATGTAATTTACTAAGCTTGTATAAATAAGTCCTGTGTGACATAATGATGCATGGTGACTCAATTAAATGTGTATTTCAGAAGTATGGGAGAAAAGTACGTTTAAGGAAATAAATAATTGATAGTAATTATCATTATAATATTTGGGTATAATTGGAATAATAAGTTTTTTTGGAAATAATGGGTTTTTAGTACCCCCAACTAAATTATATTCTAACCCAATTTAAATATTATTTGGACTAACCCAACGTATATGCATTATATGATTATGTGTATATGTATCCTTAACTTATCACTAGGTAATAATATTAACTCGTTAAAATTGCACTATTGTGAGCCCAAAAGGAATTAACCTTAGTATAACTAGTAGCCATTTTTGATAACACAGTAAGTAAAAAGGGCTTGTCCTATAGTTAGAGTCTCATTTCTTGCCTCAGCCATGTATAGGCCATTGCCATATCCCTAACTTTCCCAAAGTCAGAGGTTGCAAATGATGGTGGTGGGAATGGTTTAAGATAGAACAAAGAAACTATTCCACCAAATCTTGTTTACCCAATGGTCTCCTCTTCTTCCTCTTGGTTTAATTCATTGAGATAAACCCAATATTGGTTAACAATCTCCCTATAAATGGAAGACTCGACTTCTCAATTTCCATTTGCTAAGTTCTCTATAAAGTTTAAATTAGTGAGTGTTGTAGAATTTAGTGAACAATCTAGTGTTGTAGAATTGAGTGAACAATCTTAGAAAGTTTAAAGTAGGCGCAAAGAAGTTAGCAATCCAAGCTTTAAGAGGTAGCATTAATATTATGAATGTTCTTAATTCCAAAATTAATAAATTCTTAGAAACTCTTGAATTACTTGTTAATTGATTGATGTGTTGATGTCAAAATGTTAGCTAAGCTTATATGAATGTATGGAGGCATTATGGATTTGTTTAAACATGTTAATTTTAGGATTCATGTATGGGTTCTGAGTTCAATAGATGCAGAGCCATTCTCGAATCGTCCAGGGAGGAGCAATGTTCGCGCTCTTCTACAATTCAAGCTAAGCGCTACGCCTACGTCTTTGTTCTGTGATTGTCCTGGCAATGGAGTCAACGCCACTCCCATTTGTCTGAGCAAAATAAGAATTGCTACCTACACTGAGAAAGGAATGATGGCTTCTACTATTGTCTGATATGTTTTAACATGTTAGTTTGATTTAATTACACATGAAAATGAGTATGACATGTGGTATAGAGTTATTTTGTATAGTATGAGTTGCTTTAGTTTACTTTAATGTACATTTTCGAAAAAAAACTTGAGTTTTGAAAACTGACTTTGATGAAACTTGTGTGTTTTGAGTTCTGAGTTTTTAGCATATGTATATGGTTGGGTTATGTGTACAAATAAGCATGAAATGTAGTTGCCTTGCTTGCTCTAGTTTGATTTGAAATGACTTTTAAAAGAAATCTTAAAAGCTTTGAACTAATATTTACGAGCATGATGTTATTTACATTCTGAACTTTAGAACATGTATAGTAAGACTCCTTATGTCACTAAACATGACCTATATGTGCATTCATCTAGTTAGGCATGTTACGAACTACTCAGGCATGGTTTTAAACACATTTCCAAGTAATGAATGATACTAGCAATGTGTAAATAAGTCGAATACATGCAAGCGTACGTGTTAAAGGTTGTTTAACATAGTGATGTGGTTTAAAGATGGCATAGATGGTCCCTTGTTGCATGAACTCACATAGCCTCGAATAAATAGAAATATTCAATATAAAATCATAATATGTGAAAGAGAATTTGAATGATCGTAGAAGAGACCAAATCTAGCCCAAGACTTCTTAACGCATGTATTTTCTATGTGTTAAGGACTGAAATTTGGCTGTTAGACCATCTTCTTAGGGTTTGAATAGTTTGTTTAATTCATTATTTTTGTAATGACCATGAATTTTAAAACTCCTTATTAAATAAATAGGTGATTTAAATTTTAATGAGTTAGTTTTGTAAGTCTATTTAAACCTTATGTGGTTATGTGAATTTATGAAATGATTAAAGGGAGTCACTAATAGTTTATTTAAATTAGTGGACTAACCCTAAGATTTTGATATCAAAGAATTGATAGGATTCTTAATAATTAAATATTCAATTTATTTGAATATAGTGACATGATTTGAACATATTGATTCATTTCAATTATGAGGTGTATCACCACTATAGAAGTTAAATAATATCATGTAAAACTTGTGTGGTGATAGAATTTGGAACTAGCTTGAAGCTAAATAATTTTGGCACTACCAAGGACCGGCGCAGCTGCGCCCTCCTAGTAGTACAAAATGGCACAACTGCGCCAGTGTCCAATCTGGAAAGAAATTAGTTTTCTACTGTAGAAATGAAATGGAACATTACTGTAAGGTGTGACATGAATAAAATCATATGATAAGAATATATTCTAATGATATGAAGTATCAGGTAGTGCAATAAAATCATAAGTGATTTTAATACAGAAATAATTAAATAATTGTGTATTCCAAAAATTGGAAAAGAAATTATGTGTGTACACTGGATAGATAATATTAAATAATGTGATTATGTGAGTAGTAAATATAATTATGGAGATACCCGGACAATAATACCTAACTGTGTTATTTTATTGCGTGAATTTAATGTACATGGATTATATGATGTGAGTACATAAATAATTCTTAATTTCCTAATATGGTAACAAATGTACATTAGGATTACATTTTGGGAATTATAGTAACCAAACAAAGCTTATTGCTGAGAATTGCTCTTGTCCCAAACTGAGTAAAATAATAGTACATAAACAATGTGCTATTTCTCCATTGCGTAAAACTCAGAAAACTAAAAAGGCTAGCATGTGTAGTGATGATGGCTAGGCAATTTGTGCTTGGCCAACTATTGGTCAACCATTATTTCCTTCCAATACACCATGGATTCCAACTTCCATGTAAACCCAAAATCCAGTTCATCCTTTCTCTATAAAAGGACAATTGCATTTTCACTTCTCGTTATTGAGAAATTTTTCTACCAAATTCTAAGTTTGAGAGTTCTAAGTTGTTGAGAAATTGAAGGAGTATAATCAGTGAGTTGGAGAATTCAATTAGGCTTCAAAAGGTATAAAAGCCTTAACTTGTGTTCTTAGTTGGGTTTGTCAAATTCTTAGGAATTACTTGAAATTCTATGTTAATCAAAGTGAATTAGAATGCCATAATGTTTTTATGAATTATGTTTACATGTATGAACTCTTAAATGATGGATTGGAACATGTTTTAACTAAAAAGAATCAAATTGGATTGAGGCTCTGCAAAGCAGAGTCTGTTTCTTCTTCTGGTGCAGTCATGGCACAGCTGCGCCCTATTTGTACTAGGGTGCGCCAAGTCAAGGCTGCACTTTAATCGATTTACGATTTACGGTTGTGCTATGTGTTGCTAACTTGATGTTATAACTTAGGTATATACCTAACAAGGGGAATGACCTGAGATATAAGCACATGCATGTAGTATGAACAAGTATAACAATGTTAGCACATATGATTGACGCAACACTTGGGGTCTTGAAATGAAATGTGTAAAAAAGTGAACTTTGTCACAAACACCTCATATGAGCATTCTGATTTTATGAACATAATAATATGGTTTATGTTGACATGAAATGCAAGTCTAAAGTGATTAAAAACACTAGCATACATGATTGAAAGTTAAGAGAATTTCAAAGATAAGAAACTTAAGACTTTTCAAATTAACTTAACCAAGACTTTTATCTTGTAAGTTATGACCATGCAAGCATGTATATTAGGACTCATTATGCCTATAGATATATTGACATGAACATCGTTTGGTTAATGTATGGTTTTCACTTATGCACACAGTCATAAAAAGGAAATTTCTAAAATATGAACTATGTGAGTAAGTATACATGTGTTGTTTATACACAAGCATGACTAATGAATATTGCATAACCAAGTTATGAAGCATGGTAGCCACATGACTTTTTCTATTCCTGAACACCATGTAAATTATAAGCTAAAACTTATAAAGGTAAACTCAAGTATGGTCATGTGCTATGTGAGAACCTCTAACATGTATGTATGTTAATGTATAAGTGTAGGGGTAGGTTAGAGTTAGATTGAACTCAGGAGAGAAAAGCCCAACCACGGTGCAGCTGGGGACAAAGGCTGCGATTCACCGTGTCCCTAAGCTTCCAGACGCAGGCGCTAACTCTTGATCCTGCAGTCTTGTCAAAATTCTCTTTTTGATCTGAAGTTTAAGGAATGCTTATATGATTTCTTTACCTTGTAATATATGAACAATATGCCATGTAATGTGTTAAGAAGCATGTTATGTGATGACTTGATTCTTTTAAGTGTAGACTCGTATTACTTGAAACATACTAATTGAAAAGACCAACTTGTTAATGTTAGGTCGTTTCAACGCAAGTTAATTAAAGCTAGAATTAAATTATAGCTGAGCAAGCGGGCAAGTTCCCTAACTTCAGTTTTTGGTTGTGAAAGTTCCTTAATTCTTACTCTTTTTTTGAGAAAGTATCCGAACAATAATTTTATTGTGTTCCAAGTTTCCTAACTTACACAACTTTAGATTGTGTGCAAGTTTCCTATCCTTCTCATATTGTATTGAGCAGGTTATTGTTGAAATGAAAGTTATTCATTTAAGCTTGAACATTATTTCCAAGAATGTTATTAAGTGGTCTAATTACTTTATAATTATTCCACATTGATATTATTGATATTCGCACTTAGTGCACTTTAGTTCGTACAGTCTTAGACTTGTACATCATTTATAGTTCTATAATTCTTGAACTGTGTCAGATAGAGTCTAATCCTTTGTTCGGTCAGACAAGTGTATGAAGTGTTATAAAAGATATCCAAACCAATTAATTGTAAGGATTCTTAGACTGTAAGAACACCCCTTTTATGATAGGGGAGTACCCCAAGTAACTAAAATAAGATACAAAGAGCAAATTTAAATGTTATGCATATACATGGTGTACGCGAGGCTGATCCCCTCAAGTACTTATTCTGTATCCAGTAACCAAAGGGTCAATCAGCTATTGATTCTATTGGAGTTTATTGTTCAAAGTCTACTTGACTATCAGTTATTCTAAAAAGAAATCATTATCTTTGTTTCCAATATTCATATTATTGAATCCTTCAGATATTCATATTGTTGAATTCTTTGTCAGATATTTTCCATTCATCATGATATATCCTTATTCTTGTATTTAAACTTGCTAAGCAAACTTGTTGATCATCCTTGCTATATTATGAATTATATTGCAACTAAGACCGAAACCTCAGGAAAGGACAAGGGTAGAGGAAAGATGTAGAATAGTTACGAGGAGCAGACTTTACTCTATGCCTAGTTTAAATTACTGTTATGTAATATGAACCGTAATGACTATTTTAGGGTATGTTTGTAAGATTGTATTAAGGTTATCGAATCTTGGGACTAGTAACACCTTTTGAATGAACGACGTTCGTTTATTATATTCTGCATTTTAGTTATCGTATGTTGTTTTGAGGTGGATGTTTGTATTTTATCGTGATGAGCGGACCAGGGTCAGAGTACCCGGATTCGGGGGTGTCACAGGTTGGTATTAAAGCTGTAGGTTATAAACGTTAGGAATGTAAAACCTAGGTTATCACCTTGGTATAAAACTCAAGCAGAGTATGTAAGTGATGGGTTGAGGAAATCTATCGAGTTTTATTGTGATACTGAAGTTGTTTATTTAAATCAAAAATGATTTATAGACGTCTTAAACTTCTTAATGCTGACATGGATAACATATCACATAAAGCCTAATAGTTTTCTTCTTGTCCTCATATCATGCCGCCTAGGAGACTACCGCAGAACTAGAGGGAGGAAGGATCCGTTAACAATGGTGGACGGGAAAATGTCGATCCAATGCAGAACTTAGTTAACCTGTTAACTGAGGCAATGCAAAACAGACCCCCGCCAGCATCAGGGAAGCCATGACAAAACTTGGCTAGCTTTAAGGACTTTAAATTGGTAGGACCACTAGAGTTCCGGGGAACCTTGGACCCAATTGAATCCCAGACATGGATAGAAGAAATGGAGAAGGTGTTTGAGGTCGCACGAGTGGCCAAAGCAAAGAAGACTAGTTTTTCCACTTTCATGATGAAGGGCGAAGCTAACTATTAGTGGAAAGCCAATAAGGGACGAGCAAACGAAGGAGTTATTCCTTGGGATAAATTTAAGGAGCTATTCCTCGAGAATTACTTCTCGAAGAATACGCAACAAGACATGGAAGTTAAGTTTCTGTAACTGAAGCAAGGTAGTATGTCTGTTGCAGAGTACGCGACAAAATTTAACTAGTTGGCCCGATCAGCTTCACATTAGGTTAACACGGGGGCTAGGAAGGCAAGGAGGTTCGAATTAGGACTGAAACCATGGGTGCATAAAGCAGTGGCTATATTAAAGATTAATACTTACTCTAATCTATTGGAAAGGGTTATCATTATCGAAGGAGGCAATGAAGCCATTGCTCAATTCAAACAAGAAAAGTAGACCAGACAGGAAGGACAGAAAGGTGGAAGCAGTGGAGGCAGTAACCCCAATAAGCTTACATGGACGGAGAGCCAATCCTCTGGAGGTAATAAGTCTAGGGGGAGGCCAAGAAGAGTATGAAGTGTAACAGCTATGGGAGGAATCACTCGGGGGAGTACATAAAAGGAAAGAGTGTTTGTTATCGTTGCAGACAACCGGGGCCCATGGCTCTGTTGGGTAAAATCTAATTACGCACAACACGCAAGTATACGTGGTCAACAAGTAATAAAGTGATAAGTTGAGTATCGTTCCCACAGAGAATTATTTAATAAAAATCACCAAGTACTAACTCGTAACCAACTCAATCTTATTTAAACCAATGAATTTAATGTTATAAATTAAAATATTTAACTAAACTAATTCTAATTACCACTAATTAAAAATCAGATTATGGAGATTCAAGATCACAACTTCACTTATTGCTTCATTTAGGTTAACACACTTCTCATCAATTATTCTCTATCCCGAATTGTTAATCAAGAACACGAAAGTAGTATTAACCACCTCTCGATGCACTAATACCGTATTAACGTCAATCCACAATTAAGATAGAAATCCGTTAAACAACTTAACCAACTAACCCACTATATCTCTATGTGAATTACAATTGAAGAAGGTTTAAGAACAAGTTCTCTATAAGATTACATGCGGCATCAAGCATATCTCTACCTTAACACTCATCAAGTTTAAGCTATTAACAAAAACCTGAACACATGCTATCATGATTAGATCTAAATCAATACTTCATCTCTCGAGTTCATATAGATTATCACGATAATTGATGGCCAAACAATTAAACAATTAAGTCCAAATCACAATAGACAATCCTCACAATAGAACATAATAATTGATAACGAAGCATATTAAAATAAACTACACAATAAGATTCATTGTAATCTCAAACAAAGAATTAGTTCATGAATTAAAACAAAGAATCCACAATTGAATAATCATTAAACGACAAAGATAGAAGAAGATGAGAAGATATAATCTATTGTCTGTAGATTTAATAAAAACTAGGGTTTTTCTCTAATTTCCTCTAATCTAATATATAGGAATTCTTCCTCTAACTCCCTCTAATCCTTGTAAATCTCCTCCTTTTATAAGCCTCTTTATATGTATTTAAGTCATCTTGGAAGTCCTTGAATCAAACAACTCGAAACAATCCTTTTCGAACTCAAATTCGGACAAAAACTACTCATTCCGCGCATAGGCCAACCCCGGCTAGGTATTTGCCCTTGTAATAACCAGCCCCGGCTGGATGGCAATCTGCTAAAACGTCCAGGACCCCAGACCCGGCTGGGTCCTAAGGCACAAAAGGTCCAGCCCCAGCTGGATAGCAAACTGCCAATCACTTTTCCTGCTGGAACCTCCTCTGCTAAAACTGCCATAACTGTTAAAGAGAGAGGAGTTACGGGGCCCGCAACCTATCAAATCGAAACTATCGAAGAGACCTACAACTTTAATTCTTTGGGTTTTCAGAAATAACAAACGGATGACGGTCGAAATTGGACTGGAAGTGACTGCTATGAAAATGGCCACCCAAAATAATGAAGTTCAACGACGTCCGTTGGTAGAAATGTCATAACTCTTTCATCCGAACTCTGATTGGAATGATTCAAGATGTTCCAGAAAGCTAAGAAGACGCTCTAAAATATAGTCTAAGTTCCAAGCCAAGAACATGAAATGAACATGAAAGCCCAAATAATATCCGAATTGCTTTTCTTTGCGTTTTCCTTGCTCTTCCTTACCAATAGTCGCTCACACCGCTCCCAAACATATAACCTACAAAATGAACAAAAAATGCATGAAAAGTAACTAAGAAACATGAGTTTAAGCAAATAATTCAAGTAATAGATACCAGATAAGTAGGTATAAAACTGACTTATCAAATACCCCTAAACTTAAATCTTTGCTTGTCCTCAAGCAAAAATAAAACAAAGATGCAATGCAATGCAATGGAATGGAATTAAACTATATGCCTACAAATCCAGTAGTATTGATAAACAAAAATCTATTCACTCGGCCTTAGAGCAATCAAGCAAACACGATAATACTTCATATCAAAACCAATCAACAATTTCCTAGTCAATCATCAAGTCTTAAATTGTTATTACTGGTATAGTGCGTGTGTGCTCCACAACAATGTTAACTGATATAAAATCAAATTTAACACATAACAAGTCTCTTCGAAGGCATCATACACTGTAAACTCAAGAAATCTAAAAACAAGTTAGATCCAACTAAAATCAAACAATTACAAATATCGAGGGTCAACATGGGATACTTATGCTTTATTTTTCATCTACGGGAGCGTTTTGCTCTTATTTCCCGTTTTATTCTTTTCTTTTCTTTTTCTTTTTCTTTTTCTTTATATACACATAGCTATGCAATGTCTTATTCCCTTAGGCTTTTCAATGCTACCTTAACGAGTTTTCGACCAATGACTCCCAGACCATTAAGACCTTAGGGCGCTAGGTGTAAAGACAATCCCATCGGGCTTATTTACTCAAGTAACAAAGGCCACAAAACTAGACAAGCACGCCACGGTGTTTATTCATACTTTTTTTTTCTTTTGCTTTTCTCTTTTTTTTAATAGCTTATATATCTATTATATTCCCCCAAACTTAGGTTCTTGTTTAACTTTAGCCATCACTACTTATTCTTGTCATTCTTTCATTTAAACTAGCATTATCCTTTAGAGTCCCATTATGTATCAATTTAAACTCAATCACTCAACAAGTTGTTTTTACTGTGCTATCCTTATTATACCAGTTTCAAACAGAAAAAGACTCAATTCCTAACAAGAAATCACATCAAAGCTCTAATAGTCAATACTATACTTGCCTACTCAATCCCATTCTCATCATTGGCCAAAACAAACTGTAAATATCAAACAGATGGACTCATGCAAGATGAACATAGTAATTAAATATTATTTTTAAATTTTTGAATTTTTGAATTTTTGAATTTTTTATTTTTTTTTAATAAAAAAAACTGAATATAATGCTATTCAAACTATATTATTATGCAACTACTTATGCAGTTGTACTACATGAATGCAAACATAATGAACCTAAACTAAATTAACAACATATGCAAAATAACATAATATAAACATGAAACTAGACATGCAATAAAGAACTAAACTAAACTCCCCCAAACATAGCAATTACAATATCCTCATTGTAAGAATATAGCGGTAAGTATAAGAGAACTTCCATGTAATCAGCTAAGCGTGAAGTGATGGCGGCGACGGCAACGACGATCATTTTCCTATCCATTGAACCTCCAATACCTGCAATGAAGAGAGACAACATGGATTAGAATAACACTTTGTGATATAGCGTGATTCCTGTCTATTAAATAAACTACAAAAGCATATAAATATAAAAATTCCTGGGTTGCCTCCTAGTCAGCGCTTGATTTATAGTCCTTCAGCCTGACTTTGTCTGGTTAATGCTATCTAATTCCTCTTCGAAAGTTTAGGAACCCTCCATCCATCGGAAATAATGTTGCTTTTGGTAGGTTCCCATTTGTGATAGTCATTGTATTAAAGTCGCTTAGCATGCTTTCTTTAGATAAGAATACATTCAAGAACGTCCAACATCTAGGTGTTTTCTCCATTGTGTATGTGATCACTTTGGGGCATGGAAGCTTGTCACACATAATGGGCTCTTCATCTATCTTCTCTTTCTTGTCCCACCATGGATTCAAAATAGTATTCGCTCTTATGTCATAAAGAGCTTCGCCGACGACATGACTACCTAACGGACAATGTTTTGCAAATCTAACCGGATTCTTGAACTTTGGCGGAGAAGGCACTTGAGGCATTAATAACATCGGCTCATCCTTGTTAGTATTCATAGTTAGCTCTTCACCGACCTTGTTGTCATTATCCCCACTTGTCTCCTCTTTTTCAACATCTTGAGGCTCATCCAGTTGTAGATTTTGTTCGGGTTCTTCGTCAATTTCGTCATCCATGTCATAAAGCCAAGTGTTTGGAGGACGGTTGATTACGTCTTTGGTCATTTGATCTATCTTATTCTGCAGATTTTGAATTGATATCTCTTGATTCTGAGTTGACCGCTTTAGATTCTTCATTCTCTCCTCAGTTGATGCTACGAACTTGGAAAATAATTCCTCCAACCTTGAATCTTCTGTTTCAGTCTCGGAAGCCATGTACTGATGACCATTGGTTGAGGTTGTGCAAAAAACTTGTTCCATCCATTTATTAAAATTTTGGTTTGACAGCTCTTGGCTAATCCTCATCTCCTCTATGTTTGCTATGCTCTTCAACATTATATCCCTCAGATTTGGCTTTTCTTCTTGTGGCAATGGAGGTGGACAAGAAAATTCGGTGTGTATGTAACATTCTAGAATTTTAATTGTTATACTAAATATTTATTGAATTATTTAAATATTTAATGTCTGTTGTTCAAATTTGAATTTATATGGTTAATTATTTGTTAAATAAATAATTAAGGAAAATTAATTATTTTGCTAATTTAATTTAATTATTAAGTTAGAGAATTTTGATTAATTGAATTATTATTCTTTTTATTGGAATTTATAAATTTAAAAGGATGTGTTAGTTGATTAAATAAAGTTATAATTGTATAGAAAATTATAATTTTGGTAGTATTGATTTATGTGATGAAGTAATTTAATAAATTGTTATTATGATTAATTTAATTAAATTAATGTGTGACAAATAACCTTTTATAAGGTAATTATTAAAATAACATAAAGGAGTTTTAATTCTGTTTTGGCCAAACAAGGCCTAATGCCTATTAAGTCTTTAATTTATTTGAGTTTTACCAAACAAGGTGTAAGGTTAATGGGTTATTTTTTTAGTTAGTAACCAAACAAGCCTTATGGCTTTTGATTTCAAAAACTTTTAACTGATGTCAGTTATGTATTTTATATTTATATTATATAATTAATATATATAATATCTAGATACGTTAGATTATAAGTACGCTCTAGAGTTAGAGGAGAGAGGTTAGAGAGAAGAAGAAAAAACTCAGAGGAAAAAGAAGAAGAAGAAGAAGAAGAAGAAGAAGAAGAAGAAGAAAAGAAAGAAGAAAAGAAGAAAAGAAGAAAGGCTAGAGGTTGGAGAAGAGGAAAGCTTGAGAAGAGAAAAGATATAGTCATCCTCATCATCTTCTTCAAGGTATTAACCTATACTTTTAGTTTTAAAAATTTGGTTTCTCTCTTCCATGATTCTCCATAAAATCCTTGTGTAAGCATGAATTATTGTTGTTATGAGGCTTATTATGGCTTACTTGTAATGTTAAAACTATTTTCATGAGCTATAATCAAAGAATTGTTGATATGTATGTATTTGTGGAGAAAAGTATTTTATAGAGAGTTTTTCTTTATTATATATTGTTTAGTTAAAGTAGAAATTTTGGGTTATTTAGTTGTTTTATTGATAAATTGATCGTTCAATTTGTTAGAGTATGTATAATCATTGATAAAGATGCTTTGAATTAATTGTTTTGGTTGAAAAATAAAATCACAGTATTGATTTTTATCAAAAATATCAAAAAGTGAATTTTATCAAAAATAGTGAAATTGGATGTTTTAAACTAGTTGTTATTGTTGTTGTATGGGTAGAATCATGTTAGGAGTTCTTGAATTATGTTTACATGAAATTTTTATATGAATTACATGTGAATTAGACTGTTAGATACGAGCTTGTAGGCCAAAATTAGCTTTTTCTTATGCTATTAAAGTCATGTCGATCGAAGATCGCGATTTAGCGCAGTATTGTGACCAAATGATTCAATTTTCGCGCATGACAGACCAGTATAACGCCGCATCATATGTTCTGGTAGTATAAATGTGGCGCCAACCACAATATAAACTATGGCGCCGCAGCGCGAGTTAGCAGAATGGTCTGACAGTGTTGATTTTGTACTTGAAATTTTAAGGAATTGTTATGTGATGATAGTAGGACTGTAAAATGTTGATTTTAGTATTTTTATACTATGAATAAGTATGTTATTAACAATTAACTTGTGTTATAACTTGATTATGTGATTAAAAATCCAATGTTTACATGATGAACGTACTTAGTTAAGATTGTAAAGTAGTAGTGACTAATTATGTCATGATGACATATATAACGACCGAGAAATTCGGATTTTAATGTAAAATGATTTTATTAAATTAAATAATAATAAAATCATATTCTATGTGATATCAAGATGGTTGTTGTTCTATAACCTATTGATGTTGGAATGTCGTAGTATTTGAGCTACGTGAAGGAATTAAAGTGTTTGAATTTCTAAGACGAAAAACACTATTCATCGATATTTGCTCGGGAATTATTTTTGAATTTCTGAGAAATATGTAATGATAGAATATTAAAGTATGACAGATTATGTAATAATAATCTAGTTATGGAAAACGTAATATTTCGCTTGCGGACTTAAGTTATAAACGCTGGGTAAAGCGAAGTAGGAATGAGTAAGTAATAATTGTATGATACTTTGGTATAGTGCAAAGGAATGAAAACAAGTATAATACGAAGTATTATACGAGTTTGTATGATGGAGGAATTATCGTATATAAATTCTATATGAATTAGAATACGAGAATAATACATAAACTATATGTATTTGTATTATGAAGTATTAATGGACTTGTAAAGATTGGTTAGGATTTTGTACAAGCCCAAGTCAATTAAGGTTAAGGCCCAACTTTTGGAATTATTAAGTATGTAGGAGTTTGTTAAAGCAAAGCCCAAGGTTTAGTTAAATCTAAGCCCAAGCTAGAATCCATGAGTTGACAAACCCATGGGGCAAACCATATTAATATGGTTAATATGTAATGACCAAGTTTTATGAGTTGTGATCAAGTTAGTGTGGTAACCAAGCCTTTTAAATGGTGACCAAGTTATGTAATGACCAAGTTATATGAGTAATGGCCAAGCAAAGGATAAGTGTGGTGTTAATCAAGTAATGAATAGTAAGGAGGTGACTTAGTGTAATGACTAAACTACCCTAACTTTGGGAATCCTATAAATAGAGAAGGTTGGCAAGCTATTTAGCACTTGTTCAAACAATCCAAACACTCTCTCAAAGTGCTTAATTGTTAGGGTGATTAAGTTGTAATAAGCCACTTACATAAGAAGAAGAAAGAAGCTACTTATCAAGAACTTCTAAAGTAAGACTCCTTCTCTACATTATCTTCTATCTCAATTCAGGATAGGTTGATAAACAAAGATAGATTAAGGGGACATGGATGTTAATAAGTAAGAAGAATGTGTAAGTAATGAACTTAAGCCACATAAGTTGGTAATAAGTCATTTAAGCAAGCATAAGTTATAAACTTATGTGAAAGAATTATGAACTTGTAATAAGTTTATTAATGGAAGTAATGAATTTGTATGTATATGAATCATATATGCAAGGATGGAATTATATGTGAAAACATGTATGCATGATGATTAAAAGACTAACTTTCTGAAGTTAAGAACAATGAAGTAATAAGTAGTTTATAATGGAATAAGTTATAAGCTCATGAATGAAATAAGTCAAAAACCAACAATGAAAATAAGTTGTTATATTAAGTATGTGAAGATGCTTATAGAATGAAATGAATGCAAGTTCAATATTGAACAAATCCTAAGTAATGAAGATTTCTTAAATCGCATTTATTAGACGATAATTGTCGAATTCGTGAATTTCCTGGATTAGAAGTCAAATTTTGAGTTTGAACTCGAAAATATTTTTTTCCAATGGAGTCAAGTCATGTTCGTCATTTAAGAGTTGCGGACTTGAAAATGAGCGAATTCTGGCTTAGAACAAAGAAACAAGCGTTGAACGTTCACAAACGTTAATCGTTTACGTTAAAAATGAACCAATAGGTGAATTTTTAGCAAATGATATCGAATAGATAAAATTCTTTCATGAACGCGTAGATTACGTAATTTGTGAACCGTAGGCTTTTGAACGAGCCAATTCGGACTTATAACGAAGGAGTTATGAGCCCGGGAAGTTCGTAAAATTTCAAGGACTGAAAAATTTTATGGTGCACAGAGTTGGCGCCGCGGCGCCAACCCTAGACCAAATTGGTCACGCCCAGCATGTACTTGAAAGTGTTCGAAAGACACTTGAAACTTCATGCCACAAGTTGCGAAAGCTTAGTATTGTTTATGGCACCCAAATATTTCATGTCTGAGACCTTGGCATATCTGAACTCATGCAATGTACGACCTATTAAGTAAGGACTCGCGCCACGTGCAAAGTCCGGACCATCCTTTATCATAAACTCATACAGCAGCATGAGATGTAGGTATAAAGTCGGTAGCAACATGCCAAATTTCCCTAGACAAATGATAGTAAAGAATGAGTAAGAGTATGAAGAAAGGAAAGGAATGAATTGAGAACAAATTTACATTAAGGTAACAGTGTTAAAGACTTAAAGATAGTATGAAAGGGGTTAATGATAACCTATTGAACCTTAAATGCAAGAAGAATGATAAATTGAAATTGATAATAACGAAATCTAATACATAATTAGATTGAGATGAAGGGTAAGATATAGTCAAATACATACTTGATTATGTGTGACCTAATGTAATGCATTATGTGATCATATATTGTAGAGACTTGAAAGACTTGAACGTAGCGTAAATTACATCGTAGCAGATGTTTAAGGCAAGTATTCTAACTCTTGTCTCAGTTCAATCTGAACAAGTTTTTGACGTTCATGTATCCTTACGCATGAATTGAAGTATAATGAAGTTAAAGCCAATTCCTTTGGCTAGACTTAACATATTGAGTGGATTGTTGATAATCTATTCATCTGTTATCAAATGCTATTATCTTTTGTCAACTACTTGATATGGTTTTCAAAAGAAGACGAAAAGGTTAAACAAATGTTTTGTCGGTAACACGACAGGCACGTGAGGTTGCCAAATGATTAAACGTACATATGTTTAATGAATGTAGTGTTGATCAACATAGAGTACAATAGGCTGATCACCTAGAAGTGCTCGTAAGTAATACCGGGCTTACAAACTTAGTTCCGGGTTGTCCTTTTCAAAGAAAGAATGAATACTCGAGGTCTTTGACCGGAGTGAATGTATTACTAAATATTGATATTATTGTAAAACATTTTGAAAGAAAGATGAAGTGCTATTTTGAATTATCAATAATACTTCATAACTATTATTCAGTTATCGAAGATATACGATTCATATGTATGAAGCATGTTGTTATTGAAATTGTTATACTTGCTGAGCTAGTTATGCTCACTCTTGCTTGAACCATATGAATGCAGCTAAGACTGAACGTCCCGAAGGATCGAATAAGGATAAAGGAAAAGCTAAAGCGCATTATTAAGTCGCCTTGTAATAGTATAGGTCTATTGTTGTAATGTAATGAATATTATGACAAAGAACCTTTGTAGAATTGGTATAGAACACGGAAATGTAAATATTACTTTTAATATATAGAAGTTATGTTCGTTCTTTGAGATCTTTCAACGGAATGAATGTATGAATGTTTGTACAGTATAACACCATCTGTCAGGTTGGAAGATACTCAGATTTGGGGGGGCTACAAGTTGGTATCAAAGCCTAGGTTATAAAACTTAAGGGGGATTAGAACCTTAAGTCATAACCTTAATAAAGAAGTAAAAGATGAAAGATAACCTTACGAAATGCATTATATTATGTTATGTGTTTTTTTTATTTTACTGACGTGTACTAATCAAAATATATTGTTTTATTATAGATGTCAGGACAAAATGATATGTATAGAAATATACATGTAGTGAGCGAGGATTCAGTTAATCGGGTAGAGAAACTACCAAATCCCGTAGCGATAGAGCCAGAGGTGGTAGCAATAGAGTCTGGAGACTCGGACGAGTTAGACTACATGTCTATATTTGATGGCATGTTAGAGGAGGAGGTGGACGTGATGTCCTTTGACCAGGTTCCACCTATAGAGGAATGGTCTACGGGGGAATCGATGAAGACACTATTTATGTCAGTACTGGATAGGAATGTCCATTACTGCCAAGAGGTGAAGGAGTTGAAAGAGGAACTCCAAGCTGTCCGTGAGGACAAGACTAGCATGGGGGGAATATGGGAGGAGGAGCACGATGATAAAATTCTAGCTAAGGACAAGGTCCGAGAGCTGAAAAGTGAAATCTTTGAGCTCAAGCAAGAGCTAAAGACTAAATAGCAGAAGCTGGAGAGGATGTCCTATATACATAGGAGTTCTCACGTGGACTTCCAGCAGCAAGTAGCTGGATATCCAGTAGAAGAAGGGCAGACTCGACATACCATTAGTCGAGATGTCATAGCCGGTTTGGCCAAGAAAGATTTTGAGAATGCCATTCGGCAGATGTAATCTAGCAATAGCTAGAGTAGAATAGATATGTAAATATTATGTATCTAGTAGTGACGTAAAACCCTCTTTTGTATATCAAGGGTAGTCTTTTGTAAATCCCAATTTTTGGAAAGTAATTGCGGGATGGTAATGTAATCAACTGAGTAATGTAAACAATGTAGTATTATACTACAAGTTATGAATCAATATAAGTCTTTTTATGAAACATATTGAGTAAAGAGTATGAGTTATTATTTCATTACAAATAATAACTAATCAAAAAGAAGAAAGTAACAATGATGTGTTGTTTTCTTAACAGCAAAATGCCGCCAAGAATGAGACAACGAAATTAAGATGATAATGTTAACCAACCGGGGGTGGTCCGGTTAATCCAATACAGGAGTTCCTTAATCTTTTAACGGCTGCATTTAATAGAACGGGGGCTAATGTACCCATAATTCCTAGAGTAGTACGAGCTACTACTTTTAAGGACTTTAAAAGTGTAGGTCCGCCGGAGTTCAAAGGAACTACGGACCCTATAGAAGCCCAAACCAAGGTAAAAGAAATCGAGAAAGCATTTGTAATAGCAAATGTTGAGGAAGGTCAAAAGGTTGCCTTTGCAACCTATTTGATGAAAAGAGAGGCCAACTTCTGGTGGGAGGCAAACTAGGCTAGGGCCGATATAGGAAACCTTACGTGGGAAAGGTTTAAGGAGATTTTCTTCGAGAACTATTTTCCCACGAGTATGCAAGGGAGAATGGAAATGAGGTTTCTGGAATTAAAACAAGGGGATATGACAGTTCCCCAGTATGGTGCCAAGTTTAATGAACTGGCACGATTTTCTCCACACCAAGTGGACACTGAAGTGAGAAAGGCTAGAAGATTCGAGCAGGGCTTGAAACCCTGGCTCTATAGCCAGATCTCGGTGTTTCAAAGTACTTCCTTTGGAACCATTTTAGAAAAGGCAATAATAGCTGAAGGTGGGAATGAGGCTCTCAGCCAGTACCACAAGGATAAGAAAAATAAGGGGAAAGGTGATGGGGGAATCAAGACCGAGGGAGCCAGTGGGAGTGGAAACGGTCAAAAGAGGAAGGGTTTTAACTCTAGGAATACCGGAGTGAAACAAGGGGATTCTAAGAGAAGGATGGAGGCCTGTAAAACCTGCGGGAAGACTCACTTAGGAGTTTGTCTCAAAGGAAAGGCCGTATGTTATAATTGTGGACAGGAAGGGCATATTTCGCCTAACTGTCCAAATTCGAAGAAAAACCACGGATGTTTTGTATGTGGATCAACTGACCACATAGCGAAGAATTGCCCAAAGAAGAGTAAGGAAGGAAATAAGGGCACTAATAGCGGTAAGTTGGCTATTAGTGGTCCAGCTCAGCCGGGTAGATCAATGGCCCGCACTTTTAATATGACGGTCCAAGATGCGGTGGCATCAGGGGATGTAGTTGCAGGTATTATTCGATCAATAACATAAATGCAAACGTGCTATTTGATTCAAAGCTACTTGTTCGTTTATAGCATGTGATTTTGCTAGACGACTAGGATTACTTCCCAAAAAGTTGCATATACCTTTGAACATTAAGGTAGCAAACGAAGAGATAATCCCTGTTGAAAGTATTCATAGGAGTTGTTGCATAGATGTACGTGGTTGTAAGTTATCGGTAGATTTAATACCGATAAAGTTGGGAGAATTCAATGTAATTCTCGGAATGGATTGGTTGATTAACCATGGTGCAATTATAGATTGCCAAAAGAAATGTGTGAGCATCAGGACGTTGAAACAACCTCCTGTAGTATTTTACAGTAACAAATTATCGGGACGTTCGTGTTGCCTTACGATGACACAAACTAAAAAACTTTTAAGGAAGGGGTGTGTAAGTTATCTGTGCCATGTTGTTGACAACCATCGAGTGGGAGCAACCATGGAACAAATACCTATAGTGAACGAATTCATGGATGTATTTCCAAGTGAGTTACCGTGTTTACCGCCGGATAGGGAGATCGAATTTGTGACAGACATTGTGCTAGGAGCTGCACCAGTCTCAAGGGCACCGTATCGTATGGCGCTTGTGGAAATGAAGGAATTAATGGTTCAGTTACAGGAACTATTGGATAGAAAGTACATTCAGCCAAGTGTTTCCCACGTGGGCAACACCTGTTGTTTGTCAAGAAGAAAACGGATCGTTAAGGCTTTTTATCGACTATCGGGAGTTGAACAAGCTAACGATAAAGAATAAATACCCATTGCCCAGGATCGATGATCTCTTTGATCAGTTAAAAGAGGCAAAGTATTTTTCTAAAATAGATTTGCGGACGGGGTATCACCAGTTGAAGGTGAGGAAGGAGGATGTACCAAAGACGGCATTCAGGACTCGTTATGGTCATTACGAGTTTCTAGTGATGTCATTTGGATTGACGAATGCACCAGCTGCATTTATGGATATGATGAATAGAGTGTTCAAACCATATTTGGACAAGTTCGTCGTGGTGTTTATCGATGATATTCTAGTCTATTCTAAGATGCCAGAAGATCATGCTGAACACTTACGATTAGTGTTGGAGACACTAAGAAAGGAGAAGTTATATTCAAAATTCACTAAGTGTGAATTTTGGCTAGAGAAATTATAGTTTTTAGGTCATGTCATTGACCAAGAGGGGATTTCAGTGGATCCAGCGAAGGTAGAAGTAGTGATTAACTGGGAACAACCAAAAGCACCGACTAAGGTGCGGAGTTTCCTAGGGTTAACGGGATATTATCGAAGATTTATCCAAGATTTTTCGAAGATAGCTACCCCGTTGACTAACTTGACAAGGAAGACGGTGAAATACGTATGGACGGATAAATGTGAAGACAGTTTTCCAAAGAACTCAAGAAAAGATTAAGCGGAAGCGCTGTTTTGTCATTGCTGATGACACAGGAAAGTTTGTAGTGTATAGCGATGCTTGTGCATAGAGGACGAGGTTGCGTGCTCATGCAAAGATGGCAAAGTCATTGCATATATGCATCACGGCGCTTAAAGGATTATGAGAAAGTTTATCCTACTCATGATCCAGGAACTGGGTCATGAGATAGTATTTGCCCTAAAGATATGGAGACATTATCTTTATAGGGAGAAATGTGAGATATATACGGACCATAAGAGTCTAAAGTATATCTTCACTCAGAAGGAATTGAATATGAGATGAAAGATGGCTAGAGTTGATAAAGGATTATGATTGTGAAATCTGTATCACCTTGGGAAAAGCTAATGTGAATGCTTAACGCCTTAAGTAGGAAGGGTCGGGAAAGGTTGTTTATGTTAACGACTCAAAATGAGTTAATAACAGAGATGGCTAGAATGGAAATAGAAGTAAGGATGACGAGTGATTCGAGGCAGATACTTTTTACGACAGAGATGCAATCTACCATCGTAGAAAAAGTTAAGGAGGTAGAACTCAAGACTGACGAGTGTAATCAAATGAAGAAGCGGTTATCCGAGAAGGAAGATACTAAGTATAGTCTTGATAATGAGGGATTATTAAGATTTGAAGGAATAATTTGGGTTTCGAATGAGATGGAATTAAAGGAGCAAGTATTACAAGAAGCTCATAGTTCAAGGTACTCGATACATCCTGGTAGCACTAAGATGTATCAAGACCTTCGACAGAGTTTTTGGTGGCCAAACATGAAGAGAGAAATAGCAGAGTATGTGAGTAGGTGCTTGACTTGTCAAAGAGTTAAGGCCGAACATCAACGACCCAGTGGCTTGTTACAGTCATTGGAAATTCCAGAATGGAAGTGGGAGCATATCTCGATGGATTTTGTGGTAGGACTTCCAACAACGGCAAAAGGGTACGATTCGATTTGGGTAATAGACGACCGATTGACGAAATTGGCTCACTTCTTACCAATTAGGGTCAAGTATAACTTAGACCAGTTAGCTAAACTCTATATCAAGGAAATTATTTCCAGACATGGAGTACCAGTATCGATTGTGTCAGATCGTGATCCACGATTCACATTGAACTTCTGGACAAGATTGCAAGAACAGCTGGGAACACAGTTGAAATTAAGCACAACTTATCATCCACAAACTGATGGGCAAAGCGAGAGGACGATTCAGACGTTAGAAGATATGTTGAGGTCATGCGTCATGGATTTTAAGGGTAGTTGGGATAATCATCTACCACTAGTAGAGTTTTCTTATAACAACAGTTATCATGCAAGCATAGGTATCACGCCTTATGAAGCTCTGTACGGAAGAAGGTGCAAAACACCATTGTATTGGGATGAGGTGGGAGAACGCCGGATGCTAGGACCGAATTTGGTGCGACAAAGCAATGAGATGTGGTTAAGTTAATTCGGATGCGTCTTGTTTTACTTTCAAGATGATATAGAAGTATCGCGGACTCGCATAGATTAAGTCGAGAGTTCAAGTAGGTTCGTATGTGTTTCTGACGGTATCTCCCTGGAAAGGAAAGATACGCTTTGGAAAGAAAGGAAAGTTAAGTCCAAGGTTTATAGGACCTTTTGAAGTATTAAAGCGGGTGGGAGAGGTAGCTTATGTGATAGCATTACCTCCAGACCTAGAAAGAATACATAACGTGTTTCACATATCTGTATTACGTCCATATAAGCCGGACTATAAGCATGTAATCGAGTATGAACTGATTCATATCGAGAAGGATCTAACATATGAAGAATCACCAATTCAAATCATTGATAGAAAAGAGAAAATTCTGAGGAACAAAGTAATACCGTCGGTGAAGGTATTATGGAAGAACCACGATGCCGAGGAAGCAACATGGGAATTAGAGGAAAAGATGAAGAAAAATTTTCCTCATCTATTTTGATTAAGTAAGACGAGATTCTGGGGATAGAATCTTTATAAGGGGGGGAAGAATGTAACGACCGAGAAATTTGGATTTTAATGTAAAATGATTTTATTAAATTAAATAATAATAAAATCATATTCTATATGATATCAAGATGGTTGTTGTTCTATAACCTATTGATGTTGGAATGTCGTAGTATTTGAGCTACATGAAGGAATTAAAGTGTTTGAATTTCTAAGATGAAAATAAAAGTTTTCCGAGAATTTTTCCGAAAAACACTATTCATCGGTATTTGCTCGGGAATTATTTTTGAATTTCTGAGAAATACGTAATGATAGAATATTAAAGTAAGACGGAATATGTAATAATAATCTAGTTATGGAAAATGTAATATTTCGTTTGCGGACTTAAGTTATAAGCATTGGGTAAAGCGAAGTAGGAATGAGTAAAGTAATAATTTTATGATACTTTGGTATTGTGCAAAGGAATGAAAACAAGTATAATACGAAGTCTTATACGAGTTTGTATAATGGAGGAATTATCGTATATAAATTCTATATGAATTAGAATAAGAGAATAATATATAAACTATATGTATTTGTATTATGAAGTATTAATGGACTTGTAAAGATTGGTTAGGATTTTGTACAAGCCCAAGTCAATTAAGGTTAAGGCCCAACTTTTGGAATTATAAAGTATATAGGAGTTTGTTAAAGCAAAGCCCAAGGTTTAGTTAAATCTAAGCCCAAGCTAGAATCCATGAGTTGACAAACCCATGGGGCAAACCATATTAATATGGTTAATATGTAATGACCAAGTTTTATGAGTGGTGATCAAGTTAGTGTGGTAACCAAGCCTTTTAAGTGGTGACGAAGTTATGTAATGACCAAGTTATATGAGTAATGGCCAAACAAAGGAAAAGTGTGGTGTTAATCAAGTAATGAATAGTAAGGAGGTGACTTAGTGTAATGACTAAACTACCCTAACTTTGGGAATCCTATAAATAGAGAAGGTTGGAAAGCTATTTGGAACTTGTTCAAATAATCCAAAAACTCTCTCAAAGTGCTTAATTGTTAGGGTGATTAAGTTGTAATAAGCCACTTACATAAGAAGAAGAAAGAAGCTACTTATCAAGAACTTCTAAAGTAAGACTCCTTCTCTACATTATCTTCTATCTCTATTCAGGATAGGTTGATAAACAAAGATAGATTAAGGGGACATGGATGTTAATAAGTAAGAAGAATGTGTAAGTAATGAACTTAAGCCACATAAGTTGGTAATAAGTCATTTAAGCAAGCATAAGTTATAAACTTATGTGAAAGAATTATGAACTTGTAATAAGTTTATTAATGGAAGTAATGAATTTGTATGTATATGAATCATATATGCAAGGATGGAATTATATGTGAAAACATGTATGCATGATGATTAAAAGACTAACTTTCTGAAGTTAAGAACAATGAAGTAATAAGTAGTTTATAATGGAATAAGTTATAAGCTCATGAATGAAATAAGTCAAAAACCAACAATGAAAATAAGTTGTTATATTAAGTATGTGAAGATGCTTATAGAATGAAATGAATGCAAGTTCAATATTGAACAAATCCTAAGTAATGAAGATTTGCCGGAAATCGTACGATTAGACGATAATTGTCGAATTCGTGAATTTCCTGGATTAGAAGTCAAATTTTGAGTTTGAACTCGAAAATATTTTTTTCCAATGGAGTCAAGTCATGTTCGTCATTTAAGAGTTGCGGACTTGAAAATGAGCGAATTCTGGCTTAGAACAAAGAAACAAGCGTTGAACGTTCACAAACTTTAATCGTTTACGTTAAAAATGAACCAATAGGTGAATTTTTAGCAAATGATATCGAATAGATAAAATTCTTTCATGAACGCGTAGATTACGTAATTTGTGAACCGTAGGCTTTTGAACGAGCCAATTCGGACTTATAACGAAGGAGTTATGAGCCCGGGAAGTTCGTAAAATTTCAAGGACTGAAAAATTTTATGGTGCACAGAGTTGAAAGGCCATGCCATGGCTAACCCTAGACTCAAATTAGTCACGCCATGTCACCTTGAACGATGTTCGAAACACTTGAAACTTCAGCCGCACATGCCAAAGCTTAGTATTGTTTGTGGCGCCGTAGCGCCATGTACAGACCTCGGCATCTCGGGAAACTTCGCCAGCCATGTCACGACCCATTAAAATAAGGACTCGCATACATGACCCCAAGTCCGGACCATCCCATCATTAACTCATGCTTGTTGTTACGAGATGTAGGTATAAAGTCGGTAAGGCCGATGCGTACAACCTAGACAAATAATAGTAAAGAATGAGTAAGAGTATGAAGAAAGGAAAGGAATGAATTGAGAACAAATTTACATTAAGGTAACAGTGTTAAAGACTTAAAGATAGTATGAAAGGGGTTAATGATAACCTATTGAACCTTAAATGCAAGAAGAATGATAAATTGAAATTGATAATAACGAAATCTAATACATAATTAGATTGAGATGAAGGGTAAGATATAGTCAGATACATACTTGATTATGTGTGACCTAATGTAAGGCATTATGTGATCATGTATTGTAGAGACTTGAAAGACTTGAATGTAACGTAAATTACATCATAGCAGAAGCTTAAGGCAAGTATTCTAACTCTTGTCTTAGTTCAATTTGAACAAGTTTTTGACGTTCATGTATCCTTACGGATGAATTGAAGTATAATGAAGTTAAAGCCAGTTCCTTTGGCTAGACTTAACATATTGAGTGGATTGTTGATAATCTATTCATCTGTTATCAAATGCTATTATCTTTTGTCAACTACTTGATATGGTTTTCAAAAGAAGACTGAATGGTTAAACAAATGTTTTGTCGGTAACACGACAGGCACGTGAGGTTGCCAAATGATTAAACGTACATACGTTTAATTAATGTAGTGTTGATCAACATAGAGTACAATAGGCTGATCACCTAGAAGTGTTCGTAAATAATACCGGGCTTACGGACATAGTTTCGGGTTGTCCTTTTCAAAGAAAGAATGAATACTCGAGGTCTTTGACCGGAGTGAATGTTTTACTAAATATTGATATTATTGTAAAACATTTTGAAAGAAAGATGAAATGCTATTTTGAATTATCAATAGTACTTCATAACTATTGTTCAGTTATCGAAGATATACGATTCATATGTATGAAGCATGTTGTTATTGAAATTGTTATACTTGCTGATCTAGTTATGCTCACTCTTGCTTGAACCATATGAATGCAGCTAAATATGAACGTCCCGAAGGATCAAATAAGGATAAAGCAAAAGCTAAGGCAGATTATTAAGCTGTCTTGTAATAGTATAGGTCTATTGTTGTAATGTAATGAATATTATGACAAAGAACCTTTGTAACGGGTATAGAACCTGGGAAATGTAAATATTACTTTTAATATATAGAAGTTATGTTCGTTTTTGAGATCTTTCAAGGGAATGAATGTATGAATGTTTGTACAGCATAGCACCATCTGTCGGGTTGGAAGATACCCGGATTTGGGGGCACTACAACATATGTTTATAGGATATTGTGATTTGAATTGTTCGGTTTAGTCCACGAGCAAGGAAGGTTTTCTAAACCTTCTTTTTATATTGAGCAAGTTCTCTAACTCTACTTTTGTAATTGGAATCAATTATTGTTCTCAATATAGTAATGCAAGATTTCTAATTCTTTATCTTGTTGAACTATTTATTCAATTCGATTACTTTATAAATGATGCAAGCTTCCTAAACTTTGGTTTGATGTTGACAAGTTATTCTTGTATTTAACTTGTTGTTTAGCATGCGCAATTATTTATACTAATGTCGAGTAATTTTATTGTTCAAACTGTTATGTATGCTTAGTATTCAATTCTAATTAACCTTGACTTAATATTGTTCAAGCAAGGCATGTTATAGTTATTCCAAAGTATAAGCTATTAGATTATTCCTAAAGCATGATTTTGATTTACCATGTTGATTCAATTACGATTATTCTGTAATATGATTAATTCAACTAGTCCCCTAGTTGATGATCGTTGAACTTCAAATTACCTTGAAAGCTTATCCAAACCAAACTCTCTTTGGTGCGGACTTATATTCCAAATACTGAGATGAACAAACCTATTATTATTAGGGGATAACTTACGTGTAGCGTTAAATGTTTGTGCCCAATACATGGTACGAAGGGTTGATCCCCCTAAGTACGAGGAGTCCTTATAGTCTTAGGACTGTTAAAGTTGGAGTTGAAAGATTACTCGCCACTATGGACATAGTTCATGGTCTTATGACCCTCAGTTATATTTATTCCACATTTTGAATTTCAGTTCCTGATTATCATTGTTAGAGTACCATTCAGTCTTGATGAGCCTATCATGAGCAGCTATTATTATTATACTCTCGTCAGTCGATTTCTTATTGTATTAAGTGAGCATTGTTTGCTCACTCTTGCTATATATCTTTACGATTAAAAGATTTAAAAGGTCATGTACCTAGCATCGAGAAGAATAGGAAAGATGAACAAGTTTTGAAGACTTGTAATTTGATATTTGATTTTCAGATTTTAATTGAATAGTTGTAATGAAGTTTATTTTAAATTCCGCATTTGAATGATTGTATTTAAAGGTTAGATAACCTGGGAGATTTTATTATGTAATTCTTTAATGGGAAAGGTTTTATTTATCCAGCTTTATTGCGATTGGGTAGGTAGATATGAATGTTTGATTAAGTGAACACCAAATCCCGTGGGAATGAAGTACCTGGGTTAGGGGGTGTCACAAGTTGGTATCAAAGCTTTAGGTTATGAAACTTAGGTGGGGGAAAAGCCTTAGGAAGTAACCTTCAAAAAGATAGTGATGAACTCTTATCGAGTTTTAAGGAAGAAGTAATAAAACACTTATGTGCTTATATGTTTACGACTTATGTGTTCGTGAGTGTCGAGTAATGATGATTAATAACTAAAACTTAAAAATTTTGTTATCAGGATGACTAATGCTCCGGAGAATCCAATCCCGTTTGCTAGGGAGGAAGGACCTTAGATGCCTAGAGAGGAGGAATCATGATATTCAAGTGGTTTGGGAACAAGCTGCTTCCAAGAGAGTCACCATTACTCACAAAGTGGTCGAGGATGATGATGATGATGATGTAAAAAGCAGATGAGGAAGATCCTGTGGAGTCGCCGCAGACGGATGAAGAGGACGAGGAGGAAAGGATTCCACTTAACTCGATAGCTGGCTGTATATACGATGAGGTGCATGACCGCAACGTGGAACTTCAAGATACTGTTGAGGAATGACAAGAGATAGTAGCTGAACAACAGACTTCGTTGGCACAGAAGGACGACGAGATTCAGGATCAAGAAGAACGACTGAACAATGTTGAAGAGAAGCTAGTTCACACTGAAGAAGAGAACGACCAAATGAGAGCTGAGATTTCAGAGTTGAAGAGCAAGTTGAGAGAAGAGTCTGCAGAAAGGGCAAGAGCTGAAGACGCGTACGAGGAAGCTGATCAACGAGCCGATATAGCAGAGGGAGATGCACAAGCAAAGAGAATGAAGATGCAGGAAATGGATAACGTATTCAACATCGCGGTCAATCAAGCTCAGGATCGGGTCATGGGTTACCCAATTCAGTTCGAGATGCTACCCTCTTACATACTAGATCGTCGAACCATGTTCTAAATTATGGAAGAAGAGCATCGTAAGGCTTTGCAGTATCTTAATAGGACAACTTAGGAAGTGAACTTGATTTATGATTTATGTTATGATAAGTATTATGTAAATCCCAAGTGTTATGCAACTTATGGGATATGATGATGATGTCCTGAAACTTTAGTAGTTCAGGAAAATAATATAAATAAGAGTGATGCTATGGATATGATGTTTTTCAAAGAATTAAGTATGAATAAAAGTTATTATTTTCTTTTATCCACAGTGTTATGTGTTATGTGGTGATTATTATGGGGGCAAGTTAAGTAGAAATTACTTGAAAAGAGTTGAGTAATAATCTAATGAGTGTATTTTATTAACAGAAAATGCCTCCAAGACGTCAACCACCTCGTCAGAGAACCACCGAGGGAACCAACAACGATAATGCTGAAGCTAATCCTGTTCAGCAACTGGTGACTTTACTGACAGGTGCACTACAAAATCAACCGCAGAATCAACCTCAAAACCAAGGTGCTACGTTTAAGGACTTCCAGGCGGTTGGACAACCAGAATTCGGTGGATCCATGAACCCGATTAAGGCACAGACTTGGGTCATGGAGATAGATAAAGTGTTCGACGTTGTGGGAGTAGGAGAAGATCAGAAGACTGCTTTTGCAACATTCATGTTGAAAGTAGAGGCTAATTAGTAATGGCAGTCCAATAAAACTCGAGGAAGACCAGGGGTTATGGCCTGGGATAGGTTTAAGGAGCTGTTCTTTGAGACTTATTTCCCTGAGAATTCGAAGAGTCAGCTGGAAGTCCAGTTTTTGGAGTTGAAATAAGGAACGATGACGGTGTCGGAGTATGCGAGTTGGCGAGGTTTGCGCCAGACCAAGTCAGCACAGATGAACGCAAGGCGAAGAGGTTTGAACAAGGACTGAAGCCCTGGTTGTTTAGTAGGGTTTCCTTGTTCCAGTTGAAGACATTTGTAGCCGTGATGGAAAAGGCAATTCTCGCCGAAGGTGGAGGCGAGGCTGTAACCAAGTTCAATCAGGAACAAAAAAAGAAGAAGAATGAAGTCGAGGTGAAGAATGACGGTAGTGGTAATGAAAATGGTAACAATAATCTGAAAAAGAAGTGGAATGGAAGTATAGGTGCAGGAAATCAGCAGGGCAATCAGCAGAATAAGAAGTTCGAAGTGTGTGCTACATGCGGAAAGTTTCATAAGGGTGTGTTCTTGAAGGGGAAACGAGTATGTTTTAACTGTGGCCAGGAGGGTCACATCGCCCCAAATTGTAACCAACCTAAAAAGAATGTTTGCTACACTTGCGGGTCCAAGGATCACTTTGCTCGTGAGTGCCCCAAGAAGAGATCTGGTGAGGCAAATGAAAACAAGGGAAGTGCTAGTGGAGGTGCGATGACTATTGTTGGGCCAACATCAACCAATAAACCCACAGCAAGAACCTTCAATATGACTATGCAAGATGTTATGCAATCAAAGGATGTGGTGTCAGGTATTATCCCAATCAATGATATTGATGCTTATGTATTATTTGATTCGGGTGGTACTTGCTCATTTATATCTGAGGAATTTGCTATGAGATTAGAATTGCCTAGTGAAGAATTGAATTTCCCTTTAAACATAGAAATTGCGAATAAGGAAGTAGTTCCTGTTAGGTTCGTATTCAAGAATTGTAGGGTGAACATTAAGGGGAATATTATGGTAGTAGATTTTATTCCGATAAGGCTAGAAGAGTTTGACGTTATTTTGGGAATGGATTGGTTATTCAATTATGGAGCGATAATTGACTGCCAAAAGAAATGTGTAAACCTTATAACTCTGTCAAAGGTAGTATTCAATGGTGGCAAATTGCCTAGACAAATGAGATGTCCGGCGATTATGCGCAGCCAAGAAGTTGTTGAGTCGGTACGTGTGGGTTATTTAGCTTACATAGTCGATACTCAAAAGAAGGGTCTGAACCGGAAGAAATACCGATTGGTTAGGGAATTTGTGGACATATTTCGAGGACTTGCCGTGACTTCCACTTTGTGAGAGAGATTGAGTTCGCTCATTGACCTAGCACCGGAACCGCTCTCGATATCGAAAGCCACTACATGAATGGCTCAAATTGGAGATGAAAGAACTTATGGTACAACTACAGAGTCATTGGACAAGAAATACATTCATCCGAGTGTGTCATCATCGGGAACAGCACCGTGTTATTCAGAAGAAGAAGGATGGGTCAATGCGTCTTTACATTGATTATAGAGAATTAAACAAAGTCACTATTAAGAACAAATATCCTTCTTGAGAATAGATGATTTGTTTGATCAATTGAAGAAGTGCTAGATATTTCTAAAAATAGATTTGAGAAGTGGGTATCATTAATCAAGGTAAGAAAGGAGGATGTCTGAAGAGGCGGCATTCCGAACTTCGGTATGGACATTACGAATTTTTGGTGATGTCTTTTGGTTTAACAAACTCCCCTGCAGCGTTCATGGATTTGATGAATAGGGTGTTTAAACCATTCTTGGAATAGTTCGTGGTGTTGTTTATCGACGATATTCTGGTGTACTCTAAAACTCAAGAGGAACATGTGGAACATTTACGTCTAACTTTTTGAGACGCTAAGAAAAGAAAAGTTGTATGCAAAATTCTCTAAATGTGAATTTTGGCTGGAACGTGTACAATTTCTTGGGCACGTAATTGACAAGGATGGAATTTTAGTGGATCCATCAAAGGTTGAAGCTGTGATAAATTGGGAAAAACCGAGAACTCCATCAAAAGTGAGAAGTTTCTTGGGATTAGCAGGGTATTACAGACGGTTTATCTAGGATTTTTCCAAGATTGCCACTCCATTGACAAATTTAACGAGGAAATCTGTAAAATTTGTTTGGACGGAGAAGTGTGAAGAAAGTTTCCAAGAATTGAAAAAGAAGCTAAGTATAGCACCTGTGTTGTCATTACTAGATAATACAGGAAATTTTGTGGTGTATAGTGATGCTTCACATAAAGGGTTGGGTTGTGTCCTTATGCAGAACGACAAGGTTATTGCATATACATCAAGACAACTAAAGGACTACAAAAAAGGGTATCCGACTCATGATTTAGAGTTGGCGGCGGTTGTGTTTGCTCTGAAAATATGGAGACACTATCTCTACGGAGAGAAATGTGACATTTACACAGATCATAAAAGTCTGAAATATATTTTCACACAGAAGGACCTGAACATGCATCAAAGAAGATGGATGGAACTGATAAAAGATTATGATTACGAGATCTTTTATCATCCAGGCAAAGCAAACGTGGTTGCAAATGCCTTGCGTAGGAAAGGCAGGGAAAAGTTGATGTTGTTAACTGATAAGGAGGAGCTTATTACAGCAATGTCAAGGTTAGAGTTGGAAATCAAATTTTTAAGAGAATCCGATGAAAGATGTTACCAGATGGAAGCCAGTCCAACTTTGGTGGATATAGTGAAGAACGCTCAATTACAGGATGAGGAATGCAGAAAAATCAAAGAAAGTGTGGTTAAGGGAAAAGAGGTGAAATACAAGATTGATACCGATGGAATGCTGCGATTTGAAGGACGAATATGGGTTCCAGCAGTACCAGAGCTTAAAAAAGAAATCTTGACCGAAGCTCATAACTCGAGATATTCAATTCATCCAGGAAGTACAATGATGTATCAAGATTTGCGACGACATTTTTGGTGGCCAAATATGAAAAGAGACGTTGCAGAATGCGTTACAAAGTGCTTGACATGTTAGAGGGTCAAGGCTGAGCATCAAAGACCAAGCGTATTACTTCAACCGTTGAAGATACCGAAATTGAAATGGGAGCATATCACAATGGATTTTGTGGTTGGTCTTCCAATAACTCAAAAAGGATACGATGCGATATGGGTGATAGTGGACAGATTGACAAAATCTGCACACTTTTTGCCAATAAAGATCAGATTCAATCTTGATTAGCTGGCAAAATTATATGTTAAAGAGATCGTATCGAGACATGGAGTTCCAGTGTCAATTGTGTCAGACAGAGATCCGAGGTTCACATCAAACTTCTGGAAGAGACTACAAGAATGTATGGGAACCTAGTTGCGAATGAGTACTGCATATCATCCGTAAACAGATGGCCAAAGCGAACGAACGATTCAGACGTTGGAAGATATGTTGAGAGCGTACGTCATGGATTTCAAAGGAAGCTGGTATGAACAATTGTCGTTGGTGGAATTTTCCTATAATAACAGTTACCATGCTAGCATCGGCATCTTGCCTTTACGAAGCATTATCTTTGCGAAGAAGTGCAAAACTCCAATTGTCTTTGGGATGAAGTGGGAGAACGTCAACTATTAGGACCGAACTGGTACAACAAACTGCTGAGGTTGTCAAACTCATCAGAACAAGATTGATAGCTGCTCAAGACAGACAAAAGAAATATGTTGATCAACACAGACAAGATCGTGCGTTCGATGTAGTAAATTTTGTATTCCTAAAGGTTTCTCCTTAGAAGGGAAAAATTCAATTTGGTAAGAAGGGGAAGCTAAGTCCGAGATTTATTGGACCCTTAGAAGTGCTACGAAAGGTTGGAGAGGTGGCGTACGAGGTAGCTCTACCTCCGGAATTGCAAAATATTCATAATGTTTTTCACGTGTCGGTGTTACGACCATATAAACCTGATTACAAGCACGTGATTGAGTACAAACCATTGCAGTTTGAGAAAGATTTGTCCTATGAAGAGGTTCCTATCCAGATAGTCGACAGGAAAGAGCAGGTGCTCAGGAATAAGGTGATACCTTTTGTGAAGGTAATTTGGAGGAACCACAATGTTGAAGAGGCTGCATGGGAATTCGAAGCTAAAATGATGAAGAATTACCCTGAGTTATTTGTTTAATCTGTGTCTTTGATTCTGGGGACAGGATCTTTGTAAGTAGGGGAGAATGTGACGAATGAATTGTTTGAATTGTGATTCTGGGGACAAAATCCTTGTAAGGAGGGAATGATGTAACATTCTAGAATTTTAATTATTATACTAAATATTTATTGAATTACTTAAATATTTAATGGATGTTGTTCAAATTTGAATTGATGTGGTTGATTATTTGTTAAATAAATAATTAAGGAAAATTAATTATTTTGCTAATTTAATTTAATTATTAAGTTAGAGAATTTTGATTAATTGAATTATTATTCTGTTTATTGGAATTTGTAAATTTAAAAGTATGTGTTAGTTGATTAAATAAAGTTATAATTGTATAGAAAATTATAATTTTGGTGGTATTAATTTATGTGATGAAGTAATTTAAAAAAATGTTATTATGATTAATTTAATTAAATTAATGCGTGACAAATAACCTTTTATAAGGTAGTTATTAAAATAACTTAAAGGAGTTTTAATTCCGTTTTGGCCAAACAAGGCCTAATGCCTATTAAGTCTTTAATTTATTTGAGTTTTACCAAACAAGGTGTAAGGTTAATGGGTTATTTTTTTAGTTAGTAACCAAACAAGCCTTATGGCTTTTGATTTCAAAAACTTTTAATCGATGTCGATTTATGTATTTTATATTTATATTATATAATTAATATATATAATATCTAGATACGTTAGATTATTAGTACGCTCTAGAGTTAGAGGAGAGAGGTTAGAGAGAAGAAGGAAAAACTCAGAGGAAAAAGAAGAAGAAGAAGAAGAAGAAAAAGAAAAGAAGAAAAGAAGAAAAGCTAGAGGTTGGAGAAGAGGAAAGCTTGAGAAGAGAAAAGATATAGTCATCCTCATCATCTTCTTCAAGGTATTAACCTATACTTTTAGTTTTAAAAATTTGGTTTCTCTCTTCCATGATTCTCCATAAAATCCTTGTGTAAGCATGAATTATTGTTGTTATGAGGCTTAATATGGCTTACTTGTAATGTTAAAACTATTTTCATGAGCTATAATCAAAGAATTGTTGATATGTATGTAATTTGTAGAGAAAAGTATTTTACAGAGAGTTTTTCTTTATTATATATTGTTTAGTTAAAATAGAAATTTTGGGTTGTTTAGTTGTTTTATTGATAAATTGATCGTTTAATTTGTTAGAGTATGTATACTCATTGATAAAGATGCTTTGAATTAATTGTTTTGGTTGAAAAACAAAATCACAGTATTGATTTTCATCAAAAATATCAAAAAGTGAATTTTTATCAAAAATAGTGAAATTGGATGTTTTAAACTAGTTGTTATGCTATTCGTCAAGTCGTCGATCGAAGATTGCGGTTTGGTATGCATTAATATGACCAATGATTCAATTTTACTGTAGCATAAGACCTACGCCACACACAATAACAATCGTCGGTAGTATAAATGTAGGCGTCATGTACGCCATCACTGCATATTCAAATAGTAGTGAACCATATAAATCGTGGTAATGCAGTATGAAAGTTAAGCGAATAATGGTCCGACAATTGTAGCTTTTGTACTTGAAATTTTAAGGAATTGTTATGTGATGATAGTAGGACTGTAAAATGTTGATTTTAGTATTTTTATACTATGAATAAGTATGTTATTAACAATTAACTTGTGTTATAACTTGATTATGTGATTAAAAATCCAATGTTTACATGATGAACGAACTTAGTTAAGATTGTAAAGTAGTATTGACTAATTATGTCATGATGACATATGTTTATAGGATATTGTGATTTGAATTGTTCGGTCTAGTCCACGACCAAGGCAAGTTTTCTAAACCTTCTTTTTATATTGAGCAAGTTCTCTAACTCTACTTTTGTAATTGGAATCAATTATTGTTCTCAATGTAGTAATGCAAGATTTCTAATTCTTTATTTTGTTGAAATATTTATTCAATTCGATTACTTTATAAATGATGCAAGCTTCCTAAACTTTGGTTTGATGTTGACAAGTTATTCTTGTATTTAACTTGTTGTTTAGCATGCGCAATTATTTATACTAATGTCGAGTAATTTTATCGTTCAAACTGTTATGTATGCTTAGTATTCAATTTTAATTAACCTTGACTTAATATTGTTCAAGCAAGGCATGTTATAGTTATTCCAAAGTATAAGCTATTAGATTATTCCTAAAGCATGATTTTGATTTACCATGTTGATTCAATTACGATTATTCTGTAATATGATTAATTCAACTAGTCCCCTAGTTGATGATCGTTGAACTTCAAATTACCTTGAAAGCTTATCCAAACCAAACTCTCTTTGGTGTGGACTTATACTCTAAATACTAAGATGAACAACCTTATTATTATTAGGGGATAACTTACACATAGCGTTAAATGTTTGTGCACAATACATGAATGCGAAGAGGGTCAATTTCCCTAAGTACGAGGAGTCCTTATAGTCTTAGGACTGTTAAAGTTGGAGTTGAAAGATTACTCGCAATTGTGGACATAGTTCATAGTCTTATGACCCTCATTTATATTTATTCCACATTTTGAATTTCAGTTCCTGATTATCATTGTTAAAGTACCATTCAGTCTTGATGAGCCTATCATGAGCAGTTATTATTATTATACTCTTGTCGATTTCTTATTGTATCAAGTGAGCATTGTTTGCTCACTCTTGCTTATATAACTTTTATAGTTAAAGACGAAAAGGCTGATGTACCTAGCACCCGTAAGGGAAAAGGACAGATGAACAAGTTTTGAAGACTTGTAATTTGATATTTGATTTTCAGATTTTAATTGAATAGTTGTAATGAAGTTTATTTTAAATTCCGCATTTGAATGATTGTATTTAAAGGTTAGATAACCTGGGAGATTTTATTATGTAACCCTTTAATGGGAATGGTTTTATTTATCCTGCTTTATTGTGATTGGGTAGGTAGATATGAATGTTTGATTAAGTGAACACCAAATCCTGTGGGAATGAAGTACCTGGGTTTGGGGGTGTCACAGTGTATGTTGAATTTGGAGCGTAGTATTGGTCTTCATAATTGTAGCTCCATGACGAATCCGGGTGATACCCCCAAACTTGATGGTAATTATCATATGCATACTGATTGAGGTCGTTACCACCATACTGTACCGGCCCAAGATTGATGGTACATTGATGACTCGGATGGTTGTCAGCACAATAGCCACACGTAACTGCCATCCTTTGACTCTGTTAGGCTGCGATAACGTCCAACTTCCTCGAAAGTTCTTCAATTTGTGCTGACATTGCGGAGAGTGTCGCGAGTCTGTCAATCTCCGCTTCCTTTGGTTGAGTCATGTTCGTGTATGGCCATTGATACGCAAAGTCATCCATAGTACCTGAAAAGAGAGAAATACAGGAAGAGAATTTAAAATTAAAATAAAAAAGTTTAAATTAAGACTAATTTGATTGAAATTAATATTTTCAAAGAGATATTAAACTAATTCCCCGGCAACGACGCCAAAAACTTATTGGGTAAAATCTAATTACGCACAACACGCAAGTATACGTGGTCAACAAGTAATAAAGTGATAATTTGAGTATCGTTCCCACAGAGAATTATTTAATAAAAATCACCAAGAACTAACCCGTAACCAACTCAATCTTATTTAAACAAATGAAGTTAATGTTATAAATTAAAATATTTAACTAAACTAATTCTAATTGACACTGATTAAAAATCAGATTATGGAGATTCAAGATCACAACTTCACTTATTGCTTCATTTAGGTTAACACACTTCTCATCAATTATTCTCTATCCCGAATTGTTAATCAAGAACACGAAAGTAGTATTAACCACCTCTCGATGCACTAATCTGTATTAACGTCGATCCACAATTAAGATAGAAATCTGCTAAAGAACTTAACCAACTAACCCACTATATCTCTATGTGAATTACAATTGAAGAAGGTTTAAGAACAAGTTCTCTATAAGATTACATGCGGCATCAAGCATATCTCTACCTTAACACTCATCAAGTTTAAGCTATTAACAAAAACCTGAACACATGCTATCATGATTAGATCTAAATCAATACTTCATCTCTCAAGTTCATATAGATTATCACGGTAATTGATGGCCAAAAAATTAAACAATTAAGTCCAAATCACAATAGAACATAATAATTGATAACGAAGCATATTAAAATAAACTATACAATAAGATCCATTGTAATCTCAAACAAAGAATTAGTTCATGAATTAAAACTAAGAATCCACAATTGAATAATCATTAAACGACAAAGATAGAAGAAGATGAGAAGATATAATCTATTGTATGTAGATTTGACGCTCCCTTCTTGCTCCTCCTTTGAATCTTCAATGGTCTCCAAGTTGCTTTAATCTCCAAATTTAATAAAAACTAGGGTTTTTCTCTAATTTCCTCTAATCTAATATATAGGAATTCTTCCTCTAACTACCTCTAATCCTTGTAAATCTCTTCCTTTTATAAGCCTCTTTATATGTATTTAAGTCCTCTTGGAAGTCCTTGAATCAAACAACTCAAAACAATCCTTTTCGAACTCAAATTCGGACAAAAATTACTCATTTCACAAGCATAGGCCATGAAATTTCCTACCGGTATTTGCCCTTGTAATAGCCAGCCCTGGATGGAAATCTCATCGAAATGCCAGGACCCCAGCCATTACCGTCCTAAGGCCACAAAAGGTCCAACCCAATTACCGGATAATGAACCGCCATCACTTTTCCTCTTTGGAACCTCCTCTGCTAAAACTGCCATAACTTTTAAACCGAGAGAAGTTACGGGGCCCACGACCTATCAAATCGAAGCTATCGAAGAGCCCTAAAACTTTCATTCTTTGAGTTTTCAGAACAAACAAACGGATTATAGTAGAAATTGGACTGGAAGTGACTGATATGCAAATGGCCACCCAAAACAATGAAGTTCAACGACGTCCGTTGGTAGAAATGTCATAACTCTTTCATCCGAACTCCGATTGGAATGATTTAAGATGTTCCGAAAAGCTAAGAAGACGCTCTACAATATAGTCTAAGTTCCAAGTCAAGAACATGAAATGAACATGAATGTCCAAATAATATCCGGATTGCTTTTCTTTACGTTTTCCTTGCTTTTCCTTACCAATAGTCGCTCACACCACTCCCAAACATATAACCTACAAAATGAACACAAAATGCATGAAAAGTAACTAAGAAACATGAGTTTAAGCAAATAATTCAAGTAATATATACCGGATAAGTAGGTATAAAACCGACTTATCAGGCTCCTCAGTGTCCGAATAAGCAGAAGGAAGGATGTTTCTCGTATGGAGCCACGGACCATCAAATCAAGGACTACCCAAAGAGAAAGGGCAATGCAAGCGGCAACTGTAACAAGAACAATAATGGGCTGAACAATGGAGGGCCAGCCAGTCAAGCCAACAGATCAACAACACGAACATTCTACATGACTGTACAAGAAGCGGTGGAGTCTAAGGACGTGGTGTTGGTATCATTTCGATCAACGATATAGATGCATATATATTATTTGATTTGGGTGCTACCTGCTCTTTTGTTTCCAACGAATTTGTTAAACAGTTAGACTTACCCCGTGAGAGGTTAGAACACCCTATGAATGTAAAAGTAGCAAACAAGGAAATTATCCACGTAGAATACATTCATAGGAATTTTTATACCGAATTGCGAAGATTTAAGCTCAAAGTGGATTTGATACCGATTCATTTGGGGGAGTTCAATGTAATCCTTGGAATGGATTAGTTATCGGTTCATGGAGCAATTATAGACTGTAAGAAGAAGTGTGTACACCTTAAGACTCTGAATATGTCGAAGGTGGTATTTTATGGTAGTAAATCACCGAGACAATCTCATTGTCTGACGATGGTGCAAGCGCAAAGATTTCTTAGGAAGGGTGGTATAGGTTATTTGGCTCACGTGGTTGATACTCGACGAGTCAAGGGTGAACTGAGTCAGATACCTATTATAAGGGATTTCGTTGATGTCTTCCCATATGAGATTCTAGGATTGCCATCAGATAAAGAGATTGAGTTTGTTATTGATTTGGCACCAGGGACAGCACCGGTATACAAAGCGTTGTATCGTAGGGCACCGATAGAGTTGAAAGAACTGATGGCTCAATTACAAGAGTTGTTAGATAAAGGATACATTCGACCAAACATATCTCCATGGGGAGCACCAGTCTTATTCGTAAAGAATAAAGATGGGTCGCTAAGACTTTGTATCGACCACCAAGAGTTGAACAAGGTCACCATTAAGAATAAGTACCTGTTGCCCAGGATAGACGATTTATTTTATCAGTTGAAGGGGGCGAAGTACTTTGCGAAAATTGACTTGAGGACCGGTTTCACCAATTTAAAGTGAGTCGAAGGACATTCCAAAGACGACATTCAGAACTCGGTATGGACACTTTGAGTTTCTGGTATTGTCATTTGGATTGACGAACGCACTAGCAACATTTATGGATTTGATGAACAAAGTGTTCAAACAGTATTTGGATAAGTTTGTTGTCGTATTCATCGATGACATTCTAGTGTATTCAGAGACGGAGGAAGAACTCGCTGAACATCTTCGGATAGTGTTGGGGACATTAAGGATATAAAAGTTGTATGCAAAATTCTCCAAGTGTGAGTTTTGGTTGCAGAGAGTGTAGTTTTTTGGGGCACATTATCGACAAGAATGGTGTTTCGGTGGATCGAGTGAAGGTAGAAGCGGTTATCAATTGGGAGCAGCCGAAGATGCTGACATAAATTAGGAGTTTCTTAAGATTGGCGGGATACTATCACTACACCAAAAATGGCCTCTAGTGAAGGACAAATCCTTCACTAGAGGCCCTATATCACTCACAAGTGATTTATTACGAAGAAATATTTCCTTCACACGAGTGCTCGCATTAGACCTCTTCGCAATTGAATAACTTTTTTATTCACAAATTGTATTTAGTAATGGAATATTATTTTTTAGTGAAAGATTGGTTTCCTTCACAAATAATATTTCAAGAAGGACTATTTGAAATTAGTGAATAACTGTATTCCCTCACAAATAATATATTGTGAAGAACAAATTTATTTAACGAGAGAAAATTTTCCTTCACTAATTATAAATTAAGAATGTATCTTAAAATTAGTGAGGGAAATAATCCTTCATTAATGTCAATTTCTCAAGTAAAATCATTCACAAATTATAAATTTATAAATAAAAATTAATTGATAAATAATCAAAATTTATTGCAAATTATAATTAAATTTCAAATCAGTGATTTCATATTTATTATTATTAATTGTTATAATAAATATTAAATTTAATATTTGAAGTTAATTTAAATATAATACTTTTTCAAACTAATTGATAAACTAATGCATAAAGAGCCAATAATTAAAACCAATACTCTTCATATAAATAGATAATGCTCAAATTACGATAACTACATAAGTTGTTATTGTATCTTGGTCTCCCAAGGACCATAGTACCTACAATATTTATTAACTAACATAAGAAAACTGAAATGATAACAACAAACTAGAAAGAATAAAGTGTCATGTTAGGTCCACTTCATCATCATTTTCTTCAAATACATCAAGGTTGGACTTGTAAACTTCATGCTACAAGAGAAACACCAAAATATAATTTCAATAAGATAAGGAATAGGAAAAGATAAAACTGGTACACTTAAATTAAGAGAGAGATTAACTAATGACAGACAAAAATATAGCTATTAATAAATACCTCAATTGATTCATAGAACCGAAAATCGTCGTCATATGCTATGCTGACGGTACCCCACCGTAGCCGATAGTGTCGCGGTCATATATGTGTTAATGATTTACATGTGTTAGTGAATATATGTGTTAGTGATATACAAAGGGGTTTTAAACTGCATACCTCAAACATTTCTATGGAAAATATTCGATTATAGGATGCCTCCATACCAAACGTGCTAATATCTGCAACAATAACCTCCACATTTTGGAGCTGAAGATCCCTATTGAGAAAGAAAGAGGAAATTCTTGAGGTCCTCTAATATACCCGTGCTTTTTCGCAAGAGATGGGAAATTTCCTTACAAAACGGTACCTCTACAAATAAAAGTAAAGAGATGCACCAAAACATGTACAGCTTCAGGAAAAGTTAAGAAAGATCATGTCTGAATATTCACTCTACTACATAAGGTAATTATCAAGTCACATACCGACACCCGCTTCCTCAATAAATGCTTTCTCGGGTCGTTGAATTGCAAATCCCACTATCTTGCATTTGTTATACTTCCGTATATGTATATGGATAAAGATCCCAACCACATCCAACATCAAGAACAATGTGACCATCTTCTAATTGTGATATATCACAATACATTTTCAACATTTCTTTCAATCATCTGCTTTCTTATCGTGGAAGTAGCATCAATCTAAGTATTAATGTGCTAAACAAATTTTGATACTCAATTGTACAAACATTCCATGTCACTCTTTGCTTCTAGTATTTAGTTTTACTAAAGTCATCCTTGACATAATTCACTCCTTAAAACTAACAATAAAACTAAGTATTTAATGATAGAGATCAACAAATTTTGCAATAATTAAATATAAAATCACTATGTTAGTCCTTGCGACAAATTTCTTCAATTCCCTGCTTGAGCTCCCCGTAAGGTGCACTTTACCACAAACATCTCATCATGTCATGTTATAATTTCTATGAAGTTTCTAGTAAAGAAGTTTAGAACATCTATTTATCTCACAAACAACAAGCGAATCAAGTAACCTTTCTCACTTCATTCATTGGGTGTCTATCCATCCATCATGTCAGTTTAAAAAAGTTCAATGAACATCTCGGTTACTTAGAATAAAGCGTGGGAAAATGGTAATTATAAAATCTTACAAAAATTAATGTATTTAATAGGTAATATAACTAAGTACAAAATATAGAGAATTTGACTATACAAATTTTAAAGTATACAAATGAGTTTACTAAGTGTTCAGAATTGGTTTCTACTTGTGTCATGTCAACATGTTCCTAACAACAACCTCATTGATTGGCAAATACACACACTTATAATCCCAGATATTGCTTGGATAGTTTTTAATTTCGGTACACAAAATTTTTCTATCAAATTCACAAAATTTTTTATCCAACTGTTACAGGCTCACAGACCTAAGCCAACGTGGAAACATGAAAGTTCAAGGAGGTAGAATCAACAACAACAAAAATACAACCTTTTTAGAATTAGAAATAATAAACAATAAAATTCCAGGAGTTAATTGAAACCTAGTTTCCAAAAATAGATTGCATGAAGTTCAAACCCAATAAAATTGGCAAATTAAACAGCCTTGACAAAATTATCACGTGTTCATAAAAAAAGGGACGGACAACATACCAAGTTCTCGAAGGATCTTCAAGTCAAACTTCTTGGCCAAAGATTCATGATTAACTAATTTTGCATGTTGAAGGACCATCATCTTCAAACAAATCAGGAAAAATCCTATAAACAGTGTATTCGGGCATATACTATAAGAACTTCCACCATAGAAAGGATTATGCATAAAATTTATTATTATTATTAACTATTATATTTTTTTTAAACTTACAAGCTCAGATTCGGTATGGCAGCAAAGCCAACTGACATATTCAATCTGATTACTCGCTAAGATATCTTCTTTAGCTATGCAATAGTAATTTTTCAGCTTTAATTCAGACACCCAGTTTTGCGGGAATGATATATTTCTAGTAGAATAAGTTGATTAATTCAGTTCACAGACTAAATAGTATAGCACAAACACAAATAACAGTTGAATTCAACAAATAGACACATCTGCATTCAATATTCAATATAAGAACACTGCAATGTTGTTAGCCGATTTGGGTATTGCTTACATTTTAGATTCTGAAGGTGAAATGAAAACTCGTCAATTATTACATGAGCCTCTTAAAACCTTCTAACTCCCTAAAGCTAAATGACAACTCATCAATTACTATCATCATCTCCACATCCTTCATTATCTCCTCGGGTTCATAAGAAATTGCCTTCAAATTACCACTGTGTTCTCAAAGACAGTTTTTTTTTTCTTATTTGGAACATTTTGAGGATATTTCTAAAATTTAATTCCAAATGAGCCTTTACGGTATTTGTTCCATTCAACTTGGTGTGTGCAGTATATATCTATCTATATACACCATCTACATTATCCATTCTTTTAAAATGAGCCCATACAAATGACCTATTTTATCTATCTTAGCATTAGGCTTTAGTGACTTAGTTCCGGTAACCTCAGCATTTTTGAGTGTCAGACTGTCAACTGGATTCTCATTAGAACCTAACACTTTTTACTTTTTTCAAAATCTCATCTTCATTTGTAATTATAGTATGAGTTGGCTTCTCATTATTCTCATTAGATTTCAATTCTTTTTGCTCATGTGATTCTCATTTTCATCTATAATTTTAGAATTTTGTTCTTGATGATTATACACTGATCAATCTATATGAAGAAAAGCTCAATTTATTAAAACTTCCAAATACCAATTTACTAACACTTGCATATATCTAAAAACTAAAGAATCGAAAGCAAATCTTTGCTACAAAATAGAAACATTACAGAGAACCGAAAATGATTATAGTTGAACAAGAATGAAATGAAATATTAAATTTCCTAAGTTCCCACACCATTTCTTTTTCATTTGAGTGTATATGCAAATGGGTTTTACCAAAAGTCTACAACAACCAAATATCTTGATCTTTTGTGTGAAATTCGAAGAAAACTATGTTTTTTTGGTTTTTAATTTCCTTTTCTAGATTTTCCCTATTGAAATTTATCTATTTTGGGTTGTTCTGATTTTTCCTATTGATTCTATTTTGTGTAAATATTTTTGTTTATTGTTAAACACTAATTATCCATTTTGTTTAGTCATGCTCCCTGCGTAAAGTTTGTCCTTTTTCACTTCTGTATGTGCAAAGTGTTTAATACATATAAACATACACACACACACAAACACACACACACACACACACACACACACACACACACACACACACACACATATATATATATATATATATATATATGAGAATGAGTTTGAGAGAGAACGAACTGGAATGATGAGCCAAAAGAGAAGGGAACTTGCTGTCTTGCTTCACCAGAAAAAAGTGTCAGTGACCAAAGACTTTAGAGTGTTAAATCTAAAGCATCCAAAAACCAAAATCCCCAAAATAGGAGTGAGTAAATTAACTCAAAAATTGTTAAAACATGAAAGGAATTTTCAGTAACCGAGAAGGATTTGCAGACTTTTTTAAAGCAATATAATTGATTAAACAAGCATAGTTAAAGAACATGATAAAATGCAAATGGGCACACAATCATACATATAATAGACTTGACCCACAAACTCTCAAGAGAAACTCTAATACCAAAACCATATGGAATAGAGTAGGCCATAACCTATCTGCACTAGTTTTAAAATCTTTAATTACCAAATTTTCACAAGCTGCAAGTGCTAACTGTAACTATTTATGCATAGTAATAATGGACAACCACCACTTCAATAGTAATGCTACAGTACTTAAGAAGCTTACATTTCAAGGGGCTGCATGCACATTGCATTTGACAATAGTTGTCGAGTTTTGTTATTTAATGGCCAACCTATGTTCTAGCTTATATGAATAGATTTCTTATAAGGACTTCATGCAAAAGCAAAGTGATTCTAGTGAAAACTAATGAACTAAATTCTAGCTCCAACGAGATACAAGAGAGAGACAAAGAGAGTGAGACTTGGATTACAAGGATTCAGTAAAACTAAACCTATCTATAATCAAATGTTAATGATAAACAAGTAGCCAATTGAACCAAATTGGATCGGTTTAATCTTTTTTAGTGTATTTCTATTAGGTTCTTTGATTTATTTTTGGAAATTGTCCAAAATCCCAATAAAGTTTTTTTTCTTTTATAAATCCAATAAAGCTCCTACTAATTTATCATAACAAAATTATAGAATTGTGGGACTAAAATACAAATGTAATGAAATCCCCAACTTGCAGCACTGTATCAATCAAGTTTAAAACTCAATCAGGTAAAAGAAAAATAATTAATGTTCAAATGAACTAATAAATTCAAACACATCATCTCAACTTATCTCTACAAAAACTTGTCCCAAATTTATTAAGTAGGAAAAATCAAACATTATCTGTGAAGTAAACACGATATAAAATAAACGAAGTTAAATCTATAGTTATCAAACTAAACTCAAAAAGAATTCTAGCCTCTTTTTTAAAAGCAAACGGTTGAGACACATATAAGCTTTTCAAAGATATACCCTTTAGTTTATCAACCAAATTCATCAACCGAATACTACAACCACGATACTTTAATTCTAAGACAAATCAATAATCAATTAAAAAGATTGAAGATGGAAAATTAAGCGTTATGTTGAGAAGTAGTAATTACTTCGAACTTGGCAAGCTGAGCTTGTTTGAGTTTAGTGTTGGGGTTGGAATTGGGTCGTAAAGAAAGGATTGATGCTATTGCAGCTTCTCTCATCTCGTCTTCTCCTTCTTCCATTCTTCCTTCTTCTCTATGGACTATCGGTGCCCTAACCAGGTACCAGCCCTAACCGCACACTTGAACCTAACTAGTCAATTTCTACCAAAACCTAATTTTTAGGGAAAATTAAAAAGGAAGGAAATTTGTACCTTTAATTGGATAATAATGGAAGAGGTTGAAGGAAAAGGATAGTACCACCACTAAGAGGGATGTTGCCATCGATCTGGGTAAGGAGGTCGCGATTTGAGGAGTTCAATAATTTGGTCGCGACCTGTGTAATTAAAAGGTAAGGTTTTATTTCCAACGGAAGTAATTATGACGAATTTTTACGTCGGTATTTGGGCTCGACTGAATTGATAAGACTCATCTGTTCCAAAAATAAAACTTAGATAACATTTTTTTTTAAAAATAACTCTTTTATAACTAATATTATAAGTTAAAATTATTATAAATAAATTTAATAATGTAAAAAATTTAATGTATTTATATTTATATTCACCACAATTAATTCTAAAAAATTATTTAGAACAAAACAGTGACCAATTTTATCTCTCGCAAAAAAACTCTGATTAATAATATAGAGAGTAATAATTCCTTCACTAATAAATTTTTTTCTCGCAAAATTTCATCATAAATTGGCGCCAAAAAGCCTTTTATCACCTCAATTTTGCGAGGAAAAAAAATATAAATTGTGAAGGATATTTTTTTCGCTAATAACTATATTGTCACTATATTTTTTCCTTCGCTAAAATACTCCTCATGTGAAGGAATAAATTCCTTCACAAAAATTCCTTCGCTACATCCCTATATTGTCACTAAATATTTTTCCTTCACTGTTCCTTCGCTAAACAACTCCTCATGTGAAAGAATAAATTCCTTCACAAAATTTCTTTCGCTACATCCATATTTTGGTGTAGTGTATCGAAGATTTATTCAAGATTTTTCAAAATTAGCATCACCGTTGACCAATCTTACCAGAAAAACAACTAAGTTTGTTTAGACGGAGAAGTGTGAAGAAAGTTTCCTAGAATTGAAGAAGAGTCTTAGTCAAGCACATGTGTTGGCTTTGCTGGACAACACGGGAGGGTTTATAGTGGATAGTGATGCGTTACACCGGGGTCTTAGCTGTGTAGTAATGCAACACGACAGGGTCATTGCGTACGCTTCACGTCAGCTGAAAGATTATGAGAAGGGATATCCGACTCATGACCTGGAATTAGCAGCGATAGTTTTTGCCTTGATGATTTGGAGGCATTATTTGTATGGCGAGAATTGTGAGATATATACGGATCACAAGAGACTGAAATATATCTTCACGTAGAAAGAGTTAAACATGAGGCAGTGCCGATGGCTAGAATTGATCAAAGATTATGATTGTGAGATTGTGTACCATCCAGGCAAAACAAATGTAGTGGCAGTTGCCATGAACAGAAAAGACAGATAGAAGTTATTGAAGTTAACCATTCAAGAAGAATTGGTGAAAGATTTCGAATGACTAGACTTGTAGATTAAGTATCCAATGGAGACTAACGAACAATTATTTACAGTGGCAGCAAGCCCGACTTTATTGGATAAAGTTAAAGAGGCAGGACGAAGATTGTAATAACATCAAGAAATGATTGACTGAAGATGATGAATTGAAATTTAAGATTGATAGCACTGGACTACTAAGATTTAAAGGATGAATTTTGGTACCGTTAGTACCAAAACTGAGAGAGGAGATTTTACAAGAAGCTCACAGTACGAGATACTCGATATAACCATGAAGCACGAAGATGTACCAAGATTTGCATCATCACTTTTGGTGGCTAAACATGAAGAGAGAGGTTGCGGAATGTGTAAGTAGATGTCTAACTTGTCAGAGTGTCGAGGCAGAGCACCAACGACTAAGCGGGTTATTACAACCATTAGAAATTCCAAAATGGAAATGGGAGCACATCACAATGGACTTTATTGTGTGACTTTCGACAATGCAGAAAGGGCACGATGCCATATGGGTGATTGTAGATCGTCTTACTAAGTCAGCTCACTTTTTGCAGATTAAGATTAAGTATAGTTTGAACCAGTTAGCCAAATTATATGTCAATGAAATTATCTCGAGGCATGGGGTGCCGGTATCTATTGTATCAAATAGAGATCCGCAATTCACATCAAAATTCTAGAAAAGTCTTCAAGAAAGAATGGGGACACAACTACGAATGAGTACCACGTATCATCCGGAGACCGATAGGCAAAGTGAGAGAACAATTTAAACACTTAAAGACATGCTCTAAGCTTGTGTGATGGACTTCAAGGGTAGTTGGGAGGACTACCTTCCATTAGTAGAGTTCGCGTATAACAATATTTATCATGCCAGTATTGGAAAGCCGCTATACGAAGCACTGTATAGGAGGAAATATAGAACGCCCTTATGCTGGGACAAAGTTGGAGAACATCGATTGTTGGGACCAGAGTTGGTACAACAGACGGGAGAAATCATCAAGGTGATAAGAGCCCGACTAGTAGCAGCTCAAGATCGCCAGAAGAAGTATGCAGACTTACATCGCAAGAAGAAAGATTTTGAATTAGGAAGCTATGCATTTATGAAAGTATCTCCTTCGAAAAGGGAAGATTCATTTTGGGAAGAAGGGAAAGTTGAGCTCTAGGTTCATAGGACCGTTCGAGATTCTGAGGCGAGTCGGTGAAGTGGCGAAGAAGATAGCGCTACCTCCTAAACTTGAGCACATTCACAACGTGTTTCATGTGTCAGTATTACGGCCGTATAAACCAGACTACAAGCACGTTATCTCCTATGAACCAATCCAAGTCAAGAAAGACTTATCGTACGAGGAAGTTCATATCCAGATACTAGATAGGAAGGAACAAAAGCTGAGGAATAAGATCATCCATTCTGTTATAATTCTCTGGAGGATCGAAGAAGCTACGTGGGAACTGGAAGAGAAAATGAGAGTGAATTATCCATTTTTATTCGAGTAACCTTATTTATATAATTCTGAGAATGAAATTTTTTTAACGGGGAGGGATGTAATGACCGTGAATTTTAAAACTCCTTATTAAATAAATATGTGATTTAAATTTTAATGAGTTAGTTTTGCGAGTCTATTTAAACCTTATGTGGTTATGTGAATTTAGGAAATGATTAAAGGGAGTCACTAATAGTTTATTTATGTAACGCCTGAGAAAATCGGATTTATATGAGAATTAATTTTTTATTTAATTATGTGAATTAAATGAATTTAATTGATTATTTATGTGAGTAAGCTATGTGAAGGTCGTTCTATGACCTATAATTTGCGTATATTGTTAGTATTCTGGCTATGTGCTGAAATTAATTGTTTTGAATTTCTAAGACGAAAATAAAAATTTTCCGAGAAATTCTCGTAAAAATACTATTCATCTGTTTCTGCTCGGGAATTAAGTTTGAAATTCCAAGAAACGCGTAATGATAGAATATGAAGACGAGATGGAATATTTAATAATATTTCATTTATGGCAAAAAAAGTTTTCACCTGCGAACTTAAATTCTAAGGGTTGAGAAGAATGATTTCTGAGAAGGAAATGAGATTCGTATAATGAATTACGATAATGATTATGCGTACATTATACGAGTGTGATACGATTTAGTATACGAATATAGTATGAAGATTTAATATGAAGTACAATTTGATTATTGTACGAGTATTATACGAAGAGAATACGTGAATGATAAGTGTAGAATACGATTGGTGTTATGGATTTATAGTTTAAGGACTTAATATGATCCAATTGGATTTGGATTATACCAAGCCCAAGTAATTGAGTAATCAAGGCCCAACGTTATGTTTAATTAAGCCCAATCCAAGAAACCGAACCGTGGATCGAACTGATGGGTCACCGAATGGGTAAAACCCATGGGGATACCATGGGCATGTGGGCCGGCCACTTGGTGGCCAAGTAAAGTGAACAACTTGATCACCAAGTATTTTACTTGGTGATGAAGTAGTGAATAGTAAGGAGGTGGGGAGAAATGACCAAAAAGCCCTCCATTTGAGTTTCCTATAAATAGAAGGCATATGTGGCCATTTGGTGGTTTCCAAGAGATCATCCAACTTATATTTAGAGAGAGAAAGAGCTAGACATAAGCAATCATCTCACTTTGAAGCTTTTTATTAGAGGTTTTAACAAAAACACAAAGATCAGAAATGTAATATTTCATTAGTATTAGTTTTCCATCCTTTTGATTTCTTTGTTATGAAGAACCATAGATTGGTGGAGTATGCCTCTTATGGAGGAATAATGATGGCTTGTAATATGTAAAACCTTTATAAGTCATGTGTAAATGAAAATCGTAAGGGTTTACATAAGTTTAAACCGTAGGAAATATTGATTAATGAATGTGGTTGTTGATGGACAAATTGAAAACCATCACTATTAGGATATGTGCATCTTGCTTGGTTAGGATATAGATATGAGATCAATGGAGTTGTTCCATTGATTTGGCATATAGAACACTTGTAACAAATTTATGGCGAATTTTACAGAATTAGACGTTAAACGTTGAAAACGTAAAAATTCCGGATTAGTAGTCGAAAGTTGCCATGAGACTTGAAAATATTTGTTTTCCATGTTAACACATGAGATAAGGTATTTAAGAGTTGTGGGCTCAAGAATCGTCGGATTTCGACTTAAAATAAATAAAACGAGTATTGAATACTCGAAAGCGTTTAACGAACACTTGATAATGAACTTAGAAGTGAATTTTAAGTTATGGATTCGGAATTATAAAATTCTTATATAAACGTGTAGAGTATGTAATTTATGAGTTGTAGTATTTTGAACGGACCAAATAGGACTTATAACGAAGAAGTTATGATGATGAAAGTTCATTAAAACTTTATCTATAATTTTTTTTTCTGAGTCTGAGGTTTGGCGCCGCAGCGCCAGACATAGCTATAAGTCCCACACCGCAGCGCCATGCACAGTGTAATGACCTACTGAAGAGTGGCATCGCAACGCCATTCACAGGTTTAGGTTTCGCATCGCAGCACCGGGACTGGGGCCTAGGTATCAGAAAATTGGCATGCCAAAGCCGATTATTATGTATAGAGAGGCCACGCCACCACTGGCGAAGGGGGAGTTATTGAGACAAGTTAGGTTTTGAATTCAATTATTTCAAGACCAATATAAGATAAGTTTATATACTTAATGAACATACTAAAACTATTCCTATGTTACATATACTAGTGTATATGGTGATGAACTTAGGAAGTAAACACAAGTTGTTAGTATGGTAACGAAGAACACAAAGTGTTAATAATTAAACCATAAACGGTAATCAACATTAGTACTTCACCAATGATGATTGAGTCCGGTTAATCACTTAAGATCATTAATAAGTCGGGATGAAAGGTAGTAAGTCATATTGACAATATTATTAAAATAAAGTCAACTAAGACATAGAAGAGAAAGAAGTTGGTAGAAATATTGTGATTGATTGTTTGGTTGCTAATTACAGTGTGCTATATGAATATATCATGTAGCTTCTGTAAAGGCTGAGAACAGTCAAATAAATTATTCGAAGACGCTTGAAGGCATGTTTTTCTTAACTCTTGTCTAACTTTTGTGTTAGTCAAGTTTTCTGTGATTCATCGTAATGAGTTACATGTATGAATTTAAAGAAAGGGTCAATGCCAGTTTTAACTTGGCTAGACTATTCGTAAGAGATAGATTGATTTTTATACATATCTTTCTATATAGAAATGATAACGTTATCATATGCCAAATATTTGTTAACGGATTCAAATGTAAGTTTGTTTATGAACAAACAAAAGTATTTTTCATCGATTATTCGATGGGCACGCGAGTTTGCCAAAACATAAACATAAATACGTTTAACGGATGAATGTTGATCAACATAGACTACTATAGGTTGATCACCTAAAAGTGCTCATAAGAAATGTCGGATGTACAACATTAGTGTCGTGATATTCTTTTTAAGTATGAAAACAGAAAGATACTGTTCATTATCTTTCGACTGGTTCAGAATTCCTAAACTATTATATACTATGGGAATTGATGTTATGAATTGTTAAGTATTAATGTTTCGTAATACTTCATGACTATTTGTTCAGTTATGAAAGATTTTCATATAATTCACGAATGTGGTATTGATATTATTCTTTGTTAGACTTGTTGAGCTTGTTATGCTCACTTCTTACGTGATTATATGATTGCACTTAAAGCTGAGCATACTGAGAATGCTAAGAGAAATAAGGGCAAGGCTAAGATGGATAGTTAACCATCATGTAATAGATCAGTATGATTTTATGTATTATACTTATGAACAACGAATGATGTAATCAGTTTATGAACCTGGAAAAGGATTTCACTTTGATTGTAATAAGAAGATAGTAATTACATTCATTATGTTGAGTTTTCAATGGAATGCTTATATAGTTATGAGTACCGTGTAACACCATATGTTGGGTTGGAAGATACCAAAATTTGGGGGCGTCACAAGTTGGTATCAAAGCATGAGGTTATAAAACTTAAGGGGGAAGAACCTTAGGCTAATAACCTCGTAAGGAAGGTAAAGTTCGAAGAAAGAAAAATCGAGTCGAATGAGTTAATAAGGTATTGAGAAAACTCAGTACCGAAAGATTTAAAAGATGGAAATTAATCCTAAATAAATTAAATGTTATTTGTGCTTATACTATTGTGTATTATGTACTAATCAACATGTTATGTGTTTTGTAGATGTCAAACGATAGCCTGATGTATAGAGACATTCACATGGTGAGTGAAGAGTCAGTGAATCGAGTGGAGATATTACCTATGCCAATGGCGGAGGTACCAATAGTGATTCTAGAAGATTCTACCAGAAGAGTACATTTCTGGGGAGGATTACTCTGAGGAAACAATGGGAATTACATCATATCTGAATATGATGATAGATGTGGAGGAGGAGATGGAGGTAATATCGATTAATACGGTGGTACCTACTCAGGAGTCAATATATCCAGATACAATGAGATCATTGTATCTGGAAGTGCTTGATAGGAATGTGCATCTGCGCATGGTGGTGCAGACACAGAACGAGAAGATTACCGCACTATATGAGGTGAAGGAGTCTGCCGAGGCAGATTTTGAGTCGGAGCATGATGAGAAAGTGCTGATGACAAATAAGGCGATGGATTATAAGGAAGAGGCCATAAAGCTTCGAAAGAAACTGGTTGAAAAAGACCAGAAAATAGCACGGATGTCCTACATCCATGACTGTGCTCACGAGGATTTCAAGCTAAAAATTGCTTGTTATTCTATTGAGTTAGGCCAGACTCGACATACGATTAGTCGAGATATTGTTTCAATTTTAGCAAATCAAAAACATAAGAATGCCATAAGGTAGTGTTAGTAGATCATTAGATCTTTTTATATATGTGTAGTGATGTAAAACCCTCTTTTGTATAATTAAAGGGTAGTCTTTTTCTAAATCCCAATTTTTATAGAAGTCAATCGCGGGAAAGTAATATAATAGCTTTTTAGCTATGGAAGCAAAGTGTAAATAGTTTTGACTATGAAAGTATATTAATATAAGGAAGTTTTTATTTAATGTGCTTCTTATGGTATGAGTTCTTATTTGGGAATGATAACTAAGTAGTTAAATAGATAATAATGAAACTTTATTTATTTAATCAGAATTATGCCGCCAAGAAGGAGACAATGTAACCAAGAGGCTGAGTCACATAATGAAAATCAAGGGGGTCTTAATAACCCTATGCAAGAGTTTATTAATTTATTAATGACAGCATTTAACCAAGTTGGGGGAGGGATTCCTGTAGCACCTAGGGTAGCTAGAACAACTACCTTTAAAGAATTCAAAAGTGTGGGTCCTCTGGAGTTCCGAGGAACGATGGACCCCTTAGAGGCCCAGACATGGGTGAAAGAGATAGAGAAGAAATTTGTTATCATAAATGTGGGTGAGGCGCAAAAGACTTCTTTTGCGACTTACATGATGAAAGGGGAGGCCAACTACTAGTGGGAGGCTTACCAGGGTGGGGCTAGAACGGAGGCAGTTACATGGGAACAGTTCAAGAAGGTATTCTTCGAGAACTATTTCTCTACTAACATGCAAGGTCGAATGGAGATTAAGTTCTTGGAACTTGAACAAGGGGATATGATAGTTCCCCAGTACACCGCCAAATTCAATGAATTGGCGAGATTTGCTCCATAACAGGTGGACATAGAAGAGAGGAAGGCTCGTAGGTTTGAGCAGACCCTGAAACCCTGGCTCTATAGTAGGATTTCGGTGTTTCAGAATGCTTCCTATGGGACCATTCTGGAAAACTAAATTATAGCCGAAGGTGGTGGTGAGGCGTTGTCTCAGTACCATAAGGAAAGGAATAATAAGAATAAGAGTGAGGGGGGAAATAAGGCAGAGGTTGCCAGTGGTAGTGGCACTATGCAAAAGAGGAAAAGCTTTAACCCTGGGAATACTGGGTGAAAAAGGAGATCCTAAACGTAGGATGGAAGCATGAAAGTTATGTGAAAAGACTCATTTGGGAGTCTGTTTAAATAGAAAATCAGTTTGTTATAACTGTGGGCAGGAGGGAAATTTATCACCCAACTGTCCTAACCCTAAGAAAAATCATGGGTGTTTTGTTTGTGGATAGTTGGACCACATGGCAAGAAATTGCACGAAGAAAGGGTTAGAGGGAAATAAGGGTTCTGGTAGTAGTAAGTTAGCCATTACTAGACCAACACCATCTGTGGGTAGACCCTTAGTCCGTATGTTTAATATGACTGTACAAGATGTGGTTGCATCATCCAATGTAGTAGTAGGTATCATTCCAATCAATGAAATAAATGCTTATGTGTTATTTGACTCGGGTGCTACTTGTTCTTTTAAAGCATGTGGATTTGCTAAGCGATTAGGTTTAATCCCTGAAAAGTTAGCAATACCTTTAGACGTTACGGTAGCAAATGAAGAGATAATCCCCATTGAACATATTCATAAGGATTATTGAGTAGACATTAGAGGTAATAAGTTATCGGTAGATTTGGTACCGATAAGGTTAAAAGAATTCGATGTAATTCTTTGTATGGATTGGTTGATTAACCATAAGGCTATAATCGATTGCCATAGGAAAAGTGTGAACCTTCGGCTTTTTAAGAAAACCAAGGTAGTGTTCTTCGGTAGTAAATCACTGAGACGCTCTTGTTGTCTATCGATGACACAAGCTAGGAAGAAGTTAAAAAAGGGGTGTGTAGGTTATCTATGCTATGTTGTGGATACCCAAAGAGTGGGAACATCCTTGGACCAGATACCTATAGTTCAAGATTTTGTGGATGTATTTTCGGAGGAGTTATGTAAAATCCCAAATTTACGAATAAAGATTTATTTTTTCTCGAAATATTTTTTCAAAATTATGGTGTGGATTTAAGATAATGTTATAGTTGTGGGTAATATTTATAAATTTTGAAAAAGTATGCAAGTTGTTGTATAATATTCGATTAGTCGAGGAATATTCTTTTTGTCGGGGAATATCCGTACGACGGCACAATCATTTGTGGACCCCGCAATGGAAGTATTGTCGTAGTTAGAAAACGACAGAATTATCTTTTTATAAAAATAATGGCAAAAGTGTTACCGTTAAAACTGTTGAAATACCTGGTAGTAAAAAGTACAGTAATACGCGTGGTTGCATAGTAGCACACGACATTGATTATTAATACTTACGTGAGAAGTCACTCAGTTTTGTTTAATTATTGCTACAGTAATTGTTGCGTAGTATTTCACGTTTTTTGATTTAATTATTGTCAATATTTTATATATTATTAAATCAATGATTGAGACACTAAAGTTATTAATATAATTATTTGCAATATTAACGATGTCTAGAAGTTCTGTCAAGGAGAGGTTTGGTCACCTAATTGCGCGCCAATAGGGAGAAATCCTTATTCGAAAGCCCCCTCTTTCCTGGGAACCACCTGGTTGATTAATATTCTGAATTTTAATAATAATGATAAATGTTGTTAAAAATATTGAGGTGATTTTTATGAGGTATTTGTTGTATTTTTTGGACGCCTCATTTATCCATTTTCAAAATAAACGGTAGAAAATTTTTCAGTATTTTTGTGGGGCCCACATATGGGGGCCACATGTGTGGCCCACGTGTGACTTTGGAAATCTGATTATTTGGGGGGGAGTCATGGGAAAGTTTATATATATATATATATATTTTGTTTTATTATTATTATAAATGTAATAAAACAGAAAACTTTTTATATAAAATAGAATACTTTTTATAAAGTTTTATTTTATTTGATTATAAATAAAATTTATTATATTTTATTATGCATAGTATTTGCATAGTGCCTGTATAGTATTTGGATAGTGCATGCATAGTGTTTTCATATAGTAAAATATTTTGATATAAAATAGAATACTTTTATAAAGTTATTTGTTTTATTAGATTTTAAATATAATATATTTATATATATTATAAATTTTGTTTTATTATATAATTATAAATAGAATATATTATATTTTATTGCATAGTATTCTTTCCATTCTCCTATAAATATGATGCTTAGTTAGAATTGAAAATCACACCAGAAATTCAGAGAATTCTTTTTCTATAATCTTGAGCATATTTCTTTAGAGTTTAAGAAAGCTTTGAGCGTAGAAATAGTGCAAGTTTTCTTCAAGAATATCCCCGCCCTACTAGTCAGAATACTCTTCTTTTTAAGGTAAGGGATATTATTTGTTGTACTCGTAAGGGGTATTATTCTTTCGTATTTATGAAGAGAGTTATTTTCTTTCAATACTAAGTAAGGTTGTTATTCAATTCTTTATTATTATGTTGGAATAACTTTTGTCTCACGCAGTACCACATACATGGTGAAATTCTTCCATTATTCCATTCTTTATTATTACATTGGAATAACTTATGCATGTATGATCTATCGCATGCACGGTGAATTTTGTTTTTATTCCATTCTTTATTATTCTGTTGGAACATCCTGTCTATGCGGATTATGTATAACCTGGTTCTATTCTTTATTATTCTGTTGGAACATCCTGTCAGTGTGGATTACGCATGACCTGGTTCCATTCTTTATTATTCTATTGGAATATCCTGTCTGTGCTAATTATGCATGACCTGGTTCAATTCTTTATTACTCTATTGGAATAACTTATCTATGTGGATTACCGCATGCATGGTGAATGATCTTTTGTATTCATTCCTTATTAACTTGTGGAAATGACCTGTCTACGTAGATTACCGAATGGCTGGCAAAAATCCATTTGTAGTTTCATATATTCTATTATACTCAGTTGGTTAAATTTTTGGCTTCTATACTCCATGAAATTAGTAGAATATCCTTTATATTTGCGCTTCATCTAGTATCTTTTCATGAAAATATTCTTCTGAGCATTCTTGAATTTTACTCCACAAAGAAGTATCATGTTGACAATTTGGACGTTACTGGTTCCTGGATAAATTAATTTATAAATCTTTAAAATTTATTCTTGAACTTGTTTTATTGAATTGTCATCATCCTCATGCTTATATTATGTTGAAAGTCATCTGTGGCCTGTAGTGCATAGATGGACTTGGTATGATTATGACCATGGATTATTCGGTATAATCATGACCGTAATGTTACAAATGATGTGGAAAAGTCATCATTGGCCCGTAGTGTATTGATGGAGAGTTTTTGGTATGATTATGACTATGGATTCTCTTCGGCCAAGGGTGCAAAGATGAATTGATTTATGGCATGATTAGGACAATTGATGAAAACACGATTATCTTTGGCCCGTAGTGCATGGATAATTCATGGTCGTGATACTAAAAAATATCGGCGGCCTGTAGTGCAGGGATGATTTGATGATGTGGATTATTTATTAAGCTGAGTCTCAGCCATAAAATTGATGAAAAACCTTTTAAATCATAGAAGATAGTAGATTTTATTCTCTACTTGACTCTTCTAATGGACTGCTTGTTCCGCTGCAGTTAAACTTGATGTTTGTTATATTGTATCAGTTTAACAGTGTTGAAGGCTAATGATAATTTATTCTGCATTATCTTAGTCATAATATTTTTTACTGGGCTAGTTGAGCTCACCCTTTTTGCTTTCATTGTTCTGTTCAGGAAATGAGAACGTAGCAAGGACTAGTCGGGGAATGGAGTGACAGTCCAGATGATAGCATTAGTAGTCCTCACTATTCTATGAAATAGTGTGAAAATAAATGTATTAAGGACTTATTTTGAGTTTGAATACTGTCTAGAAGACAATATTTGTATTAAAACTCACAACTCATGTTGTATATTTAAGGTTGTATTTGTATTATGTACCATGTATTTGGTAACTCAGAATAGGTGATGTATACCTATTTTGCGGGCGTCACAGTTGGTATCAAAGCTTAGGGATATGATCCCTGGCTGAGATGTGAGATAAAAACTAGGAGGGGAGAGACGGGGAATTCCTTCACTAGCATGACCTACCTAAGTTTATTTGGTATTTAATTGGTCGATCAAAATATAGGGATAATATGTTGTATGTGAATTAACCATTGTCTTGTGGCAGTGTTTGAAAATGACATCCAAGAATGTTGAGAATAGCAATGGAGCACAGGAGACCGTTGAGTCACCACAGATCAATACCCAGAATAATGTGCAATAGGAAGATAATAATCCTCAGGAAAACAACGACACCGATCAAATGATGAACGATGGAATGTTCAGAGGCTTTATGCAATTCATGCAACATCAGGCGAGAGCGGCTCCTGTCCAAAATGCAGGAGGAAACCCTGGAAACTCTCGGACGGTCACCGCTAAGCAGTTCAAGGAACTGGGACCACCAGAGTTTTTGGGAAAGCTAGAACCACTTAAAGCAGAGACGTGGATAAAGCAGTTCACCAAGATATTTGATGTCTTGGAATGCTCAGAGGAGCAAAAGGTTCCATTCGCCACCACTATATTACGTGAAGAAGCAGATCATTTGCGGGAATCTGTAAAACGTACCCAGCCTAACGCACTCAAGATGCCTTGGGAGAAGTTTTAAGAATTGTTCAACGACAAGTACTTTCCTAAAAGTATTTGTCACATGAAGGAGGTAGAATTCATCAAGCTGGAGAAAAAAAATATGACAGTGTCGCAGTGCGAGGCTAAGTTTGCGGAGTTATCCCGGTTTGCATCCCATTTGGTCGATAATGAGGAGAGAATGACTTGAATGTTTCTGCGAGGTTTGAAACCCGAAATACGTTAATACCTCATTTCTCACAAACTTTGTTTATATTCAGATGTTGTGAATAGGGCTCAGTTATTGGAGCGCGAAAATAAGTCAGCACAACCAAAAGGCAACGACCTACAACATGATAATAATCTTACCGATGGCAACGACCATCAAAACAATGATAACCATAGTGGGGGAAATTATCATGCCAAGAATGGTAACCACTTCGGTGGTAATCATGGCCAAGATAATAGAAGTGGAAATTTCAAGAAGAGAAGGTTCAATAATGATGGAAAGAAAACAACACCAACACCCGTTTCAAAGGAAGAAGAACGACCACCGGTCGTATGTTTCAAATACGGACAAGAGGGACTCATCTGTCCAAACTGTACGCAGCAGTCCAAAACGTGTTTTAATTGCGGAAGAGAAGGTCACCTAGCTCAATTTTGTCGTGTAGTGAAGTCAAGTCCAGTTGGGATAATGATGCCAAAGGATGTCCCAGACAAGTCAAAATTGGTAGTTTAAGAGAGAGCATTTTTTTGTGATGAGGAACCCGAACGAAGTTATCACGGGTAAGTTAATCATAAACGCTTACGAAGTCTATACCTTATTCGATACCGGTTCTACATATTCTTTTATCTCTCTTGCTTGCGCTTAACGTTTAAATTTGACTCTTGAGAAATTAGACTTTAACTTATCTGTTGAAACTCTGTTAGGAGAAACCTTCGTTACCTCCACTGTTTATAAATCTTGTTTGATTCGTTACCTGTCGATCTTATCTCTTTGAAAATACTTTCCCTTGATGTGATTTTAAGAATCGATTGATTAACTACTAATCATGCCAAAATTGATTATTTTCGTAAGGTTGTTAGCTTTCATATTCCTAACAAACCTGTAATATGAATTCAAGCAATCAAACCACTAAAGTCAATCATTGTCATACCAAGCCATAAATAAAGAGCCCCGAACCTTTCATTGGTGACTTCCTTGTGTGGAATGCACCTAAGCCAGACTTTCTGTAGGGGACGTCGTGAATAACTGTGGCAAGTTGATAGGTATCAATGTGACGTGTTATCCAAGTCTTGGATGAGGATCACAGTTTTGAATTATATTTCTATCGTTAATAAATTTCTTAACGCATTCCTGAAGACTTCTTGGCCTACCCCAGAGCATGAAATCGAATTTTGTATTGACCCCAGTACAAAACCCCATTTCTAAAACCCTTAAATATTTCTTCAACTAAAATGAATGTAACATGCGCCAAAGACGTTGGCTTGAGCTGTTGAAGATGGACAGTTTTTGGTATGATTGTGGCTATGGATTCTCTTCAGCCAAGGGTGCAAAGATGAATTGTTTTATGGCATGATCAGGACCGTTGATGAAAACACGATTATCTTTGGCCCGTAGTGCATGGATAATTCGTGGTCGTTATACTAAAGAATATCCTTGGCCTGTAGTGCAGGGATGATTTGATGATGTGAATTATTTAAATTGATGAAAAACATTTTAAATCATAGAAGATAGTAGATTTTATTCTCTACTTGACTCTTCTAATGGATTGCTTGTTCCGCTGCATTTAAACTTGATGTTTGTTATATTGTATCAGTTTAACACTGTTGAAGGCTAATGATAATTTATTTTGCATTATCTTAGTCATAATATATCTTACTGGGCTATTTGAGCTCACCCTTTTTGCTTTCATTGTTCTCTTCAGGAAATGAGAACGTAGCAGAGACTAGTCGGAGAATGGAGTGACGGTCCAGATGATAGCATTAGTAGTCCTCACTATTCAATGAAATAGTGTGAAATAAATGTATTGAGGACTTATTTTGAGTTTGAATACTGTCTAGAAGACAATATTTATATTAAAACTAACAGCTCATGTTGTATATTTATGGTTGTATTTGTATATTCTGTACCATGTATTTGGCGACTTAGAATTGATGATGTATACCTATTTTGAGGGCGTCAAAAGTTACCAGGTATTCCACCAGATAGGGAAGTCAAATTTGTTATTGATCTGTTACCGGGTACGGCAGCAGTTTCAAGGGCACCATATCGGATGGCGCTAGTTGAGATGAAGGAGTTAATGGTTCAATTACAAAAACTATTAGACAGGAAGTACATTCAACCGAGTGTGTCTCCCTGGGGAGCACCAATATTGTTTGTAAAGAAAAAGGATGGGTCGTTACGACTTTGTATCGACTATCGAGAGTTGAACAAGTTAACGATTAAGAATAAATACCCGTTGCCCAAGATCGATGATCTATTTGATCAGTTGAAAGGGGCAAAGTATTTTTCTAAAATACATTTGCTTACGGGGTATCATTAGTTAAAAGTGAGAATGGAGGATGTACCTAAGACGGCGTTCAAAACTCGTTATGGTCATTACGAGTTTCTGGTTATGTCGTTTGGGTTGACTAATGCGCCAGCCGCTTTTATGGATATGATGAACATAGTGTTCAAACAGTATTTGGGCAAGTTCGTCGTAGTGTTCATTGATTATATTCTAGTCTATTCTAAGACGTCAAAAGATCATGCTGAACATTTGAGAATAGTGTTGGAAACACTATGAAAGGAAAAGTTGTATGCAAAATTCACAAAGTGTGAATTTTGGCTTAAACGAGTGCAGTTTCTAGGACATGTTATTGATAAAGATGGTATTTCCGTGGATCTAGCAAAGGTAGAAGTAGTTAATGAGTGGGAGCAACAGAAAACACCGACTGAGGTTCAGAGTTTACTGGGGTTAGCGGGATACTATAGGAGGTTCATCCAGGACTTTTCTAAAATAGCTACTCCGCTAACAAATTTGACAAGGAAGTCGGTGAAGTATGTGTGGATGGAAAAATGCGAGAATAGTTTTCAGGAACTAATGAAGAGGTTAAGTGTGGCATGTATTGTCTTTGCCAGATGATATGGGGAATTTTGTAGTGTATAGCGATGCTTCTCATAGAAGACTGGGTTGTGTGCTCATGCAGCATGGCAAGGTTATTGCGTATGCGTCACGTCAATTAAAGGATTATGAGAAGGTCTATCCTACTCATGATCTGGAATTGGCAGCTGCAGTTTTTGCCTTAAAAATATTGATGCATTATCTATATGGTGAGAAGTGTGAGATATACACGAACCATAAAAGTCTGAAATATATCTTCACACATAAGGAGTTAAATATGAGGTATGGAAAGTGATTGGAACTAATAAAAGATTACGATTGTGATATCCTATATCATCAGGGGAAAGTAAATGTAGTAGTCGATGCGCTAAGTAGGAAGGGTAGAGAGAAACTGTCAATGTTAACGACTCAAATGAGTTATTAACAGCGATGGCGAGAATGGAATTAGAAGTTAAATTACCGGATGAAGCAGAGAAGATGTTATTTTCCATGGAAAGTCAACCGACCATAGTGGAACGTGTTAAGGAAGTGCAATTGAGCAACGAGGAATGCGAGCATGTGAAGAAGAGGATAGAAGATGAAGAAAAGACCATGTATAACCTCGATAAGGTGGGATTACTTTGTTTTGAAGGAAGAATTTGGGTTCCAAATAATTCTGAATTGGAGGAGGACATAATGAGTGAGGCCCATAGTTCGAGGTACTCGATACATCTCGGTAGTACGAAGATGTATCAAGACTTTCGTCAGAACTTTTGGTGGTCGAACATGAAAAGGGAGATAGTAGAATATATTAGTAGGTGCTTAACTTGTTAAAAGGTTAAAGCTGAACACCAACGATCGAGCGGGTTGTTGCAATCATTAGAAATTCCGGAGTGGAAATGGGAGCACATCACAATGGACTTTGTGGTAGGACTTCCAATGATAAGGAACGGATATGACGCTATTTGGGTGATAGTGGATCGATTGATGAAATCGGCTCATTTTCTACCATTTAACCATTCACTTTTTATCAATTTAACCATTTACTGAATAACAACTATGAGAAAAATTAAATACTTTTATTTCATAAAATTCGGGGTCTTACACTTATGCTGGGATGAAGTTGGAGAACATCGATTGTTGGGACCAGAGTTGGTACAACAGACAGTAGAAATCATCAAGGTGATAAGAGCCCGACTAGTAGCAGCTCAAGATCGCCAGAAGAAGTATGCGGACTTACATCGCAAGAAGAAAGATTTTGAATTAGGAAGTTATGCATTTGTGAAAGTATTTCCCTGGAAAGGGAAGATTCATTTTGGGAAGAAGGGCAAGTTGAGCTCTAGGTTCATAGGACCGTTCAAGATTCTGAGGCGAGTCGGTGAAGTGGCGTACGAGATAGCGCTACCTCCTGAACTTGAGCACATTCACAACGTGTCTCACATGTCAGTATTACGGCCGTATAAACCGGACTACAAGCACGTTATCTCCTATGAACCAATCCAAGTTGAGAAAGACTTATCGTACGAGGAAGTTCCTATCCAGATACTAGATAGGAAGGAACAAAAGCCGAGGAATAAGATCATTCATTCCGTTAAGATTCTCTGGAGGAATCACGTAGTAGATGAAGCTACGTGGGAACTGGAAGAGAAAATGAGAGTGAATTGTCCATTTTTATTTGAGTAACCTTATTTATATAATTTCGAGAACAAAATTTTTTTAAGGGGGAGGGATGTAATGACCGTGAATTTTAAAACTCCTTATTAAATAAATATATGATTTAAATTTTAATGAGTTAGTTTTGTGAGTCTATTAAAACCTTAAGTGGTTATGTGAATTTAGGAAATGATTAAAGGGAGTCACTAATAGTTTATTTATTTAACGCCCGAGAAAATCGGATTTATATGAGAATTAAATTTTTATTTAATTATTTGAATTAAATTAATTTAATTGATTATTTATGTGAGTAAGCTATATGAAGGTCGTTCTATGACCTAGAATATGTGTATAGGGTTAGTATTCTGGCTATGTGTTGGAATTAATTGTTTTGAATTTCTAAGACGAAAATAAAAGTTTTCCGAGAAATTCCCGTAAAAACACTATTCATCCATTTCTGCTCAGGAATTAAGTTTGAAATTCCAAGAAAAGCGTAATGATAGAATATGAAGATGAGATGAAATATTTAATAATATTTCATTTATGGCAAATGAAGTTTTCGCCCGTGGAATTAAAACCTAAGGGTTGAGAAGAATGATTTCTAAGAAGGTAATGAGATTCGTATAATGAATTACGATAATGATTATGCGTACGTTATACGAGTGTTGTACGATTTAGTATACAAGTATAGTATGAAGATTTAATACGCAATACAATACGAAGAGTACATGAATGATAAGTGTAGAATATGATTGGTGTTATGGATTTATATTTTAAGAACTTAATATGATCCAATTGGATTTGGATTATACCATGCCCAAATAATTGAGTAATCAAGGCCCAACATTATGTTTAATTAAGCCCGATCCAAGAAATCGAACAGTGGATTGAACCGATGGGTCACCGAATGGGTAAAACCCATGGGCATGTGGTCCGGCCACTTGGTAGCCAATTAAAGTGAACTACTTGATCACCAAGTATTTTACTTGGTGATGAAGTAGTGAATAGTAAGGAGGTGGGGAGAAATGACCAAAAAGCTCTCCATTTGAGTTTCCTATAAATAGAAGGCATCTGTGGTCATTTGGTGGTTTCCAAGAGATTATCCAACTTATATTGAGAGAGAGAAAGAGCTAGACATAAGCAATCATCTCACTTTGAAGCTTTTCATTAGAGTTTTTAACAAAAACACAAAGATCGGAAAGGTAATATTTCATTAGTATTAGTTTTCCATCCTTTTGATTTCTTTGTTATGAAGAATCATAGATTTGTGGAGCATGCCTCTTATGGAGGAATAAGGATGGCTTGTAATATGTAAAACCTTTATAAGTCATGTGTAAATGAAAATCGTAAGGGTTTACGTAAGTTTAAATCGTAGGAAATATTGATTAATGAATGTGGTTGTTGATGGACAAATTGAAAACCATCACTATTAGTATATGTGCATCTTGCTTGGTTAGGATGTAGATATGAGATAGATGGAGTTGTTCTATTTGATTTGGCATTAGAACACTATTAACGAAGTTATAGCGAATTTTACGGAATTAGACGTTAAACGTCGAAAAACATAGAAATTTTGGATTAGTAGTCGTAAGTTGTCATGAGACTTGAAAACATTGGTTTTCAATGTCAACACGTGAGATAGGGTATTTAAGAGTTGTGGGCTCAAGAATCATCGGATTTTGACTTAAAACGAAGAAAACGAGTATCGAACGCTCGAAAGCGTTTAACGAACGCTCGATAAAGAACTTAGAAGTGAATTTTAAGTTAACGGATTCAGAATTGTAAAATTCTTATATGAACGTGTAGAGTATGTAATTTATGAGTTGTAGGCTTTTGAACAGACCAAATCGGACTTATAACGAAGAAGTTATGAAGCCATAAAGTTCATTAAAATTTTATCTATAATTTTTTTTTTCTAAGTCTGAGGTCTGGTACCGCAGCGTCAGACATAGCTATAAGTGTCACGCCGCAGCGCCATGCACAGTGTAATGACCTACTGAAGAGTGGTACCGCAACACCATTCACAGGTTTTGGTTTTGCACCGCAGCACCGAGACCAGGGCTTAGGTACTGTAAACTGGCGCTTCATTGCCAGTGTTATGTATAGAGGCCACGTCGCGGCCCTGAGGCAGGGGAGTTGTTAGACAAGTTAGGTTTTGAATTCAATTGTTTCGAGACCAATATAAGATAAGTTTATATACTTAATGAACATAGTAAAACTATTCCTATGTTACATATACTAGTGTATATGGTGATGAACTTAAGAAGTAAACACAAGTTGTTAGTATGGTAACAAAGAACACAAAGCGTTAATAATTAAACCCTGAGCTGTAATCGACATTGGTACTTCACTAATGATGATCGAGTCCGGTTAATCATGTAAGATCATTAACAAGCCGGATTGAAAGGTAGTAAGTAATATTGACATTATTAATGAAATAAAGTCAACTAAGACATAGAAGAGAAAGAAGTTGGTAGAAACAATGTGATTGATTGTTTGGTAGCTAATTATAGTGTGCTATATGAATATATCATGTAGATTCTGTAAAGGCTGAGAATAGTCAAATAAATTATTCGAAGATGTTTGAAGGCAAGTTTTTCTTAACATTTGTCTAACCTTTGTGTTAGTCGAGTTTTCTATGATTCCTCGTAATGAGTTGCATGTATGATTTTAAAGAAAGGGTCAATGCCGGCTAGACTATTCATAAGAGATAGATTGATTTATATACATATCTTTTTATATAGAAATGATAACTCTATCCTATGCCAAATATTTGGTACGGATTCAAAGGTAAGTTTGTTTATGAACAAACAAAAGTATTTTTCCTCGATTATTCGATGGGCACGCGAGTTTGCCAAAAGTTAAACGTAAATACGTTTAACGGATGAATGTTGATCAACATAGAGTACTATAGGTTGATCACATAGAAGTGCTCGTAAGAAATGCCGGATGTACAAGATTAGTGCTGCGATGTCCTTTTTAAGTATGAAAACAGAAAGATATTGTTCATGGTCTTTCGGCCGGTTCAGAATTCCTAAACTATTATATACTTTGGGAATTGATGTTATGAATTGTTATGTATTAATGTTTCGTAATACTTCATGACTATTTGTTCAGTTATGAAATATTTTCTTATAATTCACGAATGTGGTATTGATATTATTCTTTGTTAGACTTGCTGAGCTTGTTATGCTCACTTCTTGCGTGAATTATATGATTACCGTTAAAGATGAGCATACTGAGAATGCTAAGAGAAATAAGGGAAAGGCTAAGATGGATAGTTAACCATCTTGTAATAGATTAGTATGATTGTATGTATACGAACAACGAATGATGTAATTGGTTTATGAACCTGGGAAAGGATTTCAGTTTGATTGTAATAAGAAGATAGTAATTACATTCATTATGTTGAGTTTTCAATGGAATGATTGTATAGTTATGAGTACCGTGTAGCACCATATGTTGGGTTAGAAGATAACCGAATTTGGGGGCGTCACAATTTAAATTAGTGGACTAACCTTAAGATTTTGATATCAAAGAATTGATAGGATTCTTAATAATTAAATATTTAATTTATTTGAATATAGTGACAGGATTTGAACATATTGATTAATTTCAGGTATGAGGTGTATCACCACTATAAAAGTTAAATTATATCATGTAAAACTTGTGTGGTGATAAAATTTGGAACTGGCTTGAAGCTAAACCATTTTGGCACCACCAAGGACCGGCGCAACTGCACCCTCCCAGCAGTACAAAATGGCATAGTTGTGCTAGTGTCCAATTTGGAAAGAAATTAGTTTTCTACTGTAGAAATGAAATGGAACATTAATGTAAGGTGTGACATGAATAAAATCATATGATAAGAACATATTATAATGATATGAAGTATCAAGTAGTACAATAAAATCTTAAGTGATTTTAATACAGAAATTAAATATTTGTGTATTTCCAAAAATTGGGAAAAAAATTATGTGTGTATACTGGATAGATAATATTAAATAATGTGATAATGTGGTTATGTGAGTAGTAAATATAATTATGGAGATACCCGGATAATAATACCTAACTATGTTATTTTATTACGTGTATTTAATGTACATGGATTATATGATGTGATTACATAAATAATCCTTAATTTCCTAATATGGTAGCAATTGTACATTAAGATTACATTTTGGGAATTATAGTAACCAAACCAAGCTTATTGTTGAGAATTGCTCTTGTCCCAAATTGATTGACACAATAGTACATAAATAGTGTGTTATTTCTCCATTTCGTAAAACTCAGAAAACCAAAAAGGCTAGCATGTGTTGTGATGATAGCTAGGCAATTGGTGGTTGGCCAAATCTTAGTTAACCATTGTTTCCCTCCAATACACCATGGATTCCAACTTCCATGTAAACCCAACATCCAGTTCATCCTTTCTCTATAAAAGGACAATTGCATTTTCATTTCCCGTTATTGAGAAATTTGTCTGCCAAATTCTATGTTTTAGATTTCTAAGTTACTGAGCAATTGATGGATTATAATCAGTGTGTTGGAGAATTCAATTAGGCTTCAAATGGTATAAAAGTCCTAACTTATGTTCGCAGTTGGGTTTGTCAAATTTCTAGGAATTACTTAAGATTATATGTTAATCAATGTTAATTAGCATGCTATATTGTGTTTATGAACTATGTTTACATGTATGAACTCTTAAATGATTGATTGGAACATGTTTTAACTATAAAGAATCAAAGTGGATTGAGGCTCTTCAAAACAGAGTATGTTTCTTACTTCAAAAGTGCGTAAATGCAAATACAAGTCTCTATTGTACTAGGGTGCAGTGTAGTCATGCCATTACTTCTTAATTAGTTTCTAATTTCTGGTTGTGCTATGTGTTGCTAACTTGATGTTATGACTTAGGTATATGCCTAACAAGGGGAATGACCAAAGATATAAGCACATACATGTAGTATGAACAAGTATAACAATGTTAGCACATATGATTGGCGTAACACTTAGGGTCTTAAAATGAAATATGTAATTTCAAAAGTGAACTTTATCACGAACACCTAATGTGAGCATTCTTATTTTATGAACATAATAATACGATTTATATTGACATGAAATGCAAGTCTAAAGTTATTAAACACACTAGCATACATGATTGAAAGTTAAGACAATTTCAAAGTTAAGAAACTTAAGACTTTTCAAATGAACTTGACCAACACTTTTATGTAGTAAGTTATGACCATGATAGCATGTATATTAGGACTCATTATGCCTATAAATATATTGACATGAACATCATTTGGTTAAGGTACGGTTTTCACTTGTGCACACATAGTCGTAAAAAGGAAATTTCTAAAATATGAACTATGTGAGTAAAGTATACATGTGTTGTTTATACACAAGCATGACTACTGAATATCGTATAACTAAGTTATTAAGCATAGTAGCCACATGACTTTTCTATTCCTAAACACCATGTAAATTATAAGCTAAAACTTACAAAGGTAAACTCAGGTATGGTCATGTGCTATGTGAGAACCTCTAGCATGTATGTATGTTAATGTATAAGTGTAGGGGTAGGTTAGAGTTGGACTGAACTCAGGAGAGCTAAGCCCAACCATGGTCTGGCCAGGGGACAGCGCAGCTGTGCCATCCCTAATCCTAGACCAGGCGCAACTGTGCCATCCTATAGTCTTCTCAAAATTCTATTTTTGATCTGAAGTTTAAGGCATGCTTATATGATTTCTTTACCTTGTAATATATGACCAATATGCCATATAATCAGTTAAGAAGCATGTTATGTGATGAATTGATTCTTGTAAGGTTAGACTCATATTAGTTTACACATACTAATTGAAAAGACCTACTTGTTAAAGTTAGGTCATTTCAACGCAAGTTAATTAAAGCTAGAATTAAATTATAGCTGAGCAAGCAAGCAAGTTCCCTAACCTTACTCAAATTTATATTGAGCAAGTCTCTGAACTTCACTTTTTTGTTGTGCAAGTTCCTTAATTCTTACTCTTTTACTTGAGCGAGTATCCGAACACTAATTTTATTGTGTTGCAAGTTTCCTAACTTATACAACTTTAGATTGTGTGCAAGTTTCCTATCCTTCTCATATTGTATTGAGCATGTTATTGTTGAAATGAAAGTTATTCATTTAAGCTTGAACTTTATTTCCAAGCATGCTATTAATTGGTTTAAATACTTTATAAATATTTCACATCGATATTATTGATATTTTTACTTAGTGCACTTTAGTTTGTACAGTCTTAGACTTGTACATCATTTAAACTTCTATAATTCTTGAATTGTGTCAGATAGAGTCTGAACCTTTGTTCTGTCAAACAAGTGTATAAAGTGTTATAAAACTTATCCAAACCAATTGATGGTAAGGATTCTTAGACTGAAAGAACACCCCATTTATAACAGGGGAGTACCCAGGTATCTAAAATAAGATACAAATAGCGTATTTAAATGTTATGCATATACATGGTGTATGCGAGGCTGATCCCCTCAAGTACTTATTTTGTAGCCAGTAACCAAAGGGTCAATCAACTATTGATTCCATTGGAATTTTATAGTTCAAAGTCTATTTGACTATCAGTTATTCTAAAAAGAAATCATTATATTTGTTTCCAATATTCATATTGTTGAATCCTTCAGATATTCATATTGTTGAATTCATTGTCTCCATTCATCATGATATATCCTTATTGTTGTATTTAAACTTACTGAGCAAACTTGTTGCTCATCCCTGCTATATCATGAATTATATTACAGCTAAGCTCGAGACCTCAGGAAAGGACAAGGTTAAATGAAAGATGTAGAATAGTTGCGAGGAGGTGACTTTACTTTATGCCTAGTTTAAATTACTGTTATGTAATATGAACCCTAATGACTATTTTAGGGTATGTTTGTAAGATTGTATTAAGATTATCGAATCTTGGGACTAGTAACATCTTTTGAATGAACGTCGTGCGTTTATTATATTTTGCATTTTAGTTATCGTATGTTGGTTAGAGGTGGATGTTTTTATTTTATCGTGAAGACTGGACCAGGGTCAGAGGACCCGGATTCGGGGGTGTCACAGTTTTTATGCTTGTAATTGTTATGGATTCATGTTTAAGCAACCCAGATCACTAATTAACATATTATTTAACATCTTTAAACACTAAAACATAAAATCCAGTGAAGCTTTCAGGATCTAGCATGGATTAGGGTTCCTACCTTTTTAAACTAATCTTTGATCTTTACTTTCTGATTCTGATCTAGACTTGTTATGCATCATTTGAGGACTATTATATGAAGTCTATGATGTAGAACTTTTGAATTTACTTATGGAAAGCTTAGCTAGTATATAAGAATTCAAGTAAGGGTAAAATGGTCTCTATTCCATCTTCTTGACAAGTGTGCTTGATTTATTGGTGTTAAGTGTCAATTAGGAGTTAGTGTGGTGGATTTAAGCACATGGAAAAATCTTGGGTGATGAGTCACCAAGATTTGTTCCTATCTTTTGTTAAAGGATAAGTTCAAGGGTATTTTGGTCTTTTTACCCTTACTAAGGGTAATTTGGTAATTTCCTAATTAACTTTAGGGTTATTTTAGTTTTTCACATGCTTCCCTTAATATTAAATCCTTAAGGTTTGTTAATTAGTATTAGGGTTCCCTGATTACAAATTAAGGTTCCTAAATTAAAATTAGGGTTTGATATTCAGGGTTAGGGTTTCCTAATCCTCAATTTGGGTTTCCTGATCCAATTTTTATAATCTTATCCCTACATAATCATAAATAGTATCAACCACATAATATTCAGAATATTAAGTTATAACTTCCCATTTATAACCTTAATTAGGGTTATGGTTTCTTATTAGGATTTCAATTTTGTATAAAAGTTTAATTTTAACATGATATAGCAATGATGTTTTGTAAAAGAGGTTTTTTAAAACCTTATGCTCAATAATAATTGAGGCCTTTAATACTTTAATTTTATTATATGTTTAGCTTAATTGCTTTTATTTTCGAGATGCGAGGCAACTTTGAGAAAATAATATACATAAAAGTTCCGAACTCCTTTAGGCATGAGAGCCATCTAAGGAAATTCAAACACCGTGAATAATTTACAAGCTGATTACAGCCTAAAATGTCCATCATGGGAACTAAATCTAGATTCAGGAGACTGAATCTATGATCACATGATTCCTAGGCTCACATGATGTAACAGTTTGTATTAAAGCTGTAAACATTTATATATATATAAGCTCTAAATATATATATATATATATATATACAAACGATCAACCACCACGAAGAAACTCTTTGGGGGATTAGAAATGTAAATATATAAAAGCTGTAAATATATATATAGGAATGATTAACCGCCACGAAGTAAACTTCAGACGGGACAAAATGTAAATAAAGCTATAAATGGCCACGAAGTAAACTTCAGGCCTAACAAAAATGTAAATATATATAAGTTATAAACGGACTGGATATATATTGATCCAGGCTTTGTTCTTCAACTCGAGGATATATATATATATATATATATATATATATATATATATATATATATATATTTGGTGGCGAAGCAAATATATAGAAAGAGATGAAGAAGAAATGTATATAGAATACATGTTAAGTTAATAAATAAAAGCATGAGTTTTATTGATTACTGAAACTATGTACAAACTGAAACTGAAATTAACTAACTTACAACTTAGAACATTTAATTGGAGAAGTAGAGAAGAGGGTTAAGTGGGCTAATCAGTGGTAGAAACTAAAGATTCATCTGAGAGAGAGAGCTCAGAGTCTTTCTAAGTTTCGAAGTGTTGCTAAATGACTGAGTTCTGTTTCCTTTTATAGAATAAGGAAAAGAACTATTACAAATACAAATGTAAATGAAATACAAATGAAATCCAAATAGATATGCATAAGCAAATCGTTGATAAACAAAGTATTAACTTTTGACAAAATACTGATTTATTATTAATTTTGGACTAAATGGTCGACATCTTTTGACTCAAAGATCTTTTGACTCAAAGAATGCTTTCGGGTGGAAAAGAGAGCATCTTCCGATCTTTGTCAGAGACGCATGTGACTAGAGCTGCTTTCGGTGGAAAAGCAGATTCCTTTGATGAGAAGTTGCCTGGAAAGGTGAGCCGGTCCGACCGAACAGAACCGAAAGCAGAACTGGTTTTCTTGTTGAACTCGATTTAATGGATCCTGAGCCTCTTGGAGATTAACAGTGCCATATGGATCATAATCACCATTATCATCGGCATGAATCTGGTGGATCAATCACCTTGGGAAGAATGATTAGAAGCTTCTTCATGTAGAGCTTCCACAATTCTTTTTATTGAGAACTTGGGCCATTTTCAATAATTTTTACCGGTGCAATCTTTAAAATCAAATACTACGGAACATGAAGATCCAATGAGGATCGACTTGGATATTGATTTTTTGGAGACCGACATCGACTCCTTTTCTTTATCGACCATGGAATGTACATTAACGGGAGAGCTGGAATTGGAGCAACAGAAATTCTCACGAACCTCGAGTAACTATTCTTTCAATGTTGAATTTATCCCACCACTTAATGTAAAAGAGGCGAGATACACGAGGAAGTGGATCATTAGGAATGTCATTGACCGAGAACCGGAGGTGGAAGATCTGTATTCTATTTAAGTATCCAAGGAATCTTGATTTATTGACGAATAAAAGAGTGGGTGGAACTCTTTCATTCAATGGCGTAGGTTTATAATGGTTATTGAAATGATTTAACTGAACCTTCAAAGGGTCAGGAAGAAGATCATAACAAGATCCTAACCTATACCACCAGAGGACGAACCAATAAGGAAATGGACTTTTGAATTTATGGTCAAATTGTATGAACCATGAATGACTAAGAGACTCGTTCTGGTGAAGGAGGACCTTATACCAGGCTTCAATGTAATCATAGTAACAAAATTGATGATCTTGACTAGAAAGATTCATTAGATCGGAGGAATTCTTCCCCCAATCAGAGATTTGAATAAACTGTTTAATATACATAGAATGATAAAGAACTTTTGATTTATCATTCTGTGCATAGATTGGTTTGATGTTTACTAACTCAGTTTCTAGTAGAATATCCTTATAGTACACAAGGGACTTATAAGGAGCTAGAGGTTGGAAATGCCATCTAGGGGAAAAAACTGGGCAGCAAGCTTACTGGGATCATTTTGTGGCTTCATATTGGGTTCAATATGGAATAAGTAATTTTCCCATCTAAGCATGTACTCAGCAGGAGAATGACTAGAAGCTGAGGACGAAGCCTTGGCAGGATTACTGAAAGGGTCAATTGGAACTGGCTGACTGGCCAAGGCCGAACTGTAAGGTTTAGGCATGGTGCCTAGAACAGTAAATTTATTACTGGTTTGAACCGTTGGGTTAACTGGGTGAGGAACTATAGCTCCTCTGGGTTGATTAAGTGGGCCTGAAGGGCGACCTGGGCCTCTTGAGGACGATGCTCCTCTAGTGCTCATTTATGAATAATACCTGTATTAATAAATTCTCTAGTAAGAAAATCGTGAACTCAAATTGTTACTTCCTTTGATGTATTCAATTTCAAAATCAAAAATGCTTAATAGAGCTTGCCATCTAGCGAAAAAGAATGCTTAGAGGCTGATTTTCAACATCCTTTTCTAATATATATTTTGGTTTGACTTACAATCTATAATGAACTAAGAATTTTGGTTTAATAAATCATTCTCAAATTTAGAAATACATAATACTAATGAAAGTATTTCTTTTTAATCGTCTCAGTAATTTAATTGTGTAGTATTCCATGCACCGTAATGAAAACGAACAATTTGTTCGTAAGAATTAGGTGTTAACTTTTGTTTCGAATGCCTCCGGCCAATGTCCGAGGCGCCGCTTTCTACATTTTGAAAGTCAATCATTAGAAATGCCAAGACAGGTAATGCCTTAACGTATTTTTAACTTGTTGGACTGACGTAGTATGAATGTCGGTCAAGGTGGAGGATTGTCTTGCAAACACCAAAAAGTGGTTTGCAGATCTTCCCGAGATTCTTGTAAAACTTGCCTATGTAATTCAAATGAGCCAAGAAATCTCTGATGTTGGGTTTTATTGGTTATCTTATCGGGAAACTTGTCAGCGAATTGAATAGCTCGTTCAATGGGCTGGACTTGTCCTCTAAAGATATTAAGACCAAGAAACCTTATTCTGACTTGAAACAGGCTGCATTTGGAAGGTGAAAGAACTAGACCATTATTTTTAACTGTCTTGAAGAAAGATTTCAAGTGTTTAATGTGTTCTTCAATGGTCATTGAAAAAACAAGGATATCGTCAATATAGACTACAATAAAATGACTGAAAGGGTTTAATATGTCATTGAGAATATTTTGAAATTCACTTGGGGCATTTTTTAGGCCAAATGCCTGGACATTCCATTCGTAATGACCGAACGGAGTGGTGAATGCAGTTTTATAACTATCTTCAGGATGAATGGCAATTTGCCAGAAACCGGATTTAAGGTCAAATTTACTGAATATAGTGGCATTACTCAATCTATTGACTAGGTCGTCTTTATTGGGAAGGGGATATCTAATCCATTTTAAAACTTTGTTCAATGGTTTATAATTGATGACTAGACGAGGAACTCTTCTTTCTTTCTCTGCTTCATTGTTTACGTAGAAGGCAGGACAAGACCAGGGAGATTTATTGGGTTTAATAAGACCTTTACTAAGGAGATCATTGATTTCCTTTTTTCATAACTCCATTTGTTCATGATTCATCTGAATAGGCCTGGCCTTAGTAGAATTAAATGTTCTTTAAATTCCTTAGCATAAGGAGCTTTAACCATGTGCTTCTTCCGATACCAAAAGGCATTGGGAGAATCGAACAAAGGTTATCTTTCAAATCGCTTTTAATTCTTCAATTTTTTCTTGAACCCTTTTATTAAGAAGTTGCTCTTCAACTCTTTTATATTTAACTTCTTCTTTAAGAAATTTAAATGTGTTATTTTACAATTGAGTAGATTTATTGATTTTGAGATAGATTCTTCTTGAATGAATTTTAAATCTCTTTCTTTTTTTGTTTAATAAGAAATTTAAATGTTATTTTCTTACCTAAGTGTTCACACTTGGGCCTTCATTATTAGTAGTAAATGGGTAAAGTAAATATATAAATGGTAATCCTAAGATGACTTTATCTCAGAAGATTGCGGATCAAAACAAATGATGTTTTGAAACACATATCATTATTGATGATATGAACCTTTGGTAATTTATATTTAATTTCCATTTAACCCGCCATTAATGAGTTTAATCTTTCACTGGTTTTCTTAAAATATTTGGTTGGGATTAAACCTTCTTGTATGCGCTTTAAATCAGCACTGTGTGTCAACCGCAGCAGTAAATCAGATAGAGAAGCCTTTATCAACAACTAGGTTAACTGAGATGTACCATTTTTGAATGGTGATGTCTTTAATTCTTTTAAGCGTGAGACCTTGAACAAAAAGATCGTGATCATTTTAACGCCGGAAGATTCGTGCTCATCATGATTTTCATCACTAGATGAGGAATCGTTAACCTGAAGATTTTTATCTTCAAAATCCTTTTTTAAATTAGAAACTTCTAATTTTAGGTTAGTAATTTCCTTTTTAAGTTTATTAACTTCTAGATTCAATTCTGGGAGGGTGACTTCCTTAATGTGAGTTTTAAATCTTCCGATGTTTTATTAAGGCTAAAAATTGGTTTTTCTTTGGCTTTAATGAATTTTTCATTATTATCTTTGGTTAATAAATCCTTTAATCATTTAGTGTAATCGAGCCTTTAGTTTAGGATCGTTAATTTTACTAATTAGATCAATTAACAAAGAACTTTCTTCATCATCTTTGTTAATTACATTAACTCTTTTTTGTGCAACATCGCTTCATTGCAATTGTCTGCAAGTAAATAGTGACTTCTCTGTATCACCGCTTTGGATGTGTTATTACTTTCATTACTACGGAACTAGAAGAATCTTGATATTCTCGACATCCTTCTCAATTCGCATAAGTTCTAGAATTTGCTCTGTGTCTTCACTAGAAATATTTAACTGATTTAATTTTTGTTTTATTTTACATTCATTTTTATAATGACCCTTTTTCCCACAATTGTGACAAATAACTTTACTTGTATCATATTTTTTAGACTTAGATTTTTTAATATTCTTTTTATTAGTAGTTTTGGGCTTATTATAATAATTGTCTTGATTTCTATTTTCATGGTAACGACGCTTTCTTTTATGATGTTTAGTATTTTTGTGAGATTCAATATGTTTATGCCTTGGCTTCCTTGGGAGCAACAGGGGGTAAACCATATTGTTCACAAAAAGTGCCTAATTCATATTTAGTTTTTTTCTTATCTTTATTAGCTTGTTTGCCCATTTTAAAATCAATACACATTTTTAATCCAATTTTTTGAATGTGACTTATTATATCACCGTAGGTTAAGTTATCATAATCAATGTATCCAAGATTTTTACCCAATTCTTCACGAACCTTATGGGAAAATAAAGAGGGTAAACCGTTGATGAATTTTTCTTTCCATAAAGGTTTATTCTTGCTATCAGGCAAATATAACTCTAGATGTAAAAACATATTTGTACCACCTAAAGTCACTTAGAGTGGGACAAGTGAGATTACTTAACTGATCGTGAATTCTTTCTGTTATATATATATATATATATATATATATATATATATATAAGTAGTAAACGCTCCGGATATAAATCTAGGCTCATCAAACAGAGTTCGACAATAGTTCATATATAAGTATATATATATATATATATAAAAGCAATATATATATATATATATATATATAAGCAATAAACGCTTCTGCCGTGAGTCCAGGCTCAATCGAGGCATAACTCAATAATGTTAGTAAATATATATATATATATATATATATGTACAAAAGAAATAAAAAGCTACGAACAGAAGTCCGGGCATATGCACACAACACGACTCTCAACGTGAATAACTGTGTGTCCAAAAAGTGGAGAAAGGCTTTAAGAAAGTAAGAAGGATTACAGTGGACTGCCAAAGAAGAATTTAATAGCTTTAAATAGATGAACACTTGGTTCCCACCGGTAAAACATAGCAAAATATAAGCTCATAGGTGTTTAAAATGAGAAAGCACTCAGTTTATAGGGTGTATAGAGCAAATTGGACAGCGCTTCCTCGCCTTTTCTCTATGAAAAATTGCCACCCGAGCCCTATGTTTTTAGAGGGGGGAGCTTCAGGTGTACCTATGGCTACCCCGGGTAATGTTGATCCTGCCGTCTCGAAGTACTTGCACTCGGACAACGCGCTATTCGCTCGAACCTTCATAACTTTCAATCCGGGAATCCGATAGAAGCGTGCCATATCAGTCCAGAAAGCTCTTTCCGAGAGCTATGTAATGACATAGGATTTGACCAATTTTGATTTTGGGAATATGGGTCCATTACCAAAATGGTATTTCTGGGTTTCTGTTATGAAGACCGTTGAGCTATTTTACGTAGTTTGCGCTTGGAAGTTAAGAAATGTTTCTTGTGGGACTTATTTTGTATAAATTTGAGTTGAAATGGGTGTATTTGATTTGAGTTGAAGTTGTGTTGGCAAAGTGACCATTTTTCCCCTCCCGGGGTTATCTCTGGTTTTTATATAGTTGTAGCAGTCTTTTCTCAGGGTTATCTCTGAGGTTACCCTACCGTTGACTCTGATTGTTCTGAGGGTTATCTCTGAGATTGGCTTGACCTTCTGAGGTTATCTCCAGGGGTTGAAACCGACTTTCTCGGGGTTATCTCCAGGATTAAAAATTGATTTCACGAGGTTATCTCCGGGGTTGGAAAATGGATCTCCCAAAGCTATTTCTGGGATTGGAACTGATGTTGTGATCCTCTAGGTTTATCTCTAGAGGGTGAAAAATATGTTTTTGTCCTCTTGCATAGTTAGTAACAGGAAAACAAAATTTTGAGTGTCTACATAAGGGTGTGTGTGGGTGTTTATATATAATATAAGTTTTGTTTTATTAGATTATAAATAGAATATATTATATTTTATTTAAAGATTTTATTTTATTAGAATATTTTATTGCATAGTGCAGCATAGTAAAATCAAAAAAATTTAGAAAATTCTGCGTCGATCGTCTGTGAATCTTTCTTTTTGTTCACCCGTGATTAATTCTAAATAGTGCCCTGCTATTCTCCTATAAATAGGATGCTAAGTATAGAAATAAAAATCACACCAGAAACAGAGAAATCTTCTTTTACAATTGAGCATATTTCTTTTGAGTTTAAGGAAGCTTTAAGTGTAGAAAATAGTACAAGTTTTCTTCAAGAATATACCCGCCAAAACAGTCAAAAATACTCTCCTTTTTAGGTAAGGGATATTATTTTTGTTCAATATTCGTACGAAATATTATTTTCTTCTATACTCTGTAGTATGTAAGTAATATTATTTTGTTTCATATTCCTAATTCTACACTTATTTTGATAAGTATTACTTCTATACTCCTTGAAATTAATGAAATATCCTTGAAATTAATGAAATATCCTTGAAATTTACGTTTCATCTAGTATCGTTTCACAGAAATATTTTTCTGAACATTCTTGTTAAATTTTAATCTTTTCATGTCGGGGTACTATTCACGAGGTACTATTCATGAAGTACTATTCACGGGGTACTATTCACTCAAGTACTATTCACTTGGGGTACTATTCACGACAAAAATTGATTTCTTTTCTGTCCAAATTATTTTTGATACATGAATATTATTCTTGAATTTTACCCCACAAAGCAATTATCATGTTGATAATTTGGACATTCTTGAACTCTGGATAAATTGAATTATAAATCTTTAAAATTTATCATTTCTCTCACTAATTGAATTCTTATATTATTGTCATCATCCTCTTGCTTAAATTGCGATGAAAGTTATATTTGGCCCGTAGCGTATAGATGGACTGTTGATTGGTATGATTATGACCAAGAATTATGCATCGGTATAACCATGACCTGTAATGTTACAAATGATATGATAAAATTTCTCATTGGCCCGTAGTGTATTGATGGACATTTTTTGGCATGATCATGACCATTGGTGATAATAATGAATATCTTGCGCCTATAGTGCATGGATAATTTGTGGATGTGGCACTAACGAATATCCTTGCGCCCATAGTGCATGGATAATTCCATCATTCTATATTACAAGTCTTTGCTTGATCTTCATGCACATTCATATAATGAATGACACTTCTTCTGGATACCAATCAGCTTGATCTTTACGGGATTCTTAAGTTCTTCTAACATCGTTCGCTAAAAAATGTTTTTTCATTTAAAGCAAGTGTGAGCATTCAATTGCTCAGCAAGTCTTAGTAGTTGAACAGACAACTTCAAGAGTTTAACATTCCTTTGGAACTTTGATAACCGAACAAAGGTTATGAAGCAGCTTGAACAATAGGAATAATCTCGATTCCTATCATTTTAAAACATTAGTCACATTCACTTTGAAATGCTTTCATTCTCTACTTTCTTTCATACACATTCTGTCTGGCTAGAATCAATAGCACAGACTTAACAATAACGGATCATGTATAAACAGAACATTCTCTTATTGAACAGTTCAATTACAGTATAGTTCATATCATTAAAACGCCAAAGTTTTCACATTGTGGCACAAGGCCTCATACATTCTACCACCTTGTACAAATATCACACATTTGCACATAGACAGAACTTCTCAAGTTCAACGTCTGAGAAGTTTTAGAAACTAGAATTCATTTAAAATATGAATGAAGTTAGGAAACTTGCCTTACGCACAGCTACAGCTTACGATGAACTTCTCATTCCATTCCCTATAACACATAAGGAAATAACACGTACACCAATTAGTCATATACTTGACTTACGCATTGGTTTACTTTACTTTACATCTTAAGGTTCGCGTTCTTGCAATACCATTTTACGCGACTAACTTTCATTACTGGTTTACGGTTTCATGACATACAGAGATGTCTTACTCAAAATGTTCATCATCTTTGATCATTCACATTCTTATCTTCTTCTTGTAAATTCTCTAGGAATCAGCACACATCGCTTCTCTGCTAGTAGTCCATATGGTACTCTGAGTGGTTTCCCACAAACAACCAACAAACAAGTTCCCGTGAGTTAGATCGGTTGCCAGTTTCGTATATACCTTTGCTCTCTGAAGGAATTGTTTAGCCCAGCTCCCATATGTCAACTATCAAAGGTTATGATTGTACCACAACCTAAATTTCTCTTAACTTATACGAATTATTAAATATAATGTTATTTAAGTCAATTTATTATTCCTTATGGCTTTCTGGCAAGTAATTGCCATACCTCAGGAGTTATTCTTCATCGTCTAAGTCATACAGTCTTTTGTATACTCAGAACAATCATTCAATACTCATTCTACGCATTTATAGCGTTAAACATTTTACATTACATTTTTCTTATCTTACAACGTCTGGTTCATTCGATACGGAACGTCATCCAAGTTATAAACATTAACTCGGCTTTCATTAATCTTATTACCGTTATTTCGGCTTTCTTGATACCATTCAGATCTTTACTTACTACTTTCATTAACGTCTAAGTCATACAACCAGGGTATACTTAGAACATTCATCCAACACGAATACGATTTACGAGAATCGTTTACGTATTCAACGTTGACGTTGTTCGTCTCTTACTCTTTCATTCAACCTATACTCAAGGTTTTAATGACTTTCGATTGTTATCCATCCAATGAACCCCATGTTCACTATTCTTTCTTAATGTCGAAGCCATACTACTCATTGTATGCTAAGATCGATCGTTCATCGCAACAACGTTGCGTTCACAGCGTCTATACGCTTTACATTCATCTCGCATTACCATGATATAACATCAAAATGTTATACATCACTATCGTTCATCAACGTCTAAGGAATTACCATCATAGCAATCCCTCACGTTCGATTCATTGCGACTACGGCCCCGGATCTCGGTTCTGTAACCCGTAATTACATTCTTTTAATCTTGTTTAATCTTTTCGTTCGACCTTCATCAAAAGTTTAATACATTTGATTATGTTTTGCATTAGTTAAACATTATGTTCTTATTTCTTTCTTGCACATCCCCCAGAAATTGAGCAGTTAAAATTTCATTTCTGGCATTGCTCTGCACCGGCGCTGCGGCGCCACCTTCATCACTGATCCTCGCGCCACGGCACAAGTTAGCGCATGCGTGACCCTCCATCCCGCAATCAGTAGTGCCACCATTCATAGTATGATCAGCCATGCGCCAAGACCTTATTCCCGAAAATTTTTTCTAAGTCTTTGGTCGTTCTGAGACGCATACTTTGAAATCTCATAACTTCTTTGTTATAACTCGGAACGAGATCATTCCAAAGCCATATTCTTCCTTATCTTATGTAGTTCAATTACCCCTAGACAGAACTTTGTTATGAATCCATTAACATGCCATTCAATTGTCTTAATCTTCACCCTTTGTTCATTTTAACATTTTTAACGTTCTTCGTTCGTTAGTCCGTAATTCGGTCATCCGAACTCAGAACTCGTTCATTCTTGGGTCTACGACTCATGTTTTCATCATTCTCTTACATTCTTATGAAATCCTACACGTTTGGGTTCATTTACAAACTTTCTAATTCTCGTTCGTCTTTTATGAAATTTTCGCCATAACTTCGTTATAGCTCCATTTTAATCTGTTCTTCATGAACGTTTCTACCGTTCCTAACCAAGAAATAAGCATCTAACTTATACGCGATGGTTTTAAACTTGTCCATCAACAACAATTACACTACGATGGTTTTAAATTTGTCCATCAACAACGTTCTTCGCGTTCTTCGCGTGTTCTTCGTGTTCTTCGTTTGTTCTTCGTTTTAATCGATATTTTGGATAACGATTCAACCTTTTCTTGGAATTTGATGTTATAGAACACCATTCCTTACTTATTTGACCTACTCATTCATAAGATTCATTCGGATCGCTCAAAATCCTTACGAATCTTATACTTCCTTAAGAAATTTATAAAGTAAATTTCTAATACTTATTTCTTCATTTTCTTACGATTTCAACCATATGAAATCATTCTTATTACCTGTTACTCCTTAACTCATTAAGTTATAATTCTAACATAAAAACTTAAAGAAAATTATATAGAAGTTAGGTTTTTGGATTACCTTCCTTCTTTAATTTCATTTCATCGGAAAAAGTTTGCTCATGAGCAACTTTTCCTCTTCCTTTTCCTTTTCTCCTTCATCCGAAATCTCTCTCTCTCAAATGTTAAACAACTTTCAAATTATTAAACAAATGAAATAAGCTTCCTATTTATAGAAAACCAAGGTTAGGGGCATTTTGGTCTTTTCATACCCTAACCTCCTTACTATTCATTACTTAATGACTAAGTTAACTTAGCCCTAAAGTTTGCTTAGCCCTTAAATTTTGTAGTTCCGTCTTTCAGGTTTCGTCTGACAGTTTTAAAAACTGCGATTCTCGGAATCCAAATATTTTTGGATATTTCGTCTTTCCTTTATCGATTGAATATTACGTATTCTTCGGATTTTCGAAAAACTAAAAAACACTTTTCCACGATAAGCATTTTCCTTCACGTTTTCCCCTAACGTAGCTAAATGAATGAAAAGTACATAACAGTACTTTTCGTCATTTTTATTTTATCCGATTTCTGCACGTTTTCTGAAAAAAACTTTTATCGGCTTACTTAACTTTTCATGATATATTATCGTCAAATCTTTCTACGGAATGTCATTTCGACATACCGAACTCTCGGAAAGGCTTAGGTTATTCAAACCTTAACCCTTAGGTTTCGTCGGGTGAATAGTACCTATTTCGTCTTTTTCCCCGAAAATATTGACTCTGGAAAAAAAAAATATTTCGTCTTGAAAATTCTTACTGCTCAATTCCTAGCTCAGTAGCGTAATCCTCCTATTAATAATCATTCTAGGTTATAGAACGATTAATAAACACATAGCACAGAATAGTATTAATAAAATTTCATTTTATTAATAACTAATTCTTAAAATCTTAATTTCTAGACAATCTGAATATCCGGGTTGTCACATCATTTCCCCCTTATAAAAATTTTGTCCTCGGAATTTCTTTAAACCACACCCATTCCCGGGTCATCACATTCACCCCTTCTTCACAGAATTTCGTCCTCGAAATTTTGGCTTACCTTTCTTCTCAACTTCTCTTTAAAGAAGTTCTTATCTTTCAAACACTCCCTACCCTTCATAACTTATCAAGAATCATGAAGTGAAAGGAATAACGAGGAATATAAAGATTCCTTTAAAACATTTCATTCTTTTGCTGAGGGGTCAAATTGACCATAAACTCTTACTAGGTTAAAATGACCTTTTCGTAGAAAACCTTTTCTTACAGTGAAGTTTACAATCACAAGGAAGGTAAACTACCTCTTCCATACGTAGGTGATCAGCCTATCGTATAACCCCATTTTAGGGTATGTTCACCCCAGACTTACTCATTAGATTCCGCACCAAAACAATTTGGTTTGGCATAACTCTTCAAAGAAAGCTCGATTTTCTTTTAATCATGACATTCCATTCGTCTTAGTTAAATCAAGTAGCTTAGACCATACCAATAAATTGGACATCAACTTGAAACATTCGTCTAGTCAACTCGTTTGACATCGACCATTCATTTAAACTCTTTTTCAATACATCAAAACGTTTCATGACGTCATGATACCGCACTTTTCACAGTACGTTGAGGACTTCGTCAGTTTATGACTTCATCATTATGCATCCCACCATAGCAGGTTGTTGATCCTCTGATCAAATTCCACACCAGGTTTAATTGCATTAATAACTCCATCCTTTTACCATCTTTGCATCAAATGCACTGATGATATAAAATTCATTTTGATATTTTAAATCAATTTATGTCTAGCCGAATCAACTACCATAGACATACCAAGAATAGTTATTTTAAAATCCATTGGTTCTAAAAATTGAACCAATTCTTTCATTTTCCAAAATGCGCACATCAACACGATTTCAAGAAATTTCGAAATCTAGCATGGCTAGATGACTTGGAATATCTTATACTCCATCTTTCTTAATTGTCGTACTGGTGACAATACATAATCTTCTCTAGCACCTTCAATGCTAAGTCTACTGAAAATAACTCGTTTTCAGTCTACACATTCCTATACCTTAGTATAGTTCATCCACTTACCACACTTTATGTGTTTTGGAACTTTCCACAACCATATGTGTTTAAGAACTTATCTTCGCCATATGTAATCCAAGAACAAATCAAGGACTATCCATATGCTTAGGGCTCAGAAACATAGCATATAACTATGAGTCACAAACTTTTCATAAGTATGAGTTTCAAGAACCCGCACCTATCTTATCATTCTCTACCTATCAAGTATATACATAAGAAAAGATTCACCTTCTCGTCACATACATCTTGATAGCGCGACCAATTTCAATGATTATCACTATAATAAACTGAGTGGTTGTTACACCAAGCACAAACCTCTGTCCATACAAAGATTCATACAACTCAGCCATCACATGAGTCCTCAATTGAAATCTTACAACTTCTAACTTTCTTTTTACTTAATACGAATTTTCTTTAATTCGTATATTATCCTTTACCACTCAATTTGAGTTCTTCTTCCTATACTACTTCGTAGTACCATTCATTCATAGCATTATCTATAAATCATCCATCATTTAACAGATCATCTGTTACTACAATTTACTATGATCACGTGGTGATCTTCTTATCCTTCTCTTTACGATTATAGTCTTAGGTACTCATACCTAAGATTTATAACCTATCAGCTCTGATACCAACTTCTAACGACCCAAAATCCAGTCTATCTTCACACCCGGATTCTGTGCGTCACTGGTACTTCATTCATTCTGCATACGTCATTATATAATGAAATATAACAACATACACTCTCAAATCTCAGGTTCTAAAAACCTTATAGCTTTTCTCATTACAAATAATGATAATTACATTATTCTTTACATCTTGCATGAGTGACTTTTATCCGCCACCAAGGATACATAATCGTTCATTAAACTATTCTATAGTTTAATTCCATCATTCTATATTACAAGTCTTCGCTTGATCTTCACGCACATTCATATAATGAACGACATTTCTTCTGGATACCAATCAGCTTGATCTTTACGGGATCCTTAAGTTCTTCTAACATCGTTCACTGAAAAATGTTTTTCATTTAAAGCAAGTGTGAGCATTCAATTGCTCAGCAAGTCTTAGCAGTTGAACAAACAACTTCAAGAGTTTAACATTCCTTTGGAATTTTGATAACCGAACAAAGGTTATGAAGCAGCTTGAACAATAGGAATAATCTTGATTCCTATCATTTTAAAACATTAGTCACATTCACTTTAAAATGCTTTCATTCTCTACTTTCTTTCATACACATTCTGTCTGGCTAAAATCAATAGCACAGACTTAACAATAACGGTTCATGTATAAATAGAACATTCTCTTATTGAACAGTTCAAGCATAGAACAGTTCATATCATTGAAACACCAAAGTGTTCACATTGTGGCATAAGGCTTCATACATTCTACCACCTTGTACAAATATCATACATTTGCACATAGACAGAACTTCTCAAGTTCAACATCTGAGAAGTTTTAGAAACTAGCATTCATTTAAAATATGAATGAAGTTAGGAAACTTACCTTACGCACAGCTACAGCTTACGCTGAACTGCTCATTCCATTCCCTATAACACATAAGGAAATAACACGTACACCAATTAGTCATATACTTGACTTACGCATTGGTTTACTTTACTTTACTTCTTAAGGTTCGCATTCTTGCAATACCATTTTACGCAACTAACTTTCATTACCGGTTTAGGGTTTCATGACATACGAAGATGTCTTACTCAAAACGTTCATCATCTTTGATGATTCACATTCTTATCTTCTTCTTACAAATTCTCTAGGAATCAGCAAACATCGCTTCTATGCTAGTAGTCCATATGGTACTCTAAGTGGTTTCCCACAAACAACCAACAAACAAGTTCTCCTCTCGTCTACACTGCCCATATAGTGAGTTAGATAGGTTGCCAGTTTCGTATATACCTTCATTCTCTGAAGGAATTATTTAGCCCAGCTCCCATATGTTAACTATCAAAGGTTACAATTGTACCACAACCTAAATTTCTCTTAACTTATACGAATTATTAAATATAATGTCCGTTAAGTCAATTTATTATTCCTTATGGCTTTCTGACAAGTAATTGCCTTACCCCAGGAGTCATTCTTGATCGTCTAAGTCATATAGTCTTTTGTATACTCAGAACAATCATTCAATACTCATTCTACGCATTTATAGCGTTAAACATTTTACATTACCTTTTTCTTATCTTACAACGTCTGGTTCATTCGATACGGAACGTCATCCAAGTTTTAACCATTAACTCGGCTTTTATTAATCTTATTACCGTCACATACTTTCTTTCTTGATACCATTCAGTATCTTACTTACTACTTTCATTAACGTCTAAGTTATACAACCAGGGTATACTTAGAATATTCGTCCAACGCGAATACGATTTACGAGAATCGTTTACGTATTCAATGTTCACGTTGCTCGTCTCTTACTCTTTCATTCAACCTTTACTCAAGGTTTTAATCACTTTCAATTGTTATCCATCCCATGAACCCCATGTTCACTATTCTTTCTTAATGTCGAAGCCATACTATTCATTGTATGCTAAGACCGATCGTTCATCGCAACAACGTTGCGTTCATAGCGTCTATATGCTTTACATTCATCTCGCATTACCATGACATAACATTGAAATGTTATACATCACTATCGTTCATCAACGTCTAAGGAAATACCATCATGGCAATCCCTCACGTTCGATTCATTGCGACTACGTCCCCGGATCTCGGTTCCATAACCCGTAATTACATTCTTTTAATATCGTTTAATCTTTTCGTTCGACCTTCATCAAAGGTTTAATACACTTGATTAAGTGTTACATTAGCTAAACATTATGTTCTTATTTCTTTCTTGCACATCCCCGTAAATTGAAAGCGCTTAAAATCTCATTTACGGCATTGCTTACACCCATGCAAGTAAGGCCGCCACCTTCAACACTGATCCTCGCACCGCGGTGTGAGTTAGTAGTCATTGTGACCCTCCTACCGGTGCTTGCCACCGCCACCATTCAAGCAGGTATGATCAGCCATGGGCGCCAAGACCTTCTTCCCGAAAATTTTTTCTAAGTCTTTGGTCGTTCTGAGACGCGTACTTTGAAATCTTATAACTTTTTCGTTATAACTCGGAACGAGATCGTTCCGAAGCCATTTTCTTCCTTATCTTACGTACTTCAATTACCCCTGGATAGAACTTTGTTCTGAATCCATTAACATGCCATTCAATTGGCTTAATCTTCACCATTCGTTCATTTTAACGTTTTTAATGTTCTTCGTTCGTTCATCCGTTATTCGGTCATTCGAACTCGGAACTCATTCATTCTTGAGTCTACGACTCACATTTTCATCATTCTCTTATATTCTTATGAAACCCTACATGTTCAGGTTCATTTATAAACTTTCTAATTCTCGTTCATCTTTTACAAAGATTTTGCCATAACTTCGTTATAGCTCCGTTTTAATCTGTTCTTCATGAACATTTCTACCGTTCCTAACCAAGCAATAAGCATCTAACTTATACGTGATGGTTTTAAACTTGTCCATCAATAACAATTACACTACGATGGTTTTAAATTTGTCCATCAACAACGTTCTTCGCGTTCTTCGCGTGTTCTTCGTTCGTTCTTCATTTTAATCGATATTTTGGATAACGATTATACTTTTTCTTGGAATTTGATGTTATAGAACACCATTCCTTACTTATTTGACCTATTTCATTCATAAGATTCATTCGGATCGCTTCAAAATCCTTACTTAATCTTATATACTTCCTTAAGAAATTTATAAAGTAAATTTCTAATTCTTATTTCTTCATTTTCTTACGATTTCAACCATATGAAATCATTCATATTATCTTTTACTCCTTATTCTCATGAAGTTATGATTCTAACATAAAAACTTGAAGAAAATTATATAGAAGTTAGGTTTTCGGATTATCTTCCTTCTTTAATTTCATTCCGTCGGACAATGTTTGCTCACGAGCAACTTTTCCTATTCCTTTTCCTTTTCTCCTTCATCTAAAATCTCTCTCTCTCTTTCTCAAATGTTAGACAACTTTCAAATTATCAAACAAATGAAATAAGCTTCCTATTTATAGAAAACCAAGGTTAGGGGCATTTTGGTCTTTTCACACCCTAACCTCCTTAATATTCATTACTTAAGGACTAAGTTAACTTAGCCCTCAAGTTTTCTTAGTCCTTAAGTTTCATAGTTCTATCAAAGTTTTGGATATTTCGTCTTTCCTTTACCGATTGAATATTACGTATTCTTCGGATTTCTGAAAAACTGAAAAATACTTTTCCACGAGAAGCGTTTTCCTTCACGTTTTCCCCTAACGTAGCTAAATGAATGAAAAGTACATAACAATACTTTTCGTTATTTTTATTTTATCCGATTTCTGCACGTTTTTCGAGAAAAATTTTTATCGGCTTACTTAACTTTTCACGATATATTATCATCAAATCTTTCGACGGAATGTCATTTCGACATACCGAACTCTTGGAAAGGCTTAGGTTATTCAAACCCTAACCCTTAGGTTTCGTCGGGTGAATAGTGTCTATTTCGTCTTTTTCCCCAAAAATATTTTATCTCCGAAAATTTTTTATTTTTGTCTTGAAAATACTTACTCATTCAGTCTAGCTCATAGCCAGAATCCTCCCGATTAATAATCATTCTAGGTTATAGAACGATTAATAAACACATAGCACATAATATTATTAATAAAAATTCATTTTATTAATAACTAATTCTTAAAATCTTAATTTCTGATCAATCCGGATTTCCGGGTTGTCACAATAATTCGAAAAATACAGTACGAGCAGTTTATTGTTTATATTATGTATTGATTTTCTACACTGCTCTCTTTCTATTGAACCAACCCATCCTTTTATAGATATGAAGACCATTTGCTCGTTGCTAAATTATTTCAATTACATATCCTTTGCCAATCATATCTTTGTGTCGTTTATATGATTTATCCTATAAGGCATGGGCATTGTTGGTTTTAACAATCAATATATATATGCCACTAATAGCCGGACACGCAGGTTGGATATTTTCTATGCGTTTGTTGAGATCAAATCCCATGATTTAATCAATCACATATTTCTAGACTCCCATTATGTAAAATCACGTGGCAAGATATTAATTCTATTTAAGTGATCTGTTACTTTATTCTTTATGGAAACTAAAAGATATGTCCATGATAATATATGCCCATCTTCCGGATAATTCAAAAACACCAACTAAATTATTGTCTCTTTAATTACTCAACTATTTTCATTTACTAAATGGATGGCAATTAAGATTTCATCATTTTAAAATATTTCCATATTAATTTTATGCAATTCAAACATATTTCCATATTCATTTTGAAACTCCAATTAATTTGTTCCATAATTAATTATTTTCATGATTATGGCAAACCCAATAATGAAAGACCATATCCCAAAATTTATGTAGACGATATTGGTTAGAGATATGAAAGATATCTTTTTAAAACTCATTTTCTAATCAACTCCATTAATTATGGGAAGTATCAATATTTAAAAAACATTTCCATATTTATTTTGAAATCCCAATCTATTTATATATTACTTCCATGATTATGGAAAACCCCATATCCTAATATTTATGGAAACAATCTTGGTTAGAGATATGAAAGATAATGATCTTTTTAAAACTATTTTACTAACCAACTCCATCAATTATGGGAAGTGTCAATATTTAAAAAATATTTCCATATTTATTTTGAAATCCCAATTTATTTAGATTTGCCCTCACTAATTAGCTTTCCAAAAATTACTCCAATTAATTGATTCATGCTAATTGATTCTAAAGATATGAATATTTATTTGCTTAATCAATTTTAAGGAAGGTTCAATCAATTAATAAATCATGGAAAAAATAATGAATAACTCAATCCCAATATATATGGTATAGATTTATATAAAAAGTCAAAATCTATTTTAAATTAATTCCTTTAATTATGGTAATATTTCAAAATTAGCTTTTCAAGCAATTACTCCAATTATTGATCCATGATAATTGATTCTGCAGATATAAAAATTTGATTTGCTTAATCAATTTTAAGGAAAGTTCAATCAATTAATAAATCATGGAAAACATAATGAATAACTCAATAGCAAGATATGTGGTATAGATTTATTAAATCCTTTAATTATGGGAAGGATTCAAAATTAGCTTTTCAAAAATTAGTACAATTTAATTAATATTTGATCCTTATTTATTTTGGAAGCTTAATTAAATATTTTCATAATAAATCTTTAATGAATCAATCATTTTAATTTATTCCACAACTAATTAATGATGCAATGCAATGCAAATCTTAGAGCCTTGATTGAGAAATAATTAAAGTTAGGATCTTACATTTATTTCCTAGTGACTCAAGCAATTCTCCAAGCCTTCATGCCTTCAATCCTTTAATAATCAAAGCTTCAAGAATTCTTTTAATAACCTATAAATGCATGAGTAAACATTTTAGTACAATAGGAAAGGCATCATCAAAACCTAAGGTTGGAATATGACCAAGTCAACAAGCTTCTTTGAGATTTCCAGGAACTTAGAAATCTATTGATCAAGCTTCTACTTTTGAAGGCGTTTTGAGGAAATGGTAAAGGTTATGTCAAAGGAATTTTCTTATTAACAGTAGGAGTTGGTACTGTGGTTTCCTTTGATGAATTAATTTTCTCACCCCTAACCTTGTTACTAGTACTTTCAATATTGTCTTCCTTATCAATAGCATCATGTTGAACTGTTGAGGTTTCTCCTTCAGTATCATTCAATGTCCCTCCACTCCAGAGTGTAACTGCTTTGCATTGCACCTTGCCTTCCTATCGATGCTTGGAAAATTCTCAATTCCTAGGTGCCTGGTTCTTACCCTTTTTGTTTTCTATGTGGTTTAATTTATCTTGCTTTAAAGGGTGAAATTTTAGGAAGAGTCCAACATATAATGTCGACGATTTAAAAAGTTTGATTTTAATTAATTGGGTTGAATTAAATAGAACCGCCATTTGGTTTAAGTTAAATGGTTGTACCAACTCAACTGACTCTTGAAAAGTTTTACACTAAGCCCTAATATGTGACTCCATTTAATTGGTCTTGGAAACAGAAATTCATAGAGTTTGGGGGCATGCTTAAGCGAGGGGAAGGTGTTAGGCACCTCCAGACTTCTGTGAAACACGGTTACCGCATCTTTTCAGTTCCCTAAGCATGTGGAGTGTGTGTGTGTGTGTGATGTATATAAATGTACTCGAAGTGAGTTATTTAAAAGTATTGTTATGCCTCTTTTGCACCTATATACAAAGGGTTTGACTTATCAAAAATTTTAATTTGAAGCAAAGAATATAAACGTGATGTTTTGAAAATAAGTTTTCAAAGGCTTAAGTTCAAACAGGAATTGAGGCATTTGATACTTCCATTTTATTCTGTATTTTGGCTTGATTTAATTTTATTCAAGATACGAAGCATCATTGATAGTGTGTGTGTGTGTGTGTATATATATATATATATATATATATATAAGTGTCATACTTCTTTTGGGCATGAAAGTCAGCAATGTAAGCCCGAACACCACATACATGATTTGCACTATTTAAGGGCCTTAAACTCGTATAACTATTTTAAGGCCCTGGATTTACAAGTACAAAAATTGGAAGTCTAGCTGTACAACTAAAAAATGTCTATTTGGGAACAAAATCTAGATCCATTGATTGAATTGTAGATCCCATAGTTCCTAGGATCACAGGATATAACATAAATAGCCTACATAATGAATATACAAAAATATAACACATATATTTACTCTAAACGTCGTAAAACAAAGGATTCATCAGTTAAATCCCTGCATGCACGTAACCAAAGCTTCTAGCATCTTCTAGATACAGATTTAGGGTCACGTGGTTGTTAAATACTTACAAAACTAGAAAGAAAACTAGATCTGTACAGATCTTAGCCATTCTAGCTTCCAAGTTCAAGTTTTATAACTTTTTAACCGGTTAAAAGCTATATCTGGCTAGATCCAGTACAGATCTAGTCAATGAATCTTAAATATTAACTATTTATAAGAAATGAACGGTTAAAAAGCTAGATTTGTGCCATATAGAGGTAGATATGTAGATACATAGTACTTATATATAACGTAAAGTAAGAAAAAGAAGCAAATCTGAAGGGATCTTATAGTTTACCATGAAAATGGCTAACGAACGGCTTTAAGAGCCTTTAAACTCAATTTTCACCAGTTAAAACTTGATATGTTGTTATATATATGTATAAGGGTGTTTGTATAAGAGATTTACAAGGATTGAACAGAAGAAAAACTGCCTTTCGCTCTCAAATGGCCTGATTTCTCTTTTGGACCCTTTCTCTCTCTTTCTCTCTCTCTCTCTCTACATATGAGCTACTAGGAGGCTCTATTTATAGGCTAAATCAACCACGGGCCTACCTGCTACTGATCGTCATAGGCCCCGCCTGGTGGGCCCCGTTGTCTCAAAGTACGTGTACTCCGACCAACACACAGTCTACTTGAACCTTCATAACTTGCAATCCATGAATTCGATGGAGGAGTGCCATACCTTTATAGAAAGATCATTTGAGAGCTACACAATGACATGGGGTTGGACCTTTTCCAAATTCGAGAAGATGGGTCCATGACCAGATCTTCAAGTCTTCGCAGTCAGTTCGTTGAGTTGTCTAATGCAGTTTTTATTCGGGATTACTGTGATGGTTCTATATGACATTATTTAAAGTTGTTTAATAATTATTGATTTTGAATTAGCAAAATTACCCGTTTGCCCTTCCGAGATGGTTTTCAATTTTGATGCAGCTGCAGCTGTCTTCCCTCAAGGTTATTTTCGGGGTTTGACTATTGTTGACTTCTATTTGTCCTCAGGGTTATCTTTGAGGTTGTTTTAATGATCTCCCGAGGTTATCTCCGGGGTTTAGTTTGATTGTTGTTGTAGTTTCCTAGGGCTATCTTCAAGGTGGAAAAAAGATAATTTTTCCCTCCTATATAGTTAGAAACAAGAAAAAAATTGAGTGTCTATAGATGCCCCACTTTATCAAGTTTATGCAATGCAAGGGAATGAACATGATAAAGATTATTATATACTTGAAATATGACAAGGTATATTTAATTATGCAAATCCCAATGCAATGAATGTTATGATGAATGTTAAAATGTTTTCGCAAATCGCACTTTGCAAATCATAAATTGCATTTCATACTTCGCATTTGGTCAATTGCACTTCGTAACTCGCGCATTGCACTTCACGAATCGCATCGCAAGTCGCTTTACCATTACTGGTTATTGTTGATGCCTATGTTGGGTCTGATTCTAATGGTTGTATTTCATTAGTGCTGCTGATGCCTATGCTGGTGTTAACTCCAACATTTTTATTATCGTCGGTGTTTTTGATGCTTGTTTGATGAAGATAAATTGAGATGTTTTCTACATCTATGCTATAGACGACGTTCAGAAATCACCAGACCTTCCTGATGTATATGCTGGTAGTTTACAACGGTGCCTACTCTCCGAGTAGTTAACAACGGTGCCTACCCTACTGGTAGCTGGCAACGGTGCCTACCCTACTAGTAGTTGACAACGGTTAATCATTGGATTATCTTGATGCCTAATCAAACAGTAGTTTTCAATAGTAAAATTTTTTCTCAAGTCTGGGCATTTATTGTGCAGATATATTCGACTCTACTAGGGATGCATGCTTAACTTTTTAATGGAAATGTGCGCTAATATAGCGCAGTTGCACATGTGCAAACCATGCATGATGTGATGATCTAAATTTATTCTTAGGAGTTTATTGTCTTAGATCTATGCACAAGCTTAATTGAATTGACTATATATAGAAACATACCTCACCCTTTTTGAGGCGATTTAGATTTTCTTTTAACTGTTGGGCGCTTGTGCCCCATTTTCTTGTGTTTTTTATTCGCGACCTGGCTGGACTGATGACTTAGGTGCCGCTGACATTCTTAAAGGCTGCGACCCATTCTTTCACTGTCCCGATTTGAACTTCGGTGTAGATGCCTCGACTTGTGAGGACTTGGCGCAGGTTGACATGTTTGATGATGTAGATTTCATTTGCTAGACTTTTTTTCGTCGGTGGGCGCCTATTTTTTTTATTTAAGGGTTCCCCTGGGAATTTGACCCGTCTTTTGTTGTGCCAAGCTTATGTCGATGTAACTTCTTAGGAGTTCTCTCCTTTGAGAAGTTTGATCCCGCCTTAGACTCTTTCCATTTCTTGGAATAATAAAATGCCTAGCCCTTTTACACGTTGTTATCGGGGATTCATATTAGAAACTCTCTTTGTTCACCAAGTCAAGAGTGAGCAATATCTTGCACATAGAACGAATAACTGAATGCCCAAAAGCTTGACGGCTCGGTCGTCAGGATTAATATAATCTTATGAATGAGGCATTTGAAGTTAAAGTTTATAAAATTGAATGAGTTATGAAATCACAAGGAAAATTTTAAGCATACATGGTCATTGTTCATGGGTAAGATTTAGATTCAATAGAAATGTCTCCCTTTATCAGAGATACTTCATCTTCATTCTAGACGTTATTCTTCACAGAATTGATAGCTTATGGTACACGCACTATGAGTGACACAACACTTAGCAGGGTTTTTATTTCTATGACTTTAAAGATTCTAAATTTTATTTATTTTTCTCTCGCTTAGCTTATCTCGTTTTCTTAGGCTATTCAGAGTTACCCATTTAACGAGTTTTGGACCAATGACTCCCAAACCGAACGACATTAGGGCACTAGGTGTAAAGACACCCCTTCGGGTTTACTTGCTCGAGTAACAAAGGCCACACTTCGAGACAAGTCAGACAGTCTACTTTAGTTGCTCCTCGCCCGAGCTTGTACTATGACGCCCCCAAATCCGGGTTACCTGACCCCCGAGTTTGGTGCTCACGATCCACAATATAAATAATATTTAAGTACTTATTTAATTATAAATAGAAACATACACTTCATTAATTGATATAGTTAATACATTATCCCAAGTTCTCTAACCTTAACATTACAAACATACCCTTTAGATATACAAAAACGGTTTACAAACATAACACAATAATAATGTTCATTCATAATTATTCCAGCATAACACCTTTGCCTTTGTTCTTCACAACACCTCTTGCCACCTCATCCCTGGCTGAAATGTTTTATTTAGCAAGGGTGAGCAACCAATTTGCCCCAAAAGTTAAGATATATAATGAATGTATAAGAATCAAGAATAACAGACTATCTATTTTGATAGAATGAAAACAAAGTTCGGGAACTTTGAAATAGCTGAACAATTCATTCTTCTCTAACTAATCTTCTCGCAGCCTATGCAACACAATAATTCAATAATGAAAGGGTACAACACTTTCAAAGTTTCTACGATATTCTATTGAGTAATAATTTAGAAGTATTCTCCAAAGTTTAATCTGAATGATCTCAAATGATTTTGAAATTATCTTCTCGAGTAACTATCAAAGATTTACTTTGTTATACCCAAATAACAGGATGGAAATATTTTCCAGAATTTATGCTTAGTGATCACAAAGGATCTAGAACTTCTCTTCTTGAGTAACTATCAAAGATATACTTTGATATACCCAGGTGTATCAGATAATCATAAAGATTAAATCATACCCCTCTGTAAGTATATAAAGTGATCAGCTTTATTATACCCTATATTATGCATAATATTAAAACGCGCGTAAAGGCCGGATATACGACCAAAAATGTTCCCTTTATATAAAAGGTTGTTCTTCTCAGTCTTTGAATCAGAATTTGATTTAACAATGAAATACAATTATTTCAATATCTAATCTCTTCTCTCCTCTTCTCTTCTCAAACCTATCAAGTTCTCTTTTTCGATCTAGCCGAAATAATTGGCATCGATCTATCAATAATAATTGAATTCTCTTTTCTTCTCTTCTCGAACCTATCAAGTTCTAACCAATGTTCGTCTTGCCAGAACAATTGACTAAGACATTCTCAACACGATTAAACAATAGACAGAATTTAACAGTACTATTTGAAATCAATAATAGCTTCTACGGATGTGAATATCCAACAACAGTTATTCTACAAGTATATTCTCAAAATAACTAATTCAATTTGAATTAATAAACATGCACTAACTGCGAATAATCAAAATATTTTCTAACACTTTATTATCATTTTAAATGATTTTTAAATCAATATAATCATTTTTAACTTATTTATTTAATAAAATAATTAAATAAATCTAATATCATTAATATTAAATTATTAATAAAAATTCTCTAAAAATATTAAAAGTTACATTTTATAACTCAAAATATTTTTAAATACTTTATTATAATTTAAAATGATTTTTCAAAATATTAAATCATTTATCTCTAATTTATTTAATACACTAATTAAATAAATTTAATACCATTAATATTTAAATAATTATAAATATTAATGAAAAATATTCCAAATAGTCAAAAATTATTTTTCATAATTTAAAGTAATTTTTAAAACCATTTTGTTTTTTTTTTGAATTTATTTTCTATTTTTAATTAATTTCCAGAAAAATCAAAAAATACAAATAATTAAACCGTCGCTATAGTCCTTTAGCGACACTTTCTGTCGTCTTAGGTGTTCTTAAGCCTCAAGAACACTATTAGACCAGTTTCAAGGGTGTCTTGCTTGACCACTTGTAAAATCCAATCTATATATTTTCTAGGCAATGTTAAACATTGATCATGTAGTGTTTATGTAACACTACATGGATCAATCATCATCTCAAACATACAACAAACCAACAAGAAGATCTGGGTTTGCAAACATGCTGTCAGAGTGTTTCTGGGTTTTCCCAGAAACCCAGAAGTTCAACTAGTCATTTTCATGCTCAATTTAATCTAGGTTCCATTCATGTTTCATGTGCTCTAATGGTTCAAAGTTATAGTAAATATGTCAAGGACCATTAATATAACAACAGATCAGTTCAAAAACAAAATATTCACAAGTTATGCCTCGGTCAAAGCTTGTCAGAAAAATTGTTTATACCCTTTTCTGGAAATTCCAGAAATGCAAAATCAGTGCAAGTGGCCTACTTTGACCACTTGCTACGTTCGATCTGTTGATTGTTTATGGGATCTTAAGGCATGGGTCTACAGTACAAACAACAGACTTCACTTTTATTACAAGAACAACAACAAACAACATAACACCTGAGAGATCAAGGAGCTTAAAATTCTTGTCAGGCTCGGTTTTAAGTTTCTAGGTTGCCCAGAATTTACTCGGTCATGGTCGGTCAACCGACTTTGATCGATTATAACTCGAAATCTGGACATCAAATGACTACGATTCCAGTTCCAGAATAAAGTACTCATGTCAGACTACTAATACACAAAGCTTAAAATAAAAAATAATAAAAAGGAAAGAATCTATGGGCTCTGACATTTGCTTGTCAGACCAAAAAAATTGCTCTTGGACAGTTTTGGAAAATCATCATTTTAAAGTATTTTGATGCTATGGATCTATGGTATATCACCATAAATCATCATAAAACATCCTTTAACAAAATTCTAAACATATAAACATGAATTTTTACAAAGCATACAAGATCAAAGTGTTAGCTAGGGTTTATACCTTTCTAATGCAAAGCATTGATTCTTGTTTTCCAATCTGATATTATGGATGCTAGGGGCTGTTTATGTGACTGAGGAACTTGATATATTCAAAGATTTAGAGAGAGAATGAGTTTGGTGAGAGCTTGTGTATAAATGATAATTAGTTGTGACTTTCTCTCTCTAATTCTCTTATATTACTTAGATGCATGTATGATCTGATGTTGTTGTTAATTGGAGGCTGATTTGCTGAGATTTTATGTCACAAAGTCAAGCTAGTTGGTCACCTACTCTTGATTTGGAAAGATTTGCAAGATATCTAATAAAAATATACTAAAATGGCATTTTGGACCATTTGCTCTATAACTTTAATGGCATACATGGAATTTAGCAAACCCTTAGGGTTTAACCCTAATGTTCTAACCCTTAGGTTTTACAACTTTAGCTTCTAAGATTTTAAATTTAGGGTTTTGAAGATAGGAAATTAAGATAACTAAAATATAATTAGTGTTTCCTAATTACATTAAATGTTATTAATCACATTAGGGTTTACTAATTAGGATTAGAGTTTCCTAATTAGGGTTTAGGATTCCTGAATATGAAATTAGGGTTTCCTAGCATTCGTTTATGGTTTCTAACTGTACGTTAGGTTTTCTAAATTTGAGATTATGGTTTTTAATCCCTAATTAGGGTTTATAAATTTTAAACCCTATCCGATCAATCATTGGTCAATAACTCAATATAGTGCAAACACATACCCATCAATATAATTATTTTAATTATATTTTCTATCAAAATCCTATCCAAAATTAGGGTTAGGGTTTCGAAAGCTGTTATACTCAACTCTACTCTTATTTTTCAGTCAATACACAAATTGACCACTTCTCGAGACTCGTATCACAAATACACAGTACAATATTAACAGTCAATATTAATATTAAATAAAAAAATAATTTATTCGTAAAAATTCGGATTATTTGAAATCTCGGGTTATTATATTCACCCCTCTTTAAAAGGATTCCGTCCTCGGAATCACCGCTTTCTTATTCTCTACAATATTTTAAAGTTGTATCATCAATTTATTTTTATCAACACAATATTAATTTGTGTCTTATATTCTAAACTGTGACTTGGATCTGTAAAAGAAAACCATTCACAGCAATATCTAACCAAGATTACTCGTGTAATTAAATTTCTAAACGAAATGGTTACCTGTTGCCACCTCCTGAGTAGCCACTACATCTTGTGATGTCATGTTGAATGTACATGCTGTTGTTCTTCCTGGCTATGCAGGTCCTCGAATCGCCAAGGTGCCGCTACCAGATCCCTTGTTGACACTTTCCTTCTCCCTATTCCTCTTAGGATAGTTCCGAACCAGATGATCAGTTGATCCATAGGCAAAACAACCTTGTATCTTCTTCGGGCTGGGACAATTGGGTGACAAGTGCCCTTCTTGCCCGCAGTTATAGAAAACTCTCTTCTTCTTCAAACAAACTCATGTATGATTCTTCCAACAAGTTGCACATGGTCCTCCTACCTTCTTCTTCTCTTCGAACTTATTACCCGATTGGGTATTCTCACTCCACTTTGTCTTGTTAGGGTTACTACCACCACTGCTTCCTCCATCACTTGTCTTCTTCTTCTTCTCTTGATGAAATCGAGATGCAGCTTCGCTCCCTCCTTCAGAAATCTATGATTTCTCCAACAAAGCCACGAACGTATTAATCTGTAATACAGCTACTTTGTTGTATATACCCGGCTTCAAACCATTCTCAAACCTTCTCGCTTTACATAATTCTGTGTCCACCTGATGAGGTGAAAATCTTAATTCGTTGAATTTAGCAGCGTATTCAGATATCGACATACTCTCCTTCTTTAGTTCTAAGAATTTAACTTCCATCCGAGCTTGCATACTCGACGAAAAGTAGTTCTCAAAGAACAATTCCTTGAATCTTGTCCAAGTCACTATGGTTGTACCAACTCTCGCTTGATTAGTCTCCCACCAATAATTAGCTTCTCCCTTCATTAAGTATGTTGCAAAAGTCGTCTTCTGCTCTTATGCCACTCGAGCAATGATGAATGCTTTCTCTATCTCCTTTACACAGGTTTGGGCTTCAATCGGATCCGTGGTTCACTTGAATTCTGGCGGTCCCACCTCTTTAAAGTCTTTGAAGTTAGCCAATCTACCAGTTAGCTGATTTCTCGCTCTTCCTGCTAGAGCTCTATTCCCTATAGCTTCGGCTATCATATTTGCAAAGTTTTGCATCGGGTCAGCTTGACCTCCTTCATTATTCACCGATTGCTCTTCTCTTTGATTTCGATTCTGTCGTCTAGGCGACATGATCTAATTTAAATAAAAATCTTACATTAATTCTCCTTTACACAAATCCTTAACACAATAAGCATTCAACACATATTTCTCATATAGTCGCATATTTATTCAAATAGCACCTAGTACATTTAGTACTTAACAGTTACAACTATCCATTTTTTCATAAATATCAGGATTAACAACATAACTTTAAACAAAAGTTGTAATTCTCCAACTTTACATAAAAAGTCATAATTCTCCATTCTCACATAACTATTCCCAATTCGTCAAACTTACCACACTTAGGAGTTCAGAAACTTGCCACAATTATATGAGTTTATGAGTTTATCCTAGTCAAACCATTGGCATCCATTCGCTAAGGGGTTCAGAAAAATTTCATATAATTATGAGTCATGAACTTACCATAAGTATGAGTTTTAAGAACTCACAAATTACTCTTAATCTTATATTTATATAGAAAATAAAGATTTTATTCATACAAACATATATATTTACATATGTTCAAACATCTTTCTCGATATTATAATCCTTATTATCATAATCTTCTACCAAAAGATAATAACGCTCAAACTTAAACTATCTACTGTCCACTCCTTTCACCGGTCTTCTTCTTATTGGGACACTTGTTGAATCCTTGACCCATTCTTCCACATGAAAAACACTTTCTCATATTCGGCTTAGGACAATGTAGGGAAATATGTCCTTCCTGCTTACAGTTAAAACACACGCTCTTCCACATTATGCACTCTCCCAAGTGAGTCTTGCCACACTTGCTACAGACTTTCTTTTTTTTTTCGGGTTTGAATTTTCAGAATTATCGTTGTCGTTGTCCCTCTTTCTCTTAATCATTCCCTTCAGCTTGATTGTTCCCTCCGACGATCCACCACCTTCTGTCTTCATCCTTTCCACCTGCGCCTTCAGTTCATTTCGTTCTTCAGTCATTTCGCGTAATGCTCGATCCGTCTTCTATAACTCTTCCAAGAGAAATACTTTACTCTGTAGTTCCTAGACTTCTGTAGATACATGATCTTGTTCTCGAACTTTAGTCTTATTCCCTTTCTCCACCTTAACTTCTTCTGACTCCGCCTCCTCATCACCACTCAGATACATCTCGGGATAATCATCATGATCACTCCCTAGATTCACCATAGGTTCATCTTTTTCCCACCTCCTCAAATGACTCGCTTTGCACTGGCACCTCGGCTATTGGCACTGGTGCAACAGCCGCTAGCATCTCCGTACTCATTTCATCTTCTCCCGACATCCTTTAATCAGTTAAACAACTTGATTAGTACTTTAATAGTACAAACCTCTTACACTATGTGTCCACATATCTCACTATAAATACGCTTCGACAATCCCTCATTTAGTAATCTAAATGAGTATTCTCTATCTCGCTTATGGTTATAATCCTAGGGTTTTCCCCACCCCACTTAAAGTTTATACCCTACATCTTTGATATCAACCTATAACTCCCCCAAATCCAGGTTACCTGACCCCTAAGTTTGGTGCTCATAATCCACAATATAAATAACATTTAACTACCCATTTAATTATAAATAGAAATATACACTTCATTAACTGATATAGTTAATAAATTACCTCGGGTTCTCTAACCTTAACATTATAAACATATCCTTTAGATATACAAAAAGGGTTTACAAATATAACATAATAATAATGTTCATTCATAATTATTCCAGCATAACACCTTTGCCTTTGTTCTTCATAGCACCTCCTGCCACCTCGTCCCTGGCTGAAATGCTTTATTTAGCAAGGGTGAGCAACAAATTTTCTCCGCAAGTTAAGACATACAATGAATGTATAAGAATCAAGAATAATAGACTATCTATTTTGATAGAATGAAACCAAAGTTTGGGGAACTTTGAAATAGCTGAACAATTCATTTTTCTCTAACTAATCTTCTTGCAACCTATGCAACACAATAATTCAATAATGAAAGGGTACAACACTTTCAAAGTTTTTACGATATTCTATTGAATAATAATTTAGAAGTATTCTCCAAAGTTTAATCTGAATGATCTCAAATGATCTTGAAATTATCTTCTCTAGTAACTATCAAAGATTTACTTTGATATTCCCAAATAACAGGATGGAAATATTTTCCAAAATTTATGCTGAGTGATCACAAAGGATCTAGAACTTCTCTTTTTGAGTAACTATCAAAGATATACTTTGATATACCCAGGTGTATCAGATAACCATAAAGATTAAATCATACCCCTCTGTAAGTATATAAAGTGATCAGCTTTATTATACCCTATATTATGCATAATATTCAAATGCGCGCAAAGGCCGGATATACAACCAAAAATGTTCCCTTTATATAAAAGGTTGTTCTTCTTAGTCTTTGAATCAAAATTTGATTTAACAATGAAATAAAATTATTTCAATATCTAATCTATTCTCTCTTCTTCTCTTCTCAAATCTATCAAGTTTTCTTTTTCGATCTAGACAAAATAATTGGCATCGATCTATCAATAATAATTAAATCTCTTTTCTTCTCTTCTCGAACCTATCAAGTTCTAACCAATGTTCGTCTTGCCAGAACAATTGACTAAGACATTTCTCAACACGATTAAATAATAGACAAAATTTAACTATACTATTTAAAATCAATAATAGCTTCTACGGATGTGAATATCGAACAACAGTTATTCTACAAGTATATTCTCAAAATCACTAATTCAATTTGAATTAATAAACATGCACTAACTGCGAATAATCAACAATAAATTATTGGATGTGGTCTAATCAACAATAATTAACCACCATAGTATTTTAAATTGATATAACTCAAGGTTGAGTTAAGGAAACTTACATTCACTGTTGATTACTGCTACACAATAAACTTATCTGCGTTCGAAAGACCTATAACCAATAAAATCAGTCTCACAATCAGCACAATATTACATAACACATAACACTGTAATTCACAGTCAATCTTTCTCCTAGACACATTACCACATAGCTACATTAGTGTTTATAACTTATATAAACACTTATCAAGTCTAACTGGTTTGGTGTGGTTGGACTTCGATCTATTCTCGGTGTTCTGGTCACCCTATCCGACAATTAACATATTGATTGTCAATTAAACTCAGTTTCAAAGCTTCAATATTATTTTAGATAAGTCAAATATCGTATATAATATTTTTCGGAAGCTTTTAATAATTTATAATATTTTTTAAAACACTTAAATCATTTTAAATGATTTAATTATCAAATAATCTTATTATTATTAATATTTAATAATATAAAAATATTAATGTTATACTTGTCAAAATATTAAATTTATTATTAATAACTTAAAATATTTTTAAATCATCAATATTCTACTTAAATGATTTTTAAATTAATTAAAATCATTTTTAAACCCTCATCATTAATATTTACATATTAATGAAATTATCATCAAAATATTAAAAGTTATTAATTATAACTTAAAATATTTTTAAAATATTTTTCTCATTTTTAAATGATTTTTAAATCAATAAAATCATTTTTAATTCATTTATTTAATATAATAATTAAATAAATCTAATATAATTAACATTAATTTATTAATGAGAATTCTCCAAAAATATTAAAAATTATATTTTATAATTCAAAATATTTTCTAACACTTTATTCTCATTTAAAATGATTTTAAATATAGAAAATAATTTTTAACTTATTTATTTAATACAATAATTAAATAAATCTTATATCATTAATATTAAATTATTAATGAAAATTCTCTAAAAATATTAAAAGTTACATTTTATAACTCAAAATATTTTTAAATACTCTATTCTTATTTAAAATGATTTTTCATAATATTAAATCATTTTTCTCTAATTTATTTAATACACTAATTGAATAAATTAAATACAATTAATATTTAAATAATTATAAATATTAATGAAAAATATTCCAAATAGTCAAAAATTATTTTTCATAATTTAAAATAATTTTTAAAACCATTTTCTAATTTTTTTTGAATTTATTTTCTATTTTTAATTAATTTCTGGAAAAATCAGAAAATAAAAATAATTAAACCGTCGGTATAGCCCTTTAGCGACGCTTTCTGTCGTCTTAGGTGTTCTTAAGCCTCAAGAACACTATCAGACCAGTTTCAATGGTGTCTTGTCTGACCACTTATAAAATCCAATCTATACATTTTATGGGCAATGTTAAACATTGATCATGTAGTGTTTATGTAACACTACATGGATCAATCATCATCTCAAACATACAACAAACCAACAAGAAGATCTAGGCTTGCAAACATGCCGTCAGAGTGTTTCTGGGTTTTCCTAGAAACCCAGCAGTTCACTGGTCACTTTCATGCTCGATTTAATCTAGGTTCCATTCATGTTTCATGTGCTCTAATGGTTCATAGTTACAGTAAATATGTCAAGGATCATTAATATAACAACAGATCAGTTCAAAAATAAAAGATTCACAAGTTATGACTCGGTCAAAGCTTGTCAGAAAAATTGTTCATACCCTTTTCTGGAAATTCCAGAAATGCGAAATCAGTGCAAGTGAATTATCCCGGTCCAAGAACATGATTTCCAACCAAACTATATATATAACATCATACACTTAGATGATTCATGAATGCTATAGAGATGCCGTGTGTGTGTATAGTGTTCCCTAAAACTTGATCTATGCAAAGAGCATGTGCTACATTGCTCAAAACAGAAAATTATAGTCTAAATCAAGACTCATGTATACTCTTGCAACATAGACTATTTCGACATATCAATACAAACTAAGGTTCAACACTGAGCTCAATTCTTTATTTCTACTCATGAGGGCGATTTTCGCACTTTCCCGCGGTGTTTATTGCCATTTTTCTTTTCTTTTTCTTTTTCTTTTTTCTTTTTTTTATATAAAGTGAGTGCGTTTTACGCTCCTTCTCACTTTCTCTGTAAACGAGTGTGTTTTATGTTCCATCTCATTTTCTATTTAAACGAGTGCGTTTTACGCTCCATCTCGTCCCAATTCAGGCATGCCCAGGTGTTCCCACAGTTTGAATGTCAATGCACCCAGTCTATATGCATATTCCACATATTTGTCTTTTTGAAACTACATGTTCTATTAAGACATGCAACACACGTCTCTTACACCTACTAGTGATTGTGAACCTATTCGTGCATACCGAAAGCATTTAAACAGCAACATGAATCTCATCGTGTAGAACATTATATCTAAGCTGTGTTGTGCACATATTCTGAAATCTTTCACAATTCACTATCATTGGCTAGGAAAAAATTTCTATTATTAAGCAAGAATTTGTGTGAGACATGAAACTAAAATATACTAACATAATCTATAATGACTAAAAATTAAAAATTTTATGCAAAATTTTATCTAACACATAATCATGCAAAATTACACTAAACATGCAAAACAGAATGTAAACTAAACTACTATGCAAGTACTCCAATACCCCCAAACTTAAAATAAACAATGCCCTCATTGTAATTAAAAGTGAAAGAATACTCCCCAAAGTGGCAATGTCATCTTCATTCGCCTCCTCATGATCCGCTGGTATATCAGGCGATGGCTAAGTTTGAGATATTTTGTAGTTGGAAACTGAGTGTGGGCTTCAAACTATCCGAACGCTTTAGTCAGAAATTCTAAAAATTCAGCAATTTTTTTTTTGTGACTGAGCTATCACGCATGATCATGCAGTGTTTGGCTTGTATTAGCTAGGTGGCAGTATGCGACACTGTGCTTTTCTAACTTTTCAGTTTTTGACTTCTGTTTGATCCTGAATGCTTATAGTAATTGGAATGAACCTGAAAGGAGAAACAATCAAACTATTATTCATACTTACCACTATCTAACATCTACTAAATATGGAAATGTAAATAAGAATTAAACAAGGAGGGAGAAAGATTGGATGGGGTGACTCCCATCTAGAACTTGGTTTATAGTCTGTTAGCTGGACTCTTTTCTTGACACCGCTATCCAATTCCTCTACGATAAGATAGGAACCCTCCATCCATTAGAACCGCTATGTGCTTTGGTAGGTTCCCCATCATTAGAATTTATGAATTGAAGCCACCTAGCATATTTCCTGTACATGATGTCCCTAGTTCCATTGCAATGCTAGGTGCTTCTCCCGTTGTATCTGTGAATAGATTTTTGCATTGAGGCATGAAAGATTCAACGAGATTTTCTTCTTCTATTATCTCTTCCTTTGCCCACCATGGTTTGTACGAGGCCTCTTTAGCATATTGATCATTGCCTTGGATGTGACTACCTAGGGGACATGGGTGTGCAAATTTCACTAAATTTTTCAACTCTAACTGAGAAGGCACTTGGGGTATAATACAAGTTGGCTCATGTTCTTCATTTTCCATACCCCCAGTTGTCTCCTCAATGTCCACTCCTTTCAGTTCATTTAGTGGCATGTACACTTCTGGTACTCAATCAATGCACTTGTCCATGTCATAGCACCAATTGTTTGGAGGGCGATTATTCAAGGCTTCGAACATTCGATCCATATGATTCTGAAGATTTCGAATTGACCTCTCTTGCTCAATCATCTTCTCCTCAGTTGATGCTACAAACTTGACCCACAAATCCTCCAATCTTGAATAATCTTCTTATTGCATTAGAGGTGGATATGAGAAATTCGATGGATGTGTTGGACTTGGGGCACAATATTGGTCTCGATAGTTATAACTCCATTCAAAATCTGGGTGATACCCCCAACCTTGTTGATAATCAGGATAAACATAGTTGTTGAGGTAATCACCCCCAAACTGTACTTGTCCAACTCTGACATTGAGTCCTTCAGTTCTTGTGTCCCTTGGTTTGAGTCCTATTTGTATAAGGCCATTGATAAAACGAACACCCATGGTACATTTCATGTTAAGCCAAATTGATTGAAGTGCTCTCTAAGCGTAGCACAAATTTCTAAATTTCTCCACTTTCGCTTTCTAACCTTTTCCGCTTATATTAACTTCATACCGGTGTTAACTCTGAGTTGGATGATCGTGTATGCATAAAATTCTACAAGTACCTGTAACCAAAAACAAAATAAAAATAGAACTGAGAAATGAACAGAATTGTCTAAGTCATACAATATAGCTTTAAACTAATGATAATTATCTAAATTAACGCCTTTCCCCGGCAACGGCACCAAAAACGTGTTGCCTCTTTTATAGTTCTTATAAAAGAGCTCTAACTGATGCAAGTATATACGGGTCAACAAGTAATACAGAGTAAGTAAAGTATCGATCCCACAAAAAAAGTTGTTAAACTTAGACTACTATGCATTAATCAACTCACTATATTTATATGCTCAGACTGATGAATCAATTGTTGATTTAAACTAATTATGATTACTGACTAAAAATAACAAGATAAATGGACTAACTATATTATGGAAACAATGGGATCTTAACTTCATTTAATATTTCGTCTAATCGCCACTGTCATGCAAGAAGTGTTCACATACCACAGGAAAATAGCCAAGAGCATAATGAGAGTTATAACCATTTTTCAATGCACTATAACATACTCACACAGCATCTACAGAGGTTAGACTCTATGCGATCATCAATACAATCACAATCACCATATGTCTATGCATAATTGCCATCCTATTGTTCTTAAGCACAAGCTCTTAATCTAGCTCATACAACGAAACAGTATATGTCTATCTGGTTCACAAAATATGCAAGCTATTACACTAAGCCCATATTCGCATGCTATCATGGTTACAATTCATATTTATATGTTCATTGTCAATCGCATACAAATACTGAAACGAATGGTGATCAAACATTCATACATGTAATACAACCATGACAGATATTCCATATGATATGCAAAACAAATCTAACATTTAGATGTACAACTAAACTACATATTAAAATCCGTTAGAATCCTATAATGGAGTTTAGTTCATGACTGAACCAAAACCATTATGGGATCAATGTTAAGCATGATCAATAAACAAACAAATAAAGTAAGAAAGTTAGAATGATCAAACCCAATCGTTGAATAGAAACCAATGATCAACTATTAAATCCTCAAATAAATCCAAATAGATAATAATTAAATCCACGATGACAGAGATTTCCAAGAAGAAGTAGAGAAAAATACACGTTATGGCTTTCTCCTACGTTGGAATCTCTCCCAAGGTGTAAACCCTAGTTTTTAAGATGAAAATACGTCAAAGTAATCACGTCTCTCTCTGACACCAGTCAGAATCGTTTAAAAACCAATTACATATCATTTAATTGAGAATTAAAATAAAATAAATTACAAGATTATCGCCACGGCTTGCCGCAGTGGCCAGCTGCCTCTAGCTTTCCCCGTCTCACGACACGAGACTTGCGGATGTTAAGTCCAAATCTGAGACGTCCTCTCGCTGGCCGATCCGTATTCATACCTCTCAAGGCCAGCATCGATTGTCTCATGAGGCCGTCGATTGTCTCTCACGGCATTCCATTACCTCAAGGCGCTCAACTTGCAGAAGGTCTCCCATGTCTAGCCTTGCACTCGTACGAGCACGCGAGTCTTCACTGTCTTCTTACACATGGCCACAAGTGGCTTGTATTCTGGATTTACGGTTCCGATTTTTGTTCTATTACTGCCATTTGTTCACTCATGTTTTAATCCTCTTGCTTGCTTGGTCTTCATGCTTCATTACACCTCCATGCCATGCACATCCTCACCTTGTAACTCGCCTTCACGCATCAACTCGTCGGGGCCCCTATTTCCACCAAAATTGAGCTGATTCCTGCACTTATTCATCAAAAGGAGTTTTAAGTAAATGCAATGCAAAATAACGTGAAATGCAACTAAAACACAATGAAATGTACTTGAGGTGGGAACAATTCGTATGGATTGGTATACAATAAGTGGGTAAAAATACCACTTATCGTGGTAATACACTAACTGCATGCAGTGTGACTCAAGCAGCCCAACCGTGCCTATGTAAAGCCCACATGTTGCTTTCATAAGTCATTTTCAAGCTGCGTTGCGAAGGAAATCTGAGAGCTCTTCTTCAGATCTGCTGAGTTCAGGCAACTTTCTGCATATTCTGCTACCGTACAAGCGTTCTTCACTGTCCTGGTAACATATGCATGTATTTTTTTCTAGTTTCTATCCGTTGGAAAATGACTTATCACATGAAATGCATTTAGACACATAGTAGTGAATATGCATGCTGATATAACTTGATAAAAAATATTCAACATAGCAAAATATTAGTATTAAACCATGCTGAAATAGTCAAATTGACACCTTTTACTGTCATTTCTTATCCTATCTGAGGACAAATGAGTAAAGGTATAAAAGTAAAATAATCCTAGTAATTAGACTACACTTATGGATTTTTTTACTGTGATGTATTAATGCATGTAGAATGTATATGGTTGTGGATAGGTGTGCTACTGAATGGCCACCTAGTCATGCATATGTGCATATGGATAGTCCCATTTACAAAGGGGGCTATGGAAAAAATTTTCCAAAATGTAGGCATTGGGTAGTCATGGATTTTTAACTCTACTGTAGATGTATGTTAAAACAATGCATGCATGGATGTAATCATAAAATGCATTTTGAAAAGCTCCAGGTAAGAATTTACCACACCCTTTCTGAGGTGATTTGGAGACTTGTTGTCCAGATATTATGGATCTGGATCAGCTGAGTAGTTCTCGCAGGACCACTTCTGGTGTATGGAGGAGGGCTTCCGTAGTGCCTAGACCCTGTTCTGTTAGACAGCCTCGTCGTTTGGTGGAGGCGGTGATACGTCTTATCCGGGTTGAAGTGCCAGATGTCGAGGACGAGGAGGAGGATATACCATTGAGGTTCCTACTCCTGTTGTACGTGTTCCCCATAGGGATTTGCCAGGTATTCAAGTGGCGAACCTAGATCTTCTGGGTGACTTGAGTCGGCATCCTTCAGTCTACCTGCACGCAAATGAGGTATGAAGTTAGATCTTTAATCTTCCTTTTTCCTATTAACGAGTCAAGGATTCTGATGTTGATCTGCATTTGATGTAGGTTCCCAGCTTCACATAGCCTCGAGGAAACTGGTTCAGCATCCACTCTATGTATCAGACTTTGCATGATGACTACAGAGTAATTGTACATGGCTGGGGATTCAGGACATTCTTTTCCATTCTTCCCCGTCGTTGTCCCTGGGGTTACCTCAGGGCATTGTCTGAAATACCGGTTTCACTCGCACTCAATCACTCCATTGTAGGGGCTGGAGATGATAATGACGCCGATGGATTGGCGGTTTATCTCATGTATGGAGTTTAGAAGGGATCCAGTGCCTTGCACGGCGGATATTACTCCTACTGCCGTCAGATCCTTGTTGGGAGTTCCGGCGGAGGCGTTCAAGGGAAGGACTGTTCGTACAGGTCCTTTGAGCGTAGATGCTATGAGCGGGCTATTTAGTGAGCTTATACTCGATGATGTGAGAGTCAGGGATCGTATTCTACTGCGATTGTTCCTGATGATCATTAGGGAATGCTTCATAGCAGATAACTCTTCTACGGTGTCCTTCGCTTTGATAAGCGCCACTCGACACGTTGACCGTATAGGAGACTATGATTTGGGTTCCTACACCTTTGCCTACTTCCTCAAGGGAATGCACATGCGATCGCAGGGCTTGACCGAGGCTTGGTTAGGATTCTACCTGTTTCTGCTGGTGAGTATTTCTCTTATCTTTTCCCATGTACCGGTTAAGAGTGTTGACTGACAGTAGATGTTGCCTTTGTGTTGGCAGTTTTGGGCCTATGAGAGGCTTCCATGTTTGCGTCCTATGAGCGTGCTAGGTTTAGGCACCTATCTACGAGGACGGAGATGGCATCATTCCATACTAGCGGAGGTCCCTGTTGCTTAGGGTTTCAATCATTGCCACCTACAGCTGGAGTTGTTGACAGCGGATGTCATCACATGGGTTCCCTACTCTAGGGAGCATTTGGGCGTTGGATTTGAGGATAGGTACCCGACTGGAGTTGACTACATTATTTCCACCCGTAAGATTCGTCTCTTTATGGATGGAGGATGGGAGCTCTATTTAAGAGAGCGTGCTATCAGGAGCACTTCAGGAGAGATTCGCATGCCGATCTTGCCTCCTATCAGGCATTATTGGCCTATTTCACAGTCGCCCATCTTTGACATCCCATTATTGGGGGTTGACGGTTTTACATTGTTAGAGGGTTCCTGTACTCAGGAGATGTTCCAGCATTGGTGGATCCCTCGTACCATTGGAGCTTAGACCCGCACCACACAGTTTATGGGGGATATGGTTCCAAGATCTATGATGATGATGGATTGGCTAGCCTGTGTTAGAGATCCGACTCATTTGACACAGTTTGACAGGTTGACCCGGTAGTTGGATCGGACACATCTTTTCATCCGATATTTGGGCAGAAATCCTTCAGAGGTAGATACTTTTGATCCTTCCAGCTCTGGCGCTAGCCCCTCAGGTGACCCATATGGCTTTGCGGTCTGAGATCCTCCTCTTGTATCGGCTGACATCCTCAGTGAGATAGAGATCGAAGAACTCGGAGGAGTTACATCAAGTGGACAGGATCGATGATGTAGATATCGACACCATTGACTTTTTTTGATGTACATTTCTCGTTATCTCTTTCGATAGGCCTCTGTTACACATTGGGTATCTTCGCCCCATTCTCGTTATATCTTTTTATAGGCCTCTATTAGTTGTTGGGTAGCTTCGCCCCATTTTCCTATACTTTAGCTGTACAAAGATGTATTAGATGATGATATACTTAGGAATGTATGTACAGTTTTCCATTCCCTATATTGTATTGTCATCTATTGTATCATAAATGTTATTATGTTATGCATATGTATGTATGTCAAGAGATATTCAGCATTGACCCCTGGACAGTTAGCCGTATTGATCATACCCCACCATTTTTGGTGTCATCTGGTATGCGTTAATGGTATAATAGTATATCACCACCAGACAGGGTGACTGTAGATGATTTGCTACATCACACTATAACCTTGTTGATGTTTCAGGTTCCTACAGGGTTCATAGAGGGTATACTAGAGCACTGGGTATCGGAGAGGCAGGTTTTCCAATTTGGGACCCAGGATTTGACTCTTACTTTGGAGGAGTATGCATGGTTAACGATGCTGCCGCTGGACAGACCTTGCGTGCACATGGCGATCAGAGATATGAGTAGACAGTTCATGACCCTCACCGGATTGAGGCGTAGAGTGGTACAGGACGAGATTACATCCGGCCACGTGATATCCCAGCGTTTTCTGTTTGATAGATTTGGCTCTAAGGATTGTTATGCATGGCATTCTGGGGATTTCACCACACCGGAAGACCATTGGCGTTTAGCCAGAGTGGATGTACTACTATTGTGCGTATTGTCATACGTCTTCATGCCACGATACATGGATGAGTTGGATATCGGTGTCATTATGGCAGTAAGAGCTCTTAGGGAGGGTCATACCGTTATACCAATGATCATTGCAAAGACTCTGAGGTCGGTCACATATTGCTGCACTTATCCAACAGGAGTGATAACAGGTAGCTTGGTCATACTATATGTGTGGTTTATGTCACACTTGAGACCGATGAGCACATTCAGATGGCATGGATATTGTTTCACCCATGATATAGCCATGTCATACTCCTTTCAGCCTGCGGAGTGTACAGATGCTGCATCTTGGTTAGCTTTCCTGGCAGAGATTCGAGATCCGTTTGCTATATTATCATGTATAGGGCTTAGCTCACCCTATAGCTTCATTACTCATGCTCCGGGCATGGATTATCTACCTCTAGCTGGTTTGAGAGGGATGATTACCTACAACCCACTGGCCGTGATGTGTCAGTTTGACCAGTTTCAGGATTTCCATCCATTTGAGGGGGGCAGTGAGTCAGCGCTTCGCTTTCAACCGCTTATCGCCAGAGGATGATCCAAGTTGTATGCTGTTTGGGATCGGAGTCGGCTGGAGTTTTCTGTCGATCACCAGATTATTCTGGCAGAGTATTCAAAGATGGATGGAGACAGAGACGCATCGACTATGGTAGTATCCACAAAGACAGGATATTGATTCCGACGATGAGGGGCCTATAGAAGAGGCTGATATTCCCACCGAGGAGGATTTGAGTGCTCGGTTGCCAGCAATTGTGATGGATTCTCCCACCCCGAGTGCCACTGTTACCCAGTATTCAGCACAACATTTGGAGCAGAGCCTACATCTGATGACCTATGATAGAGATCAGGCTAGGGTCTCGATGTTGATAGCTCTTGATGGGAGATACGTCGCTCTGTTAGAGAGGGATGAGGCTAGATCAGCCAGCGATGCATTGATTGTGGAGCAGGATGCCACCCTATCTGCTAGGGATGTGGCCATTGCAGACAATACTTCAGTGAGATCCCAGATGACTATCACTCTTGCCGATATGAATGCTTACATTGATGAACATTATGCCACCATTCAGTTAGCCTTAGATCTGCTAGCTCGTGTAGATACCCTTGGGCAGGAGCTTACAGCTTTACCTCCTTCTCCAGAGAGGGATGCCATGTTAGATCTGATAGCCCACATACACACAGATCCATAGATAGCTTTGTATTTTCCTGCACAGACTAGCTTAGCCATTTTTTCATGTACAACACATGTATATATCAAACAGTATTATGTATGGCAGGGAAATATATTTTGATTCACTTCCCTTTTAGTTGTGCCTTGATACTTGCTTGATATTTTCCTGCTTCTTCAGGCCCTTATGATCTTGAAACATTCTAAACTTATCCTTGATATGTGGACATTGAGACATCGCATGATCTTTCAGAATGGATCATTGATCTCTGTGTATCCCTACCATCTTTGGTGTCTTGGGACTGGTATTTGTATGGAAAAGTGGAGAGGAGGGTGGTTTTTCCTCTCTGAGATTGACCGCACCACAGATGGTCGCGAGTACTTTTATTTATGAGAAGCCTAGTTAATTCCATCTCTTATGGGTTGGTATTGCTCTTTGAGGCACGACCGCAGTTTAGATGGTCACCGAATCCTCTATATTTGAGAAGAAGTTGGGTAATTCCATCCTTTTGGTCTGAAACCGATGAAATGTGGTAGATTGAAGGTTGATCCCAATATCTTGTGACAAGCATTTTTGTTCTGGTGGGGGTTAGACTGAAAAATAAATGGCTGCCTACGTACTCCTATTGAAGAGAAGATCAAGTCTGCGTAGTTCGAACCTGGTGTAAGAGGTTCAAACCTGAATGGGAAAGGCAGATACGTGTAGAAGTATTTTTGTAGGTTTTGTTTTTATAGAGAAAGGGCAGAAATGTTTGGGTTGTTTTTTTGTTTATTGTGACCGGGCTATATAAAATATGGTGGCCTACGTACTCCCAGGTATTAGGGAGATCAGGTCAACGTAGTTCGCCCCTCAGGGCGAATTGCAGCTAAGGAGAAGTGTGAATCCCATGTGCAGACTATACTACGGGGAAAGGAAAGTTTGATCCCATAATGGGGATAAACTGTAAGTGTGGAAAAAGTTTGATCCCGTCTTCAAGATATACTGCAAGTGTAGAAAAGTTTAATCCTGTCTTCAGGATAAACTATAGGTGTGAAAGGTTTAATCCCGTCTTCAGGATAACCGAAATTGTGTGAAATGTTTGAACTGAGGTGAAACCAGGCTGTTGGTTTTAAGTGTATGTTTCCTGAGGGACAGAAGAGTTTGTAAAAAAAGAGAGGGTTCAAATTCAGAATGACTGGTGATTGGATGATCAATACCAGGATGTTTGCTTGATGATAACTTCAGACATAGTACCATTTCACGGTGTCCGAGTTGATAAGCTGTGGAAATTCATCGCCATCCATTTCCTAAAGTCTGAGAGCACCTCCGACAGTATCGAATTTTACCTTAGATTGACAACAAATCGGCCTTCCAAGTTAGGAGCGAATTTTCCCTTAGATTGATCTTGGTTGTCAATGATCTTCTTTAAAACCAAGTCATGTTGTTTAAACTGCCGTAGCCGGACTTTTCTGTTGTAGGATCGTGCGATCCTTTGCTGATATAACTGACCATGGAAGATAGCCGCGGTTCGCCTTTTGTCTATCAGAGACAATTGGTGATACCTGTCTTGTACCCATTGGTCTTCATCCAACTAACCATCCATCAACACTCTGAGGGATTCCATTTCCACCTCTATGGGGAGCACTGCTTCCATCCCAAAGGATAATGAGTAGGGGATTGCCCTAGTGGAAGTACGCATTGAAGTTCTGTTGGCTAATAAAGTCAGAGGCAAGAGGTCAGGCCATCCTTTGTGATTGGCGGACATTTTCTGCATGATCTTTTTGATGTTTTTATTAGTTGCTTCAATAGCACCATTCATCTTTTGACGGTAGATGACGGAGTTGGGGTGTTTGATGTGGAATTTTCTGCATAACTCCTCCATCATTTTGTTGTTGAGGTTCTTAGCATTGTATGACACAATGACCTCTGGTTATCCATATCGACCAACGATATTGTTTCTGATGAAAGCAATGATGACTTCTTTAGTAACCCTGGGGAAGGAGGCTGCTTCTACACATTTGGTGAAGTAGTCGATCATGGTGAATATTAATCGATGTCCATTACTGGCTTTGGGCTCGATTGGCCCGATCACGTCCATTCCCCACATTGAGAAGGGCCATGGCGAACTCATCTTGTGGAGTTCCCTTGGAGGGGCGTGGATGGAATTTCCATGAATTTGGCATTGATAGCACCTCTTGACGTGATCATCACAGTCAGCTTTGAGCGTAAGCCGATAATGCCCTATTCTGAGGATCTTCTTGACAAGTAAGGGTCTGCTCATGTGAGGGCCACATACTCCACCATGGATCTCATCAACGAGCCTCTGAGCTTGATCTTTATCCAGACATCTGAGGAGACCTAATCCTGCATCTATTTTGTAGAGTGCATCTCTACTCAGGTAAAATTTCATAGCAAGTCGATGAATCCACCTCATCTCAGTTAGGCTCGTCTCAGCGGGTGTAGATCCATCTCCCAGATACTCCTTGATGTGTTAATCCCAAGGGTTGTGGATGGGAGGTAGCTCATTCGACACTTCTCCAACATAGTTCCCATAAGCTGGGGCCTTTTGCAGGGCAAATGTGATGTTTGGCATGTTTTCCTTATAAGGTATGTGAATCAAGGAGGCCAACGTTGCTAATGCATCCAAAAAATCATTCCTATTACGAGGAATTTGTAGAAAGGGGATTTCTTCGAACACCAAAGCCATCTGTAAAACTTGTCGATGGTAAGGCAATAAATGTAATTCTTTGGTTTGATAGATTCCCGTGGATTATTTGATTACCAACTCTGAATCCCCAAAGATAGTTAATTGCCTGATGCCCATTGAAGGGGCAAGTTTTAGCCCCATGATACCACCTTCATATTCAGCCGTGTTGTTGGTGCTAACAAACTGCAATTTAGCTAGCCAACTCTACATCGCTTTAGCTCAACCTTTCCCCCTTCTTAGTCAAGCTTAGAGGCAACGTGATACTGCTCCCCAGTATGGGATACTAGAACTTCTCCCGCTCCAGAACCTTCTATGTTAACAGCTCCATGAAAATACATCTTCCATGTGTGTTATGCCTCATACTGATGGTATCGCTGAACTGCCATTACCCCTTCATCGGGGAAATATGTTTCTAAGGGTTTGTAATCCCCACAGGTCTTGGCGGCCAATTGATCCACAATTCCTTGACCTTAGATGCACTTTTTACGTCCACGTAGATGATGTCAATTGCGATAGGATCAATCGCCATCTGATAAATCGATAATTCAAGATGGGCTTCTCGAACACAAACTTGAGAGGATCCACGTGGGATATGAGATGGGTTGTGTGACCATGGAGGTAATGTTGTAACCTCATGGAAGCCCATGCTAAAGCACAACAAGTTTTCTCAATCAGAGTGTACTTGCTCACTGATGCTGAATCTTTTGCTGAGGTAATAGATAGCTCGTTCCTGGCCTCTATTGTCTTTTTTCCCCAGCATACAGCCCATGGCATTGTCATTAATGGACAGGTAGATGAATAGGGGAACATCATCCCTGGGTGGTACCAAAACATGAGCATTAACCAGCTATTCTTTAATGGTAAGGAAGGCTTTTTGACACTCATCGTTCCATTTCATGGAGGAGTTCTTCCTTAACAGCTTGAAGATGGGCTCACAGGTTGTTGTGAGTTGAGAAATGAACCTGCTAATGAAGGTGATTCTTCCCAAAAATCCCCATATTTCCTTCTCTGTCTAAGGAATTGGTATTTCCTTGATGGCCTGGATTTTGGTAGGATCCAGTTCAATCCCTTTGTGGCTGACTAGGAAACCTAGCAACTTGCCTGAATTAACACAAAAGGCACACTTGGCGAGATTCAACTTCAAATTGTACTTACAAAACCTGTTGAAAAGCTTTCTGAGATGGTCTAAGTGGTCTTCCTCCATTCGGGACTTGACAATGATGTCATCCATGTAGATCTCTATCTCCTTATGCATTAGATTGTGGAAAAGAGCCATCATAGCTCGCTGATAGGTTGCCCCAACATTGATGAGGCCGAATGACAACCATTTATAGCAAAAAGTCCCCTAAGGTGGGATGAAAGCAGTCTTCTCACAGTCCTCCTCAGCAACCATAATTTGATGGTACCCTGCAAAGCAATCAGTAAAGGAGTACATGTCGTATTGAACAGTATTGTCTATAAGAATGTGGATAAAGGACACGAGAAAGCTATCTTTAAGGTAAGCTTTGTTCAAATACCGGTAATCCACGCAGACTCGCACCTTTCCTCTAGGGTTAGGTTCGTGAACAATGTTGGATATCCACTCTGGATATGTAGACACCATGATAATGCCTGCTTGAAATTTTTTCATAATTTCTTCTTTAAACTCCACTCAGGTTTCAATCGCCTGAGCTTTTGCCTAACTGACTTGAATCCTTCTTTAATGGGAAGACGATGAAGAACAATGTCAGTGGACAAACCCACCATGTCTTCATGAGACCATGCAAACACATTCTAGAATTGGGTTAATAGTGCAACCATGTCATTCCGCTTGTTTGGGGTGAGGTCTGAAGCAATATGGATTAGCTTAGGGTTTTCTAAGGTTCCAAGATTGTAAGAAGTGGTTTGGTCAAGGTTGGGTTTAGGTTTATCTGCGACCCATTCCTTAATCTAATGAGGTGTCTCAATGTCACTTGTATTTCCATCAAGTCTGAGTCCAACTTTGCATCAAATTTATAGCCCTTGTGGAGAGAAGGCACCTCATCAGCAAGTACATACACATCTAAATTCAGAGTCCTTAAACCAAATATGCTTTCACTTAATATATGCAACTGTTTGATCAGAAAAACGTTTTAGCATGTACTTGATAAAATAACTGCTAATACTGTAAAGAAAAGTAAGCAATTAAAGTTATCTACAGGGCAGATGGATTTTCTGACCATTTTACCCTCGTCGACCAATGCATTGAGTGTTGCTCCAATTATTGAGGGCAAAGTCCTGAAGGACTGTAGTGATGGAGGGTTTGTCATTGTCCTCCTTCTCCCGAATGATAACTATGACATCTGGGCAATCATCGTCTAAGGTATATCTATTTGTATGTTCATCATGAACAATGACGTGTATGCCTGACATCAACAAGGCGATGTCATGTTTATATTTCCTTTCCTTTTCGTCAACTTTGGGATCAAGAATCAGCACCACTTTTGCTTTAATTGGCACTGGTTTAGGAAACAGCATGGCCACAACATGGGTTGGCACCTTTACTGGAGATTGTATCAACTCATAAGGTAAAGGTATAGAAAATCGTCATGCGGCGGAAGCTTGAGGAACCTGCTTATTCTTATGAGTATTCTTATGACTGGAACTGGCAGAATAGCCTAGTCTAGCTGCTGGACATTTGAATAGGGTGTTTAATACCCTGCTGATTTTTACCAAGCCCTTGCCCAGGCTAATGACCAAATGACATCATTTCTTAAGTGGCCGACATAACTTCGGCAGAAATCTTAGGTACAGGAAGTGGTTGTGACACCCCCAAATCCGGTACTTCCATTTCCACAGGATTTGGTGTTCACTGTACAAGCATCATCTATCTATGTACCCATAAATAAATGCAAACCATGCAATAAAAATAAATAATAAAATCTCTCTCCTTATGGGGTTACATCAACTGAATAATATTAAATCCCAGGTTACTCTAACCTTAAAACATCTGTGCGGAAAACATAAACAATAAGTCTTAGTAACATCAATTCTAATTACATCACATAACCACAATAATAAAATATTCTTCATTACATGCTAAGCTTGCCCTTGCCCTTACTAGTGGAAGGTTCGTCTGCTCTTTCGTTCTTAACTGCAATGTTATTATTATGCAAGAGTGAGCACGATTGCCCACAAGTATAACAATATAACAAATGAATAATAACATGCGAGAGAAATAATAATAACTTCGGATATAAAAGCTCAACTTTTGAATCAAGAATGAATAACAAGAATCAAAAGAATTTTCTGAGGGTCATAAGACCTTGAACTATGTCCTAGGCTATCAAGTGTTTTTACTTGACACCTTTAACAGTCATAAGACTATGGACTCTCCTTCTCGTACTTAGGGGGATCAGCCCTTAGTACCATCTTGCAAGCATTAATATCTTAACGCTAAAGCGTAAATAATCCCCTATCTGAGGTTCTTCATCTCGATTTGACATTCGAGTCCGCACCAAAGGAAGTTTGGTTTGGATAATTCATCAAGGGTTCTGAAATTTAGAACGCTCATCGACTATGGACTAGTCGAATCAAATAAGGGTTCGCTAGTCTAATAAGGTTTAACAATAACTGATAATTTAACTTGGATAAAATCTCAAGGGTATACAATAGAATAATTATTGTATAACAACATCATGCTTGAAGGATTAATAAACTTTAATATACAAGACAGGCTTAATCAATAATAATGATAACATGCTCAATGTAGAAAGATGAATCATTCAACTTATATGATGATAACAAGTAGGGTTATGAAACTTGCTCAACGAAAGTTTATGGTAAGAAACTTTCCTCGTGCGTAGATTACACTTAAACAAACTCGTTCATTAAATTAAATCCTACATACAAATTACGTTCACAATACCAGTCAATAATAACGTATTAATATCATAAATTATTCTTTGTCTAATCTCGACTTCATGACTATATTTAGTTAAATTATCATACTTGTTTTCACATAATATAATATTACACGAACAACAAGTTAATATCATAATCAATGATTCAAATAACATGTAATTGTCTTCTTGACTTGGTAAAAACTCATTTTAATATCTCATTATATGTCTAACAAGTTTTTATGTTCATTAGACTAGGTCACTAACTCATCTCTATACTTGAACATTAGAAGTTTGCATTTTCTGGACATTCTGCTAAGTGGTACTGCATGGCTTCACTTTTTGTATCGGTCTCTTGGCCATGGCTTATTGTATACTATTGCCACGGACACTTATGCTGTACATGAAAAAGAACTAGGAGTTGGCGTCATGCACATGAGACTCGATTTCAGTTTCAGAATTCATGAAATTGCGAAACACGACTAAAAATTTCCAATCAACTTATTTTTACACGAATTTAGACATTCCCACATGCTAGAATTCATAAATAATCAATACTTAACATCTATGGAGTGATTTTCACCCATTAAAACACATAATCACAGAATTAAAGCATGTAATTTATACTGTTCTTGATGTTCTTGAAGTATTGAACATAAATTCCTAAAATTCAACGCCATAGATTCGTTATACAACCAAATCCCACCATTCAAATTTCATTTTGTTCATTTTAACATGCATAATCATAAAAATGTGGGAATTTTGCATAATAATTTATGTTTGACATATAAAAATCACGTATAAGGCCTTATGGCCATATCACGTACTCAGCAAATTTTTGAAATAACAAGCCATCATTATACGTTGTAATCTTATGAAATTAATGATATGGAAAAACACAATATATATATATAAAATATGCCATACAACTCGAATTATTACATATATTCTTATAACAACTGAATTTCCCAAATACAAAGACTCACAGAAAACTTAAGCCATATTCATGAAACTTAAAAGACGTAAAATATATAAATTGGGTTAAAGAGATTACCCAAGCGTAGATTAATTTACTAGGAAGTGAATTCCTCCTCCACCAAAACTCTGAATTCTCAACTCTCTCTTGTATCTTTCTCTGAAACTCTCTCTGACACTATCTAGACTTAGGAAAACTAATGAAGAAAAAGGGAGAGGAATGCGTATAATAAAGATGCGTCTGATGAGTTGTGGTCAGTTACCCAGTCATGGGTAACTGCTCTCAACTCCCTCTAAGGCCATGTTTGGTTGGCAAGAAAATAATTCAAAATCCATTTAATTTAATAAAACATTATCATATAGTTTAAATAATGTCACACCCATTATAAAATAAATCTAATATCTTATTTAATTTATTTAAATAAAATATAGTAAATTCTCATTAATTCACATAGTCAAAAAATTAAATTTCTCATTTAATAATAATATTAACTTATTAAATCTCTAATTAATAATTAAATTAATTAGAAAAACATTAGGCTTCTTAAATATTTCTTTTAATACAATAAGCTCACATAAATGCATACATCGAATAATAAAATTTTCCACATCAATTTAATAAATTCAACACATGAATTAAATTAATCTACCATAATTTCATCAGATAATTAATTAATCTAATAATTAATTCATCGAAAAATATTTATTCAATCCAATAAATATTTAAAATTAATTTACAAAATCTCGGTTGTCACATCTTTCCCCTCTTAAAAGGATTCTGTCCCCAGAATCACAACTCAATAATTCGTCCCCGCTACATTCTCCCCCTACCAAAGATTATGTGACGCCCCAAATCCAGTTTCTATAACCTCGCATTCAAAGGTTCACGATCCTATCATCATCATAAGCATTCTATAACTATTTCGAAATAATAAACATACATTGTTCATTATGCAAAAGTCTCAAAACATGGTCCCAAGGTCTCTCTAACCTTAACTTTAAATACACCATTTATAATACAAATAGTTTACTCAAGAAATTTCATTAGATAATAACTAATTTAACATTCATTCTAAAATTACTCCTGGATCTTGCCCTTGCCCTTGTCCTTCGCATTTAGATCCTTCTTTTTAATCGAAAATAGAGGTCATGATATAGCAAGAGTAAGCAACTAATTTGCTTCTGACAAGTTTATAAAGACAAAGGATATATATCATGACTTAGAAAGAAATATTGCCTTCAATGTTCAACAATAATATAAGATTGTGGAGGAACATGAATTAATAATCAACAATTGAATATTCGATAATTGAATAACATGAATCGAGTGGTTTTGAATAATCAGTGAATATTTGCCAAGGTGCTCAAAGATTTAAATCCGGACCTTTTAAAAAGTTTTGGTATTCAAGGGGATCGATCTTTCATACCTCGTGATTTATGCATAAACACTTAATAATCCGACATTGATATCATGCCTTAATCAAATTTGTCCATTTCTCAAGAGTTCTTACCATATCAATTAATAAGAACGCTTATTTAAAATCCATTTGATTTAACAAATTTAGACATGCTTGATCTAGTGATACAATTAGCATAGATCTATCCCATAAAACAGCTCATAAATGAAGAACTTTAATTTAATTCACAGGTTCAATGATAATAGAATCTGAATTCGATTGCACAAAGTGCTAATTTCAATAATCAATAAAGACGTGAATAATCATCAATAATTATTCACTAGCATGCTTTTGAAAATAATAACTCAAGTTGAGTTAGAAAACTTGCCTCGATCGTGAGGTTACATTTCATGAAATTAATATCTATCCACTATGCGCTTAAATTATCTTCCTTTGAGAGACCTATAATTAGTCTTTCAATTAGTCAATGCATAACATCGATTATGTAATCACATAGATATTATACATTATAATAAGTTCTTATAAACATTATCATGCCTAGATAGTGTTATTATTAATTAACGACTACCTTTAATTCACATAATATTATTAACTTAGATAATATTAATTCACCTTCTAGTATTATTGGTTCACTAATAATACTTTAAATCATTTACCAACATTTTATTCACTTACTAATATTATTAATCATTTAATAATATTTTATCCCTTTACTAATATTATTAATCATTTAATAATATTTTATTCACTTACTAATATTATTAATCATTTAATAATATTTTATTTAATCTCGAATATTATTATTTAATAATAATACTCTAATCTAATATTTTTATTTACATAACAACATCATATTATAATATTATTAGTATTATAATAATATTCCAATGATTTATTAAATTAATAAACAATTTATTCTAATTGTTCATCCTTTATTAACCTCTTATTTAATATCCATAAAAGGTCATAAATAATATTTATTATTATAAATTACCAAAATTCCCTAAGATAGTCATGATATAATATATTATGAGCATTCAAGCATAAAAATCATTTTTCTCATTAAAGACATCATTTAACTATTTATTTCCTTTTATTCACAACCTAATCATTTTTAGGAAAACTAGCAAACCTGATTCCAAAAAATTCTCAGCTTCGGATTTTAACAGAATATGAACCAACAATGAGATTTTAATTTTTATGAAATTTTAGAAAATGATTTACTATTTTTAAAGTGCTCAAAACACTCAGATCTTGCTCTATTTTTCATAAATTGAGTTTTACTCGAGAAAAATCTGAAATTTTCAGGGTATGCTCTCTTAACATATATGAAGCTACTGTAAAAACATTTTGGAATTTTCCAGTGTATACACAGTGAGATTTTCGTAGGATAATATTTATGGAGTCCTTTACTTAAATAGTCATTACGCACAATATATAACTTTCAAAACATGTCCGCTTCTTTTTCCTACGCGTAGATAACTTCATAAGGTACCTCTGTAATATTTTTCCAGATTTTTACAAGACAAGGAACTGACCGAAACAGCCTCATGAAAAACAAGTCTGTAGCTAATTTAGAGTTTCAAAGCTTTAGCATATAAAGTGGACTGTTTCTGTAAAAAAAAATCTCAAAGGTTTCAAAACTTACTAGATTTGTGATCAACCACTTGGGTTTACTAGATAACTCATGTATCTAGCACCCCCCTTCGACGGATCATAATTCCAAGTTGTAGAACTTGAGTTACACAAGATTTGGTGGGAGAAAAACAAGAGGTTTCACCCTTGGAGAACATATGCTCATTTTCTTCCTCTAAGCCTTAGATCCAACACTCAAGATACTTAGTTCCATGCATGATGGTATGTATAACTAGTGTATCTTGAGTAGTTGTACATAACCCCATCAAAACTCAAGCTATCAAAACAAGGTAAGAGAAGAAGATGAAGGTACATTATACCTTGACTTAGTGGCTACCTTCCTTGATTTTCCAAAGTAACTAATAAACTTAGGGGCATAAACCACTAGAACTCCTATAATTCTTCTTCCTATGGCAAAATTTCTCTTTTCTTTCTCTCTTTGAAGTTGGATAGCTTGGGAGCAAGAGATAGAAGAAGAAGATGGAGAAGATGGAGAGAAAATGAAATGTTGGAATACGAATGAAGTGTTGGAAGAATGAGATGTGCATTCAAAATGTAATGGGCAATTCATTATTAATTCTCCCACAATCATTTTGTTGCCCATTAGGTAAAACACTTTGTATTATTACTTACCTTAGGCTAAACATGATTAAATGTGCATAATGGAGTGGCAACCAATGGGAGCCTTACAACATTGTCCTTATGTTTAATCATGTCTACTAATGGACAAGCCAGATTAATTATTCCACTTAGGATCCTCATAATATCCACCATTTAGCTTTTATTTTAAATGCCCAATTTTGATTAATCAAATGTCTAGAATACCCCCAATCAAGTGGGCTAAGTATTGGATTACATTTTATTTCCTTGGGCTTTTCTTTTAATTGATTTGGGCTAGATAAAAACATAGTCCAACAATTTTAATAATGTTACCCAATTTGATAATTTAGGGCTTTCATCTCCAATCATATGAAGTTTAATTACTTATACATATGATTTTATCTCATAACCTAATTAGATTTACAAGAATTAGGTTTAAAATTATTAGTCACTTGAAATACTAAGTTTACCCACTTAAGTTAGTATACATATAAAATACTAACTTTTTCGTGTTACCATAATCCTTAGGTTATTTAATATCCTTACCTAATGTATAATTAGGTCACAAGACTTTCATTTTTAATGAAATCCATAAATGTATGTATCCATATATAACACAAAGTTTAAAAAAATGTACATACATACATGGTGACTTAAAATTCACTTGTTATTACATCCTCCCCTTATAAGAATTCCGGCCCCTAATTACATATAAGGTTACTCAAAAAAGGTGTGGGTAATTTTCTCTTATCCTTTCTTCAAGTTCCCACGTAGCTTCTTCAAAGATTGTGGTTCCTCCAAAGAACTTTTTACGTAATATATAACCTTATTTCGCAATTTCTCGCCCTTTCATCTAAAACTTCGATTGAATTTCCTCGCATTTATAAATCTTTTTCGACCTGAATTGGCTTGTATACGATATCATCACATGCTTGTAATCGGGCTTATATGGTCGTAGAGAATCGACATATGAAACACATTATGAATATGTTCTAGTTTAGGAGGTAGAGCTACCTCATGCGCCACTTTTGCTTATCTTCTTCAAGATCTCAAAAGGTCCAATAAATCTTTGGACTCAACTTTTACTTTCTTTCCAAACCTTATCTTTCCTTTCCAAGGAGATACTTTCAAAATGCATGGCTTCCCACCACAAAATCTCGCTCATGGCGATGTCGATGTCTCGCAGATACTTCTTCCGGTGATCTTGAGTCGCTACCACGGGCTCTAATCACCTTAATGGTCTCTACTATTCCCCATTGCACAGCTTCCGGTCCCAACAAATTGACGTTCACCCACTTCATCCCAAAGATAAGGGCGTTTCTACATTTCCTTTCATACAAGAGATTCAGACGGCCATGGCATTCCGATGTCAAGGCGTTGTAGCTATTGTTGTATGCGAACTCTACCAATGGAAGATGATCCTCCCAACTACCCTTGAAGTTCATCACACAAGCTCGAGCATGTCTTCAAGTGTTTGAATCGCTTCTCGCTTTTCCCATCATTACTGCTCATGGATGATACGCAGGTGCTCATCCGTAGTCATATCCCCATTCTTTCCTCAAGACTCTTCCGAAGTTTGACGTGAAACGCGGATCCCTATCCGACACAATAGATACTGGTACGCCATGTCTCGATATAATTTCTTTGATGTATAGTTTGGCTAGCTGGTCCAGACTATACCTGATCTTGATCGGTAAAAAGTGAGCCGACTTCGTAAGATGATCTACGATCACCCATATGGCATCGTGTCCCTTTTGTGTTGCTGGAAGTCCCACCACAAAATCCATCGTGATGTGCTCCCATTTCCACTCTAGAATCTCTAAAGGCTGTAATAGTCCACTCGGTCGTTGATGTTCTGCCTTGACTCTCTGACAAGTTAGACATCTACATCGACACATTCTCGCAACATCTCTCTTCATGTTTGGCCACCAAAAGTGTTGACGTAAGTCTTGATACATTTTTGTGCTTCACGGTGTATCGAGTACCTCAGATTATGTGCTTCTTGCGTAATCTCTTCTCTTAGTTTCGTATTAATTGCACCCAAATTCGGCCCTTCAAATCTTAGCAAATTCCTATGCCATCAATCTTGTATTTCAATTCATCCCTTCACCTAACCGGCTTCTTGATGTTTGTCTTAATCTTCATCCTTCTCTTGAGCCTCTTTAACCTTATCTAATAAAGTAGGGCTCACCGCCACGAAAATAATTTCTCATCGACCTCCGTCTGTACTTAACCTCTAAGTCAAGTCGTTCAAATCCTTCACCAATTCCTCTTGAATGGTTAACATCAATAACTTCTCTCCTTTTTTTCTCTTTCGTGGCATCGACCACTACATTTGCTTTTCTGGATGGTACAGAATCTCACAATCATAATCCTTGATCAATTCTAGCCATCGACGCTGCCTCATATTTAGCTCCTTCTGGGTGAAGATATACTTTAGACTCTTATGATCCGTATATATCTCACATTTCTCTCCATACAAATAGTGCCTCCAAATTTTTAAGGCAAAAACTCATCGCTTTGCTAACTCCAGTCATGAGTCTGATAACCCTTCTCATAGTCCTTTAGTCGACGTGAAGCGTCACGTAATGACCTTGCCATGTTGCATTAGTACACGTACCAAGACCTTGAAGTGACGCATCACTATACACTATAAATCCTCCCGTGTTGTCCTGGTAAAGCCAACACAGTGCTTGATCGAGCCTCTTCTTCAATTCCATGAAACTCGTTCACATTTTTCCGTCCAAACGAACTTCACCGCTTTTCTAGTAAGGTTGGTCAATGGCGATGCTACCTTTGAAAAATCTTGGATGAATCTTCGATAGTATCCTCGCTAATCCCAAGAAACTTCTAATTTCGCTTGTCTTCTTTGGCTATTCCCAGTTGATAACCGCTTCTACTTTTGCTGGATCTACCGAAACACCATCTTTGTCGATAACGTGACCCAAAAATTGCACTCTCCGCAACCAAAATTCACACTTGGAGAACTTTGCATACAACTTCTCCCTCCTTAACGTCTCCAACACTTTCCTTAGATGTTCAGCGTGATCTTCCTCTGTCTCTGAATATACCAGAATGTCGTCGATGAACACAACAACAAACTTATCCAAATACTGCTTAAACACTCTGTTCATCAAATCCATGAATGTTGCTTTGCATTAGTTAACCTAAAAGACATTACCGTAAACTCAAAGTGTCCATACCGAGTTCTCAATACCGCCTTGAATATCCTCATGTCTCACCTTCAGTTGGTGATAACCTATCCTTAAGTCGATTTTTGAAAAGTATTTTGCCCCTTCAACCGATCAAACAAATTGTCGATCCCGGGCAATGGGTACTTGTTCTTAATGGTGACCTTGTTCAACTCCCAGAGTGGTCGATACAAAGCCTTAATGACCCATCCTTCTTCTTTACGAATAAGACCGGTGCTCCCCATGGTGATACGCTTGGTCGAATGTATCCCTTATCTAACAACTCTTGTAGTTGAACCATCGCCTTCCTTCATTTCTACCGAGCCATGCGATACGGCGCTTTGGATACCGGTGATGTCCCCGGTGCTAAATCGATAACAAACTCTATCTCTATCCGTGGCAATCCCGAATTTCATCCGGGAAAACGCTCACGAATTCCTTACAATAGATATTTGACCCGACCACCCTCGATTCTCGTGGGTATCCACAACGTGAGCCAAATAACCTATACAACCCTTCCTAAGCAACTTCCTTGCTTGCATCATCGCTGACAACAAGATTATCTTGGCGATTTATCGCCATAAAATACCACCTTTGACTTATTCGGAGTCTTTAGGTGTACGCACTTTTTCTTACAGTTAATGACCGCTCCATGACTTGATAACCAATCCATCCCAAGGATTACATCAAACTCTCCAAGACGAATCGGTATCAAATCCACGTTAAGCTTAAAACCTCTTACATTAGCACAACAGCTTCCTATAGATGTAGTCTACAGGATAATTTCTTTGTTTGCTACTTCTACATTCATTGGGTGTTCTAATAGTTCATGAGGTAAACTTAATCTTTGAGCAAATTCATCAGATACAAAAGAACATGAAGCTCCCGAATCGAATAACACATAGGCATTTATATCATTGATCGGAATTATACCTGACACCACCTCCCTAGATGCCACAGCATCTTGCATTGTCATATTGAATGTCCGTCTTTGTTGGCTTGTTTGGTCATTACAATTTTGGTCCTCCACCGTTGTCTTTGTGTTATTGCCCTGCTGCCATTTCGCCATCCATGCTTTTCTTCTTCGAGCAATCCTCGATCCGATGTCCCACTTCACCACAATTAAAGCAACCTCCTTTCTTCACCTTAGTACAATTGGGTGAGGTATGCCCTTCTTGCCCACATGTATAACATATCATTTTTCCTTTCAAGCACTCCCCGAGTGACTCTTTCCACAGCTTCCCACACACCGACTTCTTTTGTTGCACGCTTCCTTCTTTGCATCTCCGATTACTACCCCACCGCCCCATTTTCGCTTTCTTATTGTTGCCACCGCCATCGCCGACATTTTGATTCCCACCTTCTTTCTTCTTTCTTCTTCTCCGATTGTATCTTGAGACCGCTTCGCTTCCTCCTTCGCTATAAGAGCTTTTTCCAACAGAGTTGAGAATGATGTGATTTGTAAAACCTCTACCTTACTATAAATCCACGGCTTTAGTCCATTTTCAAACCTTCTCGCTTTCCTCGCCTCAGGTCCACGATGTGGCGAATCCGCCAATTCATTGAATTTCGCAAACATACTCGACATCGACATATTCTCCTGTTTCAGCCCAAGAACTTGATCTCCATTCTTGCTTGAACACTCTCGTGGAAGTATTTCTCGAAGAACAACTTCTTGAATGCTTCCCAAGTCACGATTCCAGCCCGCTTTGTTCCGGGTTGGCATCCCACCAATAGCTAGCCTCCCTTTCATTAAGTAGGTAGCAAAATTGTCTTCGCTTCTTCTCGCTACTCTAGCAATAACGAAGGCCTTCTCAATCTCCTTTACCCATATTTGGGCTTCTATCGGTCCTCATTGTTCCTCCGAACTCTGGCGGTCCTCTCCGCTTGAAGTCCTTAAAGTTTACTATTTGGGTGCTCACCGATTTCCTGCGGGTTAAGCTTGATTCCTCATGGCTTCAACCATCATGTTAATAAAATCTTGCATTGGGTTTTGTTGAGATCCCGCTACATTATTAATTGACTCTTCAATATCTTGGTTCCCGAGTCCACGCTCTCATGCGCCATTATCTAGTGAAACAAAAATTCTAACACGTTACTCGGTTTATTATCACATGATTACTTAGTATGTAATACGCTATTTATTTAAACAATCGGATGATCATTATGTGAGAGTTTTAAGTTACTGAGATTTAAAGTCTTTCTCCTCGCTTAGTGGGTTAAGTTTGTTTTTAAAGAACATTTTCCAAATCACCATCAATTCACATAACATTAAATAGAAAATTTACTATTTAAAATTTTCTAACACATATCATAATAATACGCATTTATATTCATACACCAATCTTCAAAGTGACTTACACGATTAATACAGTATATATTTTATAAATGCTACTATCCCATTTTAACACAAAAGATGGGATTAACTCATAATGATACCTCCCTACAAACACAATTAGGGAAAGTACATAACCATTTACTACCTCACACCCGCCGAGGTTTACATCAACATAAAACCTTATTACACAACAAGAAAGGTACTAATGCATCTATTTACAACCTGGGCCATCACATCATCACCACTCGTGGCCCCGCCAGTCACTCCGCAGACAGCTCCTAGGGAAGCAACTCATCGCGAGGACTTCTACGTCGAACGGATCGACTAGACTCTCCTATCTCAAAGGTGTGGACCCTCCTAGCCCTCTCATACCGGGCCCTCATACCGCTGCATCAAGGGCCACCCCTAAAGTTTCTACTCGACCTTTATGGCTGCGCAGCTCAATCTTTAATTGGTCCACCAATCATCCGACTCATGGAGTGCCTCTTCCACCCGCATCTCTTATCGGCAATTTCTACATCAAACTCAAATTGCATCTCCAAATGCTTTATGCTCACCTCTCCAAACTTTGCCTTTTCATTCTCTAGTCAGACCTCAAAGATCTCAACATGCAACCGGACTCATCCAATTTTTCCTTCGCTCGACTTTCTCCATCCGGGCTTGATGAGCCTCATCCTTGTATTGTTCTTCATAGAATTGGAGGGTGTGGTTTTCTATTTCTAATTCCTCCACTCTTCTTCTAATTGATGATTCTCCTCAACAAGTCCCCTACCGGAGGACCATGAGGGACATCTTGGGTGACCTCATGCTCAATGGGTTCCTCGCTTCAACTGAGTAACTACCTTGGCGCCACGACATCCTACAAACACCATAAAGTCAACGTCAAGACTACAATAAAATATATTCATTGATGAAATGAAATAATATTTTATTAAGTACAACACAAACTTGATGAATTTCCATAATCCATCTCCTAACATACTCTATAAGAGTTTTCTACTAAGGTTATAACCTAGGTTTCAGATTCCTAATGTTTATAACCTACGACTTTGATACCAACCTCATGACGCCCCAAATCCGTGTTCTCTAACCTCGATTCAAAGGCTCACGATCCTATCATCATCATAAGCATTCTATAACTATTTCAAATAATAAACATACATTGTTCATTATACAAAAGTCTCAAAACATGGTCCCAAGGTCTCTAACCTTAACTTTAAATACACCATTTATAATACAAATAGTTTACTCAAGAAATTCCATTAGATAATAACTAATTTAACATTCATTCTAAAATTACTCCCGGATCTTGCCCTTTGCCCTTGTCCTTCGTGATTAGATCCTTCTGCTTAATCGAAAATAGAGGTCATGATATAGCAAGAGTAAGCAACTAATTTGCTTCACAAGTTTATAAAGACAAAGGATATATATCATGACTTAGAAAGAAATATTGCCTTCAATGTTCAACAATAATATAAGATTGTGGAGGAACATGAATTAATAATCAACAATTGAATATTCGATAATTGAATAACATGAACCGAGTGGTTTTGAATAACCATGAATATTTGCCAAGGTGCTCAAAGTGATTTAAATCGACCTTTAAAAAGTTTTGGTATTCAAGGGGATCACCTTTCATACCCCGTGATTTATGCATAAACACTTAATAATCCGACATCGATATCATGCCTTAATCAAATTTGTCCATTTCTCACCAAGAGTTCTTACCATATCAATTAATAAGAATGCTTATTTAAAATCCATTTGATTTAACAAATTTAGACATGCTTGATCTAGTCGATACAATTAGCATAGATCTATCCCATAAATAGCTTCATAAATGAAGAACTTTAATTTAATTCACAGCTCAATGACAATAGAACGGAATCATCGATTGCATAAAGTGCTAATTTCAATAATCAATAAAGACGTGAATAATCATCAATAATTATTCACTAGCATGCTTTTGAAAATAATAACTCAAGTTGAGTTAGAAACTTGCCTCGATCGTAGTTACAAACTACTTTAAATTAATTTCTATCCACTATGCAGCTTAAATTATCTTCCTTCGAGAGACCTATAATTAGTCTTTCAAATAGTCAATGCATAACATCGATTATGTAATCACATAGATATTATACATTACAATAAAATCTTATAAACATTATCATGCCTAGATAGTGTTATTATTAATTAACTACTACCTTTAATTCACATAATATTATTAACTTAGATAATATTAATTCACCTTCTAGTATTATTGGTTCACTAATAATACTTTAAATCATTTACCAACATTTTATTCACTTACTAATATTATTAATCATTTAATAATATTTTATCCCTTTACTAATATTATTAATCATTTAATAATATTTTATTCACTTACTAATATTATTAATCATTTAATAATATTTTATTCACTTACTAATATTATTAATCATTTAATAATATTTTATTTAATCTCGAATATTATTATTTAATAATAATACTCTAATCTAATATTTTATTTACATAACAACATCATATTATAATATTATTAGTATTATAATAATATTCCAATGATTTATTAAATTAATAAACAATTTATTCTAATTGTTCATCCTTTATTAACCTCTTATTTAATATCCATAAAAGGTCATAAATAATATTTATTATTATAAATTACCAAAATACCCTAAGATAGTCATGATATAATATATTATGAGCATTCAAGCATAAAAAATCATTTTTCTCATTAAAGACATCATTTAACTATTTATTTCTTTTATTCACAACCTAATCATTTTAGGAAAAATAGCAAACTGATTCCAAAAATTCTCAGCTTCTGGATTTTAATAGAATATGAACCAACAATGAGATTTTAATTTTTCTGAAATTTTAGAAAATGATTTACTATTTTTAAAGTGCTCAAAACACTCAGATCTTGCTCTATTTTTCATAAATTGAGTTTTACTCAGAAAAATCTGAAATTTTCAGGGTATGCTCTCTTAACATATATGAAGCTACTGTAAACATTTTGGAATTTTCCAGTGTATACACAGTGAGATTTTCGTAGGATAATATTTATGGAGTCCTTTACTTTAAATAGTCATTACGCATACAATATATAACTCAAACGTGTCCGCTTCTTTTTCCTACGCGTAGAGATAACTTCATAAGGTACCTCTGTAATATTTTTCCAGATTTTTACAAGACAAGGAACTGACCGAAACAGCCTCATAAAAAATAAGTCAGTAGCTGATTTAGAGTTTCAAAGCTTTAGCATATAAAGTGGACTGTTTTTGTAAAAAAAATCTCAAAGGTTTCAAAACTTACTAGATTTGTGATCTACCACTTGGATTTACTAGATAACTCATGTATCTAGCACCCCCCTTCGACGGATCATAATTCCAAGTTGTAGAACTTGAGTTACACAAGATTTGGTGGGAGAAAAACAAGAGTTTTCACCCTTGGAGAACATATGCTCATTTTCTTCCTCTAAGCCTTAGATCCAACACTCAGGATACTTAGTTCCATGCATGATGATATGTATAACTAGTGTATCTTGAGTAGTTGTACATAACCCCATCAAAACTCAAGCTATCAAAACAAGGTAAGAGAAGAAGATGAAGGTACATTATACCTTGACTTAGTGGCTACCTTCCTTGATTTTCCAAAGTAACTAATAAACTTAGGTGGCATAAACCACTAGAACTCCTATAATTCTTCTTCCTATGGCAAAAATTCTCTCTTTCTTTTCTCTCTTTAAAGTTGGATAGCTTGGGAGCAAGAGATAGAAGAAGAAGATGGAGAAGATGGAGAGAAAATGAAATGTTGGAATACGAATGAAGTGTTGGAAGAATGAGATGTGCATTCAAAATGTAATGGGCAATTCATTATTAATTCTACCACAATCATTTTGTTGCCCATTAGGTAAAACACTTTGTATTATTACTTACCTTAGGCTAAACATGATTAAATGTGCATAATGGAGTGGCAACCAATGGGAGCCTTACAACATTGTCCTTATGTTTAATCATGTCTACTAATGGACAAGCTTTTATTAATTATTCCACTTAGGATCCTCATAATATCCACCATTTAGCTTTTATTTTAAATGCCCAATTTTGATTAATCAAATGTCTAGAATACCCCCAATCAAGTGGGCTAAGTATTGATTACATTTTATTTTCCTTGGGCTTTTCTTTTAATTGATTTGGGCTAGATAAAACATAGTCCAACAATTTTAATAATGTTACCCAATTTGATAATTTAGGGCTTTCATCTCCAATCATATGAAGTTTAATTACTTATACATATGATTTTATCTCATAACCTAATTAGATTTACAAGAATTAGGTTTAAAATTATTAGTCACTTGAAATACTAAGTTTACCCATTTAAGTTAGTATACATATAAAATACTAACTTTTTCGTGTTACCATAACCCTTAGGTTATTTAATATCCTTACCTAATGTATAATTAGGTCACAAGGCTTTCATTTTTAATGAAATCCATAAATGTATGTATCCATATATAACACAAAGTTTTAAAAAAATGTACATACATACATGGTGACTTAAAATTCATGGTTATTACAGATTATGTCCCCAGAATCGCTTATAACAATTTAAGTAAACAATTGAGGATAATTATTCATGATATTCTCTTCGAGTTCCCATGTAGCTTCTTCAGCGTTGTGGTTCCTCCAAATTACCTTAATAGAAGGTATTACTTTATTTCTCAGAACTTGTTCTTTTCGGTCGATAATTTGAACAGGAATTTCTTCGTAAGACAAGTCTTTGTCGAAATGTAGGGGTTCATATTCAATTACGTGCTTGTAATCGGGTTTGTAGGGTCGTAGGACTGAGACATGGAAAACATTGTGGACATTTTCTAGAGATGGAGGTAAGGCTACCTCATAAGCAACTTCTCCGACCCTTCTCAGAACTTCAAAGGGTCCAATGAATCTTGGGCTTAGTTTCCCTTTCTTTCCGAACCTGATCTTTCCCTTCCAAGGAGAGACCTTTAAGAACACATAGCTACCCGGCTCGAATTCGACATTCTTGCGGTGTGGATCGGCGTATTTCTTTTGTCTATCTTGAGCTGTTGTCAGTCTTGCTCGAATCACTTTGACTATCTCTGCTGTTTATTATACCAATTCTGGTCCTAGTAATTGTCTTTCGCCACCTTCATCCCAGTATAGCGGAGTTCTACACTTTCTACCGTATAACGCTTCATAAGGTGGCATTCCAATACTAGCGTGGTAACTGTTGTTGTAACTGAACTCTACAAGCGGTAAATGATTATCCCAATTTCCTTTAAAATCCATTATGCAAGCTCTTAACATATCTTCCAATGTCTCTAATTGTTCTTTCACTCATCCATCTCATGCGAGGGTGATATGTTGTGCTCATTCGCAATCAGGTACCCATGCATTCTTGTAGAAGTTTCCGTGGTTTGACGAAAACGCGGATCTCTATCAGAAATAATTGACATCGGAACTCCGTGCCTTGAAACAATCTCTTTCACATATAACCTTTCCAACTGATCTAAGTTGAATCTGATTTTGATCCGGAAGGAGGTGTGCGGATTTCGTCAATCGGTCAACAATAACCCATATTACGTCAGAGTTTTCTCGAGTCGCTTCAGTGAGGCCAACCACGAAATCCATCGTAATATGTTCCCATTTCCATTCTGGAATCTCTAAAGGTTGTAGCAACCCACTCGGTCTTTAATGTTATTCTTTAACTTTCTAACATGTTAGGCACTTGGCAACACACTCTGCAACCTCTCGTTTCAAATTTGGCCACCAAAAGTGTTGTCGAAGATCTTGGTACATCTTGGTGCTACCAGGGTGAATCGAATATCTTGAGTTGTGAGCCTCGCTCAAAATTTCTTCCTTAATCTCTCTGCATCGACGCATACCAAAATTTCGCTCTCAAATCTTAGTAGTCCTCACCGCCTATTTTGAATCTCGGTTCACTCCTTCAAATATCTTCTTCTTCACTTTCTCACATTCTTCATCCTGAAGTTGAGCCTCCTTAACTTTATCCAAGAAGGTTGTACCAAATTTTCATCCGGAATGACCTTCTCACAATTTCCATAGGATACTTCACTTCCAATTCCAAATTTTCCATTGCTAAAATTAGCTCCTCCCTGAGCGGTCAACATCATCAATATCTCCCGACCTTTTTCTACTTAAGGCGCTTACCACCACATTTGCCTTACCCGGATGGTATAGAATCTCAGAATGGTAGTCCTTAATTAACTCCAACCACCTCCTTTGACGCATGTTCAAGTCTTTTTGTGTAAAAATATATTTCAGACTCTTGTGGTCTGTATATATTTCACACTTCTCCCTATACAGATAGTGCCTCTAGATTTTTAAAGCACAAACCACTCGCAATTTAACTCCATGTCATGGGTTGATACCCTTCTCATAATCTTTTCAATTGTCGTGGTGGACATACGCAATGACTCTACCATTCTCGCATAAGCACACAACCAAGTCCTTTATGCGATGCATCACTATATACCACAAAATTTCCTCGTGTCATCCGTAAGAGATAACACAAAAGTTGTACTCAACCTCTTCTTTAATTCTCTAAAACTTTCCTCACACTTCTCCGTCCAAACAAATTTCAATTTGATTTCCTAGTCAAATTCACAATGAGTTGAGATCTTGAAAAATCTCGAATAAATCTTCTCCAGAATAACCCGCTAATCCAAGAAAACTTCTTACTTCCGACGGTGTCTTCGGCTGGTCCCAATTAATCACAGCTTCGACTTTGGAGGGATCCACCGAAATTCCATCTCTATCAATCACATGTCCAAGAAATTGTACTCTTTCAATCCAGAATTCACATTTCGAAAACTTAGCATACAACTTCTCTCGTCTCAATGTCTCTAATGTCAACCACAAATGCTCTTCATGTTCTTCCTTGATTTTTGAATATACCAAAATGTCGTCTATAAATACCACTACGAATTTGTCCAAAAACGGCTTGAACACTCCATTCATTAAGCCCATAAATGCTGCAGGAGCATTCGTTAGGCCAAATGACATTACCAAAAATTTGTAGTGACCATATAGTTTTCTAAACACTGTCTTTGGTACATCCTATGGTCTCACCTTCAGTTGATGATAACCACTTCTCAAATCTATCTTCGAAAAGTATCTTGCTCCCTTTAACTAATCGAACAAGTCGTCGATTCGTGGTAATGGATACCTATTCTTAATCGTGACCTTATTCAGTTCTCTATAGTCTATACAGAGTCGCATTGTACCATCCTTCTTCTTCACAAATAAAACTGGCTCTCCCCACGGTGATACGCTTGGTTGAATATACATCTTGTCCAATAATTCTTGTAGTTAGACCATCAATTCTTTCATCTCTACCGGTGCCATTCGGTATGGTGTCTTCGATATTGGAGTCATTCCTGGAGCCAAATCGATCATGAATTCAATTGCTCTATCTTGAGGAACTCCTGACAAATCGTCTAGAAATACGTCTGCGAAATCTCTCACTACTGGTATCTCATCTATTTTCAGATTCTCTTTCCGACTATCGACTATGTAAGCTAGATATCCTACACAGCCTTGCCTTAACAATCTTTTGGCCTGCATCATCGTCAGATAACTCGCTTGTCTAGGCGACTTGCTACCATAAAACACATCCTTTGATGGAGTCATAAGGTTAATACGCTTCTTCTGGAAGTCAATTACCGCCCCATAATTGGATAACCAATCCATACCCAAAATAACATCAAATTCTCCAAGTCGAATAGGGATAAGATCTACGTTTATGATATTACCCTTAATATCTACTATATAGTTCTTGTGCACATACTTAACAGGGATAATTTCTCTATTCGCAATTTCTATGTTCATGGGGTATTCTAAATCGTCCTTAAACAATTCTAAGTTCTTAGCGAAGTTATCGGATATAAATGAGCAAGTAGCACCCGAATCAAATAACACATAAGCATTAACTTTATTGATCGGAATGATACCTTACACCACATCGCGAGACCTGCATGCCAGGCCCTGCACTTTGTCATGTTGAACGTTCTGGTTGTTGGTCTATTGGTTGCAGTTGGTCCTGCAATGGTTAGAGTGCTTCCACCAGTATTTCCTATGTTTCCTCCTGAATTCGTCCCTCCCGATCCCTTCTTAGGACAATCTCTTGCAAGATGGTCCTTTGATCCACATGTGAAGCTTGCACCCTTCTTTGGGTTCAGACAGTTTGGTGCTATGTGGCCTTCCTGACCACAATTGTAGCACAATCGCTTCCCCTTCAAACAAACTCCCAAATACGTTTTTCCGCAGGTTGGGCACGGTTCAATCTTCTTCTTCTGCCCTCCCTGTTGACTTCCGACCGACGAATTTTCAGACCACTTCCTCTTCTGGTTGTGATTACCCCCAGAGCTACTCACATCAGTCTTGTTATTACCTTCATTCTAACTCTTCTTCTTCTTCTGCTCCTGATTATACTTCATTATTGCATCACTTCCACCCTCAGCAAGTATGGCCTTCTCTAACACTCCCGCAAAAGTGTTCAATTGGAACATTGACACTTTGCTATACAACCAGGGCTTCAGTGCCTACTCGAATCGTCTTGCCTTACTCTCATCGGTGTGTACTTAGTATGCGGCGAACCTAGCTAACTCGTTAAACCTTGCCACATAATTAGCCACTAACATACTTCCCTGCTTCAACTCTAAAAACTGGACTTCCATCTGATTTTGTGAACTTTTCGGAAAGTACATCTCGAAGAACATCTCTTTGAATCTTTCCCAGGATATTACACCTTCACCTCCTCTCACTTTGTTTGCCTGCCACCAATAGCTGGCTTCGAACTTCAGCATAAACATTGCATACGCAGTCTTCTGATCTTCCCTTACCCTAGCAACATTGAAAACCTTCTCCATCTCCATTACCTACGTCTGAGCTTCAATTGGGTTTATGGAACCCTTAAACTCTAGCGGTCCCACCGCCTTGAAGTCCTTAAACGAAGTATTTGGTGGAGCTTGGGGTTGATTATTAAGTGCTCCAGCTAAAAGGTTCACCAATTGCTGAACCGGGTTAGCGTTGGCGTCATTGTTATTGTTTGTTGACCCTTCCTAGGCTTGCTGACGATTTTGTCTTCTGGGCAGCATATTTCTGTTAAGAATATACACTTATTAGATCTTTACTCAACCTCTTAAACATTTAAGACTTAACTAAACATTTAATCATAACTCACTTAACACATTACTTCAAATAAACTTTGACATTTCATTTAATTCAAAAGTCTTTGCATCATAAAATAGCATCACGGCTATTTACATCAACTATCCCGAGATAAAGAATCAACAGGATTTAAAACATCAAAACATTCCTTTGTTTATAATCACATCAGAATTTACATCATTAACTATCAAATAGTTTCACATAATTATACTAATACTATCACTGTCTCTTAAGGCGCTGGATAGCCTTGCTACGTTCCTCCTCTATGATGCGGCACATCGTTCTGCGATCTAACATATATGATGGTAGATCCTCAAACTGGATTGGATACTTCCTAACTCGTTCTTGGACCGCATCCATTGCATTTTGTAGTGTTGAGTACGTCTCCTCAAGTTTAGCCTTCTTCGCACAACGATCATCTTCTGCACGATCATCACGGCATGACTCTCATACCTAGCCCTCCTCTGCTATGGCAAGCCTCTCTGAGGTCTCCTTCAGATCCTTTTTTAACTTCTCTACTTCTGCGGACTTATCCTCGGTCTGATCCTTCTCATGAACCAGATCCCACTCCACGTTTCCTAAACGTGTGTGAAGAGTCACAATCTTTCTATCCTTCTACTCAATAGTAATATGCTGACTAACCGCCTACTCAGTCAAATCCCTAACAGTATCCTGCAACTCTACGTTACGATCATAGAGTGCATCATACATCTCTACATCAATGGAGTTCGGTGGGAACTCCTCTTCTTCCTCTTCTTCTTCCTCTTCCTCAGGATCCTCCTCCGATCGGGCCTCCCGGCTCATGCTCCCACCAAAGAACAATGATCAACGGAGATGGCTCTCTCAGACAAGTTTTTCCCCGACGACATGAATGTCTCTGGCTCCTCCTCTATAGGTAATCGGGGTTCCTCCTCCCCAGCTTCGACTAGCTCCTCCAACCTCCGACATCCTGACAACAAAATTTTAAGTTTTAGTTACTAATCCGTGCTAGCGAACACATATATTAACACATAAACACATAAAGTCTTTTATTATCTTCAATGAAGAAATTCAATTCTTATAACTCGATAAGAGTCAACCACTACTATGTTCTCAATCTCCTACAAGGCTACTACCTAAGGTTGTTCCCCCCACCTAAGGTTCATAACCTTACAGCTTTGATACCAACCTGTGACACCCCCAAATCTGGTACTTCCATTTCCACAGGATTTGGTGTTCACTGTACAAGCATCATCTATCTATCTACCTATAAATAAATGCAAACCATGCAATAGAAATAAATAATAAAATCTCTCCCCTTATGGGGTTACATCAACTGAATAATAATAAATCCCAGGTTACTCTAACCTTAAAACATCTGTGCGGAAAACATAAACAATAAGTCATAGTAACATCAATTCTAATTACATCACATAACCACAATAATAAAATATTCTTCATTACTTGCTAAGCTTGCCCTTGCCCTTACTAGTGGAAGGTTCGTCTGCTCTTTCGTTCTTAACTGCAATGTTATTATTATGCAAGAATGAGCACAATTGCCCACAAGTATAACAATATAACAAATGAATAATAACATGCGAGAGAAATAATAATAACTTCAGATATAAAAGCTCAACTTTTGAATCAAGAATGAATAACAAGAATTAAAAGAATTTTCTGAGGGTCATAAGACCTTGAACTATGTCCTAGTCTATCAAGTGTTTTTACTTGACACCTTTAACAGTCATAAGACTATGGACTCTCCTTCTTGTACTTAGGGGGATCAGCCCTTAGTACCATACTGTGCACAATATCTTAACGCTAAAGCGTAAATAATCCCCTATACAGGGTTGTTCATCTCAGTTTGACATTCGAGTCCGCACCAAAGGAAGTTTGGTTCGGATAATTCATCAAGGGTTCTGAAATTTATAATGCTCATCGACTATGGACTAATCGAATGAAATAAGGGTTCGCTAGTCTAACAAGGTTTAACAATAACTGATAATTTAACTTGGATAAAATCTCAAGGGTATACAATAGAATAATTATTGTATAACAACATCATGCTTGAAGGATTAATAAACTTTAATATACAAGACAGGCTTGATCAATAATAATGATAACATGCTCAATGTAGAAAGATGAATCATTCAACTTATATGACGATAACAAGTAGGGTTAGGAAACTTGCTCAACGAAAGTTTAGGGTAAGAAACTTGCCTCGTGCATAGATTACACTTAAACAAACTCGTTCTTTGAATTAAATCCTACATACCAATTACGTTCACAATACCAGTCAATAATAACGTATTAATATCATAAATTATTCTTTGTCTAATCTCGACTTCATGACTATATTTAGTTAAATTATCATACTTGTTTTCACATAATATAATATTACACGAACAACAAGTTAATATAATAATCAACGATTCAAATAACATGTAATTGTCTTCTTGACTTGGTAAAAACTCATTTTAATATCTCATTATATGTCCAACAAGTTTTTATGTTCATTAGACTAGGTCACCAACTCATCTCTATACTTGAACATTAAAAATTTGCATTTTCTGGACATTCTTCTAAGTAACATCATGGCGCCAGATTTTGTATCTTTGGGTCTTAAGCTATGATCATGGTGATGTATGTGGCTTGTATCATACTTAATGATATGATACGAAAAAGAACTCGAGTTGGTGCTGCCATGGCGTGAGACTCCAGCCCAGTTCTGCAATTAACTGCAAATATTGCAGATCACGACTAAAAATTTCCAATCAACTTATTTTTACACGAATTTAGACATTCCCACATGCTAGAATTCATAAATAATCAATACTTAACATCTATGGAGTGATTTTCACCCATTAAAACACATAATCACAGAATTAAAGCATGCAATTTAAACTATTCTTAATGTTCTTGAAGTATTGAACATAAATTCCTAAAATTCAACGCCATAGATTCGTTATACAACCAAATCCCACCATTCAAATTTCATTTTGTTCATTTTAACATGCATAATCATAAAAATGTGGGAATTTTGCATAATAATTTATGTTTGACATATAAAAATCACGTATAAGGCCTTATGGCCATATCACGTACTCTGCAAATTTTTGAAATAACAAGCCATCATTATACGTTGTAATCTTATGAAATTAATGATATGGAAACACACAATTTATATATAAAATATGCCATACAACTCGAATTATTACATATATTCTTATAACAACTGAATTTCCCAAATACAAAGACTCACAGAAAACTTAAGCCATATTCATGAAACTTAAAAGACGTAAAATATATAAATTGGGTTGAAGAGATTACCCAAGCGTAGATTAATTTACTAGGAAGTGAATTCCTCCTCCACCAAAACTCTGAATTCTCAACTCTCTCTTGTATCTTTCTCTGAAACTCTCTCTAGCACTATCTAGACTTAGGAAAACTAATGAAGAAAAAGGGAGAGGAATGCGTATAATAAAGATGCGTCTGACGAGTTGTGGTCAGTTACCCAGTCATGGGTAACTGCTCTCAACTCCCTCTAAGGCCATGTTTGGCTAGCAAGAAAATAATTCAAAATCCTTTTAATTTAATAAAACATTATCATATAGTTAAAATAATGTCACACCCATTATAAAATAAATCTAATATCTTATTTAATTTATTCAAATAAAATATAGTAAATTCTCATTAATTAACATAGTCACATAATTAAATTTCTCATTTAATAATAATATTAACTTATTAAATCTCTAATTAATAATTAAATTAATTAGAATAACATTAGGCTTATTAAATATTTCTTTTAATACAATAACCTCACATAAATGCATACATCGAATAATAAAAATTTTCACATCAATTTAATAAATTCAACACATGAATTAAATTAATCTACCATAATTTCATCAGATAATTAATTAATCTAATAATTAATTCATCGAAAAATATTTATTCAATCCAATAAATATTTAAAATTAATTTACAAAATCTCGGTTGTCACAGTGGTGCTCCAGTAGAATGGTATTGCGTGTTACTCACTTCCAGAGCATGAAAACTGGTCGGCTCAACTTCTGAATTGAAGCTAATGATTGGTAGAGTTCCTTGTTTAGGACATTCTGGCTCAGCATTAACAGTGACTAGACTGTTATTGACAATGTACTTGAGTTGTTGATGTAATGTGGAAGGAACGGCTCCAGCCATGTGTATCCATGGTCTCCCCAATAGCAGGTTGTATCCTGAATATATTCTGAGAACGTGGAAGGATACATTGAATGTATTTGGACCAATCTCAATTGGCAGTTCAATCTTTCTGACGAAATTTCATCGGGATCCATCAAAAGCTTTGATAACCGTATGGCTGCTTTGGATCCGCTTGAGATTGACATTCATCTTTACCAAGGTGGCATAAGGACATATATTTAGAGACGAGCCTCCATCTATCAAAACTCCAGCTAGCATATACCCGGAAGATAAAACTTCAATGTGCAATGGCTTGCAATGACCGGTCCCTTTGGGCGGTATGTCGCCATCAGTGAAGGATATCACATTGTTGTTAAAAATGTGATCAACTAGATGTTGAAATTTTTTCACATCCACTGATTTAGGCAAGTAGGCTTCTTCCAAAACCTTCAATAAAATCTTCCGATGATACTCGGAAGAGTAAACCAAGTCCAGTATTGATATCTGATGTGGAGCTTCTCTTAAGCTTAGAACCACCTTTGTAATAACCCGATATTTTCTATACAAATAAATCATAAATTTTGCGTATAAATTTTTATTTATTTTATTTTATTTATTAAAATAAATATGCGGAATATGTGCCAAGATAATGTGTATGTATTAAAAATATATTTATTACATGAATAATTGCAAATGATTTTATTTTAGAAATTATTGATTATTATAAATTATATTCTTATAATAATTAATTTTATTGTAGAAATGTTTTTATTAATTATTTTCTAAGAAAATATAATTATATATTATTTAAATAATAAATGAAATGATTATTAGAATTATTATAAATATAATAATTATTTTATTATATGAATTTTAGTACAGATTATTAAGTTAATTATTTTACCTTAATTATTAAGGTTAAATATGGCAGATAAATTAGATATGGAATCCAAACCATAATTTTAGATTTTGATCAACAAATGAGAATAATAATATAATATTAATTATATTTTGATTTTTCGGTGCTATAAATATGTACTGTATGTATGTGAACTGATAATGATCGGTTATTTATTGTGTATTATGTCAAACCCTAGTTTTAATGTGGAAAACCCTAATTGTGATTTGGTTATCCTAATTACCAAAATTAGAAACCCTAATTGCTATAATTAGCAAGGTTAATTATATTAGTGTTATTAAACCCTAATATGCATGTATGATTAGAACCCTAAGCTAATTAACAAAACCCTAATTATAAATTTTAGAAACTAAAATTTTTATTTTGTACAAACCCTAGTTGCTAAATCCTATAATTTATTTATGCTAAACCTTAGGGTTAAACTCTGAAGATCAAACCCTAAGGGTTTGATAAGTTACAAAATTGCCATTAAAAGTATAAGCCAAATGACCTTTTTGCCCCTCTTATATAATGGAGGCTAAATTGTAGGTTTTGACAATAGGGGAAGTTGGTGACCAAACCCAACAACCCCATGTGACTAAAATTGACCGCAATTAGTCCTAAGCTCAGCCATACATGCATCTAACATTTCTATTTATAGATTGAGAGAGAGAGAAAATCCCTTGCTAGCTCATTTTGTGCACACACCCTCAACCAATCTCTCTCAACTCATAACCCACGAAATTCATTTGTAAGACCAGTCCCAAACAAAGCCCCACCATTACCATAAGCAAATCAAAAGCTAGAATCAAGATTAAGCCCAAAAAGGTATAAAACTCTAAGCTCTAATTTGATCCTTGATATGTTGTTGAATGTTAGTTTTTAGTGTTAAAATATGTTGTTAGTAGTGTCTAATGATGATCTGGGTTGCTAGATGTTAGATCCATAACATCTAGAGGCTCGGATTTGAAGATCTTCAAAATCTAGAAAAAGTTTGTACTGTTGTCTGACAACAAATGTCAGTGGCCACAGATCTTTGGTCGGTTATGATGTCTGTTGTTTTTAATTGTTATGTGTAGCTTGTAATGTGGTCTTTAATCTGCAAAAAAAAATCAGAGTCATTTGATGTATATATTGGTTGTTATTAATTCATTAAAAGCCGTTGACCCAAGATCGACTGCCCATTCTAAATGGGCCCGAATCCATGATCAAGCGTCTGACAAGTTTTGAAATCTCCTGATCTGATTATGTTTTGATATTTTGTTATGTTTATTGTATCTAAGTTGTAGTATGTTAGTTATACTACATGTTTATGCCTTAAAATCTCCTAAACATAAAACTGGGAGGATTTAGTAGCCGATCAAAGTAGCTATTTGGAGCATGAAATTCATTTTCTAGGTAACCCAGAAAACGTTTGAGCAACTTCTCTGACATACTTTGACCAACAAGTATCTTGATGTATTAATGTTGTTAGATCGATATTATTAATTATTTGTGTTCTCTTGCATGTTATCTACAAAATGAAACCATAATATCACCAAAACATTAAAAGGATTGCTAGTTATGGTAGCTAACAGTTCTGACAGTCACTTTGCATGCTTTGATCTCGTTGGTTTTAGGATGTTTGATTGTGTTGTTTATTAGATCTTGTAGTATTATAGTATGTCTACAAGATCTGACCTTTCGTTTGTCCAGAAACATCATACACACGATTTTAATCTTGGTCAAACATGGTCACTCAGTCACTGCACTTGAATATCTGGGTTCATGAAGAACACCTATAGCGACGGTTCTGTCGCTATAGGTGAATCTTTAAAGACGATTATTTATAAAAAATTATATTTTATTATATAATTATATAAAATTAGTTTTAAATTACTAAAATACAAAATAAATTATTAAAATTATTTTAAAGTCTGAAAAATAGTTTTAATTATTTTAATATATTTTCATAATATTTAATATTTTTGAAATATTAAAGGTATTTATTTATTTAATTATAATATTAAATAAATTATTTAAAAATGATTTTAATACATAAAAAATCATTTAATATTATATTATGATATAAGAAAATATTTTAAGTTATTTTTAATGACTTTTAATATTTTCGATAAATTTCATTAATAAATTAATATTAATGATAATTAAGTTATTTAATAAATGGATTAAATAAATAAATTAAAAATTATTTTATTATATTAAAATTCATATTAAATAATAATAAGGTATTAAAAAATATTTTAAGTTATAAAATACAACTTTTAATATATAAAGGTTAAATTCATCAATTAATTATTATTAATGATATTAAATTTATTTAATAATTATATTAAATAATTTAGTTTAAAAATGATTTTAATATTATAAAAATTATTTTCAATGAAAATAAAGTGTTGAAAGATATTTTAAGTTATAAAATATAACTTTTAATATTTAAAGGATAATTTTATTAATAATTTAATATTAATAATATTTATTTAACATTAATGATATTAAATTTATTTAATAATTATATTAAATAAATGGTTTAAAATGGTTTTATTAATTTAAAAATCATTTAAAAAGGATATAAATGAATTAAAAATATTTTAAGTTATACTAAATGACTTTTAATATTACGAGGAATAGTACATTAATATTTTAATATTAATGGTAATTATTTAAAAATGACTTTAAATGTTTTAAAAATCATTTAAGGATAATATTAATACTTTAAAATATTCGAAGTTATTATAAATAACTTTAATATTTTTGGAAATGGTTTCATTAATACTTTAATACTAATTAAATATTAATGATAATAGAATTATGTAATGTTTAAATCATTTGATAATGATTCCGGTGTTTGAAAATTCATGATAAATTATAATAAATGTTTAGAAATTATTATAAGTCATTTAAAAATAATATGATGATGATACTTACGGATATTGAACTTCTAGATATAGAGTCTTAGACTACGATAATTACCGATAAAGTTTGTCTTTTTGACAATCATGTTTCAGAAATTGATCTATACTTAGATATTTTGATTGTATTAATGTTTATTTATGATCCAATGACTGTTGAATATGTGTGACATTGTGATTAGGTTATGTGCTGACTGCAATATGCAGTACTATGTGTTATAGTATATTGTTCTAATCGAACAAATGATCTGATTAATGATATAAAAGATAAATCTAAGTTGCATTTTTTAGGCAGCAGACCAGGCAAGTATCCTACCTTTGCATTTTCTTTATGCAATGGACATGAGTAAGAATGTTTCAGAATTATATTATTACTGTAAGATTATTAACCTTATAATATATACGCTCATTGATTATCAACATGTTAGTATATGGTAATTCAGATATATATTATGTTCATTAATTTTTAAAAATGGTTATACAAGTGTCCCCACTTGGATAATCATTGTATTTAATCACATGTTGATACACCTTTGTTAATTACCCGTATATATATATATATATATATATATATATATATATATATATATGTGTGTGTGTGTGTGTGTGTGTGTGTGTGTGTTGAATTATAGATTAGTGTTGAACAAGATAAAACCTTTGGTTTGGAACCCTGACAAGTATGAACATCCCTTACAAGGGAAAACTTTTTATGCACCCAAGGTGGACAGAATGAACGATAACATCGTTCCTGCAATGTACTATTTATCAATATAGGGTACAACGGGCTGATCACCCCCTTGCCCGTAAGTTATGACGGTTTACAGATGGAGTTTTGTTTAACATTTTCGAAAATGAAAACAATGTTCATAGTATGTCACCTTAACCCTATTTATAGTCAGTACGTAGTTTTCAAAAATTTGAAAGAGGGTTGTTATGTTATTATATCGGTTCACATTACTTCACAACTATTGATTTGTTATAGAAGGGAAGTATAAAGAAAACATTTAAATTCTTTCAGCTTATATATATATAATTGATAATACTTGATGGGCACTCAAATGATCATCCTTGCTTAATTTAAATGTTTTCAGCTAAGTGTGAACAAGCAGAAGGCTCGGCTAAGAATAAAGGGAAAGGAAAGGTTGCTGAATGAGTGTAATGCTATTTTATGTAATAGTTAACTTTATTAAGACAAGTATGATATCTATTTATTATCATGTATTGTAAGGAATATATTTAAAGGTTGCGTACTTGGGAGATAGACTCTGATAATTATGTAAATTAAGTTTGTTATCTATATTATTGTTATTATTATTAGTATTATTCCGCTCATAGAAATGCTATCGTGAAGCATCAAGTTCGGGTTTCAAGTACCTGGATTTGGGGTGCTTTACAGGTTGGTATCAGAGCTTTAGGGTTAAAAATCTTAGTTGGGATAGACCTTAAGCTATAACCTTAGAATAGAGGGAAACGTTGAAAATATAAATAACTCATATAGAGTTTAAAAAGAGATGAATTGAATAAATTCAATGTCAAACAAAAATAAAAGATAAATTGTATAAAACTATTGTTTGCTGTTTGTATATACTATATGCTAATCAGGATAATTTATGTGTGTAGATGTCTGGTGAAAAAGGCTTGTTGTACGCTTATAACTTGAAGAAGGATCAGATCCATTCACCCGAGTTAATATCGAAGCTAATAGCTAAAATAGAAGCTGACAATGAAACCAACTCGGACGAGGTGGTTATCGTGGAAAATGTAGTACCAGATCCGGAAATGGTGGAACTAACTGTTTGGTAAAATCTATATACGCACAACATGCAAGTATACGTGATCAACAAGTAATAAAGTGATAAGTTGAGTATCCTTCCCACAGAGAATTAGTTAATAAAAATCACCAAGTACTAACCCGTAACCAACTCAATCTTATTTAAACAAATGAATTTCAAATTATATAAATTAAACTACTATTAAATTCCACTAATTAAATTAAGACTATGGAGATTTAAGATCACAACTTTACTTATTGCTTCATTTAAGTTAACACACTTCTCATCAATTATTCTCTATCCCGAATTGTTAATCAAGAACACGAATGTAGTATTAACCACCTCTCGATGCACTAATACCGTATAACGTCAATCCACAATCAAGATGGAAATCCGGTAAACACCTTAATCAACTAACCCACTATATCTCTAAACTAAACTCCCCCAAACTTAGCAATTACAATGTCCTCATTGTAAGAATATAGCGATATGTAGAATAGAACTTCCCTGTAATCAGCTAAGCATGAAGTGATGGTGGCGATGGCAGCGACGATCAATTTCCTATCCATTGAACCTCCAATATAATTCCTGGGTTGCGAAGCCATTTACTCTCGAATGCGTGTATCGCCGTAACTTTCTCCCAAACTTATCAATTTAACCTTCACTTCCTCTCAAGTATCCTCTATGAATGCCCAATTCAATTGGTTTGAGAAATATGGTAGGTGATGTGGTAATATATAGAGGTGGTATGATGAGTTCTATTGGTGGATTGTGGAGGTGGGGAGAAGTGATGGAGTGTGGTAGATAGTGGTTGGAATAGGTGGTGGATGGATTTATGAAGTAGTGGGGAAGTGGAGAAAGTGGGGTTTTAATTGGGATGGAAGAAGTCTATGTAAATCGCCAAAGTTGTTTGATTCTGGGACCCCTTACCTACGGGGTTGCAGTCTCATTTTTGGCCCTTACTGACGCGGCATACCTTCTGCTCAACTCCCTGGTTTCTTAACTTTTGCTTCATGCTAACCAACTCATTGATCCTTTTTCCATCCTACAAGATATAAAACATAAGCATTAGTGGATTGTTGATGACATGTTGTGTTGTGGAGAGATTAACGAGATTTTTATTTTATTCTTCTACCTAGTAATTTAATGAAAACTATGATTAAGCAAATATGAATTGAAAATATGATAAATAAACTAAAGATTTGGTTGCCTCCCAAATAGCACTTGATTTACTGTCTTTCAGCCTGACTTTGTCTGGTCAACACTATCCAATTCCTCTTCAAAAGTTGAGGAACCCTCCATCCATCGGAAATAATATAGCTTTTGGTAGGTTCCCATTTATGATAGCCATTGCATTAAAGTCACCTAGCATGCTTTCGTTAGATAAGATCACATTCTCGTACGTCCAACATCTAGGCGTTTTCTCCATTGTGTCGGCAAATAGATTCTGGCATTGAGGCTTGTCAGACACAATAATTTCTTCTTCTATCTTCTCCAGCTCATCGCACCATGGTTTCAAAGTTGTACTCGCTTTTACATCACAAGGAGTATTGCCGACGACATGACTACAAATCGGACAAGGTTTTGCAAATCTAACCGGATTCTTGAACTGTGGAGGAGAAGGCACTTGAGGCATAAATAACATCGGCTCATCATCGTTGGTTCTCACAATTAGTTCTTCACCGACCTTGTTGTCATTATCCCCACTTGTCTCCTCTTTTTCAACATCTCGAGGCTCATCCAGTTGTAGATTTGGTTGGGGTTCTCCGTCAATTTCGTCATCCCTGTCATAAAGCCAAGTGTTTGGAGGAAGGTTGTTTACGACATTGGTCATTTGCTCTATCTGATCGGCAAGATTTTGACTTGACCTTGCTTGATTACTCATCTTCTCCTCAGCTACTATGAACTTGGACAATGATTCCCCCAGCCTTGAATTTTCTGTTTCAGTCTTGGAAGCCATGTATTGAGGACCATTGTTTGAGGTTGTGAAACGTTTGTCCATCCAATTATTAAAATTTTGGATTGACAGCTCCTAACTATTTATAAACTCTTCTTTTTTTTTTGCTATAGCCCTTAACATGAATTTCATAAAATCTGAATTGTCTTCTTGTCGCATTGGAGGTGAATATGAGAATTACGGGCGTGTATGTTGGACTTGGAGCGAGTATTGGTCTTCATAAGTATAGCTCCATGACGAATCCGGTGATACCCCAAACTTGATCATAATTATCATATGCATCTTGATTGAGGTAGTTACCACCATACTTTATCTTACCCAAGATTTATGGTGCATTGATTACTCGGGTGATTGTCAGTACAATAGTCACACATAACTGTCATCCTTCGACTCCGTTGGGCTGCGAGAACCTCCCACGTCTTCGAAGTTGCCTCAATTTGTATTGGCTCTATAGAAGATGTATTAAATCCATCAATCCATGTTTCCTTTGGTTGAGCCATGAACGTGTATAGCCATTGATACGCAAAGTTATCTATGGTACCTGAAAAGAGAGAAATATAGGAAGAGAATTAAAAATAAAAATAAAAATGTTTAAATTAAGACTAATTTGATTGAAATTAATATTGGTAAAAAAATATTAAAATAATTCCCCGACAACGGCGCCAAAAACTTGTTGGATAAAATCTATATACGCACAACACGCAAGTATACGTGGTCAACAAGTAATAAAGTGATAAGTTGAGTATCCTTCCCACAGAGAATTAGTTAATAAAAATCACCAAGTACTAACCCGTAATCAACTCAATCTTATTTAAACAAATGAATTTCAAATTATATAAATTAAACTACTATTAAATTCCACTAATTAAATTAAGACTGAAGATTTAAGATCACAACTTCACTTATTGCTTCATTTAAGTTAACACACTTCTCATCAATTATTCTCTATCCCGAATTGTTAATCAAGAACATGAACGTAGTATTAACCACCTCTCGATGCACTAATACCGTATTAACATCAATCCACAATCAAGATAGAAATCCGTTAAACACCTTAATCAACTAACCCACTATATCTCTATATGAATTACAATTGAAGAAGGTTGAAGAATAAGTTCTCTATCCGATTACATGCGGCGTCAAGCATATCTCTACCTTAACACGAATCAAGTTTAAGCTATTAACAAAATCCTGAACACATGCTATATCAACTAGGTTTAGATTTGAATATCCTCTCTCGATTCCATCCAACTCCACAAAGAATTGTTGATCAGGCAATTCATAGATTAAAGCTCAAATCAGTATAGACAATCCTCACAATAGAACATAATAATTGACAACGAAGCATATTAAAATAAACTACACAATAAGATCCATTGTAATCTCAAACAAAGAATTAGTTCATTGAATTAAAACTAAGAATCCACAATTGAAAACACATTAAAAGATAAGAATAAGAGTAAAGTAAAGAGTAAATCTGTTGTCAGCAAATCACCATCTTCCTCAAGCTCCTGCTCTTGATCTTCAATGATCTCCAAGTTGCTTCAATCTCCAAATCTAATTAGAACTAGTGTTTTGATTTAATTTACTCTAATCTAATCTAATGGAATGCTCTCTCTCCTCTAATCTCTCCAATCTCTCTAATCTCCTAATATGCCCCCTAATCCTTGTTATTCCTCTCCTTTTATAAGCCTTTTTACATGTCTTTAAGTCCTCTTGGAAGTCCTTGAGTCAATTGGATCGAAAACAATCCTTCCCGAACTCAAATTTGGCCAAAACGCGCTTTTCTTAACGCTGCACTTCACCCCAATGGGGGTTTAGGCTTACATGAGGCCCATTTTACGGGGTCCTTCTTGTCTAATAACAAATGCTATGCTCGTCCGGTGGGCAATTTGTTAAGGAAAGCCACCACGGACGGGGTCTATTTTTATCCAAAGATCCTCTGGTAAAATGGCCATAACGTTTGATCCGAGAGGAGTTACAAAGCCTGACACCTATCAAATCGAAAATATCGACGAGATCTACAACTTTCATTCTTTGAGGATTGAGAAATTATGGCCGGATGAAGGTTGAAATTGGGCTGGAAGTGACTGATATGCAAATGACCACCCAAAACCATGACATTCGGCGTCCGTTGGTACAACGATCATAACTCTTGCATCCAAACTCCGATTGGAATGATTCAAAATGTTCCAGAAAGCTAAGACGATGCTCTACAATATAAGCTAAGTTCCAAACCAAGAACATGAAGTAAACATGAAAGCCCAATGATGTCCGATTTGCTTTTTTTTGCGTTTTCTTTGCTTTTCCTTACCAATAGTCGCTCACACTGCTCCCAAACAAATAACCTACAAAATAAACACAAAATGCATGAAAAGTAACTAAGACACATAAATATAAGCAACTAATTCAAGTAAAAGATACCAGATAAGTGTATATAAAATCCACTTATCACTGACAGATAGTGATTCAGACACTAAAGTTGAAGCTGATCAAGCATCGATGGAAGTGCAGAATCTGAGGAACAAGGTTTCTTCTCTGAAAAGGTTGTGGGAGATAGAAAAGCTTCTTAATAGTCAACTATAATAGACGTTAATAGAAACAATGGAAGAACATGATAAGCTTAAAATCCAAATTGATCAGATGGGAGTCTCAAGCGACACATCGTGTGCAGCTGTAAGAAATAAGGGAAAAAGAAAGATAGAAGACCATGACTTAGGAAAACCTGATAAGAAAAAAGGGAAAAGAATATGTTATCTTTGCGGCTATGAGTGTAAGACCCCAATTTTTTTTAATAAAGATGATTTTTCTATAAATATCATTTTTGAATATTATGGAATGAATTTGATATAATGTTATAGTTGTGGGTAATATTTATTAATTTTGCTAAGTATGCAAGTTGTTATAAAATATTCGATTGGTCGGAGAATATTCTTTTTGTCGGGAATATCCGTACGACAGCACAATCATTAGTGGACCCCACGACAGAAGTATTATCGTATTTAGAAAATGACAGAATTATCTTTTTATAAAATAACGACGAAAGTTTTACCGTTAATACTGTTGAACTACCCTAGTAGTAAAAGTACGATGTCTGCTGCGTGGTTGCATAGTAGCACAGTACGGATTGATTATTGATGCTTACGTAAGAAGTCACTCGCTTATACTCAATTATTAGTACAATGGAATCACGATCATATCTCTCTCATATTATTGATTCAATTATTGTCACAAAGATTATCCGCATTATATGCTATATTATTAAATCAATAATTGAGACGACAAAGTTATTCATATTATTAAATTGTAATATTTACAATGTCTAGAAGTTCATCGAGGAGAGGTTTGGTCACCTAATTGCTACCAATAGGGAGAAATCCTTATTGAAAGCCCCTCTTTCCTCGGAACAACCGGTTGCTAAATATTGTGAGTTATAATATTAATGATGAATAAGTTCTTGTTGATTAAAGATAAGTTACTATTCATGAGTTACTATTCATGAATTACTATTCATGAGTTACTATTCATGAGTTACTATTCACGAGTTACTATTCACCCGATTACTATTCACTATAGTATTGTGCATTCGGGTATTTGGGTACAATATTATTCCATGAGGAGATGTACTAATTTTTCAGACCGTTGGTTGAAGTTATATTAGTGAATCATTATGGACCGCTGGTGGAAAGTTATAATAGTGAATCAATATGGATCACTGGTTTAAAGTTTTAATAGTAAATCAGTATGGACCGTTGCTTTAAGTTTTAATAGTAAATCGATCTGGAGCATTCGTTTAAAAGTAAATCGATCTGGACCGTTCATGAATTAGTTACTATTCAATCCATTCTTCTATAAATAGAAGCTCATTCCTTCATTATTTCTTACGAATTCATTGAAACTCTAGAGAGAGAAATTATAGAGAGAAAGAAGAAGAGTATTTTGATACTTCACTACTTCAATATCCAGTATCTTTTATGGTAAGGGGTGTTATTCTTTCTTATTCATGAAGAGAACTTCTGTTATTCCATTCTTTATTATTCTGTTGGAATAACTCAGATACGCCAGATAACCTATACTTGGTGAAATCATTCATTTATTCCATTCTTTATTATTTTGTTGAATAACTCAGATACGCAGATACCCTATACATAACTCAGATATGTAAGATACCCTATACTTGGTGAAATCCTCTCCATTATTCCATTATATATTATTATGTTGGAATAACTTGTTTATCTGAGTACCACATACGTGGTGAAATTCTTCTATTATTCCGCTTCTTTATTATTCGGCCGAATATCCTGTTGGTGCGAATTTTGCCTGACCTGGTTCCATTATTTATTATTTCGCATTTATTATTCTCATTGGAATATCCTCATCTGCATGCGTTTTTACTGTGGGACCGTACCATTATTTATTATTCCGTATTTATTATTCTCCGCCGGAATATCCAATTCGTGCATTTTACGGACTTCGGGTTCCATATTTATTATTCTATTGGAATAACTCGCCTGTATATCTATCACATGCCTGGTGATTTCTTTTGTTATTCCATTATTTATTATACTCAGTTGGTTAAAGTTTTAACTTCTATACTCCATGAAATTAGTGGAATATCCTTGATATTTGCGCTTCATCCAATATCTTTTCATGGAAATATTCTTATGAGCATTCTTGAATTTTACTCTACAAAGAAGTATCATGTTGACAATTTGGATGTTATTAGTATCTAGATAAATTAATTCATGAACTTTTTTTATTGAATTCTTATATCATTGTCATCATCCTCATGTTTATATTTTTTTTGAAAGTCATTTGTGGCCTGTAGTGCATAGATGGACTTGGTATGATTATGACCAGGGATTATACGGTATAATCATGACCGTAATGTTACAAATGATGTGATAAAAGTCCTCATTGGCCCGTAGTGCATTGATGGACAGTTGTTGGCATGATCATGACCATTGATGAATACACGAATATCCTTGGCCCGTAGTGCATAGATAATTTGTGGTCGTGACCCTAATGAATATCCTTGGCCATAGTGCAGGGATGATGTGGATTATTTATTAAGCTGAGTCTCAGCGATAAAAGTGATAAAAAAACGTTTTAAATCATAAAAGATAGTAGATTTTATTCTCTACTTGACACTTTTAATGGATTGCTTATTCCGGTACAGTTAAACTTGATGTCTATTGTATTTTATCAGTTTAACATTGTTGAAGGCTAATGATAATTTATCCTGCATTATCTTAGTCATAATATTTCTTACTGGGCTAGTTGAGCTCACCCTTTCCTTCACTGTTCTCTTCAGGAAAAGAGAATATAGCTGGGATGAGTCTGCAATAGCAGATTGACATCAGGATGATAGCATTAATAGTCCTCACTATTCTGTTAAATAGTGTGATAATAAATATAATGAGGACTGAATTTAAGGTTGTATACTGTCTATGAGGACTCCATTGAGAGTGGATATTGTCTAGAAGGAAATATTTTGGTTTAAACTCTCAGTTTATGTTTTGTCATATTTTACACGACAGTTGTATAATTATGTTGTATTTGATTTATTTACCATGTATTGGGCGACTCAAGATGGGTGATGTATACCTATTTTGGGGGTGTCACAGTTGGTATCAAAGCTTAGGGATATGATCCCTGGCTAAGATGTGAGACAAGAACTAGGAGGGGAGAGATGGGGAATTCCTTTGCTAGTATGACCTACCTAAGTTTATTTGTTATTTAATTGGTTGGTCAGAGTATAAGGATAATATGGGATATGTTAATTAACCCTTGTTTTGTGGCAGTATTTGAAAATGGCATCCGAGAATGTTGAGAACATCAATGGAGCACAGGAGACCATTGAGTCTCCACAGATCAATAATCAAGACAATGTGCATCAGGAAGGCGATAATCCTCATGCAAACAACAACACTGGCCAAATGATGAACGATGGAATGTTCCAAGGTTTCATGAAATTCATGCAACATCAGGAGAGAGCGTCTCCTGTCCAAAATGCAGGTGGAAACACTGGCAACTCTCGGACGGTCACCACCAAGCAGCTTCAAGGAGCTGGGACCACCGAGAGTTTTTGGAGAGCCAAACCACTTAAGGCGAGACATGGATAAAGCGGATCTGCAAGATATTTGATGTCTTGGGATGCTCCGAGGAGCAAAGGTTCCTTTGCCACCTTCATGTTATGCGAGCGGGCGATTCTTGGTGGGAATCAGAAAAGCGTACTCAACCTCGCCGCGACCAAGATGACTTAGGAGAAGTTCCAAGAATTGTTCAATGACATGTACTTTCCCGAAAGTATTCGTCACATGAAAGAGGTAGAATTCATCAAGTTGGAGAAAAATAATATGATCGTGTCGCAGTACGAAGCCAAGTTCGCCGAGTTGTCCTGGTTTGCGTCCCATTTGGTTGATAATGAGGAGAGAATGACGAGAATGTTTTTAAGAGGTTTGAAACCCGAGATACGTCAATATATTATCTCTCATAAACTATGTTTGTATTCAGATGTTGTTAATAAGGCTCAGTTATTGGAGCGTGATAATGAGTCAACCCAACCAAAAGAGAGCAAATAAACAAAATGATAATACCGGTTGATAGCGATCATCGAGCGATGACAATAACCGTGGAGGAAATCAGCATGCCAGAAATGGTAACCACTTCGGTGGTAATCATGGCCAAAACAATAAGAATGGACATTTCAAGAAGAGGAAATTCAACAATGATGGAAAGACTTCAGCACCAGCACCCGTTGTTAAGGAAGGAGAACGACCACCTATCATATGTTTCAAATATGGATGGGAGGGACATATCAGTCCAAACTGCGCGATACCGTCCAAGGCATGTTATAATTATGGAAGAGAAGGTCACCTAGCCCGATTTTGTCATTCACCAAAGACAAGTTCAGCTAGGATGGAGGCATCAAAGGCCGTTCCAGAAAAGTCAAAACCGGTAGTGCAAGGGAAAGAATTTGTCGTGACCTCCCAGAAAGCAAGGAACCCAAATGAGGTCATCACGGGTAAGCTTATCATAAACTCTAGCGAAGTATATACCTTATTTGATACCGGTTATACCCATTCTTTTATTTCTCCTACTTGCGCTCAACGTTTAAATTTGACTCCAGAGAAATTTTACTTTGACTTATCTGTTGAAACTCCATTGGGAGAAACCTTCATTACATCCACTGTTTATAAGTCTTGTTTGGTTCAAATCGGTACCCTCACATTACCTGTCGATCTTATTTCATTGAAAATACTTGCATTTGATGTAATTCTAGGGATTGATTGGTTAACTACTCATCATGCAAAAATTGATTATTTTTGTAAGGTTGTTAACTTTCATATTCCTAATCAACCAGTTATGCAAATTCAAGCCACCAAACCATTAAAATCAATCAATGTCATCTCAAGCCATAAAGCTATTCGTTTATTGAAAAACGAATGTCTAGCTTTTTTAGCTCATGTCACGGATCTAAACAAAAATACGTCAGTTTTGAATGATATTTCTATTGTTAATGAATTTCCTGACGTATTCCCTGAAGAACTTCCTGGCCTACCCCCAGAGTGTGAAATTGAATTTTGTATCGACCTTGAACCCGGTACAAAACCCATTTCCAAAGCCCCATATCGAATGGCTCCTATTGAACTTCAGGAGTTAAAGACCCAACTACAGGAATTGTTAGACATCGGTTTCATTCGTCCTAGTACTTCTCCTTGGGGTGCTCCTGTTCTATTCGTGAAAAAGAAAGATGGGAGTATGCGACTTTGTATTGATTATCGGGAGTTGAATCATGTCATCATCAAAAATAGGTACCCATTGCCACGTATTGATGACCTGTTTGACCAGATACAAGGAGTCAAACTCTTTTCAAAGATTGATCTTCATTCCGGATATCACCAATTGAAGATTAGAACCGATGACATTCCAAAGACGGCTTTCAGAACTCGGTACGGGCATTATGAATTCCTACTCATGTCTTTTGGATTAACAAATGCTCCTGCTGCCTTCATGGATATGATAAACTGAGTATTCAAGGAATATTTCAATCACTTTGTAGTCGTCTTTATTGATGACATCCTCATATATTCCAAAAGCCGTGAAGATCATGAGCAATACTTGAGGCTGATACTCCAAAAGCTTCGTGAATATAAGCTTTATGCTAAGCTGAAGAAATGCGAGTTCTGACTTGAGGAAGTAGCATTCCTTGGGCACGTGGTATCAAGTCATGGAATATCTATTCACCCAGCAAAGATTGAAGCTATTCAAACCTGGGAGCAACCTAAATCAGTGACCGAAGTACGTAGCTTTCTCGGCTTAGCTGGTTATTATCGGAGATTCTTGGAAGGGTTTTCTCGAATTGCTACTCCCTTAACCCAGCTGACTCGGAAAGATACAAAATTTGGTTGGAGTGAGGAATGCGAGAAGAGTTTTCAAGAACTCAAGAGGAGGCTCATTTCATTTTGCTCGACAATAACATCCTGCCTCGGAGGATTTGTCATCTACAAATGATGCTTCGCAAAAAGGTTAGGATGTGTTCTCATGAAACATGGGAAAGTCATAGTTTATGCCTCTCGACAACTCAAAGAATATGAGAGGAATTATCCTACTCATGATCTAGAGTTGACAGCAGTCGTTTTTGCACTAAAGATTTGGAGGCCTTACTTGTATGGGGAGAAAGTGGATATCTTTACTGATCATAATAGCCTTAAATATTTCTTTACTCAAAAGGAATTCAACATGCGACAACGACGTTGGCTTGAACTGTTGAAAGATTATGATCATACCATCCAATACCATCCTGGAAAAGTGAATGTGGTAGCTGAGGCATTGAGTAGAAGATCGTATGCGGGTACGAGTGCGATATTGTCAACGCAAAGGCCCATTTTGTGTGACTTACAAAGGATGGAGATAGAGTTAAAGACTTCAGGGACCCATGTGATGATGGCGAACATACGAGTAGAACCGACTTTAATTGATAAAGTTAAAGCTACTCAAACTACAGACCTGGAGCTGATGCGTATGAGGAAGAAAGTGCAAGAAGGTGCTATGCCGGAAGCAAGAATTGATGAAGAAGGAATACTTTGAATCAACTCCAGACTTTGTGTTCCTAAATACCCTGATTTAAAGTGTAGAATCATGATGGAGGCGCATAACACACCGTTTGTAATCCATTCTAGGAGTACCAAAATGTATCGTGATCTTTGTCATACATTTTGGTGGAGCAATATGAAGAGAGAGATAGCGGGGTTTATCATAAGGTGTCTAACTTGTCAACGAGTCAAGGTGGAGCATCAAGTGCCAAAAGGTCCATTGCAACCACTTGAAATTCTAGAATGGAAGTGGGAGCACATTACCATGTATTTCGTTACTGGTCTTCCAAAGATTTCTCAAGGCATAGATGCGATTTGGGTCATTATTGAAAGATTGACCAAGTCTGCTCATTTCTTACCGATACGAGAAACTTATACACTTGAACGTCTTGCTAGTATGTATATAAATGAGATTATAAGATTGCATGGTATGCCAGTATCCATAGTTTCTGATGGAGACCCAAGATTCACTTCAAGATTTTTGGTTAGTTTACAAAAAGCTATGGGCACGGATTTACGATTTAGTTCGGCATATCATCCTCGAGATGCATGAACAATCGGAGAGGACTATTCAAACTCTGGAAGATTTATTAAGACTTTGTGTCCTTGACTTTAAGGGAAGTTGGGACAAGTTCTTACCATTGGTGGAGTTTTCCTACAACAACAGTTATCAAGCAAGTATTGGCATGGCTCCATTCGAGGCGTTGTATGGAAGAAAGTGTGGTTCTCCAGTATGCCGGAATGAGGTGGGTGAAGCAACATTATTGGGACCGAAGTTGGTACGTATGACTACGGAAAAGATTCAAACAATCCGACAACGTATAAAGACCTCACAAGATCGACAAAAGAGTTATGCTGATCTTCATCGAAAGGACGTGGAATTCGATATTGGAGATCATGTGTTGTTACATGTTACTCCATTGAAAGGAGTTACGAGATTTGAAAGAGAGGAAAGCTCAATCCTCGATTCATTGGCCCATTTTCAATCCTCGATCGAGTAGGAACTGTGGTGTATAGACTCGCTTTACCGCCAAATATGTCTCGTGTTCATAACGTTTTTCATATATATATGTTATGTAAATATGTGAAAGACCCGAACCACATTATTGAGTTAGAACCGGACGAAATAGCAGAAGATTTAACGTATGAGGAGGTTCATGTTTAAATCTTGGATAAGAAGGAGCATATTCTACGCTCCAAGGTTATACCTCAAGTCAAAGTTTTGTGGAGGAACCATGATTTGAAAAAATGACCTGGGAGTTAGAATCTGAAATGAAATCTAGGTATCCTTACCTCTTCGACATACCAGGTATGTACCCTAATTTCAAGGGCAAAATTTCATAAGAAGGGGAGGTTGTAAGACCCCAATTTTTTTTAATAAAGATGATTTTTCTATAAATATCATTTTTGAATATTATGGAATGAATTTGATATAATGTTATAGTTGTGGATAATATTTATAAATTTTGCTAAGTATACAAGTTGTTATAAAATATTCGATTGGTCGGGGAATATTCTTTTTGTCGGGAATATCCATACGACAGCACAATCATTGGTGGACCCCACGACGGAAGTATTGTCGTATTTAGAAAACAACAGAATTATCTTTTTATAAAATAACGGTGGAAATTTTACCGTTAATCTTGCTGAACCGCCTTAGTAGTAAAAATACGAATCTGGCGTGGTTGCATAGTAGCACACGGTATTGATTATTGATGCTTACGTAAGAAGTCACTCCGCTTATACTCAATTATTGCTCAAAGAATCTAACATCATATCTCTCATATTATTGATTCAATTATTGTCACAGTATCATCTGCATTATATGTTATATTATTAAATCAATAATTGAGACGATAAAGTTATTCATATTACTAAATTGTAATATTTGCAATGTCTAGAAGTTCTGTCAAGGAGAGGTTTGGTCACCTAATTGCGCGCCAGTAGGGATATATCCTTATTGGAAAGCCCCCTCTTTCCTGGGAACAACCTGGTTGCTAAATATTGTGAGTTATAATATTAAAGATAAATAAGTTCGTGTTGATTAAAGATAAGTTACTATTCACGAGTTACTATTCATGAGTTATTATTCACGAGTTACTATTCATGAGTTACTATTCACGAGTTACTATTCACCCGATTATTATTCACTCTAGTATTGTGCATTCGGGTATTTGGGTACAATATTAAAGTTATTTATAATAACTTAAAATACTTTAAAAGTATTAATATTGCCCTTAAATGATTTTAAAAATAATTAAAATTATTTTAAATAATTACCATTAATATTTAAATATTAATGCATTATTTATCCAAATATTAAAAGTCAATTATTATAACTTAAAATATTTTTAATTCATTTACATCCTTTTTAAATAATTTTAAATCAATAAAATCATTTTTAAACTATTTATTTAATATAATTAATAAATAATTTTAATATCATTAATATTAAATTATTAATGAAATTATCCTTTAAATATTAAAAGTTATATTTTATAACTTAAAATAATCTTAAACACTTTATTTTCATTTGAAATTGTTCTTTATTTTCTGGGTTACCCAGAAATGAGAAAATGAAGAACAGTTCGTGCAAGCATATTTGGGCTTCCACAACTTGCAATCCGTGTGATGATTTTGTGATTTAGTGATTCCAGTATGTAGACAACATGTCAGGATATATATCTATCACATAAAACTAGTTTAACAACAACACAATCATCATATCTATGCTAGTCACACTACTACAAAACAGTAAATAGATAACGCGAAAAAAACGTTGTGGTTTCAGTCAGAAAAATGTCGTAGTTAAGGGTGTTATCTATTTGACACCCTTACACAACGTTTTTAAAACGTTGTAGTTAAGCACATTACACAACATTTTTAAGAAAAAAACGTCGTAGATTTGTTTTCCATAAATTAACAGATGCTTAAAATCGTTGTAAAAGGTATAATTTCACAACGTTTTCTGGATAAAAACGTTGTAGTTTAATATATCAGACAACGTTTTTAACCAATTTATACAACATTTTTAAAATATTGTAGATAAAGAAAAAAAAAGGTTGTGGTTCACCTATATTACCAATGCACCTGCAATATGCTAAAACCATGATATATAGCTAAAAGGTCTAAATTCTCATTTAAATTTAAAGCCAAAATGTATCAACCATTCAAAATACATTCCAATAATACCATTCGTTTACAATTTCAAATTACTACATCCACAAAATATATACCAAACTATCCATATATGCATCTCAAATTCACTGTTCAATATAAATTACTACTATATTGAATTGTGAATTTGATTACATCCATCCACAAAATAAACCAATCATATACACAGTTAACTCGAACCACTTTCTAAGGGTACACCATCATATCTTTATTAGTTATTGCTTGAGCTAAGATGGTAATCGTGGACCTAGCTAGTATGCCAAGCTTCTTACAATCACCATCATATACAATTAGGCACACAAAGCTTAAATAAATAAAAGGAAACCGATAATCCCATCGCCAAATTTTGAAATATTTCAATCAAAATTAAAGCAAGTCATCAAAACAACATTTATGGTAGTGGGCCTCGAAATAGCATGTGTACAGTTGCATATCTGACAAAGAAAAGCAACATCAGTAATACCTTGCAGGAAAAGAAGAAAGAAGCATGACAAGATTATGACAGTAAAACAGACCATGGATTATTAACTACTGCAGCACCACAAGCCCTTTGAAATATTAGTATTGTTTCACAATTCCAGCAATGTGAAACTATTAACTTCCATAAGCTGATAATATTGAAACTTAAACCCAAGTATTTGAGAAGGCATGGGACTACAAAAAAAGGCTAAGAATCAGTAAAAGAAATGTGTCCATTAAGCATGAACAATACAATATGTGCTTGTGTGTATATCCAAACTTTGGGAAATATAGGAATCAGATCCAGGAAGACAACATTATCAGGCTAAAGTTCAAAACACTCCAACCACTACACTAATTAAAACTTTAAGCAGCATAATTTACCTTCGATTTTAAGATGCTTTGTTTGTCACTGAAGTACTGGTTTGGATGATTGATTCCGGTATCACAAGATGAACTATGTATGGCTTCAATGCACGATTGCTCACCCCATTTTACTAAGGCCAGCTCTCAAATTCTCTTCATTGTCAAGAAAAGTAACATGCTACAATGTATCAAATATTTGTGAGAATTTTATGTAATTTACTGACATGATACCACCAGGTTTCAAATGTACATGGTAGGAGTTTGATAAGATATTATTAATATAAATAGATCTGTAAATTGGCTCATGGTAACAAATTTTAATGACAAATTTATATATCATCAGTTGTAGAGTCACCATGACAAAACATGATAGCATATCTAACGCCAGTCAAAAGAAGGTATTTTTTTAGCATACAGATAAAATTTACCAAGTTGAAAGCAAGCCTTCAACAACTGGAAATGTATTTAGAGAAAGTTATCTGAAATAACGATAAGGGCAACAATGATGATCTCGAACACCTGGAGTTGATGATATGATTTTTTGACAAGAATATGGTGTATAATCCTGCAGCTTCAGATTAAAGAAAAGCTCAATATAAAACACATGATCATCAAAGCACAATTTGAAGGTTTTCCTGGTTGTGTTCTCTGTCGCCAGAGAAAAGCGGCAAAGAATAGCACCATGTATAAATAATACAAACTTCAAAAACATTACTAAAATCAAAGGTTGCCAAAATCATGATATGGACCTTTGGACACGGTTAATACCATTAATAGCCTACTGTAATGAAATAAATAATATTGAAATGAATTTATTAGCAACTGATCAGATCATAGGTAACAAACTCATTTAGTTCATGTCCATTGTACATGATTCCCCCTGACATCTTCAAAAATTAGATTGACTGTAATTAACATGTCAGTAACATAATAATGCAAATTATTTAAGAATTCAGGATATTATATTGTTTTATTTTCCTATGAAATCCATACCAAAATAGTTTGGCAAAAGATAACAACTTTGATAACATTTCAATAGATTGTAAGAAATCAAGTAAATACATTAAGTCTAGCTGAAAGAACTGGCTTCGACCTCATCATACATTAATTCATGTGCAAGATACATGGATCAAAAAACTTGTCCAGAATGAACATAAACAAGGGTTAGAACACTTGCCTTCAGCGTCTTCTACCGTTTAAATACTTTCTATTTGAGTCTTTAAGGATTCTATAATGCATAATCACATAACATACCACATTAGGTCATAATCAAACATGTATGGTCCCTAACGTATCTTACCCGTCTTCTCAATCTAATCGTTCATTAGATTTATTTAACATTGGGTCAAGAAATCTTTCTTCAACCTTTAGTTATATTACTTAAGGTTATACTCATCTTTAAAGATGTTACCTTAGGTTTATTAAAGATTTAATTCACCTTCAGTCAACTATCTTTAATTTTACATTCAAAAACTTTCTTTACTAGCTACCTTCTAGTGCTGGCGCTGCGGCGCCAGCTTCCCTTATATAGCTCGCATTGAGGCGTGAGTTTCCAGTGTGTTCTACCCGGACCTGGCATTGTGGCGCCAACTCCTTCGTTACCAGCTGCGCTGTGGCGCCACTTTGCAGTGGTTGAGTACTTGGCTTGGGGCTGCGACGCCAACCTTTCCTCTCTGGGTCGCGCTACGGTGTGGACCCTGAACCTCAGACAGTTACAACAGTTCATGTAACGCCCCAAAAATTTGGATTTTTCAGAATTTAAGTTTAAAGAATTAGTTATCAATAGAATGAATTTTTATTAATAATATTATGTGTTATGTGTTTATTAATCATTCTAGAACCTAGGATGATTATAAGTCGGGAGGATTCTGGCTACGAGCTAGACTAAGCGATTAAGAATTTTCAAGATGAAAATGAAAATTTTCCGGGAACAAGAATATTTCCAGGAAAAAAGATGAAATATGCACTATTCACCCGACGAAACCTAAGGGTTAGGGTTTGAATAACCTAAGCCGTTTTGAGAGTTTGGTATGTCGAAATGACATTCTGTCAAAAGATTTGACGATAATATATCTTGAAAAGTTAAGTAAGCTGATAAAAGTTTTTCTCAAAAAAAGTGCAGAAATCGGATAAAATAAAAATGACGAAAAGTACTGCTATGTACTTTTCATTCGTTTAGCTAAGTTAGGATAAAATGTGAAGGAAAACGTTCAATGCCAAAAAGTGTTTTTTAGTTTTTCGGAAATCCGAAGAATACGTAAAACTTAATCGGTAAAGGAAAGACGAAATATCCAAAAATATTTGGATTCCGAGAATCGCAGTTTTTAAAACTGTCGAACAAAACCCGAAAGATAGAACCACGAAGCTTCCAAGGGAAGCTACGTGAATAGTAAGGAGGTGTGTTAAGGAGGTGGAAGTAGTAAACTTAAGTAGTAAGTAAACTTAAGTGTTAAGTAAACTTAATTGTTAAGTAAACTTGAAAGTCAAGCAAACTTAAAGGCCAAGTAGACTTAAGTGTTAAGTAAACTTAAGGAGTAAGTTAACTTAGTCCTCAAGTAATGAAAAGTATGGAGGTTAAGGGTGTGAAATGACTATTTTGCCCTAGCTTTGGAAAATCTATAAATAGGAAGCTAGATTTCATTTAAATGAGATTTTGAAAATCCTACACTAGAGAGAGAGAGAGGATTCGGATGGAGAGGGAGGAGGAAGAGCTTGAGCATGATTGATTGGATCAAAAGTGTTCGTGAAATAGAAAAGCTAGCAAATTACCGGTTTTGTCTAGCGGAAGAAAAATAAAGAGGAAAGGTATTAAAACCTAACTTCTACGTTAGATTTTCTTTAAGTTTTATATGTTTAAAACATAACTTAATGAGAATAAGAAGTATGTGATGTTAGGAATGATTTCATATGGTTGAAATCATAAGAAAATGAAGAAATAAGAATTTGAAGTTTAGTAAATAAATTTCTTAAGGAAGTATAAGATTCGTAATGAATTAGAATGATCCGAGTGGATTATATAAATAAGTAGGTGAAATAAGTAAGGAATAATATTCTATAACATCAAATTCCAATAAAAAGTAAAATCGTAATCGAAAATATCGATTAAAATGAAGAACGAACGAAGAACACGAAGAACACGCGAAGAACACGAAGAACATTGTTGATGGTCAAATTTAAAACCATCATAGGATAATTATTGTTGATGGACAAGTTTAAAACCATCGCGTATAAGTTAGATGCATATTTCTTGGTTAGGAATGGTAGAAACGTTCATGAAGAACGGATTAAAACTTAGCTATAACGAAGTTATGGCAAAAATTTTGTAAAAGACAAACGAGAATTAGAAAGTTAGTAAATGAACCCGAACGTGTAGGGTTTTATAAGAATGTAAGAGAACATAGAAAACATAAGTCGTGGACTCAAGAATGAATGAATTCCGAGTTCGTATGACCGAATTACGGACGAACAAACAAAGAGCGTTAAAAACATAAAATAAACGAAGGGTGAAGATTAAGCGAATAGAATGGCACGTTAACGGATTCAAAATGAAGTTCTGTTGAAGGGGGATTGAAGTACGTAAGATAAGGAAGAGAATGACTTTAGAACTACCTCGTTCCGAGTTATAACGAATAAGTTATGGAAGCAGGAAGTAAGCGTCTCAAATTGGATCAAAGACTTAGAGAAATTTTCTAGGATTAGGGCTTGGCGCCGCGACGCCAACCATGCCTTGTAAGGTGGTGTCAGCGCCGCGCACAGTGAGCCGGGTCTCAGAAAACTCAAGGCCATGCGCGAGAGATAAAGAAGAGAGTGGCGTCGCAGCGCTAGTGTAGGGAAAAAGCTAGAGAAGAGCTTTTAACTGCTCAACTCTAGGGGGAAACGTTAGGAAAGATAAAGAACATAATGTTCAACTAATGTAACACTTAAGCAAGTAATTTAAACCTTTAATATAGGTTGAACGAAATGATCAAAAAAGATTAAAAGAACAAAAAGGTAATGAATGTAAACACAACGCAGATGAGTTGAATAACCGGTCTTAGCATACATCGAACAGTATGACTTCGACATTAAGAAAGAATAATAAACATAGGGTTCATGGGATGGATAACGATCGAAAGAAATTAAAACCTTGAGTAAAGGTTGAATGATAGATTAAAAGACAAGCAACGTGAACGTTGAATACGTAAACGATCCTCGTGAATTGTATTCGCGTCGGACGAATGTTCTAAGTATACCCTGGTTGTATGACCTAGACGTTGACAAAGGTAGTAAGTAAGACATGAATTATCGAGAAAGCCATAATGAACGATAATAAGAATAATGAAAGCCGAAGGTGAGTAGTATAAGAATGAATCTTGAGGTATGGCATTTAGTTGCCAGGAAGCCATAAGGAATGAGAAATTGACTTAACGAATGTTATAATGTTAATGGTTCGGATAAGTTAAGATAGTTTAAGTTGTAGTACAATCGTAACCTTTGATGGTTGACATATGGGAGCTGGGCTAAAAATTCCTTCAGAGAGAGAAGGTATATACAAAACTGGCAACCGATCTAACTCATTGTTATGGGCAGTGTAGACGAGACGGGAACTTGTTTGTTAGTTGTTTATGGTAAACCACTCAGAGTACCATATGGACTACTAGCAGAGAAGCTATATGTGCTGAGTCCTAGAGAAGTTATAAGAAGATGATAAGATGTAAAACATCAAAGATGATGAACGTAAAAGTAAGACATCTCCGTATGTTATGAAGCCGTAGAACGGTAATGAAAGTGGTCGCGTAAACTTAGGTTACAAGAACGTGAACCCTAAGAAGTAAAGTTAAACAAACTAATGCATACGGCAAATATACATGACTAATCAGTGTATGTGTTGTTTTTCTTATGTGCTACATAGGAACTGGAATGAGCAGCGCCAAATAAAGTCGTGGTACATGTATGTAAGCAAGTTTCCTAACTTCATTCATATTTCAAATGAATGCTAGTTTCTTAAACTTCTCAGATGTTGAACTTGAGAAGTTCTATCTATGTGCTAATGTGTGATATTTGTATAAGGTGGTAGAACGTATGAGGCCTTGAGCCACAATGTGAACACTTCGGTGTTTCTATAATATGAACTGTTCTGTGATTGAGCTGTTCAATACAAGTATGTTCTATTTATACATGATCCGTTATTGTTAAGTTTGTGCTAATGATTCTAGCCAAACATGATGAGTATGAAAAAGGTAGAAGAATGAAAGTATTTCAAAGTGCATGTGAATAATGTTTTAAAATGATAGGAGTCGAGATTATTCCTATTATTCAAGCTGCTTTATAACCTTTATTCGGTTATTGAAGTTCTAAAGAAACGCTTGAATTCTTGAAGATGTTTGTTCAACTGCTATGACTTGCTAGGCAATTGAATGCTCATACTTGCTTTTAAATGAAAAACATTTTCAGCGAACGATGTTAGAAGAACTTAAGGATCCCGTAAAGATCAGGATGACGATATCCAGATGAGGTGCTATTCAGAATATGAATAAGCGAGAAGATCAACTGAAGACTTAAAATATAGGAAGATGAAATTGAACTATAGACTAGTTAAGGAACTGTTATATATCCTTGGTGGCGGATAAAAGTCACTCTTATAAGATGAAATGAATAATGTATTTATCATTATTTGTAATGAAAAAGGTTATAAGGTTTCCAAAACCTGGGATTTGAGAGTATATGTTGTTATATTTAGCTATATAATGATGTATGTTTGGAAGAAGATGGGATCGTGATTTACGGAATCCGGGTGTGAAGATAGACCGAATTTCGGGGCGTCACATATTGGTATCAAAGTTGATAGGTTATAAATCTTAGGTAAGAGTATCTAAGACTATAATCGTAGAGAGAGGGATAAGAAGATCACCACGTGATCATAGTGAATCGTAGTAACAGATGAGCTGTTAAACGATTAATGATTTATAGTATTATGAAGTAGTACGGGAAGAAGAACTTAGATTGAGTTATGAAGGATAGTATATGAATTAAAGAAAATTTGTATTTAGTAAAGAGAGATTTAGAAGTTGTAAAATTTCAATTGAGGACTCATGTGATAGCTGAGTTGTATGAACCTTTGTTATGGGCAGAGGTTTGTGCTTGGTGTAACAACTGCTTAGCTTATTACAGTGATAATCATTGGAATCGGTCGCGCTGTCAAGATGTATATGACGAGAGGGTGAATCTTCTCACATGTATATACTTGATAGGTAGAGAACGATAAGGTAGGTGCGAGTTCTTGAAACTCATACTTATGGTACGTTCGTGACTCATAATGATATGGTATGTTTTCGAACGTCTCAACGAATGGACGCCTATGGTCTTTCTGGGATAGTTCTTAAACTCGTATTATTGTGGAAAGTTCCTGAACTCATTATGTGTGGTAAGTTGATGGACTGTACTAAGATATAGGAATATTTAGACTGAAAATGAGTTATTTTCAGTAGGCTGAGTATTGAAGGAGCTAGAGAAGATTAGTTATTGTTGCAGTAAGACAATGAAGGAAGGTGGAGAATAGGATATTCCAAGTCATCTAGCTATGCTAGATTTTGAAGTTTATTGAAATCGTGCTTATGTGTTCGTATTTTGAAAATGAAAGAATTGGTTCAACTTTTGGAACCAATAGATTTTTAAAAGAACTATTCTTGGTATGTCTATGCTAATTGTTTCGGCTAGACAGAAATTAATTTGAAATATCAAAATGAATTTTATATCATCAGTGCATTTGATGCAAGGATGGTAAAAGATGGAGTTATTAATGCAATTGAACCTGGTGTTGGATGTGATCTTAGGATCAACAACCCACTATGGTATGATGTATAATGACGAAGTCACAAACTGACAAAGTCCTCAACGTACTGTGAAAAGTACAGAATCATGACGTCATAAAATGTTTTGATGTATTGAAAAAGAATTTAAAGAAGTAGTCGATGTCAATTGAGTTGACTAGACGAATGTTTCACGTTGATATCCAATTTATTGGTATGGTCTAAGCTACTTGTTTCGGCTAGACAAATGGTATGTCATCGAGCTTTCTTTGAAGAAGTTTTGCCAAACCAAATTATTTTGGTGCAGAATCTAATGATTTAGTCTGAGGTGAACATATCCCGAAATGGGGTATAAGATGGGTAAGAGGTAGTTTGCTTTCTTTGTGATTGTAAACTGACCATGGAAGAAAGATTACAGCGTTATGCTGTTAAACCGAGTAAGAGTTCATGGTCGATTTGACCCCTCAGCAAAAGTATGAAACGTTTTAAAAGAAAATTTTATGTTCTTCGTTATTCTTTCTACTTCATGATTCTTGATAGGTTATGGAGGTTAGGAATGATGGAAAGATAAGAACTTCTTTGAAGAAAAGTTGAGAAGATGGGTAGGCTAAAATTTCGAGGACGAAATTCTGTGAAGAAGGGGGTGAAGGTGATGACCTTGGTATGGGTGTGGTTTTGATAAATTCCGAGGACGGAATTTTTATAAGAGGGGAAGAGTGTAACGCCCCGAAAATTTGGATTTTCCAGAATTTAAGTTTAAAGAATTAGTTATTAATAAAATGAATTTTTATTAATAATATTATATGTTATGTGTTTATTAATCATTCTAGAACCTAGGATGATTATAAGTCGGGAGGATTCTGGCTACGAGCTAGACTAAGCAATTAAGAATTTTCAAGACTAAAATGAAAATTTTCCGGGAACAAAAATATTTTCGGGGAAAAAGATGAAATAGGCACTATTCACCCGACGAAACCTAAGGGTTAGGATTTGAATAACCTAAGCCATTCTGAGAGTTCGGTATGTCGAAATGACATTCTGTCGAAAGATTTGACAATAATATATCTTGAAAAGTTAAGTAAGCTGATAAAAGTTTTTCTCGAAAAACGTTCAGAAATCGGATAAAATAAAAATGACGAAAAGTACTGCTATGTACTTTTTATTCGTTTAGCTAAGTTAGGGTAAAACGTGAAGGAAAACACTCAACGCCTTTCAGTTTTTCGAAAATCCGAAGAATACGTAAAAGTTAATCGGTAAAGGAAAGACGAAATATCCAAAAATATTTGGATTCTGAAAATCCGAAAGATGGAACCACGAAGCTTCCAAGGGAGGCTACGTGAATAGTAAGGAGGTGTGTTAAGGAGGTAGAAGTAGTAAACTTATGTAGTAAGTAAACTTAAGTGTTAAGTAAAATTAATTGTTAAGTAAACTTAAAAGTTAAGCAAACTTAAAGGCTAAGTAGACTTAAGTGTTAAGTAAACTTAAGGAGTAAGTTAACTTAGTCCTTAAGTAATGAATAGTAAAGAGGTTAAGGGGGTGAAATGACTATTTTGCCCTAGCTTTGGAAAATCTATAAATAGGAAGCTAGATTTCATTTAAATGAGATTTTGAAAATCCTACATTAGAGAGAGAGAGCATGATTGATCGGATCGAAAGTGTTCGTGAAATAGAAAAGCTAGCAAATCGCCGGTTTTGTCTTGCGGAAGAAAAATAAAGAGGAAAGGTATTAAAACCTAACTTCTATGTTGGATTTTCTTTAAGTTTTATATGTTTAAAACATAACTTAATGAAAATAAGAAGTAAATGATGTTAGAAATGATTTCATATGGTTGAAATCATAAGAAAATGAAGAAATAAGAATTTAAAGTTTAGTAAATAAATTTCTTAAGGAAGTATAAGATTCGTAATGAATTAGAACGATCCGAGTGGATTATATAAATAAGTAGGTGAAATAAGTAAGGAATAATGTTCTATAATATCAAATTCCAATAAAAAGTAAAATCGTAATCCAAAATATCGATTAAAATAAAGAACGAACGAAGAACACGCGAAGAACACGAAGAATGTTGTTGATGGACAAATTTAAAACCATCATAGGATAATTGTTGTTGATGGACAACTTTAAAACCATCACGTATAAGTTAGATGCATATTTCTTGGTTAGGAACGGTAGAAACGTTCATGAAGAACGGATTAAAACTTAGCTATAACGAAGTTATGGTAAAAATTTCATAAAAGACAAATGAGAATTAGAAAGTTAGTAAATGAACCCGAACGTATAGGGTTTTATAAAAATGTAAGAGAACATAGAAAACATAAGTCGTGGGCTCAAGAATGAATGAATTCTGAGTTCATATGACCGAATTACGGACGAACAAACAAAGAGCGTTAAAAACGTAAAATAAACGAAGGGTGAAGATTAAGCCAATTGAATGGCACGTTAACGGATTCAGAATGAAGTTCTGTCTAAGGGGGATTGAAGTACGTAAGATAAGGAAGAGAATGGCTTTGGAACGACCTCGTTCTGAGTTATAACGAATAAGTTATGGAAGCAGGAAGTAAGCGTCTCAAATTAGATCAAAGACTTAGAGAAATTTTTTAGGGTTAGGGCGTGGCGCCGCGGCGCCAACCATGCCTTGTAAGGTGGTGCTGCAGCGCTAGACCAGGGACTACAAACTCGCGCTACGGTGTGAGAGATAAAGAAGAGAGTGGCGCCGCGACGCCAGTGTAGGGAAAAAGCCAGAGAAGAGCTTTTAACTGCTCAACTCTTGGGGGAAACGTAAGGAAAGATAAAGAACATAATGTTCAACTAATGTATCACTTAAACAAGTAATTTAAACCTTTAATACAGGTTGAACGAAATGATCAAAAGAGATTAAAAGACCATAAAGGTAATGAACGTAAACACAATGCAGATGAGTTGAATAACCGGTCTTAGCATACATCGAATAGTATGGCTTCGAAATTAACAAAGAGTAATTAACATGGGGTTCATGGGATGGATAATGATCGAAAGCAATTAAAACCTTGAGTAAAGGTTGAATGATAGATTATAAGACAAGCAACATGAACGTTGAATACGTAAACGATCCTCGTGAATCTTATTCGCGTCGGACGAACGTTCTAAGTATACCCTGGTTGTATGACCTAGACGTTGACAAAGGTAGTAAGTAAGACATGAATTATCGAGAAAGCCGTAATGAACGATAATAAGAATAATGAAAGCCGAAGGTGAGTAGTATAAGAATGAATCTTGAGGTATAGCATTTAGTTGCCAGGAAACCATAAGGAATGAGAAATTGACTTAGCGAATGTTATAATGTTAATGGTTCGGATAAATTAAGATAGTTTAGGTTGTAGTACAATCATAACCTTTGATGGTTGACATGTGGGAGTTGGGCTAAACAATTTCTTCAGAGAGCGAATGTATATACAAAACTGGCAACCAATCTAACTCACTGTTATGGGCAGTGTAGACGAGACGAGAACTTGTTTGTTGGTTGTTTGTGGGAAACCACTCAGAGTACCATATGGACTACTAGCAGAGAAGCGATGTGTGCTAAGTCCTAGAAAAGTTATAAGAAGAAGATAAGATGTAAAACATCAAAGGTGATGAACGTAAAAGTAAGACATCTCCGTATGTCATGAAGCCGTAGAACGGTAATGAAAGTGGTCGCGTAAACTTAGGTTACAAGAACGCGAACCCTAAGAAGTAAAGTTAAGCAAACTAATGCATAAGGCAAATATACATGACTAATTAGTGTATGTGTTGTTTTTCTTCTGTGTTACATAGGAACTGGAATGAGAAGTTCAGCGTAAGCTGTGGCTGTGAGTAAGGCAAGTTTCCTAACTTCATTCATATTTCAAATGAATGCTAGTTTCTTAAACTTCTCAGATGTTGAACTTGAGAAGTTCTGTCTATGTGCTAATGTGTGATATTTGTATATGGTGGTAGAACGTATGAGGCCTTGAGCCACAATGTGAACACTTCGGTGTTTCTATAATATGAACTGTTCTGTGATTGAGCTGTTCAATACAAGTATGTTCTGTTTATACATGATCCGTTATTGTTAAGTCTGTGCTAATGATTCTAGCCAAACATGATGAGTATAAAAAAGGTAGAAGAATGAAAGTATTTCAAAGTGCATGTGAATAATGTTTTAAAATGATAGGAGTCGAGATTATTCCTATTATTCAAGCTGCTTCTTAACCTTTGTTTGGTTATTGAAGTTCTAAAGAAACGTTTGAATTCTTAAAGATGTTTGTTCAACTGCTATGACTTGCTGGGCAATTGAATGCTCATACTTGCTTTTAAATGAAAAACATTTTCAGCGAATGATGTTAGAAGAAATTAAGGATCCCGTAAAGATCAAGATGACGGTATCCAGATGAGGTGCTATTCAGAATATGAATAAGCTAGAAGATCAACTGAAGACTTATAATATAGGAAGATGAAATTGAACTATAGACTAGTTAAGGAACTATTATGTATCCTTGGTGGCGGATAAAAGTCACTCTTGTAAGATGAAATGAATAATGTATTTATCATTATTTGTACTGAAAAAGGTTATAAGGTTCCTAGAACCTGGGATTTGAGTGTATATGTTGTTATATTTAGCTATATAATTATGTGTGTTTGGAAGAAGATGGGATCGTGATGTACGGAATCCAGGTGTGAAAATAGACCGAATTTCGGGGTGTCACAGTTCATTTCTTCTGTGAATTTCCCGGGCTCATAAGTTGTTTATTTTAAGTCCGAATTGGCTCGTTTAAAATCCATTAGCTCACAAATCACATAAACTACGTGTTCATATAAGAATTTTACATTTTTGAATCCGTTAACATGGAATTCACCATTTAAGTCCATTTTTATGAAAACGATAAATGTTCGTGAACGTTCATAGCTCGTTTCTTTGTTCTAAGTCGGAATTTGACCATTTTCGAATACGCAACTCTAAAATGCAAACTTAGACTATTCTCCATCGAAAACCAATGTTTTTAAGTTCAATGTTAACTTTTGACTTCGATTCCGAGAATTTAATAATTTTGATGATTATCATCTAATCTCGTAAATTCCGCCATAACTTCGTTATTTAAGATTTTTACACCGTTCCAAATGGATTCATTCCATTATAACAACATGTACAATCTAAGCCTATAAATGATGGTTTTAAACTTATCCATCAACAACAACATAATCCCATTCTTCAATGAATTTCAATTGTTTATAGCTTTTGAACTTATTATTTCACTTTCACATGGTTTATTAAGGTTTCATCCATTAATAACCATCCTTGTCACTCCTTAACAAGAATGCTCTACCACTACTCATTTATCTAACAAATGAAGAGATGAAGAATCATGGTTTAGTATTCTTATCCTTGAAGTTCTCTTGCTTTCTTCTTATTCTTCCTTTTGTTCTAGCAAAGGTCTAACTTTTCTCACTTTTCTCTCAATAATATGAAAGCTCTAAGTTGTTAGGGGAATTTTGAACAAGCAATTAACCTAGCAACCTTCTCATATTTATAGGATTTCCAAAGTGAGGGCATAATAGACCTAAAGCCCTTCCACCTCCTTAATCATCTCCTTACTATTCATCCTTGGTCAACAAGTAAAACCACTTTACTTGGTCACCAAGATGGTGCCATATAATCCATGGGGCCCACATGGGTTGCCCCATGGGTTTTTCTTACCTGTTTACCCATCGGTTCGATCAACGAATCCGGTTTCTAATTTGGGCTTAAGTTTAAATAACTTTAACTTAATCTTTCGGGCTTGCGTTAACAAACATTGGGCCTTAACATTAATTCACTTGGGCTTGTACCACTCTTACACAAATCCTACAAATCCAATACAATTGGCTTAAAGCATTATAACGTATAATCTATGTATTCTTCTCGTATGTTAACTCGTATATACTCGTTCATCATATACAAGATACCATCATTCATATATATTCATAAAATACCTCGTATCATACTCGTATTCATTACCTCGTACAATACTTACGCATCATACGATCATCATTTATTCCATAACGTTTCACTTTCCCTAACGTTCTCGAATTTAGTACGCAGGTAAAAAACTGTGTTTGCCATACTTAAATTATTATTACATAATCCATCCGTCCTTGATATTCTATCGTTACGTATTCTCGAAAGTTCAAAAATAATTCCCGAGCAGATATCGATGAATTTTGTTTTTCAAAAAATTTCTCGAAAAACTTTTATTTTCGTCTTGGAAATTCAAAAACTTTAAATCTACCACGTAGCCAAAATACCACGACATTCCAACACTATTAGGTTATAGAATGACATTCATCTTGCTTACTCATTATAAAATAATTTTATTCATTATTTAATCAAATAAAAGTATTTTATAAATAATCTGATTTTCTCGATCGTTAAATTCACCCCTCCTTATAAGGATTCTGTCCCCAGAATCTCGTTTAAAATATTAAACAAACAACTGAGCATAATCCTTCCTCATCTTTTCTTCAAGTTCCAACATTGCTTCTTCGGCATCGTGGTTCATCCATAACACATTTACTGAAGGTATAACTTTGTTTTGCAGAACTTGCTCTTTTTTATCGATAATTTGTATTGGCATCTCTTCACACGTTAAGTCCTTCTCGGTATGAATAGGCTCATACTCTATTACGTGTTTATAATCTGTCTTACAAAGACGTAACACAGATACATGAAATACATTATGTATTCATTCTAAGTCTGGAGGTAATGCTATCATATAAGCTACCTCTCCTACCATTTTTAATACTTTAAAAGGTCCTATAAACCTTGGACTTAACTTTCCCTTCTTTTCAAAGCGTATCTTTCCTTTTCAGGGAGATACCTTTATAAATACATACGAGCCTACTTCAAACTCTCGATTTACTCGATGCAATCCGTAAATTCTTTTGTCTGTCTTGAGCTGTGACGCCCCCAAAATAGGTATACATCACCCATCTTGAGTCGCCAAATACATGGTACTGAATACAAATACAAACTAATTATACAACAGTCATGTAAAATACGATAAACATATGCTGTGAGTTTTAATACAAATATTGTAATCTAGAAAATAACCACACTCAATGGAGTCCTCATTACATTTAATATTACACTATTTCACAGAATAGTGAGGACTACTAATGCACCATCTAAGACCATCACTCTGTTCCCCGACTAGTCCCAACTACGTTTTCATTCCCTGAAGAGAACAATGAAAGAAAGGGTGAGCTCAACTAGCCTAGTAAGAAATATTATGACTAAGATAATGCAAAATAAACTATCATTAGTCTTCAACAATGTTAAACTGATAAAATACAATAGACATCAAGTTTAACTGCAACGGAAAAAGCAATCCATTAGAAGAGTCAAGTAGAGAATAAAATCTACTATGTTCTATGATTTGAAATGTTTTCATCAATTTTTATTGTTGAAACTCAGCTTAATAAATAATCCACATCATCAAATCATCCCTGCACTACAGGCCAATGATATTCTTTAGTATCACGATCACGAATTATCCATGCACTACGGGCTAAAGATAATCATGTTTTCATCAACGGTTCTGATCATGCCATAAAAAAATTCATCTTTGCACCCTTGGCCGAAGAGAATCCATAGCCATAATCATACCAAAAACTGTCCATCAATGTACTACGGGCCAGTGATGACTTTTTTCACATCATTTGTAACATTACGGTCATGATTATACCGAATAATCCCTGGTCATAATCATACCAAGTCCATCTATGCACTAAAGGCCACAGATGACTTTCAACATAATATAAACATAAGGATGATGACAATGACATAATAATTTAATAAAACAAGTTCAAGAATTAATTTATCCAGGAACTAATAACGTCCAAATTGTCAACGTGATACTTCTTTGTAGAGTAAAATTCAAGAATGCTCAGAAGAATATTTTCATGAAAAGATACTGGATGAAGCCCAAATATCAAGCATATTCCACTAATTTAATGGAGTATAGAAGTCAAAACTTTAACCAACTGAGTATAATAAAGAATGTAATAACAAAAGAATTCACCAGACATGCGATAGACCGCATACAGACGAAGTTATTCCAATGTAATAATAAATAATTGGAACGGTGTCATGCGTAAAACGCATGTACGACAGGATATTCCAATGTAATAATAAATAATGAAACTAGGTCATGCGTAAACGCACAGACAGGATATTCCAATAGAATAATAAATAATGGAACCAGGTCATGCGTAAAATGCATAGACAGGATATTCCGACAGAATAGTAAAGAATGAAATAATAGAAGAATTTCACCATGTATGCGATTGCATAGACAAAGTTATTCCAACATAATAATAAGGAATGGAATAACAGAAAAATTTCACCATGTATGCGGTATTTGCATGACAAAGTTATTCCAACATAATAATAAGGAATGGAATAACGAAGAATTTCACAAAGTATAGGGTAGCTCATGATATAAAAAGTTATTCCAATGTAATAATAAATAATGGATTAACAGAAGTTCTCTTCATGAATACGAAAGAAATAATACCCCTTACGAGTATTGAAAGAAAATAGTTCTCTTTGTGAATACAAAAGAAATAATACCCTTACTAGTACAACAAATAATATCCCTTACCTTAGAAGAAACTGGATATAGGAGTAGTGAAGTAGCAGAATACTTTTCTTCTTTCTCTCTATAGTTTCTCTCTCTAGAGTTTCAGTGAATTCGTAAGAAATAATGAAGGAATGATCTTCTAGTTATAGGAGAATGGACTGAATAGTAACTAATTCATGAACGGTCTAGATTGATTTAATTTTAAATGGACGGTCCATATTAATTTACTATGCAGAACACTATGCAAACACTATGCAAAACTATGCATAATAAAGTATAATATATTCTAATTATTGTCTAATAAAACAAATAACTTTATAAAAGTATTCTATTTTATATAAAAAGATTTTACTATGCAAAACACTATGCAGCACTATGCAACACTATGCATAATAAAATATAATATATTGTAATTATTTTCTAATAAAATAAATAAATTTATAAAAGTATTCTTTTTATATAAAAAGATTTTATTATGCAAAACACTATGCATAATAGAATATAATATATTATATTTATAGTCTAATAAAACAAATAACTTTATAAAAAGATTTTGTTTTATATAAAAAGTTTTTTTGTTTTATTACATTAATAATACTAATAATTTTTTTTATATAATATATATATATATATATATAAATAAATTTCTGTGACTTTATAAAAAGACACCTCAATATATTTAACAACATTTATCATCATTATTATAATTCACAATATTAATCGACCAGGTCATTCCCAGGAAAGAGGGGGCTTTCCAATAAGGATTTCTCCCTATTGGCGCACAATTAGGTGACCAAACCTCTCCTTGGCAGAACTTCAAGACATCGTTACTATTGCAAATAATAATGTTAATAACTTCATCGTCTCAATTATTGATTTAATAATATATAAAATATAGACAATAATTCAATCAAATAACGTGAGATACTATGCAACAATTACTACAACAATAATTGAACAAAACTAAGTGACTTCTCATGTAAGCATCAATAATCAATAATGTGTGCTACTATGCAACCACTCGAATTACTCTACTTTTACTACCTAGTAGTTCAACAGTTTTAACGGTAAAACTTCCACCGTTATTTTCATCAAAATATTTTTGTCGTTTTCTCAATCCAACAATAATTCCGTTGTGGGGTCCACCAGTGATTGTACCGTCGTACTGATATTCCCCAACAAAAAGAATATTCCCTGACCAATTTAATATTATATAACAACTTGCATACTTTTCAAAATTTATAAATATTACCCACAACTATAACATTATCTCAAATCCACACCATAATTAAAAAAAACTTCGAGAAAATTAAATCTTTATTTATAAAATTTGGGATTTTACAATCACCCTCCTTATGAAATTTCGCCCTCAAAATTTACATACGTACCTGGTATGCCGAACAAATGAGGACACTTCGTCAGATTCTAACTCTTGAGGTATAACCTTTGAGAGTAAAATATATTTCAAGATTTTAACAGGTACATCTTCATATGTTAAATCTTCAGTTATCTCGTTCGGTTCTAAATTAATAATGTGGTTCGGGTCATCCACATATTTACGTAACATCGATACGTTAAAAACGTTATGAACACGCGACATACTTGGCGGTAAAACAAGTCTATAAGCCACAGTTCCTATTCGATAGAGGATTTCAAATGGACCAATTAAATCGAGGGTTGAGATTTCCTCTCTTCGTCGATTCTTGCTTCTAGAATAACGCCTTCTTGAACCTTCTTCTTCGTATTCATCAGCTCTAGGTCTGTAGCTTTAGCAGCCTTAACATTATCGACTAAAGTCGGTTCTTACCATATATTCATTATCTTCACATAGGTCCCTCGAGTCTTTAACTCTATCTTCATCATTTGTAAGTTATACGAAATGAGTTTTTTTTTAACAACATCGCACTCATAAATGCATACGACCTTCTACTCAACACGTTAGCTACCACGTTCGCTTTCCCATGATGGTATTGAATGGTACGATCATAATATTGAATAGCTTGAGCCAACGTCTTTTGCACATTATACGTTCATTTTGGTTGAAGAAATATTTAAGGGTTGAAGAAATGGGTTTTGTACTGGGGTCAATACAAAATTCAATTTCATGCTTTAGGGGTAGGCTAAGAAGTCTTCAAGAATACATCAGGAAATTTATTAACAATAGAAATATCATTCACAACTGTGACTCCCATCCAAGACTTGGATAACACATCACATTGATACCTATAAACTTGCCATCGTTATTCACAATGTCCCCTAAAGAAAGTCTAGCTTCGGTGCATTCCACACAAGGAAGTCAACAACGAAAGGATTGGGGCTCTTTACTTATGTCTTGATATGATAATGATTAACTTTAGCGGTTTGGTTGCTTGAATTCTCATAACAGGTTGGTTAGGAATACGAAAGCTAATAACCTTACGAAAAGCTTGATGAGTAGTTAACCAATCGATTCCTAAAATCACATCAAATGCAAGTATTTTCAAAGAGATAAGATTGACAGGTAACGTGAAAGTGTCGATTTAAATCAACAAGATTTATAAACAGTGGAGGTAATGAAGGCTTCTACTAACGAAGTTTCAACTAATAAGTCAAAGTCTAACTTTTCTGGGGTCAAATTTAAACGTTGAGCGCAAGCAAGAGAGACTAAAGAATGGGTAGAACCGATATCTAATAAGGTATATACTTCGCAAAAGTTTATGATTAACTTACCCATAATAATCTCGTTCAGGTTCCTTAATAAATGCTCTCACTTAAACTACAGGCTTTGACTTGTCTGGGACATCCTTTGGTGTCACTATCCCAGCTGAATTTGACTTCACTACACGATAAAATCGAGCTAGGTGACCTTCTCTTCCACAATTGAAACACGCTTTGGGTTGCTGCGTAAAGTTTGAATGGATGTGTCCCTCCTATCCGCATTTGAAACATACGACCGGTGGTCGTTCTTCTTCCTTTAAAATGGGTGCCGGTGCTGCTGTCTTTCCTTCATTATTGAACCATCTCTTCTTGAAATTTCCACCTCTATTATCTTGGCCATGATTACCACTAAAGTGGTTACCATTCTTGGCATGATAATTTCCCCCACGATGGTTATCATTATTCCGATGGCCGTTGCCACGGGTATGATTATTATCGTGTTATTGGTTGTTACCTTTTGGTTGTGCTGACTCATTTTTGCGCTCCAATAACTGAGCCCTATTCACAACATCTGAATATAAACAAAGTTTGTGAGAAATGAGGTATTGATGTATATTGGGTTTCAAACCTCTTAGAAACATTCGCGTCATTCGCTCCTCATTATCGACCAAATGGGATGCAAACCGAGACAACTCGGCAAACTTAGCCTCGTACTACGACACGGTCATATTGGTTTGCTCTAGCTTGATGAACTCCACCTCCATCATGTGACGAATACTTTTGGGAAAGTACTTGTCGTTGAACAGCTCTTGGAACTTCTCCCAAGACATCTTGAGTGCGTTAGTCTGGGTATATTTTACAGATTCCCACCAGTAATCTGCCTCTTCACGCAACATAAAGGTGGCAAATGGAACCTTTTGATCCTCGGAGCATCCCAAGAAATCAAATATCTTGGTGATCTACTTTAACCACGTCTCCACCTTAAGTGGTTCTGGCTTTCCCAAAAACTCCGGTGGTCCTAGCTCCTTGAACTGCTTAGCGGTGACCGACCGTGGGTTGCCATTATTTCCACCTATATTTTGAACAGGAGTCTCTCTTACCTGTTGTTGCATGAATTGCATAAAGGCTTTGAACATTCCATCGTTCACCATTTGGTCAGTGTTGTTGTTTACTGAGGATTGTCGCCTTCCTGATGCACATTATCCTGATTATTGATATGTAGAGACTCAACGGTCTCCTATGCTCCATTGCTATTCTCAACATTCTCGGATGTCATTTTCAAATACTGCCACAAAAAAGGGTTAATTAACATATCACATATTATCCCTATACTTTAACCGACCAATTAAATACCAAATAAACTTAGGTAGGTCATACTAGCGAAGGAATTTCCCGTCTCTCCCCTCCAAGTTCTTGTCTCACATCTCAGCCAGGGATCATATCCCTAAGCTTTGATACCAACTATGACGCCCCCAAAATAGGTATACATCACCCATCTTGAGTCACCAAATACATGGTACTGAATATAAATACAAACTAATTATACAACACTCGTGTAAAATATGACAAAACATATGTTGTGAGTTTTAATACAAATATTGTCATCTAGACAATATCCACACTCAATGGAGTCCTCATTACATTTATTATTACACTATTTCACAGAATAGTTATGACTACTAATGCACCATCTAGGATCATCACTCTGTTCCCCACCTAGTCCCAGCTACGTTCTCAATTCTTGAAGAGAATAGTGAAAGAAAGGGTGAGCTAAACTAGCCTAGTAAGAAATATTATGACTAAGATAATGCAGAATAAATTATCATTAGTCTTCAACAATGTTAAACTGATAAAATACAATAGACATCAAGTTTATCTGCAGCGAAACAAGCAATCCATTAGAACAGTCAAGTAGAGAATAAAATCTACTATCTTCTATGATTTAAAATGTTTTCATCAATTTTTATCGCTGAAACTCAGCTTAAAAAATAATCCACATCATCAAATCATCCCTGCACTAAAGGCCAAGGATATTCTTTAGTATCACGACCATGAATTATCCATGCACTACGGGCTAAAGATAATCATGTTTTCATCAACAGTCCTGATCATGCAATAAAATAATTCATCTTTGCACCCTTGGCCGAAGAGAATCCATAGCCATAATCATACCAAAAACTGTCCATCAATGCACTACGGGCTAATGAGGACTTTTTTCATATCATTTGTAACATTACGGTCATGATTATACTGAATAATCTATGGTCATAATCATACCAAGTCCATCTATGCACTACAAGCCACAGATGACTTTCAACATAATATAAACATGAGGATGATGACAATGACATAATAATTCAATAAAACAAGTTCAAGAATTAATTTATTCAGGAACTAATAACGTCCAAATTGTCAACATGATACTTCTTTGTAGAGTAAAATTTAAGAATGCTCAGAAGAATATTTCCATGAAAAGATACTGGATGAAGCACAAATATCAAGGATATTCCACTAATTTCATGGAGTATAGAAGTCAAAACTTTAACCAACTGAGTATAATAAAGAATGGAATAACAAAAGAAATCACCAGGCATGCGATAGACCACACATACATGTTATTCTAACAGAATAATAAATAATCTGAACGTGGCATGCGTAAAAAAGCGCGATGAGGATATTCCAACAAAATAATAAATAATGGAACCGGTCATGCGTGAACGCATACGCATGTGATATTCCAATGTAATAATTAATAATGGAACCGTGTCATGCGTAAAACGCATACAAAAGCAGATATTCCGCTGTAATAGTCAATAATGGAATAATAGAAGAATTTCACCATGTATGCAGTACTTCGCATAGACAGGTTATTCCAACATAATAATAAGGAATGGAATAATAGAAGAATTTCACCATGTATGCGGTACTTTGCTTAGACAGGTTATTCCAACATAATAATAAGGAATGGAATAACAGAAGAATTTCACCAAGTATAGGGTAGCCCTTGTATACAGGTTATTCCAACAAAATAATAAATAATGGATTAACAAAAGTTCTCTTCATGAATACGAAAGAAATAATACCCCTTACGAGTATTAAAAGAAAATAGTTCTCTTCGTGAATACAAAAGAAATAATACCCCTTACGAGTACAACAAATAATATCCCTTACCTTAGAAGAAACTGGATATATGAGTAGTGAAGTAGCAGAATATTTTACTTCTTTCTCTCTATAGTTTCTCTTTCTAGAGTTTCAGTGAATTCGTAAGAAATAATGAAGGAATGAGCTTCTATTTATAGGAAAATGGACTGAATAGTAACTAATTCATGAACGGTCCAGATTGATTTACTTTTAAACAGACGGTCCATATTGATTTACTATGCAGAACACTATGCAGGCACTATGTAATACTATGCATAATAAAATATAATATATTCTAATTATTGTCTAATAAAACAAATAACATTATAAAAGTATTCTGTTTTATATAAAAAGATTTTACTATGCAAAACACTATGCAGGCACTATGCAACACTATGCATAATAAAATATAATATATTCGATTTATTGTCTAATAAAACAAATAACTTTATAAAAGTATTACATTTTTATATAAAAAGATTTTACTATGCAAAACACTATGCATAATAGAATATAATATATTCTATTTATAGTCTAATAAAACAAATAACTTTATAAAAGGATTTTGTTTTATATAAAAAGTTTTTTTATTTTATTACATTAATAATACTAATAAAAAAAATTTATATAATATATATATATATATATATATATATAAATTTATATGACTTCATAAAAAGACACCTCAATATATTTAACAACATTTATCATCATTATTACACATCACAATATTAATTGACCAGGTCGTTCCCAGGAAAGAGGGGGCTTTCCAATAAGGATTTCTTCCTATCATGCGCATGATTAGGTGACCAAACCTCTCCTTGGCGTAACTTCTAGACATCGTTAATATTGAAAATAATAATATTAATAACTTCGTCATCTCAATTATTGATTTACTAATATATAAAATATCGACAATAATTGAATCAAATAACGTGAGATAGTATGCAACAATTATCGCAAGAATAATTGAACAAAAGCGAAGTGACTTCTCACGTAAGCATCAATAATCAATACCGTGTGCTACTATGCAACCATACGTATTCATCGTACTTTTACTACCGAGTAGTTCAACAGTTTTAACGGTAAAACTTCCGCCATTATTTTCATAAAAATATTTTTGTCGTTTTCTCAATTCGACAATAATTCCGTTGTGGGGTCCACCAATGATTATACCGTCGTACGGATATTCCCCAACAAAAAGAATATTTCCCGACCAATCGAATATTATACAACAACTTGCATACTTTTCAAAATTTATAAATATTACCCACAACTATAATATTATCTCAAATCCACACCATAATTAAAAAAACTTTCGAGAAAATTAAATCTTTATTCGTAAAATTTGGGATTTTACATGAGCTGCTACTAGACGCATTCGTATCAGCTTGATAATATCCGATGTTTGCTACACCAATTTAGGTCCTAGCATTCGGCGTTCTCCCACTTCATCCCAACACAATGGTGTGTTGCACTTCCTTCCATACAAAGCTTCGTAAGGCGACATGCCTATGCTCGCATGATAATTTTTGTTATACGCAAACTCTACTAATGGTAGGTGATCATCCCAACTACCCTTGAAATCCATGACACAAGATCTTAACATATCTTCTAGCATCTGAGTTGTCCTTTCGCTCTTTCCATTGGTTTATGGATGATACGATGTACTAAACTTCAGCTGTGTTCCCAACTGTTCTTGTAGACTTATCTAAAAATTCGATGTGAATCGCGGATCATGATCTGACACTATCAAAACTGGTACTCCATGTCTGGAAATAATTTCCTTAACATAAAGTTTAGCTAATTGATCGAAGTTATATTTGACTCTAATTGGCAAAAAGTGAGCCGACTTCGTAAATCGGTCCACTATTACCCAAATAATGTCATACCCTTTTTGTGTAATCGGAAGTCCCACCATAAAGTCCATCGTGATATGCTCCCACTTCCACTCCAGAATCTCCAATGACTGTAACAAGACAATTGGTCGTTGATGTTCAGCCTTAACTTTCTGACAAGTTAAGAACCTACTCACATATTATGCAATCTCTCTCTTCATGTTTTGCCACCAAAAACTCTGTTGAAGGTCTTGATACATCTTAGTACTACCAGGATGAATCGATTACCTCGAACTATGAGCTTCTTATAACACTTCCTCCTTTAATTATGTCTCATTCGGAATCCAAATTCTTCCTTCAAATCTTAATAACCCCTCGTTATCAAGACTATACTTAATATATTTTTGCTTTATTAGCCGGTTCTTCATCTAGTCACACTCTTCAGTTCTGAGTTATGCCTCCTTGACTCTTTCTACAATGGTAGATCGAATCTCTGTTGTAAACAATCTCTGCCCCGATTCACTCCATAACTTCACCTCTAACTCCATTCTAGCCATCTATGTTATTAACTCATTTTGAGCCGTTAACATAGACAACTATTCCTGACCCTTCCTACTCAAGGCATTAACAACTACATTGGCTTTCTCGGGGTGATACAGGATATCGTAGTCATAATCCTTTATCAACTCTAACCATCTCTTTTATCTCATATTTAAATCCTTTTGTGTGAAGATATATTTTAGACTCTTATGGTCCGTGTATATCTCACATTTTTCTCCGTAAAGATAATGTCTCCATATCTTTAAGGCGAATACTACCGCTGTCAGGTCCAGATCATGAGTAGGGTAAACTTTTTCATAATCCTTCAACTGTCGTGATGCATATGCAGTAACCTTGCCATGCTGCATGAGCACGCAACCAAATCCTTTATGCGAAGCATCGCTATAAACTATGAAATTTCTTGCATCATCGGGTAATGATAATACAGGTGCTTTACTTGAGCTTTTCTTAAGTTCTTGAAAGCTGTCTTCACATTTCTCAGTCCATACGTACCTCACCGTCTTCCTTGTCAAGTTAATCAATGGAGTAGCTATCTTTGAAAAATCTTTGGAAGAATCTTCGATAGTATCCTTCTAAACCGAGGAAACTCCGCACCTCAGTCGGCATTTTTGGTTGTTCCTAATTATTTACTGCTTCCACCTTCGCTGGATCTACTGCAATCCCATCCTAGTCGATAATACATATCCTAAAAATTGTACCCTTTCTAGCCAAAATTCACACTTAGTGAATTTCGCATATAACTTCTCCGTCCTTAGTGTCTCCAACACTATTCTTAGGTGTTCAACATGATCTTCTGGCGTCTTAGAATAGACTAGAATATCATCGATAAACACTACAAAAAACTTGTCCAAATATTGTTTGAACACTTTGTTCATCATATCCATAAATGCAGCTGGTGCATTATTCAACCCAAATGATATCACCAGAAACTCGTAATGGCCGTAACGAGTCTTGACTCCTGTCTTAGGTACATCCTCCTTCCTAACCTTCAGATGATGATACCACGTCCGCAATTCTATCTTAGAAAAATACTTTGCCTCTTTCAACTAATTAAAAAGATCATCGATCCTAGACAATGTGTATTTATTCTTTATCGTTAACTTATTCAACTCTCGATAGTCGATACAAAGTCTTAACGATCCGTCCTTCTTCTTCACAAACACTACTGGTGCTCCCCACGGTGAAACACTCGGTTGAATGTACTTTCTATCCAACATCTCTTGTAATTGAACCATCAGCTCCTTCATCTCTACCAGCGCCATACGATATACTGCCCTTGAAACTGGTGTCTCTCCTGACACAATATATATTACAAATTCGATCTCCCTATCTGGGTGAAGACCTGGTAATTCACTTGGAAATACATTTATGAATTCTTTGACTATAGGTATTTTTTCCATTATTGCTCCCACTCTTTGGGTAGCAACAACATGACACAAATAACCTACACATCCCTTCCTCAACAATTTCCTAATTTGTGTCATAGTAAGACAACATAAACGTCCCGGTGATTTATTACCGTAAAATACTACATGAGGTTGCCTCAATGTTCTAATATTTACACATTTCTTTTAGCAATCTATAATTTCACCATGGTTAAACAACCAATCCATCCCAAGAATTACATCGAATTCTCCCAACTTTATCGGTATAAAATCTACCGATAATTTACAACCTCTTATATATGCACAACAACTCTTTTGAATATTTTTAACAGGAATTATTTCTTCATTTTCTACCTTAATATTCAAAGGTACATGCAATCTTTCGAGAAGTAATTCTAACCGTTTAGCAAAATCACATGCTATAAAAGAACAAGTAGCACCCAAATCAAATAGCACGTAAGCATTTATATCGTTGATCGGGATAATGCATGCAACTACATCCCCTGATGCAACTGCATCTTAGACTGTCATCTTAAAGGAGCGGGGAATCGGCCTACCCGACTGAGCTGGACCACAATATCTAGCTTACCACTATTAGCGCCCTTATTCCCGTCTGTCCTCTTCTTTGGGCAGTTCTTTGTTATGTGGTCAGTTAATCCACATACGAAGCATCCATGGTTCTTCTTCAGACTAGGAAAGTTAGGCAAAATATGCCCCTCATGTCCATAGTTGTAACACACCGAATTCCACTTGAGATAGACTCCTAAGTGAGTCTTCCCACAATTCTTGCACGCCTCCATCCTCTTATTGGGATCTCTTTGCTTCACTCTGGTATTCCCAGAGTTAAAAACCTTTCTCTTTTGGCCATTTCCACGATCGCTGGCTCCCTCGATTTTCACTCCTCCGTCTACTTTACCCTTGTTTTTCTTCTCCCTGTGGTACTGGCTTAAAGCCTCATTCCCACCCTAGGCGATTATCGCCTTCTCAAGAATGGTCCCAAAAGAAGTACTTTGGAACACTGATATTCAGCTATAGAGCCAGGGTTTCAAGCCCTACTCGAATCTCCTAGCCTTCCTCACCTCCGTGTCCACTTGGTGTGGAGAAAACCTCACCAGTTCATTGAACTTGGAAGTGTATTAGGGAACAATCATCTCCCCTTATTTCAACTCCAGAAACCTCATCTTCATCTTCCCCTGCATACTCGTGGGAGAGTAGTTCTCGAAGAAAATCTCCTTGAACCGTGTCCACGTTAAGTTATCTATTTTGTCCATAGCCTGGTTTTCCTCTCACCAGAAGTTGGTCTCCCCCTTCATCATGTAGGTAGCAAAAGCAACCTTTTGCCCCTCATCAACATTGGCAATAACAAATGCCTTCTCTATCTCTTTCACCCAAGTCTGAGCTTCGATAGGGTTCGTAGTTCATTTGAACTACGGTGGACCTACACTTTTAAATTCTTTAAATGTAGTAGCCCGTACTACCACATGATTTAAGGGTATATTTACCCTATTCTGATTAAAGGAAGTAGTTAATAAATTAACGAAATCCTGCATTGGATTAATCGGTCCCCCTTCCGGTTGATTTACATTTGCTCCCTGATTTCTTTGTCTTCTTCTTAGCGGCATCTTTCTGTTAAAGTAAATAACATTTCATTATTATTTCTTTCTTGTTAATTAGTTATTATTCATTATTAAATAATAACTCATACTCATTGCACATCATGTTTCAATAAAAGAAAACTTATATTGCTTTACTTCTTGTTGTATAATACTACATTGTTTGATATTACACAACCTAAGCTGATTATATTACTTTCCCACCATTGCTTTCCAAAAATTGGGATTTACAAAAGACTACCCTTTGTTATACAAAAGAGGGTTTTACGTCACTACAAAGATACAACATATTTATATATCTATTTTACTCTAACTAATATCTAGATTACATCTACCTTAAGGCGTTCTCATAGTCTGCATTGGCAAGATCGACTATCACATCTCGGCTGATAGTATGCCGGGTCTGCCCTACCTCCACAGGATACTCAGCCACCTGCTGCTGAAAACCCCCGTGTGAACTCCTATATATATAGGACATTCGGCTAACCTTTTGCTTCTTAGTCTTTAGCTCCTGCCTAAGCTCAAAGACCTCGTGTTTAAGCTCATGGACCTTGTCCTTGGCTAACACCTTCTCATCATGTTCCTCCTCCCACATAGACTCCATACTCTTCTTATCCTCAAAGACACCATGGAGCTCCTCCTTCAGTTCTTTTACCTCATTACAATACTGGATGTTTCTATCCAATACAGTCATGAATAGTGACTTCATTAACTCCCCCGAAGTCATCTCTTCTGCAGGTGGTATGGTGTTAAATGACACCACTTCCACCTCCTCTTCAGATATGCCATCAAACATAGACATAAGGTCTAGGTTTTTCGAGTCTCCAGACTCAACAACTACCACTTCTGGCTCTTTAGCTACTGGGTTCGGTATAATCTCTACTTGATTCACCAACTCATCATTATCAACATTATATCCCTATACATAACGCTATCTCCTGACATCTAGAACAAAATAAATTAGTTTGATTACTAAACATCATTAGTACAATAAAAACACATCACATTTAATGCATTTTTAGGGTTAACTTCATCTTTTACTTCTTTAACTCTTCTTAAGGTTATGACTTAAGGTTTTATTTCCCCCCCATAAGTTTTATAACCTATTGCTCTGATACCAACCCGTGATGCCCCCAAATTTGGGTATCTTCCAACCCGACAAATGGTGCTACACGGTACTACCATTCACATATACATTCAATTGAAATTACTCAAAAGAGTTAATACGTCTCATTTATATTCCAAAACAATATCCCCTTCCCAGGTTCTTTATAACCAATACATCTGTTTCTTGTCATAATATCAAATAATTAAAACATTAAACCTATACTATTACATAGACAGTTCAAAGGTCTGCCTTAGCCTTTCCTTTCTCCTTAGAGGATCCTTCGGGTCGTTTAGTCCTAGCTGCATTCATATGGTTCAAGCAAGAGTGAGGACAACAAGCTCAACAAGTATGATAATTTCATTTAAACAACATTCTTGAAACATAGGAATCTTATATCTTCAATAACTGAATAATAGTTATGAAGTACTATCGATAATTTAAAATAGCACTTCTTTTCCTTTAAAACATTTCACAATGAACCACATTAAACATATAGTTTCATCCAAGACCTTGAGCATTTGTTCTTTCTTTGAAAAAGACAACCCGACACTAAGTCCGTAAGTCCGGTATTACTTACAAGCACGTCTAGGTGATAAGCCTATAGTACTATATGTTGTACAACACTTCTTCTGTAAACATATTTACGTTTAAGTTTTGGCAACCTCACGTGCCTGTTGTTTGACGACAAAACGTTTGTTTATTCATACTCAGTCTTTCTTTGAAATCCATACCAAAACAGTTTGGCAAAAGATAGCAACTTTGATAACATTTAAATAGATTATAAGAAATCCAATAAATACATTAAGTCTAGCCGAAAGAACTGGCTTCGACCTCATCATACATTAATCCACGTGCAAGATACATAAATCCAAAAACTTGTCCAGAATGAACATAGACAAGGGTTAGAACACTTGCTTCCAGTGTCTTCTACCGTTTAAATACTTTTTGTTTGAGTCTTTAAGGATTCTACAATGCATAATCACATAACATACCACATTAGGTCATAATCAAACATGTATGGTCCCTAACGTATCTTACTTTTCTTCTCAATCTAATCGTTCATTAGATTTATTTAACATTGGTTCAAGTAATCTTTCTTCAACCTTTAGTTATATTACTTAAGGTTATACTCATCTTTAAAGATATTACCTTATTATTATTAAGGATTTAATTCACCTTCAATCAACTATCTTTCTTTTTACATTCAAAAACTTTCTTTAATAGCTACCCTCTAGTCTTTGGAGCTATCTATACGCTTGACTTTCCTTTATATAACATTTCACAAGCTTAGGGGCAAGTTTCAGATGTGTTCTACCTGGACCTAAGCGCTCAGGTGCCAACTCCTTATTACTACCAGCCATGCTGCCACTTTATAGTGGTTGAGTACTTGGCCTGCACGGCTCAAGCTGTCGGTCAATTTTTCCTCTTTGGGTTTGCATTGCGGTCATAACCTCGAGCCTCGTAAAATTTTTACCATAATTCATTTCTTTTGTGAATTTCCGGGCTCATAACTTGTTAATTTTAAGTTCGAATTGGCTCGTTCAAAAGCCATTAGCTCACAAATCACATGAACTAAGTGTTCATATAAGAATTTTACATTTTCGAATCTATTAACATGGAAATCACCGTTTAAGTCCGTTTTTATGAAAACAGTAAACGTTCGTGAACGTTCAGAGCTCGTTTCTTTGTTCTAAGTCAGAATTTGACCATTTTTGAGTCTCGCAACTCTAAAATGAAAATTTTGACTATTCTACATCGAAAATAAACATTTTTGAGTTCAATGTTAACTTTTTACTTCCATTCCGAGAATTTCACGATTTTGACGATTATCGTCTAATCTCATAAATTCTGCCATAACTTCGTTACTTAAGATTTTTCCACTATTCCAAATGGATTAATTCCATTATCATAACATGTACAATCTAAGCCTATAAATGATGGTTTTAAACTTGTCCATCAACAACAACATAATCCAATTCTTCAATATATTTCAATGGTTTATAGCTTTTATACTTATGATTTCACTTTCACATGGTTTATTAAGGTTTCATCCATTAATAACCATCCTTATCACTCCTTAACAAGCATGCTCTACCACTACTCACTTCTTTAACAAATGAAGAGATGAAGAGTCATGGTTTAGTATTCTTACCCTTGAAGTTCTCTTGCTTTCTTCTTATTTTTCCTTTTGTTCTAGGAAAGTTCTAGATTTTCTCACTTTTCTCTCAATAATATGAAAGCTCTAAGTTGTTGGTGGAATTTTGAACAAGCAAATAAACTAGTAACCTTCTCATATTTATTGGATTTCCAAAGTGAGGGTATAATAGACATAAAGCCCTTCCACCTCTTTAATCACCTCCTTACTATTCATCCTTGGTCACCAAGTAAAACAACTTCACTTGGTCACCAAGATGGTGCCATGTGATCCATGGGGCCCACCTGGGTTGCCCCATGGGTTTTTCTTACCCGTTTACCCATTGGTTCAATCCACGGATCCGGTTCCAAATTTGGGCTTAAGTTTAAATAACTTTAACTTACTGTTTTGGGCTTGCACTAACAAAGATTGGACCTTAACACTAATTCACTTGGGCTTGTACCACTCTTTCACAAATCCTACAAATCCAATACAATTTGCTTAAAGCCTTATAACATATAATCTATGTATTCTTCTCGTATGATAACTCGTATATACTCGTTCATCATATACGACATACCATCATTCATACATTCTCGTATAATACCTGGTATCATACTCGTATTCATTACCTCGTACAATACTTACGCATCATATGATCATCGTTTATTCTTTAACATTTCACTTTCCCTAACGTTCTCGAATTTAGTACGCAAGAGAAAAACTGAATTTACCATACTTGAATTATTATTAAATAATCCATCCTTCTTTGATATTCTATCGTTATGTATTTCTCGAAAGTTCAAAAATAATTCCCGAGCATATATCGAAGAATAGTGTTTTTCAAAAAAATTCTCGAAAAACTTTTATTTTCGTCTTGGAAATTCAAACACTTTAATTATACCACGTAGCCAAAATACTACGACATTCCAACACTATTAGGTTATAGAATGACATTCATCTTGCTTACTCATTATAAAATAATTCTATGCATTATTTAATCAAATAAAAGTATTTTACAAATAATCTGATTTTATCGGTCATTACATCGGAGGCTTGCTTAAGTGAGGGGAAGGTGTTAGGCACCCCCGGACTTCTGTGAAACACGGTTACCACGTCTTTTTAATTTCCTAAGCATGTGAAGTGTGTGTGTGTGTGTATGTGATGCAGATAAATGTGCTCAAAGTGAGTTATTTGAAAGTAGTGTTATGCCTCTTTTACACCTATATACAAAGGTTTTAACTTATCGAAAAGTTCAATTTTAAGCAAAGAATATAAAAGTGATGTTTTAAAAATAGGTTTTCAAACCCTTATGCTCAAATAGGAATTGGGGCATTTGATACTTCCATTTTATTTCGTATTCGGCTAGATTTAACTTTATTCAAGATGTGAAGCATCTTTGATACTGTATATATATATATATATATATATATATATATATAGTGTTAAACTTCTTATGGGCATGGAAGCCATCAAAGTAAGCCCAAACATCACATGCATGATTTTCACTATTTCGGTGCCTTAAACCCGTATAACCGTTTTAAGGCCCTGGATTAACAAGTACAAAAATTAGCAGGCTAGTTGTACAACTGAAAAATATCCATCGTGGGAACTAGATCTAGATCCATTGATTGAATCGTAGATCCAGTAGTTCCTAGACTCATAGGATATCACACAAACAGCCTGCATAACGAATATACAAAAATAAAACACATATATTTACTCTAAACATCATAAAACAAAGGATTCATCAGTTAAATCCCTGCATGCGCGTAGCTAAAGCTTCCGAAGTCCTCTTGATATAGATCTAGGGCCGTGTGAAACCCCAAAACCCTAATAAGACTCGAATATGTAAATTTAGTTATATAAATAAAATCTCTTCGTCCTGAAATTGTTGTGTTAATATATACTCTGTTTAAAAAATTAGGTCAAATAAATTTTCATACGAAAATTGACATGCTTGACACCTCGTGATTAATAATTTTCTTCTGAAAACAGAATTTTTGGTATATTTATTTTGACAAGCTACTTTGTCGTGCTTACACTGACAAAACGCTTTGTCGTTCTTGTTAGGATTTGTGGAAAATCTAAGTTAAGAATCCTAGATTACAAACCCAAACCCTAGATTACAAACTCTAACCCTAATTTGTAAAACCTGACCCTAATTAGCTAGACAAAACCCTAATTAGGTTATCCTAACATTTAGTCATGATTACTAAACTTCAATTATGTACTAATAAACATCATTAAGTAACTTTAATCATAAAAACCAAAACCCTAATCAAGATTAATGAGGATTAGAGCATAATTAAGCTAATAATTTGGTTAACTAGCTCACAAGTAGGTTAGGAGTCATCCACACAAGTTTCAAAACATCACATGACATGCTTCCAAACTCCCAAGCATCAAAAGAGTCACATATCAGATCTTTTAGGAGGTAAGTTGGTGAATAAATAACCAAAAAGCCAAGTTAGAAAATTCTATAAAAGGAAACCCTAGCTCAATGCAAACTCATGAAAATTATAAGCCTAGACACTCATATAACCTCCCTTAAGAAGCCTTGGTGATAGCAACAATAGATTCAATCACCAAAACTTAAAAAGAAAAAAGAAAAGGTGCAAACCCTAATTTATAGCTAGATCCTTGATGCTATGTTTAATTTGTTATTTAGATATATGTAATAAAATGTTAGAAAGTATGCTAAGCTAATAGAACATGTTTTCATAAAATCTAAATGCATCAAAATAGTATTTTGAGTAATCTGGAAATTTTGAAAAAATAGGTCTGACAGTCGAATGTCAGAGCCTGTAGATCCGTGTATGTTAATATTTAGGTCTGTTAATTGTAAGTTATTTGTAGTATGACATGAGGTCTTTAATCTGGAAAAGAAAACAAGTTCATTAGAACCATATATTGAAAGATATTGGTGGTCAAAAGTGGTTGACTGATCACGAAGTTCTGTTTTCTTGGTTACCCAAAAAACTCAAGAACAGGTTGAACCGGCTACTTTGACCAACCTTTTAATCGCTTTCTGTTTGAAGTTATAATGACTTATTGTAACGAATTAATACCTTGACATACATACTATATATCTATGACACTCAATTTCTTAAACAATTCATAGGATTACTTGAATTAATGGTCAAAAGTCGTTAACCGAGCATGATTAAGTTTTCTTGTTTACCTAAAAAATTGATGAACATGAAGAACATACTTTGGTTGTACTTTGACCAATATAGATCGAGACCTTATAATCATACTTTGTCAAAATCAGTGTTACATACATGTACCTTGACATATAGACTACCTATTACAACAAATAAAACACAAATCTATCACACGGATTGAAAGATATAAAAGCTACAAAACCATTGACCGACAATACAAGAAAAATCTCTAATAGCGATTGAAAGTATCTATAACCACACATTTTGGTTTCTAATAACATTAACAGCGACCGACATTAGCGACTGCAATGTAATTTAGTTGTTATTAGTATTAGCAACCGTATGCGGTCACTAATAGGCATATACTCGATCGCTGAAGGTTTTTCCCTCCTAAAAATCTATGCAAAATTAGCCCGGCAAGTCGAATAGCGACTGGATAGTAACAACAACCACAAGCGGTCGCTAATAAAGCCACGTGTTTAAAATTCAGCGACTGCATGCGGTAGAAGAAAGCGGTCGTTGATTCTATTTAATCTCAGCCGAACCAGGCAGTCAGACAGAAAAGAAACGGAAGAGAACGAAGGAGAAGATAGAGAAGAAGGCAGGGGGAATAATATCTCTCTACTATGCTCGCATTTCCTCAATTCAAGTACGTTAATATATCTCTCTACTGTGCATTTCTTTGCTAGGAGGGCTTTCAATTTTCATCTCAATCTGAAAAGGGTAAATACAAAATTATTTGGTTAATTTTCAAATTTTTCATCTCTACTATGCATGGGTATTGTTGAACTAGTTCTAGTATATATATTTGGTTGATTTCAAATTGTAATGATCCTGATGGTGTACTTTTGGGATGATTTCTTTGGATTCTGTTTGATGAATTTTACCTGTGATATTTTGTTGAGTTATGTTCGACATATAGTTTTGCCCTTTTGTTTATCTAGTTTTTCTTGTTGCATTTAGGACTAGAATAATGATAATTAAACATAGTTGAAGAATCTTTTAAATGCTTGCAGCTATTGTTCCTAAGATTTTTTCTGTGAGGCCAATGCCTTATTTAGGTGCATATAATTTATGTGATTCAAAGTCAGGATTGTGCTGCTGAACTCTTGTAAAGGGGTTTTTTTTGTATAAGGAGGAAGTAATAAAAGACGAGACTGAATTAAGTGGGTAATTGATACTGAAAGATACTAGAATTCTGATCAATCCATTCATTACATTATATTTTCATTGACCAAATCCAATTAATTATCTAATCAAACTATAAGCTTTTCTGCCCTATAGTTCCTTTGCACCCTACTTATCCAAAAAAAACTAGTAATATGAACTGAAGGATTTGTTTTAGTAGTAAACATTGGCTAGTCTTAAAATATTCATAACATAAATGTCATTTTTACTTTGGCAACATGTTAAACAAAGGATTGGAAACATAATTAGACGTCACTGTGTCATGTGATAATATTCGTGTACTACTAATTTCTGTATAGTGAAGAAACTAAAATGACAATTTACCCGTTAAAGAAAATCATAATCTGGTTCCAACTCATATAAGTAATGCAAATAATATCCATAATTAACAAAGTGAAACTTAAAAATGTCTTTAAATCTTAGAAATATTAAATGATAACGTCCTTTTTAGAAATAACAGTAAAAATATCCAACCTCTCATGTTGTGATGGGAAATCACAGAATAGAAGCCATGTAGAGAAAAAGAGAAGAGGAAATGTAAATCCTAGAAATCTTCTTTTTGCAGCCCTCAATTGATCAACTAGCAAAACCTCCTAACAAAGTAGTGATCACCAAAATTCTTGATAGAGGGAGAGAGTATTAGACACTAGAACATTGCGAATATTTATCCAACATCAGGAAATACATTAACATAAACTGAACATTGGCTAGTGATGAGGTGTCTATGGTTGTTGATGGAGTGTTTATGTCAAACAATAAAGTTTTTGAAAATATGTTTTAGTGTGAGATTGATTGTGTTATATATACTTCCTTGGTGTTTAATATATGTGATGCTATGTTAATTACTTATACATTCTTGTTGCTCTTATATACCTACAAATGGCTATATATGCATGCCCTCGTGCATGTGGATAGTCCATATTATAGGGGAGATTCTGGCGAAATTTTTTTGTTGGTTGGGTAACTGAACAAAGTTGTATATTTATATTATACATACGTATATGCAAAAAAAAATAAATTTAGACGTGTCCCAATGCATATGCAGACCATGCATGATGCAATGATTCATATTCAACCCCTAGGAATCAATTATCTTTAGGTTGGTGTTAGTTAAAGTATGTAGGATGCCATAAGACCATACCTCATTCTAATTTAAGATCCACAACATTATACCATGCTTTTGGGTAGTCGATCTCAAGCTGTGTAAACTTGTTTTGGCATGTATCCTTGTTCAATTACCAAATAATCATATATGATGCACACTCATGTTATATATGTATATATACAACTATATGTATTTGTATGCATCATAAATGGCATTGAGCTGAATTGTAAATCTCTAACAATGGAATATAATAATTCATGTCAACATAGGTACTGTGGTATCATGGACCTCTATCCAGACCGTAGTTGGATAAGACGATGAAGGTCAACTGCCCAGATAGGTGCTATAGCAGAATTTAGAGTTGGTTGCCAAGTATTTCTAGATTATGCGTATAGTCACCCGGAATGTGTTAATGGTCAGAACAAGATAAGATGTCCTTATTTGAAGTGTAAGAATGTAAATTATGTGGACAAAGACATAGTAATTTATCATTTACTTGTTTATGGGTTCATGAACAATTAGGAAGAATGTTGGTGGGCACATGGGCAGCGAAAATATAGTTGCATCGCACAAGTACACAATCCAGGCAGCAGTACCATGGTATGAATGACATGATTCATGCTCTATGGCAAAGAATTCTTTAAGTTGTTAGACGATGGTAGCGAACCCTTGTGGCATGGTTGCACGAAGCACACTACATTGTCTGCAGTGACAACATTACTTAACATCAAGACTGATCACAACATGAGCCATGATTTTTTTGAGTCACTATTGAGGGCCATTAAGAGTATGTTACCTGTCGGTGAAAAATTGCCCGATAACTACTACTATTTTAAAAAATGGGGAAGAAGTTGGCTCTTAGATATCAGAAGATCGATGCATGTCTGAATGATTGCATGTTATTTTATAAGAAAAATGAACAAAAGACAAAGTACACGTTTTGCAGTCATGATTGATTTAGGCTTAATAAAGAGGGTGTGACTACAAAAAAGACTAATATACCTTTTAAGATTTTAAGGTATTTTCCAATTACACCCCGGCTCAAAAGATTGTATATGTTTTCAAGAACAGCTGAACATATGACTTGGCATGCGAAATCTCCAACCCAAGATGGAGAACCGAACCATCCCGCAGATGGGCAGGATTGGAAAGATTTCAACTTAGCACATCCTGGGTTTGCATTAGAACCTAAAAATATGAGGCTTGGATTGTCCACTGATGGTTTCAACCAGTTCGGCCACTCACTTGTTCCGTACTCCTGCTGGCCTATGATTGTTACTCTGTATAACTTGCCTCCTTGGATGTGTATTAAATAGCTATACTTGTTTCTTTCACTCGTGATTCCTGGTCCCAAGAGTCCTGGAAAGAACCTAGATGTTTACTTGAGACCTCTTATAGACGATTTGAAGGTATTGAGGGAGGATGGAGTACTGACTTGGGATGTTTCCACGAAAAGAAATTTCAACCTCAGGGCAGCGGTTATGTGGACTATAAGTGACTTTCCTGCTTATGGTATATTATCTGGATGGATTACACACGGGAAATTAGCTTGTCCATATTGTATGGATCATACAAAGTCTTTCAATCTATCAAATGGTCGAAAGTCATGTTGGTTTGATTGTCATCATCGTTTCTTGCCGGTAGATCACCCGTTTCGAAGAAATAGAGAAAACTTCAGGAAAGGGAAAGTAGATCATGATATGCCAGCAACGTGACTGTTGGAGATGGAGATGCGTGACTGTGTGATGAGATTGTCGGTGATCCCATTCGGTAAGATTGTTGCCTCTGACATCATTGATGGGTTTGGCGTGTCTCATAATTGGGTTCGGAGAAGAATCATTTGGGAACTGCCTTATTAGTCTACAAATTTAATTTGTCATAATCTAGATGTGATGCATATTGAGAAGAATGTGTTCGACTATGTGTTTAACACCGTGAAGGGTGTTGCGGGCAAGATGAAAGATAATGATAAGGAACAGTTGGACATGAAAGATATTTGTAAGCGTCCTGAATTAGAACTTTATGAATTAATAATGGTAAGATGGTCAAACTGCATGCAAGGTACACATTATCCAAAAAGCAGGTTAAAGATGTGTGCACATGGATAAAGTCTCTAAAACTACCAGATGGATATGCGTCAAACATAGTAAGGTGTGTTATAGGTGGGAAATTGCCAGGGATGAAGAGTCATGACTGTCATATGTTCATGGAGAGACTTATGCCTATAACATTTCGGGTCTTGCTTGATAAACCAATATTGGATGCTTTGACTGCTCTTAGTCATTTATTCAAAGACATATGTTCAAAAATGTTAAATGAAAAGGACATGTCTATACTTGAGAAGAACATCATTCAGATCACGTGTAAGCTTAAAAAAATATTCCCTCCTAGTTTTTTCGACTATATGGAACATTTTCAAATCCATATACCCTATAAAAGCTCGTGTTGGTGGCCCAGTTCAATATAGATGGATGTACCCTTTTGAGAGGGTCATTAGAAACCTTAAGAGGAAGGTGAAGAATAGAGCTTATGTTGAGGGGTCGATATGTGAGGCATACAGTTTCGATGAGATATCTATGTTTGTCTCAGACTATTTTCCCGACGAAGTCTTGATAAAGGCCAATCGAGTCCCGAGACATGATGATGGGGAAAATGTTGAACTAAATGGTCGGTTTTCTGTATTTGGTTTACCGGGTTGCGCTTATGGAAAAGGAAAGTGCATATTCCTTTCTGAGCATGAATTACATGGTGTGCATACTAACATTCTTCTCAATTGTGAGGAGATTGATGGATTTGTGAGGTATACATGTAAATTTCGTATGTATTAGACCTATATCTTAACCTGCAATCTCATATTAATACATGTTAATGTTTATAAAATTGTATAGAACATACGATGACGAGTTAAAAGCAAATCAGCCCGGCATCACTGATAAAGATATTCAAGTTAGTCGTGATCAAAAATTTGCTCTTTGGCTAAAAGACAAAGTAAGTTAAATTAATTACAAATGTGATGCCCCCAAATCCAGGTACTTTCAACCCACAAATATGGTGCTACACGGTACTACTATCTATACATTCATTCCATTGAAACAACATCAAAATGAACATACTTACTACATTTTTATTACAATAATAATAATCATCCCGTTCTCAGGTTCTGAAACTGATACATTCTTTGTTATCGTGATATGTTTCTTATAAACATACTAATCTATTACAAGAAAATCTATTTATCTATCTTAGCTTTGCCTTTATCCCTACTGGGATCATCAGTTCTTTTGTCCTTAACTGCAATCATATAATTCAAGCAAGAAGTGAGCATAAATAGCTCAGCAAGTCTAACAAAGGATAATATAAATACCACGTCGAGAATTATATGATTATCTTCCATAACTGAACAAATAGCTATAAAGTACTATGAAACATTGACTTGTACTTCTCATTTCATAACAACAATTCCAAAGTATATATAATAGCTTAGGAATTCTAAACCGGTCGAAAGACCATGAACATACTCTTTTCATTTTCATACATGAAAAGGACATCTCGACACTAAGTCCGTAAGTCTGATATTTCTTACGAGCACTTCTAGGTGATCAGCCTATAGTACTCTATGTTGATCAACACTCATCCGTTAAATGTATTTATGTTTATGTTTTGGCAACCTCGCGTGCCCATCGAATAATAGATGAAAATACATTTGTTTGTTCATATACAAACTTACCTTGAATCCGTACCAAATATTTGGCATAGGATAGCGTTAATAGTTCTATATAGAAAGACTTGTAAACAAATCAATCTAACTCTTAAGAATAGTCTAGCCGAGTTAAAACTGGCATCGACCTTTTTGTAAAACAGTTCATGCATCTCAGAACATGAATCATAGAAAACTTGGATAACTCGAAGGTTAAACAAGCGTTAAGAAAACTTTCCTTCCAACGTCTTCGAATATAATATTCAACAATTCTTGGTCTTTACAGTATCTATAAGATATATTCACATAGAACACTGTAATTAACTACCAAACAATCTAATCACATAGTTTTTTCCAACTTCTTTCTCTTCTATGTCTTAAGTGAATTTATTTCATTAATAAATGTCAAGTCGACTTATTAATCTTTCTTACGGCTTGTTAACGTTCTTACATTACTAACCGAGACTCGATCGTCATTGGTTAATTACACTTATTGAATATCGTTCACGATTTACTCACTTACACTTCGCGTTCCTCGTTTACTTACTATTAAACCATGCTCAAGTTACTAAAGTCATCACTAAATAAGTGATTTAAGATTGGTCTTACAATGTATATTAAATACATACATGCTCCACTATTAATTTACAATCATTTGGGATTAAAAACCAACTTGCTCAATAAATTCTCACTACCAGCGTTACGGCGCCACATATTAATACACCATTGGCACTGTGGCGCCAACTAACAGTGGCTAAAGTCCGGTCTAGGCGTTGCAGCACGAGATCCCTTTGTAATAGTGGCGTTGCAGCGCCACTATCCAGTAGCTAAAGACACTATTACTGGCGCTGCGGCACGGCCATTTGTGATTGGGTTGGAGCTGTGGCGCCTACCCTGAGCCTTTGAAAAATATTTCAAATTTCAACTATAATTCTTCCCGGACTCATAACTTAGTCGTTTTAAGTTGGAATTAACTCGTTTAAAAGCCATTTTATTACACATAACATATACTACGATTTCATCCAGACAAAACTAGTTTTCAAATTTGTTAACGATGAATTCACTATTAACATCCTAATAACGCGTTCGTTAAACGTTCTTGAGCGTTTAAAGCTCGTTTTCTTCATTATAAGTTAGAATTCGACCGTTCTTAAGTCCACGACTCTTGAATACGTTATACTACACTATGCCATTGAAAAACAAGATTTCTGAACTAAATGGTAAGTTTCAACTACTAATTCGAAATTATACAATTTCGACGTTTAACGTCTAATTTCGTAAAATTCCGTAAAAACAAGATTTCTGAACTAATTTTTCTTAATGTAAATTCCATCTCCCTCCTATGTACTTCCCCTTGACTGCTGATCAAGGTTTCTATTTATTTTAAATAGTTTTGTAATAGGAATAGTTAGAATTAATTTTTGAAGAATTGGAGATCAAGGATCAAGGAGCGCTTGAAGACCCGTTTGTAATGGAGCCCGAGTTTAAATGTAATAGTTATATTTAAATATTAATTCTTGCACCCCTAGGGTTTGACCTTTTTGGTTCACTTGGTGGCTCTAGTGAACCAAACTAGAATAAAGTCCATAATCAATCCCGATAGAATATAGTATTCTATATGTGAATGCTTATACAATATATATATATATATATATATATATATATATATATATGTTAATGCACGCTAAACAAGATGAGACAAATTAATAACAAACCCCTCAAAACTTATATATTAAGTTGTAACGTTTAAAGATATTTGGAATATCGAACGTCGCCTTCTAGCATAATAGAAACAATAAAGTATTGAATATTTAATATGACTTTGTTGTGCACACACAAGGAAAGTATTAAATATTTAAGATGTTGTTTTTATTACATATGATGTTTATAAGGAATTGAACATTACTGCTTTGTTGTGCACATATAAGGGCTGTAGTTTTCTCTTCACTTATATGGAAATGTTGGGTCTAACTTAACTTAAATTATTTTAGTTCGGATGTGCACACACTTGACCATTATGATCTAAGAGGCAAAATACAAGGAGTTGCATAGTTGATGTAATTGACAAGAGTTGTCTGTGACGCCCCCAAAATAGGTATACATCACCCATTCTGAGTCGCCAGATATCACACTATAAAGATCAAATATAAACTTCATTTATACAACTGTTGAACTGTCGTGCAGAGTACGACAACAGATAAGCTGTGAGTTTTAATGCAAATATATATAACTCTCGTGGTGCCTTGACCCCAAGACCTTACAATGGTAATTTACATAAAAGTACAGTCAAAAACTATTTTAGAAATTAAAATCTTTGGGAAGTGCTCAAGGAAACCTTCGTACATGGGAGGCCATGCGTCTAGGTTATGATAGATATCATATGTCCACAGAATTATTCTTGGTTAACCCAATAGACCCCAAAGAAAAACAAGAAGATTATTATCATCTTATTTCCAATGGTGAGTCTTCTCTTGACATATAACTATCTCCACTATCTCAAAGTGAAAATTATATTTCAAATAAACTCCAAGATCATATAGGTATTGCTCGTAGATATACTCAGCAAGTGGATATGCACAACCCTGTCTTATGATAATTGTATGTCATTAGACATCTTGTATGATAGTGGCAAAACACCCTTCCAAAGTTGGGTTCACCTCACCCTATTCGGTTCACCAAAATTAAATATCAAATGACATATACACTACGACACACTTATCTAAATTTCTTAATAAAATTATTTCCATAATATTTATGGAGAACCTCAATAGCTATAGACTACCATTCTATTCCCATGTTATCTCCACTCGACCTGGCAATACTCTTATTACCTGAAAGGAATTGTGAAGCAAAAGGGTGAGCACAACTAGCCCAGTAAAGAATATCATGACTAAGGATAATTAAATTATCAATAACTTTCGTCAATAATAAATCAGACATTTAGAACATATGGTAGATGATAAAACTTTTCAACCATAGTTGCAGCGGAACGAGCAATCCATTAGAAGAGTCAAATAGACCATAAGGTCTATTATCTTCTCTATGTTAAAATTCCACCAATAATGTTTTATCCCTGTAACATCAATCAACAATTCTCGTCCACGATCATGTGAATAACTCATAATCACAATTGTGATTCTAACTTTCCTCTTCGCACCCAAGACAAAGATAATTTTCATCACCTGCCTTTACCTAAACCACCACAGATTATAATTAAATCATAATTCATATTTATAATCAAGTAAATCAACAGTCCAACTTTGTAGTTCATGCCAAAGATATACAATCAGAAACCCGATAACCAACAGTTCATCTTTTCACTACAGGCCAAAGATATACAACTATAAAACCAATAACCAACAGTCCATCTTTGCACTACATACCAAAGATATACAACTATAAAACCAATAATGCTTTGAGACTCGACAATAATAGTATCACGACCACGAATTATCCATGCACTACGGGCCAAAGATATTCGTGTTTTCAATCTGATCATGATTATACCGAATAATCCTGATCATAATCATACCAAGTCCATCTATGCACTCTGAACCAAAGATGACTTTTACCACATCATTTGTAACATTACTACGGTCATGATTATACCCGAATAATCCAGTCGTAATAATCATACCAAGTCCATCTATGCACGTAAGCCACGTATGACTTTAAACACAATATAAGCATGAGGATCATGACAATGATATAAAGAATCAATCAAATGAGATAAAGGATAAATATTAAATATTTATAATATAATTTATCCAAGGTTCAAGAATATCCCAATGTTATCAATCACTTAATAATCTCATAATCTAATATCATTAATATTATAACAATATTTTAATCATTTCTTAAACTTATAAATAATTTATTTTAATTGTTTACACTTTACCAAATAATGCATTTAATCATTCAAAAATGCCACACTCATAAGATTTCATCACCAATGATCAAATCCCTCATCAAAAATCTGCATATACCTTATATAGGATTTTCGAGCCATAAAATCCTATTTACCAATTTTTTAACTTCACATAACATATTTAACTCATATGTTCGTAACTAAACCATTTTCATGAAAAATTACCAAATCAACTTATTATTTTTCTATCCTTTGTCCAAACATATATACATATATTTCATACACAACAAGTATTTTTTTATAATTTTTCAACTCCTTTAAATATTTTTCAAAAAACAATTTCTAATTAATTCCTTAAGAAATTAGCTACCTCAAGTTTAACTCCAGAAATTCCAAAATCTTGGAAGGATCTTACACATGTTAACGTGAACTTCCAGTTTAAATTTCTTGGTCATCGGAGTTATAGAACTCCAGTTATAGCGTTTTTTGTCGGAAAAACCTAAATATTGAAATAGTCATAACTTGCTCATTTTAAGTCGAAATGAGCTCATTTTTGGACAAGAGGTACTTTATACCATATATTTCCATGTACCAAAAGGCCAGAATTTTTTTCACAAATTAATTGGCAGAAACAGCCCTTACAAAATTGTGGGCAGTAACTTTTTCTCCTTTTTCACTTTTTTCGTGCTTTGTTAAAACTAATCCATACAAAAATCTACAACTCCTCTTTTAGTGGTTCCACTTGGAGATGTTCGAAAACTTATCATAATATCCTCCCAAATTTTTCCAGAATTTTTGAATGTCCGAAAAATTTCGAAACTGTAAATGGATTTTCGCCCGTCAAGCGGTAATCCACGTAGATAGATCATTTCCACAATTTAATAAGGAATGAATATGAAGGATCATTCACCATGCATGTTATAGGTTATTCCAACAGAATAATAAAGAATGGAACCAGGTCATACGTAATCTTCACAAACAGGATATTCCAACAGAATAATAAAGAATGGAATAACAGAAGAATTCACCATGCATGTGATAGACCACACAGATAGGTTATTCCAACAGAATAATAAATAATGGAACCAGGTCATGCGTAATCCAAGATGCAGACGAGATATTCAACAAGAATAATAAAGAATGGAATAACAGAAGAATTCACCATGTATGCGATAGACCGCAGAGACAGGTTATTCCTAACAGAATAATAAATAATGGAACCAGGTCATGCGTAATACGCACAAACAGGATATTCCAACAGAATAATAAAGAATGGAACCAGGTCATGCGTACTCCGCATAGACAGGATATTCCAACAGAATAATAAAGAATGGAATAACAGAAGAATTTCACCATGTATGCGGTACTTCGCATAGACAGGTTATTCCAACATAATAATAAAGAATGGAATAATAGAAGCTTTCTTCATGAATACGAAAGAAATAATACCCCTTACCTTAGAAGAAAACTGGATACTAGAATAGTGAGGTAGCAGACTTCTCTTCTTCTTTCTCTCTATAATTTCTCTCTATTATAATTGCTCTATAGCTTTAGTGAATTGGTCAGAAATGAAGGAAGAATGAGCTTCTATTTTTAGGATAATAAAGTTTCGATAATTGCACGTTTTGGGGCTCAGAATATTACAGTATAATACCTCCCTCTCTTTTTTCATTTTTAATTTAGTCCTACAAGTATTATCAAACTTGCACCACCTCCCCTAATAGTAAATGAATGTGAATCAATAGTAAATCATGTGAATTAATAGTTCTTGACATGTGAAAATATGAATTACAGTATAGTACCTCCATTTATACCTCCATTTTTAACATAGTCATGCAAGTATTATCAATCTTGCACTAACTCCCCTAATAGTAAATGAATGTGAATCAATAGTACACACATGTGAACAAATAGTTATAATCATGTGAATCAATAACAATTAATTTCTCATTTATCCGATTAATTACCCGATTGGTCATTATAACTTCTAGACATCAATTAATATCAAAATAAATGTCGATTTCCACTAACACTAATAATCCCAACAAAATAGAACTATTTTTATCAAATTTTTTTTTTTTGAAATTTCGAAGTTTGACTTTTTTTGAAAAAGTCAACTGTTGACTTTTTGACCAAAAAGTCAATCCCGGTAAATTTTGCGATTATAGTCTATTTTTACTATTTTTATTGTTCCAGACTCAAATATCACGTCCGCGTCTCCAAATTTAACTCCAAACTCAAATTCTATTTTTAATAACATTTATTCATTGTTATTATAATTCGTAATATTTAACAACCAGTTCGTTCCCAGGAAAGAGGGGGCTTTCCGATAAGGATTTCTCCCTATTGGCGCGCAATTAGATTATCTAACCTCTCATTGACAGAACTTCTAGATATTGTCAATATTGCAAATAATAATATGAATAACTTTGTCGTATCAATTATTGATTTAATAATATAACATATTATGCAGATGATATTGTGACAATAATTGAATCAATAATATGAGAGATATGATGCGTACAATTCTTTGTAGCAATAATTGAGTATAACTGAGTGACTTCTCACGTAAGCATCAATAATCAATACAGTGTGCTACTATGCAACCACACATATTACTGTACTTTTACTACCGGGTAGTGCAACAGTTTTAATGGTAACACTTTCGCCGTTATTTTTATAAAAGGATAATTATGTCATTTTCTAACTACGACAATACTTCCGTTGTGGGGTCCACCAATAATTGTGCCGTCGTATGGATATTTCCTGATAAAAAGAATATTCCCCGACCAAACGAATATAATATAACAACTTGCATACTTTGCAAAATTTTCACATATCACCCTTAGCTTTAACCTTTTATCAATTTAACCATTTACTAAATAGAATAAATATAAGAAAATTGAATACTTTCATTTCATAAAATTCGGGGTCTCACATTGTCTACCTATTTATATATATATATATAGTTTGTTGTGCACACACAAGGCTATATACATTTGAAATGGGATCCTTATTCTCACTAGCATATCTTTAATTAGATATTGCCGAACTATATATATTGAGGGTAATATAGTTTGAAGAAAATAGTGGGAGATACCAATTTAAAATAAGACCTAATTTATTTTAGTGATTAATAAAAGAATGTATGCAAAATGTTGTTAATTACAAATTCATTTACAGAAATTTACAATGTCTAAATTACTATCACTGCGAAGCATATTAGATGTTATTTAACCGGACCGAATTAAACGGATTGATTAAGGAATTTGAGAATAGTTCTCATGGCTAAAAAGTTATCTTATGTCCTTAATACGCCTATCCCTGAAATTGTTGTAAACAATGCCTCTGAGGAAGAGATTGCTACTTTTAGAAAGTGGCAAGATGATGCACAGTTGGCTCAATGCATCATGCCCTCATCCATGAGTAATGAGCTTCAGCGTTAGCATGAAACTATGGATGCTCCTACTATATTCCTACACATCAAGTAGTTAATGGTGAGAAAAGTAGAACTGATAGATATCAGATATATAAGGAGCTCTTCCGATCTGGAATGACCGATGACACTACAGTACAAATAAAAGTCCTTAACATTATCGATTTAATTGATCAATTAGGACAACAAGTTTTTGTCATGGATGGAGAGTTGAGCCAATATTTGATCTTGCACTCACTCCCGGACTCCTTTCACAATTTTTATGAATTTTTCATATGAACAAGCTAGATATCAGCCTCGCTAATTTGCTTAACATGTTGAAAAATATTGAGAGTCACTTTCCAACCAAGAAAGACCATGTTTTACTGGTAAAGGCCAAAGGATCTTCTGAAAAGAAGAATGATTCTAAGAAGGTAAATAGAAAAGGGAAAAATAAAGGATAATAAAAACAAAACTGATACGGATATCAAAGGAGTTTGCTTCTACTGCAATAAGCCTGGACACTGGAAAGAAACTGCAAGAAGCATTTTGCAGAGGCTAACTAGAAGAGGCTTAGTGAAGTTTTGGTTACAAATACAATTTTATTCATGATTTAAAATAAATTTTTCTTTAAGTCAAGGTTCTACTTGGGTATTGGATACCGAATTTGGTTATCATAAATATAGATTTATAAAGGGACCAAGCAGAAGTAGAAAGCTAAACAAAGATAAGTAATCTTATGTGTGGGAAATGAAGCAAAGGTTGTTGCATTAGCTATAGGAACATATAGTTTAGCACTGCCTACAGATAAATCTATTAAGTTAATAAGTTGTTATTGTATTCTAGTTCTCGTTGGAAACATTATTTCTATTTTGTTGTTGGACAATGGAATCTTTGGTATTATATTTAAGAACAATTGTTGTTCTATTTATAATAAGAATGTTTTGTATAGAACTGGAATATTACTTAATGGATTTAGTATACTTGACTTGCGTGAAAATAATTTTGCATATTGAACAAATTAGTATAAGAAAAGGAGATGATCATTCAAAGAGTTGAATGTGTGTATTTGCTGAAATACAAGTGTGAATTATTTAAAAGGTTCAAAGAATTCAGAGGTGAAACAAATCGGCAAGGTATTAAGATTCTTTGATTAAATCAGGGAATAAATACATGTGCAATAAGTTTCTAGATCATCACAAATGGTTTTCTCACAATGGACGCCTCCTGATATGCAATAATTGATTGATGTATCTGAAAGGAAAAATTATACTTTGTTGGACATGGTATGGTCCATAATGATTTTACCGACATTCCAGTATCCTTCTGGGGTAATGTCCTAGAAATGGCTATATATCTACGAAAAGGTAACCTCAAAATCCATCCACAAGACTCCATAAAAGTTATGGACAGGAAGGATCCCTAATTTTAAGTAAGTTAAGATAAGGGGTTGTCCAGCTTATGTGAAAAAGTTTCAAAGGATAAGCTTGGGACAAGATTTGACAAGTACATATTTGTAGGACATCCTAAAGTAAGTTTAGGGTATATGTTCTATAATCCTAGTTAGTAAAAGGTATTTGTTGTGAAACATGTTTCCTTCTAAGATAAAGATGTTTATCATTGAAGGGGCTAGTGGGAGGATAATACATCTTGAAGAGTTCAAGAACCAAAAAACACTATAAGTCAAATAAGAGGAACCTGCAGATAGATATATTGCACCACAACCGAATCGTAAATATGGAATAATACCTATGATACCTAGGAGGTATGGATTCATCATAGATGATGATGATGAGGTACACATCATAGAAGATGATGATCCAGTTACATATGATGAGGTAAGAGTTGTAGACACTCTGAGAATTGGATTAAAATAAGCTTCTCAAATAATGGAACATTCGTTTTGATGAGAAAATCAAAAGAGTTTGATTTTATCAAAAACAAGAATGAACCTAATGTGTACAAAAGGGTCAGTGGAAGCATCGTGACATTCCTAGTATTATATGTTGATATACTACGGATAAGGAATGACATACCAATGCTACAATCAGTAATGATAAAGTTATCTAAACATTCCTCCATGAATGATTTGGAAAGAGTATCGTAATTGAGGATAAAAATTTATATAGATAGATTTAAAAGGATGCTCAGCTTAACCCAATGAACGTATATTCATTTGATTCTAAAGTCGTTTAGCATGGAAAACTCCAAGAGATGTCTTATGTTGATGAGCCATGGAGTGTATTTCTCTTAATAGTCCCTATACACTCCTGAAAAGAGAGATCGCATGAGTGACTATCATGTATATAATGAAATATAGGAGACCTGATGATGATCGGTCATATTCTGGTGAAGATCAGTGTAAGACAGTGAAAAACATCTTAAAGTACTTTACCGACACTAAGGATGTGATCATATTTATGGTGGGTCTAAATTAAAACTAGAGGGCTTAACAGACTCAAGATTTTTTTAGATAGACCAAGTCGACAGAAAATCCACTTTAAGGTAAAGCGTTACATTGAATGGTGGTGCAGTGAAATTGGAAAGGTTTCAAACAGCAAAGAGTTGCTGGTTTAATGAAAAAGAAAAAGTATATAGCTGTAAATGAAGCTGCAAGTTGATTGTTTGGATGATAAGTTCATTACAGAACTAGGAATAGTTCCTAAGTCTCATCTTGGATCTAAACATGTGTTGTGTCACTTTCATTTGATTAGAGGAATCATTGAAAGATGGGAAATCACTATAAAGATAGTGGACTCTCAAGAACAACATTACATATCTATTTACTGAAGCTTATCCAACAGCGGGATAATCGTCACTTAGAGAAGAAGAGTATGAGATATCATGACGATTGGCTTTAGTGCAAGTGGGAGATTGAAAGTAGTATGCACACAAGCCAATCATGCTTGATGATAAAGCATATACTTTGTAACAATCTTATTTATTTATTAATAAAAAGTATTAATTAATTAATTTAATTATCTACATGATGCTGCTTTATAATATGTGATAAATCCATAGTTTTAAGCAATGCTTTTAGAATAATGATGATGATCATTCTAATGAGATCTAAATTTTTATAAAGCTTAAAACTAAAATAGTTGTGACGCCCCCAAATCCGGGTATCTTCCAACCAGGCAGATGGTGCTACACGGTACTCATAACTGTACATTCATTCTATTGAAACGACATCAAAATGTGTGTATCAACGACATTATTATTACATTAATAATATTACATCCCATTCCCAGGTTCTAAAACCATTACATTCTATGCTCATCATTCTATAATATATACAACTTACTAGTTTATTACAAGGTAAACTAATCGTTTAGCTTCGTCTTGCCTCTATCCTTGTCAGATCCCTCGGTTCGTTCGGTCCTAGCTGCATTCATATGGTTCAAGTAAGAGTAAGCATAACAAGCTCATCAAGTATAACAATTTTCTTTTAAACAACATGCTTGAAACATAGGAATCGTATATCTTCAATAACTGAATAATAGTTATGAAGTACTACCAATAATTCAAAATAGCATTTCTTTTCCTTCAAAATGTTTTACAATAACAATATTCAGTAAAACATCAATTCTGGCTCAAGACCATGAGCATTTTATAATTTCTTTGAAAAGGACAACCCGACACTAAGTCCGTAAGTCCAGCATAGCTTACGAGCACTTCTAGGTGATCAGCATATAGTACTCTATGTTGATCAACACTACATCCATTAAACGTATGTACGTTTAAGTTTTAGAAACCTCGCGTGCCCATCGAATAATCGATGAAAAATACATTTGTTTATTCATACTCAGGCTTACCTTGAATCCGTACCAAACAATTGGCGTAGGATAGCGTTGTCAATTCAATATTGAAAGACTTGTAAATAAATCAATCAATCTTCAAGATTAGTCTAGCCGAGTTAAAACTGGCATCGACATTTTCATAAAACAATTCATGCATCTCATAACATGAATCACAGACAACTTGGCTAACACGAAGGTTAGACAAGCGTTTAAGAAAAACTTGCCTTCATAAATACGCTTTCTGGTATAATAACGTTTCCTTTCGGTCTTTACGGTCTCTACAATACATAACCACATAACATACCACATTAGGTCATGAATGAACATACATGGTTCCTAATGAATCTTACCGTTCATCTCAATCTAATCATATATTAGATCTATTAATATTGGTTCCGGCTTGCCACAATATTTTACATTATTCTTACCAACTTCTTTCTCTTCTATGTCTTACTTGGATGTACTTTATTAATACAACTCGTTTTGAGTTTGTGACAACCTGAGAAATTAGACAATTTATTAAAATCATAAATGATGGATTTAAGGTCAAATAATAGACCTAGACAGAAAATAAGTGTATGCGTTTGATATTTTTGGGAAGGAATTTTGAGGATTTCAAAATTTTGTGTAGGATTTTGGTGAATTATTCAGGATTAAGTGTATATGTGAATATGTTCTGTGTATATGGTTATGCATGTGTTCAGAATATGTGGCTAAGGGTCAAGGGTTGACCAGATAAATTTTATCAGTGTCAAACGTCTGATACGAAACCCTGGAAACTGGTTCTGAAACCCTAATTTTAGTTCCAGGAATTTAAAACCCTAATTCGAAAATTTAAAACCCTAATTCGGGAATTTAAATGCTATGAATAAGTTTAAACGTCATTAATTATAAATTTATTAGGGAAGCCCTAATGAATTACTTGAAACCCTAAGTGCTTATTAGAAAATCCTAATACTAGATCTAGAAACCCTAATTTTAGACTCTGAGAATTTGAAACCCTAATCTGGGATCTTAAATGATAATTATAATGCTCAAGTGATTTTGATTATAAGCAAAAGCTTAATTAATTAGCAAACCCTAATTTCCAATTTTTGAACCCTAATTGTTCCGTCAAAAACCCTAATGTACAGTTGTGGATTTAATTGCTAAATTAGCGATCTTAATTAGGAAATATTAATCCTAATTTGTGTAAGTCCTAATGTGATTAGGAAATTTTAATATAATTAGGAAGCCCTAATTATAATTTAGAAATCATGATTTTCTATTTTAAAATCCAATTAGAAAATGTTAGAAATTTAATTTGCTAAATCTTTAGGGTTAAACCCTAAACCCTAAGGGTTGCCACAAATGACCATTCTAGAATAAAAATGGTTTGGAAATGACATTAATACCCTTTTTATATTTTATAAAGTTGGTTGGTAGGCTTTGAATATAGGTGAAGTTGTTCACTAACCCTAAACCCTAGCCATGTGACAAATACCAGCTATCTTGCCCCTTGGATCAGTCACATACATGGAATTATATCACTTATATAGATTAAAAGTGAGAAAAGTCTCACTTTATCTTTTTAACTTGTCCAAGACCATTTTCTCTCTCTAAATTCGGGTATGAGAGAGTGAAATGGAGTGTAAACCTAAGCTAATATCATCTCTTAGCTTATCAAGAATAGGTTCAAGGATCAGAAATCAAAAATCAAAGCTCAAAGGTATAAAAACCCTAACTTAGAAATTCTTAGATCTGATGTTAGATGTTGTAGTTTGTTGGTTAAAGTTGTGTTATTGAGTGTCATTTGATGATCTGGGTTGTCAAAACCTAGATCCATATCATCTAGATGCTCGATTTTAAAGATTTATCAAATCTGGGAAAAGTTTGAAAAGTGGCCTGACAGTCGAATGTCAGAGGCCTTAGATCTGTGTGTGTTTGATGTTTAGTGTGTTTGTTGTTTTAGATCTGGTCTATGCCATGTGGTCTTTAGTCTGGAACTTGAATCAAGTCCAGATAGTGTGTAGATCGAGAGTTATTGTTGGTCAAACACCATTGACCAATCATGAAAGTGAGAATCTAGGCATCCCAGATTTGCCCAGATGGCTTCTGACAATTTTAGCAGGCCTTGATCTTTCTTGTAGGTTATGTTTTTGGTAGTTTTGTTGATTGATATTTGTAGACTGCTATATGAACTACACATGTATGCTATTAGATCGCCTAAATTAGTAACAGAATTAAAGATATGCTAGGTCAAACCATCGTTGACCGACTGGCTGGATGAAGATTCTGGAAAACCCAGAATCTTCAAGAACAGGTTCATAACAGTGAGTTTGACCGACCTAGATCATGAGTATATAATGTTTTTATGTTGATCGGTTGTTATAGACTTATACCTTGTTATTTGTAATTCATGTTTGAACTTTTAGATCACAAAAAGAATGACCAGAGTGCAAGTTGCAAGGCATCAAAGTAGACACCTAAAGAACATTCGTTCTTCAAACTGGAAAACCTGTAATTTGAAGAACAGAATCTGACTGTTTTACATTTGAGAGCTTAGATCTCTCTATTATGATATGTTATGGCCAAGAAATCAGTTTGTGGTGGTGGTTTTACACTTGTACTACAACCTTAACATGAATTACAACCCAGAAAACACTAGGATCATAGCTCGAATATTAGTTAAACTAGGTACCCTGCAACCTGATACGAAGATCTGGGTTCGCTCAAGAACAGCTAAGAACACATTTAGCGACGGTTGTGTCACTAAAGCTACACTTAAATTCGAAAATTTATTTATTTTAATTAATAAATAGATAAAAATGGATTTTAATTATTAAAAATACTTATTAAATTATGAAAAATTATTTTAAAGCTGAAAATAGTTTTTAATTATTTTGATATATTTCAAAAATATTTAATATTTTTGGAATATAAAAGGCATTTATTTATTTAATTATAATATTAAATAAATTATTTAAAAATAGTTTTAATTCATGAAAAATTATATTATGATATTAGAAAATATTTTAAGTTATTTTTGATGACTTTTAATATTTTGTGATGAATTTCATTAATAATTTATTATTAATGGTAATTAATTTTTAATAAATATATTAAATAAATTATGGAAAATGAAATTAATTATTTAAAAATCATATAAAAATGATTTATGTGATATAAAAATATTTGAAGTTATAAAATATAACTTTTGATATTTTGTCATGAAAATATTAATATTTTAATATTAAAAGCAATTATCGGATAATGAATTTAGTCTTGCTTAAAAATCATATAAATATGATTTTAAAGTATTAAAATACTTTGTGATATTATAAATATATTATAATATTATGTTATAATTTTCATTAATATTTAATATTAAATAAATATTAATGATTAAGGAATTATGCGGTATTTAATTCATTTAAATACGATATTAATGATTAGAAAATCATGATAAATGGTAATAATTATCCAAAAATTATTACAAGCCTAGGAAAAATAATTTGACTGATAATAAATCATTGTTAAGTGTTTAGCCAGAGTTTAATTGAACTTAAACTCGATAATTGTCCGTTTAGACCGTCGTGATGATAGAATTGTGTCGATTTCAAGTCAGACTGAAATAGTTTGACTTGATACTAAGTCTTATGTGTGTTGTAGATTGATAGGGTTATGTGCTATGTGTTTAGGTTATTCTATGTATATATATAATAGTATTATATTGTGATGATTATTATTCTAATATTGGAGATCTATATTACTAATATTAGGTCTTCGGATAAAGCGATATAAATTGTTTAGCGGTAATCAGCGGTTCAGGCAAGTTTTACTTAACTCTACTGAGAGTTGTTTCATTCAGATATGCTTATGGTTAAACATTGCTGATTGTCATGGATAATTGTACTCTATACATATTGCATGTATAAGTCAGGTATGAAAGGCTGATCACCTTCATTACCAGTTGGTCAAGATATATTTGTTCATGTTCAATACTTGTTCAGTCAAAAGTTTGTTCGTGCTAGTTTTCAATTATATTGATGAATTATAGCCAGCCTATTATTCAGACTCTTTCAATGATGATATATCTTTAAATTGTATTTAAACTTGCTGGGCAACTTTCATGCTCACCCTTGCTATATCATGATAAACATTGCAGATAAGGCGAATACGTTCGGAATCAATAAAAGGTTAAAGACAGTTCTAGCTTAAAGTTAGTGTGCGAGATTAGATTTGTAATAGTGATGTATGATAATAATGTTATGTGTTAGATAAGTTATGATTTTTGTATAAGTTAAGGTTACTCGACCTTGGGGAAAATAGTGTGTAATGTATTGTATAAATAATATATGTTTATATCTTTCGCAATAGTTGTAGAATGATTGAACCGAATTCGCGGTGATTTGGGACCTGGATTTGGGGTTGTCACAGTTGGTGATTGAACCGAATCCGCGGTGATTTGGGACCTGGATTTGGGGCTGTCACAGTTGGTATCAAAGCTGTTGGTTACGAAACTTAGGTAGGTATACCTAAGACCAATAACCGCAGTGATTAGGATAAGTACTAACTCAAACAGAGTTAGTTGGTCGGTAAGATTCAAAGACGAATCTTGGCGGGTTACAAAAGATACAGAGTTCCCTAACTCTGATAATAAAGTTGAACAGTAGTGGTGAATAGATTGAGTCTAAAAGACTGAAAGTGTAGGGATAGGAGATCGTAAAACAAAATGATTAAGATATATAAATAAATCGTAATATATACGATGAGATCACCCCGTGATCTGATAAGGTGATAGCAGGGAGAAGAATCAATCTGATCATTGAAAAGTTACAGCAAAGATTGTTGTGTGGCAGTTGTAATATGAAATTGTACTATGAAAACTCATGAAAGAGTTATGAATTATGAATACGGATTAAATGAAATTCGTATTGTGAATGGGGGTGAAGATTAGGTGGGGATTTCAATTGAGGATTCATGTCAGCAACTGAGTTGTATGATTCCTTGTATGGGTGGGGAATTGTACATAGTGTAAAAACTACTTAGTTTCTGGCATTGATAATCATTGAAATGTTTGTGTCGCGCTATTTGCTATATGCATGTTAAGAGGGTGATTCCTTTCTCATGTGTATAACAGATAGATAGGTCATAGGTAGAGAATATAGGGATAAGTACGAGTTCTTAAAACTCATACTTATGTGACATTCTTGACTCATTGTTATATGAAATGTTTATGAACCCCTCAGCGAATGGACGCTAAAGGTCTGACTAGGGTAAGTTCTTAAACTCATATGATTGTGGCAAGTTTATGAACTCATAAGTGTGGTTTGACGAACTGGGTATAGTTTTGTGTGAATGTAGTGTTGAGGATTATAGGAACAGATAAATTGTTAAGCAAATGATTATTAGTAGAGGCATTAGGTTTTCCTAAACTCCTGGCTATGCTAGACTTCAAACTTTTGACATCAAGCTAAATACGCACTATGTGCTTTTAAAAAAAATGTAGACCCGTAATCATTTTTGAAATGGTTTAAAGTACAGTCTATTCTCCTTATTTTAGCTAGATGCAAATGATTAGAAATATCAAAATATATTTTATTTATCACTCATGTACAATGTAACCTGGTGCAGAGATGATAAAAAGGTGATGGAGTTGTAAATACATGAATACTTAGTGTGAATTTGATCTAAAATCGTTATTCCACTAATGTATTATGTGTTATGACGAAGTCATACAATGACGACATCCTCAAACGGACTGTTAATACAGTACGACATCATGACGTCATTCTGCAAAAATATTTTAAAAAAGTTTAATTTGCCAACGGGGTTTGGCTACACCTAAATAATTCGATTGAACTGAATTATTTATATGAGTCTACGCTATTCGATTTAGCTAGACTAATGTTATAAAAACCCTAAGTGTTTATTGAAAGAAATTTCCCGAACCAAATTATTTTGGTGCGGAATCCTAAGATAAGACTAAGGTGAACTATGTTGTTTGGATAAATAATCCAATCTAGTAGCGTAAATATTCGCTAAACATGATTAATACGTTATGCTTGACGTAAGAGTACGATAGGCTAATCACCTAAAGTACTAGCAATGGTAGTTTACCTTCTTTGTGATTGTAAACCTACCAAGTAATGTAAAGTTTTGTGGTATGAATACCGTTAAAACTAGGTGTTCATGGTCTATATGACCCCTCAGCACAATTTGAAAACTTTTACTCTTGTGAGTGGTGTATTGGGTAGCATGTGATATGTGTGAATTGTGTAAGCTGTTTGGTGTAAGGGGTAAGGTGAATTTTGGGGACGAAATTCTTAGAAGAAGGGGTGAATGTGACAACCCGAGAAATTAGACAATTTATTAAAATCTTAAATGATGGATTTAAGGTCAAATAATAGACTTAGACAGAAAATAAATGTATGCGTTTGATATTTTTGGGAAGGAATTTTGAGGATTTCAAAATTCTGTGTATGATTTTGGTGAATTTTTCAAGATTAAATGTATATTTGAATATGTTCTGTGTATATGGTTATGCATGTGTTCAAAATATATGGTTAAGGGTCAAGGGTTGACCAGATAAATTTTATCAGTGTCAAACACTAAGTATATATTAAGAACGTCAACGTTTAGTTAGAAAACCCTAACGTCTGATAAGAAACCCTTGAAACTGGTTCTGAAACCCTAATTTCAGTTCTGGAAATTCGAAACCCTAATTTGGAAATTTAAAACCCTAATTCATGAATTTAAATGCTATGAATTAGTTTAAACGTCGTTAATTATAAATTTATTAGGGAAACCCTAATGAATTACTTGAAACCCTAAGCGCTTATTAGAAAACCCTAATACCAGATCTGGAAACCCTAATTTCAGACTTTGAGAATTTGAAACCCTAATCTGGGAACTTAAATGATAATTATAATGCTCAAGTGCTTTTGATTATAAGCAAAAGCTTAATTAATTAACAAACCCTAATTTCCAATTTTTGAACCCTAATTGTTCCGCCAGAAACCCTAATGTACAGTGGTGGATTTAATTGCTAAATTAGCAATCTTAAGTATGAAATATTAATCCTAATTTGTTTAAGTCCTAATGTGATTAGGAAATTATAATATAATTAGGAAGCCCTAATTATAATTTCGAAATCATGATTTTCTATTTTAAAATCCAATTAGTAAATGTTAGAAATTTAATTTGCTAAATCTTTAGGGTTAAACCCTAAACCCTAAGGGTTGCCACAAATGACCATTCTAGAATAAAAATGGTTTGGAAATGACATTAATACCCTTTTTATATTTTATAAAGTTGGTGGGTAGGCTTTGAATATAGGTGAAGTTTTTCACTAACCCTAAACCCTAGCCATGTGACAAATACCAAATTTATCTTGCCCTTGGATCGACCATACATGGAATTATATCACTTATATAGATTAAAAGTGAGAAAAGTCTCACTTTATCTTTTCAACTTGTCCAAGACCATTTTCTCTCTCTAAATTCGGGTATGAGAGAGTGAAAGGGAGTGTAAAGCTAAGCTAATATCATCTCTTAGCTTATCAAGAACAGATTCAAGGATCAGAAATCAAAAATCAAAGCTCAAAGGTATAAAAACCCTAAATTAGAAATTCTTAGATCTGATGTTAGATGTTGTAGTTTGTTGATTAAAATTATGTTATTGAATGTCATTTGATGATCTGGGTTGTTAAAACCTAGATCCATATCATCTAGATGCTCGATTTTAAAGATTTATCAAATCTGGGAAAAGTTTGAAAAGTGGTCTGAAGTCGAATGTCAGAGGCCTTAGCTCTGTGTGTTTGATGTTTAATGTGTTTGTTGTTTTAGATCTGTTCTATGCCATGTGGTCTTTAGTCTGGAACTTGAATCAAGTCCAGATAGTGTGTAGATCGAGAGTTATTGTAGGTCAAACACCATTGACCGATCATGAAAGTTAGAATCTCGGCAGCCCAGATTTGCCCAGATGGCTTCTGACAATTTTTGCAGGCCTTGATCTTGCTTGTAGGTTATGTTTTTGGTAGTTTTGTTGATTGATATTTGTAGACTGCTATATGAACTACACATGTATGCTATTAGATCGCCTAAATTAGTAACAAAATCAAAGATATGCTAGGTCAAACCATCGTTGACCGACTGGCTGGATGAAGATTCTGGAAAACCCAGAATCTTCAAGAACAGGTTCCTGACAGTGAGTTTGACCGGCCCAGATCATGAGTATGTAATGTTGTTATATTGATCGGTTGTTATAGAATTATACCTTGTTATTTGTACTTCATGTTTGAACTTTTAGATCACAAAAAATGACCAGAGTGCAAGTTGCAAGGCATCAAAGTAGGCTTTAAAATCGTTTCTTCAAACTGAAAACCTTAATTTGAAGAACAGGTTTGACAACACATTTGAGAGCTTAGATCTCTCTATTATGATATGTTATGGCCAAGAAATCAGTTTGTAGTGGTATTTTTACACTTGTACTACAACCTTAACATGAATTACAACCTAGAAAACACTAGGATCATAGCTCGAATGTTAGTCAAACTAGGTACCATGCAACCTGACATGAAGATCTGGGTTCGCTCAAGAACAGCTGAAGAACACATTTAGCGCCAGTTGTGTCACTAAAGCCACCTTTAGCGACACTTAAATTCGGAAAATTATTTATTTTAATTAATAAATAGATAAAAATGGTTTTTAATTATTAAAAATACTTATTAAATTATGAAAAATTATTTTAAAGCCTGAAAAATAGTTTTTAATTATTTGAGTATATTTCAAAAACATTTAATATTTCTCGGAATATAAAAGGTATTTATTTATTTAATTATAATATTAAATAAATTATTTAAAAATGGTTTTAATTCATGAAAATCATGAAAAATTATATTATGATATTAGAAAATATTTTAAGTTATTTTGATGACTTTTAATATTTTGTGATGAATTTTATTAATAATTTATTATTAATGGTAATTAATTTATTTAATAAATATATTAAATAAATTATGAAAAAATGAAATTAATGATTTAAAATTATATAAAAATGATTTATGTGATATAAAAATATTTGAAGTTATAAAATATAACCTTTGATATTTTGTCATGAAAATATTAATATTTTAATATTAAAAGCAATTATCGGATAATGAATTTAGTTGTTTAAAATTTATATAAATATGATTTTAAAGTATTAAAAATATTTTGTGATATTATAAATATATTATAATATTATTATATAATTTTCATTAATATTTAATATTAAATAAATATTAATGATTAAGGAATTATGCGGTATTTAATTCATTTAAATACGATATTAATGATTGGAAAATCATGATAAATGGTAATAATTATCCAAAAATTATTACAAGCCTAGGAAAAATAATTTGACTGATAATAAATCGTTGTTAAGTGTTTAGCCAGAGTTTAATTGAACTTAAACTCGATAATTGTCCGTTTAGACCGTCGTGATGATAGAATTGTGTCGATTTCAAGTCAGACTGAAATAGTTTGACTTGATGCTAAGTCTTATGTGTGTTGTAGATTGATAGGGTTATGTGCTATGTGTTTAAGTTATTCTATGTATATATATAATAGTATTATATTGTGATGATTATTATTCTAATATTGGAGATCTATATTACTAATATTAGGTCTTCGGATAAAGCGATATAAATTGTGTAGCGGTAATCAGCGGTTCAGGCAAGTTTTACTTAACTCTACTGAGAGTTGTTTCATTCAGATATGCTTATGGTTAAACATTGCTGATTGCCATGGATAATTGTACTCTATACATATTGCATGTATAAGTCAGGTATGAAACGCTGATCACCTTCATTACCAGTTGGTCAAGATATATTTGTTCATGTTCAATACTTGTTTAGTCAAAAGTTTGTTCGTGCTAGTTCTCAATTATATTGATGAATTATAGCCAGCCTATTATTCAGACTCTTTCAATCATGATATATCTTTAAATTGCATTTAAACTTGTTGGGCAACTTTCATGCTCACCCTTGCTATATCATGATAAACATTGTAGATAAGGCGAATACGTTCGGAATCAAGAAAAGGTTAAAGACAGTTTCAGCTTAAAGTTAGTGTGCGCGATTAGATTTGTAATAGTGTTGTATGATAATAATGTTCTGTGTTAGATAAGTTATGATTTTTGTATAAGTTAAGGTTACTCGACCTTGGGGAAAATAGTGTATAATGTATTGTATAAACAATATATGTTTATATCTTTCGCAATAGTTGTAGAATGATTGAACAGAATCCGCGGTGATTTGGGACTTGGATTTGGGGCTGTCCTAGTTGGTGATTGAACCGAATCCGCAGTGATTTGGGACCCAGATTTTAGGCTATCATAGAGTTAATCATCCTTCCTCACGGCTTACTAACATCCTTACTTTATTAATCGAAACTCAATCGTCATTTGTTAAATTATCTTTATTGCATACCGTTTACGTTCACGTATTATTTAACAACATTTTAGTTATAACTCTTAACGTTATAGGACTTATCATTATTGAATATGGTTCACATTCCTTATACTTTACGTTCGTCGTTTAACTACTCATTAAACAACATTAAATTCCTAAATTCATCACTATAACAGTGATTAAGGAAAGGTCTTATCATGTTCATTAAGTAATTACATAACCCATACTGGTATTGCAAACCATTGGATTCATAATCAACTTGGTCAACAAATTTCTACAGCCGGCTTAGTACATTACGTTGTTCTCATTACATTCATCTTTAATTGATTATTAACCTTTAATCATCATACATTAAGTGTCTAACAATGCTTCAACAATGTTATATTTACACCTTAGTTCATTACTAATGAGTTATCTTTCATTCTATACTTGTAAACATTCTTATCTGTCAAAACTCTGGGACTGGAGCCGCGGTGCCACCATTACCTTTGCATCTCACGTCGCGGCGCGAGTTAGCAATATGCTCGGTTCAAGCCTCGTATTTGCATGCAGAAGCTTTAAGAGTCGTAATCATGTCCATGCCATGTGACTCTATGCCTTAGACAATTTTGCAGTTTTGAAAATATTACGAAACTCCCGGACGCATAACTTTTTCGTTACAAGTCCGAATTGGTCCGTCAAAAGCCTACGGTTCACAAATTTCATACTCTATGCATTCATGCAAGAATTTTATCTATTTGACTTAGTTTGCTAAAATTTCACCTATAAGTCCATTTTCAATGAAAACGATAAATGTTCGTGAACGTTCAACGCTCGTTTCTTTGTTCTAAGTCGGAATCCGATCATTTTTGAGTCAGCAACTCTATAATGCCAAATATGACTTGTCTCCATTGAAAACCAATGTTTCCAAGCTCAAACACAAAATACAACTTCCATTCCGAGAATTTCACGAATTCGACGATAATCGTCCAATTGTGTGAATTCCTGCAAATCTTCATTACTAAGCGTTCTAAATAGATTTTAACCAACACATGAACATTTCAAGTTACCTATTACACCAACTTATTATCAAAGTAGGTATTGACTTATTCTCACAAGTTAATGACTTATTTAACTTATTAACTACAAATTCTCATGCTTATGACTTATTATGAACTTAAGCCCTTCAATCAATGTTCTCATGCTATATTGAACATACTAACATCATATGACAAACATATGACAAGTTCTTCATGATTCTAACAACTTATTAGAGTTCAAGTTGCTTATTCAACTTATTCAGCTTAAGTTCATTCATCAATGACTTATTATATGTTCTTAGCAAATATGTTCCTTAGTTACACTTCTCTTATAATCCTATTATGAAAGAGATGAAAGAATATTGGACACAAGATCATTACCTTTGTTGTCTAACTTCTTCTTCTTGGAAAATCTAACTTTGACTTAAAAGTGCTTATTTGCTCTACCAAATAAGTAGCTTATATTTGAGAGAAGAATGTTGGATGAAATAACAACCAACAAAATTGAAATGAGCTTTCTATTTATAAGCCATCCAAATCTAGGGTAGAATGGTCATTATAACCTTCCACCTCATTAACTAACCTCCTCATTCC